>CM048666.1:17340086-19740086 GCA_026401315.1 Dysphania ambrosioides
CTCGTTTGATCTATATTGACTTATACCGTCCGATTCGAAGTGTTTAAGTCATTTCACACCCATCAAACTTTGACTTAGATCGATGTATTTCAAGTGTTTATGACATGTTTAAGGATAGACACGTCATTTTCTACCCAAAACTGATCCCATTTGACTTAAATTGATAAAAATTGTCTTATTCGAAGTATTTAGGTCATTTAATACCTAGAATCTCTTGCATTTGACCGAGCTTAACTGAAATTGATGTATTTCAAATGTTTATGACATGTTCAAGGGTAAATACGTCATTTTCTACCCAAAACTGATCCCGTTTGACCTATATTGACTCTTATCGTCTGATTCGAAGTGTTTAGGTCATTTAATACAAAAATCTTCTCCCATTTGACCGAGTTTGACACAAATCGATGTATTTCAAGTGTGTTTATAAAATCCTTAAGGGTAAATACGTATCATTTTCTACCCAAAACTGTTCCTAGTTGACCTTTATTGATCAGATCGTCTGATATGAAGTGTTTAGGTCATTTAATACCGAAAACCTCTCCCGTTTGATCGAGTTTGACTCAAATCGATGTATTTCAAGGATTTATGACTTGTTTAAGGGTAAATACGTTATTTTCTAACCAATTTGACCCCGTATTACCTATATTGACTCATATTGTCTGCTTCGAAGTGCTTTAGTCATTTTATACCTAGAACCTCTCCCATTAGACCGATTTCACTCAAATCGATGTATTTCAAGTGTGTATGAGATGTTCAAGGGTAAATACGTCATTTTCTACCCAAAACTAATTCCATTTGAGCTATATTTACTCATATCGTCCGATTCGAAGTGTTTAAGTGATTTTACACCCAAAACCTCTCCTGTTTGACCGAGTTCAGGGGTATATACGTCAATTTCTACCTTAAACTGATCCCACTTGACCTATATTGATTCATATCGTCCGAATCAAAGTGTTTAGGTCATTTAATACCCAAAACCTCTCTCGTTTGATCGAGTTTGACTCAAATCGATGTATTTCAAGTTTTGATGACATGTTTAAGGTTAAATACGTCATTTTTTACACAAAAATGATCTCGTTTGATCTATATTGACTTATACCGTCCGATTCGAAGTGTTTAAGTCATTTCACACCCATCAAACTTTGACTTAGATCGATGTATTTCAAGTGTTTATGACATGTTTAAGGATAGACACGTCATTTTCTACCCAAAACTGATCCCATTTGACTTAAATTGATAAAAATTGTCTTATTCGAAGTATTTAGGTCATTTAATACCTAGAATCTCTTGCATTTGACCGAGCTTAACTGAAATTGATGTATTTCAAATGTTTATGACATGTTCAAGGGTAAATACGTCATTTCTACCCAAAACTGATCCGTTTGACCTATATTGACTCTTATCGTCTGATTCGAAGTGTTTAGGTCATTTAATACAAAAATCTTCTCCCATTTGACCGAGTTTGACACAAATCGATGTATTTCAAGTGTGTTTATAAAATCCTTAAGGGTAAATACGTCATTTTCTACCCAAAACTGTTCCTAGTTGACCTTTATTGATCAGATCGTCTGATATGAAGTGTTTAGGTCATTTAATACCGAAAACCTCTCCCGTTTGATCGAGTTTGACTCAAATCGATGTATTTCAAGGATTTATGACTTGTTTAAGGGTAAATACGTTATTTTCTAACCAATTTGACCCCGTATTACCTATATTGACTCATATTGTCTGCTTCGAAGTGCTTTAGTCATTTTATACCTAGAACCTCTCCCATTAGACCGATTTTCACTCAAATCGATGTATTTCAAGTGTGTATGAGATGTTCAAGGGTAAATACGTCATTTTCTACCCAAAACTAATTCCATTTGAGCTATATTTACTCATATCGTCCGATTCGAAGTGTTTAAGTGATTTTACACCCAAAACCTCTCCTGTTTGACCGAGTTCAGGGGTATATACGTCAATTTCTACCTTAAACTGATCCCACTTGACCTATATTGATTCATATCGTCCGAATCAAAGTGTTTAGGTCATTTAATACCCAAAACCTCTCTCGTTTGATCGAGTTTGACTCAAATCGATGTATTTCAAGTTTTGATGACATGTTTAAGGTTAAATACGTCATTTTTTACACAAAAATGATCTCGTTTGATCTATATTGACTTATACCGTCCGATTCGAAGTGTTTAAGTCATTTCACACCCATCAAACTTTGACTTAGATCGATGTATTTCAAGTGTTTATGACATGTTTAAGGATAGACACGTCATTTTCTACCCAAAACTGATCCCATTTGACTTAAATTGATAAAAATTGTCTTATTCGAAGTATTTAGGTCATTTAATACCTAGAATCTCTTGCATTTGACCGAGCTTAACTGAAATTGATGTATTTCAAATGTTTATGACATGTTCAAGGGTAAATACGTCATTTTCTACCCAAAACTGATCCCGTTTGACCTATATTGACTCTTATCGTCTGATTCGAAGTGTTTAGGTCATTTAATACAAAAATCTTCTCCCATTTGACCGAGTTTGACACAAATCGATGTATTTCAAGTGTGTTTATAAAATCCTTAAGGGTAAATACGTCATTTTCTACCCAAAACTGTTCCTAGTTGACCTTTATTGATCAGATCGTCTGATATGAAGTGTTTAGGTCATTTAATACCGAAAACCTCTCCCGTTTGATCGAGTTTGACTCAAATCGATGTATTTCAAGGATTTATGACTTGTTTAAGGGTAAATACGTTATTTTCTAACCAATTTGACCCCGTATTACCTATATTGACTCATATTGTCTGCTTCGAAGTGCTTTAGTCATTTTATACCTAGAACCTCTCCCATTAGACCGATTTTCACTCAAATCGATGTATTTCAAGTGTGTATGAGATGTTCAAGG
This sequence comes from Dysphania ambrosioides, assembly GCA_026401315.1. NCBI lineage: Eukaryota > Viridiplantae > Streptophyta > Magnoliopsida > Caryophyllales > Amaranthaceae > Dysphania > Dysphania ambrosioides. The sequence continues at coordinate 17,342,988 of CM048666.1, forward strand.
GTAAATACGTCATTTTCTACCCAAAACTAATTCCATTTGAGCTATATTTACTCATATCGTCCGATTCGAAGTGTTTAAGTGATTTTACACCCAAAACCTCTCCTGTTTGACCGAGTTCAGGGGTATATACGTCAATTTCTACCTTAAACTGATCCCACTTGACCTATATTGATTCATATCGTCCGAATCAAAGTGTTTAGGTCATTTAATACCCAAAACCTCTCTCGTTTGATCGAGTTTGACTCAAATCGATGTATTTCAAGTTTTGATGACATGTTTAAGGTTAAATACGTCATTTTTTACACAAAAATGATCTCGTTTGATCTATATTGACTTATACCGTCCGATTCGAAGTGTTTAAGTCATTTCACACCCATCAAACTTTGACTTAGATCGATGTATTTCAAGTGTTTATGACATGTTTAAGGATAGACACGTCATTTTCTACCCAAAACTGATCCCATTTGACTTAAATTGATAAAAATTGTCTTATTCGAAGTATTTAGGTCATTTAATACCTAGAATCTCTTGCATTTGACCGAGCTTAACTGAAATTGATGTATTTCAAATGTTTATGACATGTTCAAGGGTAAATACGTCATTTTCTACCCAAAACTGATCCCGTTTGACCTATATTGACTCTTATCGTCTGATTCGAAGTGTTTAGGTCATTTAATACAAAAATCTTCTCCCATTTGACCGAGTTTGACACAAATCGATGTATTTCAAGTGTGTTTATAAAATCCTTAAGGGTAAATACGTCATTTTCTACCCAAAACTGTTCCTAGTTGACCTTTATTGATCAGATCGTCTGATATGAAGTGTTTAGGTCATTTAATACCGAAAACCTCTCCCGTTTGATCGAGTTTGACTCAAATCGATGTATTTCAAGGATTTATGACTTGTTTAAGGGTAAATACGTTATTTTCTAACCAATTTGACCCCGTATTACCTATATTGACTCATATTGTCTGCTTCGAAGTGCTTTAGTCATTTTATACCTAGAACCTCTCCCATTAGACCGATTTTCACTCAAATCGATGTATTTCAAGTGTGTATGAGATGTTCAAGGGTAAATACGTCATTTTCTACCCAAAACTAATTCCATTTGAGCTATATTTACTCATATCGTCCGATTCGAAGTGTTTAAGTGATTTTACACCCAAAACCTCTCCTGTTTGACCGAGTTCAGGGGTATATACGTCAATTTCTACCTTAAACTGATCCCACTTGACCTATATTGATTCATATCGTCCGAATCAAAGTGTTTAGGTCATTTAATACCCAAAACCTCTCTCGTTTGATCGAGTTTGACTCAAATCGATGTATTTCAAGTTTTGATGACATGTTTAAGGTTAAATACGTCATTTTTTACACAAAAATGATCTCGTTTGATCTATATTGACTTATACCGTCCGATTCGAAGTGTTTAAGTCATTTCACACCCATCAAACTTTGACTTAGATCGATGTATTTCAAGTGTTTATGACATGTTTAAGGATAGACACGTCATTTTCTACCCAAAACTGATCCCATTTGACTTAAATTGATAAAAATTGTCTTATTCGAAGTATTTAGGTCATTTAATACCTAGAATCTCTTGCATTTGACCGAGCTTAACTGAAATTGATGTATTTCAAATGTTTATGACATGTTCAAGGGTAAATACGTCATTTTCTACCCAAAACTGATCCCGTTTGACCTATATTGACTCTTATCGTCTGATTCGAAGTGTTTAGGTCATTTAATACAAAAATCTTCTCCCATTTGACCGAGTTTGACACAAATCGATGTATTTCAAGTGTGTTTATAAAATCCTTAAGGGTAAATACGTCATTTTCTACCCAAAACTGTTCCTAGTTGACCTTTATTGATCAGATCGTCTGATATGAAGTGTTTAGGTCATTTAATACCGAAAACCTCTCCCGTTTGATCGAGTTTGACTCAAATCGATGTATTTCAAGGATTTATGACTTGTTTAAGGGTAAATACGTTATTTTCTAACCAATTTGACCCCGTATTACCTATATTGACTCATATTGTCTGCTTCGAAGTGCTTTAGTCATTTTATACCTAGAACCTCTCCCATTAGACCGATTTTCACTCAAATCGATGTATTTCAAGTGTGTATGAGATGTTCAAGGGTAAATACGTCATTTTCTACCCAAAACTAATTCCATTTGAGCTATATTTACTCATATCGTCCGATTCGAAGTGTTTAAGTGATTTTACACCCAAAACCTCTCCTGTTTGACCGAGTTCAGGGGTATATACGTCAATTTCTACCTTAAACTGATCCCACTTGACCTATATTGATTCATATCGTCCGAATCAAAGTGTTTAGGTCATTTAATACCCAAAACCTCTCTCGTTTGATCGAGTTTGACTCAAATCGATGTATTTCAAGTTTTGATGACATGTTTAAGGTTAAATACGTCATTTTTTACACAAAAATGATCTCGTTTGATCTATATTGACTTATACCGTCCGATTCGAAGTGTTTAAGTCATTTCACACCCATCAAACTTTGACTTAGATCGATGTATTTCAAGTGTTTATGACATGTTTAAGGATAGACACGTCATTTTCTACCCAAAACTGATCCCATTTGACTTAAATTGATAAAAATTGTCTTATTCGAAGTATTTAGGTCATTTAATACCTAGAATCTCTTGCATTTGACCGAGCTTAACTGAAATTGATGTATTTCAAATGTTTATGACATGTTCAAGGGTAAATACGTCATTTTCTACCCAAAACTGATCCCGTTTGACCTATATTGACTCTTATCGTCTGATTCGAAGTGTTTAGGTCATTTAATACAAAAATCTTCTCCCATTTGACCGAGTTTGACACAAATCGATGTATTTCAAGTGTGTTTATAAAATCCTTAAGGGTAAATACGTCATTTTCTACCCAAAACTGTTCCTAGTTGACCTTTATTGATCAGATCGTCTGATATGAAGTGTTTAGGTCATTTAATACCGAAAACCTCTCCCGTTTGATCGAGTTTGACTCAAATCGATGTATTTCAAGGATTTATGACTTGTTTAAGGGTAAATACGTTATTTTCTAACCAATTTGACCCCGTATTACCTATATTGACTCATATTGTCTGCTTCGAAGTGCTTTAGTCATTTTATACCTAGAACCTCTCCCATTAGACCGATTTTCACTCAAATCGATGTATTTCAAGTGTGTATGAGATGTTCAAGGGTAAATACGTCATTTTCTACCCAAAACTAATTCCATTTGAGCTATATTTACTCATATCGTCCGATTCGAAGTGTTTAAGTGATTTTACACCCAAAACCTCTCCTGTTTGACCGAGTTCAGGGGTATATACGTCAATTTCTACCTTAAACTGATCCCACTTGACCTATATTGATTCATATCGTCCGAATCAAAGTGTTTAGGTCATTTAATACCCAAAACCTCTCTCGTTTGATCGAGTTTGACTCAAATCGATGTATTTCAAGTTTTGATGACATGTTTAAGGTTAAATACGTCATTTTTTACACAAAAATGATCTCGTTTGATCTATATTGACTTATACCGTCCGATTCGAAGTGTTTAAGTCATTTCACACCCATCAAACTTTGACTTAGATCGATGTATTTCAAGTGTTTATGACATGTTTAAGGATAGACACGTCATTTTCTACCCAAAACTGATCCCATTTGACTTAAATTGATAAAAATTGTCTTATTCGAAGTATTTAGGTCATTTAATACCTAGAATCTCTTGCATTTGACCGAGCTTAACTGAAATTGATGTATTTCAAATGTTTATGACATGTTCAAGGGTAAATACGTCATTTTCTACCCAAAACTGATCCCGTTTGACCTATATTGACTCTTATCGTCTGATTCGAAGTGTTTAGGTCATTTAATACAAAAATCTTCTCCCATTTGACCGAGTTTGACACAAATCGATGTATTTCAAGTGTGTTTATAAAATCCTTAAGGGTAAATACGTCATTTTCTACCCAAAACTGTTCCTAGTTGACCTTTATTGATCAGATCGTCTGATATGAAGTGTTTAGGTCATTTAATACCGAAAACCTCTCCCGTTTGATCGAGTTTGACTCAAATCGATGTATTTCAAGGATTTATGACTTGTTTAAGGGTAAATACGTTATTTTCTAACCAATTTGACCCCGTATTACCTATATTGACTCATATTGTCTGCTTCGAAGTGCTTTAGTCATTTTATACCTAGAACCTCTCCCATTAGACCGATTTTCACTCAAATCGATGTATTTCAAGTGTGTATGAGATGTTCAAGGGTAAATACGTCATTTTCTACCCAAAACTAATTCCATTTGAGCTATATTTACTCATATCGTCCGATTCGAAGTGTTTAAGTGATTTTACACCCAAAACCTCTCCTGTTTGACCGAGTTCAGGGGTATATACGTCAATTTCTACCTTAAACTGATCCCACTTGACCTATATTGATTCATATCGTCCGAATCAAAGTGTTTAGGTCATTTAATACCCAAAACCTCTCTCGTTTGATCGAGTTTGACTCAAATCGATGTATTTCAAGTTTTGATGACATGTTTAAGGTTAAATACGTCATTTTTTACACAAAAATGATCTCGTTTGATCTATATTGACTTATACCGTCCGATTCGAAGTGTTTAAGTCATTTCACACCCATCAAACTTTGACTTAGATCGATGTATTTCAAGTGTTTATGACATGTTTAAGGATAGACACGTCATTTTCTACCCAAAACTGATCCCATTTGACTTAAATTGATAAAAATTGTCTTATTCGAAGTATTTAGGTCATTTAATACCTAGAATCTCTTGCATTTGACCGAGCTTAACTGAAATTGATGTATTTCAAATGTTTATGACATGTTCAAGGGTAAATACGTCATTTTCTACCCAAAACTGATCCCGTTTGACCTATATTGACTCTTATCGTCTGATTCGAAGTGTTTAGGTCATTTAATACAAAAATCTTCTCCCATTTGACCGAGTTTGACACAAATCGATGTATTTCAAGTGTGTTTATAAAATCCTTAAGGGTAAATACGTCATTTTCTACCCAAAACTGTTCCTAGTTGACCTTTATTGATCAGATCGTCTGATATGAAGTGTTTAGGTCATTTAATACCGAAAACCTCTCCCGTTTGATCGAGTTTGACTCAAATCGATGTATTTCAAGGATTTATGACTTGTTTAAGGGTAAATACGTTATTTTCTAACCAATTTGACCCCGTATTACCTATATTGACTCATATTGTCTGCTTCGAAGTGCTTTAGTCATTTTATACCTAGAACCTCTCCCATTAGACCGATTTTCACTCAAATCGATGTATTTCAAGTGTGTATGAGATGTTCAAGGGTAAATACGTCATTTTCTACCCAAAACTAATTCCATTTGAGCTATATTTACTCATATCGTCCGATTCGAAGTGTTTAAGTGATTTTACACCCAAAACCTCTCCTGTTTGACCGAGTTCAGGGGTATATACGTCAATTTCTACCTTAAACTGATCCCACTTGACCTATATTGATTCATATCGTCCGAATCAAAGTGTTTAGGTCATTTAATACCCAAAACCTCTCTCGTTTGATCGAGTTTGACTCAAATCGATGTATTTCAAGTTTTGATGACATGTTTAAGGTTAAATACGTCATTTTTTACACAAAAATGATCTCGTTTGATCTATATTGACTTATACCGTCCGATTCGAAGTGTTTAAGTCATTTCACACCCATCAAACTTTGACTTAGATCGATGTATTTCAAGTGTTTATGACATGTTTAAGGATAGACACGTCATTTTCTACCCAAAACTGATCCCATTTGACTTAAATTGATAAAAATTGTCTTATTCGAAGTATTTAGGTCATTTAATACCTAGAATCTCTTGCATTTGACCGAGCTTAACTGAAATTGATGTATTTCAAATGTTTATGACATGTTCAAGGGTAAATACGTCATTTTCTACCCAAAACTGATCCCGTTTGACCTATATTGACTCTTATCGTCTGATTCGAAGTGTTTAGGTCATTTAATACAAAAATCTTCTCCCATTTGACCGAGTTTGACACAAATCGATGTATTTCAAGTGTGTTTATAAAATCCTTAAGGGTAAATACGTCATTTTCTACCCAAAACTGTTCCTAGTTGACCTTTATTGATCAGATCGTCTGATATGAAGTGTTTAGGTCATTTAATACCGAAAACCTCTCCCGTTTGATCGAGTTTGACTCAAATCGATGTATTTCAAGGATTTATGACTTGTTTAAGGGTAAATACGTTATTTTCTAACCAATTTGACCCCGTATTACCTATATTGACTCATATTGTCTGCTTCGAAGTGCTTTAGTCATTTTATACCTAGAACCTCTCCCATTAGACCGATTTTCACTCAAATCGATGTATTTCAAGTGTGTATGAGATGTTCAAGGGTAAATACGTCATTTTCTACCCAAAACTAATTCCATTTGAGCTATATTTACTCATATCGTCCGATTCGAAGTGTTTAAGTGATTTTACACCCAAAACCTCTCCTGTTTGACCGAGTTCAGGGGTATATACGTCAATTTCTACCTTAAACTGATCCCACTTGACCTATATTGATTCATATCGTCCGAATCAAAGTGTTTAGGTCATTTAATACCCAAAACCTCTCTCGTTTGATCGAGTTTGACTCAAATCGATGTATTTCAAGTTTTGATGACATGTTTAAGGTTAAATACGTCATTTTTTACACAAAAATGATCTCGTTTGATCTATATTGACTTATACCGTCCGATTCGAAGTGTTTAAGTCATTTCACACCCATCAAACTTTGACTTAGATCGATGTATTTCAAGTGTTTATGACATGTTTAAGGATAGACACGTCATTTTCTACCCAAAACTGATCCCATTTGACTTAAATTGATAAAAATTGTCTTATTCGAAGTATTTAGGTCATTTAATACCTAGAATCTCTTGCATTTGACCGAGCTTAACTGAAATTGATGTATTTCAAATGTTTATGACATGTTCAAGGGTAAATACGTCATTTTCTACCCAAAACTGATCCCGTTTGACCTATATTGACTCTTATCGTCTGATTCGAAGTGTTTAGGTCATTTAATACAAAAATCTTCTCCCATTTGACCGAGTTTGACACAAATCGATGTATTTCAAGTGTGTTTATAAAATCCTTAAGGGTAAATACGTCATTTTCTACCCAAAACTGTTCCTAGTTGACCTTTATTGATCAGATCGTCTGATATGAAGTGTTTAGGTCATTTAATACCGAAAACCTCTCCCGTTTGATCGAGTTTGACTCAAATCGATGTATTTCAAGGATTTATGACTTGTTTAAGGGTAAATACGTTATTTTCTAACCAATTTGACCCCGTATTACCTATATTGACTCATATTGTCTGCTTCGAAGTGCTTTAGTCATTTTATACCTAGAACCTCTCCCATTAGACCGATTTTCACTCAAATCGATGTATTTCAAGTGTGTATGAGATGTTCAAGGGTAAATACGTCATTTTCTACCCAAAACTAATTCCATTTGAGCTATATTTACTCATATCGTCCGATTCGAAGTGTTTAAGTGATTTTACACCCAAAACCTCTCCTGTTTGACCGAGTTCAGGGGTATATACGTCAATTTCTACCTTAAACTGATCCCACTTGACCTATATTGATTCATATCGTCCGAATCAAAGTGTTTAGGTCATTTAATACCCAAAACCTCTCTCGTTTGATCGAGTTTGACTCAAATCGATGTATTTCAAGTTTTGATGACATGTTTAAGGTTAAATACGTCATTTTTTACACAAAAATGATCTCGTTTGATCTATATTGACTTATACCGTCCGATTCGAAGTGTTTAAGTCATTTCACACCCATCAAACTTTGACTTAGATCGATGTATTTCAAGTGTTTATGACATGTTTAAGGATAGACACGTCATTTTCTACCCAAAACTGATCCCATTTGACTTAAATTGATAAAAATTGTCTTATTCGAAGTATTTAGGTCATTTAATACCTAGAATCTCTTGCATTTGACCGAGCTTAACTGAAATTGATGTATTTCAAATGTTTATGACATGTTCAAGGGTAAATACGTCATTTTCTACCCAAAACTGATCCCGTTTGACCTATATTGACTCTTATCGTCTGATTCGAAGTGTTTAGGTCATTTAATACAAAAATCTTCTCCCATTTGACCGAGTTTGACACAAATCGATGTATTTCAAGTGTGTTTATAAAATCCTTAAGGGTAAATACGTCATTTTCTACCCAAAACTGTTCCTAGTTGACCTTTATTGATCAGATCGTCTGATATGAAGTGTTTAGGTCATTTAATACCGAAAACCTCTCCCGTTTGATCGAGTTTGACTCAAATCGATGTATTTCAAGGATTTATGACTTGTTTAAGGGTAAATACGTTATTTTCTAACCAATTTGACCCCGTATTACCTATATTGACTCATATTGTCTGCTTCGAAGTGCTTTAGTCATTTTATACCTAGAACCTCTCCCATTAGACCGATTTTCACTCAAATCGATGTATTTCAAGTGTGTATGAGATGTTCAAGGGTAAATACGTCATTTTCTACCCAAAACTAATTCCATTTGAGCTATATTTACTCATATCGTCCGATTCGAAGTGTTTAAGTGATTTTACACCCAAAACCTCTCCTGTTTGACCGAGTTCAGGGGTATATACGTCAATTTCTACCTTAAACTGATCCCACTTGACCTATATTGATTCATATCGTCCGAATCAAAGTGTTTAGGTCATTTAATACCCAAAACCTCTCTCGTTTGATCGAGTTTGACTCAAATCGATGTATTTCAAGTTTTGATGACATGTTTAAGGTTAAATACGTCATTTTTTACACAAAAATGATCTCGTTTGATCTATATTGACTTATACCGTCCGATTCGAAGTGTTTAAGTCATTTCACACCCATCAAACTTTGACTTAGATCGATGTATTTCAAGTGTTTATGACATGTTTAAGGATAGACACGTCATTTTCTACCCAAAACTGATCCCATTTGACTTAAATTGATAAAAATTGTCTTATTCGAAGTATTTAGGTCATTTAATACCTAGAATCTCTTGCATTTGACCGAGCTTAACTGAAATTGATGTATTTCAAATGTTTATGACATGTTCAAGGGTAAATACGTCATTTTCTACCCAAAACTGATCCCGTTTGACCTATATTGACTCTTATCGTCTGATTCGAAGTGTTTAGGTCATTTAATACAAAAATCTTCTCCCATTTGACCGAGTTTGACACAAATCGATGTATTTCAAGTGTGTTTATAAAATCCTTAAGGGTAAATACGTCATTTTCTACCCAAAACTGTTCCTAGTTGACCTTTATTGATCAGATCGTCTGATATGAAGTGTTTAGGTCATTTAATACCGAAAACCTCTCCCGTTTGATCGAGTTTGACTCAAATCGATGTATTTCAAGGATTTATGACTTGTTTAAGGGTAAATACGTTATTTTCTAACCAATTTGACCCCGTATTACCTATATTGACTCATATTGTCTGCTTCGAAGTGCTTTAGTCATTTTATACCTAGAACCTCTCCCATTAGACCGATTTTCACTCAAATCGATGTATTTCAAGTGTGTATGAGATGTTCAAGGGTAAATACGTCATTTTCTACCCAAAACTAATTCCATTTGAGCTATATTTACTCATATCGTCCGATTCGAAGTGTTTAAGTGATTTTACACCCAAAACCTCTCCTGTTTGACCGAGTTCAGGGGTATATACGTCAATTTCTACCTTAAACTGATCCCACTTGACCTATATTGATTCATATCGTCCGAATCAAAGTGTTTAGGTCATTTAATACCCAAAACCTCTCTCGTTTGATCGAGTTTGACTCAAATCGATGTATTTCAAGTTTTGATGACATGTTTAAGGTTAAATACGTCATTTTTTACACAAAAATGATCTCGTTTGATCTATATTGACTTATACCGTCCGATTCGAAGTGTTTAAGTCATTTCACACCCATCAAACTTTGACTTAGATCGATGTATTTCAAGTGTTTATGACATGTTTAAGGATAGACACGTCATTTTCTACCCAAAACTGATCCCATTTGACTTAAATTGATAAAAATTGTCTTATTCGAAGTATTTAGGTCATTTAATACCTAGAATCTCTTGCATTTGACCGAGCTTAACTGAAATTGATGTATTTCAAATGTTTATGACATGTTCAAGGGTAAATACGTCATTTTCTACCCAAAACTGATCCCGTTTGACCTATATTGACTCTTATCGTCTGATTCGAAGTGTTTAGGTCATTTAATACAAAAATCTTCTCCCATTTGACCGAGTTTGACACAAATCGATGTATTTCAAGTGTGTTTATAAAATCCTTAAGGGTAAATACGTCATTTTCTACCCAAAACTGTTCCTAGTTGACCTTTATTGATCAGATCGTCTGATATGAAGTGTTTAGGTCATTTAATACCGAAAACCTCTCCCGTTTGATCGAGTTTGACTCAAATCGATGTATTTCAAGGATTTATGACTTGTTTAAGGGTAAATACGTTATTTTCTAACCAATTTGACCCCGTATTACCTATATTGACTCATATTGTCTGCTTCGAAGTGCTTTAGTCATTTTATACCTAGAACCTCTCCCATTAGACCGATTTTCACTCAAATCGATGTATTTCAAGTGTGTATGAGATGTTCAAGGGTAAATACGTCATTTTCTACCCAAAACTAATTCCATTTGAGCTATATTTACTCATATCGTCCGATTCGAAGTGTTTAAGTGATTTTACACCCAAAACCTCTCCTGTTTGACCGAGTTCAGGGGTATATACGTCAATTTCTACCTTAAACTGATCCCACTTGACCTATATTGATTCATATCGTCCGAATCAAAGTGTTTAGGTCATTTAATACCCAAAACCTCTCTCGTTTGATCGAGTTTGACTCAAATCGATGTATTTCAAGTTTTGATGACATGTTTAAGGTTAAATACGTCATTTTTTACACAAAAATGATCTCGTTTGATCTATATTGACTTATACCGTCCGATTCGAAGTGTTTAAGTCATTTCACACCCATCAAACTTTGACTTAGATCGATGTATTTCAAGTGTTTATGACATGTTTAAGGATAGACACGTCATTTTCTACCCAAAACTGATCCCATTTGACTTAAATTGATAAAAATTGTCTTATTCGAAGTATTTAGGTCATTTAATACCTAGAATCTCTTGCATTTGACCGAGCTTAACTGAAATTGATGTATTTCAAATGTTTATGACATGTTCAAGGGTAAATACGTCATTTTCTACCCAAAACTGATCCCGTTTGACCTATATTGACTCTTATCGTCTGATTCGAAGTGTTTAGGTCATTTAATACAAAAATCTTCTCCCATTTGACCGAGTTTGACACAAATCGATGTATTTCAAGTGTGTTTATAAAATCCTTAAGGGTAAATACGTCATTTTCTACCCAAAACTGTTCCTAGTTGACCTTTATTGATCAGATCGTCTGATATGAAGTGTTTAGGTCATTTAATACCGAAAACCTCTCCCGTTTGATCGAGTTTGACTCAAATCGATGTATTTCAAGGATTTATGACTTGTTTAAGGGTAAATACGTTATTTTCTAACCAATTTGACCCCGTATTACCTATATTGACTCATATTGTCTGCTTCGAAGTGCTTTAGTCATTTTATACCTAGAACCTCTCCCATTAGACCGATTTTCACTCAAATCGATGTATTTCAAGTGTGTATGAGATGTTCAAGGGTAAATACGTCATTTTCTACCCAAAACTAATTCCATTTGAGCTATATTTACTCATATCGTCCGATTCGAAGTGTTTAAGTGATTTTACACCCAAAACCTCTCCTGTTTGACCGAGTTCAGGGGTATATACGTCAATTTCTACCTTAAACTGATCCCACTTGACCTATATTGATTCATATCGTCCGAATCAAAGTGTTTAGGTCATTTAATACCCAAAACCTCTCTCGTTTGATCGAGTTTGACTCAAATCGATGTATTTCAAGTTTTGATGACATGTTTAAGGTTAAATACGTCATTTTTTACACAAAAATGATCTCGTTTGATCTATATTGACTTATACCGTCCGATTCGAAGTGTTTAAGTCATTTCACACCCATCAAACTTTGACTTAGATCGATGTATTTCAAGTGTTTATGACATGTTTAAGGATAGACACGTCATTTTCTACCCAAAACTGATCCCATTTGACTTAAATTGATAAAAATTGTCTTATTCGAAGTATTTAGGTCATTTAATACCTAGAATCTCTTGCATTTGACCGAGCTTAACTGAAATTGATGTATTTCAAATGTTTATGACATGTTCAAGGGTAAATACGTCATTTTCTACCCAAAACTGATCCCGTTTGACCTATATTGACTCTTATCGTCTGATTCGAAGTGTTTAGGTCATTTAATACAAAAATCTTCTCCCATTTGACCGAGTTTGACACAAATCGATGTATTTCAAGTGTGTTTATAAAATCCTTAAGGGTAAATACGTCATTTTCTACCCAAAACTGTTCCTAGTTGACCTTTATTGATCAGATCGTCTGATATGAAGTGTTTAGGTCATTTAATACCGAAAACCTCTCCCGTTTGATCGAGTTTGACTCAAATCGATGTATTTCAAGGATTTATGACTTGTTTAAGGGTAAATACGTTATTTTCTAACCAATTTGACCCCGTATTACCTATATTGACTCATATTGTCTGCTTCGAAGTGCTTTAGTCATTTTATACCTAGAACCTCTCCCATTAGACCGATTTTCACTCAAATCGATGTATTTCAAGTGTGTATGAGATGTTCAAGGGTAAATACGTCATTTTCTACCCAAAACTAATTCCATTTGAGCTATATTTACTCATATCGTCCGATTCGAAGTGTTTAAGTGATTTTACACCCAAAACCTCTCCTGTTTGACCGAGTTCAGGGGTATATACGTCAATTTCTACCTTAAACTGATCCCACTTGACCTATATTGATTCATATCGTCCGAATCAAAGTGTTTAGGTCATTTAATACCCAAAACCTCTCTCGTTTGATCGAGTTTGACTCAAATCGATGTATTTCAAGTTTTGATGACATGTTTAAGGTTAAATACGTCATTTTTTACACAAAAATGATCTCGTTTGATCTATATTGACTTATACCGTCCGATTCGAAGTGTTTAAGTCATTTCACACCCATCAAACTTTGACTTAGATCGATGTATTTCAAGTGTTTATGACATGTTTAAGGATAGACACGTCATTTTCTACCCAAAACTGATCCCATTTGACTTAAATTGATAAAAATTGTCTTATTCGAAGTATTTAGGTCATTTAATACCTAGAATCTCTTGCATTTGACCGAGCTTAACTGAAATTGATGTATTTCAAATGTTTATGACATGTTCAAGGGTAAATACGTCATTTTCTACCCAAAACTGATCCCGTTTGACCTATATTGACTCTTATCGTCTGATTCGAAGTGTTTAGGTCATTTAATACAAAAATCTTCTCCCATTTGACCGAGTTTGACACAAATCGATGTATTTCAAGTGTGTTTATAAAATCCTTAAGGGTAAATACGTCATTTTCTACCCAAAACTGTTCCTAGTTGACCTTTATTGATCAGATCGTCTGATATGAAGTGTTTAGGTCATTTAATACCGAAAACCTCTCCCGTTTGATCGAGTTTGACTCAAATCGATGTATTTCAAGGATTTATGACTTGTTTAAGGGTAAATACGTTATTTTCTAACCAATTTGACCCCGTATTACCTATATTGACTCATATTGTCTGCTTCGAAGTGCTTTAGTCATTTTATACCTAGAACCTCTCCCATTAGACCGATTTTCACTCAAATCGATGTATTTCAAGTGTGTATGAGATGTTCAAGGGTAAATACGTCATTTTCTACCCAAAACTAATTCCATTTGAGCTATATTTACTCATATCGTCCGATTCGAAGTGTTTAAGTGATTTTACACCCAAAACCTCTCCTGTTTGACCGAGTTCAGGGGTATATACGTCAATTTCTACCTTAAACTGATCCCACTTGACCTATATTGATTCATATCGTCCGAATCAAAGTGTTTAGGTCATTTAATACCCAAAACCTCTCTCGTTTGATCGAGTTTGACTCAAATCGATGTATTTCAAGTTTTGATGACATGTTTAAGGTTAAATACGTCATTTTTTACACAAAAATGATCTCGTTTGATCTATATTGACTTATACCGTCCGATTCGAAGTGTTTAAGTCATTTCACACCCATCAAACTTTGACTTAGATCGATGTATTTCAAGTGTTTATGACATGTTTAAGGATAGACACGTCATTTTCTACCCAAAACTGATCCCATTTGACTTAAATTGATAAAAATTGTCTTATTCGAAGTATTTAGGTCATTTAATACCTAGAATCTCTTGCATTTGACCGAGCTTAACTGAAATTGATGTATTTCAAATGTTTATGACATGTTCAAGGGTAAATACGTCATTTTCTACCCAAAACTGATCCCGTTTGACCTATATTGACTCTTATCGTCTGATTCGAAGTGTTTAGGTCATTTAATACAAAAATCTTCTCCCATTTGACCGAGTTTGACACAAATCGATGTATTTCAAGTGTGTTTATAAAATCCTTAAGGGTAAATACGTCATTTTCTACCCAAAACTGTTCCTAGTTGACCTTTATTGATCAGATCGTCTGATATGAAGTGTTTAGGTCATTTAATACCGAAAACCTCTCCCGTTTGATCGAGTTTGACTCAAATCGATGTATTTCAAGGATTTATGACTTGTTTAAGGGTAAATACGTTATTTTCTAACCAATTTGACCCCGTATTACCTATATTGACTCATATTGTCTGCTTCGAAGTGCTTTAGTCATTTTATACCTAGAACCTCTCCCATTAGACCGATTTTCACTCAAATCGATGTATTTCAAGTGTGTATGAGATGTTCAAGGGTAAATACGTCATTTTCTACCCAAAACTAATTCCATTTGAGCTATATTTACTCATATCGTCCGATTCGAAGTGTTTAAGTGATTTTACACCCAAAACCTCTCCTGTTTGACCGAGTTCAGGGGTATATACGTCAATTTCTACCTTAAACTGATCCCACTTGACCTATATTGATTCATATCGTCCGAATCAAAGTGTTTAGGTCATTTAATACCCAAAACCTCTCTCGTTTGATCGAGTTTGACTCAAATCGATGTATTTCAAGTTTTGATGACATGTTTAAGGTTAAATACGTCAGTTTTTACACAAAAATGATCTCGTTTGATCTATATTGACTTATACCGTCCGATTCGAAGTGTTTAAGTCATTTCACACCCATCAAACTTTGACTTAGATCGATGTATTTCAAGTGTTTATGACATGTTTAAGGATAGACACGTCATTTTCTACCCAAAACTGATCCCATTTGACTTAAATTGATAAAAATTGTCTTATTCGAAGTATTTAGGTCATTTAATACCTAGAATCTCTTGCATTTGACCGAGCTTAACTGAAATTGATGTATTTCAAATGTTTATGACATGTTCAAGGGTAAATACGTCATTTTCTACCCAAAACTGATCCCGTTTGACCTATATTGACTCTTATCGTCTGATTCGAAGTGTTTAGGTCATTTAATACAAAAATCTTCTCCCATTTGACCGAGTTTGACACAAATCGATGTATTTCAAGTGTGTTTATAAAATCCTTAAGGGTAAATACGTCATTTTCTACCCAAAACTGTTCCTAGTTGACCTTTATTGATCAGATCGTCTGATATGAAGTGTTTAGGTCATTTAATACCGAAAACCTCTCCCGTTTGATCGAGTTTGACTCAAATCGATGTATTTCAAGGATTTATGACTTGTTTAAGGGTAAATACGTTATTTTCTAACCAATTTGACCCCGTATTACCTATATTGACTCATATTGTCTGCTTCGAAGTGCTTTAGTCATTTTATACCTAGAACCTCTCCCATTAGACCGATTTTCACTCAAATCGATGTATTTCAAGTGTGTATGAGATGTTCAAGGGTAAATACGTCATTTTCTACCCAAAACTAATTCCATTTGAGCTATATTTACTCATATCGTCCGATTCGAAGTGTTTAAGTGATTTTACACCCAAAACCTCTCCTGTTTGACCGAGTTCAGGGGTATATACGTCAATTTCTACCTTAAACTGATCCCACTTGACCTATATTGATTCATATCGTCCGAATCAAAGTGTTTAGGTCATTTAATACCCAAAACCTCTCTCGTTTGATCGAGTTTGACTCAAATCGATGTATTTCAAGTTTTGATGACATGTTTAAGGTTAAATACGTCAGTTTTTACACAAAAATGATCTCGTTTGATCTATATTGACTTATACCGTCCGATTCGAAGTGTTTAAGTCATTTCACACCCATCAAACTTTGACTTAGATCGATGTATTTCAAGTTTTTATGACATGTTTAAGGATAGACACGTCATTTTCTACCCAAAACTGATCCCATTTGACTTAAATTGATAAAAATTGTCTTATTCGAAGTATTTAGGTCATTTAATACCTAGAATCTCTTGCATTTGACCGAGCTTAACTGAAATTGATGTATTTCAAATGTTTATGACATGTTCAAGGGTAAATACGTCATTTTCTACCCAAAACTGATCCCGTTTGACCTATATTGACTCTTATCGTCTGATTCGAAGTGTTTAGGTCATTTAATACAAAAATCTTCTCCCATTTGACCGAGTTTGACACAAATCGATGTATTTCAAGTGTGTTTATAAAATCCTTAAGGGTAAATACGTCATTTTCTACCCAAAACTGTTCCTAGTTGACCTTTATTGATCAGATCGTCTGATATGAAGTGTTTAGGTCATTTAATACCGAAAACCTCTCCCGTTTGATCGAGTTTGACTCAAATCGATGTATTTCAAGGATTTATGACTTGTTTAAGGGTAAATACGTTATTTTCTAACCAATTTGACCCCGTATTACCTATATTGACTCATATTGTCTGCTTCGAAGTGCTTTAGTCATTTTATACCTAGAACCTCTCCCATTAGACCGATTTTCACTCAAATCGATGTATTTCAAGTGTGTATGAGATGTTCAAGGGTAAATACGTCATTTTCTACCCAAAATTAATTCCATTTGAGCTATATTTACTCATATCGTCCGATTCGAAGTGTTTAAGTGATTTTACACCCAAAACCTCTCCTGTTTGACCGAGTTCAGGGGTATATACGTCAATTTCTACCTTAAACTGATCCCACTTGACCTATATTGATTCATATCGTCCGAATCAAAGTGTTTAGGTCATTTAATACCCAAAACCTCTCTCGTTTGATCGAGTTTGACTCAAATCGATGTATTTCAAGTTTTGATGACATGTTTAAGGTTAAATACGTCAGTTTTTACACAAAAATGATCTCGTTTGATCTATATTGACTTATACCGTCCGATTCGAAGTGTTTAAGTCATTTCACACCCATCAAACTTTGACTTAGATCGATGTATTTCAAGTTTTTATGACATGTTTAAGGATAGACACGTCATTTTCTACCCAAAACTGATCCCATTTGACTTAAATTGATAAAAATTGTCTTATTCGAAGTATTTAGGTCATTTAATACCTAGAATCTCTTGCATTTGACCGAGCTTAACTGAAATTGATGTATTTCAAATGTTTATGACATGTTCAAGGGTAAATACGTCATTTTCTACCCAAAACTGATCCCGTTTGACCTATATTGACTCTTATCGTCTGATTCGAAGTGTTTAGGTCATTTAATACAAAAATCTTCTCCCATTTGACCGAGTTTGACACAAATCGATGTATTTCAAGTGTGTTTATAAAATCCTTAAGGGTAAATACGTCATTTTCTACCCAAAACTGTTCCTAGTTGACCTTTATTGATCAGATCGTCTGATATGAAGTGTTTAGGTCATTTAATACCGAAAACCTCTCCCGTTTGATCGAGTTTGACTCAAATCGATGTATTTCAAGGATTTATGACTTGTTTAAGGGTAAATACGTTATTTTCTAACCAATTTGACCCCGTATTACCTATATTGACTCATATTGTCTGCTTCGAAGTGCTTTAGTCATTTTATACCTAGAACCTCTCCCATTAGACCGATTTTCACTCAAATCGATGTATTTCAAGTGTGTATGAGATGTTCAAGGGTAAATACGTCATTTTCTACCCAAAATTAATTCCATTTGAGCTATATTTACTCATATCGTCCGATTCGAAGTGTTTAAGTGATTTTACACCCAAAACCTCTCCTGTTTGACCGAGTTCAGGGGTACATACGTCAATTTCTACCTTAAACTGATCCCACTTGACCTATATTGATTCATATCGTCCGAATCAAAGTGTTTAGGTCATTTAATACCCAAAACCTCTCTCGTTTGATCGAGTTTGACTCAAATCGATGTATTTCAAGTTTTGATGACATGTTTAAGGTTAAATACGTCAGTTTTTACACAAAAATGATCTCGTTTGATCTATATTGACTTATACCGTCCGATTCGAAGTGTTTAAGTCATTTCACACCCATCAAACTTTGACTTAGATCGATGTATTTCAAGTGTTTATGACATGTTTAAGGATAGACACGTCATTTTCTACCCAAAACTGATCCCATTTGACTTAAATTGATAAAAATTGTCTTATTCGAAGTATTTAGGTCATTTAATACCTAGAATCTCTTGCATTTGACCGAGCTTAACTGAAATTGATGTATTTCAAATGTTTATGACATGTTCAAGGGTAAATACGTCATTTTCTACCCAAAACTGATCCCGTTTGACCTATATTGACTCTTATCGTCTGATTCGAAGTGTTTAGGTCATTTAATACAAAAATCTTCTCCCATTTGACCGAGTTTGACACAAATCGATGTATTTCAAGTGTGTTTATAAAATCCTTAAGGGTAAATACGTCATTTTCTACCCAAAACTGTTCCTAGTTGACCTTTATTGATCAGATCGTCTGATATGAAGTGTTTAGGTCATTTAATACCGAAAACCTCTCCCGTTTGATCGAGTTTGACTCAAATCGATGTATTTCAAGGATTTATGACTTGTTTAAGGGTAAATACGTTATTTTCTAACCAATTTGACCCCGTATTACCTATATTGACTCATATTGTCTGCTTCGAAGTGCTTTAGTCATTTTATACCTAGAACCTCTCCCATTAGACCGATTTTCACTCAAATCGATGTATTTCAAGTGTGTATGAGATGTTCAAGGGTAAATACGTCATTTTCTACCCAAAATTAATTCCATTTGAGCTATATTTACTCATATCGTCCGATTCGAAGTGTTTAAGTGATTTTACACCCAAAACCTCTCCTGTTTGACCGAGTTCAGGGGTATATACGTCAATTTCTACCTTAAACTGATCCCACTTGACCTATATTGATTCATATCGTCCGAATCAAAGTGTTTAGGTCATTTAATACCCAAAACCTCTCTCGTTTGATCGAGTTTGACTCAAATCGATGTATTTCAAGTTTTGATGACATGTTTAAGGTTAAATATGTCAGTTTTTACACAAAAATGATCTCGTTTGATCTATATTGACTTATACCGTCCGATTCGAAGTGTTTAAGTCATTTCACACCCATCAAACTTTGACTTAGATCGATGTATTTCAAGTGTTTATGACATGTTTAAGGATAGACACGTCATTTTCTACCCAAAACTGATCCCATTTGACTTAAATTGATAAAAATTGTCTTATTCGAAGTATTTAGGTCATTTAATACCTAGAATCTCTTGCATTTGACCGAGCTTAACTGAAATTGATGTATTTCAAATGTTTATGACATGTTCAAGGGTAAATACGTCATTTTCTACCCAAAACTGATCCCGTTTGACCTATATTGACTCTTATCGTCTGATTCGAAGTGTTTAGGTCATTTAATACAAAAATCTTCTCCCATTTGACCGAGTTTGACACAAATCGATGTATTTCAAGTGTGTTTATAAAATCCTTAAGGGTAAATACGTCATTTTCTACCCAAAACTGTTCCTAGTTGACCTTTATTGATCAGATCGTCTGATATGAAGTGTTTAGGTCATTTAATACCGAAAACCTCTCCCGTTTGATCGAGTTTGACTCAAATCGATGTATTTCAAGGATTTATGACTTGTTTAAGGGTAAATACGTTATTTTTTAACCAATTTGACCCCGTATTACCTATATTGACTCATATTGTCTGCTTCGAAGTGCTTTAGTCATTTTATACTTAGAACCTCTCCCATTAGACCGATTTTCACTCAAATCGATGTATTTCAAGTGTGTATGAGATGTTCAAGGGTAAATACGTCATTTTCTACCCAAAACTAATTCCATTTGAGCTATATTTACTCATATCGTCCGATTCGAAGTGTTTAAGTGATTTTACACCCAAAACCTCTCCTGTTTGACCGAGTTCAGGGGTATATACGTCAATTTCTACCTTAAACTGATCCCACTTGACCTATATTGATTCATATCGTCCGAATCAAAGTGTTTAGGTCATTTAATACCCAAAACCTCTCTCGTTTGATCGAGTTTGACTCAAATCGATGTATTTCAAGTTTTGATGACATGTTTAAGGTTAAATACGTCATTTTTTACACAAAAATGATCTCGTTTGATCTATATTGACTTATACCGTCCGATTCGAAGTGTTTAAGTCATTTCACACCCATCAAACTTTGACTTAGATCGATGTATTTCAAGTGTTTATGACATGTTTAAGGATAGAAACGTCATTTTCTACCCAAAACTGATCCCATTTGACTTAAATTGATAAAAATTGTCTTATTCGAAGTATTTAGGTCATTTAATACCTAGAATCTCTTGCATTTGACCGAGCTTAACTGAAATTGATGTATTTCAAATGTTTATGACATGTTCAAGGGTAAATACGTCATTTTCTACCCAAAACTGATCCCGTTTGACCTATATTGACTCTTATCGTCTGATTCGAAGTGTTTAGGTCATTTAATACAAAAATCTTCTCCCATTTGACCGAGTTTGACACAAATCGATGTATTTCAAGTGTGTTTATAAAATCCTTAAGGGTAAATACGTCATTTTCTACCCAAAACTGTTCCTAGTTGACCTTTATTGATCAGATCGTCTGATATGAAGTGTTTAGGTCATTTAATACCGAAAACCTCTCCCGTTTGATCGAGTTTGACTCAAATCGATGTATTTCAAGTGTTTATGACATGTTTAAGCTTAAATACGTCATATTCTAACCAAAACTAATCCCGTTTGACCTATATTGACTCCTATTGCCCGATTTTAAGTGTCTAATTCATTTTATACCTAGAACCACACCCATTTGACCGATTTTGACTCAAATCGATGTATTTCAAGTGTTTATGACATGTTCAAGAGTAAAAACATTGTTTTCTATTCAAAACTAATTCTATTTGACCTATACTGACTCATATCGTCTAATTCGAAAGGGTTAAGTCATTTTATACCCAAAACCTCTCCCATTTGACTGAGTTTGACTTAAATTGATGTATTTCAAGTGTTTATGAATGTTCAAGGGTAAATACGTCATTTTCTATATATAACTGATCCCATTTGACTTATATTGACTCATAATATCTGATTCGTAGTGTTTAGGTCACTCAATACCAAGAACCTAACCTATTTGACCAAGTTTGACTCAAATTGATGTATTTCAAGTGTTTATGACAAGTTAAAGGGTAAATATGTCACTTTCTACCTAAATATGATCCCATTTGAGCTATATTGATTCATATCGTCCGATTTGAAGTGTTTAGGTCATTAAATACACAAAAGCTCTCTCATTTGTCCGAGTTTGACTTGAAACGATTTATTTCAAGAGTTTATGATATGTTAAAGGGTAAATACGTCATTTTCTACCCAAAACTAATCCCTTTTGACCTGTATTGGCTCATATCATCCAATTTAGAGTATTTAGGTCGTTTTCTACCCAGAACGTCTCCCGTTTGACCGAGTTTGACTCAAATCATAGTATTTGAAGTGTTTACGACATGTTCAAGGGTATATACGTCATTTTCTACCCAAAACTGATTCCACTTGACCTACATTGACTCATATCGTCCGATTCAAAGTTTTTAGGTCATTTAATACAATAAACCTCTCCCGTTTAACCGAGTTTGACTCAAATCAATGTATTTCAAATATTTATGAGATGTTCAAGGGTAAATAAGTCATTTTCTACCCAAAACTAATTCCATTTGACCTATATTGACTCATATCGTCTGATTCGAAGTGTTTAAGTCATTCTACACCCAAAACCTTTCCCATTTGACAGAGATTGACTTGAATCGATGTATTTCAAGTGTTTATGACACATTCAAGGTAAATACATTATTTTCTACCCAAAATTGATCCCATATGATCTATATTTAATACCCAAAAACTCTCCCACTTGACCAAGTTTGACTCAAATCGATGTATTTCAAGTGTTTATGACATGTTAAAGGGTAAATATCTCATTTTCTACCCAAAACTGATCTCATTTAACCTATATTGACCCTTATCGTCCGATTCAAAGTGTTTAGGTCATTTAATACACAAAACCTCTCTCGTTTGACCGAGTTTGACTCAAATTGATGGATTTCTAGTGTTTATGACATGTTGAAAGGTAAATACGTCATTTTCTACCCAAAACTAATTTCTTTAGATCTATAATGACTCATATCGCCTGATTCGAAGTGTTTAGGGCATTTAATACACAAATCCTATCCTGTTTGACCAAGTTTGACTCAAATCGATGTATTTAAAGTGTTTATGACATGTTCAAGGGTAAATATGTCATTTTGCTACACAAAAATTGTCCTATTTGACCTATATTGATTCATATCGTCTGATTCGAAGTGTTTATGTCATTTTAATACCAAGAACCTCTCCCGTTTGAAAGAGTTTGACTCAAATCAATGTATTTCTAGTGTTTATGAAGTGTTTAAGGGTACATACATCATTTTCTAACTAGAATTGATCCTATTTGACCTATATTGACTCATATAGTCCTATTCGATGTCTTTAGGTCATTTAATACCCCAAACCTCTCAAGTTTTAGCAAGTTTGACTCAAATCAATGTATTTGAAGTGTTGATGACATGTTCAAGGGTAAATATGTCATTTTCTACCCAAAACTAATCCTATTTGACCTATATTGACTCATATTGTCAGATTCGAAGTGTCTAAGTCATATAATACCTCTCCCATTTGACCGAATTTGACTCAAATTGATGTATTTTAAGTGTCAAGGACATGTTCAAGGGTAAATACGTCATTTTTTACCTAAAACAGATCCCATTTGACTTATATTAACTCATATCGTCTGATTCTAAGTGTTTAGGTCATTTAATAACTTGAACCTCTCCCATTTGACCAAGTTTGACTCAAATCAATACATTTCAAGTGTTTAGGTCATTTAATAACTTGAACCTCTCCCATTTGACCAAGTTTGACTCAAATCGATGCATTTCAAGTGTTTATAACATGTCCCGTGTGATCGAGTTTGAATCAAATCAATGTTTTTCAAGTATTTATGACATGATCAAGGGTAAATACGCCATTTTCTACCCAAAACTAATCCCGTTTGACCTATATAGGCTCATATCATCCGATTCGAAGTGTTTAGGTCATTGAAAACACA
Organism: Dysphania ambrosioides; assembly: GCA_026401315.1. Classification (NCBI taxonomy): domain Eukaryota; kingdom Viridiplantae; phylum Streptophyta; class Magnoliopsida; order Caryophyllales; family Amaranthaceae; genus Dysphania; species Dysphania ambrosioides. Next base: position 17,366,696 of record CM048666.1, read on the forward strand.
AAACCTCTCCCATTTGAAGGAGTTTGACTCAAATTGATGTATTTCATGTGTTTATGACATGTTTAAAGGTAAACACTTTATTTTCTACCCAAAACTGATCCCATTTGACCTATATTGACTAGTGTTCAAGTAATTTTATACCCAAAACCTCTCCCATTTGACCGAGTTTGACTCATATCGATGTATTTCAAGTGTTTATGACATGTCCAAGGGTAAATACATCATTTTCTACCCAAAACTCATCCCATTTGACCTATATTGACTCATATCGTCTGACTCGAAGTGTTTTAGTCATTTTATACCCAGAACCTCTCCTATTTAATCGAGTTTGACTGATGTATTTCAAGTGTTTAAAAAAATATTCAAGTGTAAATATGTCATTCCTTACCCAAAACTGATCCCATTTATTTAATATTGACTAATATCGTCCGATTTGAGGTGTTTAGGTCATTTAATACACATAACCTCTCTAATTTGACCTATATAGACTCATATCGTCCGCATCAAAATGTTTAGGTCATTTAATATCCAGAACATCTCCCGTTTAACCAAGTTTGACTCAAATCGATATATTTCAGGTGTTTATGACACGTTTAAGGGTAAATATGTCATTTTCTACCCAAAACTGATCCCACTTGACCTATATTGACTCATAGCGCCCGATTCGAAGTGTTTAGGTCATTTAATACACAAAACCTCTCTTGTTTGACCGAGTTTGACTCAAATCGATGTATTTCAAGTGTTTATGACATGTTCAAGGGTAAATTTGTCATTTTTTACCCAAAAGTAATCCCGTTTAACCTATATTGACTCATATCATCCGAATCAAAGTGTTTAGATCATTTAATACCCACAGCCTTTCCCGTTTGATCGAGTTTGACTCAAATTGATGTATTTCAAGTGTTTTTGACATATGTATGGTTAAATACGTCATTTCCTACCGAAAACTAATCCTTTTTCACATATATCGTCCGATTCAAAATGTTTAGATCATTTAATACCCGAAACTTCTCCCATTTGACCAACTTTGACTTAAATCGATGTATTTTAAGGATTTATGACATGTTCAAGGGTAAATACGTTATTTTCTAACCAAACTGATCCCGTATTACCTATATTGACTCATATTGCCCGATTCAAAGTGTTTTAGGCATTTTATACCCAGAACCTCTCCCATTACACCGATTTTCACTCAAATTGATTTTTTTCAAGTGTTTATGAGATGTTCAAGGGTAAATACGTCATTTTCTACCCAAAACTAATTCCAGTTGAGCTATATTTACTCATATCGTCCGATTCAAAGTGTTTAAGTGATTTTACACCCAAAACCTCTCCTGTTTCACCGAGTTTGACTCAAAGTAATGTATTTCAAGTGTTTATGACATGTTCAGGGGTATATACATCAATTTCTACCCAAAACTCATCCCACTTGACCTATACAGACTCATATTGTGCGATTTGAAGTGTCTAAGTCATTTTATACCTAGAACCTCTCCCATTTGGCCGATTATGACTCTAATCGATGTATTTCAAGTGTTTATGACATGTTCAAGGGTAAAACGTCATTTTCTACCCAAAACTGATCCCTTTTGACCTATATTGACTCATATCGTCCGTAGCGAAGTGTTTAGGTCATTTAATTTATAAAACATCTCCTATTTTACCGAGTTTGACTCAAATCGATGTATTTCAAGTGTTTATGACATGTTGAAGGGTAAATACGTCATTTTCTACCCAAAACTAATCGTTTTTGACCTCTCCCATTTGACCAACTTTGACTTAAAATCGATGTATTTCAAGGATTTATGACTTGTTTAAGGGTAAATACGTTATTTTCTAACCAATTTGACCCCGTATTACATATATTGACTCATATTGTCTGCTTCGAAGTGCTTTAGTCATTTTATACCTAGAACCTCTCCCATTTGATCGATTTTGACTCAAATTGATGTATTTCAAGTGTTTATGACATGTTCAACGGTAAAAACGTTATTTTCTAACCAAAACTAATCCTATTTGACCGAGTTTGACTTAAATCAATGTATTTCAAGTGTTTATGACATGTTTAAGGGTAAATACGTCATTTTTTTACCTAGAACAGATCCCATTTGACCTATATTGACTCATATTGTCCGATTTTGATATGATAGAGGATGCCAAATTCGAAGGATAGATTGAAGCTTCAAAGAAGAATGCTACCATTGGAGAGTTGTTGGCTTATGGAGACACGAATCTTCTAAGTGCATTAAAGGGGAACATTTGCATGTGCATGATAACATACAAATGTAAATGAGGATTGGTGGACATGGGGAATAAGTTGGTTTTGCCTATGAGTTTTTTCCCATTTCATTTGATAGGGTTTTTCTCATTTTAGGCATAGATGTGTTTTTGAACTTTCCATTTTCAGGTTTTATGATTCTATAATGTGTGGAAGCCATGAAGGTGATGATTGATGGAAGGCCTTAATCAAAAGCTAAAATCTTGGAGTAATTTTCGAAGATTGAAAATTTTGACCAAGGAGGAAAATTTTAAGACAAGGGAAGGTGCTTGTTACATTGAACTGTGCTTATTACATCTTGTCGGTGCTTTATTACGACTTAAGTGACATGGCAAGTGACATAGCATGGGTATGGACGTGGCTACACAAATAGGATTGGATATTTAGTGTTTTACTTTAAATAAAATAGGATTAGAGTAGTTAATTTGTAATATTATCTTTTTAGGTAGGATAAGATTCTAATTAAGATAAGATAGTGTTAGAGTTTTGGTAGGATTATATAATAAATAGGTGGAATTATCCTATTGGTTATTAGGATTCCTTTTAGAAGTAGGAGGCCTAGTCATAATATGATTGAAACTCTCAAGCTATGGATATAAATAGATGTGCACCCAAGCTTGGAAAAATCAGATTTAGAGATTCTTTTCTTTCTATTCTTCAATAAACTTGGAGAGTTTATTGTTTTTCTTTGTGTGTAACAAAGAGTTGTGAATTGGTGCTTAAAGCTTTAGATTCACATGAGGAAGTGTAGGAATTGAGGGTGCTTTGCTTTAATCAATTCTTAAACTTTTGCCCTAGATTTTAAACCTTTGGTGCGTAGCTTTGAAGGGTTTTATATCTAGTTCTATCCCTTTGTGTGGATTAAGGTTTCAATACCTAGATTCACATCAACTTTTGGTGCTCTCGTTGAGAGGATTCGAAGCATACTCAAGCAATATGGATTCCAATGGTGATGATACACACGAGATGCCACTAGGCTTCAAAAAAGGTTTGACCTTGCAAGAAGCCAAAGCCTCATGCATGGAACGCGAGTTGAAGGAACTAAAGGAACGTATGAACGAGCTATTGCAAATCATGGGGAAGAAGGAAAAGTCCTCAAGCAAAGGAAAAGTCCTCAAGCAAATGTAAACTCTCATCCCATGAATCTAACTCTAGCGAAAGTGATGGTGAATCCAGTGTTAGAAGCTCAAGGAGGCCTAGCAAGAGGGACCCATCCTCTTCAGGTGATGATGAGGAATCATATAAAGGGCATAGGAGAAAGAGTTTAAGGGGGAAAGAGGATCAAAGCTTAAGACTTGAAATCCCTGAGTTCAATGGCAGTTTGGACCCAGACAAATTCCTAGATTGGATCCGCAGAGTTGAACGAATTTTCAGATATAAGGACTATGATGATCAGAGATCCTTTAAGGTTGCTGAACTCAAACTCACTTCTTATGCAAGTTTGTGGCTTAAAGGTTTGCAAAAGAAGAGGAGAAAGGAGGGGCATTCCAAGATCTCATCTTGGACAAAACTAAAGAAGTACATGCAAAAAAGGTTTGTTTCGGAAGACTTTGAACAAAACAATTTTATAAAAATGCATACTTTGAAACAAGAAAGGAGGTCTGTAGAGGAATACTTGATGGAATTCAAAAATCTAGCCATGGTGTGTGGGCTAGAGGAGAAAGAAGATCACAAGGTGGCTCATTTTGTGGCTGGGTTAAATGACCCAATCAAGGAAAATGTGGAATTACAACCCTATTGGAGCTTTGATGAGGTGTGTACAATAGCAACTAGGGTTGAAAGGAAAACACGTAAACCTAGAGGGATCTTTCGATCATTTGAAGCTAAAGGGGTACGTGAGATGTCTAATGTGAAGCCTAATCTCCAGAAATTCATAAAGCCACAAACTTTTGGGAGAGATAAGGGAGTAAGTTTGGGAGATCAATGAACTTGCTTCAAATGTAAGGGACAAGGCCATATCCAAAGGGATTGTCCCCATGCTAGGATTGCTACTACTCGGACTTGGGAGGAAGATGGAACCTTTGAAGAAGAGGAACATGAGCTTGAAGAGAAAGAAGGTAACACATCTTTTAAAGTCCTAGAGGAGGATGTGGAGGAGGTGATGGCAGAAACTAGGGGATCTAGCCTAGTGTTGTAAAGGGCATTGCAATCCAAGTCCTTACCATTAGAGGAGAGCCAAAGGGAGAAAATCTTCCTCACAAGATGCAATGTCCAAGGAAGACTATGTGATGTGATTATAGATTCGGGGAGTTGCACTAACGTGGTTTCTACACTCTTGGTGGACAAGTTGGAGGTGTCCATTCAAATCCATCTGCAACCATATAAGCTCTATTGGCTTAGAAATTCAAGTGACGTAAAGGTTAGTAAACAAGCATTGATTTCGTTCAAAATTGGCAATTATGAAGATCAAGTGCTTTGTGATGTTTGTACCATGGATACGTGTCATATTCTCTTGGGAAGACCTTGGCAATATGACAGATTTGTGAAGTTTGATGGGAGGACAAACATATATGTTGTGAGGAAGAATGCATAAGACAAAGCATTTGCTTTGAGGCCTTTTATGGCTCCAAAAACTCGCTCTAACAAAGATAATGGCAAGGGAGTGTGATGTGCTCATTTTAGAGCACATTTATTACCACATTTTAGTGTCAAGTCTCGTAGTTTTGTATTGGTTTTATGTATATTATGCTTGATTTTACCTTGATCTTGTTTTCGAGTTATCTTAAGTTCATTTCAGGCACTTTTGATGATTTCAAGGTGAAAGGCGATACATTCGAGCCTTTGACACACGTATCTTAGCTTGGGCAAGTGTTTGAAGTCACTCATCAAGATTTTACGGAGTCAAGAAAAGAGGGAAGTGAAAAGAGGAAAGAATGGTCTCAGATTCGACCGAATGGTTACAGATTCGACCGAATCTGAGATACATTCGGTCGAATGGATGACTTTCTTCAGGGATCTTGAGCCTTGCTACTGGAAAGGCCGAATGGAACTCATTCGAGCGAATGAGCTTCCATTCGGCCGAATCATCCTATACATTCGGGCGAATGCTTGACAGAGATCGATTCCTCGAAGTCTCTGGAATGGGCGAATGGAAGACCATTCGGGCGAATGGGATCACAGTCGGCCGAATGAGACCTATATTCGGGCGAATGACAGTGTTTTCCTTTGGATCAACTACTTCTTTTTAGGGCCGGCTCCTATGCATTTTAGGGTTTTCGTAGGTTTTTCTTATTGTATTATAAATACCCCTTCCTCTGATGAGAGGAGGGAGGGAGCTAGGTTTTATACTTTTATGTACTTTTAGATTTCTTAGCCTCCAAATTCTTTTAGTTTTAGCTTTCGGTTTTCAGTTTTTCTTCAATGCTTTGTAGTTCGATTTCTTTTCGTGGATATCAAATTGAAGCTTTTGTAAGTTTAATTCCTTCCTTTAATCTTAATTCATTGCTTTATTTCATTGCATGCTTAGTTCTAAGTTTATCGTTTATTAGTTTAATTTTTGATTTTGTTTTCATTCTCGTAAGTTCCTCCCATGTTCGTTTCTTTTAATATCTTTATGTCTTTAAGCATGAATATGAGTGATAATTCCTTTAGGGGTTTTGATTGGTGAAACCCTAGGAAAGCTATGATCTTTATTGCTTAAGATTGTAGAAACGATGTTAATAAGTAGTTTCGGATTCCGATGCGAATCTTGTCCTGCCACTCCTTTGGAGACATAGGGCGATTATAGGTTGTTCATGTGATTTATAGGGTCACAAACTTTCTCTTGTATTCTTGGATGTCCATGCTAGTTATTAACAGATTTTCTGTAATCTATCATGTTCGGTTTTGAAAGCTTCATTCCTAGGGTGAATCCAATCTTGTCCCCGTTTTTCTCTACTTGCTTTACTTTGTGATTTATTGTCATCAATTTTCTGCTTATTAGTTTTAATTGAATTTCCAACTCCAACTAGTCCGGTTGTGTTAAAAGTTGAAGTCTTGATATACCTTGTCTTCGTGGTTCGACCCCCTACTCCACTATACTCGTATAGTTTGTAGGTTGGAATAAATATTGTTTGCATAACCTGTCTTTTAGTTAACGACCTAAAATTCACGGTTATCAAAATGGCGCCGTTGCCGGGGACAAGGCGTATTATTTAGACTTAACTTGTTTCAGCATAACTGTATTTCATTTCCTTTCTGTTTTTTTTGTTTTTCTTTTTGTGTGTGGTTGTCTTTGACTTAGGTGTTTGCATGCCCCATAGCACGCGTAGGTCAAACCAGCCAATTACACCCTTAAATCCTGAAATCCAACGTGTTAGTAGACAACGCCCTTCAATGTATACCTCACAATCTGTCCAAAACCCACCCATTTCCATTATGGCCGACGAACACCAATTGTTTGGTCAATTTGGAACTCCTGGCTCACAAGAGTTCCAAGGGGGTGTAGTACTTCCTGTTGCTACTACACCTTACCAAATTCACCCTCAGTTCACAAGAATGGTTAAGGAAACACCATTCAGTGGCTTAAGAAATGAATGTCCTCTTCAACACCTAGAGGCATTCTGAGATATTTGTGGACTTATCCCTCCTTGTCCTAATTGCCCTGATTATGTGTGAATGCACCTATTCCATCTGAGTCTAGCAGGAGATGCCAAGGATTGGTATAAATGCTTAGAACCCAATTCAATTATTAATTGGGCTCAACTAAAAACCGCATTTCTAGAAAGGTTCTATCCTACGGTTCGAACGCAGGATTGGCGTAAGAAAATTGCATCATTCACCCAAGAGGATGATGTGAACCTTAGTGCTACATAGAGTAGGTTTAAAAGAATGATTAGAGCATGCCCCCACCATGAGTACGGGGAAAACCATCTCAACACATTCTTTTACGATGGTCTTAATGTCTCCACCAAAGCTCTTCTAGACTCAGCTATAGGTGGCCAGCTTTCCAAAATTCCTTGCACCCAGGTAAAGGCCAAAATAGAGGAAGTTGCTAAGAATAGTGCCTGGGGAGGAACTAAGAGTCAGGGATTACCTAGAGGGATGATAGACCCAACTAACTTGGACAACATTAGCGCCAAAATAGAAGCCGTTATTGATAAAAAGTTGTCCAAGCTAAGCCTAGCCGGTAGTTCGAACAACCCCCCAGTGCGTGAAAAGCACTTTGCATGTGCCATATGTGGAGGTACCAACCATGATACATCTTATTGTGGTGGTTCGCACTCCGAGCACGTAGCTGCAATTGACTATAGAGGGTATAACCCAGAACCACAGGTGATGAACTATGACGGTTATGGGTATAACCCTGATCATGTGGCAGCCCTTAACTATAGTGGACAGGGCCAAGGAGTAGGGTATGGGCAGCAACCTTTCCCGAACAACCAACAGTACAAACCTCCCTTTAACTCCAACCAAAACCAGGGAAACTTCCACCTGGGATACAACAAAAATGGTTAAGGTGGATTTAATAACCAAGGTTTCTAGGGGAACCAGACTAATGGGAATGTACCTAGGGCCAATAAGTATAGACCCCCAGGGATTCATGAAGGACCTAGAAATAGTTCAAACCTACCTTTTCCCCTTAGTCAGCCTCATCATGTGGCTCCTCAACCACAACATGGTCACGCTTCAACCAATGACCATTTAGCCTCCCAAGTAACAACTCTTGCTCAGCAGAACCAGAGTCTGACGCAAATTAATCAGACTCTCATCCAACAAATGCAGCAACTTCAAGTTCAGCAAAAGTTGTTTGAAACTCAACTAGCCCAAATGGCTAATCCTCCTGCACCACTGCTATTCCCATCTCACCCTCAACCTAACCCCTCTATACAGCCTCCACCTTAGCACCCGAACCCAAACCAGCACACTGCTAAGGCTATCCACCTGAGATCAGGGACTCAGTATAATGGTCTTTCATATTCGGTTGATACACCTTTGGTGCGGGTGAGTGATGAGACGAGAGTACACAAAGATGAAAAAGAGGAGGAACATGGTAAAATGCCAGAGGTTGAGGATGAAAGAGGTAGGGAGGACGTCAATGCTAAGGCAGGGAGTGAGAAGCCAGTATAGAGTGAGGAAGAGAGGAGGAAGAAAGATGAGGAGAGAAAGAGGTTAGAACATTTATATGCACCACCGCTTCCTTTTCCCTACAGAAAAGTTGAGAAGCAACTTGATGATAAGTTCAAGAAGTTTCTTGAACATCTTCAGAAGATGGAGATGAAAATCCCATTCCTCGATGTTATGGCACAAATGACAAAGTATGCTAAATTCTTAAAAGACTTACTGTCCAACAAGAAAAAGCTTGAGGAAGAGGTAATCAGTCTGCCCCATCAAGTTAGCTCTATACTGCAAGGGAAAATGCCTATGAAGGAGCGAGATCCCGGTCCTTATAACCTCCCTGTAAAGTTGGGAAACCTTGATCCTAAAGGGGCGCTCGCCGATTTAGGGGCTTCGATCAGTCTTATGCCTCTATCGATCGCCAAAAAGCTCCCCTTTGCCCTCCGACCTTCAAGGAAAACAATCCAATTGGCTAATAGGAGCATTAAAGTGCCATATGGAGAGCTTGACGACATACCTATACAAGTAGGAGAACTAGTGGTCCCTTGTGATTTTGTAGTAATGGAAATAGAAGAGGACCCTTATACTCCACTTATCTTAGGCAGAGCCGTTCTAAAAATGCTTTGGGCAGTTATTAATTGCCATGATGATACCATAATGGTAGAAGTTGCCCAAGTAAAGGTAGTTTTCAAAATCTCTCCCCTTAAAGAAGCCTATGGTTGAGCAGGTCTGTCGCCTTGAAGAAGGTGATAGGGAGAGTGAGGTTGGGTGTCAAATGAATGATGAGGATACCCCTACTATAAATGAGCTGTTGGAAGGCCGATTAGATACAGTCCAGGATTCTAAAAAAGAAGCAGAGTATGAGCACCTTTGTGAGGTAGAGGAAAGTATTACGCACAAAGGGGAAAGTCCTAAGCCTTTCCCCAAAGTGACTCTAAAACCTCTACCTCCTAGCTTAAAATATGCCTATCTCGATGAAGATGAAGGAAGCCCTGTCATAGTGAATTCTGAGCTTGATGACATTTCTTTGGAAAACTACTTGTTTTATTAAGGAAATATCGAGATGTCATCGGGTATTCACTAGGTGATTTAAAAGGGATTAGTCCATCCCTTGTTATGCACCGGATTCATCTTGATGATGAACAATTTTCCTCCGTTGAGCCTCATAGACGGCTGAATCCCAACATGAAAGAGGTAGTTAAGGATGAAATCCTCAAACTCCTCAAGGCCGGCATCATCTACTCAATTTCAGATAGTAGATGGGTTAGCCCAGTTCATGTTGTTCCTAAAAAGGGAGGAATAACCATCGTCGAGAATGACAGAGGAGAGATGATCCCCACAAGAGCCACCATAGGATGGCGAGTTTGCATTGACTATTGCAAACTCAATAAGGCAACCAGAAAGGATCACTTTCCCTTACCCTTCTTCGATGAGATGCTTAAAAGACTGGCCAAGCACAGGTACTATTGTTTTCTAGATGGTTACTCGGGTTTCTTTCAAATCCCAATCCACCCCGAGGACCAACAGAAAACAACTTTCACCTGTCCTTTTGGGACTTTTGCCTACAGGAGAATGCCCTTCGGTTTATGGAATGCTCCATCTACATTCGAGAGATGCATGTCGGCTGTATTTGCTGATATGTTAGAGGACTTCATGGAAGTGTTCATGGATGATTTTTCTGTTGGAGGGTCCTCTCTTGACACTTGCTTGAACATCTTGAGAAAGTACTATTAAGGTGTCAAGAAACGAATCTTGTACTAAATTGGGAGAAATGTCACTTTTTAGTTCAAGAGGGCATCGTCCTAGGCCACAAAGTGTCCTCCAAAGGCATAGAGGTGGATCCTGCCAAAATTGATGTGATAAGGAATCTTCCTAGGATTTTCTTGGACACGCAGGATTCTATAGGCTTCTTATCCTAGGATTTTCGACTCTAGCAAAACCCTTGAATGAACTTCTTCATAAAGATGTCGAATTTTACTTCGATGAGAGATGCTTGAATGCCTTTAACAAGCTAAAAGTTGCTCTAATTTCTGCGCCCATCGTGCAAGCTCCGGATTGGAGTTTGCCATTTGAATTGATGTGCGATGCCAGTGATATTTCTGTTGGTGCTGTCCTTGGGCAGAAAAAGGAGGGAAAGCACCATGTTATATGTTATATCAGTAAAACACTGGACCCTGCACTACGTAACTACACTACAACTGAAAAAGAAATGCTGGCAGTAGTCTATGCTTTTGAGAGACTGCGCCAATATCTCATCTGTTCAAAAGTTATAGTGTTCACTGATCACTCGGCTCTAAAGTTTTTAATGACAAAGAGAGATGCAAAGCCGAGGTTGATCTGTTGGGTGCTCCTATTACAGGAGTTTGACTTTGAGTTAAGAGATAGGAAAGGTAGCGAAAATGAGGTAGCTAACCATTTGTCTAGGCTACCCGAGCTTAATAATGATGCCTTACCTATCCAAGACGAAATGGTCAAAGAAACCCTAATGATAGCAATAGTAGTTGGGAAAGCCCCTTGGTTCGCAGATATTGTGAATTATTTAGCTTGTGGAGAACTTCCAGAGTTCGAATCAAGGGCTATGAAAAAGGCTTTCTTTGGTAAAGTCGGGAACTTCTTTTGGGATGATCCCTATTTATTTCATGCTTGCGCAGACGGCATAATACGCCGCTACGTCACTAAAGAGGAAGTTCCAAAAATCCTAACTCACTGTCATTCATACGTGTGTGGCGGTCACCATGGTATAATGAACACTGCTGCTCAGGTTGCCATTGCAGGTTTCTATTGGCCAATGTTACACAAGGATGTTGAAACTTTTGTGAAAAGCTGTGAGAGGTGCCAAAAAGTTGGCAACATCTCAATGCGAAATGAGATGCCTCAAAACTACATCCTTGAGTGTGAAGTGTTCGACTGTTGGGCCAATTGACTTTATGGGCCCATTTGTTTCATCTCATGGGAACCAATATATTTTAGCCATCGCCTCACCTACAAACGATCACAAAGTGGTTATTAAGCTTTTTAAAAGCATAATATTTCCTCGATTCGGTGTTCCCAAAATAGTCATAAGTGATGGGGGATCACACTTTGCTAAGCACGAACTAAATAAATTATTGAAAAATTATGGAGTCCTGCACAAAGTCGGATCGCCCTACCATCCCCAAACTCAAGGACAGGTGGAAGTAGCTAATAGGGAAATCAAGAGAATTCTCGAGAAGGTGGTAAACCCAAATAGGAAAGATTGGTCTCTAAAGTTAGATGATGGTCTTTGGGCCCACCGAACGTGTTACAAAACCCCTATTGGCACCACCCCATTCCGGCTTTTATATAGGAAATCCTGTCACCTACCGGTGGAACTGGAATGCAAGTCTTAGTGGGCGATCTAAACTCTAAATTTGGACCCTACCCTATTCTGCGAGAAGTGAGCCGCCAAATTATGAGAATTGGAAGAACTACGGCTCGATGCATTCCATAACATGCACATCTACAAGGAACGTACTAAGCATTGGCACGACCAACATATCATCCAACGAGAGTTCCTTGTAGGAGATAAAGTGCTGCTCTTTAATTCAAGAGCTAAGTTATTCCCCGGAAAGTTAAAATCACGGTGGTCTGGGCCATTTGAAATTTCACAAGTTTTCCCATATGGAACGCTAGAGCTGAAAGACCATCATGGAGGACATTTCGTTGTTAATGGACATCGGTTAAAACTCTTCCATGAGAGCATCCTTCACAATGTCAACACCATTGAGCTTATAAGGTTAGATGATGTCAAAGTCGAATGATTGGTATAACCATTGGCACTTATCGAGTATCCCTACTTTGAATCATCATTCTTTAGCGTTTTGTTAAGTTTTAAATGCTTAGTTTCACTTTTGTCCTTGTTTAATTACCCGAGCCACGTCGAGCTAAACGACGTTAAACAAAGCACTTACGGGAGGTAACTCGATTTTATTTGGATTTTCATCAATCTAACTCATAGTACATTGATTGATTTTGAGAAGGCACAAGTGATTTGATCTAAGAAAGTGCGAAATCGCTTTCCATTCGGCCGAATGATAGATCCATTCGGCCGAATGTGCATTGAACAGGAGCTAAATCCGAGTTTGGCCAAGTTCTTGATAGTGCCGACAGAAGGATCAAATTGGGCCGAATGAATCTTATTCAACTAAATGGAGTGTTCCATTCGGTCGAATAGATCTACTGGGGAAATTCACGAGGCTGCTGATAACCCCGAATGAAGCTATTATTCAGGCGAATGTAGTTACATTCGACCGAATACTAAACCTATTCGGTCGAATGGGAGCAAAGATTTCTTCGTAACTCTACTTCATTCATCCGAACAGGTTATCCATTCGGGTGAATGGGGCACCATTCGACTGAATGTAGGGTCCATTCGACCGAATGGAAGTCAGTTCTATAAATATCAGCTCATTCCACGTAAATTCGCACAGAAATTTTTCCACTCCTTCCACTCGGCCGATTTCCCCCACACTCTTGCTCTTTCTCAAATTCCTCTACTCCCTTCCAAATCATCCTCAATTACCATGGGTCCAAGGAGAACCTTAAGGAACCCCTTCAAAAGGTCCAAGAAGCATGGAGAGGGTGCCTCTTCGGGTGCGGCTCAGGAAGCTCTACAAACCGGTTCTCAACAACCAGAGGGCCAACAAAGACTTCCCGGCTAGGAACTATGGTTCGATGAGGACCATCCTACGGTAATTTTCATATCTTTGGAGCAATATGAGCGTTTCCAAAGGCTTAAGGTACGAAAAATCAACTCTACTCGTTATTTAGACCTTTCAATTTTGCAACGAATGGGTATATACGAGCAATTTGTTGCATTATTAACTGCATATGGGTTAGAAAACTGGATAAACATGTGGCACCCGACTCATAAGCTCTTAACTTATGAGTTTCTTAGGTCTCTAACCCCGTGCCAATGGGATGGTAGGTTGCATTTATCTTTTAGACTAAGGAATGCAACCTATTTTCTTGATTATGCTGCATTTTGTGCCGTATTTGGTTTCAATAACGAGCCTATTCTGGATAAACAACCGGACAACTCTCGGGTTTCCGAACTATGGCCTAAAATAGCTGGCCAGCTTGGAACATATATGCTTCTGATGTGCAACACCCGATTTTGCGCATGTTCTTTAAATTTGCTAGGGAGACTTTGTTCCCTTCCCCTAGCCCTCACCTAATCCGAACACACGAGGTGCACATCTTGCACCATTATCTTGCACCACACGACGACACTGCACTAAGCCTGCCAATGACGATGTGGAAGTTTCTAAACAACACAGCCACCCTAAATGCTACTACTGACTTATGTTTAGGGGGACACGTATTCCGCATTGCTGAATTCTTAAACGTCATGAATCTTGTGGAATTCAGCGAACGATATGCCAGTTCCACTACCCTTCACGAGAAATGTCTCGTACGGGCTGGCTTCATTTTTGCGGACCCCATGCGATGGCGGTACTTGAAAGATCGCACCATCCCTCTTCCTTGCCCTCATTTACCTCCCCTGGTCCAGTTTGGGGCCTCGTATCTCTTATAAGGCGATGTGCCGAGATACGCTGTCGAGCCCCCACTTGTACCACCTCCCCGCCCCCACACCCTCTCTATGCGTGACAGACCTAGAACCTCCACCTCGGTCTTACCGGACCATGACGATTCAGACGATGAGTCCGAATCCGATATTATGTCCTCCCTAGGATGCATAGAGAGAAGGCTTGACCAGGTCCTCACCACCCAAGCCCACCACACTGCCCGGCTTCAACACCTCGAACAAAACTTCGAGCGGGCGAACTACCCATGGTATGATATGGCCTATCGCTCCCACATGGTCGGCAAAAGCATGGCCACCCCTTCCTGGTACCCTCGCCATGACAACTTTAACGAGATATCATTAAGTCATGGGTTTGACCGGTTGCGGCTGGGTAGGCGTAGGTTTAATAACTTCACCCCGCCGGCTCCTAGAAGAGCCTCAGATGACTATGGGATGGACTACATGGGTGGGGAGGAGGAGGTTAATAAGGAGGATGACCAGGGGGATGATGAGGAATTTATGGGGGATGAGTAGTGGTGGACCTTACGGCCCCCCTTAGCGCCGAGGACGGCTTGATCCTAGCATGGGGGGGGGTATCCATAGTCCAGTACTCATTCTTTCGCGTGTCCTTTGGCTCTGGCTGTCAGTTTAGTGTTGTGTAGTGTTGCGTTGCTTCGTGTTTTATGTCTATTTCTAGGTGTTATTTTGTGCTTTGCGCTTTGCTTTTCGGTGTTGTTTTTAGGTATATATATATATAAAAAGTTCCACATGCCGGTGCACCCAGTACTGGTATGATTTCCTACGCGAAAATACAAATTTATGTATTTAAGTTATTTTTATATTTGTTTTTACCCTTCTTTGCATCACATGCCCCCTTTCCCATCATATATTCCAAACAAGCATGCAAGCCTCTGTTGTGCACTTTACATTGACTTTATGCAAACTCGTATTCCCCTAGCCCTGTGCCTGTTTTGGGTATGAGTTTATCAACTGTTTTTCACTTAGCTTGGGGGGATCTGAGCTTGCTTGGTATGTGGTTTGGATGACTACCTATTGAGGCGCATTTCGACTAACCTAGTGAGGATTGAGCCTTTAGGACTTTATTATGAGTCCTATATTGATGAGTGTTAGTTAGGGAATCTTAAGAATGGTATCTGTTCTCCTCCAGCATAGTCTACTTTTCTAAGGGTTAGGGATGATAACACGTTTGTAGTTAAAGCTACATAGCCAAAGTGCCTACCATGAAAATCAATTTACTCTAGGTTGAGCCAAATTTGTGCCTTTGCCTTTTTTTTTGTAGCCACGCTATCTAACTCCACATGAACCAAATTTCCCTCTTTTTACCTAGAGGATAGTCATGTGATCATAGTGAAGTTGATATTTGTAGCATTGTAATATAGGATTTTGGTTTGGGGAAATGATCATTGGATGATTTGACTATGTACACTAGTCTTAGTGCATTTCAAAGAACTATGCACATAGAAAGTTCAGAAAAAGCTTGAAAAGCACAAAGAAAAAAAAGGGAAAAAGAAAGAAAAAGAAAAAAAAAAGAGAAAAAGAAAAAGAAAATAAACAAAAAGAAATTAGAGAAAAAAGTTAAGAATAAAGTTGACATAGTGTATTAGAGTCTACTATTGGGAACTTTGGGATTGACATAGTTATCGGAAGGCGTAATCTTCCTCGGTATTATTTCCTTGGATCACTTACTATCCTCTATTTCAACTCCATATTCCCAAATTCTACCATACCTCGATCCAAACCTACATTACAACCCTTTCCAAACTTGTTCGACTTAACCTAATTAGTAAGATCAGTGCTGGAGAGCAGATAAGACACGATTTACGGGATTTCTCCCTACTTAGGTGTTTAATTCCCGACTCATCTTTAGTCGGATGATTTTGAGTGAAACACAAACCCTATAAACACATGAGCGTAATGGAAATTTCCAATACCTCGTGGGAAATAACCTTGGGAGCATAGACTTGCGACCTCATTAGGTAGTGGGCGGAATGAATTATGATGTGGCTTGCTTGGCGATCCCAAGTAAGTGTGAAAAGTTGATTATGCTCTTTAAACCCCATTGTACTTGCACACCCATGGCTAGGGAGGAGTTTCACACGTGCACGACTTGCATTGACTTGAGTTTCACTTCCCATGTTTTCATTCATCTCTTCATTCATTTCTTCATTCATATTGCCTTAAGCTGTCATTTCACCTTCCTATTTTGTTTGCTAGGGACTAGCAACGGTTTAGCTTGGGGGAAGTTGATGTGCTCATTTTAGAGCATATTTATTACCTCATTTTAGTGTCAAGTCTTATAGTTTTGTATTGGTTTTATGTATATTATGCTTGATTTTACCTTGATCTTGTTTTCGAGTTGTCTTAAGTTCATTTCAGGCACTTTTGATGATTTCAAGGTGAAAGGCGATACATTCCAGCCTTTGACACATGTATCTTAGCTTGGGCAAGTGTTTGAAGTCACTCATGAAGATTTTACGGAGTTCAGAAAAGAGGGAAGTGAAAAGAGGAAAAAATGGTCTCAGATTCGACCGAATCTGAGAGACATTCGACCCAATGGTTGCAGATTCGACCGAATCTGAGATACATTCGGTCGAATGGATGACTGTCTTCAGGGATCTTGAGCCTTGCTACTGGAAAGGCCGAATGGAACTCATTCGGGCGAATGAGCTTCCATTCGGCCGAATCATCCTATACATTCGGGCGAATGCTTGATAGAGATCGATTCCTCGAAGTCTCTAGAATGGGCGAATGAAAGACCATTCGGGCGAATGAGACCTATATTCGGGCGAATGACAGTGTTTTCCTCCGGATCAACTACTTCTTTTTAGGGCCGGCTCCTATGCATTTTAGGGTTTTCGTAGGTTTTTCTTATTTTGTTATAAATACCCCTTCCTCTGATGAGAGGAGGGGGGAGCTAGGTTTTATACTTTTATGTACTTTTAGATTTCTTACCCTCCAAATTCTTTTAGTTTTAGCTTTCGGTTTTCAGTTTTTCTTCAACGCTTTGTAGTTCGATTTCTTTTCGTGGATATCAAATTGAAGCTTTTCTAAGTTTAATTCCTTCCTTTAATCTTAATTCATTGCTTCATTTCATTGCATGCTTAGTTCTAAGTTTATCGTTTATTAGTATAATTTCTGATTTTGTTTTCATTCTCGTAAGTTCCTCCCATGTTCGTTTCTTTTAATATCTTTATGTCTTTAAGCATGAATATGAGTGAGTAATTCCTTTAGGGGTTTTGATTGGTGAAACCCTAGGAAAGCTATGATCTTTATTGCTTAATATTGTAGAAACGATGTTAATAAGTAGTTTCAGATTCTGATGCGAATCTTATCCTGCCACTCCTTTGGAGACACAGGGCGATTATAGGTTGTTCGTGTGATTTATAGGGCCACAAACTTCCTCTCGTATTCTTGGATGTCCATGCTAGTTATTAATAGATTTTCTGTAATCTATCATGTTCGGTTTTGAAAGCTTCATTCCTAGGGTGAATCCAATCTTGTCCCCGTTTTTCTCTACTTGCTTTACTTCGTGATTTATTGTCATCTATTTTCTGCTTATTAGTTTTAATTGAATTTCCAACTCCAACTAGTCTGGTTGTGTTAAAAGTTGAAGTCTTGATATACCTTGTCTTCGTGGTTCGACCCCCTACTCCACTATACTCGTATAGTTTGTAAGTTGGAATAAATATTGTTTGCATAACCTGTCTTTTAGTTAACGACCTAAAATTCACGGTTATCAGAGTGTTATTGGTGGATGGAAGGGAATTAGAGAAGGATGCAAAGGCTAAGGTTGACTATATGCAGAAGCTTCACGCCCAAGTGAGAGCAAGGATTGAGAAGGTCAATGATATCTATAAGGCTAGAGCTAACAAACACAAGACTCAACATACTTACAAGGAGGGAGACTTGGTTTGGTTACACTTGAGGAAGGAAAGATTTCCTAATCGACGTAAGAACAAGCTTATGCCTAGGTGTGATGGTCCATTCAAAATCATCAGTAAGGTGGGTGATAATGCATATAAGCTTCAGTTGCCTGGAGACTATGGAGTTCATACCACATTCAATATAGGCGACTTAGCACCTTATGTGCCTGATGATCAACTTCGAAGTTTGAGGACAAACTCTTTTGAAGAAGAGGAGGATGATATGATAGAGGATGCCAAATTCAAAGGATTGATTGAAGCTTCAAAGAAGGATGCCACCTTTGGAGAGTTGTTGGCTTATGGAAAACGAATCTTCTAAGTGCATCAAAGGGGAACATTTGCATGTGCATGATAACATGCAAATGTAAATGAGTATTGGTGGACATGGGGAATAAGTTGGTTTTGCCTATGAGTTTTCTCCCATTTCATTTGATAGGGTTTTTCTCATTTTAGGCATAGGTGTGTTTTTGAACTTTCCATTTTCAGGTTTTATGATTCTATAATGTGTGGAAGCCATGAAGGTGATGATTGATGGAAGGCCTTGATCAAAAGCTAAAATCTTGGAGTAATTTTCGAAGATTGAAAAATTTGACCAAGGAGGAAAATTTTAGGACAAGGGAAGGTGCTTGTTATATTGAAGTGTGCTTATTACATCTTGTTGGTGCTGTATTACGACTTAAGTGACATGGCAAGTGACATAGCATGGGTATGGACGTGGCTACACAAATAGGATTGGATATTTAGTGTTTTACTTTAAATAAAATAGGATTAGAGTAGTTAATTTGTATATCTTTTTACGTAGGATAAGATTCTCATTAAGATAAGATAGTGTTAGAGTTTTGGTAGGATTATGTAATAAATAGGTGGCATTATCCCATTGGTTATTAGGAGTCCTTTTAGAAGTAGGAGGTCTAGTCATAATATGATTGAAACTCTCAAGCAATAGGTATAAATAGATGTGCACCCAAGCTTGGAAAAATCAGATTTGGAGATTCTTTTCTTTCTATTCTTCAATAAACTTAGAGAGTTTGTTGTTTTTCTTTGTGTGTAACAAAGAGTTGTGAATTGGTGCTTAAAGCTTTAGATTCACATGAGGAAGTGTAGGAATTGAGGGTGCTTTGCTTTAATCAATTCTTAAACTTTCGCCCTAGATTTTAAACCTTTGGTGCGTAGCTTTAGAGGGTTTTATATCTAGTTCTATCCCTTTGTGTTGATTAAGGTTTCAATACATAGATTCACATCAAATTTGAAGTGTCTAAGTCATTTTATACATAGAACCTCTCCCATTTGACCGATTATGACTCCAATCGATGTATTTCAAGTGTTTATGACATGTTGAAGGGTAACTATGTCATTTTCTACCCAAAACAGATCCCGTTTGACCTATATTGACTCATATCGCCCGATTCGAAGTGTTTAGGGCATTTAATACACAAATCCTATCCCGTTTGACCAAGTTTGACTCAAATCGATGTATTTAAAGTGTTTATGACATGTTCAAGGGTAAATACGTCATTTTGCTACACAAAAATTATCCTATTTGAATTCATATCGTCCGATTCGATGTGTTTATGTCATTTTAATACCAAGAACCTCTCCCGTTTGAAAGAGTTTGACTTAAATCAATGTATTTCTAGTGTTTATGAATTGTTTAAGGGTACATACGTCATTTTCTAACTAGAATTGGTCCTATTTGACCTATATTGACTCATATAGTTGATGTGATTCTTGATCCGAAAACCAAGTTATCACAAGGATATGTTCTAAGCTTCGTCCTATACAGATAAATCACCAAGAACTAGGCAAGAACTGAGTTTAATTAATTAAGAGTCCACTTAATTAATCAAACCAATGAATGTTTTAACTAAAACACCCAAAACAGCAACCAACTCGCAAGTTAGCCAAAGAAATATTTAGGTAATCCAACCAAAATATCACTCAAAATAAATGTGTTTTTTGTATTGCTCAAAATCTGAATGAATGAATGAATTCGTGAATTACATGGAGTATTTATAGCAATCCTTTCCTAAGACTATTAGAACTCTAACTAGAATAAAACTCCTTCTCTTCCTAAGCATATTAGAGTTCTAACTTGAGTAAAACTCCTACTTTTTCTAAACACATTAGAGTTCTAGCTTGAGTAAAACTCCTACTTTTTCTAAACACATTAGAGTTCTAGCTTGAGTAAAAGTCTTCCACTTTGCCTTGATCTCCAAGCAGCCGCCACTTTCAATTTTGAGTAGGAATCCCTCTTGAAATAGGAAACCTAACTTAACCTTGTGCGCCAAGTAACGTTACACGATTCTCCAACTTAATTAACTACGCACACGTACAAAAATAATTAAGAACATAAAGAAACCTAAGGTCTAAACCAAGAAAAACCCTTTCAAGTGAAAGGTAAAAACTTGTAGACCAAAATCTAAGAAAGCTTTTAAAGAAACCTTAAAGAACTATCAAGAAGCTTCAAGAACTCCCAAGAACGCCACCATACAAAGCGTGGCTTTGTCTTGATGCCCCCGATAGTAAGTTTGACCTATTGAGGAAGCTTCCAAGTATGGATTCATGCTTTCTTGACTTTCTTGGAATAATTCTTCAACATGCTCGTCGTTCACATTTATGCACGCATCATCCTCCCCTTCTTCAAAAGAATTTGCCCTCAAATCTTCAATAGCATCATCTGGCAAATACTTCACCAAATCCCCAACATTAAATGTTGCGCTTACACCATATTCTCCCGGCAATTCAAGCTTATATGCATTCTCATTGATCTTCTCAATAATCTTGAACGGCCCCTCACTTCTTGGCATCAATTTATTCTTTCTTTTGCTAGGAAATCTTTCTTTTCTCAAGTGTAGCCACACCAAGTCGCCAACTTCAAAACTTTGTGGCTTTTTGTTCTTGTTAGCTCGTGCTTTGTAGAGTTCATTGACACGTTCAATCCTAGCTCTAACTTGTGCGTGTAGCTTCATCATGTACTTGATCTTAGCCTCGGCATCCTTATGAATTAATTCCCCTTTTGGAATTTCAATCAAATCAATGGGCATTCTTGGATTGACACCATAAACAACTTCAAATGGCGTGTGTTTTGTGGCATAAGTAGGTGATCTATTGTAAGCAAACTCGGCATGAGCAAGCTTAATATCCCAATCTTTTTGCGTTTTGCTCACTAGTCCACGTAAAAGCACACCAAGAGTTCGATTTGTTACCTCCGTTTGTCCGTCCGTTTGCGGGTGATATGATGTACTAAATAACAGCTTCGTTCCCACCAACTTCCATAGTGATTTCCAAAAGAAACTCATGAACTTTGTATCACGATCACTCACAATACTGTTCGGCAACCCATGTAGTCTCACCACTTCCTTGAAATACAATTCCGCCACTTTCATAGCATCGTCCACTTTGTGACAAGGTATGAAATGAGCCATCTTGGAAAATCGATCCACTACAACCATGATTGAGTCCTTTCCTCTTTGAGTCCTTGGCAAACCAACTACGAAATCCATAGACACGTCTTCCCAAGGTGAATCTGGCACGGGCAAGGGCGTATATAAGCCTTGATGAAACGTAGCCTTGGCTTGTTGACATGTTGCACACCTAGAAACTATTGATTGTACATCCGCTAGCATTCTAGGCCAATAAAAATGCTCTTGGAGCATAGTTAATGTTTTCGTTATGCCAAAATGTCCCGCTATCCCTCCACCATGCACTTCTCTTACTATTAATTCTCTAATAGAACACTTAGGCACGCACAAACGATTCCCCTTGAAAAGAAAACCGTCTTGTAAAACATAGGAACCTACGGCCCCCTTGGAACACTCCTCTAGGAGTGTAGAGAAATCCACGTCCCCCTTATAGTACTCCTTGATTAACTCGAAACCAAGTAGTTTACAATTCAATACTCCAAGCAACGTGTGTCTTCTAGATAGTGCATCGGCCACTACATTTGCTTTCCCCTCTTTATACTTTGAAGAAAAATTGAAAGCTTGTAGAAACTCTACCCATTTAGCATGTCTAGGGTTCAATTTTTGTTGACCATGAATGTACTTCAAAGCTTCGTGATCACTATGCAACACAAAGTGATTTGGGCGCAAATAGTGACTCCAATGGTCCAATGCTCGCACAATAGCATAAAACTCCTTGTCATAGGTAGAATAGTTCAATCTAGCACCGTTTAATTTCTCACTAAAATAGGCAATAGGGCGCTTCTTTTGAACCAAAACGGCACCAATCCCCACACCACTAGCGTCGGTTTCTACCTCAAATGGTTGTGAAAAATCCGACAATGCAAGTACAGGTGCTTCACATAGCTTCCTTTTGACCAAATCAAATGCACGTTGGGCTTCCTTGGTCCACTCGAATTTTCCCTTGTCTTTCTTCAAGCATTCAGTCATAGGTGCAACTATCGTGGAAAAATTCTTCACAAATCTTCTATAAAATGACGCTAGACCATGAAACGATCTAACTTCACTCACATTGGTAGGTACGGGCCAAGTCTTGATAGCTTCAACCTTGGATTGATCCACGGACACACCATCTTTGGATACTACATACCCTAGAAACGTCACGCTAGGAACAAGAAAATAACATTTTTCCAATTTTGCGTACAACTTCTTCTCCCTAAGAACCTCAAAAACGCTTCTCAAATGCATTAGATGATCATTGAAATTTTCAGAATAAATTAATATGTCATCCAAGTAAACAACTACGAACCTTCCAAGAAATGGTTTCAACACCTCGTTCATCAATCTCATAAATGTACTAGGCGCATTGGTTAGACCAAAAGGCATGACTAACCACTCGTACAACCCCACTTTAGTCTTGAAAGCCGTCTTCCATTCATCTCCTTCCCTCATGCGTATTTGATGATAGCCACTCATAAGATCAATCTTGGAAAATAGCTTTGAACCATGCAATTCGTCTAACAAATCATCAAGTCTAGGTATAGGAAATCTATACTTGATGGTTATGTTGTTCACACTCCTACTATCAATGCACATACGCCAACTCCCATCTTTTTTTGGAACTAGCAATGCAGGCACGGCACAGGGGCTCATACTCTCTTTCACGTAGCCTCTTTGCATCAATTCCTCTATTTGACGTTGTATTTCCTTTGTTTCTTCTGGATTACTTCTATATGCTGCCTTGTTAGGTAGTGGAGCTCCCGGAATAAGATCAATTTGATGTTCAATACCACGAATTGGTGGTAATCCCGGTGGTAATTCACTAGGAAAAACATCACAATACTCTTGCAATACCACTTCTAATTCCACGGGCCTCTTTTCTTGTTTACTTTCATTCACTTGCACATTGTTAGCCACCATAATATATACCATATTGTTATTGTTGATCTCTTTCTCCAACTCCTTTTCCCCAATTAAATATGCACCTTTCGAACTAGGGTTAATTCTATGATCAACAAGTGGTTTCAATGCATATGATTTTTCCCCCTTTCCTTTTCGAATTATATACACATTTGTCCTACCATTAAACTTGACAAATCTATCATATTGCCATGGTCTACCCAATAAGATATGACAAGCATCCATGGGGCATACATCACATAAAACTTTATCATGATATTTGCCAATTGAAAAGGTGATTAGGGCTCGCTTCGTTACCTTTACGTCACTAGCATCATTGAGCCAATGTAGCTTGTAAGGTTTTGGGTGATCGGTTGTAGGCCACTCTAATTTGTTGATCAAAGTTGTAGACACCACATTTGTGCAACTTCCCGAGTCTATTATTACGTCACACAATCGATCTTCCACCTTGCACCTTGTTAAAAAGATTTTCTCTCTTTGATTCTCTTCAACGGGCATAGGTTTAGAGTGAAGAGCTCTCCTTAGAACCAAGCTCTTTCCTTGCGTTTCACCATCAACCTCTTCGGCACTACCCTCCTCTTCTTCAAAATCACGTTCTTGCTCGACCACAACCTCCATGTCACTACTTCCCTCGCACCTAGCTTTCTCTTCTTCCCATTCTTGAGCCGTCATAGTGCGTTTTGAGTAGCAATTGCTTGCTATATGGCCAACACTCCCACATTTGAAACATTTTCTATCTTCAGTCACCTTCTTGCTAGCTTCGTTTCTGGGTTTGTTATCTTTAGCATACGAATTAGAAGAAGTCCTATCAAAGGTAGGCTTGTCACTAGCCTTTGTGAACGTGCGTGTGAACGGCTTCACACTTGAGGTCTTCTTGGCCTTGAATTGTCTTTCAACCTTAATGGCCGCCTTGCATACTTCTTCAAACGAATAGTATTCGTGCAATTCAATCTTCTCTTGAACATTTTCGTTCAAACCTGCAATAAAACGTGCTATTTTGTGCTCTAGAATTTCTTCTAAATCACACAATAAACATAGTTTCTCAAATTCACACAAATAAGCCTCCACGGATTGATTTCCTTGCTTAAAAGTCTGCATCTTGAGATACACTTCTTGCACGTACTCATGGGGCACAAATTGACGCTTCATATATTTCTGTAATTGTGTCCAAGTAGTGATCTTGGATCGTCCCTCCTTGCGTCTCTTTTTCTTGAGATTATCATACCATAAACTCGCATAACCCGTGAGTTTTAATTCAGCAAGTTTGCACCTCTTTCGTTCATCATACTCCTTGTAATCAAAGAGTGTTTCCGCTCTTCTAACCCACTCAAAATATTTTTCGGGGTCTAGCATACTACCATTGAATTCCGGAAAATCTAACCTTATATTTCGGTCATCATCTTTGGCCTTGTTCTTCCGTCTATGCCTTCTAGGTTCATCACTTGAAGATGAATCTTTATGGCGTGATCTACTTGCTTTTCTCCTTTCATATTCATCTTCACTTGAACTAGAACTTGTAACTGATTTGTTCTTCCTTGAAGATGAAGTTTTGTCACGTTCGTCAAGCCTAGCCAATACTTCTTGCAATTGTTGTGACAATCGCTCTATTTGACGATCCCTTCGCAAGTTATGCGCTTGATCAAGGTTCAAACCCCTTGGAATCCCTGGGATTTCTTCGTCACTCATTGCTCCTACACAAACCAGGTTAGTTTATGTAAAAATCTTGATTAAAAGATTGAATCTTGATGGATTCTTGAGGCAAATAAAAACCGATCTCCAGATCGCAACTCCGTGTAACAATCTCAAAAGTTTGAGGTTGCACAGACTTCGTTACGCGTCCGATTGACACGAAATTTTGACACAATGTTGATCTACGTTTTCTGAATCCTCCCACAAAATTTCAGCCAAAAATTCCAAGCCAAACGTCACCAACAGCTCTGATACCACGATGATGTGATTCTTGATCCGAAAACCAAGTTATCACAAGGATATGTTCTAAGCTTCGTCCTATACAGATAAATCACCAAGAACTAGGCAAGAACTGAGTTTAATTAATTAAGAGTCCACTTAATTAATCAAACCAATGAATGTTTTAACTAAAACACCCAAAACAGCAACCAACTCGCAAGTTAGCCAAAGAAATATTTAGGTAATCCAACCAAAATATCACTCAAAATAAATGTGTTTTTTGTATTGCTCAAAATCTGAATGAATGAATGAATTCGTGAATTACATGGAGTATTTATAGCAATCCTTTCCTAAGACTATTAGAACTCTAACTAGAATAAAACTCCTTCTCTTCCTAAGCATATTAGAGTTCTAACTTGAGTAAAACTCCTACTTTTTCTAAACACATTAGAGTTCTAGCTTGAGTAAAACTCCTACTTTTTCTAAACACATTAGAGTTCTAGCTTGAGTAAAAGTCTTCCACTTTGCCTTGATCTCCAAGCAGCCGCCACTTTCAATTTTGAGTAGGAATCCCTCTTGAAATAGGAAACCTAACTTAACCTTGTGCGCCAAGTAACGTTACACGATTCTCCAACTTAATTAACTACGCACACGTACAAAAATAATTAAGAACATAAAGAAACCTAAGGTCTAAACCAAGAAAAACCCTTTCAAGTGAAAGGTAAAAACTTGTAGACCAAAATCTAAGAAAGCTTTTAAAGAAACCTTAAAGAACTATCAAGAAGCTTCAAGAACTCCCAAGAACGCCACCATACAAAGCGTGGCTTTGTCTTGATGCCCCCGATAGTAAGTTTGACCTATTGAGGAAGCTTCCAAGTATAGATTCATGCTTTCTTGACTTTCTTGGAATAATTCTTCAACATGCTCGTCGTTCACATTTATGCACGCATCAATAGTCCTATTCAATGTCTTTAGGTCATTTAATACCCCAAACCTCTCTAGTTTTAGCAAGTTTGACTCAAATCAATGTATTTCAAGTGTTGATGACATGTTCAAGGGTAAATATGTCATTTTCTACCCAAAACTAATCTTGTTTGACCTATATTGACTCATATTGTCAGATTCGAAGTGTCTAAGTCATATAATACCTTGAACCTCTCCCATTTGACCAAATTTGACTCAAATCGATGTATTTCAAGTGTTAAGGACATGTTCAAGGGTAAATACGTCATTTTTTACCCAAATGAGATCCCATTTGACTTATATTAACTCATTTCGTCCGATTCGAAGTGTTTAGGTCATTTAATAACTTGAACCTCTCCCATTTGACCAAGTTTGACTCAAATCGATGCATTTCAAGTGTTTATAACATGTCCCGTGTGATCGAGTTTGAATCAAATCAATGTTTTTCAAGTATTTATGACATGTTCAAGGGTAAATACATCATTTTCTACCCAAAACTAATCACGTTTGACCTATTTAGGCTCATATCATCCGATTCGAAGTGTTTAGGTCATTGAAAACACAAAACCTCTCCCATTTGAAGGAGTTTGACTCAAATTGATGTATTTCATGTGTTTATGACATTTAAATGTAAACACTTCATTTTCTACCCAAAACTGATCCCATTTGACCTATATTGACTCATATCGTCTAGTTCAAAGTGTTTAAGTAATTTTTTACCCAAAACCTCTCCCATTTGACCGAGTTTGACTCATATCGATGTATTTCAAGTGTTTATGACATGTCCAAGGGTAAATACGCCATTTTCTACCCAAAACTCATCCCATTTGACGTATATTGACTCATATCGTCCGACTCGAAGTGTTTTAGTCATTTTATACCCAGAACCTCTTCTATTTAACCGAGTTTGACTGATGTATTTCAAGTGTTTAAAAAATATTCAAGTGTAAATATGTCATTCCTTACCCAAAACTGATCCCATTTATTTAATATTGACTAATATCGTCCGATTCGAGGTGTTTAGGTCATTTAATACACATAACCTCTCTAATTTGACTTATATAGACTCATATCGTCCGCATCAAAATGTTTAGGTCATTTAATACCTAAAACATCTCCCATTTAACCGAGTTTGACTCAAATCGATATATTTTAGGTGTTTATGACATGTGTAAGGGTAAATACGTTATTTTCTACCCAAAACTGATCCCACTTGACCTATATTGACCCATAGCGCCCGATTCGAAGTGTTTAGGTCATTTAATACACAAAACCTCTCTCGTTTGACCGAGTTTGACTCAAATCGATGTATTTCAAGTGTTTATGACATGTTCAAGGGTAAATTTGTCATTTTTTACCCAATAGTAATCCCGTTTGACCTATATTGACTCATATCATCCGAATCAAAGTGTTTAGATCATTTAATACCCACAACCTCTCCCGTTTGATCGAGTTTGACTCAAATCGATGTATTTCAAGTGTTTTTAACATGTATATGGTTAAATACGTCATTTTTTACCCAAAACTAATCTTGTTTGACCTATATCGTCCGATTCGAAATGTTTAGATCATTTAATACCCGAAACCTCTCCCATTTGACCAACTTTGACTTAAATCGATGTATTTCAAGGATTTATGACATGTTCAAGGGTAAAGACGTTATTTTCTAACCAAACTGACCCCGTATTACCTATATTGACTCATATTGTCCGATTCGAAGTCTTTTAGTCATTTTATACCTAGAACCTCTCCCATTAGACCGATTTTCACTCAAATTGATTTTTTTCAAGTGTTTATGAGATGTTGAAGGGTAAATACATCATTTTCTACCCAAAACTAATTCCATTTGAGCTATATTTACTCATATCGTCCGGTTCGAAGTGTTTAAGTGATTTTACACCCAAAACCTCTCCTGTTTGACCGAGTTTGGCTCAAAGTAATGTATTTCAAGTGTTTATGACATGTTCAGGGGTATATACGTCAATTTCTACCCAAAACTGATCCCACTTGACCTATATTGACTCATATCTTCCGAATCGAAGTGTTTAGGTCATTTAATACCCAAAACCTCTCTCGTTTGATCGAGTTTGACTCAAATCGAAGTATTTCAAATTTTTATGACATGTTTAAGGTTAAATACGTCATTTTTTACGCAAAAATGATCTCGTTTGATCTATATTGACTTATACCGTCCGATTCGAAGTGTTTAAGTCATTTTACACCCATAAAACTTTGACTTAGATCGATGTATTTCAATTGTTTATGACATGTTCAAGGATAAACACGTCATTTTCTACCCAAAACTGATCCCATTTGACCTAAATTGATAAAAATTGTCTAATTCGAAGTGTTTAGGTCATTTAATACCTAGGACCTCTCGCATTTGACCGAGCTAAACTGAAATTGATGTATTTCAAGTGTTTATGACATGTTCAAGGGTAAATACGTCAATTTCTACCCAAAACTTATACCGTTTCACCTATATTGACTCCCATCATCCGATTCGAAGTGTTTAGGTCATTTAATACAAAAATCTTCTCCCATTTGACCGAGTTTGACACAAATCGATGTATTTCAAGTGTGTTTATAAAATCCTTAAGGGTAAATACGTCATTTTCTACCTAGAACTGTTCCCAGTTGACCTTTATTGACTCAGATCGTCCGATTTGAAATGTTTAGGTTATTTAATACACAAAACCTCTCGCGTTTGATCGAGTTTGACTCAAATCGATGGATTTCTAGTGGTTACGACATGTTGAAAGGTAAATACGTCATTTTCTACCCAAAACTAATCGCTTTTGACCTATATTGACTCATATCGTCCGTATCGAAGTGTTTAGGTCATTTAATACCGAAAACCTCTCCCGTTTGATCGAGTTTAACTCAAATCGATGTATTTCAAGTGTTTATGACATGTTCAAGGGTAAAAACACTGTTTTCTATTCAAAACTAATTCTATTTGACCTATACTAACTCATATCGTCTAATTCGAAAGGTTAAGTCATTTTATACCCAAAACATCTCAAGTGTTTATGAATGTTCAAGGGTAAATACATCATTTTCTACATATACCTGATCCCATTTGACTTATATTGACTCATATTATCTGATTCGTAGTGTTTAGGTCACTCAATACCTAAAACCTAACCTATTTCACCGACTCAAAATGATGTATTTTAAGTGTTTATGACATGTTAAAGGGTAAATATGTCACTTTCTACCTAAAAATGATCCCATTTGAGCTATATTGATTCATATCGTCCGATTCGAAGTGTTTAGGTCATTAAATACACAAAACCTCTCCCATTTGACCGAGTTTGACCTAAAAAAAAAAGTATTTCAAGAGTTTATGATATGTTAAAGGGTAAATACGTCATTTTCTACCCAAAACTAATCCCTTTTGACCTGTATTGGCTCATATCATCCGATTTAGAAAATTTAGGTCGTTTTATACCCAAAACGTCTCCCATTTGACCGAGTTTGACTCAAATCATAGTATTTGAAGTGTTTACGACATGTTCAAGGGTATATACATCATTTTCTACCCAAAACTGTCCCCACTTGACCTATATTGACTCATATCGTCCGATTCGAAGTTTTCCTGTCATTTAATACAATAAACCTCTCCTGTTTAACCGAGTTTGACTCAAATCAATGTATTTCAAATGTTTATGAGATGTTCAACGGTAAATACATCATTTTCTACCCAAAACTAATTCCATTTGACCAATATTGACTCATATCGTCTGATTCGAAGGGTTTAAGTCATTCTACACCCAAAACATTTCCCATTTGACAAAGATTGACTGAAATCGATGTATTTCAAGTGTTTATGACACATTCAAGTAAATACATCATTTTCTACCCAAAATTGATCCCATTTGATCTATATTGACTCATATTGTTCGATTCAAAGTGTTTAGGTTATTTAATACCCATAAACTCTCCCACTTGACCAAGGTTGACTCAAATCGATGTATTTCAAGTGTTTATGACATGTTAAAGGGTAAATATGTCATTTTCTACCCAAAACTGATCTCGTTTAACCTATATTGACGCTTATCGTCCCATTCAAAGTGTTTAGGTCATTTAATACACAAAACCTCTCTCGTTTGACCGAGTTCGACTCAAATCGATGGATTTCTATTGTTTTTGACATGTCGAAAGGGAAATACGTCATTTTCTACCCAAAACTAATTGCTTTTGATCTATAATGACTCATATCGTCCGTAGCGAAGTGTTTAGGTCATTTAATTTACAAATCACCTCCCATTTTATTGAGTATGACTCAAATCGATGTATTTCAAGTGTTTATGAATGTTCAAGGGTAAATACGTCATTTTCTACATATACCTGATCCCATTTGACTTATATTGACTCATATTATCTGATTCGTAGTGTTTAGGTCACTCAATACCTAAAACCTAACCTATTTGACCAAGTTTGACTCAAATTGATGTATTTCAAGTGTTTATGACATGTTAAAGGGTAAATATGTCGCTTTCTCCCTAAAAATGATCTCGTTTGAGCTATATTGATTCATATCGTTCGATTCGAAACGTTTAGGTCATTTAATACAAAAAACCTCTCCTATTTGACGGAGTTTGACTTAAAATGATGTATTTCAAGAAATTATGATCTGTTAAAGGGTAAATACGTCATTTTCTACCCAAAACTAATCCCTTTTCACCTGTCTTGGCTCATAGCGTCCGATTTAGAGTATTTAGGTCGTTTTATACCCAGAACGTCTCCCATTTAACCGAGTTTGACTCAAATCATAGTATTTGAAGTGTTTACGACATGTTTAAGGGTATATACAACATTTTCTACCCAAAACTGACCCCACTTGACCAATATGTAAACATATCGTCCGATTCGAAGTTTTCAGGTCGTTTAATACAATAAAACTCTCCCATTTAACCGAGTTTGAATCAAATCAATGTATTTCAAATGTTTATGAGATGTTCAAGGGTAAATATGTCATTTTTTACCCAAAACTAATTCCATTTGACCTATATTGACTCATATCGTCTGATTCGAAGTGTTTAAGTCATTCTACACCCAAAACATTTCCCATTTGACGAAGATTGACTGAAATCGATGAATTTCAAGTGTTTATGACACATTCAAGGTAAATACATCATTTTCTACCCAAAATTGATCCCATTTGATCTATATTGACTCATATCGTTCAATTGGAAGTGTTTAGGTTATTTAATACCCAAAAACTCTCCCACTTGACCAAGTTTGACTCAAAACGATGTATTTCAAGTGTTTATGACATGTTAAAGGGTAAATATGTCATTTTCTACCCAAAACTGATCTCGTTTAACCTATATTGACGCTTATCGTCCGATTCAAAGTGTTTAGGTCATTTAATACACAAAACCTCTCCCGTTTGACCGAGTTCGACTCAAATCGATGGATTTCTAGTGTTTATGACATGTTGAAAGGTAAATACGTCATTTTCTACCCAAAACTAATTGCTTTTGATCTATAATGACTCATATCGTCCGGAGCGAAGTGTTTAGGTCATTTAATTTACAAAACATCTCCCATTTTATCGAGTATGACTCAAATCGATGTATTTCAAGTGTTTATGAATGTTCAAGGGTAAATACGTCATTTTCTACATATACCTGATCCCATTGACTTATATTGACTCATATTATCTGATTCGTAGTGTTTAGGTCACTCAATACCTAAAACCTAACCTATTTGACCAAGTTTGACTCAAATTGATGTATTTCAAGTGTTTATGACATGTTAAAGGGTAAATATGTCACTTTCTCCCTAAAAATGATCTCGTTTGAGCTATATTGATTCATATCGTTCGATTCGAAGCGTTTAGGTCATTTAATACAAAAAACCTCTCCTATTTGACGGAGTTTGACTTAAAATGATGTATTTCAAGAAATTATGATCTGTTAAAGGGTAAATACGTCATTTTCTACCCAAAACTAATCCCTTTTCACCTGTCTTGTCTCGTAGCGTCCGATTTAGAGTATTTAGGTCGTTTTATACCCAGAACGTCTCCCATTTAACCGAGTTTGACTCAAATCATAGTATTTGAAGTGTTTACGACATGTTCAAGGGTATATACAACATTTTCTACCCAAAACTGACCCCACTTG
This sequence comes from Dysphania ambrosioides, assembly GCA_026401315.1. Classification (NCBI taxonomy): domain Eukaryota; kingdom Viridiplantae; phylum Streptophyta; class Magnoliopsida; order Caryophyllales; family Amaranthaceae; genus Dysphania; species Dysphania ambrosioides. Next base: position 17,398,825 of record CM048666.1, read on the forward strand.
ACCAATATGTAAACATATCGTCCGATTCGAAGTTTTCAGGTCGTTTAATACAATAAACCTCACCCGTTTAACCGAGTTTGACTCAAATCAATGTATTTCTAATGTTTATGAGATGTTCAAGGGTAAATACGTCATTTTCTACCAAAAACTGATTCCATTTGACCTATATTGACTTATATCGTCTGATTCGAAGTGTTTAAGTTATTCTACACCCAAAACATTTCCCATTTGACAAAGATTGACTGAAATCGATGTATTTCAAGTGTTTATGACACATTCAAGGTAAGTACATCATTTTCTTCCCTAAATTGATCCCATTTGATCTATGTTGACTCATATCATTCGATTTGAAGTGTTTAGGTTATTTAATACCCCAAAACTCTCCCACTTGACCAACTTTGACTCAAAACGATGTATTTCAAGTGTTTATGACATGTTAAAGGGTAAATATGTCATTTTCTACCCAAAACTGATCTCGTTTAACCTATATTGACGCTTATCGTCCGATTCAAAGTGTTTAGGTCATTTAATACACAAAACCTCTCCCGTTTGACCGAGTTCGACTCAAATCGATGGATTTCTAGTGTTTTTGACATGTCGAAAGGGAAATACGTCATTTTCTACCCAAAACTAATTGCTTTTGATCTATAATGACTCATATCGTCCGTAGCGAAGTGTTTAGGTCATTGAATTTACAAAACATCTCCCATTTTACCGAGTATGACTCAAATCGATGTATTTCAAGTGTTTATGAATGTTAAAGGGTAAATACGTCATTTTCTACATATACCTGATCCCATTTGACATATATTGACTCATATTATCAGATTCGTAGTGTTTAGATCACTCAATACCTAAAACCTAACCTATTTGACCAAGTTTGACTCAAATTGATGTATTTCAAGTGTTTATGACATGTTAAAGGGTAAATATGTCACTTTCTACCTAAAAATGATCCCATTTGAGCTATATTGATTCATATCGTTCGATTCGAAGTGTTTAGGTTATTAAATACACAAAACCTCTCCCATTTGACGGAGTTTGACTTAAAATGATGTATTTCAAGAGTTTATGATAGGTTAAAGGGTAAATATGTCATTTTCTACCCAAAACTAATCCCTTTTGACCTGTATTGGCTCATATCGTCTGATTTAGAGTATTTAGGTCGTTTTATACCCAGAACGTCTCCCGTTTGACCGAGTTTGACTCAAATCATAGTATTTGAAATGTTTACGACATGTTCAAGGGTATATACAACATTTTCTACCCAAAACTGACACCACTTGACCAATATTGACTCATATCGTCCGATTCAAAGTTTTCAGGTCGTTTAAAACAATAAACCTCTCCCGTTTAACCAAGTTTGACTCAAATCAATGTATTTCAAATATTTATGAGATGTTCAAGGGTAAATACGTCATTTTCTACCCAAAACTAATTCCATTTGACCTTTATTGACTCATATCGTCTAATTCGAAGTGTTTAAGTCATTCTACACCCAAAACATTTCCCATTTGACAAAGATTGACTGAAATCGATGTATTTCAAGTGTTTATGACACATTCAAGGTAAATACATCATTTTCAACCCAAAATTGATCCCATTTGATCTATATTGACTCATATCGTTCGATTCGAAGTGTTTAGGTTATTTAATACCCAAAAACTCTCCCACTTGACCAAGTTTGAATCAAAACGATGTATTTCAAGTGTTTATGACATGTTAAAGGGTAAATATGTCATTTTCTACCCAAAACTGTTCTCGGTTAACCTATATTGATGCTTATCGTCAGATTCAAAGTGCTTAGGTCATTTAATACACAAAACCTCTCCCGTTTGACCGAGTTCAACTCAAATCGATGGATTTCTAGTGTTTATGACATGTTGAAAGGTAAATACGTCATTTTCTACCCAAAACTAATTGCTTTTGATCTATAATGACTCATATCGACCGTAGCGAAGTGTTTAGGTCATTTAATTTACAAAACATCTCCCATTTTACCGAGTATGACTCAAATCGATGTATTTCAAGTGTTAATGAATGTTCAAGGGTAAATACGTCATTTTCTACATATACCTGATCCCATTTAACTTATATTGACTCATATTATCTGATTCGTAGTGTTTAGGTCACTCAATACCTAAAACCTAACCTATTTGACCAAGTTTGACTCAAATTGATGTATTTCAAGTGTTTATGACATGTTAAAGGGTAAATATGTCACTTTCTCCCTAAAAATTATCCCGTTTGAGCTATATTGATTCATATCGTTCGATTCGAAGTGTTTAGGTCATTAAATACAAAAAACCTCTCCCATTTGACGGAGTTTGACTTAAAATGACGTATTTCAAGAGTTTATGATATGTTAAAGGGTAAATACGTCATTTTCTACCAAAAACTAATCCCTTTTGACCTGTCTTGGCTCATATCGACCGATATAGAGTATTTAGGTCGTTTTATACCCAAAACGTCTCCCGTTTAACCGAGTTTGTCTCAAATCATAGTATTTGAAGTGTTTAAGACATGTTCAAGGGTATATACATAATTTTCTACCCAAAACTGACCCCACTTGACCAATATTGACTCATATCGTCCGATTCGAGGTTTTAGGTCGTTTAATATAATAAACCTCTCCTGTTTAACCGAGTTTGACTCAAATCAATGTATTTCTAATGTTTACGAGATGTTCAATGGTAAAAATGTCATTTTCAACCAAAAACTGATTCCATTTGACCTATATTGACTCATATCGTCTGATTTGAAGTGTTTAAGACATTCTACACCCAAAACATTTCCCATTTGACAAAGATTGACTGAAATCGATGTATTTCCAGTGTTTACGACACATTCAAGGTAAATACATCATTTTCTACCCAAAATTGATCCCATTTGATCTATATTGACTCATATCGTTCGATTCGAAGTGTTTAGGTTATTTAATACCCAAAAACTCTTCCACTTGACCAAGTTTGACTCAAAACGATGTATTTCAAGTGTTTATGACATGTTAAAGGGTAAATATGTCATTTTCTACCCAAAACTGATCTCGTTTAACATATATTGACGCTTATCATCCGATTCAAAGTGTTTAGGTGATTTAATACACAAAACCTCTCCTGTTTGACCGAGTTCGATAGAAATCGATGGATTTCTAGTGTTTATGACATGTTGAAAGGTAAATACGTCATTTTCTACCCAAAACTAATTGCTTTTGATCTATAATGACTCATATCGTCCGTAGCGAAGTGTTTAGGTCATTTAATTTACAAAACATCTCCCATTTTACCGAATATGACTCAAATCGATGTATTTCAAGTGTTTATGAATTTTCAAGGGTAAAAACGTCATTTTCTACATATAGCTGATCCCATTTGACTTATATTGACTCATATTATCTGATTCGTAGTGTTTAAGTCACTCAATACCTAAAACCTAACCTATTTGACCAAGTTTGACAAAAATTGATGTATTTCAAGTGTTTACGACATGTTAAAGGGTAAATATGTCACTTTCTCCCTGAAAATGATCCCGTTTGAGCTATATTGATTCATATCGTTCGATTCGAAGTGTTTAGGTCATTAAATACAAAAAACCTCTCCCATTTGACGGAGTTTGACTTAAAATGATGTATTTTAAGAGTTTATGATATGTTAAAGGGTAAATACGTCATTTTCTACCCAAAACTAATCCCTTTTGACCTGTCTTGGCTCATATCGTCCGATTTAGAGTATTTAGGTCGTTTTATACCCAGAACGTCTCCCGTTTAATCGAGTTTGACTCAAATCATAGTATTTGAAGTGTTTACGACATGTTCAAGGGTATATACAACATTTTCTACCCAAAACTGACCCCACTTGACCAATATTGACTCATATCGTCCGAATCGAAGTTTTCAGGTCGTTTAATACAATAAAACTCTCCCGTTTAACCGAGTTTGAATCAAATCAATGTATTTCAAATGTTTATAAGATGTTCAAGGGTAAATATGTCATTTTTTACCCAAAACTAATTCCATTTGACCTATATTGACTCATATCGTCTGATTCGAAGTGTGTAAGTCATTCTACACCCAAAACATTTCCCATTTGACAAAGATTGACTGAAATCGATGTATTTCAAGTGTTTATGACACATTCAAGGTAAATACATCATTTTCTACCCAAAATTGATCCCATTTGATCTATATTGACTCATATCGTTCGATTGGAAGTGTTTAGGTTATTTAATACCCAAAAACTCTCCCACTTGACCAAGTTTGACTCAAAACGATGTATTTCAAGTGTTTATGACATGTTAAAGGGTAAATATGTCATTTTCTACCCAAAACTGATCTCGTTTAACCTATATTAACGCTTATCGTCCGATTCAAAGTGTTTAGGTCATTTAATACACAAAACCTCTCCCGTTTGACCGAGTTTGACTCAAATCGATGGATTTCTAGTGTTTATGACATGTTGAAAGGTAAATACGTCATTTTCTACCCAAAACTAATTTCTTTTGATCTATAATGACTCATATCGTCCGTAGCGAAGTGTTTAGGTCATTTAATTTACAAAACATCTCCGATTTTACCGAGTATGACTCAAATCGATGTATTTCAAGTGTTTATGAATGTTAAAGGGTAAATACGTCATTTTCTACATATACCTGATCCCATTTGACTTATATTGACTCATATTATCTGATTCGTAGTGTTTAGGTCACTCAATACCTAAAACCTAACCTATTTGACCAAGTTTGACTCAAATTGATGTATTTCAAGTGTTTATGACATGTTAAAGGGTAAATATGTCACTTTCTCCCTAAAATGATCCCGTTTGAGCTATATTGATTCATATCGTTCGATTCGAAGTGTTTAGGTCATTAAATACAAAAAACCTCTCCCATTTGACGGAGTTTGACTTAAAATGATGTATTTCAAGAGTTTATGATATGTTAAAGGGTAGATACGTCATTTTCTACCCAAAACTAATCCCTTTTGACCTGTCTTGGCTCATATCGTCCGATTTAGAGTATTTAGGTCGTTTTATACCCAGAACGTCTCCCGTTTAACCGAGTTTGACTCAAATCATAGTATTTGAAGTGTTTACGACATGTTCAATGGTATATACAACATTTTCTTCCAAAACTGACCCCACTTGACCAATATTGACTCATATCGTCCGATTCGAAGTTTTCAGGTCGTTTAATACAACAAAACTCTCCCGTTTAACCGAGTTTGAATCAAATCAATGTATTTCAAATGTTTATGAGATGTTCAAGGGTAAATACGTCATTTTCTACCCAAAACTAATTCCATTTGACCTATATTGACTCATATCGTCTGATTCGAAGTGTTTAAGTCATTCTACACCCAAAACATTTCCCATTTGACAAAGATTGACTGAAATCGATGTATTTCAAGTGTTTATGACACATTCAAGGTAAATACATCATTTTCTACCCAAAATTGATCCCATTTGATCTATATTGACTCATATCGTTCGATTGGAAGTGTTTAGGTTATTTAATACCCAAAAACTCTCCCACTTGACCAAGTTTGACTCAAAACGATGTATTTCAAGTGTTTATGACATGTTAAAGGGTAAATATGTCATTTTCTACCCAAAACTGATCTCGTTTAACCTATATTGACGCTTATCGTCCGATTCAAAGTGTTTAGGTCATTTAATACACAAAACCTCTCCCGTTTGACCGAGTTTGACTCAAATCGATGGATTTCTAGTGTTTATGACATGTTGAAAGGTAAATACGTCATTTTCTACCCAAAACTAATTGCTTTTGATCTATAATGACTCATATCGTCCGTAGCGAAGTGTTTAGGTCATTTAATTTACAAAACATCTCCGATTTTACCGAGTATGACTCAAATCGATGTATTTCAAGTGTTTATGAATGTTAAAGGGTAAATACGTCATTTTCTACATATACCTAATCCCATTTGACTTATATTGACTCATATTATCTGATTCGTAGTGTTTAGGTCACTCAATACCTAAAACCTAACCTATTTGACCAAGTTTGACTCAAATTGATGTATTTCAAGTGTTTATGACATGTTAAAGGGTAAATATGTCACTTTCTCCCTAAAATGATCCCGTTTGAGCTATATTGATTCATATCGTTCGATTCGAAGTGTTTAGGTCATTAAATACAAAAAACCTCTCCCATTTGACGGAGTTTGACTTAAAATGATGTATTTCAAGAGTTTATGATATGTTAAAGGGTAGATACGTCATTTTCTACCCAAAACTAATCCCTTTTGACCTGTCTTGGCTCATATCGTCCGATTTAGAGTATTTAGGTCATTTTATACCTAGAACGTCTCCCGTTTAACCGAGTTTGACTCAAATCATAGTATTTGAAGTGTTTACGACATGTTCAATGGTATATACAACATTTTCTACCAAAACTGACCCCACTTGACCAATATTGACTCATATCGTCCGATTCGAAGTTTTCAGGTCGTTTAATACAACAAAACTCTCCCGTTTAACCGAGTTTGAATCAAATCAATGTATTTCAAATGTTTATGAGATGTTCAAGGGTAAATACGTCATTTTCTACCCAAAACTAATTCCATTTGACCTATATTGACTCATATCGTCTGATTCGAAGTGTTTAAGTCATTCTACACCCAAAACATTTCCCATTTGACAAAGATTGACTGAAATCGATGTATTCCAAGTGTTTATGACACATTCAAGGTAAATACATCATTTTCTACCCAAAATTGATCCCATTTGATCTATATTGACTCATATCGTTCGATTCGAAGTGTTTAGGTTATTTAATACCCAAAAACTCTCCCACTTGACCAAGTTTGACTTAAAACGATGTATTTCAAGTGTTTATGACATGTTAAAGGGTAAATATGTCATTTTCTACCCAAAACTGATCTCGTTTAACCTATATTGACGCTTATCGTCAGATTCAAAGTGTTTAGGTCATTTAATACACAAAACCTCTCTCGTTTGACTGAGTTTGACTCAAATCGATGGAAATATAGTGTTTATGACATGTTGAAGGGTAAATACGTCATTTTCTACCCAAAACTAATTGCTTTTGATCTATAATGACTCATATCGTCCGTAACGAAGTGTTTAGGTCATTTAATTTACAAAACATCTCCCATTTTACCGAGTATGACTCAAATCGATGTATTTCAAGTGTTTATGGATGTTCAAGGGTAAATACGTCATTTTCTACATATACCTGATCCCATTTCACCTATATTGACTCATATTATCTGATTCGTAGTGTTTAGGTCACTCAATACCTAAAACCTTACCTATTTGACCAAGTTTGACTCAAATTGATGTATTTCAAGTGTTTATGACATGTTAAAGGGTAAATATGTCACTTTCTCCCTAAAAATGATCCCGTTTGAGCTATATTGATTCATATCGTTCGATTCGAAGTGTTTAGGTCATTAAATACAAAAAACCTCTCCCATTTGACGGAGTTGGACTTAAAATGATGTATTTCAAGAGTTTATGATATGTTAAAGGGTAAATACGTCATTTTCTACCCAAATCTAATCCCTTTTGACCTGTCTTGGCTCATATCGTCCGATTTAGAGTATTTAGGTCGTTTTATACCCAGAACGTCTCCCGTTTAACCGAGTTTGACTCAAATCATAGTATTTGAAGTGTTTACGACATGTTCAATGGTATATACAACATTTTCTACCCAAAACTGACCCCACTTGTTCAATATTAACTCATATCGTCCGATTCGAAGTTTTCAGGTCGTTTAATACAATATACCTCACCCGTTTAACCGAGTTTGACTCAAATCAATGTATTTCAAATGTTTATGAGATGTTCAAGGGTAAATACGTCATTTTCTACCCGAAACTAATCCCTTTTGACCTGTCTTGGCTCATATCGTCTGATTTAGAGTATTTAGGTCGTTTTATACCCAGAAGGTCTCTCGCTTAACCGAGTTTGCCTCAAATCATAGTATTTGAAGTGTTTACGACATGTTCAAGGGTATATACAACATTTTCTACCCAAAACTGACCCCACTTGACCAATATTAACTCATATCGTCCGATTCGAAGTTTTCTGGTCGTTTAATACAATAAACCTCCCCCGTTTAACCGAGTTACTCAAAGCAATGTATTTCAAATGTTTATGAGATGTTCAAGGGTAAATACGTCATTTTCTACCCAAATCTAATTCCATTTGACCTCTATTGACTCATATCGTCTGATTCGAAGTGTTTAAGTCATTCTACACCCAAAACATTTCCCATTTGACAAAGATTGACTGAAATCGATGTATTTCAAGTGTTTATGACACATTCAAGGTAAATACATCATTTTCTACCCAAAATTGATCCCATTTGATCTATATTGACTCATATCATTCGATTCGAAGTGTTTAGGTTATTTAATACCCAAAAACTCTCCCACTTGACCAAGTTTGACTCAAATCGATGTATTTCAAATATTATGACATGTTAAAGGGTAAATATGTCATTTTCTACCCAAAACTGATCTCGTTTAACCTATATTGACGCTTATCGTCAGATTCAAAGTGTTTAGGTCATTTAATACACAAAACCTCTCTCGTTTGACTGAGTTTGACTCAAATCGATGGCAATATAGTGTTTATGACATGTTGAAGGGTAAATACGTCATTTTCTACCCAAAACTAATTGCTTTTGATCTATAATGACTCATATCGTCCGTAGCGAAGTGTTTAGGTCATTTAATTTACAAAACATCTCCCATTTTACCGAGTATGACTCAAATCGATGTATTTCAAGTGTTTATGGATGTTCAAGGGTAAATACGTCATTTTCTACATATACCTGATCCCATTTGACCTATATTGACTCATATTATCTGATTCGTAGTGTTTAGGTCACTCAATACCTAAAACCTAACCTATTTAACCAAGTTTGACTCAAATTGATGAATTTCAAGTGTTTATGACATGTTAAAGGGTAAATATGTCACTTTCTCCCTAAAAATGATCTCGTTTGAGCTATATTTATTCATATCGTTCGATTCGAAGTGTTTAGGTCATTAAATACAAAAAACCTCTCCCATTTGACGGAGTTTGAGTTAAAATGATGTATTTCAAGAGTTTATGATATGTTAAAGGGTAAATACGTCATTTTCTACCCAAAACTAATCCCTTTTGACCTGTCTTGGCTCATATCGTCTGATTTAGAGTATTTAGGTCGTTTTATACCCAGAAGGTCTCTCGCTTAACCGAGTTTGCCTCAAATCATAGTATTTGAAGTGTTTACGACATGTTCAAGGGTATATACAACATTTTCTACCCAAAACTGACCCCACTTGACCAATATTAACTCATATCGTCCGATTCGAAGTTTTCAGGTCGTTTAATACAATAAACCTCCCCCGTTTAACCGAGTTACTCAAAGCAATGTATTTCAAATGTTTATGAGATGTTCAAGGGTAAATACGTCATTTTCTACCCAAATCTAATTCCATTTGACCTCTATTGACTCATATCGTCTGATTCGAAGTGTTTAAGTCATTCTACACCCAAAACATTTCCCATTTGACAAAGATTGACTGAAATCGATGTATTTCAAGTGTTTATGACACATTCAAGGTAAATACATCATTTTCTACCCAAAATTGATCCCATTTGATCTATATTGACTCATATCATTCGATTCGAAGTGTTTAGGTTATTTAATACCCAAAAACTCTCCCACTTGACCAAGTTTGACTCAAATCGATGTATTTCAAATATTATGACATGTTAAAGGGTAAATATGTCATTTTCTACCCAAAACTGATCTCGTTTAACCTATATTGACGCTTATCGTCAGATTCAAAGTGTTTAGGTCATTTAATACACAAAACCTCTCTCGTTTGACTGAGTTTGACTCAAATCAATGGAAATATAGTGTTTATGACATGTTGAAGGGTAAATACGTCATTGTCTACCCAAAACTAATTGCTTTTGATCTATAATGACTCATATCGTCCGTAGCGAAGTGTTTAGGTCATTTAATTTACAAAACATCTCCCATTTTACCGAGTATGACTCAAATCGATGTATTTCAAGTGTTTATGGATGTTCAAGGGTAAATACGTCATTTTCTACATATACCTGATCCCATTTGACCTATATTGACTCATATTATCTGATTCGTAGTGTTTAGGTCACTCAATACCTAAAACCTAACCTATTTAACCAAGTTTGACTCAAATTGATGAATTTCAAGTGTTTATGACATGTTAAAGGGTAAATATGTCACTTTCTCCCTAAAAATGATCTCGTTTGAGCTATATTTATTCATATCGTTCGATTCGAAGTGTTTAGGTCATTAAATACAAAAAACCTCTCCCATTTGACGGAGTTTGAGTTAAAATGATGTATTTCAAGAGTTTATGATATGTTAAAGGGTAAATACGTCATTTTCTACCCAAAACTAATCCCTTTTGACCTGTCTTGGCTCATATCGTCTGATTTAGAGTATTTAGGTCGTTTTATACCCAGAAGGTCTCTCGCTTAACCGAGTTTGCCTCAAATCATAGTATTTGAAGTGTTTACGACATGTTCAAGGGTATATACAACATTTTCTACCCAAAACTGACCCCACTTGACCAATATTAACTCATATCGTCCGATTCGAAGTTTTCAGGTCGTTTAATACAATAAACCTCCCCCGTTTAACCGAGTTACTCAAAGCAATGTATTTCAAATGTTTATGAGATGTTCAAGGGTAAATACGTCATTTTCTACCCAAATCTAATTCCATTTGACCTCTATTGACTCATATCGTCTGATTCGAAGTGTTTAAGTCATTCTACACCCAAAACATTTCCCATTTGACAAAGATTGACTGAAATCGATGTATTTCAAGTGTTTATGACACATTCAAGGTAAATACATCATTTTCTACCCAAAATTGATCCCATTTGATCTATATTGACTCATATCATTCGATTCGAAGTGTTTAGGTTATTTAATACCCAAAAACTCTCCCACTTGACCAAGTTTGACTCAAATCGATGTATTTCAAATATTATGACATGTTAAAGGGTAAATATGTCATTTTCTACCCAAAACTGATCTCGTTTAACCTATATTGACGCTTATCGTCAGATTCAAAGTGTTTAGGTCATTTAATACACAAAACCTCTCTCGTTTGACTAAGTTTGACTCAAATCGATGGAAATATAGTGTTTATGACATGTTGAAGGGTAAATACGTCATTTTCTACCCAAAACTAATTGCTTTTGATCTATAATGACTCATAGCGTCCGTAGCGAAGTGTTTAGGTCATTTAATTTACAAAACATCTCCCATTTTACCGAGTATGACTCAAATCGATGTATTTCAAGTGTTTATGGATGTTCAAGGGTAAATACGTCATTTTCTACATATACCTGATCCCATTTGACCTATATTGACTCATATTATCTGATTCGTAGTGTTTAGGTCACTCAATACCTAAAACCTAACCTATTTAACCAAGTTTGACTCAAATTGATGAATTTCAAGTGTTTATGACATGTTAAAGGGTAAATATGTCACTTTCTCCCTAAAAATGATCTCGTTTGAGCTATATTTATTCATATCGTTCGATTCGAAGTGTTTAGGTCATTAAATACAAAAAACCTCTCCCATTTGACGGAGTTTGACTTAAAATGATGTATTTCAAGAGTTTATGATATGTTAAAGGGTAAATACGTCATTTTCTACCCAAAACTAATCCCTTTTGACCTGTCTTGGCTCATATCGTCTGATTTAGAGTATTTAGGTCGTTTTATACCCAGAACGTCTCTCGCTTAACCGAGTTTGCCTCAAATCATAGTATTTGAAGTGTTTACGACATGTTCAAGGGTATATACAACATTTTCTACCCAAAACTGACCCCACTTGACCAATATTAACTCATATCGTCCGATTCGAAGTTTTCAGGTCGTTTAATACAATAAACCTCCCCCGTTTAACCGAGTTACTCAAAGCAATGTATTTCAAATGTTCATGAGATGTTCAAGGGTAAATACGTCATTTTCTACCCAAATCTAATTCCATTTGACCTCTATTGACTCATATCGTCTGATTCGAAGTGTTTAAGTCATTCTACACCCAAAACATTTCCCATTTGACAAAGATTGACTGAAATCGATGTATTTCAAGTGTTTATGACACATTCAAGGTAAATACATCATTTTCTACCCAAAATTGATCCCATTTGATCTATATTGACTCATATCATTCGATTCGAAGTGTTTAGGTTATTTAATACCCAAAAACTCTCCCACTTGACCAAGTTTGACTCAAATCGATGTATTTCAAATATTATGACATGTTAAAGGGTAAATATGTCATTTTCTACCCAAAACTGATCTCGTTTAACCTATATTGACGCTTATCGTCAGATTCAAAGTGTTTAGGTCATTTAATACACAAAACCTCTCTCGTTTGACTGAGTTTGACTCAAATCGATGGAAATATAGTGTTTATGACATGTTGAAGGGTAAATACGTCATTTTCTACCCAAAACTAATTGCTTTTGATCTATAATGACTCATAGCGTCCGTAGCGAAGTGTTTAGGTCATTTAATTTACAAAACATCTCCCATTTTACCGAGTATGACTCAAATCGATGTATTTCAAGTGTTTATGGATGTTCAAGGGTAAATACGTCATTTTCTACATATACCTGATCCCATTTGACCTATATTGACTCATATTATCTGATTCGTAGTGTTTAGGTCACTCAATACCTAAAACCTAACCTATTTAACCAAGTTTGACTCAAATTGATGAATTTCAAGTGTTTATGACATGTTAAAGGGTAAATATGTCACTTTTTCCCTAAAAATGATCTCGTTTGAGCTATATTTATTCATATCGTTCGATTCGAAGTGTTTAGGTCATTAAATACAAAAAACCTCTCCCATTTGACGGAGTTTGACTTAAAATGATGTATTTCAAGAGTTTATGATATGTTAAAGGATAAATACGTCATTTTCTACCCAAAACTAATCCCTTTTGACCTGTCTTGGCTCATATCGTCTGATTTAGAGTATTTAGGTCGTTTTATACCCAGAACGTCTCTCGCTTAACCGAGTTTGCCTCAAATCATAGTATTTGAAGTGTTTACGACATGTTCAAGGGTATATACAACATTTTCTACCCAAAACTGACCCCACTTGACCAATATTAACTCATATCGTCCGATTCGAAGTTTTCAGGTCGTTTAATACAATAAACCTCCCCCGTTTAACCGAGTTACTCAAAGCAATGTATTTCAAATGTTTATGAGATGTTCAAGGGTAAATACGTCATTTTCTACCCAAATCTAATTCCATTTGACCTCTATTGACTCATATCGTCTGATTCGAAGTGTTTAAGTCATTCTACACCCAAAACATTTCCCATTTGACAAAGATTGACTGAAATCGATGTATTTCAAGTGTTTATGACACATTCAAGTAAATACATCATTTACTACCCAAAATTGATCCTATTTGATCTATATTGCCTCATATCGTTCGATTCGAAGTGTTTAGGTTATTTAATACCCAAAAACTCTCCCACTTGACCAAGTTTGACTCAAATCGATGAATTTCAAGTGTTTATGACATGTTAAAGGGTAAATATGTCATTTTCTACCCAAAACTGATCTCGTTTAAGCTATATTGACGCTTATCGTCCGATTCAAAGTATTTAGGTCATTTAATACACAAAACCTCTCTCGTTTGACCGAGTTCGACAGAAATCGATGGATTTCTAGTGTTTATGACATGTTGAAAGGTAAATACGTCATTTTCTACCCAAAACTAATTGCTTTTCATCTATAATGACTCATATCGTCCGTAGCGAAGTGTTTAGGTCATTTAATTTACAAAACATCTCCCATTTTACCGCGTATGACTCAAATCGATGTATTTCAAGTATTTATGAATGTTCAAGGGTAAATACATCATTTTCTACATATAACTGATTCCATTTGACCTATATTGACTCATATCGTCTGATTCGAAGTGTTTAAGTCATTCTACACCCAAAACATTTCCCATTTGACAAAGATTGACTGAAATCGATGTATTTCAAGTGTTTATGACATATTTAAGGTAAATACATCATTTTCTACTCAAAATTGATCCCATTTGATCTATATTGACTCATATCGTTCGATTCGAAGTGTTTAGGTTATTTAATACCCCAAAACTCTCCCACTTGACCAAGTTTGACTCAAAACGATGTATTTATAGTGTTTATGACATGTTAAAGGGTAAATATGTCATTTTCTACCCAAAACTAATCTTGTTTAACCTATATTGACGCTTATTGTCCGATTCAAAGTGTTTCGGTCATTTAATACATAAAACCTCTCCCGTTTGACCGAGTTTGACTCAAATCGATGGATTTCTAGTGTTTATGACATGTTGAAAGGTAAATACGTCATTTTCTACCCAAAACTAATTGCTTTTGATCTATAATGACTCATATCGTCCGTAGCGAAGTGTTTAGGTCATTTAATTTACAAAACATCTCCCATTTTACCGAGTATGACTCAAATTGATGTTTGTCAAGTGTTTATGAATGTTCAAGGGTAAATACGTCATATTCTACATATACCTGATCCCATTTGACTTATATTGACTCATATTATCTGATTCGTAGTGTTTAGGTCACTCAATACCTAAAACCTAACCTATTTGACCAAGTTTGACTCAAATTGATGTATTTCAAGTGTTTATGACATGTTAAAGGGTAAATATGTCACTATCTCCCTAAAAATGATCCCGTTTGAACAATATTGATTCATATCGTTCGATTCGAAGTGTTTAGGTCATTAAATACAAAAAACCTCTCCCATTTGACGGAGTTTGACTTAAAATGATGTATTTCAAGAGTTTATGATATGTTAAAGGGTAAATACGTCATTTTCTACCCAAAACTAATCCCTTTTGACCTGTTTTGGCTCATATCGTCCGATTTAGAGTATTTAGGTCGTTTTATACCCAGAACGTCTCCCGTTTAACCGAGTTTGACTCAAATCATAGTATTTGAAGTGTTTACGACATGTTCAAGGGTATATACAACATTGTCTACCCAAAACTGACCCCACTTGACCAATATTGACTCATATCGTCTGATTCGAAGTTTTCAGGTCGTTTAATACAATAAACCTCTCCCGTTTAACCGAGTTTGACTCAAATCAATGTATTTCAAATGTATATGAGATGTTCAAGGGTAAATACGTCATTTTCTACCAAAAACTGATTCTATTTGACCTATATTGACTCATATCGTCTGATTCGAAGTGTTTAAGTCATTCTACACCCAAAACATTTCCCATTTGACAAAGATTGACTGAAATCGATGTATTTCAAGTGTTTATGACACATTCAAGGTAAATACATCATTTTCTACCCAAAATTGATCCCATTTGATCTATATTGACTCATATCGTTCGATTCGAAGTGTTTAGGTTATTAAATACCCCAAAACTCTCCCACTTGACCAAGTTTGACTCAAAACGATGTATTTCAATTCTTTATGACATGTTAAAGGGTAAATATGTCATTTTCTACCCAAAACTGATCTCGTTTAACCTATATTGACGCTTATCGTCCGATTCAAAGTGTTTAGGTCATTTAATACACAAAACCTCTCTCGTTTGACCGAGTTTGACTCAAATCGATGGATTTCTAGTGTTTATGACATGTTGAAAGGTAAATACGTCATTTTCTACCCAAAACTAATTGCTTTTGATCTATAATGACTCATATCGTCCGTAGCGAAGTGTTTAGGTCATTTAATTTACAAAACATCTCCCATTTTACCGAGTATGACTCAAATCGATGTATTTAAAGTGTTTATGAATGTTCAAGGGTAAATACGTCATTTTCTACATATACCTCATCCCATTTGACTTATATTGACTCAAATTATCTTATTCGTAGTGTTTAGGTCACTCAATACCTAAAACCTAACCTTGACCAAGTTTGACTCAAATTGATGTATTTCAAGTGTTTATGACATGTTAAAGGGTAAATATGTCACTTTCTACCTAAAAATGATCCCGTTTGAGCTATATTGTTTCATATCGTTCGATTCAAAGTGTTTGGGTCATTAAATACAAAAAACCTCTCCCATTTGACGGAGTTTGACATAAATGATATATTTCAAGAGTTTATGATAGGGTAAAGGGTAAATATGTCATTTTCTACCCAAAACTAATCCCTTTTGACATGTATTGGCTCATATCGTCCGATTTAGAGTATTTAGGTTGTTTTTTACCCAGAACGTCTCCCGTTTCACCGAGTTTGACTCAAATCATAGTATTTGAAGTGTTTACGACATGTTCAAGGGTATATACAACATTTTCTACCCAAAACTTACCCCACTTGACCAATATTGACTCATATCGTCCGATTCGAAGTTTTCAGGTCATTTAATACAATAAACCTCTCCCAATTAACCGAGTTGGACTCAAATCAATGTATTTCAAATGTTTATGAGGTGTTCAAGGGTAAATACGTCATTTTCTACCCAAAACTAATTCCATTTGACCTATATTGACTCATATCGTCTGATTCGACGTGTTTAAGTCATTCTACTCCCAAAACATTTCCCATTTGACAAAGATTGACAGAAATCGATGTATTTCAAGTGTTTATGTGACATTCAAGTAAATACATCATTTTCTACCCAAAATTGATCCCATTTGATCTATATTGACTCATATCATTCGATTCGAAGTGTTTAGGTTATTTAATACCCAAAAACTGTCCCACTTGACCAAGTTTGACTCAAAACGATGTATTTCTAGTGTTTATGACATGTTAAAGGGTAAATATGTCATTTTCTACCCAAAACTGATCTCGTTTAACATATATTGACGCTTATCGTCCAATTCAAAGTGTTTAGGTCATTTAATACACAAAACCTCTCCTGTTTGACCGAGTTCGATAGAAATCGATGGATTTCTAGTGTTTATGACATGTTGAAAGGTAAATACGTCATTTTCTACCCAAAACTAATTGCTTTTGATCTATAATGACTCATATCGTCCGTAGCGAAGTGTTTAGGTCATTTAATTTACAAAACATCTCCCATTTTACCAAGTATGACTCAAATCGATGTATTTAAAGTGTTTATGAATGTTCAAGGGTAAATACGTCGTTTTCTACATATACCTCATCCCATTTGACTTATATTGACTAAAATTATCTGATTCGTAGTGTTTAGGTCACTCAATACCTAAAACCTAACCTATTTGACCAAGTTTGACACAAATTGATGTATGTCAAGTGTTTATGACATGTTAAAGGGTAAATATGTCACTTTCTACCTAAAAATGATCCCGTTTGAGCTGTATTCTTTCATATCGTTCGATTCAAAGTGTTTGGGTCATTAAATACACAAAACCTCTCCCATTTGACAGAGTTTGACTTAAAATGATGTATTTTATGAGTTTATGATAGGGTAAAGGGTAAATATGTCATTTTCTACCCAAAACTAATCCCTTTTGACCTGTATTGGCTCATATCGTCCGATTTAGAGTATTTAGGTTGTTTTTTACCTAGAACGTGTTTAATTTCACCGAGTTTGACTCAAATCATAGTATTTGAAGTGTTTACGACATGTTCAAGGGTATATACAACATTTTCTACCCAAAACTTACCCCACTTGACCAATATTGACTCATATCGTCCGATTCGAAATTTTGAGGTCATTTAATATAATAAACCTCTCCCGTTTAACCGAGTTGGACTCAAATCAATGTATTTCAAATGTTTATGAGATGTCTAAGGGTAAATACGTCATTTTCTACCCAAAACTAATTCCATTTGACCTATATTGACTCATATCGTCTGATTCGACGTGTTTAAGTCATTCTACTCCCAAAACATTTCCCATTTGACAAAGATTGACAGAAATCGATGTATTTCAGGTGTTTATGACACATTCAAGTAAATACATCATTTTCTACCCAAAATTGATCCCATTTGATCTATATTGACTCATATCGTTCGATTCGATGTGTTTAGGTTATTTAATACCCAAAAACTCTCCCACTTGACCAAGTTTGACTCAAAACGATGTATTTCAAGTGTTTATGACATGTTAAAGGGTAAATATGTCATTTTCTACCCAAAACTGATCTCGTTTAACCTATATTGACGCTTATCGTCCGATTCAAAGTGTTTAGGTCATTTAATACACAAAACCTCTCCCGTTTGACCGAGTTTGACTCAAATCGATGGATTTTTCTAGTGTTTATGACATGTTGAAAGGTAAATACGTCATTTTCTACCCAAAACTAATTGCTTTTGATCTATAATGACTCATATCGTCCGTAGCGAAGTGTTCAGGTTAATTAATATACAAAACATCTCCCATTTTAACGAGTATGACTCAAATCGATGTATTTCAAGTGTTTATGAATGTTCAAGGGTAAATACATCATTTTCTACATATACCTGATCCCATTTGACTTATATTGACTCATATTATCTGATTCGTAGTGTTTAGGTCACTCAATACCTAAAACGTAACCTATTTGACCAAGTTTGACACAAATTGATGTATGTCAAGTGTTGATGACATGTTAAAGGGTAAATATGTCACTTTCTACCTCAGAATGATCCCGTTTGAGCTGTATTAATTCATATCGTTCGATTCAAAGTGTTTAGGTCATTGAATACACAAAACCTCTCCCATTTGACAGAGTTTGACTTAAAATGATGTATATCAAGAGTTTACGATATGTTAAAGGGTAAATACGTCATTTTCTACCCAAAACTAATCCCTTTTGACCTGTATTGGCTTATATCGTCCGATTTAGAGTATTTAGGTCGTTTTATACCCAGAACGTCTCCCGTTTGACCGAGTTTGACTCAAATCATAGTATTTGAAGTGTTTACGATATGTTCAAGGGTATATACATCATTTTCTACCCAAAACTGACCCTACTTGACCTATATTGACTCATATCATCCGATTCGAAGTTTTGAGGTCATTTAATACAATAAACCTCTCCTGTTTAACCGAGTTGGACTCAAATCAATGTATTTCAAATGTTTATGAGATGTCCAAGGGTATATACGTCATTTTCTACCTGAAACTAATTCCATTTGACCTATATTGACTCATATTATCTGATTCGAACTGTTTAATTCATTCTACACCCAAAACATTTCCCATTTGACAAAGATTGACTGAAATCGATGTATTTCAGGTGTTTATGACACATTCAATTAAATACATCATTTTCTGCCCAAAATTGATCCCATTTGATCTATATTGACTCATATCGTTCGATTCGAAGTGTTTAGGTTATTTAATACCCAAAAACTCTCCCACTTGACCAAGTTTGACTCAAAACGATGTATTTCAAGTGTTTATGACATGCTAAAGGGTAAATATGTCATTTTTCTACCCAAAACTGATCTCGTTTAACCTATATTGACGCTTATCGTCCGATTCAAAGTGTTTAGGTCCTTCAATACACAAAACCTCTCCCGTTTGACCGACTTTGACTCAAATCGATGGATTTCTAGTGTTTATGACATGTTGAAAGGTAAATACGTCATTTTCTACCCAAAACTAATTGCTTTTGATCTATAATGACTCATATTGTCCGTAGCGAAGTGTTCAGGTTAATTAATATACAAAACATCTCCCATTTTAACGAGTATGACTCAAATCGATGTATTTCAAGTGTTTATGAATGTTCAAGGGTAAATACATCATTTTCTACATATACCTAATCCCATTTGACTTATATTGACTCATATTATCTGATTCGTAGTGTTTAGGTCACTCAATACCTAAAACCTAACCTATTTGACCAAGTTTGACACAAATTGATGTATATCAAGTGTTGATGACATGTTAAAGGGTAAATATGTCACTTTCTACCTAAGAATGATCCCGTTTGAGCTGTATTAATTCATATCGTTCGATTCAAAGTGTTTAGGTCATTAAATACACAAAACCTCTCCCATTTGACAGAGTTTGACTTAAAATGATGTATATCAAGAGTTTACGATATGTTAAAGGGTAAATACGTCATTTTCTACCCAAAACTAATCCCTTTTGACCTGTATTGGCTTATATCGTCCGATTTAGAGTATTTAGGTCGTTTTATACCCAGAACGTCTCCCGTTTGACCGAGTTTGACTCAAATCATAGTATTTGAAGTGTTTACGATATGTTCAAGGGTATATACATCATTTTCTACCCAAAACTGACCCCACTTGACCTATATTGACTCATATCATCCGATTCGAAGTTTTGAGGTCTTTAATACAATAAACCTCTCCTGTTTAACCGAGTTGGACTCAAATCAATGTATTTCAAATGTTTATGAGATGTCCAAGGGTATATACGTCATTTTCTACCTGAAACTAATTCCATTTGACCTATATTGACTCATATTATCTGATTCGAACTGTTTAAGTCATTCTACACCCAAAACATTTCCCATTTGACAAAGATTGACTGAAATCGATGTATTTCAGGTGTTTATGACACATTCAATTAAATACATCATTTTCTGCCCAAAATTGATCCCATTTGATCTATATTGACTCATATCGTTCGATTCGAAGTGTTTAGGTTATTTAATACCCAAAAACTCTCCCACTTGACCAAGTTTGACTCAAAACGATGTATTTCAAGTGTTTATGACATGTTAAAGGGTAAATATGTCATTTTCTACCCAAAACTGATCTCATTTACCTATATTGACGCTTATCGTCCGATTCAAAGTGTTTCGGTCCTTCAATACACAAAACCTCTCCCGTTTGACTGAGTTTGACTCAAATCGATGGATTTCTAGTGTTTATGACATGTTGAAAGGTAAATACGTCATTTTCTACCCAAAACTAATTGCTTTTGATCTATAATGACTCATATTGTCCGTAGCAAAGTGTTTAGGTCATTTAATTTACAAAACATCTCCCATTTTACCAAGTATGACTCAAATCGATGTATTTCAAGTGTTTATGAATGTTCAAGGGTAAATACGTCATTTTCTACATATACCTGATCCCATTTGACTTATATTGACTCATATTATCTGATTCGTAGTGTTTAGGTCACTCAATACCTAAAACCTAACGTATTTGACCAAGTTTCACTCAAATTGATGTATGTCAAGTGTTGATGACATGTTAAAGGGTAAATATGTCACTTTCTACCTAAAAATGATCCCGTTTGAGCTATATTGCTTCATATCGTTCGATTCGAAGTGTTTTGGTCATTAAATACACAAAACCTCTCCCATTTGACAGAGTTTGACATAAAATGATGTATATCATGAGTTTACGATATGTTAAAGGGTAAATACGTCATTTTCTACCCAAAACTAATCCCTTTTGACCTATATTGGCTTATATCGTCCGATTTAGAGTATTTAGGTCGTTTTATACCCAGAACGTCTCCCGTTTGACCGAGTTTGACTCAAATCATAGTATTTGAAGTGTTTACGATATGTTCAAGGGTATATACATCATTTTCTACCCAAAACTGACCCCACTTGACCTATATTGACTCATATCATCTGATTCGAAGTTTTGAGGTCTTTAATACAATAAACCTCTCCTTTTTAACCGAGTTGGACTCAAATCAATGTATTTCAAATGTTTATGAGATGTCCAAGGGTATATACGTCATTTTCTACCTGAAACTAATTCCATTTGACCTATATTGACTCATATTATCTGATTCGAACTGTTTAAGTCATTCTACACCCAAAACATTTCCCATTTGACAAAGATTGACTGAAATCGATGTATTTCAGGTGTTTATGACACATTCAATTAAATACATCATTTTCTGCCCAAAATTGATCCCATTTGATCTATATTGACTCATATCGTTCGATTCGAAGTGTTTAGGTTATTTAATACCCAAAAACTCTCCCACTTGACCAAGTTTGACTCAAAACGATGTATTTCAAGTGTTTATGACATGTTAAAGGGTAAATATGTCATTTTCTACCCAAAACTGATCTCATTTACCTATATTGACGCTTATCGTCCGATTCAAAGTGTTTCGGTCCTTCAATACACAAAACCTCTCCCGTTTGACTGAGTTTGACTCAAATCGATGGATTTCTAGTGTTTATGACATGTTGAAAGGTAAATACGTCATTTTCTACCCCAAAACTAATTGCTTTTGATCTATAATGACTCATATTGTCCGTAGCAAAGTGTTTAGGTCATTTAATTTACAAAACATCTCCCATTTTACCAAGTATGACTCAAATCGATGTATTTCAAGTGTTTATGAATGTTCAAGGGTAAATACGTCATTTTCTACATATACCTGATCCCATTTGACTTATATTGACTCATATTATCTGATTCGTAGTGTTTAGGTCACTCAATACCTAAAACCTAACGTATTTGACCAAGTTTCACTCAAATTGATGTATGTCAAGTGTTGATGACATGTTAAAGGGTAAATATGTCACTTTCTACCTAAAAATGATCCCGTTTGAGCTATATTGCTTCATATCGTTCGATTCAAAGTGTTTTGGTCATTAAATACACAAAACCTCTCCCATTTGACAGAGTTTGACATAAAATCATGTATATCATGAGTTTATGATATGTTAAAGGGTAAATACGTCATTTTCTACCCAAAACTAATCCCTTTTGACCTGTATTGGCTTATATCGTCCGATTTAGAGTATTTAGGTCGTTTTATACCCAGAACGTCTCCCGTTTGACCGAGTTTGACTCAAATCATAGTATTTGAAGTGTTTACGATATGTTCAAGGGTATATACATCATTTTCTACCCAAAACTGACCCCACTTGACCTATATTGACTCATATCATCCGATTCGAAGTTTTGAGGTCTTTAATACAATAAACCTCTCCTGTTTAACCGAGTTGGACTCAAATCAATGTATTTCAAATGTTTATGAGATGTCCAAGGGTATATACGTCATTTTCTACCTGAAACTAATTCCATTTGACCTATATTGACTCATATTATCTGATTCGAACTGTTTAAGTCATTTTACACCAAAAACATTTCCCATTTGACAAAGATTGACTGAAATCGATGTATTTCAGGTGTTTATGACACATTTAATTAAATACATCATTTTCTGCCCAAAATTGATCCCATTTGATCTATATTGACTCATATCGTTCGATTCGAAGTGTTTAGGTTATTTAATACCCCAAAACTCTCCCACTTGACCAAGTTTGACTCAAAACGATGTATTTCAAGTGTTTATGACATGTTAAAGGGTAAATATGTCATTTTCTACCCAAAACTGATCTCGTTTACCTATACTGACGCTTATCGTCCAATTCAAAGTGTTTCGGTCCTTCAATACACAAAACCTCTCCCGTTTGACCGAGTTTGACTCAAATCGATAGATTTCTAGTGTCTATGACATGTTGAAAGGTCAATACGTCATTTTCTACCCAAAACTAATTGCTTTTGATCTATAATGACTCATATTGTCCGTAGCGAAGTGTTTAGGTCATTTAATTTACAAAACATCTCCCATTTTACCGAGTATGACTCAAATCGATGTATTTCAAGTGTTTATGAATGTTCAAGGGTAAATACGTCATTTTCTACATATACCTGATCCCATTTGACTTATATTGACTCATATTATCTGATTCGTAGTGTTTAGGTCACTCAATACCTAAAACCTAACGTATTTGACCAAGTTTCACTCAAATTGATGTATTTTAAGTGTTGATGACATGTTAAAGGGTAAATATGTCACTTTCTACCTAAAAATGATCCTGTTTGAGCTATATTGCTTCATATCGTTCGATTCGAAGTGTTTTGGTCATTAAATACACAAAACCTCTCCCATTTGACAGAGTTTGATATAAAATGATGTATTTCAAGAGTTTATGATATGTTAAAGGGTAAATATGTCATTTTCTACCCAAAACTAATCCCTTTTGACCTTTATTTGCTAATATCGTCTGATTTAGAGTATTTAGGTCGTTTTATACCCAGAACGTCTCCAATTTGACCGAGTTTGACTCAAATCATAGTATTTGAAGTGTTTACGACATGTTCAAGGGTATATACATCATTTTCAACCCAAAACTGACCCCACTTGACCTATATTGACTCATATCGTCCAATTCGAAGTTTTCAGGTCGTTTAATACAATAAACCTCTCCCGTTTAACCGAGTTTGACTCAAATCAATGTATTTCAAATGGTTATGAGATGTTCAAGGGTAAATACGTCATTTTCTACCCAAAACTAATTCTATTTGACATATATTGACTCATATCGTCTGATTCGAAATGTTTAAGTCA
This sequence comes from Dysphania ambrosioides, assembly GCA_026401315.1. NCBI lineage: Eukaryota > Viridiplantae > Streptophyta > Magnoliopsida > Caryophyllales > Amaranthaceae > Dysphania > Dysphania ambrosioides. The sequence goes on from CM048666.1 coordinate 17,423,109, forward strand.
TTCTACACCCAAAACATTTTCTACCCAAAATTGATGTATTTCACATGTTTATGACACATTCAAGTAAATACATCATTTTCTACCCAAAATTGATCCCATTTGATCTATATTAACTCATATCGTTCGATTCGAAGTGTTTAGGTTATTTAATACCCAAAAACTCTTCGACTTGACCAAGTTTGACTCAAATCGATGTATTTCAAGTGTTTATGACATGTTAAAGGGTAAATATGTCATTTTCTAACCAAAACTGATCTCGTTTAACCTATATTGATGCTTATCGTCCGATCCAAAGTGTTTAGGTCATTTAATACACAAAACCTCTCCCGTTTGACCGAGTTTGACTCAAATCGATGGATTTCTAGTGTTTATGACATGTTGAAAGGTAAATACGTCATTTTCTACCCAACACTAATTGCTTTTGATCTATAATGACTCATATTGTCCGTAGCGAAGTGTTTAGGTCATTTAATTTACAAAACATCTCCCATTTTACCGAGTATGACTCAAATCGATGTATTTCAAGTGTTTATGAATGTTCAAGGGTAAATACGTCAATTTCTACATATACCTGATCCCATTTGACTTATATTGACTCATATTATCTGATTCGTAGTGTTTAGGTCACTGAATACCTAAAACCTAACATATTTGACCAAGTTTGACTTTAATTAATGTATTTCAAGTGTTTATGACATGTTAAGGGTAAATATGCCACTTTCTACCTAAAAATGATCCCATTTGAGCTATATTGATTCATATCGTTCGATTCGAAGTGTTTAGGTCATTAAATACACAAAACCTCTCCCATTTGACAGAGTTTGACTTAAAATGATGTATTTCAAGAGTTTATGATATGTTAAAGGGTAAATATTTCATTTTCTACCCAAAACTAATCAATTTTGTCCTGTATTGGCTCATATCGTCCAATTAAGAGTATTTAGGTCGTTTTATACCCAGAACGTCTCCAATTTGACCGAGTTTGACTCAAATCATAGTATTTGAAGTGTTTACGACATGTTCAAGGGTATATACATCATTTACAGCCCAAAACTGACCCCATTAGACTTATATTGACTCATATCGTCCAATTCGAACATTTCAGGTCGTTTAATACAATAAACCTCTCCTGTTTAACCGAGTTTGACTCAAATCAATGTATTTCAAATGGTTATGACATGTTCAAGGGTAAATACGTCATTTTCTACCCAAAACTAATTCCATTTGACCTATATTGACTCATATCGTGTGATTCGAAGTGTTTAAGTCATTCTACACCTATATTTGACAAAGAGTGACTGAAATCGATGTATTTCAAGTGTTTATGACACATTCAAGTAAATACATCATTTTCTACCCAAAATTGATCCCATTTGATCTATATTGACTCATGTAATTCGATTCGAAGTGTTTAGGTTATTTGATACCCAAAAACTCTCCCACTTGACCAAGTTTGACTCAAATCGATGTATTTCAAGTGTTTATGACATGTTAAAGGGTAAATATGTCAATTTCTACCCAAAACTGATCTCGTTTAACCTATATTGACGCTTATCGTCCGATTCAAAGTGTTTCGGTCATTTAATACACAAAACCTCTCCCGTTTGACCGACTTTGACTCAAATCGATGGATTTCTAGTGTTTATGACATGTTGAAAGGTAAATACGTCATTTTCTACCCAAAACTAATTGCTTTTGATCTATAATGACTCATATCGTCCGTAGCGAAGTGTTTAGGTCATTTAATTTGCAAAACATCTCCCATTTTACCGAGTATGACTCAAATCGATGTATTTCAAGTGTTTATGAATGTTAAAGGGTAAATACGTCATTTTCTACATATACCTGATCCCATTATACTTATATTGACTCATATTATCTGATTTGTAGTGTTTAGGTCACTCAATACCTAAAACCTAACGTATTTGACCAAGTTTGACTCAAATTGATGTATGTCAAGTGTTGATGACATGTTAAAGGGTAAATATGTCACTTTCTACCTAAGAATGATCCCGTTTGAGCTGTATTGATTCATATCGTTCGATTCGAAGTGTTTAGGTCATTAACTACACAAAACCTCTCCCATTTGACAGAGTTTGTCTTATAATGATGTATTTCAAGAGTTTATGATATGTTAAAGGGTAAATATGTCATTTTCTACCCAAAACTAATCCCTTTTGACCTGTATTGGCTAATATCGTCTGATTTAGAGTATTTAGGTCGTTTTATACCCAGAACCTCTCCAGTTTGACCGAGTTTGACTCAAATCATAGTATTTGAAGTGTTTACGACATGTTCAAGGGTATATACATCATTTTCAACCCAAAACTGACCCCACTTGACCTATATTGACTCATATCGTCCGATTCGAAGTTTTCAGGTAGTTTAATACAATAAACCTCTCCCGTTTAACCGAGTTTGACTCAAATCAATGTATTTCAAATGTTTATGAGATGTCCAAGGGTATATACGTCATTTTCTACCTGAAACTAATTCCATTTGACCTATATTGACTCATATTATCTGATTCGAACTGTTTAAGTCATTCTACACCCAAAACATTTCCCATTTGACAAAGATTGACTGAAATCGATGTATTCCACGTGTTTATGACACATTCAAGTAAATACATCATTTTCTACCCAAAATTGATCCCATTTGATCTATATTGACTCATATCGTTCGATTCGAAGTGTTTAGGTTATTTAATACCCAAAAACTCTCCCACTTGACCAAGTTTGACTCACATCGATGTATTTCAAGTGTTTATGACATGTTAAAGGGTAAATATGTCAATTTCTACCCAAAACTGATCTCACTTAACCTATATTGACGCTTATCGTCCGATCCAAAGTGTTTAGGTCATTTAATACACAAAACCTCTCCCGTTTGACCGAGTTTGACTCAAATCGATGGATTTCTATTGTTTATGAAATTTGAAAGGTAAATACGTCATTTTCTACCCAACACTAATTGCTTTTGATCTATAATGACTCATATAGTCCGTAGCAAAGTGTTTAGGTCATTTAATTTACAAAACATCTCCCATTTTACCAAGTATGACTCAAATCGATGTATTTCAAGCGTTTATGAATGTTCAAGGGTAAATACGTCAATTTCTACATATACCTGATCCCATTTGACTTATATTGACTCATATTACCTGATTCGTAGTGTTTAGGTCACTCAATACCTAAAACCTAACATATTTGACCAAGTTTGACTCAAATTGATGTATTTCAAGTGTTTATGACATGTTAAAGGGTAAATATGTCACTTTCTACCTAAAAATCATCCCGTTTGAGCTATATTGATTCATATCGTTCGATTCGAAGTGTTTAGGTCATTAAATACACAAAACCTCTCCCATTTGACAGAGTTTGACTTAAAATGATGTATTTCAAGAGTTTATGATATGTTAAATTGTAAATATGTCATTTTCTACCCAAAACTAATCCCTTTTGACCTGGATTGGCTAATATCGTCCGATTTAGAGTATTTAGGTCGTTTTATACCCAGAACGTCTCCAGTTTGACCGAGTTTGACTCAAATCATAGTATTTGAAGTGTTTACGACATGTTCAAGGGTATATACATCATTTTCAACCCAAAACTTACCCCACTTGACCTATATTGACTCATATCGTCCGATTCGAAGTTTTCAGGTCGTTTAATACAATAAACCTCTCCCGTTTAACCGAGTTTGACTCAAATCAATGTATTTCAAATGTTTATGAGATGTTCAAGGGTAAATACGTCATTTTCTACCCAAAACTAATTCCATTTGACCTATATTGACTCATATCGTCTGATTCGAAGTGTTTAAGTCATTCTACACCCAAAACATTTCCCATTTGACAAAGATTGACAGAAATCGATGTATTGAAAGTGTTTATGACACATTCAAGTAAATACGTATTTTCCACCCAAAATTGATCCCATTTGATTTATATTGACTCGTATCGTTTGATTCGAAGTGTTTAGGTTATTTAATACCCAAAAACTCTCCCACTTGACCAAGTTTGACTCAAATCGATGTATTTCAAGTGTTTATGACATGTTAAAGGGTAAATATGTCATTTTCTACCCAAAACTGATCTCCTTTCACCTATATTGACGCTTATCGTCTGATTCAAAGTGTTTCGGTCATTTAATACACAAAACCTCTCCCGTTTGAACGAGTTTGACTTAAATCGATGGATTTCTACAGTTTATGACATGTTGAAAGGTAAATACGTCATTTTCTACCCAACACTAATTTCTTTTGATCTATAATGACTCATATTGTCCGTAGCGAAGTGTTTAGGTCATGTAATTTACAAAACATATCCCATTTTACCGAGTATGACTCAAACCGATGTATTTCAAGTGTTTATGAATGTTAAAGGGTAAATACGTCATTTTCTACATATACCTGATCCCATTTGACTTATATTGACTCATATTATCTGATTTGTAGTGTTTAGGTCACTCAATACCTAAAACCTAACGTATTTGACCAAGTTTCACTCAAATTGATGTATGTCAAGTGTTGATGACATGTTTAAGGGTAAATATGTCACTTTCTACCTAAGAATGATCCCGTTTGAGCTGTATTGATTCATATCGTTCGATTCGAAGTGTTTAGGTCATTAACTACACAAAACCTCTCCCATTTGACAGAGTTTGACTTAAAATGATGTATTTCAAAAGTTTATGATATGTTAAAGGGTAAATATGTCATTTTCTACCCAAAACAAATCCCTTTTGACCTCTATTGGCTAATATCGTCCGATTTAGAGTATTTAGGTCGTTTTATACCCAAAACGTCTCTAGTTTGACCGAGTTTGACTCAAATCATAGTATTTGAAGTGTTTACGACATGTTCAAGGGTATATACATCATTTTCAACCCAAAACTAACCCCACTTGACCTATATTGACTCATATCGTCCGATTCGAAGTTTTCAGGTCGTTTAATACAATAAACCTCTCCCGTTTAACCGAGTTTGACTCAAATCAATGTATTTCAAATGGTTATGAGATGTTCAAGGGTAAATACGTCATTTTCTACCCAAAACTAATTTCATTTGACATATATTGACTCATATCGTCTGATTCGAAGTATTTAAGTCATTCTACCCCCAAAACATTTCCCATTTGACAAAGATTGACTGAAATCGATGTATTTCACGTGTTTATGACACATTCAAGTAAATACATCATTTTCTACCCAAAATTGATCCCATTTGATCTATATTGACTCATATCGTTCGATTCGAAGTGTTTAGGTTATTTGATACCCAAAAACTATCCCACTTGACCAAGTTTGACTCAAATTGATGTATTTCGAGTGTTTATGACATGATAAAGGGTAAATATGTCAATTTCTACCCAAAACTGATCTCACTTAACCTATATTGACGCTTATCGTCCGATCTAAAGTGTTTAGGTCATTTAATACACAAAACCTCTCCCGTTTGACCGAGTTTGACTCAAATCGATGGATTTCTATTGTTTATGACATTCTTAAGGTAAATACGTCATTTTCTACCCAACACTAATTGCTTTTGATCTATAATGACTCATATTGTCCGTAGCGAAGTGTTTAGGTCATTTAATTTACAAAACATCTCCCATTTTACCAAGTATGACTCAAATCGATGTATTTCAAGCGTTTATGAATGTTCAAGGGTAAATACGTCAATTTCTACATATACCTGATCCCATTTGACTTATATTGACTCATATTATCTGATTCGTAGTGCTTAGGTCACTCAATACCTAAAACCTAAGATATTTGACCAAGTTTGACTCAAATTGATGTATTTCAAGTGTTTATGACATGTTAAAGGGTAAATATGTCACTTTCTACCTAAAAATCATCCCGTTTGAGCTATATTGATTCATATCGTTCGATTCGAAGTGTTTAGATCATTAAATACACAAAACCTCTCCCATTTGACAGAGTTTGACTTAAAATGATGTATTTCAAGAGTTTATGATATGTTAAAGGGTAAATATGTCATTATCTACCCAAAACTAATCCCTTTTGACCTGTATTGGCTAATATCGTCCGATTTAGAGTATTTAGGTCGTTTTATACCCAGAACGTCTCCCGTTTGACCGAGTTTGACTCAAATCATAGTATTTGAAGTGTTTACGACATGTTCAAGGGTATATACATCATTTTCAACCCAAAACTGAACCCACTTGACCTATATTGACTCATATCGTCCGATTCAAAGTTTTCAGGTCGTTTAATACAATAAACCTCTCCCGTTTAACCGAGTTTGACTCAAATCAATGTATTTCAAATGTTTATGAGATGTTCAAGGGTAAATACGTCATTTTCTACCCAAAACTAATTCCATTTGACCTATATTGACTCATATCGTCTGATTCGAAGTGTTTAAGTCATTCTACACCCAAAACATTTCCCATTTGACAAAGATTGACAGAAATCGATGTATTGAAAGTGTTTATGACACATTCAAGTAAATACCATTTGAGATAATGTGTGACGCAAGCGATTATGCAGTGGGAGCTGTTCTAGGCCAAAAAGTAGGGAAGGCTTCACATGTGATCTATTATGCTTCGATGACGCTCAATGCAACCCAACGCAACTACACTACAACAGAGAAGGAGATGTTGGCTATAGTTTTTTCTTTAGAGAAATATAGATCCTATTTGCTTGGTACCAAAGTAATTATTATTTACACTGACCATGCAGCTCTTCGTCACTTGATGTCGAAGAAAGAAGCCAAGCCAAGATTAATTAGATGGATTCTACTCTTGAGTGAATTTGAATTGGAAATCAAGGACAAGATAGGCGTAGAGAATCTAGTTGCTAATCATTTGAGTCGTTTAACCCATATGGTTGATCGACCGCCAACTCAAGATCAAATCCATGGTGAATTTCCTGATGAATCACTATTTTCTATTAAGGAATTACGTCTATGGTATGCTAATATAGTCAACTTTCTTGTCTCTAACAAATTTCCTCCAGGGTTTTCGAAATCTCAAAGGATAAGCTTCGCAATGATGTAAAATATTATGCCTGGGATGATCCGTAGTTATGGAAATTCTGTTCTGACCAAATCATTCACCGATGCATCCCCGAGAATGAGGTAATACCTATTCTTACATTCTGTCATTCTCACTCTTGTGGAGGTCATTTTGGTTCCAAACGAACAGCAAGGAAGGTGCTCGATTGTGGTTTTTATTGGCCTAGTTTGTTTCGAGATTCCTACGGATTTTGCAAATCTTGTGATAACTGTCAAAGAGTAGGTAATATCACTCAAAAAAGTAAAATGCCACAATCTTCATTGTTATACTGTGAGATATTTGATGTTTGGGGAATCGATTTCATGGGACCGTTCCCTAACTCTCATGGTTATATTTATATACTTCTTGCTTGTGATTATGTTTCAAAGTGGGTAGAAGCAATACCCACTAGGACTGACGATTCTAAAGTGGTTTCAGGTTTCATTAAGTCTCACATATTTTCCAGATTTGGAATTCCTCGAGCCTTGATAAGTGACCGAGGAACGCATTTTTGCAATCGTACAGTGAGTGCTTTGCTGAAGAAGTATTCGGTCCAACATAAGGTTTCCACAACTTATCACCCACAAACTAATGGCCAAGCAGAGGTATCAAATCGGGAGGTAAAATCAATTCTTCAGAAAACAGTAAATCCAGATAGGAAGGATTGGAGTTTACGTTTGGAGGATGCGTTATGGGCATATCGTACCGCATACAAGACCCCTATCGGAATGTCACCCTATCGCCTTGTGTTTGGAAAACCTTGTCACCTTCCAGTTGAACTCGAGCATAAAGCATATTGGGCAGTTAAAACCTTTAATATGATCATGGATGAAGCCGGAGAATATCGGAAACTGCAACTTCAAGAGCTAGAGGAGATTTGCCTTGAGTCTTACGAAAACACTAATATCTACAAGGCAAAAACTAAGTTATGGCACGATAAAATGATTACTAGAAAGGAGTTTAAGATCGGCGATAAAGTCCTTCTTTACCAATCCTGACTTAGACTATTTCCTGGTAAACTCCGTTCCCGTTGGGAAGGCCCCTTTCAGGTTATCAAGGTATATCCACATGGAGCGGTTGAAATTCGATGTTTTGAGACAAATAACGTATTTAAGGTGAATGGACAACGTCTCAAACCATACTTCGACGGGTTCAAAGTTGAGACTGTAGAGAGCATCAATCTCTACGTGCCATCAATTGAGTAATGAAATAAAAGGCATTATGTCGAGCCAATGACATAAAACAAAGGCGCTAATCGGGAGGCAACCCGAGAATTTCTTTTTATTACCTTTCATTTTAGTCTTCTTGGTTTTGTTTAACTTGTGTATTGCTTATGATGTGATTTTGTAGGTGGATACCTCGGATTCAATCCTACATATATATAAAAAAAGGAGGAAACATGAAAAGAATAGAAGGTGGAGAACAGAGTCACTGCCGCAGCCGCTGGTAGCTGCTCTCCAGCCGCTACCAACGGGCCTTCTAGCGCCCAGCTATTCACATCCCTGCCTTCGCCACTAGCAGCGGGTCCCAAGCCGCTACCAGCGGCTCGCCCAGCAAAACCCCTCGACAGAAAAAAAAAAAATTCCCTTTTAAAAACCCAACTTCCCTCTTTCCCTCCTACACTCCACACTCACTCTCTCTCAAACCCTAACCCCATCCCATACCCTCTACTTACATTCCAATTTTTTTATCACTCACAAATTCCACTCCCTCCACACTCCAAATCCCTTTTCCATCATATCTCACATATTCCTACCCCATTTTACTTCATGTTCAACTTGACATTCTAAGAGGAAGCTTTCAAGTGGTGTGAAGGTTTGGTGAGTAGCTTGTGTCTTTTGGAAGAGAAGGAGTGTTTGAAGCATCTCATTTCAAAACAATGGATAGAGGAAACAAAAGGAAACAGACTTCATCCACCTCAAGGGTGCCAAGGGCTAGAAACCCGGGTAGTACTTCAAGGGAAAGTGAGCCTTCATCTTTACCCCCCTCAAATGATTTAATGGATATTCGTCTATCAAACAATGAAAAATCTATATGGATTCAACTCCAACAACCGAAACGAATGGTGCAATGTATGAAATTCTTTGATTTGGAAGCTTTGCGAGCACTTGGTTTGGAGGATGTGATGAGGCAATTGTTCCGCAAAGTAGGAATTGAGGAATTCTTGATGAAGAGCGCACCTACCTACGTACGGTACACTTATGAATTCCTATCTACATTGATTAAGGGTCGTAAAGAAATTTCTTTCAATCTCAATAATAAGAACAATGTGATGCCATATGAGAATATTCGGAATGCATTTGGTTGGAATGGCCCCCCTATAGGTAATATTTGGGATCCCCATTGTGTATTTTCATCTCGGAATTTTTGGAGATCAATAACAGGATGCACGGTGGATCCTCATGGTGATCATAGCTTTAAAATCACACACCCTTGCCTTAGGCTAGCCCATAGATCCCTCTCCTCTACTATTCTCTGTCAAGGGGAGGTAACTAAGGTCCCGAAGGTAACTATGTCGTACTTATGGGCCATGACTCCTTCGGGTGTCAGCATTCCTGATTGGGTTGATATATTTGTCGACAGTTGTTTAAAAGTGAGAAGCAATTCTAGTGGTCATATTAGCATGGGTGGCATGGTTACTTTATTAGCTGAATATTTGGGAATTTCTCTGCCTCGGAATCTTGCACCATTGGATTCCACCTTCCTAACCTATAATGTGGCTATATTGGTGAAAATAGGGCTACTTTCGCATTCCACCATGGCGGGTAGCTATTTCTGGCTCTATGGGCCACAAGGGTTGAATTACTTAAGAATTCCTCGGTTGGAGGGCAGGGAACTCCCCTATGGCCCTGAAATTGCGGATTTCTTTATACCTGCTGATCCCGATGTTGCACCTTACTTGGGTGAAGTAGAAGTTATCATTGAGAATATGGATGAGGAGAATCCCGATGAGCAGATGGATGAGGGGCATGATAATGAAGTTAGAGATGATGATTGACCCAGATAGAGGGCTCAGGTAGATGATCAATTGGAGGAGGTTTGTGATGGGATGCAAGAGCTTTTGGCATACCAACGAAGTATGAGTCGGTTCTGCACGGCTCAATATCCCGCTCTTTACGAACCTCCAAGTGAGGCTTTCATGGACCATCTTGCCTCTCGAGCCTTACGTCGTTCTAAAAGGCGTGCTGCCCGTGATAATCCCAGACCTTCCAACTCTGGGAATCCTTCTATATGATAGCTAGCTGCATTTGGCCTCGCCCCTGTTTTTTTTGTAGATCGATTATTCTTACATTGAGGACAATGCATCATTCAAGCATGAGGGAAGGCTATTTCGCTATTTTTTTTTTAACTTTAATGTTTCTTGTATTAGCTACTTTAACTTAAAGGTTCTTTGTATAGCTATTTCAAATTCTGAAGAAAAAAGAAAAAAAAATGATAAAAAGATACCCGCTAAGTCGAAAACCTGTGAAGGCGGCTTAGGCAAAAAATTGGGGGCCCGGTTAGGTTGAAAACCCGAAAGGGCAACCTAAGCAAAAACGTGGCTATTGAGCGGGTAAGGTGGTGAGATTCGAAAGAAAAGAAAGGCTAGGATGAAAACCCAAAAGGGCTCCTAGGCAAAATGAGAGAAAAAGAGAGATATTTTCTGGAAATTTTCACATGATTTTGCCGGAGTTGGTGTCATAAGTTGGGAAGATATCAGGAGGTTTCGGGTAGGTTTCATCTTGATGATTTTGGTGTTAGTTGGAGGTTGGGCAGATATGTTGGTTCATCTTAGAGATTTTAGGGGCGTGAGTTGTTTCCTTGTGTTTAAGGTGGAAATACTTTATCATTGAAGCATGGAGACGTTGAGTTGTTCCTCACTTTTTCAAGCTTTCACTTCTTTTGGTGATTCTAGAGGATTCACTTACTCAACAATAGGAATTAGTTTGTCTTAAGGTGGATTTGACATGAAAAAAAAAGAAAAAAAAAAGAAAAGATAAGAGAAGAGAAAGTCAAGGTGTGAAGATTAGAGAGGCATTTTATTGAGGAATGATAGAAGAGTTTTGTGGATTTGAGAGGATATGATCTATTGAATTTCGCTTTACTCCTGTTTTGAACCTTGTTGAGGTTAATGCGTCTCTAAGCTTACTCGAGGATGATTAAAGGTTCAAGCATGGGGGAATTTGATAAGTCTTCTTTTAATGTGTTGATAGAGGTGTTTTAGGATGGTTTTTGATGTTCTTCATGGAGTTTTATTGGTTTTTATAAGTCTTAGCCATTTCAACTCACTTGTGTGCAATTAAGGGAAATTATAGAGTTGAAACGACATGTTGAACTTGGAGGAATGATGAAGAACGATCTACATTTGAGCAAGAACGATCTACCTTTGAGCGAGAAAGATTTTAGATGATGAATATCAGTACAAGCTGCCAGAGCCGCTACCAGAGGCAAAGGGGCAGCTAGCAGCGGCACTTACAGCAAGCAAGAGAAGAAGGATGCTGCCTTAGCCGCTTCCAGCGGCTAAATAGCAGTTGGCAGCGGGTCTTCTAGAAATTCGCAACTTTAGTGTTTTCTAGCGGCATTTTAATTAAGTAAACTCTTGTTTTGGGCCGTCTTAGGTTAGGCATCTGTAGTTTAGGTTAGTTAGGGGAGGTACCTATAAATAATGATTGTAATCTAGGGTTTTAAGGATACACTTTTGAGATTAGAGAAAAAGCTTAGGTTTAATTTTCCTCTTTGCTCTTTGGTTTGATAAGAACTCTATGGAAGCCTAATCTATATTCTTGGTTAAAGATTGAAGCTTTTGACTGTAAGTTATGAGATTTCTCTTCTATTAATATATATTGAATGTTTACTATTCTCTTGTGTTATTTCATGATTTGCTTGAATCAAATACTAGGTTTGGTTATTTGGATTCGCTTGCATCTATTTAATGTTACCAAAGTAGTGACTTTAGGTTATTAGTGCATGCTTTATGATTGATAATTTGAAGGGAGAATAGTATTATTGATGAAATTAGACTGCTTGTGTTAATTTCATCAGTCCTTGTTGATTTCTTTGCTTAATTGCTTCTTGTGAATGATTTAGAGTGCTTATCTTGAGTTGTTCACTAGAAAGGGTTAGAAAGGAACGCTTCGTTATTTCTAACTAATTCATGAGAATATAGAATTTTGGAATTCTACAACATGGTGTTCAATGGTGTTAATTGAGGAGACTTCTATGATTAACTTGTAGTTCATAAGTGGATTTCAACTAACCAAGAGTGCTCTTTTCACTAATTTGTCATTTAACTAGTTTCGGCTATAATTAGGTTATTAAATCTATCTTGCTATTGCAAACCCCCATCTTTATTTAGTTTATTGTTTTGTTAAGATAATTTTACATAGATTTTCAGTTATTAAGTATCTCTTCTCCATGGATACGAACTTGACTTCCCTAGCTACATTCATTTGAAGTTAGATAAGTTTTGATTTTGTTTGGTAGCCTACGACAAGGCACACCACCTATATTATTTCCTATCATCCGATTCAAAGTGTTTCGGTCATTTAATACACAAAACCTCTCTCGTATGATTGAGTTTGAATCAAATCAATGTTTTTCAAGTATTTATGACATGTTCAAGGGTAAATACGTCATTTTTTACCCAAAACTAATCTCGTTTGACCTGTATAGGCTCATATCATCCGATTCGAAGTGTTTAGGTCATTGAAAACACAAAACCTCTCTCATTTGAACGAGTTTGACTCAAATTGATGTATTTCATGTGTTTATGACATGTTTAAAGGTAAATACTTCATTTTCTACCCAAAACTGATCCCATTTGTCCAATATTGACTCATATCGTCCGATTCGAAGTGTTCAAGTAATTTTATACCAAAACCTCTCCCATTTGACCGAGTTTGACTCATATCAATGTATTTCAAGTGTTTATGACATGTCCAAGGGTAAATACATCATTTTCTACCCAAAACTCATACCATTTGACCTATATTGACTCATATCGTCCGACTCGAAGTGTTTTAGTCATTTTAAACCCAGAACATCTCCTATTTGACCGAGTTTGACACACATCGACGTATTTCATGTGTTTATAACATGGTCAAGGATAAATACGTCATTTTCTAACCAAAATTGATCCCATTTTACCTATATTGACTCATATCATTCATTTCGAAGTGTTTAGGTCATTTAATACACAAAACCTCTTCTATTTTACCGAGTTTGACTCAAATCGATGCATTTCAAGTATTTATGACATGTTCAAAGGTAAATACGTTAATTTCTACCAAAAACTGATCCCATTTGACCTATATTGACTTATATCGTTCGACTCGAAGTGTTTTAGTCATTTTAAACCCCAAACCTCTCCCAATTGACCGAGTTTGACTCATATCGATGTATTTCAAGTGTTTATAACATGTTCAAGGGTAAATATGTCATTTTCTAGCCAAAATTGATCCCATTGAATTTATATAGATCATATCGTCCGATTCAAGGAGGTTAGGTTATTTAATACAGATAACCTCTCCCGTTTTACCTATAATGACTCATATCGTCTACTTCGAATTGTTTAGGTCATTTAATACCCAGAACCTCTCCCATTTGACCGAGTTTGACTCTAATCGATGTATTTCAGGTGTTTATGACATGTTCAAGGATAAATACGTCATTTTTTATCCAAAAGTGATCCCATTAGACATATATTCACCAATATCGTCTTATTCGATGTGTTTAGGTCATTTAATACACAAAACCTCTCCCGTTTGACTGAGTTTGACTCAAATCGATGTATTTTAAGTGTTTATGACATGTTTAAATGTAAATACGTCATTTTCTACCCAAAAGTGATCCCATTTGGAATATATTGAGTCATATCGTCCGATTTCAAGTGTTTAAGTAATTTTATACCCAATACCTCTCCCATTTGACCGTGTTTGACTCATATCGATGTATTTCAAGTGTTTTATGACATGTCCAAGGGTAAATACGTCATTTTCTACCCAAAACTCATATCATTTGACATATATTGAGTCATATCGTCCGACTCAAAGTGTTTAAGTCATTTTATACCCCAAACCTCTCCCATTTGACCGAGTTTGACTCATATCGATGTATTTCAAGTGTTTATAACATGTTCAAGGGTAAATACGTCATTTACTAGGCAAAACTGATTCCATTTTATTTATAAAGACTCATATGGTCCGATTCGAGGAGGTTAGGTTATTAAAGACACATAACCTCTCCCAGTTTACCTATAATGACTCATATCGTCCGCTTCGAATTGTTTAGGTCATTTAATACCTAGAACCTCTCCCATTTGACCTTGTTTGACTCAATTTGATTTATTTCAAGTGTTTATGACATGTTCATGGGTAAATACGTAATTTTCTACCTAAAACTGATTCCATTTGACCTATATTGTCTCCTATCGTCCAATTCGAAAAGTTTCGGTCATTTATTACACAAAACCTCTTACGTTTGACCGGGTTTGACTCAAATCGATGTATTTCAAGTGTTTATGACATGTTAAAGGGTAAATATGTCATTTTCTACACAAAACTAATTGCATTTGACCTATATTGACTCATATTGTGTGATTCAAAGTGTTTAATTCATTTTAAACTCAAAACCTCACATTTGACCGAGTTTCACATAAAACGATGCATTTCAAGTGTTTTTGACTTGTTCAACGGTCAATACGTCATTTTCTAACTAAAATTGATCCTATTTTACCTATATTGACTCATATCGTCCGTTTCGAAGTGTTTAGGTCATTTAATACACAAAACCTCTTCCATTTGACCGAGTTAGACTCAAATCGATGCATTTCAAGTGTTTATGACATGTTTAAGGGTAAATACATCATTTTCTACCCAAAACTGATCCCATTTGGAATATATTGACTCATATCGTCCGACTCGAAGTGTTTTAGTCATTTTATACCTTAAACCTCTCCCATTTGACTGATTTTGACTCATATCGATGTATTTCAAGTGTTTATAACATGTTCAAGGGTAAATACGTCATTTTCTAGGCAAAACTGATCCCATTTTATTTATATAGACTCAAATCATCCGATTCGAGGAGGTAAGGTCATTTAATACACAGAACCTCTTCCATTTTACATATATTGACTCTTATCGTCTGCTTCGAATTGTTTAAGTCATTTAATACCCAAAACCTCTCCCATTTGACCTGGTTTAACTCAAATCGATGTATTTACACTGCTTATAACATGTTCATGGGTAAATACGTCATTTTCTACCCAAAACTGATTCCATTTGACCTATATTGTTTCCTATCGTCCAATTCGAAGTGTTTCGATCATTTATTACACAAAACCTCTTCCGTTTGATCGAGTTTGACTCAAATCGATGTGTTTCAAGTGTTTATGACATGTTAAAGGGTAAATATGTCATTTTCTACACAAAACTAATTGTATTTGACCTATATTGACTCATATTGTGTGATTCAAAGTGTTTAATTCATTTTTAACTCAAAACCTCATATTTGACCAAGTTTCACATAAAACGATGTATTTCAAGTGTTTTTGACATGTTCAAGCGTAAATACGTCATTTTCTAACTAAAATTGATCCTATTTTACCTATATTGACTTATATCGTCCGTTTCGAAGTGTTTAGATCATTTAATACACAGAACCTCTTCCATATGACCGAGTTAGACTCAAATCGATGCATTTCAAGTGTTTATGAATTGTTCAAGGGTAAAAACGTCATTTTCTACCAAAAACTAATCTCGTTTGACCTGTATAGGCTTATATCATCCGATTCGAAGTGTTTAGGTCATTGAAAACACAAAACCTCTTCCATTTGAACGAGTTTGACTCAAATTGATGTATTTCATGTGTTTATGACATGTTTAAAGGTAAATACTTCATTTTCTACCCAAAACTGATCCCATTTGTCCAATATTGACTCATATCATCCGATTCGAAGTGTTCAAGTAATT
The DNA here is from genome assembly GCA_026401315.1 of Dysphania ambrosioides. NCBI lineage: Eukaryota > Viridiplantae > Streptophyta > Magnoliopsida > Caryophyllales > Amaranthaceae > Dysphania > Dysphania ambrosioides. The sequence goes on from CM048666.1 coordinate 17,439,084, forward strand.
TTATACCCAAAACCTCTCCCATGTGACTGAGTTTGACTCATATCACTATATTTCAAGTGTTTATGACATGTCCGACTCGAAGTGTTTTAGTCATTTTAAACCCCAAACCTCTCCCAGTATACCGAGTTTGATTCATATCGATGTATTTCAAGTGTTTATAACATGTTCAAGGGTAAATATGTCATTTTCTAGCAAAACTGATCCCATTTAATTTATATAGACTCATATCGACCGATTCGAGGAGGTTAAGTTATTTAATACACATAACCTCTCCCATTTTACCTATAATGACTCATATCGTCCGCTTCGAATTGTTTAGGTCATTTAATACCCAGAACCTCTCCCATTAGACCGAGTTTAACTCAAATCGATGTATTTCAAGTGTTTATGAAATGTTCAAGGATAAATACGTTATTTTTTATCCAAAAAAGATCCCATTTGACATATATTCACCAATATCGTCTAATTCGATGTGTTTAGATCATTTAATACACAAAACCTCTCCCTTTTGACTGAGTTTGACTCAAATCGATATATTTCAAGTGTTTATGACATGTTTAAGGATAAATACGTCATTTTCTACCAAAAACTGATACCATTTGGAATATATTAACTCATATCGTTCGACTCGAAGTGTTTTAGTCATTTTATACCCCAAACCTCTCCTATTTGATCGAGTTTGACTCTTATCGATGTATTTCAAGTGTTTATAACATGTTCAAGGGTAAATACGTCATTTACTAGGCAAAATTGATCCCATTTTATTTATATAGACTCATATTGTCCGATTCGAGGAGGTTAGGTTATTAACTACACATAACCTCTCCCAATTTACCTATAATGACTCATATAACCTGCTTCGAATTGTTTAGGTCATTTATTACCCAAAACCTCTGCCATTTGACCTAGTTTGACTCAAATCGATGTTTTTCAAGTGTTTATGACAAGTTCATATGTAAATTCGTCATTTTATACCTAAAATTGATTCCATTTGACGTATATTGTCTCCTATCGTCCAATTCGAAGTGTTTCGGTCATTGATTACACAAAACCTCTTCTGTTTGACCAAGTTTGACTAAAATCGATGTATTTCAAGTGTTTATGACATGTTAAAGGGTAAATATATCATTTTCTACACAAAACTAATTGCATTTTACAAATATTGACTCATATTGTGTGCTTCGAAGTGTTTAATTCATTTTAAACTCAAAACCTCACATTTGACCGAGTTTCACATAAAACGATGCATTTCAAGTGTTTTTGGCTTGTTAAAGGGTAAATACGTGATTTTCTAACTAAAATTGATCCTATTTTACCTATATTGACTCATATCGTCCGTTTCGAAGTGTTTAGGTCATTTAATACACAGAACCTCTTCCATTTGACCGAGTCAGACTCAAATCGATGCATTTCCAGTGTTTATGACATGTTCAAGGGTAAATACGTCATTTTCTACCCAAAAGTCATCCCATTTGACCTATATTGTCTCCTATCGTCCGATTCGAAGTGTTTCGGTCATTTAATACACAAAAACTCTCCCGTGTAATAGAGTTTGAATCAAATCAATGTTTTTCAAGTATTTATGACATGATCAAGGGTAAATACGTCATTTTCTACCCACAACTAATCTCATTTGACCTATATAGGCAGATATCATCCGATTCGAAGCGTTTAGGTCATTGAAAAGACAAAACCTCTCCCATTTGAACGAGTTTGACTCAAATTGATGTATTTCATGTGTTTATGAGATGTTTAAAGGTAAATACTTCATTTTCTACCCAAAACTGATCCCATTTGTGCAATATAGACTCATATCGTCCGATTCGAAGTGTTTAAGTAATTTTATACCCAAAACCTCTCCCATTTTACCGTGTTTGACTCATATCGATGTATTTGAAGTGTTTATGACATGTCTAAGGGTAAATACGTCATTTTCTACCCAAAACTCATACCTTTTTGACCTATATTGACTCATATCGTCTGACTCGAAGTGTTTTAGTCATTTTATACCCCAAACCTCTCCCATTTGATCGAGTTTGACTCATATCGATGTATTTGAAGTGTTTATAACATGTTCAAGGGTAAATACATCATTTTCTCGGCAAAACTGATCCCATTTTATTTATATAGACTCATATCGTCCGATTCGAGAAGGTTAGGTCATTTAATACACATAACCTCTTCCATTTTACATATATTGACTCTTATCGTTCGCTTCGAATTGTTTAGGTCATTTAATACCCAGAACCTCTCCTATTTGACCTAGTTTGACTCAAATCAATGTATTTCAAGTACTTATGACATGTTCATGGGTAAATACGTCATTTTCTACCCAAAACTGATTCCATTTGACCTATATTGTCTCCTATTGTCCAATTCGAAGTGTTTCGGTCATTTATTACACAAGACCTCTTCCGTTTGACCGAGTTTGACTCAAATCGATGTATTTCAACTGTTTATGACATGTTAAAGGGTAAATATGTCATTTTCTACACAAAACTAGATGCATTTGACCTATATTGACTCATATCGTGTGATTCGAAGTGTTTAATTCATTTTAAACTCAAAACCTTATATTTGACCGAGTTTCACATAAAACTATGTATTTCAAGTGTTTTTCACATGATCAAGGGTAAATACGTCATTTCCTTACTAAAATTGATCCTATTTTACCTATATTGACTCATATCGTCTGTTTCGAAGTGTTTAGGTCATTTAATACACAGAACCTCTTCTATTTGACTGAGTTAGAATCAAATCGATGCATTTCTAGTGTTTATGACATGTTCAAGGGTAAATACGTCATTTTCTACTCAAAACTCATCCCATTTGACCTATATTGTCTCCTATCGTCCGATTCGAAGTGTTTCGGTCATTTAATAAAAAAACCCTCTCCCGTGTCATCGAGTTTGAATCAAATCAATGTTTTTCAAGTATTTATGACATGTTCAAGGGTAAATACGTAATTTTCTACACAAAACTAATGTCGTTTAACCTGTATAGGCTCATATCATCCGATTCAAAGTGTTTAGGTCATTGAAAACACAAAACCTCACCCATTTGAACGAGTTTGACTTAAATTGATGTATTTCATGTGTTTATGACATGTTTAAAGGTAATTACTTCATTTTCTACCCAAAACTGATCCCATTTGTCCAATATTGACTCATATCGTCCGATTCGAAGTGTTCAAGTAATTTTATACCCAAAACCTCTCCCATTTGACCGAGTTTGACTCATATCAATGTATTTCAAGTGTTTATGACATGTCCAAGGGTAAATACATCATTTTCTACCCAAAACTTACACTATTTGACCTATATTGACTTATATCGTCCGACTCGAAGTGTTTTAGTCATTTTATACCCAGAACCTCTCCCATTTGACCGAGTTTGACTCATATCGATGTGTTTCATGTGTTTATAATATGGTCGAGGATAAATACGTCATTTTCTAACCAAAATTGATCCCATTTTACCTATATTAACTCATATCATTCATTTCGAAGTGTTTAGGTCATTTAATACACCAAACCTCTTCCATTTTACCGAGTTTGACTCAAATCGATGCATTTCATGTGTTTAAAACATGTTCAAATGTAAATACATTAAGTTCTACCTAAAACAAATCCCATTTCACCTATATTGACTTATATTGTCCGACTCGAAGTGTTTTAGTCATTTTAAACCCGAAACCTCTCCCAGTATACCGAGTTTGATTCATATCGATGTATTTCAAGTGTTTATAACATGTTCAAGGGTAAATATGTCATTTTCTAGCAAAACTGATCCCGTTTAATTTATATAGACTCATATCGACCGATTCGAGGAGGTTAAGTTATTTAATACACATAACCTCTCCCATTTTACCTATAATGACTCATATCGTCCGCTTCGAATTGTTTAGGTCATTTAATACCCAGAACCTCTCCCATTAGACCGAGTTTAACTCAAATCGATGTATTTCAAGTGTTTATGACATGTTCAAGGATAAATACGTTATTTTTTATCCAAAAAAGATCTCATTTGACATATATTCACCAATATCGTCTAATTCGATGTGTTTAGATCATTTAGTACACAAAACTCTCCCTTTTGACTGAGTTTGACTCAAATCGATATATTTCAAGTGTTTATGACATGTTTAAGGATAAATACGTCATTTTCTACCAAAAACTGATACCATTTGGAATATATTAACTCATATCGTTCGACTCGAAGTGTTTTAGTCATTTTATACCCCAAACCTCTCCTATTTCACCGAGTTTGACTCTTATCGATGTATTTCAAGTGTTTATAACATGTTCAAGGGTAAATACGTCATTTACTAGGCAAAACTGATCCCATTTTATATATATAGACTCATATTGTCCGATTCGAGGAGGTTAGGTTATTAACTACACATAACCTCTCCCAATTTACCTATAATGACTCATATAATCTGCTTCGATATGTTTAGGTCATTTATTACCCAAAACCTCTGCCATTTGACCTAGTTTGACTCAAATCGATGTATTTCAAGTGTTTATGACAAGTTCATATGTAAATTCGTCATTTTCTACCTAAAATTGATTCCATTTGACCTATATTGTCTCCTATCGTCCAATTCGAAGTGTTTCGGTCATTGATTACACAAAACCTCTTCTGTTTGACCAAGTTTGACTCAAATCGATGTATTTCAAGTGTTTATGACATGTTAAAGGGTAAATATATCATTTTCTACACAAAACTAATTGCATTTTACCTATATTTACTCATATCGTGTGCTTCAAAGTGTTTAATTCATTTTAAACTCAAAACCTCACATTTGACCGAGTTTCACATAAAACGATGTATTTCAAGTGTTTTTCACATGATCAAGGGTAAATACGTCATTTCCTTACTAAAATTGATCCTATTTTACCTATATTGACTCATATCGTCCGTTTCGAAGTGTTTAGGTCATTTAATACACAGAACCTCTTCTATTTGACTGAGTTAGAATCAAATCGATGCATTTCTAGTGTTTATGACATGTTCAAGGGTAAATACGTCATTTTCTACTCAAAACTCATCCCATTTGACCTATATTGTCTCCTATCGTCCGATTCGAAGTGTTTCGGTCATTTAATAAAAAAACCCTCTCCCGTGTCATCGAGTTTGAATCAAATCAATGTTTTTCAAGTATTTATGACATGATCAAGGGTAAATACGTAATTTTCTACACAAAACTAATGTCGTTTAACCTGTATAGGCTCATATCATCCGATTCAAAGTGTTTAGGTCATTGAAAACACAAAACCTCACCCATTTGAACGAGTTTGACTTAAATTGATGTATTTCATGTGTTTATGACATGTTTAAAGGTAATTACTTCATTTTCTACCCAAAACTGATCCCATTTGTCCAATATTGACTCATATCGTCCGATTCGAAGTGTTCAAGTAATTTTATACCCAAAACCTCTCCCATTTGACCGAGTTTGACTCATATCAATGTATTTCAAGTGTTTATGACATGTCCAAGGGTAAATACATCATTTTCTACCCAAAACTTACACTATTTGACCTATATTGACTTATATCGTCCGACTCGAAGTGTTTTAGTCATTTTATACCCAGAACCTCTCCCATTTGACCGAGTTTGACTCATATCGATGTGTTTCATGTGTTTATAATATGGTCGAGGATAAATACGTCATTTTCTAACCAAAATTGATCCCATTTTACCTATATTAACTCATATCATTCATTTCGAAGTGTTTAGGTCATTTAATACACCAAACCTCTTCCATTTTACCGAGTTTGACTCAAATCGATGCATTTCATGTGTTTATAACATGTTCAAATGTAAATACATTAAGTTCTACCTAAAACAAATCCCATTTCACCTATATTGACCTATATTGTCCGACTCGAAGTGTTTTAGTCATTTTAAACCCCAAACCTCTCCCAGTATACCGAGTGTGATTCATATCGATGTATTTCAAGTGTTTATAACATGTTCAAGGGTAAATATGTCATTTTCTAGCAAAACTGATCCCGTTTAATTTATATAGACTCATATCGACCGATTCGAGGAGGTTAAGTTATTTAATACACATAACCTCTCCCATTTTACCTATAATGACTCATATCGTCCGCTTCGAATTGTTTAGGTCATTTAATACCCAGAACCTCTCCCATTAGACCGAGTTTAACTCAAATCGATGTATTTCAAGTGTTTATGACATGTTCAAGGATAAATACGTTATTTTTTATCCAAAAAAGATCTCATTTGACATATATTCACCAATATCGTCTAATTCGATGTGTTTAGATCATTTAGTACACAAAACCTCTCCCTTTTGACTGAGTTTGACTCAAATCGATATATTTCAAGTGTTTATGACATGTTTAAGGATAAATACGTCATTTTCTACCAAAAACTGATACCATTTGGAATATATTAACTCATATCGTTCGACTCGAAGTGTTTTAGTCATTTTATACCCCAAACCTCTCCTATTTCACCGAGTTTGACTCTTATCGATGTATTTCAAGTGTTTATAACATGTTCAAGGGTAAATACGTCATTTACTAGGCAAAACTGATCCCATTTTATATATATAGACTCATATTGTCCGATTCGAGGAGGTTAGGTTATTAACTACACATAACCTCTCCCAATTTACCTATAATGACTCATATAATCTGCTTCGATATGTTTAGGTCATTTATTACCCAAAACCTCTGCCATTTGACCTAGTTTGACTCAAATCGATGTATTTCAAGTGTTTATGACAAGTTCATATGTAAATTCGTCATTTTCTACCTAAAATTGATTCCATTTGACCTATATTGTCTCCTATCGTCCAATTCGAAGTGTTTCGGTCATTGATTACACAAAACCTCTTCTGTTTGACCAAGTTTGACTCAAATCGATGTATTTCAAGTGTTTATGACATGTTAAAGGGTAAATATATCATTTTCTACACAAAACTAATTGCATTTTACCTATATTTACTCATATTGTGTGCTTCGAAGTGTTTAATTCATTTTAAACTCAAAACCTCACATTTGACCGAGTTTCACATAAAACGATGCATTTCAAGTGTTTTTGGCTTGTTCAAGGGTAAATACGTCATTTTCTAACTAAAATTGATCCTATTTTACCTATATTGACTCATATCGTCCGTTTCGAAGTGTTTAGGTCATTAAATACACAGAACCTCTTCCATTTGACCGAGTCAGACTCAAATCGATGCATTTCAAGTGTTTATGACATGTTCAAGGGTAAATACGTCATTTTCTACCCAAAAGTCATCCCATTTGACCTATATTGTCTCCTATCGTCCGATTCGAAGTGTTTCGGTCATTTAATACACAAAAAATCACCCGTGTGATCGAGTTTGAATCAAATCAATGTTTTTCAAGTATTTATGACATGATCAAGGGTAAATACGTCATTTTCTACCCACAACTAATCTCGTTTGACCTGTATAGGCTCATATCATCCGATTCGAAGCGTTTAGGTCATTGAAAACACAAAACCTCTCCCATTTTAACGAGTTTGACTCCTATTGATGTATTTCATGTGTTTATGAGATGTTTAAAGGTAAATACTTCATTTTTTACCCAAAACTGATCCCATTTGTGCAATATAGACTCATATCGTCCGATTCGAAGTGTTTAAGTAATTTTATACCCAAAACCTCTCCCATTTTACCGTGTTTGACTCATATCGATGTATTTCAAGTGTTTATGACATATCTAAGGGTAAATACGTCATTTTCTACCCAAAACTCATACGTTTTTGACCTATATTGACTCATATCGTCTGACTCGAAGTGTTTTAGTCATTTTATACCCCAAACCTCTCCCATTTGATCGAGTTTGACTCATATCGATGTATTTGAAGTGTTTATAACATGTTCAAGGGTAAATACATCATTTTCTCGGCAAAACTAATCCCATTTTATTTATATAGACTCATATCGTCCGATTCGAGAAGGTTAGGTCATTTAATACACATAACCTCTTCCATTTTACATATATTGACTCTTATCGTTCGCTTCGAATTGTTTAGGTCATTTAATACCCAGAACCTCTCCCATTTGACCTAGTTTGACTCAAATCGATGTATTTCAAGTATTTATGACATGTTCATGGGTAAATATGTCATTTTCTACCCAAAACTGATTCCATTTTACCTATATTGTCTCCTATCGTCCAATTCGAAGTGTTTCGGTCATTTATTACACAAAACCTCTTCCGTTTGACCGAGTTTGACTCAAATCGATGTATTTCAACTGTTTATGACATATTAAAGGGTAAATATGTCATTTTCTACACAAAACTAATTGCATTTGACCTATATTGACTCATATCGTGTGATTCAAAGTGTTTAATTCATTTTAAACTCAAAACCTTATATTTGACCGAGTTTCATATAAAACTATGTATTTCAAGTGTTTTTCACATGATCAAGGGTAAATACGTCATTTCCTTACTAAAATTTATCCTATTTTACCTATATTGACTCATATCGTCCGTTTCGAAGTGTTTAGGTCATTTAATACACAGAACCTCTTCTATTTGACTGAGTTAGAATCAAATCGATGCATTTATAGTGTTTATGACATGTTCAAGGGTAAATACGTCATTTTCTACTCAAAACTCATCCCATTTGACCTATATTGTCTCCTATCGTCCGATTCGAAGTGTTTCGGTCATTTAATAAAAAAACCCTCTCCCGTGTCATCGAGTTTGAATCAAATCAATGTTTTTCAAGTATTTATGACATGTTCAAGGGTAAATACGTAATTTTCTACACAAAACTAATGTCGTTTAACATGTATAGGCTCATATCATCCGATTCGAAGTGTTTTATACCCAAAACCTCTCCCATTTGACCGAGTTTGACTCATATCAATGTATTTCAAGTGTTTATGACATGTCCAAGGGTAAATACATCATTTTCTACCCAAAACACGTACCATTTGACCTATATTTACTCATATCGTCCTACTCGAAGTGTTTTAGTCATTTTATACCCAGAACCTCTCCTATTTGACCGACTTTGATCATATTGATGTATTTCATGTTTTATATTATGGTCAAGGATAAATACGTCATTTTCTAACCAAAATTGATCCCATTTTACCTATATTGACTCATATTATTCATTTCGAAGTATTTAGGTCATTTAATACACAAAACCTCTTCCATTTTACCAAGTTTGACTCAAATCGATGCATTTCAAGTGTTTATGACATGTTCAAAGAAAAATATGTTAATTTCTACCTAAAACTGATCCCATTAGACCTATATTAACTTATATCGTCCGACTCGAAGTGTTTTAGTCATTTTAAACCCCAAACCTCTCGTAGTTGACCGAGTTTAACTCATATCGATGTGTTTCAAGTGTTTATAACATGTTCAAGGGTAAATATGTCATTTTCTAGCCAAAACTTATCCCATTTAATTTATATAGACTCATATTGTCTGAGTCGAGGAGGTTAGGTTATTTAATACACATAACCTCTCCCATTTTACCTATAATGACTCATATCGTCCGCTTCGAATTTTTTAGGTCATTTAATACCCAAAACCTCTCCCATTTGACCGAGTTTGACTCAAATCGATGTATTTCAAGTGTTCATGACATGTTCAAGGATAAATACGTCATTTTTATCCAAGAGTGATCCCATTTTACATATATTCACCAATATCGTCTGATTCGATATGTTTAGGTCATTTAATACACAAAACCTCTCCTGTTTGACTGAGTTTGACTCAAATCGATGTATTTCAAGTGTTTATGACATGTTTAAGGGTAAATAGGTCATTTTCTACCCAAAAGTGATCCCATTTGGAATATATTGACTCATATCGTCCGATTCGAAGTGTTTAAGTAATTTTATACCCTAAACCTCTCCCATTTGACCGAGTTTGACGCATATTTATATCGACTCATATCGACCGATTCGAGGAGGTTAGGTCATTTAATACACAGAACCTCTTCTATTTTACTTATATTGACTCTTATTATCTGCTTCGAAATGTTTAGGTCATTTAATACCTAGTACCTCTCCCATTTGACCTAGTTTGACTCAAATCGATGTATTTCAAGTATTTATGACACGTTCATGGGTAAATACGTCATTTTCTACCCAAAACTGATTCCATTTGACCTATATTGTCTCCTATCGTCCAATTCGAAGTGTTTCGGTCATTTATTACGCAAAACCTCTTTCGTTTGACCGAATTTGACTCAAATCGATGTATTTCAAGTGTTTATGACATGTTAAAGGGTAAATACGTCATTTTCTAACTAAAATTCATCCTATTTTACCTGTATTGAGTCATATCATCTGTTTCGAAGTGTTTAGGTCATTTAATACACAGAACCTCTTCCATTTGACCGAGTTAGACTCAAATCGATGAATTTCAAGTGTTTATGACATGTTTAAGGGTACGTACGTCATTTTCTACCCAAAACTGGTCCCATTTGGAATATATTGACTCATATCGTCCGACTCGGAGTATTTTAGTCATTTTATACCCCAAACCTCTCCCATTTGACCGAGTTTGACTCATATCGATGTATTTCAAGTGTTTATAACATGTTCAAGGGTAAATACGTCATTTTCAAGGCAAAACTTATCCCATTTATTTATATAGACTCATATCGTCCGATTCGAGGAGGTTAGGTCATTTAATACACAAAACCTCTTCTATTTTACATATATTGACTCTTATTGTCTGCTTTGAATTGTTTAGGTCATTTAATACCCATTACCTCTCCCATTTGACCTAGTTCGACTCAAATCGATGTATTTCAAGTATTTATGACATGTTCATGGGTAAATACATCATTTTCTACCCAAAACTGATTCTATTTGACCTATATTGTCTCCTATCGTCCAATTCGAAGTGTTTTGGTCATATATTACACAAAACCTCTTCCGTTTGACCCAGTTTGACTCAAATCAATGTGTTTCAAGTGTTTATGACATGTTAAAGGGTAAATATGTCATTTTCTACACAAAACTAGATGCATTTGACCTATATTGACTCATATCGTGTCATTTGAAGTGTTTAATTCATTTTAAACTCAAAACCTCACATTTGACCAAGTTTCACATAAAATAATGTATTTCAAGTGTTTTTGACATGTTCAAGGGTAAATACGTCATTTTCTAACTAAAATTGATCCTATTTTACCTTTTTTGACTCATATCATCCGTTTCGAGGTGTTTAGGTCATTTAATACACAGATCCTCTTCCATTTTGACCGAGTTTGACTATAATCGATGTGTTTCAAGTGTTTATGACAGGTTCAAGGGTAAATAAGTCATATTCTACCCAAAACTCATCCCATTTGACCTATATTGTCTCCTATCGTCCGATTCGAAGTGTTTCGGTCATTTAATACACAAAACCTCTCCTGTATGATTGAGTTTGAATAAAATCAATGTTTTTCAAGTATTTATGACATGTTCAAGGGTAAATACGTCATTTTCCACTCAAAACTAATCTCGTTTGACCTGTATAGGCTCATATCATTCGATTCGAAGTGTTTAGGTAATTGAAAACACAAAACCTCTGCCATTTGAACGAGTTTGACTCAAATTGATGTATTTCATGTGTTTATGACATGTTTTAAGGTAAATACTTCATTTTCTACCCAAAACTGATCCCATTTGTCCAATATTGACTTATATAGTTCGATTCGAAGAGTTTAAGTAATTTTATACTCAAAACCTCTCCCATTTGACCGAGTTTGACTCATATCAATGTATTTCAAGTGTTTATGACATGTCCAAGGGTAAATACATCATTTTCTACCCAAAACTCATTTCATTTGACCTATATTGACTCATATTATCTGACTCGAAGTGTTTTAGTCATTTTATACCCAGAACCTCTCCCATTTGACCGAGTTTCACTCATATTGATGTATTTCATGTGTTTATAATATGGTCAAGGATAAATACGTCATTTTCTAACCAAAATTGATCCCATTTTACCTTTATTGACTCATATCATTCATTTTGAAGTGTTTAGGTCATTTAGTACACAAAACCTCTTCCATTTTACCGAGTTTGACTCAAATCGATGCATTTCAAGTGTTTATGACATGTTCAATGGTAAATACGTTATTTTCTACCTATAACTGATCCCATCTGACCTATATTGACTCATATCGTTCGTTTCGAAATGTTTAGGTCATTTAATACACAAAACATCTCTCGTTTGATCGAATTTGACTCAAATTGATGTTTTTTAAATGTTTATGACATGTTCAAGGGTAAATACGTCAATTTCTGCACAAAACTGATCCCATTTGACCTATATTGACTCATATTGTTCAATTCGAAGTGTTTAAGTCATTTAATGGACAAAAACCTCTCCCGTTTGACCGAGACTCAAATCGATCTATTTCAAGTGTTTATGACATACTCAAGGTTAAATACGTCATTTTGTACCCAAAAATGTTCCTATTTGACCTATTTTGATTCATATAGTCCGATTCGATTGATTAGGTCATTTAATACACAAAAGCACTCCTGTTTAAACGAGTTTGACTCAAATTGTCGTATTTGAAGTGTTGATGTTATGTTGAAGGGTAAATTCATCATTTTCTACCCAAAATTTATCCCATTTGACCTATATTGCTTTATATCATCCCATTCGAAGTGTTTAGGTCTTTTAATACACAAAACCTTTATCGTTTACTGCGTTTGACGATATATTTGTAGTGTTTATGACATGTTCAAGGGTAAATACGTTATTTTCTACACAAAATTGATCTTTTATGACCTATATTGACTTATATTGTCCGATTCAAAGTGTTTTAGTCATTAAATACACAAATACTCACCCGTTTGACTGAGTTTGACTCAAATAAAAGTATTTCAAGTGTTATGACATGTTGAAGGGTAAAAACATCATTTTCTACCAAAAATTGATCCTATTTCACCTAAATTGACTCATATTGTCCGATTCAAAGTGTTTCAGTCATTAAGTACACAAAAACTCTCCTATTTGCTCTAGTTTGACTCAAATCGATGTATTTTAAGTGTTGATGACATGTTCAAGGGTAAATACGTCATTTTCTAGCCAAAATTGATCCTATTTGACCTATATTAATTCATATTGTCCGAATCGTAGTGTTTAGGTCATTTAATATGGAAAACCTCTCCCATTCGACCGAGTTTGACTAAAATTGATGTATTTCAAGTGTTGATGACATCTTCAAGGGTAAAAACGTCATTTTCTACCCAAAATTGAACCTATTTGACCTAAATTAACTTATAATGTCAGATTCGAAGTGTTTAGGTCATTTAATACAAGAAACCTCTCCCGTTTTTTTGTGTTTGACTCAAATAGATGTATTTCAAGTGTTGATGACATGTTCAAGGGTAATTACGTCATTTTCTACCAATAATTGATCCTATTTTACCTTAATTGACTCATATAGTCCGGTTCGAAGTGTTTAGGTCATTTAATACTCAAAAACTCTCCCATTTGACCAAGTTTGACTCTAATAGATGTATTTCAAGTGTTTATGACATGATCAAAGGTAAATACGTCATTTTCTAACCAAAACTAATCCCAATTGACCTTTATTGACTCATATAGTCCGATTGGCTGTGTTTAAGTCATTTAAAACTCAAAATCTCTCCCGTTAGACTGGGTTTGACTCATATCAATGTATTTCAAGTTTTTATGAAGTGTTCAAGGGTGAATACGCCATTTTCTTCCCAAAACTGATCCCATTTGACCTATATTGACCCATATAGGCCAATTCGATGTGTTAAGGTCATTTAATACACAAAACCTCTACCGTTTGGATGAGTTTGACTCAAATCAATGTATTTCAAGTGTTGATGACATGTTTAAGGGTTAATACATCATTTTCTACCCAAAATTGATCATATTTGACCTATATTGACTCATATTTTACGATTCAAAGTGCTAAGGTCATTTAATACAGAAAACCTATCCCGTTTGACTGAGTTTGACTCAAATCGATGAATGTCAAGTGTTGATGTCATGTTCAAGGGTAAATACGTCATTTTCTACACAAAATTGATCATATTGGACCTATATTGACTCATTAAGCTTGATTCGCTGTGTTTAAGTCATTTAATACAAAAAATCTCTTTCGTTTGATCCAGTTTGACTCAAATTGATGTATTTCAATTGTTTATGACAAGTTTAGCGGTAAATACGTCATTTTCTCCCCTAACTTGATATTATTTGACCTATATTGACTCATATCGTTCAATTGGAAGTGTTTAGGTCATTTAATACACAAAACCTCTCCCGTTTGACCGAGTTTGACTCAAATCGATATATTTCAAGTGTTTATGAAGTGTTTAAGGGTAAATACGTCATTTTATACCAAAAATTGATCCTATTTCACCTATATTGACTGATATAGTCCAATTCGATAAGTTTGAATCAACTCGATTTATTTCAAGTTTTGATGACATGTTTAGGGGTAAGTATGTCATTTTCTATAAAACATTCGTCCTATTTGACCTATATTGACTCATATTGTCCGATTCAAAGTGTTTAGATCATATAATACACAAAACCTATCCCGCTTGTTCGAGTTTTACTCAAATCGATGTATTTTAAGTGTTGATTACATGTTCAAGAGTTAATACATCATTTTCTACCAAAAATTTATCCTATTTGACCTATATTGACTCATATTGTCTAATTCGAATTGTTTAGGTGATTTAACACACAAAACCTCTTTGTTTGACCGAGTTTGACTTAAATCGATGTATTTCAAGTGTTTATGAAGTGTTTAAGGGTAAATACATCATTTTTTACCCAAAATTGATTTTCTTTGATCTAAATTAACTCATATAGACCGATTCAAAGTATTTAGGTCATTTAATACACAAAATCTCTCCCGCTTGACCGAGTTTGACTCTAATCGATGAATTTTAGGTGTTTATGACATTTTCAAGGGTAAATACGTCATTTTCTTCCCAAAACTGATCCTAATTGAATGATTTTGACTCAAATCAATGTATTTCAAATGTTTATGATATGTTCAAGAGTAAATACGTCATTTTCACCCAAAATTGATCTTATTTGACCTATACTAACTCATATCGTCCGATTTGAAGTGTTGAGGTGATTTAATACACAGAATCTCTCTCATTTGACTGAGTTTGACTCAAATTGATGTATTTCTAGTGTTTATGACATGTTCAAGGGGAAATACGTCATTTTCTACCTAAAATTGATCCTATTTGACCTATATTAACTCATATTGTCCGATTCAAAGTGTTTAGGTCATTTAATACCGAAAACCTATCCCATTCGACCGAGTTTAACTAAAATCAATGTATTTCAAGTGTTGATGACATCTTCAAGGGTAAAAACGTCATTTTCTACCCAAAATTGATCCTATTTGACCTATATTAACTTATATTGTCAGATTCAAAGTGTTTAGATCATTTAAAACAAAAAACCTCTCCCGTTTTTTCAAGTTTGACTCAAATAGATGTATTTCAAGTGTTGATGACATGTTCAAGGGTAAAATACGTCATTTTCTTTCCAAAATTGATCTAATTTTACCTAAATTGACTCATATAGTCCGATTCGAATATTTTAGGTCATTAAATACTCAAAAACTCTCTTATTTGACCTAGTTTGACTCTAATAGATGTATTCAACTATTTATGACATGTTCAAGGGTAAATACATCATTTTCTAACCAAAACTAATCCCATTTGACCTTTATTGACTCATATAGTCCGATTCGCTGTGTTTAAGTCATTTAAAACTCAAAACCTCTCCCGTTAGATCGAGTTTGACTCTTATCAATGTATTTCAAGTGTTTATGAAGTGTTTAAGGGTAAATACGCCATTTTCTTCCCAAAACTGATCCCATTTGACCTATATTGACTCATATAGTCCGATTCGATATGTTTAGGTCATTTAATACACAAAACCTCTACCGTTTGGACGAGTTTGACTCAAATCAATGTATTTCAAGTGTTGATGACATGTTCAAGGGTTAATAAATCATTTTCTACCCAAAATTGATCATATTTGACCTATATTGACTCATATTTTACGATTCAAAGTGCTAAGGTCATTTAATACAGAAAACCTATCCCGTTTGACTGAGTTTGACTCAAATCGATGAATGTCAAGTGTTGATGTCATGTTCAAGGGTAAATACGTCATTTTCTACACAAAATTGACTGATTCGAGGAGGTTAGGTCATTTAATACACAGAACCTCTTCCATTTTACATATATTGACTCTTATCGTGTGCTTCGAATTGTTTAGGTCATTTAATACCCAGAACCTCTCCCATTTGACCTAGTTTGACTCAAATCGATGTATTTCAAGTGTTTATGACATGTTCATGGGTAAATACGTCATTTTCTACCCAAAACTGATTCCATTTGACCTATATGGTCTCCTATCGTCCAATTCGAAGTGTAAACTCAAATCGATACATTGCAAGTGTTTGTGACGTGCTCTAGTGTAAATACGTCATTTTCTATCGAAAACTGATCCCATTTGAGCTAAATTGACTCATATCGTCCGACTCGAAATGTTTTAGTCATTTTATACCTCAGAACCTCTCCCATTTGACCGAGTTTGACTCATGTCGATGTATTTCAAGTGTTTATAACATGTTCAAGGGTAAATACGTCATTTTCTACACAAAACTGATCCCATTTGATTTATATAGATTCATATCGTCCGATTCGATTTGTTCAGATCATTTAATACACAACCTCTCCCATTTCACCTACATTGACTCATATCATCTGCTTTGAATTGTTTTGGTCATTTAATACCCAGAACCTCTCCCATTTGACCGAGTTTGACTCAAATCGATGTATTTCAAGTGTTTATGACATGTTCAAGGATAAATATGTCATTTTTTATCCAAAAGTGATCCCATTTGACATATATTCACCAATATCGTCTGATTCGATGTGTTTAGGTCATTTAATACACAAAACCTCTCTCGATTGACTTAGTTTGACTCAAATCGATGTATTTCAAGTGTTTATGACATGTTCAAGGGTAAATTTGTCATTTTCTAACCAAAACTGATCTCATATGAAATATATTGACTCATATCGTCCGACTCGAAGTGTTTTAGATATTTTATACCCAAAACCTCTCCCATTTGACCGAGTTTGACTTATATCAATGTATTTCAAGTGTTTATAACATGTCCAAGGGTAAATACGTCATTTTCTACCCAAAACTTATCCCATTTGATTTATATTGACATATATCGTCCGATTCAAGGTGTTTAGGTCATTTAATACACAAAACCTCTCCCATTTGACTTATATTGACTCATATTGTCTGCTTCTAATTGTTTAGGTCATTTAATACCCAAAACCTCTCCCATTTGACCTACTTTAACTCAAATCGTTGTATTTCAAGTGTTTATGACATGTTCAAGGATAAATACGACATTTTTCACCCTAAAGTGATCCCATTTGACATATATTCACCAATATCGTCCGATTCGATGTGTTTAGGTCATTTAATACACAAAACCTCTCCCGTTTGACCGAGTTTGACTCAAATCGATGCATTTCAAGTGTTTATGATATGTTCAAGGGTAAATACGTCATTTTCTACCCAAAATTGATTCCATTTGACCTATATTCTCTCCTATCGTTCAATTCGAAGTGTTTTATTCATTTAATACACAAAACCTCTCTCGTTTGACCGAATTTGACTCAAATCGATGTATTTCAAGTGTTTATGTCTTGTTAAAGTGTAAATATGTCATTTTCTACACAAAACTTATTGCATTTGACCTATATTGACTCATATCATCAGATTCGAAGTGTTTAGTTCATTTTGTACATAAATCTTCTTCCATTTGACCGAGTTTGACTCAAATTGATGCATTTCAAGTGTTTATGACATGTTTAAGGGTACGTACGTCATTTTCTACCCAAAACTGATCCCATTTGACCTATATTGAGTCATATCATCCGACTCGAAGTGTTTTAGTCATTTGAAACCCATAACCTCTCCCATTTGAGCGAGTTTGACTCATATCAATGTATTTCAAGTGTTTATAATATGGTCAAGGGTAAATACGTCATTTTTTAACCAAAATTGATCCTATTTTACCTATATTAACTCATATCATTCGTTTCGAAGAGTTTAGGTCTTTTAATACACAAAACCTCTTCCTTTTGACCGAGTTTGACTCAAATAATTGCAGTTCAAGTGTTTATGACATGTTTAAGGGTAAATACGTCATTTTATACCCAAAACTGATCCCATTTGACCTATATTGATTCATATCATCTGACTCGAAGTGTTTTAGTCATTTTATACCCAGAACCTATCCCATTTGACGAAGTTTGACTCATATCAATGTATTTCAAGTGTTTATAATATGGTCTAGGGTAAATACGACATTTTCTACCCAAAACTGATCCCATTTGATTTATGTCGACTCATATCGTCCGATTTGTGGTGTTTAGGTCATTTAATACACATAACCTCTCCCATTTTACCTATATGACTCATATTGTCCGCTTTGAATTGTTTGGGTCATTTAATACCCATAACCTCTCCCATTTGACCGAGTTTCACATAAAACGATGTATTTGAAGTGTTTTTGACATGTTCAAGGGTAAATACGTCATCTTCTAACTAAAATTGATCCTATTTTACCTATATTGACTCATATCGTCCGTTTCAAAGTGTTTAGGTCATTTAATACACATAACCTCTTCCATTTGACCGAGTTTGACTCAAATCGATGCACTTCAAGTGTTTATGATATGTTCAAGGGTAAATACGTCATTTTATACCCAAAACTGATCCCATTTGACCTATATTGATTCATATTGTCTGACTCGAAGTGTTTTAGTCATTTTATACCCAAAACCTATCCCATTTGACGAAGTTTGACTCATATCAATGTATTTCAAGTGTTTATAATATAGTCAAGGGTAAATACGTCATTTTCTACCCAAAAGTGATCCCATTTGATTTATAGACTCATATCGTCCGATTTGAGGTGTTTAGGTCATTTAATACCCATAACCTCTCCCATTTTACCTATATGACTCATATCGTCCGCTTTGAATTGTTTGGGTCATTTAATACCCATAACCTCTCCCATTTGACCGAGTTTGACTCAAATCGATGTATTTCAAGTGTTTATGACATGTTAAAGTAAATACGTCATTTTTTACCGAAAAGTGATCCCATTTGATATATATTCACAATTATCGTTAGATGAAGTGTTTAGGCTATTTAATACACAAAACCTCTCCCGTTTCACCGAGTTTGACTCAAATCAATGCATTGCAAGTGTTTATGACATGTTCAAGTGTAAATATGTCATTTTCTACCCAAAACTGATCCCAATTGACCTATATTGACTTATATCATCCGACTCGAAATGTTTTAGTCATTCTATACCCCAAACCTGTCCCATTTGACCTATATTGACTCATATCGTGCGATTCGAGGTGTTGAATTCATTTTAAACTCAAAACCTCTCTCTTTTGATCGAGTTTGACATGAAATGATGTATTTCAAGTGTTTATGACATGTTCAAGGGTAAATATGTCATTTTCAAACAAAAATTGATCCTATTTTACCTATATTGACTCATATCATCAGTTTCGAAGTGTTTAGATCATTTAATACAATTAACCTCTTCCATTTGACCGAGTTTGCCTGAAATCGATACATTTCAAGTGTTTATGACATGTCCAAGGGTAAATACATCATTTTCTACCCGAAACTCATACCATTTGACCTATATTGACTCATATCATCCGACTCGAAGTGTTTTAGTCATTTTATACCCAAAACCTCTCCCATTTGACCGAGTTTGACTCATATCGATGTATTTCATGTGTTTATAATATGGTCAAGGGTAAATACGTCATTTTCTATCTAAAACTAATCCCATTTGATTTATATTAACACATTTCATCTGATTCGAGGTGTTTCGGTCATTTAATACACATAACCTCTCCTATTTGACCGAGTTTGACTCAAATTGATGTTTTTCAAGTGTTTATGACATGTTCAAACGTAAATACGTCATTTTTTACCCAAAAGTGATCCCATTTGATATATATTCACCAATATCTTTCGATTTGAAGTGTTTAGTTCATTTAATACACAGAACCTCTCCTGTTTGACCGAGTTTGACTCAAATCGATGCATTACAATTTTTTATGACATGTTCAAGTGTAAATACGTCATTTACTACCCAAAACTGATCCCATTTGACCTATATTGACTCATATAGTCTGATTTGAAATGTTTCAGTCATTTTATACCTAGTACCTCTCCCATTTGACCGAGTTTGACTCATATCAAAGTATTTCAAGTGTTTATAACATGTTCAAGGGTAAATACGTCATTTTCTACCCAAAACTGATCCCAATTGATTTATATGGACTCATATCCTCCGATTCGAGGTGTTTAGGTCATTTAACACATATAACCTCTCCCATTTCACCTATATTGACGCATATCGTCCGCTTTAAATTGTTTAGGTCATTTAATACCCAGAACCTCTCCCATTTGAACGAGTTTGACTCAAATCAATATATTTCAAGTGTTTATGACATGTTCCAGGATAAATACATCATTTTTTTACCCAAAAGTGATTATTTTTGACATATATTCACCAATATCGTCCTATTCGATGTGTTTAGGTCATTTAATACACAAAACGTCTCCTCTTTAACTAAGTTTGACTCAAATCGATGCATTTCAAGTGTTTATGACATAGTCAAGGGTAAATATATCATTTTTTACACAGAACTGATCCTATTTGACTTAAATTGACTCATATCATCCGATTCGAAGTGTTTCAGTCATTTTATACCCAGAACCTCTCCCCATTGATCAAGTTTGACTCAAATCAATGTATTTTAAGTGTTTATGACCTGTTCAAGGGTAAATACGCCATTTTCTACCCAAAAATGATCCTTTTTGAACTACATTTACTCATATAGTCTAATTCGAAATTTTTAAGTCATTTTATACCTTGAACCTCTCCCGTTTGACCGAGTTTGTCTTAAATTAATGTATGTTAAGTGTTTATGGCATGTTTAACGGGTAAATACGTCATTTTCTACCCAAAACTAGTTTCATTTGACCTATATTGACTCATATCGTCGGATTCGAAGTGTTTAAGTTATTTAATACCCATAACCTCTCCCGTTTGAATGATTTTGACTCAAATATGGGTATTTCAAGTTTTTATGACATGTTCAATGGTAAATACGTCATTTTCTACCCAAAATTGATTGGAAATTTCTCAATTTCGAAACCGGGGGGTTGAGCAACATATACTTCTTCTTGTAAATAACCATTCAAGAATGCACATTTAACATCCGTTTGAAATAACTTAATTCGCATAAAGGAAGCAAAGGCAAGGAGCATTCGAATAGCCTCCATTCTAGCCTTGGGAGCGAATGTTTCTTCATAATCTATCCCTTCTTCTTGATTATAACCTTGGGCTACTAATCTTGCTTTGTTCCTCACTATCTTTCCAATCTCATCAAGCTTATTTATGAACACCCACCTTGTTCCAATAATTGAATGATCCTTTGGTCTTGGTGTGAGTGTCCACACTTTATTTCTTTCAAATTCATTTAGCTCACTTTGCATAGCTAAAATCCAATCGGGCTCTTAAAGTGCTTCATTGATATTCTTCGGTTCTACAAGAGAAATAAAAGCGTGAAATGCACACAAATTTTTAACATTAGAGCGTGTTTGGATACCAGCTTTTGGATCCGAAATTATATTGTTTGTTGGATGAGATGAGGAGTATTTGAACTTTCATGGCAGCATCAAAGGAGCTGATGTAGTTTCCTGAAGTATCCTTTCAAGGCCTTGAGATGGGTTTGAAGGCCCTGGAGTGGCGTCTAATATAATATTGTTCGTCTGTCTAAGACTTTGAGATGGAGTTTCAAGATCTTGAGGCTGCTGGTTAAGGCTTTGATCTAATTCATCTGCGTCTAAAATTGGCTCTTGCATATTCTGGGCAGATTTCTCTATTTCATTATCTGACGAACTTTCTTCTCCTTCTGTCTCAAATGAAAATCCTTCATGCTTATTCAAGTTTAAACCTGTAAAACCATCACTCAAGATACCGTTCTCGGTTTCATCAAAGATCACATGTATACTTTCTTCAACAACTTTAGTACGCTTATTGAAAACTCTATAAGCTTTAGAATTCAGAGAGTAACCTAACAGAATTGCTTCATCACTACGTGCATCAAATTTACCAAGGTTATCTTTGCCATTATTATGAACAAAGCACACACATCCAAAAGGTTTGAAATAGGAAATATTAGGCTTTTTACCTTTAAACAATTCGTAAGGAGTTTTCTTTAAAATAGGGCGAATCAAACAACGGTTTAAAATATAGTTTGTTGTATTAACAGCTTCTGCCCAAAAGTATTTTGGCAAATCATTTTCTAAAAGCATTGTCCTAGACATATCCTCAAGAGTGCGGTTCTTTCGTTCCACAACTCCATTTTGTTGAGGTGTCCTAGGAGCTGAAAAATTGTGAGAAATACCATACTTAGCACAAAAGTTATCAAACTTTAGTTGATCAAACTCTCTACCATGATCGCTTCTCACAGCAACTATGGGTAGGTTTTTTAATATTTGTAATTCTTTGCAAATTTTTGAAAACTCTAGTAAAGCCTCTGATTTTTCACGCAAAAATGAAATCCAAGTAAAACGGGAAAAATCATCAATAACAACAAGGATGTATTTTTTACCTTTAGGTGATTTAACACGCATAGGACCACATAAATCTATGTGTAGAAGCTCTATTGGGCGAGAGGTACTTACAACCTATTTGGCTTTGAAGGATCCTTTTGTTTGTTTACCTCTTGCACATGCTTTGCAAAAGCTCTTTTTCTTTGAAATCTAACTTTGGTAGTCCACGTACTAAGTCCTTTGAGAAAAGCTTCTTCATGGTATGCATATTAATATGACCTAACCTTCTGTGCCAAATCCTTGAGTCGCTGGTCAAGGCCTTAAGACATTTTAAGCTAGTACTTGCAACTTTGTTAGTATGAAAAGCATAAACATTATTGCAACGAGGAGCAATTAAAATAATTTTACCATCCACCTTTCTTTGTACCTCGCATTTTTCTTCATCAAAGATGACTTTATTACCTTTATCGCATAATTGAGAGATGCTAAGCAAGTTGTATTTAAGACCTTCAACTAGGTACACATCATCAATGGTGTTTGATGTATTATCTCCAACTTTTCCAATACCAATTATTCTACACTTTCCTTTATCACCAAGTGTAATTGTTCCAGTAGATTGCTCTTTGATCATTGAAAATAAAGAGGACTTCCCACTCATGTGTCGTGAGCATCCACTATCTAGAATCCACTTATAATCTTTGCTCTTGGTGATTTCCTACAAAAGAACAAAACATCAAACCTTTCGACTAGACCAAATTACAAATTTAGATTCATAATCAAATGGACCATGTTAGGAGGTCTAGTCCCTTTAGGAACCCATACTTGCTTGAACTGGTCTCGAAGAACAACAGGAAATGAATTTTTAAGAATTTGAGGGTCATTCCTACGAAAAGGACAAGTTAGCTTAGTATGAACCTTTTTGCAACAGTAAAAACATGTAGGTGTTCGCCAATTATCCTTTGCTTTTACAAACGTGGTCATGGTTTTATTTGGAAAATTTTTGTTGTAACCAAGACCGCTTTTATTCAAGGATGATTGGTGCTCACCTAGCATTTTTTCAAGAGTAGATTCGGAGTGAGCAAATCTAACCAAGGAATTATGTTGCTCTCTATACTTCCCAGCCAGTAGCTTCTTTTCCTTCTCCAAGTTATCATTACAATAACTCAAAGAGGCGAGCTTTCATTTTAAAACAGTGTTTTCAGTGTTTAAGGCCTTGACCTGGGTATCAAAGTATGATTCCGAGGCTTGAACCTTGAGTTTAAAAGCTGACTAAGAGGCTTTGAGATCAGTTAGTTCCTTAGCGAGACTTTTAGAAATACTTACCTGTTGGTTTAGCTTCTCCTTGAGAATCTTGGATTCAAGAATCAAACTCTCTTCATTTATAATCTTATTTTGCAAGAATTCGGACAGAACATCAATTGGACTTGAGATTAAATTTTTCACCATTACCTCAAGATGTTCTTTCTTTGCATCATCATGATTAGCCATAAGACATAGGTTTGCTTGTTCATCTTCTGAGTCACTAGATGAATCTGAATCACTCCATGAAGCAACCATAGCTTTCTTCTTATAATCCTTTTTGTGGAAAGGCTTCTTCTTTTGTTGAGGGCAATCTTTCACTAAGTGATCTGTTTCACCACACTCATAGCATGATAGTGTATTAACTTTATTCATTGAGTTGGATGACTTACCTTTATATTTATTTGAATGATAGTCTCTGCCTCTTGAGAAATTCTTCTTCATTTTTAGAATCTTGGCAAGACTTCTAGCGATGAGAGCAAATGGATCTTCATCATCACTATCTTCATTGTCCGTTGTAGCTTCTTCTCTCTTTGCTTTGAGTGCTAAATTTTTGGTTGAAGATGCTGGTTCACCATCTTCTTCATTAAGAGACATCTCATGTGTGATCAATTTTCCAAGAAGATCATCCAAAGGCAAGGTTCTCAAATTTTGAGCTTCTTCTATCGCGGTTACCTTCGGACCCCACTTTGATTTTGGAAGACACCGTAGAATATTTCTCACCTTTTCTTCATTTGTGAATACCTAACCAAGAGAATCCAGATTTTTCACTATTTGGGTAAATCTTGTGAACATCTCTTTCACGGTTTCATTAGGCGTCATTTTGAACAACTCATATTGTCGAAGGAAGATGCTTATCTTGCTTTCTTTGACTTGACTCGTTCCTTCATATGTGACCACCAATTTATCCCATATCTCTTTAGCACTTTTTCATGCAGAAACTCTATTGAATTAATTTGCATCTAAACCACAGTAGAGAAGGTTCATGGCTCGATAGTTTTTAGCAACACTTTCCAAATCCGATTGAGTAAAATCATCATCTTCTTTAGGAACCATTGTACCGCTTTAATTAGTCTTCATTGGCACCCTAGGACCTTTCTTTATAATATCCCAGAGTTCCAAATCTTGATCAATCACAAACATTTGCATCAATGAATGCTAATGGGCAAAATTATTACCACAAAATAGAGGAGGGCGATTGGTAGACCTTCCTTGAGCAAAACCACCATCACCTATTGAATTCATTTTTCCTCACAGATGATTAAATCTTTTCCTTGTGAGTCTAGCTCTGATACTAATTGAAGAATCAATAGGGAGATGGAATATGATTAATTATACTCTAGAGGGGGGGTGAATAGAGTATAATCCATTTTCGTGTTCAGGATCTCAAGTTCTTGAACTGACTTTCAAAGGCGGAATATAAGCGTTAAGGCTTATCTTTGAAACTGGACGTCAAAGCCTTGAAATTGGTTTCAAAGGCTTTTGCTCAGGCTTTGACTGTTCGCTGCTTTGATTGATGAGTGAAGCAAACATAAAACGTAAGCAATGAAGACAGAAATAAGATGAGACAAAACACGGAGATTTGATATGAAGTTCTGCAACTAATTTGCCTACGTCTCCGCCTAGGGTTGTCTAACCCTTAGGATTTAACTCGCTTTTTTATTACTTCCCTTACAGACCTAAAGCACCCTAGAAGATCTTAATCCCCATCTTCTACTCCATAGCACCCCAGCTAAACTTTAGCATCTCAGATCCTAGTAATAAAAAGCTCTCTCTTTTTCTATACGTTTGAGTATTATGGGTATACTCTTAGTATAACACTCTCTCAAAAAATTCTTTTAAACACTCAAGAGATTATACTTTGATTTTCTCTCAATCTAAATACAAGATAAAGTTTATGGAACTAGAGAGAAAATAATGAAGCTTTGTTGATGTGCTTGTGACTAAAATTCACGATTAAAGCTTCTGCTCTTGTCTTACTTTTTGTCTCGTTGAGTCTCACGTTGTCTCCCTTTTTCTTCAGCTTCAAAGCTTGGAATATATACTGAACTTGATTTCAGGCCGTTGAAAGGAGGCTCAAAATAGGCTGCTGAAAATCTGATTTGCCTTCAATACTTTCAGCAAGATTTCCTCCAATATGGTTGTAGAGAATCATTCATTTTTGCTGTTGAAGATTGATATCATTGAATATTTTATAGCAAGAATATTTCCACTTTATTTGCTGCACCTTGAAGCTTCAAAACAGATTTCTTTTTCCAAAACCACAATGCTTGAATTTTGGTAATTACCAAAGTTAACTTGAATAATCTTCAACATATATAAGCATCACTTATTTGCTGAAATTAAGAGATATCTTTGACAGTAAAATCATGTATAAATAAGTTAGGTTAGAGCATAAAATAAGTGAAATAGGGAAAGGATAAAATACAAGATTTAGGCAATTAGAAGATTCTTATCCTTTGACAAAGTGTTTGAACTTTGTTGACTGTTTTGAGACATGGCTCAAGCTTTTGAAGACGTGGCTCAAGAGTTATTCTCGTCCTTTGACAGAATGCATAAAGCTTTGCATTATAGTTTCCATTACTTCCAACACATTGTCAACTCTATGCATTTTGGTTTCCATCATGTTTTCAACTATATTTGACTTTGCATTTTGATTTCCATCATTAAACATAAAAACATTAGTAATCAAGGTGGAGTCTTCATTATGTATTTTTATACCCAAAACCTCTCCTATTTGACCGAGTGTGACTCCAATCGATGTATTTTAAGTGTTTATGACATGTTCGAGGGCAAATATGTCATTTTCTACCCAAAACTGATCCCATTTGACTTATATTGACTCATCCCGTCTAATACGAAGTGTTTAGGTCATTTCATACCCAGAACCTCTCGCGTTTGACCGAGTGTGATTCAAATCGATGTACTTCAAGTGTTTATGACATGTTTAAGGGTAAATACGTCATTTTCTACCCAAAATTAATCCCATTTGACCTATATTGACTCATATCGTCGGATTTGAAGTTTTTAGGTCATTTAATATACAAAACCTATCTCGTTTGACCGAGTTTGACTCAAATTGATGTATTTCAAGTGTTTATAACATAAATAAGGGAAATACGTCATTTTCTACCCAAAACTGATCCCATTTGACCTATATTGACTCATATCGTCCAATTCGATGCGTTAAGGTATTTTTAAAACCTCTCTTATTTGAATGAGTTAGACTTAAATCGATGTATTTCAAGTGTTTATGACATGTTCAAGTGTAAATACGTCATTTTCTACCCAAAACTGATCCCATTTAACCTATATTGACTTGTATCATCCAATTCAAAGAGTTTAGGTCATTTCAAACCCAGAACCTCTACCGTTTGACCGTGTTTCACTCAAATCGATGTATTTCAAGTGTTTATGACATGTTCAAGGGTAAATACGTCATTTTCTTCCCAAAATTGATCCCATTTGACCTATATTGACTCATATCGTCTGATTCGAAGTGTTTATGTATTTTTATACCCAGAAACTCTCCTATTTGACTAAGTTTGACTCATATCGATGTAGTTCAAGTGTGTATGACATGTTCAAGGGTAAATATGTCATTTTCTAGCTAAACCTAATCCCATTTGACCTATATTGACTCATCTCGTCCGATACGAAGTGTTTAGGTTATTTCATACTCAAAACCTCTCGCGTTTGACCGAGTTTGATTCAAATCGATGTACTTCAAGTGTTTATGACATGTTCAAGGGTAAATACATCATTTTATACCCAAAACTAATCCCATTTGACCTATATTGACTTATATCGTTCGATTCAAAGTTGTTAGGTCATTTAATACACAAAACCTATCTCATTTGACCGAGTTTGACTCAAATCGATGTATTTCAAGTGTTTATGACATGTTTAAGGGAAATATGATTTCATACATAAAACATCACCTATTAGACCGAGTTTGACTCAAATTCTATGTATTTCAAGTGTTTTTGACATGTTCAATGGTAAATACGTCATGTTCTACCCAAAACTGATCCCATTTGACCTATATTGACACATATCATCTGATTCGAAGTATTTAAGTCCTTTAATACACAAAACCTCTCTCGTTTGACCAAGTTTGACTCAAATTTGATGTATTTCAAGTGTTTATGACATGTTCAAGGGTAAATACGTCTTTTTCAACCCAAAACTTACCCCATTTGACCTATATTGACACATATCATTTGATTCGAAGTATTTAAGTCCTTTAATACACAAAACCTCTCCCGTTTGATTGAGTTTGACTCAAATTGATGTATTTCAATTATTTATGACATGTTAAAGGGTAAATAGGTCAATTTCTACCTAAAACTTGTCCCATTTGACTTATATTGACTTATATCGTCCGATTCGAAGTGTTAAGGTCATTTAATACACAAAACCTCTTCCGTTTGACTAAGTGTGACTTAAATCCATGTATCTCAGGTGTTTATGGCATGTTCATGGGTAAATACGTCATTTTCTACCCCTTAACTGATCCTATTTGAACTATATTGACTAATATCGTTCGATTCGAAGAGTTTAGGTCATTTAATACACAAAACCTCTCCCATTTGACCGAGTTTGACTCAAACCGATGTATTTAAATTATTTATGACATGTTAAAGGGTAAATAGATCATTTTCTACCCAAAACTTATCCCATTTGACTTATATTGACTCATATCGTCTGATTCAAAGTATTAAGGTCATTAAATACACAAAACCTCTCCCAATTGACTTAGTTTGACTCAAACCCAAGTATCTCAAGTGTTTATCACATGTTCAAGGGTAAATACATCATTTTCTACCCAAAACTGATCCCATTTAATCTAGATTGACTCATATCGTCTGATTCAACGTGTTTAGGTCATTTAGTACACAAAACATCTCCTATTAGACCGAGTTTGACTCAAATCGATGTATTTAAAATGTTTATGACATGTTCAAGGGTAAATACGTTATTTTCTACCAAAAACTGATCCCATTTGACCTATATTAACTCATATCGTCCGATTCAAACTGTTAAGGTGGTTCATTACACAAAACCTCTCCCATTTGACGAATTTTGACTTAAATCGATGTATTTCTAGTGTTTATGACATGTTTGAGGGTACATACGTAATTTTGTACCCAAAATTGATCCCATTTTAACTATATTGACACATATCGTCTGATTCGAAGTGTTTAGGTCATTTAATACAATTTGACTAAGTTTGAATAATACACAAAACCTCTCCCGTTTGACCGATTTTGACACAAATCGATGTATTTCAAGTGTCTATGACATGTTCAAGGGTAAATACGTCATTTTCTACTCAAAATTTAGTCCCAATTGACCTAGATAGACTCACATCATCTGATTCAAAGTGTTGAAGTCTTTTTATCACCAAAATCTCTCCCATCAGACCATATGAGTCAATATTGGTCAAATGGGATAGGTTTGGGGTAGAAAATGACGTATTTACCCTTGAACATGTCATAGACACTTGAAATACATCGATTTGTGTCAAAATCGGTCAAACGGGAGAGGTTTTGTGTATTAAATGACTTAAACACTTCGAATCGGGTGGTATGAGTCAATATTGGTAAAATGGGATAAGTTTGGGGTAGAAAATGACGTATTTACCCTTGAACATGGCATAAACACTTGAAATAGATGGATTTGTGGAAAACTAGGTCTAACGGGAGAGGTTTAGGGTGTAAAATGACGTAAACACTTCGAATCGGACGATATAAGTCAATATAGGTCAAATAGGATCAATTTTAGGTAGAAAAGGACGTATTTACCCTTGAACATGTCATAAACACTTGAAATACAACATTTTTAGTTAACCCCGGTCAAACGAGAGAGGTTTTGTGTATCTAATGACTTAATCACTTAGAATCGGACGATATGAGTCAATATTGGTCAAATGGGATAAGTTGTGGGTAGAAAATTACGTATTTACCCTTTAACATGGCGTAAACATTTGAAATTCATCGATTGAGTCCAACTCGGTCTGATGGGAGAGATTTTGGTGATAAAAAGACTTCAACACTTTGAATCAGATGATGTGAGTCTATCTAGGTCAATTGGGACTAGTTTTTGAGTAGAAAATGACGTATTTACCCTTGAACATGTTATAAAAATTTGAAATACATCCATTTGAGTCAAACTCAGTCAAATGAAAAACAAATTTGGGTAGAAAATGACGTATTTACCCTTGAACATGTCATAGACACTTGAAATACATCGATTTGTGTCAAAATCGGTCAAACGGGAGAGGTTTTGTGTATTAAATGACTTAAACACTTCGAATCGGGTGGTATGAGTCAATATTGGTAAAATGGGATAAGTTTGGGGTAGAAAATGACGTATTTACCCTTGAACATGGCATAAACACTTGAAATAGATGGATTTATGGAAAACTAGGTCTAACGGGAGAGGTTTAGGGTGTAAAATGACGTAAACACTTCGAATCGGACGATATAAGTCAATATAGGTCAAATAGGATCAATTTTAGGTA
The DNA here is from genome assembly GCA_026401315.1 of Dysphania ambrosioides. Taxonomy (NCBI): domain Eukaryota; kingdom Viridiplantae; phylum Streptophyta; class Magnoliopsida; order Caryophyllales; family Amaranthaceae; genus Dysphania; species Dysphania ambrosioides. The sequence continues at coordinate 17,469,614 of CM048666.1, forward strand.
GAAAAGGACGTATTTACCCTTGAACATGTCATAAACACTTGAAATACAACATTTTTTGTTAAACCCGGTCAAACGAGAGAGGTTTTGTGTATCTAATGACTTAATCACTAACGATATGAGTCCATGTAGGTCAAACGGGATAAGTTTTGGGTTGAAAAAGACGTATTTATCCTGCAACATGTCATAAATACTTGAAATACATCGATTTGAGTCAAACTCAGTCAAATGGGAGAGGTTTTGTGTATTAAATGACTTAAACACTTCGAATTACATGATATGTGTCAATATAGTTAAAATGGGATCAGTTTTTGGTAGAAAATCACGTATTAAATATTTGAGTGAAAGTCAGTCTAACGGGAGAGATTTTGTGTATTAAATGACCTAAACACTTTGAATCGGACGATATGTGTCAATATAAGTAATACAGGACTAGTTTGGGGTAGAAAGTGATGTATTTACCCTTGTACATGTGATAAACACTTGAAATACATTGATTTGAGCCAAACTCAGTCAAACAGGAGAGGTTTTGTGTACTAAATGACCTAAACACTTCGAATCGGGTGATATGAGTCCATATAGGTCATATGGGATCAGTTTTGTGTTGAAAAAGACGTATTTACCCTTGAACATGTCATAAATACTTGAAATACATAAATTTGGGTCAAACTGAGTCAAATGGGAGAGGTTTTGTGTATTAAATGACTTAAACACTTAGAACCAGACGATAAGTGTCAATATAGTTAAAATGGGATCAGTTTTGGGTAGAAAATTACGTATTTAACCTTGATTATGTCATAAATACTTGAAATACAACGATTTGAGCAAACCTCGGTCAAACGGGAGAGGTTTTGTATATTATATCACAAAAACACTTCGAATCGGACGATATGAGTCAATATAGGTCAAATGGGATTAGATTTGGGTAGAAAATGACCTATTTACTCTTGAACACGTCATAAACACTTGAAATACATCGATTTGAGTCAACCTCGGTTAAATAGGAGAGGTTTTGTGTATTAAATGACCTTAACACTTCGAAACGGACGACATGAGTCAATATAGGTCAAATAGGATCAGTTTTGGGTAGAAAATGACGTATTAAATATTAGAGTGAAAGTGAGTCTAACGGGAGAGGTTTGTGTAATAAATTACCTAAACACTTCGAATCGGACAATATGTGTCAATATAGGTAAAATAGGAACAGCTTGGGGTAGAAAGAGAAGTATTTACCCTTGAATATGTCATAAACACTTGAAATAAATCAATTTGAGTCAAACTCAGTCAAACAGGAAGGGATTTGTGTACTAAATGACCTCAACACTTCGAATCGGACGATATGAGTCCATGTAGGTCAAACGGGATAAGTTTTGGGGTTGAAAAAGACGTATTTATCCTTCAATATGTCATAAATACTTGAAATACATCGATTTGAGTCAAACTCAGTTTAATGGGGGAGGTTTTGTGTATTAAATGACTTAAACATTTCGAATCAGATGATATGTGTCAATATATTTAAAATGGGATCAGTTTTGGGTAGAAAATTACGTATTTACCCTTAAACATGTCAAAAACACTAGAAATACATCGATTTAAGTCAAAATCCATGAAATGGGATAGGTTATGTGTAATAAATCACCTTAAGACTTTAAATCGGATGATGTGAGTTAATATAGGTCAAATGGGATCAATTTTGGGTAGAAAATGACGTATTTACCCTTGAACATGTCATAAACACTTTAAATACATCGATTTGAGTCAAACTCGGTCTAATAGGAGATGTATTGTGTATTAAATGACCTAAACACTTTGAATCAGACGATATGAGTCAATCTAGGTTAAATGGGATCAGTTTTGGGTAGGAAATGATGTATTTATTCTTGAACATGTGATAAACATTTTAGATACATGGATTTGAGTCAAACTCAGTCAATTGGGAGAGGTTTTGTGTATTTAATGACCTTAACACTTCGAACCGGACGATCTGAGTCAATATAAGTCAAATGGGATAAGTTTTGGGTAGAAAATAATCTATTTACCCATTGACATGTCATAAATAATTTAACTACATCGATTTGAGTCAAACTCGGTCAAACGGAAGCGGTTTTGTGTATTAAATGACCGAAACACTTTGAATCGGACGATATGAGTCAATATAGTTCGAATAGGATCAGTTTGGGGGTAGAAATGACGTATTTAACCTTGAACATGTCATAAACATTTAAAAACAACAATTTGAGTCAAACTCGGTCAAATGGGAAAGGTTCTAGGTATAAAATGACTTAAACACTTTGAATTGGACGATATGAGTTAATATAGGTCAAATGGGATCAGTTTTGGGTAGAAAATGAAGTATTTACCAATGAACATGTCATAAACACTTGAAATACATCGATTTGAGTTAAACTCGGTCAAACAAGAGAGGTTTTGTGTATTAAATGACCTAAATACATCAAATTGGAATATATAAGTCAATAGAGGTCTAACAGGATCAGTTTGGGGTAGAATACGACGTATTTAATATTGAACAAGTCATAAACCATTGAAATAGATCAATTTGAGTCAAACTCGGTCAAACGGGAGAGGTTTTGTGTATTAAATGACCTGTACACTTCGAATCAAAACAATATGGGTCAATATAGATCAATTAGGATTAATTTTGGGTAGAAAATGACGTATTTACCCTTAAACATGTCATAAAACTTGAAATACATCAATTTTTGTCAAACTCGGTCAAATAGGAAAGTTTTTTGGTATAAAATGACTTAAACACTTCGAATCGGACGATATGAGTCAATATACGTCAAATGGGATCAATTTTGGGTAGAAAATGATGTATTTACTCTTGAACATGTCATAAACACTTTAAATACATCGATTTGAATCAAACTCGGTCAAACGGGAGAGGTTTTGTGTATTAAATGACCTAAACACTTTGAATCGGACGATATGACTCAATATAGGTCAAATGGGATCAGTTTGGGGTAGAAAATGACGTATTTACCCTTGAACATGTCATAAACACTTGAAATACATCAATTTGAGTTAAACTCGATCAAATGGGAGAAGTTCTGCGTTTAAAATGACCTAAACACTTCCAATCGGACGATATGAGTCAATATAGGTGAAATGGGATCAGTTTTGGGTAGAAAATGACGTATTTGCCCTTGAACATGTCATATACACTTGAAATACATCGATTTGAATCAACTCGGTCAAACGGGAGAGGTTTTGTGTTTTAAACGATCTAAACTTCAAATTGGACGATATGAGTCAATATAGGTTAAATGAGATCACTTTTGGGTATGAAATGACGTATTAAACCTTGAACATGTCATAAACGTTTATAATACAACAATTTGAGCTAAACTCGATGAAATGGGAAAGGTTCTGGATATAAAATGACTTAAACACGTTGAATTGGATAATATGAGTCAATATAAGTCAAATGGGATCAGTTTTCGGTAGAAAATGAAGTATTTACCCTTTAACATGTCATAAACACTTGAAATACAACGATTTGAGTGAAATTCGGTCAAACAAGAGGGGTTTTGTGTATTACATGACCTAAACACTTCGAGTCGGAAGATATGAGTCAACCTTATACAACCTTTGGTATCAGAGCCAATAGATTATTGGATGTTTACTAAGTAAGTTTATACTAATTGTCTGGCAAAGTGTTTGGCAAGCCTGTAAATCCGTTGGTGAGCCTCAGTGAGGAGGTGCTCCCAGTTGGTGGTCCCACTGTTCCCAATTAGCATAGATATTACTTACTATATATCCTTAATCCATGGCCTCTTGGTTAAGAAGAGTTGCTAGATTAGGATACTCTAAGACTGATATTATTCAAAGTCAAGAAACTCATATACCTGTTGATTTCTCAAATTGGAATATTCCAAAAGAAGACCCTACTCAGTTATATAAGATTGGTCCTTTGGAATTCAAAACTGCATTTAGCATTAAAACTCATGAAGAAACTAGGAGTATTCAACAAGATATTGAAACTATGTATTTATTATCAAATACAGCAGTTGAAACATATCTTGCTCATAATTACCGTTTCATTCATTTTGGTCTAGTTCAAATAGCTGTTAAGCCTTTAGTCCATAGAGGTGTTGATTGCCCTATATTCCTAGCTTTAAGAGATAATCGTCTCAAAACCTATAAAGATTCATTATTAGCTGTAGTTCAAACTAATGTCTGCAATGGGCCCATATATTTTAATTGCTTTCCTGATTTTACTATAGATCTAAAGGATCCCTTAGCTCTAGAGTCATTAATCTTAGATATTCATGTTATAGAAAATAAATTCAAAGAATTTGCTAAAAACTTTGCAATAGTTTTTAGGATATATTTTAGGTTGATGAACACCACTGTGAATCCAAAATTTATTCATGTTCCCTCTTCTAAAGGAGAGATTGTTTTCATAGAAGTCCATGCTGGTGAAACTAAATCCCTGGTCACTTCAGCTAAGAAATTAGCTTGGGATTAAATTACTATTCCTGAAATCTTACAATTTCCTAATCCAATGCCAAATAAATGTCTGAAACAAGACATAGATCAAATAGTAGAGGATTCGACTAAAGTAATTCTTAGATTTGGCTCATTTAGAGAACCAAGACCTAGCTCTTCCATTAATATGGCTAGAAGATCGTTTTCTATTCCTGCCAAATACCAACAAGAAATGTCAGAATCTTCAAGAACTCAAGAAGATACTTTCAAAGTCCATTACAAATCTCCAATTCCAGAATATCAATTTTCCTCTGTTTCTCCTCCCCGATCACCTACAGCTTCAGATATGCAAAATTTTAATACTATAAACACTATTACTAAGGACGGTTTTCAAATTGATAAGGATTTCTTGAGAAGAGACTTCGAATCAAAAGAAAATACTCAAAAGCGAAAATGGTTTATGTCTTTTGATGAGACCTTAAGGAATCAGATCAGAGAAATCTGGTATAGAGACATGAATCGTCTCCAACTAAATATTCCCTTTTTCATATGGTTTACTTCATTTTGTGAAGATAAAGGTATAAATGAACCTTTTACCCAACACTATATTCAAACCCAAACCACTTTAAGGAGAAATTGGCAGTTAGAGGATGGATCAACAATTAATACTGTTCATCCACCCTTTTCTCCCATAATAATTCCTAGTGGAGAAAATCAAATACCTGCCTGCCCTCTTAAAAAGGGAAGATATAATCAGAAAGATGACCCAGCTAAGGTGGAAGATATTATTAAGGTTTACCATCAAAATAATTTCACCAACCAAACCCTTCATACTATTGCCTCTCAAGTAGATCATCTTTCTACTAGAATATAATCTATAAAGGAACAGTCCCCTACCTTCTCTAAAGGAAAATCCTCTAGATTCCCTACTAATGTCTCAGTTCCGCACTTTAAACCACAAGGTTTAACTCAAACTATGGCAAACTCCATAGTCAATACTCCCTCTTCTTCAAATAACTCCCAGACTATCTTGAGTAAAATATCTCAAAATCTAGAAAAATTAGCCGGCTCTCAAGGATTAAGAGTCATTCATAGTCGTCCTTCTGAAAATGAATCAAGCAATGATTCTAACTCAGAAGATGAAATAGATGATATTCAAAATATGTTTCAAGATTCTTCTTTTATAAATAAAATAAAGAACAAGTGGAGAAATGCTCCAACAAAAACCTATTATCCTAGACCAACCCCTCCGGACATACAATTTGAGGAACGATCTAAGTTTAAAACCAAATCTTATTCTCCTGATTCTGTCCATGAATGGAATATAGATGGAAAATCAGAATATGAAATTTTAAACACTCTTCAAGAGATGGGGATGGCAAAAATTGCCTATTCAACCCGAGAGTCTAATGAACAAATCATTTTTGGACTCCTTATTTCAGGGTTTACTGGTCAACTAAAAAACTGGTGGGACAATTGTCTCACACCTGATAATCAGTTAGAAATTTTTAACCACAAAATCACCATTCTTAATCCCCAAAATGAAATCATAGAGAAATTTGATAGCTGTGATTTCCTCATAATAGTTATTGCCTATTACTTTATAGGAGATCCTACAGCCTCCCTTTTATCAGGGAAGTCAATTCTTCAAAACTTGAGATGTCCTACTTTAGGAGATTATAGGTGGTATAGAGATATGTTCCTAACTTATGTTCTCCAAAGAAAAGATTGCGGTGAACCATTTTGGAAAGAAAAATTTATATCCGGTCTTCCTAAACTTTTTGCCCAACGAATATTCAAAAAGTTAAGGGAACTATCTCAATCAGAAGAGATCCCTTTTAAAGATAAAACCTATGGAGAACTCTTCACTTTAGTCAAAAATGAAGGATTAGCCCTTTGCGAAGAACTTAAGCTGCAAGCTAAGTATACTTCTGAAAAGAAGCAATCCAGAAAAGAGCTCGGTTGTTTTTGCGAAGCCTTTGGCTGTGAAACAATCAGGGCCCCGTCATCTATTAAACGAAAATCTAAACTTCAGAAAGAAAAGAAGTTTAGACGATTCCCTAAGAGAAACGCTTCTCCCCCTACAAAGCCTTCTTATTACAAAAGGCCTAAACAAAAGTTTTCCTCCCAAAAGATAGTCTGTTATTCATGTGGAAAAAGGGGACACAAAGCTAATAATTGTACTACTAAGAAGAAAATCCAAGAACTCTTCTCAAATGACTCCGAACTAGGAGAAAAGTTGGCCAAACTCCTTATTAAGAGTCCTTTGAACTCAGACCAAGAAGAACCTTTTTCCGACCAAATAGAAGATACTGACTCAAGTAGTAGTAGCTCCTCAGGGTCTTCTTCACCAATTCAAACTATAAATGTCATTACTAGTAATGAAGACAAAGAATTCTTATTTGATCTAATAGATAAGGTTCAAAATCCAGAGTTAAAGACTCAGGCCCTTCTTCGCTTGAGAAATATTGTCCTCAAAGAAAAGGAACCTTCTCACTCCACTTCCTTACCAATTACGGAACCCTTCAGTATTTCTAAACTACTGGAGAAATATTCAAATCCAGAATATACAAAAAATAGCACCCTCCTTACGTCACCTTCCAAGAATACTTTTAAAGGAGGTTCTGTTAATGATCTCCAGTCTGAAATCAACCTCTTAAAAACCCAGGTCAATGAACTCAAAAATGACCTTTTAACTTTACAAATTAATGAATTAGAAATCAAACCTCGTATAACAATCTTAGAAGAAGAATCTACTCAGAATTTAACCTCTGAGGAGATTGTTGATACTCAGGAAGAAACAGGATTTGTTTCTCTCATTAATAAGATCAATTTTCAAAAATGGTACTCGAAGGTCACCTTCCAAATCGGTGATTTCAAACAAAACTTTATTGCCCTTATAGATAGTGGTGCTGATCAGAATTGTATCAAAGAAGGAATCATCCCACCTAAATTCTATGAGAAAACTAGCACAAAATTACTTAGTGCTAATAGTTCTCCCATGAATACCAAATTCAAGGTTCCAAGAGCCAATATAGTCAATAACGACTATAAATTCAAAAATACTTTCATAGTTGTCAAGGATATTAAGGAAGAAATAATCCTTGGAACCCCTTTTCTAACCCAAATCTATCCTTTTAAGGTGGACAATATAGGAGTTCATACCAATATCTTAGGAAAGCAAATCTCCTTTAAATTCCTCACTCCTATGATTCAAAAGGATATAAACCTCTTACAAAATTCATCAGTTTTTCAGAAATTAAACACAATCCATAACAAGCAATATCTAATTGCTACCCTCAAAACCGAGGTTATCCACCAAAAAATAGAGGAACAGCTTCGACAGCCTTCTATTCAGCAAAAGATTCTAGACCTCGAAAAAACTTTCAAACTAAAGGTCTGTGCAGAAATTCCTAATGCCTTTTGGAATAGAAAAAAGCATATTGTCACCCTTCCTTATGAAAAAGATTTCACTGAGGCAAATATTCCTACAAAAGCAAGACCCATTCAGATGAATGCTGAATTAGTAGAATTCTGTAAGAAGGAGATTCAAGTTCTGTTGGATAAAAAGCTTATTCGACCTTCTAAATCTCCTTGGAGTTGTGCAGCATTTTATGTAATGAATGCTGCTGAAAAAGAGCGAGGAGTTCCTAGATTAGTAATAAATTACAAACCCTTAAACAAAGTTCTCCAATGGATTAGATATCCCATTCCTAACAAAAGAGATCTTTTAAATAGACTCTTTAATGCTAAGATCTTTTCAAAATTTGATATGAAATCAGGATTTTGGCAAATTCAAATTGCCGAACAAGATAGGTACAAAACAGCTTTCACAATACCCTTTGGTCACTATGAATGGAACGTCATGCCTTTTGGTTTGAAGAATGCTCCTTCTGAATTCCAACATATTATGAATGATATTCTAAACCCGTTCCCATTCATAATAGTTTACATAGATGATGTTTTAGTTTTCTCTAATAGTTTAAATCAAACATTTATTATCTTTTTTACAAATAATAGAAAAGAATGGTTTAGTTGTTTCAAGCTCAAAAATGAAACTTTTTCAAACAAAAATTAGATTCCTTGGCCATGATATATTCAGAGGAACCATTAAACCCATTAATAGATCCATAGAGTTTGCCTCAAAATTTCCTAATGAGCTTAAAGAGAAAACCCAACTTCAAAGATTTTTAGGATGTCTGAATTATGTTTCAGATTTTTTCCCTAACCTTCGTCAATTATGTGCTCCCTTATTTCAAAGATTACAAAAAAATCCCCCTGCTTGGTCAAAAGAACATACTGAAATCGTCAAGACCCTCAAGGAAAAGATAAAATCATTACCCTGTCTTTGCATACCTAATCCATCTGCATACATGATAGTTGAAACAGATGCTTCAGACGTAGGCTATGGTGGCATACTCAAACAAAAGGTAGATGGTCTAGAGCAACTAGTACGGTTCCATTCCGGAGTCTGGTTAGGTCCTCAAAAGAATTATTCTACTATTAAAAAAGAAGTTCTATCAATTGTTTTATGTGTTTCAAAATTTCAAAGCGATTTATACAATAAAAAATTTCTTATTCGCATTGATTGCAAATCTGCTAAAGAAGTTTTAGAAAAAGATGTCAAAAATATTGTTTCAAAACAAATTTTTGCCCGATGGCAAGCTATTTTATCTATATTTGATTTTCAAATAGAGCACATCAAAGGCGAAAATAATTCTCTTCCTGATTTTCTTACCAGAGAATTCTTACAAGGACATCAAAATGTCTCATAAGAAGAAATCTGACAAACTCAAAGGGTTTCAGTCAGCAGATGATTATGAGATGAAACCTTCAAAAGTTTTACCTTCAGATTCAAAAAATTTTACAACTACGAACCAATTTGCTAGTTTACAAAACTTTCCACCACTAGCCTATTCTCAAATTGTTCAAAACCCGCCTACAACTGACACCCCTTCAAAAACAGACTCAAAAAACCCAAAATCAGCTTATTTCACCAAAGAAGCCAATGAAGCCATTTGCCTTACAAAATTCTCTTCACCACAAAACCCAGATACCATAAAAGCCTTCAATAGGCGATCCTTCCCAGAAGGATGTGAATGGTTTCCTGAAAACCCCGCAAAAACTCAAAGATTTTATGAATTCATATTAATTGATTCAAATTCCTGTGAAATTCAACATGTTAATTCCCCTACCGGAAATATTATCTATTCAAAATGTATCATCAAAAAGATTGTTAACCAATCCGAATGGTTAAGTCCCTATGCTGAAAAATCACTTTCAAAAACCTTTTTTCCTCAAACCTACTCATACTTTGATTACAAAATGGCCTGGTCAAGGGCCTTTCTCCTTCAGGCTTTTAATCACTCATGGTTCTTCTCATTTGATAAGTTTTTCCTAAAAGAACAAGTACCATTATGGTTTTTCCATTGGTGGCACTTTTATGGACCAGTTCAAGAAATCCTTCCTCCTCCTTGTATTGAAGGATTCCAAACATTTTCAGCAGCCTCAAAATCAGAAAAATTCATGAATCCCCTCCTTTTCCATGCTGAATTCAAAATCCCTTGGATACTTTGTTGGAGTTATAGTCTAAAACCACAACTCCCTTCTCCATACCCTTGGATGTTAGTCCGAGAATTCAAGGTTAAATGGTGGGAGAAATTCTGTATAGAACTTTGCTCCCCTGATAATGTGAAAGACTTCATTCAAACTGGTAAAAAACTTGAATGGGCGATCCATCAAGTTTCAAAAACAGCCGCCTCTTCTTCCTCACGAAGAAGAGAAAAAACTTCTTCCTCTTACAAAACCCTGACTCCTATTCAAAAAGAAGCACTAGAAAAGCTTTGTTCAGATCCAGACTTTGCCAGAAGAATCATCAAAGGTTCAACTAGTTCAAAATCCTCTGGTGACGAAGAGTCTAACTGCTCAGGCTCCGAAATAGCTTTTGACCCATTCAATGGTCCTTGCTCTCAATATCCTTTCGAGGAATAAAAAAAAAAAAAAAAAAAAAAAAAAAAAAAATACGAAAAATATGAAAAATGTTATTTTCTCTATTTATACGTTTGGCCGCGAATGAAAAGTCTACAGCCAAAACACGAAGACTTATTGTAATTATGCACCCCTTTTGTTTTAATCTTTTATGTACCCTTTACTTCGCAAAACCTGAGCTTCCCTCAGATCTCAGGCGTGAAATCTTCTCACGTTGCAATGAGGTTAGAAAACAATGGCGTCGCAGTGAACAACAACCACCCTTTCAAGGATTATCAAAAAGCGCTATCAAACGAAGGTCAAGGCATTATGGCCGATGTCCAAACTGTGGACGTCAAATTCATCCAGGAAAATGTCGATGGTCTACTTCCCAGTCGCATGATGAGTTTAAGGAATTAGTTCTCCTTGGTGCTATTAGGTATTCTACCGAACGACCAGTCCGAGAAAATTCACTTATTGAAATCACTGTTGATAAGGAGTTGGCCCGAATTTCCCACAAACTTCAAAATGATTCAATAATTCGTAAACTTCCAGAAGAAGACGAAAGTGAAATAGATGAAGATGAAGAAGATTATTAGTTCTGCAGCTGGAATGACAAGACAACACCACACCAGAAATGTCAAGCAATAGTGTCGGCAGAATATTTCAAAAAGCAAAAGCAGAAAATTCAAAAGCAACACAGTAATTTCCAAAAAAGCAAAAGCATAAGTGTCGGCAGAAGATCTACCGCACACTTGGCAGCAGATTGTTCAAAGTATTTTGTAATAGTTCATTTTCCCTTCTATAAAAAGCCTTCTCCTTTCTCAGTAGAGAGGCAGGCTTGGCTTATCAGCCTTAGTTCTAGTTCTCAATAAAAGCTCTGTAAGAAAAGTATTCCCTGCCTTGAGCAGTGCTCAAATCTTTGTAAGTATTTTAAAGTTTTTAATAACAGTTTGTATATTACTATGTCTTAAGTTTTTAATTACGTTTTAATTTCTGTATTACTACGTCTTAAGTTTTTAATTTCATTTTAATTTCTGTTTATTTTATTACTAAAAATATAAATTATCTGATCCTACAACCTTATACAACCTTTGGTATCAGAGCCAATAGATTATTGGATGTTTACTAAGTAAGTTTATACTAATTGTCTGGCAAAGTGTTTGGCAAGCCTGTAAATCCGTTGGTGAGCCTCAGTGAGGAGGTGCTCCCGGTTGGTGGTCCCACTGTTCCCAATTAGCATAGATATTACTTACTATATATCCTTAATCCATGGCCTCTTGGTTAAGAAGAGTTGCTAGATTAGGATACTCTAAGACTGATATTATTCAAGGGTCATTTAACGAGACTTTGGGTCACCTCTTGGCTGATTCCCTGAAAGGGGTGATAAAAGAGCTTTCTCTATGCAAAAGGGTGCTTTGGATTAGCTTTTCCACTAAGTAGAGCCCTTATTCATGTTGGGCTAAACCCTTTCCTTTAGCATCCTTGCACCATTGTGCTTACTTAAAGGTAAGGAGGAAGGATTCTTTCAAATGACAAGTGATAGATCAATAAGTACATCACGTTTGAGTGCTTCTGTCTTTGAACCACTACCCTTTATAGACAAAGGATAATACAAAGTATCTGTTATTCATTAGTAGTCCATGTAACTTTTTCTTCCCTTTTCAAGCGACTAGTTTCTTGCCGTCCATATATATATCAATAGTGATTTATAAGGCTAGACAACAAATAAGCTAGTTTAGTTCCATCACTTATCGCTTCCATAACCATAACAGTTAGAAAAGCAGTAAAAGTGGGATTCTTTCAAGTGGAATCCATACTTGTTGTTCAAGTAAGCAAGTAAACTACCATCAGATCTAGGCCAGAAAAATCTATGTTTATAGCCCATGTGACAATCTTTCTAGTCCTATCTCTGTGAGAAGGACAAAGGTTCATCCCTTAGAAACCCTTGAACCCTATCCTCTCTAATTTGGAAAAAGATGATCTTGCTTGGGCCACTAAAGAAGAAGATTTTTTTAATATTGAGGAATTGGACTTGGCATTCTTGATATCTCTTGAATGATTTTACGTATATTGACTCATTTCATTCGACTCGAAGTTTTTAACTCTCTTTACATCTAGAATCTCTCCCATTTGATTAAGTTTGATTCAAATCGATGTATTTGAAGTGTTTATAACATGTTCAAGGGTAAATACGTCATTTTCTGCCCAAAGCTGGTCCCACTTGACCTATAGTGACTCATATCAAACGATTTGAAGTGGTTAAGTCATTTTATACCAATAACCTCTCCCATTTGACCGAGTTTGATTCAACTCTATGTATTTCAAGTGTTTATGACATGTTCAATGGTAAATACATCATATTATACCCAAAATGGATCCCATCTGACCTATATTGAAAAATATCGTCCGATTCAAAGTGTATAGGTCATTTTATAACCAAAACCTCTCCCGTTTGATTGAGTTGGACTCAAATCGATGTATTTCAAGTATTTATGACATTTTCAAGGGTTAATACGTCATATTATACCCAAAACTGGTCCCATTTGACCTGTATTAACTCATATCGTTCGATTCAAAGTGTTTAAGTCATTTTATACCTAGAACCTCTCCCATTTGATTGAGTTTGACTCAAATCGATGTATTTCAATTGTTTATGAGATGTTCAAGGGTAAACACGTCATTTTCTACCCAAAATTGATCCTATTTGACCAATATTGACCCATATCCTCCGATTCGAAGTGTTTAGGTCATTTATTACAAAAAAACTCTCCGTTTTGCCAGAGTTTTACTCAAATCAAAGTATTTCAAATGTTTATGACATAGTCAAGGGTAAAACGTCATTTTCTACCCAAAACTGATCCCATTTGACCGATATTGACTCATATTGTCCGATTTGAAAAGTTTAATTCATTTTATACCTAGAACCTCTCCCATTTGAACGAGTTTGACTCAAATCGATGTATTTCAAGGGTTTATAACATGTTTAACGGTAAATTCGTCATTTTCTACTCAAAACTGAACCCATTTGACCTATATTGACTCATATCGTCCAAGTCAAAGTGTTTAAGTCATTTTATACCCAGAACCTCTCCCGTTTGACCGAGTTCGACTCAAATCGATGTATTTTAAGTGTTTATGACATGTTAAGAGTAAATACGTCATCTTCTACCGAAAACTGATCCCATTTGACCTATATTAACTCATACCACTCGATTCGAAGTATTTAAGTCATTTTATACCTAGAACCTCTCCCATTTTACCGCATTTGACTCAAATCGATGTATTTCAACTATTTATGACATATTTAAGGGTAAATACGTCATTTTTTACCAAAAAATGATCCCATTTCACCTTTATTCACTCACATCTTCTAATTGAAAATGTTTAAATCATTTTACACCGAGAACCGCTCCCTTTTGATCGACTTTTACTCAAATCGATGTATTTAAAGTGGTTATGATATGTTCGAGGGTAAATATGTCATTTTATGCCCAAAACTTACCCCATTTTACGTATATTGACTCATTTCATTCGACTCGAAGTTTTTAACTCTCTTTACATCTAGAATCTCTCCCATTTGATTAAGTTTGATTCAAATCGATGTATTTGAAGTGTTTATAACATGTTCAAGGGTAAATACGTCATTTTCTGCCCAAAGCTGGTCCCACTTGACCTATAGTGACTCATATCAAACGATTTGAAGTGGTTAAGTCATTTTATACCAATAACCTCTCCCATTTGACCGAGTTTGATTCAACTCTATGTATTTCAAGTGTTTATGACATGTTCAATGGTAAATACATCATATTATACCCAAAATGGATCCCATCTGACCTATATTGAAAAATATCGTCCGATTCAAAGTGTATAGGTCATTTTATAACCAAAACCTCTCCCGTTTGACTGAGTTGGACTCAAATCGATGTATTTCAAGTATTTATGACATTTTCAAGGGTTAATACGTCATATTATACCCAAAACTGGTCCCATTTGACCTGTATTAACTCATATCGTTCGATTCAAAGTGTTTAAGTCATTTTATACCTAGAACCTCTCCCATTTGATTGAGTTTGACTCAAATCGATGTATTTCAATTGTTTATGAGATGTTCAAGGGTAAACACGTCATTTTCTACCCAAAATTGATCCTATTTGACCAATATTGACCCATATCCTCCGATTCGAAGTGTTTAGGTCATTTATTACAAAAAAACTCTCCGTTTTGCCAGAGTTTTACTCAAATCAAAGTATTTCAAATGTTTATGACATAGTCAAGGGTAAAACGTCATTTTCTACCCAAAACTGATCCCATTTGACCGATATTGACTCATATTGTTTGATTTGAAAAGTTTAATTCATTTTATACCTAGAACCTCTCCCATTTGAACGAGTTTGACTCAAATCGATGTATTTCAAGGGTTTATAACATGTTTAACGGTAAATTCGTCATTTTCTACTCAAAACTGAACCCATTTGACCTATATTGACTCATATCGTCCAAGTCAAAGTGTTTAAGTCATTTTATACCCAGAACCTCTCCCGTTTCACCGAGTTCGACTCAAATCGATGTATTTTAAGTGTTTATGACATGTTAAGAGTAAATACGTCATCTTCTACCGAAAACTGATCCCATTTGACCTATATTGACTCATACCACTCGATTCGAAGTATTTAAGTAATTTTATACCTAGAACCTCTCGCATTTTACCGCATTTGACTCAAATCGATGTATTTCAACTATTTATGACATATTTAAGGGTAAATACGTCATTTTTTACCAAAAAATGATCCCATTTCACCTTTATTCACTCACATCTTCTAATTGAAAATGTTTAAATCATTTTACACCGAGAACCGCTCCCTTTTGATCGACTTTTACTCAAATCGATGTATTTAAAGTGGTTATGATATGTTCGAGGGTAAATATGTCATTTTATGCCCAAAACTTGTCCCATTTTACGTATATTGACTCATTTCATTCGACTCGAAGTTTTTAACTCTCTTTACATCTAGAATCTCTCCCATTTGATTAAGTTTGATTCAAATCGATGTATTTGAAGTGTTTATAACATGTTCAAGGGTAAATACGTCATTTTCTGCCCAGAGCTAGTCCCACTTGACCTATAGTGACTCATATCAAACGATTTGAAGTGGTTAAGTCATTTTATACCAATAACCTCTCCCATTTGACCGAGTTTGATTCAACTCTATGTATTTCAAGTGTTTATGACATGTTCAATGGTAAATACATCATATTATACCCAAAATGGATCCCATCTGACCTATATTGAAAAATATCGTCCGATTCAAAGTGTATAGGTCATTTTATAACCAAAACCTCTCCCGTTTGACTGAGTTGGACTCAAATCGATGTATTTCAAGTATTTATGACATTTTCAAGGGTTAATACGTCATATTATACCCAAAACTGGTCCCATTTGACCTGTATTAACTCATATCGTTCGATTCAAAGTGTTTAGGTCATTTTATACCTAGAACCTCTCCCATTTGATTGAGTTTGACTCAAATCGATGTATTTCAATTGTTTATGAGATGTTCAAGGGTAAACACGTCATTTTCTACCCAAAATTGATCCTATTTGACCAATATTGACCCATATCCTCCGATTCGAAGTGTTTAGGTCATTTATTACAAAAAAACTCTCCGTTTTGCCAGAGTTTTACTCAAATCAAAGTATTTCAAATGTTTATGACATAGTCAAGGGTAAAACGTCATTTTCTACCCAAAACTGATCCCATTTGACCGATATTGACTCATATTGTCCGATTTGAAAAGTTTAATTCATTTTATACCTAGAACCTCTCCCATTTGAACGAGTTTGACTCAAATCGATGTATTTCAAGGGTTTATAACATGTTTAACGGTAAATTCGTCATTTTCTACTCAAAACTGAACCCATTTGACCTATATTGACTCATATCGTCCAAGTCAAAGTGTTTAAGTCATTTTATACCCAGAACCTCTCCCGTTTGACCGAGTTCGACTCAAATCGATGTATTTTAAGTGTTTATGACATGTTAAGAGTAAATACGTCATCTTCTACCGAAAACTGATCCCATTTGACCTATATTAACTCATACCACTCGATTCGAAGTATTTAAGTCATTTTATACCTAGAACCTCTCCCATTTTACCGCATTTGACTCAAATCGATGTATTTCAACTATTTATGACATATTTAAGGGTAAATACGTCATTTTTTACCAAAAAATGATCCCATTTCACCTTTATTCACTCACATCTTCTAATTGAAAATGTTTAAATCATTTTACACCGAGAACCGCTCCCTTTTGATCGACTTTTACTCAAATCGATGTATTTAAAGTGGTTATGATATGTTCGAGGGTAAATATGTCATTTTATGCCCAAAACTTACCCCATTTTACGTATATTGACTCATTTCATTCGACTCGAAGTTTTTAACTCTCTTTACATCTAGAATCTCTCCCATTTGATTAAGTTTGATTCAAATCGATGTATTTGAAGTGTTTATAACATGTTCAAGGGTAAATACGTCATTTTCTGCCCAAAGCTGGTCCCACTTGACCTATAGTGACTCATATCAAACGATTTGAAGTGGTTAAGTCATTTTATACCAATAACCTCTCCCATTTGACCGAGTTTGATTCAACTCTATGTATTTCAAGTGTTTATGACATGTTCAATGGTAAATACATCATATTATACCCAAAATGGATCCCATCTGACCTATATTGAAAAATATCGTCCGATTCAAAGTGTATAGGTCATTTTATAACCAAAACCTCTCCCGTTTGACTGAGTTGGACTCAAATCGATGTATTTCAAGTATTTATGACATTTTCAAGGGTTAATACGTCATATTATACCCAAAACTGGTCCCATTTGACCTGTATTAACTCATATCGTTCGATTCAAAGTGTTTAAGTCATTTTATACCTAGAACCTCTCCCATTTGATTGAGTTTGACTCAAATCGATGTATTTCAATTGTTTATGAGATGTTCAAGGGTAAACACGTCATTTTCTACCCAAAATTGATCCTATTTGACCAATATTGACCCATATCCTCCGATTCGAAGTGTTTAGGTCATTTATTACAAAAAAACTCTCCGTTTTGCCAGAGTTTTACTCAAATCAAAGTATTTCAAATGTTTATGACATAGTCAAGGGTAAAACGTCATTTTCTACCCAAAACTGATCCCATTTGACCGATATTGACTCATATTGTTTGATTTGAAAAGTTTAATTCATTTTATACCTAGAACCTCTCCCATTTGAACGAGTTTGACTCAAATCGATGTATTTCAAGGGTTTATAACATGTTTAACGGTAAATTCGTCATTTTCTACTCAAAACTGAACCCATTTGACCTATATTGACTCATATCGTCCAAGTCAAAGTGTTTAAGTCATTTTATACCCAGAACCTCTCCCGTTTCACCGAGTTCGACTCAAATCGATGTATTTTAAGTGTTTATGACATGTTAAGAGTAAATACGTCATCTTCTACCGAAAACTGATCCCATTTGACCTATATTGACTCATACCACTCGATTCGAAGTATTTAAGTAATTTTATACCTAGAACCTCTCGCATTTTACCGCATTTGACTCAAATCGATGTATTTCAACTATTTATGACATATTTAAGGGTAAATACGTCATTTTTTACCAAAAAATGATCCCATTTCACCTTTATTCACTCACATCTTCTAATTGAAAATGTTTAAATCATTTTACACCGAGAACCGCTCCCTTTTGATCGACTTTTACTCAAATCGATGTATTTAAAGTGGTTATGATATGTTCGAGGGTAAATATGTCATTTTATGCCCAAAACTTGTCCCATTTTACGTATATTGACTCATTTCATTCGACTCGAAGTTTTTAACTCTCTTTACATCTAGAATCTCTCCCATTTGATTAAGTTTGATTCAAATCGATGTATTTGAAGTGTTTATAACATGTTCAAGGGTAAATACGTCATTTTCTGCCCAGAGCTAGTCCCACTTGACCTATAGTGACTCATATCAAACGATTTGAAGTGGTTAAGTCATTTTATACCAATAACCTCTCCCATTTGACCGAGTTTGATTCAACTCTATGTATTTCAAGTGTTTATGACATGTTGAATGGTAAATACATCATATTATACCCAAAATGGATCCCATCTGACCTATATTGAAAAATATCGTCCGATTCAAAGTGTATAGGTCATTTTATAACCAAAACCTCTCCCGTTTGACTGAGTTGGACTCAAATCGATGTATTTCAAGTATTTATGACATTTTCAAGGGTTAATACGTCATATTATACCCAAAACTGGTCCCATTTGACCTGTATTAACTCATATCGTTCGATTCAAAGTGTTTAGGTCATTTTATACCTAGAACCTCTCCCATTTGATTTAGTTTGACTCAAATCGATGTATTTCAATTGTTTATGAGATGTTCAAGGGTAAACACGGCATTTTCTACCCAAAATTGATCCTATTTGACCAATATTGACCCATATCCTCCGATTCGAAGTGTTTAGGTCATTTATTACAAAAAAACTCTCCGTTTTGCCAGAGTTTTACTCAAATCAAAGTATTTCAAATGTTTATGACATAGTCAAGGGTAAAACGTCATTTTCTACCCAAAACTGATCCCATTTGACCGATATTGACTCATATTGTCCGATTTGAAAAGGCTAATTCATTTTATACCTAGAACCTCTCCCATTTGAACGAGTTTGACTCAAATCGATGTATTTCAAGGGTTTATAAGATGTTTAACGGTAAATTCGTCATTTTCTACTCAAAACTGAACCCATTTGACCTATATTGACTCATATCGTCCAAGTCAAAGTGTTTAAGTCATTTTATACCCAGAACCTCTCCCGTTTCACCGAGTTCGACTCAAATCGATGTATTTTAAGTGTTTATGACATGTTAAGAGTACAAACGTCATCTTCTACCGAAAACTGATCCCATTTGACCTATATTGACTCATACCACTCGATTCGAAGTATTTAAGTAATTTTATACCTAGAACCTCTCCCATTTTACCGCATTTGACTCAAATCGATGTATTTCAACTATTTATGACATATTTAAGGGTAAATACGTCATTTTTTACCAAAAAATGATCCCATTTCACCTTTATTCACTCACATCTTCTAATTGAAAATGTTTAAATCATTTTACACCGAGAACCGCTCCCTTTTGATCGACTTTTACTCAAATCGATGTATTTAAAGTGGTTATGATATGTTCGAGGGTAAATATGTCATTTTATGCCCAAAACTTACCCCATTTTACGTATATTGACTCATTTCATTCGACTCGAAGTTTTTAACTCTCTTTACATCTAGAATCTCTCCCATTTGATTAAGTTTGATTCAAATCGATGTATTTGAAGTGTTTATAACATGTTCAAGGGTAAATACGTCATTTTCTGCCCAAAGCTGGTCCCACTTGACCTATAGTGACTCATATCAAACGATTTGAAGTGGTTAAGTCATTTTATACCAATAACCTCTCCCATTTGACCGAGTTTGATTCAACTCTATGTATTTCAAGTGTTTATGACATGTTGAATGGTAAATACATCATATTATACCCAAAATGGATCCCATCTGACCTATATTGAAAAATATCGTCCGATTCAAAGTGTATAGGTCATTTTATAACCAAAACCTCTCCCGTTTGACTGAGTTGGACTCAAATCGATGTATTTCAAGTATTTATGACATTTTCAAGGGTTAATACGTCATATTATACCCAAAACTGGTCCCATTTGACCTGTATTAACTCATATCGTTCGATTCAAAGTGTTTACGACATTTTATACCTCGAACCTCTCCCATTTGATTGAGTTTGACTCAAATCGATGTATTTCAATTGTTTATGAGATGTTCAAGGGTAAACACGTCATTTTCTACCCAAAATTGATCCTATTTGACCAATATTGACCCATATCCTCCGATTCGAAGTGTTTAGGTCATTTATTACAAAAAAAACTCTCCGTTTTGCCAGAGTTTTACTCAAATCAAAGTATTTCAAATGTTTATGACATAGTCAAGGGTAAAACGTCATTTTCTACCCAAAACTGATCCCATTTGACCGATATTGACTCATATTGTCCGATTTGAAAAGGCTAATTCATTTTATACCTAGAACCTCTCCCATTTGAACGAGTTTGACTCAAATCGATGTATTTCAAGGGTTTATAAGATGTTTAACGGTAAATTCGTCATTTTCTACTCAAAACTGAACCCATTTGACCTATATTGACTCATATCGTCCAAGTCAAAGTGTTTAAGTCATTTTATACCCAGAACCTCTCCCGTTTCACCGAGTTCGACTCAAATCGATGTATTTTAAGTGTTTATGACATGTTAAGAGTACAAACGTCATCTTCTACCGAAAACTGATCCCATTTGACCTATATTGACTCATACCACTCGATTCGAAGTATTTAAGTAATTTTATACCTAGAACCTCTCCCATTTTACCGCATTTGACTCAAATCGATGTATTTCAACTATTTATGACATATTTAAGGGTAAATACGTCATTTTTTACCAAAAAATGATCCCATTTCACCTTTATTCACTCACATCTTCTAATTGAAAATGTTTAAATCATTTTACACCGAGAACCGCTCCCTTTTGATCGACTTTTACTCAAATCGATGTATTTAAAGTGGTTATGATATGTTCGAGGGTAAATATGTCATTTTATGCCCAAAACTTACCCCATTTTACGTATATTGACTCATTTCATTCGACTCGAAGTTTTTAACTCTCTTTACATCTAGAATCTCTCCCATTTGATTAAGTTTGATTCAAATCGATGTATTTGAAGTGTTTATAACATGTTCAAGGGTAAATACGTCATTTTCTGCCCAAAGCTGGTCCCACTTGACCTATAGTGACTCATATCAAACGATTTGAAGTGGTTAAGTCATTTTATACCAATAACCTCTCCCATTTGACCGAGTTTGATTCAACTCTATGTATTTCAAGTGTTTATGACATGTTCAATGGTAAATACATCATATTATACCCAAAATGGATCCCATCTGACCTATATTGAAAAATATCGTCCGATTCAAAGTGTATAGGTCATTTTATAACCAAAACCTCTCCCGTTTGACTGAGTTGGACTCAAATCGATGTATTTCAAGTATTTATGACATTTTCAAGGGTTAATACGTCATATTATACCCAAAACTGGTCCCATTTGACCTGTATTAACTCATATCGTTCGATTCAAAGTGTTTACGACATTTTATACCTCGAACCTCTCCCATTTGATTGAGTTTGACTCAAATCGATGTATTTCAATTGTTTATGAGATGTTCAAGGGTAAACACGTCATTTTCTACCCAAAATTGATCCTATTTGACCAATATTGACCCATATCCTCCGATTCGAAGTGTTTAGGTCATTTATTACAAAAAAAACTCTCCGTTTTGCCAGAGTTTTACTCAAATCAAAGTATTTCAAATGTTTATGACATAGTCAAGGGTAAAACGTCATTTTCTACCCAAAACTGATCCCATTTGACCGATATTGACTCATATTGTCCGATTTGAAAAGTTTAATTCATTTTATACCTAGAACCTCTCCCATTTGAACGAGTTTGACTCAAATCGATGTATTTCAAGGGTTTATAACATGTTTAACGGTAAATTCGTCATTTTCTACTCAAAACTGAACCCATTTGACCTATATTGACTCATATCGTCCAAGTCAAAGTGTTTAAGTCATTTTATACCCAGAACCTCTCCCGTTTGACCGAGTTCGACTCAAATCGATGTATTTTAAGTGTTTATGACATGTTAAGAGTAAATACGTCATCTTCTACCGAAAACTGATCCCATTTGACCTATATTGACTCATACCACTCGATTCGAAGTATTTAAGTAATTTTATACCTAGAACCTCTCCCATTTTACGGCATTTGACTCAAATCGATGTATTTCAACTATTTATGACATATTTAAGGGTAAATACGTCATTTTTTACCAAAAAATGATCCCATTTCACCTTTATTCACTCACATCTTCTAATTGAAAATGTTTAAATCATTTTACACCGAGAACCGCTCCCTTTTGATCGACTTTTACTCAAATCGATGAATTTAATGTGGTTATGATATGTTCGAGGGTAAATATGTCATTTTATGCCCAAAACTTATCCCATTTTACGTATATTGACTCATTTCATTCGACTCGAAGTTTTTAACTCTCTTTACATCTAGAATCTCTCCCATTTGATTAAGTTTGATTCAAATCGATGTATTTGAAGTGTTTATAACATGTTCAAGGGTAAATACGTCATTTTCTGCCCAAAGCTGGTCCCACTTGACCTATAGTGACTCATATCAAACGATTTGAAGTGGTTAAGTCATTTTATACCAATAACCTCTCCCATTTGACCGACTTTGATTAAACTCTATGTATTTCAAGTGTTTATGACATGTTCAATGGTAAATACATCATATTATACCCAAAATGGATCCCATCTGACCTATATTGAAAAATATCGTCCGATTCAAAGTGTATAGGTCATTTTATAACCAAAACCTCTCCCGTTTGACTGAGTTGGACTCAAATCGATGTATTTCAAGTATTTATGACATTTTCAAGGGTTAATACGTCATATTATACCCAAAACTGGTCCCATTTGACCTGTATTAACTCATATCGTTCGATTCAAAGTGTTTAGGTCATTTTATACCTAGAACCTCTCCCATTTGATTGAGTTTGACTCAAATCGATGTATTTCAATTGTTTATGAGATGTTCAAGGGTAAACACGGCATTTTCTACCCAAAATTGATCCTATTTGACCAATATTGACCCATATCCTCCGATTCGAAGTGTTTAGGTCATTTATTACAAAAAAACTCTCCGTTTTGCCAGAGTTTTACTCAAATCAAAGTATTTCAAATGTTTATGACATAGTCAAGGGTAAAACGTCATTTTCTACCCAAAACTGATCCCATTTGACCGATATTGACTCATATTGTCCGATTTGAAAAGGCTAATTCATTTTATACCTAGAACCTCTCCCATTTGAACGAGTTTGACTCAAATCGATGTATTTCAAGGGTTTATAAGATGTTTAACGGTAAATTCGTCATTTTCTACTCAAAACTGAACCCATTTGACCTATATTGACTCATATCGTCCAAGTCAAAGTGTTTAAGTCATTTTATACCCAGAACCTCTCCCGTTTCACCGAGTTCGACTCAAATCGATGTATTTTAAGTGTTTATGACATGTTAAGAGTACAAACGTCATCTTCTACCGAAAACTGATCCCATTTGACCTATATTGACTCATACCACTCGATTCGAAGTATTTAAGTCATTTTATACCTAGAACCTCTCCCATTTTACCGCATTTGACTCAAATCGATGTATTTCAACTATTTATGACATATTTAAGGGTAAATACGTCATTTTTTACCAAAAAATGATCCCATTTCACCTTTATTCACTCACATCTTCTAATTGAAAATGTTTAAATCATTTTACACCGAGAACCGCTCCCTTTTGATCGACTTTTACTCAAATCGATGTATTTAAAGTGGTTATGATATGTTCGAGGGTAAATATGTCATTTTATGCCCAAAACTTATCCCATTTTACGTATATTGACTCATTTCATTCGACTCGAAGTTTTTAACTCTCTTTACATCAAGAATCTCTCCCATTTGATTAAGTTTGATTCAAATCGATGTATTTGAAGTGTTTATAACATGTTCAAGGGTAAATACGTCATTTTCTGCCCAAAGCTGGTCCCACTTGACCTATAGTGACTCATATCAAACGATTTGAAGTGGTTAAGTCATTTTATACCAATAACCTCTCCCATTTGACCGAGTTTGATTCAACCCTATGTATTTCAAGTGTTTATGACATGTTCAATGGTAAATACATCATATTATACCCAAAATGGATCCCATGTGACCTATATTGAAAAATATCGTCCGATTCAAAGTGTATAGGTCATTTTATAACCAAAACCTCTCCCGTTTGACTGAGTTGGACTCAAATCAATGTATTTCAAGTATTTATGACATTTTCAAGGGTTAATACGTCATATTATACCCAAAACTGGTCCCATTTGACCTGTATTAACTCATATCGTTCGATTCAAAGTGTTTAGGTCATTTTATACCTAGAACCTCTCCCATTTGATTGAGTTTGACTCAAATCGATGTATTTCAATTGTTTATGAGATGTTCAAGGGTAAACACGTCATTTTCTACCCAAAATTGATCCTATTTGACCAATATTGACCCATATCCTCCGATTCGAAGTGTTTAGGTCATTTATTACAAAAAAACTCTCCGTTTTGCCAGAGTTTTACTCAAATCAAAGTATTTCAAATGTTTATGACATAGTCAAGGGTAAAACGTCATTTTCTACCCAAAACTGATCCCATTTGACCGATATTGACTCATATTGTCCGATTTGAAAAGTTTAATTCATTTTATACCTAGAACCTCTCCCATTTGAACGAGTTTGACTCAAATCGATGTATTTCAAGGGTTTATAACATGTTTAACGGTAAATTCGTCATTTTCTACTCAAAACTGAACCCATTTGACCTATATTGACTCATATCGTCCAAGTCAAAGTGTTTAAGTCATTTTATACCCAGAACCTCTCCCGTTTGACCGAGTTTGACTCAAATCGATGTATTTTAAGTGTTTATGACATGTTAAGAGTAAATACGTCATCTTCTACCGAAAACTGATCCCATTTGACCTATATTGACTCATACCACTCGATTCGAAGTATTTAAGTAATTTTATACCTAGAACCTCTCCCATTTTACGGCATTTGACTCAAATCGATGTATTTCAACTATTTATGACATATTTAAGGGTAAATACGTCATTTTTTACCAAAAAATGATCCCATTTCACCTTTATTCACTCACATCTTCTAATTGAAAATGTTTAAATCATTTTACACCGAGAACCGCTCCCTTTTGATCGACTTTTACTCAAATCGATGAATTTAATGTGGTTATGATATGTTCGAGGGTAAATATGTCATTTTATGCCCAAAACTTCTCCCATTTTACGTATATTGACTCATTTCATTCGACTCGAAGTTTTTAACTCTCTTTACATCTAGAATCTCTCCCATTTGATTAAGTTTGATTCAAATCGATGTATTTGAAGTGTTTATAACATGTTCAAGGGTAAATACGTCATTTTCTGCCCAAAGCTGGTCCCACTTGACCTATAGTGACTCATATCAAACGATTTGAAGTGGTTAAGTCATTTTATACCAATAACCTCTCCCATTTGACCGACTTTGATTCAACTCTATGTATTTCAAGTGTTTATGACATGTTCAATGGTAAATACATCATATTATACCCAAAATGGATCCCATCTGACCTATATTGAAAAATATCGTCCGATTCAAAGTGTATAGGTCATTTTATAACCAAAACCTCTCCCGTTTGACTGAGTTGGACTCAAATCGATGTATTTCAAGTATTTATGACATTTTCAAGGGTTAATACGTCATATTATACCCAAAACTGGTCCCATTTGACCTGTATTAACTCATATCGTTCGATTCAAAGTGTTTAGGTCATTTTATACCTAGAACCTCTCCCATTTGATTGAGTTTGACTCAAATCGATGTATTTCAATTGTTTATGAGATGTTCAAGGGTAAACACGTCATTTTCTACCCAAAATTGATCCTATTTGACCAATATTGACCCATATCCTCCGATTCGAAGTGTTTAGGTCATTTATTACAAAAAAACTCTCCGTTTTGCCAGAGTTTTACTCAAATCAAAGTATTTCAAATGTTTATGACATAGTCAAGGGTAAAACGTCATTTTCTACCCAAAACTGATCCCATTTGACCGATATTGACTCATATTGTCCGATTTGAAAAGTTTAATTCATTTTATACCTAGAACCTCTCCCATTTGAACGAGTTTGACTCAAATCGATGTATTTCAAGGGTTTATAACATGTTTAACGGTAAATTCGTCATTTTCTACTCAAAACTGAACCCATTTGACCTATATTGACTCATATCGTCCAAGTCAAAGTGTTTAAGTCATTTTATACCCAGAACCTCTCCCGTTTGACCGAGTTCGACTCAAATCGATGTATTTTAAGTGTTTATGACATGTTAAGAGTAAATACGTCATCTTCTACCGACAACTGATCCCATTTGACCTATATTGACTCATACCACTCGATTCGAAGTATTTAAGTCATTTTATACCTAGAACCTCTCCCATTTTACCGCATTTGACTCAAATCGATGTATTTCAACTATTTATGACATATTTAAGGGTAAATACGTCATTTTTTACCAAAAAATGATCCCATTTCATCTTTATTCACTCACATCTTCTAATTGAAAATGTTTAAATCATTTTACACCGAGAACCGCTCCCTTTTGATCGACTTTTACTCAAATCGATGTATTTAAAGTGGTTATGATATGTTCGTGGGTAAATATGTCATTTTATGCCCAAAACTTGTCCCATTTTACGTATATTGACTCATTTCATTCGACTCGAAGTTTTTAACTCTCTTTACATCTAGAATCTCTCCCATTTGATTAAGTTTGATTCAAATCGATGTATTTGAAGTGTTTATAACATGTTCAAGGGTAAATACGTCATTTTCTTCCCAAAGCTGGTCCCACTTGACCTATAGTGACTCATATCAAACGATTTGAAGTGGTTAAGTCATTTTATACCAATAACCTCTCCCATTTGACCGAGTTTGATTCAACCCTATGTATTTCAAGTGTTTATGACATGTTCAATGGTAAATACATCATATTATACCCAAAATGGATCCCATGTGACCTATATTGAAAAATATCGTCCGATTCAAAGTGTATAGGTCATTTTATAACCAAAACCTCTCCCGTTTGACTGAGTTGGACTCAAATCAATGTATTTCAAGTATTTATGACATTTTCAAGGGTTAATACGTCATATTATACCCAAAACTGGTCCCATTTGACCTGTATTAACTCATATCGTTCGATTCAAAGTGTTTAGGTCATTTTATACCTAGAACCTCTCCCATTTGATTGAGTTTGACTCAAATCGATGTATTTCAATTGTTTATGAGATGTTCAAGGGTAAACACGTCATTTTCTACCCAAAATTGATCCTATTTGACCAATATTGACCCATATCCTCCGATTCGAAGTGTTTAGGTCATTTATTACAAAAAAACTCTCCGTTTTGCCAGAGTTTTACTCAAATCAAAGTATTTCAAATGTTTATGACATAGTCAAGGGTAAAACGTCATTTTCTACCCAAAACTGATCCCATTTGACCGATATTGACTCATATTGTCCGATTTGAAAAGTTTAATTCATTTTATACCTAGAACCTCTCCCATTTGAACGAGTTTGACTCAAATCGATGTATTTCAAGGGTTTATAACATGTTTAACGGTAAATTCGTCATTTTCTACTCAAAACTGAACCCATTTGACCTATATTGACTCATATCGTCCAAGTCAAAGTGTTTAAGTCATTTTATACCCAGAACCTCTCCCGTTTGACCGAGTTTGACTCAAATCGATGTATTTTAAGTGTTTATGACATGTTAAGAGTAAATACGTCATCTTCTACCGAAAACTGATCCCATTTGACCTATATTGACTCATACCACTCGATTCGAAGTATTTAAGTAATTTTATACCTAGAACCTCTCCCATTTTACCGCATTTGACTCAAATCGATGTATTTCAACTATTTATGACATATTTAAGGGTAAATACGTCATTTTTTACCAAAAAATGATCCCATTTCACCTTTATTCACTCACATCTTCTAATTGAAAATGTTTAAATCATTTTACACCGAGAACCGCTCCCTTTTGATCGACTTTTACTCAAATCGATGTATTTAAAGTGGTTATGATATGTTCGTGGGTAAATATGTCATTTTATGCCCAAAACTTGTCCCATTTTACGTATATTGACTCATTTCATTCGACTTGAAGTTTTTAACTCTCTTTACATCTAGAATCTCTCCCATTTGATTAAGTTTGATTCAAATCGATGTATTTGAAGTGTTTATAACATGTTCAAGGGTAAATACGTCATTTTCTTCCCAAAGCTGGTCCCACTTGACCTATAGTGACTCATATCAAACGATTTGAAGTGGTTAAGTCATTTTATACCAATAACCTCTCCCATTTGACCGAGTTTGATTCAACTCTATGTATTTCAAGTGTTTATGACATGTTGAATGGTAAATACATCATATTATACCCAAAATGGATCCCATCTGACCTATATTGAAAAATATCGTCCGATTCAAAGTGTATAGGTCATTTTATAACCAAAACCTCTCCCGTTTGACTGAGTTGGACTCAAATCGATGTATTTCAAGTATTTATGACATTTTCAAGGGTTAATACGTCATATTATACCCAAAACTGGTCCCATTTGACCTGTATTAACTCATATCGTTCGATTCAAAGTGTTTAGGTCATTTTATACCTAGAACCTCTCCCATTTGATTTAGTTTGACTCAAATCGATGTATTTCAATTGTTTATGAGATGTTCAAGGGTAAACACGGCATTTTCTACCCAAAATTGATCCTATTTGACCAATATTGACCCATATCCTCCGATTCGAAGTGTTTAGGTCATTTATTACAAAAAAACTCTCCGTTTTGCCAGAGTTTTACTCAAATCAAAGTATTTCAAATGTTTATGACATAGTCAAGGGTAAAACGTCATTTTCTACCCAAAACTGATCCCATTTGACCGATATTGACTCATATTGTCCGATTTGAAAAGGCTAATTCATTTTATACCTAGAACCTCTCCCATTTGAACGAGTTTGACTCAAATCGATGTATTTCAAGGGTTTATAAGATGTTTAACGGTAAATTCGTCATTTTCTACTCAAAACTGAACCCATTTGACCTATATTGACTCATATCGTCCAAGTCAAAGTGTTTAAGTCATTTTATACCCAGAACCTCTCCCGTTTCACCGAGTTCGACTCAAATCGATGTATTTTAAGTGTTTATGACATGTTAAGAGTACAAACGTCATCTTCTACCGAAAACTGATCCCATTTGACCTATATTGACTCATACCACTCGATTCGAAGTATTTAAGTAATTTTATACCTAGAACCTCTCCCATTTTACCGCATTTGACTCAAATCGATGTATTTCAACTATTTATGACATATTTAAGGGTAAATACGTCATTTTTTACAAAAAAATGATCCCATTTCACCTTTATTCACTCACATCTTCTAATTGAAAATGTTTAAATCATTTTACACCGAGAACCGCTCCCTTTTGATCGACTTTTACTCAAATCGATGTATTTAATGTGGTTATGATATGTTCGAGGGTAAATATGTCATTTTATGCCCAAAACTTGTCCCATTTTACGTATATTGACTCATTTCATTCGACTCGAAGTTTTTAACTCTCTTTACATCTAGAATCTCTCCCATTTGATTAAGTTTGATTGAAATCGATGTATTTGAAGTGTTTATAACATGTTCAAGGGTAAATACGTCATTTTCTTCCCAAAGCTGGTCCCACTTGACCTATAGTGACTCATATCAAACGATTTGAAGTGGTTAAGTCATTTTATACCAATAACCTCTCCCATTTGACCGAGTTTGATTCAACGCTATGTATTTCAAGTGTTTATGACATGTTCAATGGTAAATACATCATATTATACCCAAAAAGGATCCCATGTGACCTATATTGAAAAATATCGTCCGATTCAAAGTGTATAGGTCATTTTATAACCAAAACCTCTCCCGTTTGACTGAGTTGGACTCAAATCGATGTATTTCAAGTATTTATGACATTTTCAAGGGTTAATACGTCATATTATACCCAAAACTGGTCCCATTTGACCTGTATTAACTCATATCGTTCGATTCAAAGTGTTTAGGTCATTTTATACCTAGAACCTCTCCCATTTGATTGAGTTTGACTCAAATCGATGTATTTCAATTGTTTATGAGATGTTCAAGGGTAAACACGGCATTTTCTACCCAAAATTGATCCTATTTGACCAATATTGACCCATATCCTCCGATTCGAAGTGTTTAGGTCATTTATTACAAAAAAACTCTCCGTTTTGCCAGAGTTTTACTCAAATCAAAGTATTTCAAATGTTTATGACATAGTCAAGGGTAAAACGTCATTTTCTACCCAAAACTGATCCCATTTGACCGATATTGACTCATATTGTCCGATTTGAAAAGTTTAATTCATTTTATACCTAGAACCTCTCCCATTTGAACGAGTTTGACTCAAATCGATGTATTTCAAGGGTTTATAAGATGTTTAACGGTAAATTCGTCATTTTCTACTCAAAACTGAACCCATTTGACCTATATTGACTCATATCGTCCAAGTCAAAGTGTTTAAGTCATTTTATACCCAGAACCTCTCCCGTTTGACCGAGTTCGACTCAAATCGATGTATTTTAAGTGTTTATGACATGTTAAGAGTAAATACGTCATCTTCTACCGAAAACTGATCCCATTTGACCTATATTGACTCATACCACTCGATTCGAAGTATTTAAGTAATTTTATACCTAGAACCTCTCCCATTTTACCGCATTTGACTCAAATCGATGTATTTCAACTATTTACGACATATTTAAGGGTAAATACATCATTTTTTACAAAAAAATGATCCCATTTCACCTTTATTCACTCACATCTTCTAATTCAAAATGTTTAAATCATTTTACACCGAGAACCGCTCCCTTTTGATCGACTTTTACTCAAATCGATGTATTTAAAGTGGTTATGATATGTTCGAGGGTAAATATGTCATTTTATGCCCAAAACTTATCCCATTTTACGTATATTGACTCATTTCATTCGATTTGAAGTTTTTAACTCTCTGTACATCTAGAATCTCTCCCATTTGATTAAGTTTCATTCAAATCGATGTATTTGAAGTGTTTATAACATGTTCAAGGGTAAATACGTCATTTTCTGCCCAAAGCTGGTCGCACTTGACCTATAGTGACTCATATCAAACGATTTGAAGTGGTTAAGTCATTTTATACCAATAACCTCTCCCATTTGACCGAGTTTGATTCAACCCTATGTATTTCAAGTGTTTATGACATGTTCAATGGTAAATACATCATATTATACCCAAAATGGATCCCATCTGACCTATATTGAAAAATATCGTCCGATTCAAAGTGTATAGGTCATTTTATAACCAAAACCTCTCCCGTTTGACTGAGTTGGACTCAAATCGATGTATTTCAAGTATTTATGACATTTTCAAGGGTTAATACGTCATATTATACCCAAAACTGGTCCCATTTGACCTGTATTAACTCATATCGTTCGATTCAAAGTGTTTAGGTCATTTTATACCTAGAACCTCTCCCATTTGATTGAGTTTGACTCAAATCGATGTATTTCAATTGTTTATGAGATGTTCAAGGGTAAACACGTCATTTTCTACCCAAAATTGATCCTATTTGACCAATATTGACCCATATCCTCCGATTCGAAGTGTTTAGGTCATTTATTACAAAAAAACTCTCCGTTTTGCCAGAGTTTTACTCAAATCAAAGTATTTCAAATGTTTATGACATAGTCAAGGGTAAAACGTCATTTTCTACCCAAAACTGATCCCATTTGACCGATATTGAATCATATTGTCCGATTTGAAAAGTTTAATTCATTTTATACCTAGAACCTCTCCCATTTGAACGAGTTTGACTCAAATCGATGTATTTCAAGGGTTTATAACATGTTTAACGGTAAATTCGTCATTTTCTACTCAAAACTGAACCCATTTGACCTATATTGACTCATATCGTCCAAGTCAAAGTGTTTAAGTCATTTTATACCCAGAACCTCTCCCGTTTCACCGAGTTCGACTCAAATCGATGTATTTTAAGTGTTTATGACATGTTAAGAGTAAATACGTCATCTTCTACCGAAAACTGATCCCATTTGACCTATATTGACTCATACCACTCGATTCGAAGTATTTAAGTAATTTTATACCTAGAACCTCTCCCATTTTACCGCATTTGACTCAAATCGATGTATTTCAACTATTTATGACATATTTAAGGGTAAATACGTCATTTTTTACCAAAAAATGATCCCATTTCACCTTTATTCACTCACATCTTCTAATTCAAAATGTTTAAATCATTTTACACCGAGAACCGCTCCCTTTTGATCGACTTTTACTCAAATCGATGTATTTAAAGTGGTTATGATATGTTCGTGGGTAAATATGTCATTTTATGCCCAAAACTTGTCCCATTTTACGTATATTGACTCATTTCATTCGATTCGAAGTTTTTAACTCTCTTTACATCTAGAATCTCTCCCATTTGATTAAGTTTGATTCAAATCGATGTATTTGAAGTGTTTATAACATGTTCAAGGGTAAATACGTCATTTTCTTCCCAAAGCTGGTCCCACTTGACCTATAGTGACTCATATCAAACGATTTGAAGTGGTTAAGTCATTTTATACCAATAACCTCTCCCATTTGACCGAGTTTGATTCAACCCTATGTATTTCAAGTGTTTATGACATGTTCAATGGTAAATACATCATATTATACCCAAAATGGATCCCATGTAACCTATATTGAAAAATATCGTCCGATTTAAAGTGTATAGGTCATTTTATAACCAAAACCTCTCTCGTTTGACTGAGTTGGACTCAAATCGATGTATTTCAAGTATTTATGACATTTTCAAGGGTTAATACGTCATATTATACCCAAAACTGGTCCCATTTGACCTGTATTAACTCATATCGTTCGATTCAAAGTGTTTAGGTCATTTTATACCTAGAACCTCTCCCATTTGATTGAGTTTGACTCAAATCGATGTATTTCAATTGTTTATGAGATGTTCAAGGGTAAACACGTCATTTTCTACCCAAAATTGATCCTATTTGACCAATATTGACCCATATCCTCCGATTCGAAGTGTTTAGGTCATTTATTACAAAAAAACTCTCCGTTTTGCCAGAGTTTTACTCAAATCAAAGTATTTCAAATGTTTATGACATAGTCAAGGGTAAAACGTCATTTTCTACCCAAAACTGATCCCATTTGACCGATATTGACTCATATTGTCCGATTTGAAAAGTTTAATTCATTTTATACCTAGAACCTCTCCCATTTGAACGAGTTTGACTCAAATCGATGTATTTCAAGGGTTTATAACATGTTTAACGGTAAATTCGTCATTTTCTACTCAAAACTGAACCCATTTGACCTATATTGACTCATATCGTCCAAGTCAAACTGTTTAAGTCATTTTATACCCAGAACCTCTCCCGTTTGACCGAGTTCGACTCAAATCGATGTATTTTAAGTGTTTATGACATGTTAAGAGTAAATACGTCATCTTCTACCGAAAACTGATCCCATTTGACCTATATTGACTCATACCACTCGATTCGAAGTATTTAAGTAATTTTATACCTAGAACCTCTCCCATTTTACCGCATTTGACTCAAATCGATGTATTTCAACTATTTATGACATATTTAAGGGTAAATACGTCATTTTTTACCAAAAAATGATCCCATTTCACCTTTATTCACTCACATCTTCTAATTCAAAATGTTTAAATCATTTTACACCGAGAACCGCTTCCTTTTGATCGACTTTTACTCAAATCGATGTATTTAAAGTGGTTATGATATCTTCGAGGGTAAATATGTAATTTTATGCCCAAAACTTATCCCATTTTATGTATATTGACTCATTTCATTCGATTCGAAGTTTTTAACTCTCTTTACATCTAGAATCTCTCCCATTTGATTAAGTTTGATTCAAATCGATGTATTTGAAGTGTTTATAACATGTTCAAGGGTAAATACGTCATTTTCTTCCCAAAGCTGGTCCCACTTGACCTATAGTGACTCATATCAAACGATTTGAAGTGGTTAAGTCATTTTATACCAATAACCTCTCCCATTTGACCGAGTTTGATTCAACTCTATGTATTTCAAGTGTTTATGACATGTTCAATGGTAAATACATCATATTATACCCAAAATGGATCCCATTTAACCTATATTGAAAAATATCGTCCGATTCAAAGTGTATAGGTCATTTTATAACCAAAACCTCTCCCGTTTGACTGAGTTGGACTCAAATCGATGTATTTCAAGTATTTATGACATTTTCAAGGGTTAATACGTCATATTATACCCAAAACTGGTCCCATTTGACCTGTATTAACTCATATCGTTCGATTCAAAGTGTTTAGGTCATTTTATACCTAGAACCTCTCCCATTTGATTGAGTTTGACTCAAATCGATGTATTTCAATTGTTTATGAGATGTTCAAGGGTAAACACGTCATTTTCTACCCAAAATTGATCCTATTTGACCAATATTGACCCATATCCTCCGATTCGAAGTGTTTAGGTCATTTATTACAAAAAAACTCTCCGTTTTGCCAGAGTTTTACTCAAATCAAAGTATTTCAAATGTTTATGACATAGTCAAGGGTAAAACGTCATTTTCTACCCAAAACTGATCCCATTTGACCGATATTGACTCATATTGTCCGATTTGAAAAGTTTAATTCATTTTATACCTAGAACCTCTCCCATTTGAACGAGTTTGACTCAAATCGATGTATTTCAAGGGTTTATAACATGTTTAACGGTAAATTCGTCATTTTCTACTCAAAACTGAACCCATTTGACCTATATTGACTCATATCGTCCAAGTCAAAGTGTTTAAGTCATTTTATACCCAGAACCTCTCCCGTTTGACCGAGTTTGACTCAAATCGATGTATTTTAAGTGTTTATGACATGTTAAGAGTAAATACGTAATCTTCTACCGAAAACTGATCCCATTTGACCTATATTGACTCATACCACTCGATTCGAAGTATTTAAGTAATTTTATACCTAGAACCTCTCCCATTTGATTGAGTTTGACTCAAATCGATGTATTTCAATTGTTTATGAGATGTTCAAGGGTAAACACGTCATTTTCTACCCAAAATTGATCCTATTCGACCAATATTGACCCATATCCTCCGATTCGAAGTGTTTAGGTCATTTTATACCCAGAACCTCTCCCGTTTGACCGAGTTCGACTCAAATCGATGTATTTTAAGTGTTTATGACATGTTAAGAGTAAATACGTCATCTTCTACCGAAAACTGATCCCATTTGACCTATATTGACTCATATTGTCCGATTTGAAAAGTTTAATTCATTTTATACCTAGAACCTCTCCCATTTGAACGAGTTTGACTCAAATCGATGTATTTCAAGGGTTTATAACATGTTTAACGGTAAATTCGTCATTTTCTACTCAAAACTGAAGCCATTTGACCTATATTGACTCATATCGTCCAAGTCAAAGTGTTTAAGTAATTTTATACCTAGAACCTCTCCCATTTTACCGCATTTGACTCAAATCGATGTATTTCAACTATTTATGACATATTTAAGGGTAAATACGTCATTTTTTACCAAAAAATGATCCCATTTCACCTTTATTCACTCACATCTTCTAATTCAAAATGTTTAAATCATTTTACACCGAGAACCGCTCCCTTTTGATCGACTTTTACTCAAATCAATGTATTTAAAGTGGTTATGATATGTTCGTGGGTAAATACGTCATTTTATGCCCAAAACTTATCCCATTTTACGTATATTGACTCATTTCATTCGATTCGAAGTTTTTAACTCTCTGTACATCTAGAATCTCTCCCATTTGATTAAGTTTGATTCAAATCGATGTATTTGAAGTGTTTATAACATGTTCATGGGTAAATACGTCATTTTCTGCCCAAAGCTGGTCCCACTTGACCTATAGTGACTCATATCAAACGATTTGAAGTGGTTAAGTCATTTTATACCAATAACCTCTCCCATTTGACCGAGTTTGATTCAACCCTATGTATTTCAAGTGTTTATGACATGTTTAATGGTAAATACATCATATTATACCCAAAATGGATCCCATTTGACCTATATTGAAAAATATCGTCCGATTTAAAGTGTATAGGTCATTTTATAACCAAAACCTCTCCCGTTTGACTGAGTTGGACTCAAATCGATGTATTTCAAGTATTTATGACATTTTCAAGGGTTAATACGTCATATTATA
This sequence comes from Dysphania ambrosioides, assembly GCA_026401315.1. Classification (NCBI taxonomy): domain Eukaryota; kingdom Viridiplantae; phylum Streptophyta; class Magnoliopsida; order Caryophyllales; family Amaranthaceae; genus Dysphania; species Dysphania ambrosioides. The sequence continues at coordinate 17,506,195 of CM048666.1, forward strand.
CCCAAAACTGGTCCCATTTGACCTGTATTAACTCATATCGTTCGATTCAAAGTGTTTAGGTCATTTTATACCTAGAACCTCTCCCATTTGATTGAGTTTGACTCAAATCGATGTATTTCAATTGTTTATGAGGTGTTCAAGGGTAAACACGTCATTTTCTACCCAAAATTGATCCTATTTGACCAATATTGACCCATATCCTCCGATTCGAAGTGTTTAGGTCATTTATTACAAAAAAACTCTCCGTTTTGCCAGAGTTTTACTCAAATCAAAGTATTTCAAATGTTTATGACATAGTCAAGGGTAAAACGTCATTTTCTACCAAAAACTGATCCCATTTGACCGATATTGACTCATATTGTCCGATTTGAAAAGATTAATTCATTTTATACCTAGAACCTCTCCTATTTGAACGAGTTTGACTCAAATCGATGTATTTCAAGGGTTTATAACATGTTTAACGGTAAATTCGTCATTTTCTACTCAAAACTGAACCCATTTGACCTATATTGACTCATATCGTCCAAGTCAAAGTGTTTAAGTCATTTTATACCCAGAACCTCTCCCGTTTGACCGAGTTCGACTCAAATCGATGTATTTTAAGTGTTTATGACATGTTAAGAGTAAATACGTAATCTTCTACCGAAAACTGATCCCATTTGACCTATATTGACTCATACCACTCGATTCGAAGTATTTAAGTGATTTTATACCTAGAACCTCTCCCATTTTACCGCATTTGACTCAAATCGATGTATTTCAACTATTTATGACATATTTAAGGGTAAATACGTCATTTTTTACCAAAAAATGATCCCATTTCACCTTTATTCACTCACATCTTCTAATTCAAAATGTTTAAATCATTTTACACCGAGAACCGCTCCCTTTTGATCGACTTTTACTCAAATCGATGTATTTAAAGTGGTTATGATATGTTCGTGGGTAAATATGTCATTTTATGCCCAAAACTTATCCCATTTTACGTATATTGACTCATTTCATTCGATTCGAAGTTTTTAACTCTCTGTACATCTAGAATCTCTCCCATTTGATTAAGTTTGATTCAAATCGATGTATTTGAAGTGTTTATAACATGTTCAAGGGTAAATACGTCATTTTCTGCCCAAAGCTAGTCCCACTTGACCTATAGTGACTCATATCAAACGATTTGAAGTGGTTAAGTCATTTTATACCAATAACCTCTCCCATTTGACCGAGTTTGATTCAACCCTATGTATTTCAAGTGTTTATGACATGTTCAATGGTAAATACATCATATTATACCCAAAATGGATCCCATGTGACCTATATTAAAAAATATCGTCCGATTCAAAGTGTATAGGTCATTTTATAACCAAAACCTCTCCCGTTTGACTGAGTTGGACTCAAATCGATGTATTTCAAGTATTTATGACATTTTCAAGGGTTAATACGTCATATTATACCCAAAACTGGTCCCATTTGACCTGTATTAACTCATATCGTTCGATTCAAAGTGTTTAGGTCATTTTATACCTCGAACCTCTCCCATTTGATTTAGTTTGACTCAAATCGATGTATTTCAATTGTTTATGAGATGTTCAAGGGTAAACACGTCATTTTCTACCCAAAATTGATCCTATTTGACCAATTTTGACCCATATCCTCCGATTCGAAGTGTTTAGGTCATTTATTACAAAAAAACTCTCCGTTTTGCCAGAGTTTTACTCAAATCAAAGTATTTCAAATGTTTATGATATAGTCAAGGGTAAAACGTCATTTTCTACCCACAACTGATCCCATTTGACCGATATTGACTCATATTGTCCGATTTGAAAAGTTTAATTCATTTTATACCTAGAACCTCTCCCATTTGAACGCGTTTGACTCAAATCGATGTATTTCAAGGGTTTATAACATGTTTAACGGTAAATTCGTCATTTTCTACTCAAAATTGAACCCATTTGACCTATATTGACTCATATCGTCCAAGTCAAAGTGTTTAAGTCATTTTATACCCAGAACCTCTCCCGTTTGACCGAGTTCGACCCAAATCGATGTATTTTAAGTGTTTATGACATGTTAAGAGTAAATACGTCATTTTCTACCGAAAACTGATCCCATTTGACCTATATTGACTCATACCACTCGATTCGAAGTATTTAAGTCATTTTATACCTAGAACCTCTCCCATTTTATCGCATTTGACTCAAATCGATGTATTTCAACTATTTATGACATATTTAAGGGTAAATACGTCATTTTTTACCAAAAAATGATCCCATTTCACCTTTATTCACTCACATCTTCTAATTGAAAATGTTTAAATCATTTTACACCGAGAACCGCTCCCTTTTCATCGACTTTTACTCAAATCGATGTATTTAAAGTGGTTATGATATGTTCGAGGGTAAATATGTCATTTTATGCCCAAAACTTATCCCATTTTACGTATATCGACTCATTTCATTCGATTCGAAGTTTTTAACTCTCTTTACATCTAGAATCTCTCCCATTTGATTAAGTTTGATTCAAATCGATGTATTTGAAGTGTTTATAACATGTTCAAGGGTAAATACGTCATTTTCTTCCCAAAGCTGGTCCCACTTGACCTATAGTGACTCATATCAAACGATTTGAAGTGGTTAAGTCATTTTATACCAATAACCTCTCCCATTTGACCGAGTTTGATTCAACCCTATGTATTTCAAGTGTTTATGACATGTTCAATGGTAAATACATCATATTATACCCAAAATGGATCCCATGTGACCTATATTGAAAAATATCGTCCGATTCAAAGTGTATAGGTCATTTTATAACCAAAACCTCTCCCGTTTGACTGAGTTGGACTCAAATCGATGTATTTCAAGTATTTATGACATTTTCAAGGGTTAATACGTCATATTATACCCAAAACTGGTCCCATTTGACCTGTATTAACTCATATCGTTCGATTCAAAGTGTTTAGGTCATTTTATACCTAGAACCTCTCCCATTTGATTTAGTTTGACTCAAATCGATGTATTTCAATTGTTTATGAGATGTTCAAGGGTAAACACGTCATTTTCTACCCAAAATTGATCCTATTTGACCAATATTGACCCATATCCTCCGATTCGAAGTGTTTAGGTCATTTATTACAAAAAAACTCTCCGTTTTGCCAGAGTTTTACTCAAATCAAAGTATTTCAAATGTTTATGACATAGTCAAGGGTAAAACGTCATTTTCTACCCAAAACTGATCCCATTTGACCGATATTGACTCATATTGTCCGATTTGAAAAGTTTAATTCATTTTATACCTAGAACCTCTCCCATTTGAACGAGTTTGACTCAAATCGATGTATTTCAAGGGTTTATAACATGTTTAACGGTAAATTCGTCATTTTCTACTCAAAACTGAACCCATTTGACCTATATTGACTCATATCGTCCAAGTCAAAGTGTTTAAGTCATTTTATACCCAGAACCTCTCCCGTTTGACCGAGTTCGACCCAAATCGATGTATTTTAAGTGTTTATGACATGTTAAGAGTAAATACGTCATTTTCTACCGAAAACTGATCCCATTTGACCTATATTGACTCATACCACTCGATTCGAAGTATTTAAGTCATTTTATACCTAGAACCTCTCCCATTTTACCGCATTTGACTCAAATCGATGTATTTCAACTATTTATGACATATTTAAGGGTAAATACGTCATTTTTTAACAAAAAATGATCCCATTTCAACTTTATTCACTCACATCTTCTAATTCAAAATGTTTAAATCATTTTACACCGAGAACCGCTCCCTTTTGATCGACTTTTACTCAAATCGATGTATTTAAAGTGGTTATGATATGTTCGAGGGTAAATATGTCATTTTATGCCCAAAACTTATCCCATTTTACGTATATCGACTCATTTCATTCGATTCGAAGTTTTTAACTCTCTTTACATCTAGAATCTCTCCCATTTGATTAAGTTTGATTCAAATCGATGTATTTGAAGTGTTTATAACATGTTCAAGGGTAAATACGTCATTTTCTTCCCAAAGCTGGTCCCACTTGACCTATAGTGACTCATATCAAACGATTTGAAGTGGTTAAGTCATTTTATACCAATAACCTCTCCCATTTGACCGAGTTTGATTCAACCCTATGTATTTCAAGTGTTTATGACATGTTCAATGGTAAATACATCATATTATACCCAAAATGGATCCCATCTGACCTATATTGAAAAATATCGTCCGATTCAAAGTGTATAGGTCATTTTATAACCAAAACCTCTCCCGTTTGACTGAGTTGGACTCAAATCGATGTATTTCAAGTATTTATGACATTTTCAAGGGTTAATACGTCATATTATACCCAAAACTGGTCCCATTTGACCTGTATTAACTCATATCGTTCGATTCAAAGTGTTTAGGTCATTTTATACCTAGAACCTCTCCCATTTGATTTAGTTTGACTCAAATCGATGTATTTCAATTGTTTATGAGATGTTCAAGGGTAAACACGTCATTTTCTACCCAAAATTGATCCTATTTGACCAATATTGACCCATATCCTCCGATTCGAAGTGTTTAGGTCATTTATTACAAAAAAACTCTCCGTTTTGCCAGAGTTTTACTCAAATCAAAGTATTTCAAATGTTTATGACATAGTCAAGGGTAAAACGTCATTTTCTACCCAAAACTGATCCCATTTGACCGATATTGACTCATATTGTCCGATTTGAAAAGTTTAATTCATTTTATACCTAGAACCTCTCCCATTTGAACGAGTTTGACTCAAATCGATGTATTTCAAGGGTTTATAACATGTTTGACGGTAAATTCGTCATTTTCTACTCAAAAGTGAACCCATTTGACCTATATTGACTCATATCGTCCAAGTCAAAGTGTTTAAGTCATTTTATAACCAGAACCTCTCCCGTTTGACCGAGTTCGACTCAAATCGATGTATTTTAAGTGTTTATGACATGTTAAGGGTAAATACGTCATCTTCTACCGAAAACTGATCCCATTTGACCTATATTGACTCATACCACTCGATTCGAAGTATTTAAGTAATTTTGTACCTAGAACCTCTCCCATTTTACCGCATTTGACTCAAATCGATGTATTTCAACTATTTATGACATATTTAAGGGTAAATACGTCATTTTTTACCAAAAAATGATCCCATTTCACCTTTATTCACTCACATCTTCTAATTCAAAATGTTTAAATCATTTTACACCGAGAACCGCTCCCTTTTGATCGACTTTTACTCAAATCGATGTATTTAAAGTGGTTATGATATGTTCGTGGGTAAATATGTCATTTTATGCCCAAAACTTATCCCATTTTACGTATATTGACTCATTTCATTCGATTCGATGTTTTTAACTCTCTGTACATCTAGAATCTCTCCCATTTGATTAAGTTTGATTCAAATCGATGTATTTGAAGTGTTTATAACATGTTCAAGGGTAAATACGTCATTTTCTTCCCAAAGCTGGTCCCACTTGACCTATAGTGACTCATATCAAACGATTTGAAGTGGTTAAGTCATTTTATACCAATAACCTCTCCCATTTGACCGAGTTTGATTCAACCCTATGTATTTCAAGTGTTTATGACATGTTCAATGGTAAATACATCATATTATACCCAAAATGGATCTCATCTGACCTATATTGAAAAATATCGTCCGATTTAAAGTGTATAGGTCATTTTATAACCAAAACCTCTCTCGTTTGACTGAGTTGGACTCAAATCGATGTATTTCAAGTATTTATGACATTTTCAAGGGTTAATACGTCATATTATACCCAAAACTGGTCCCATTTGACCTGTATTAACTCATATCGTTCGATTCAAAGTGTTTAAGTCATTTTATACCTAGAACCTCTCCCATTTGATTGAGTTTGACTCAAATCGATGTATTTCAATTGTTTATGAGATGTTCAAGGGTAAACACGTCATTTTCTACCCAAAATTGATCCTATTTGACCAATATTGACCCATATCCTCCGATTCGAAGTGTTTAGGTCATTTATTACAAAAAAACTCTCCGTTTTGCCAGAGTTTTACTCAAATCAAAGTATTTCAAATGTTTATGACATAGTCAAGGGTAAAACGTCATTTTCTACCCAAAACTGATCCCATTTGACCGATATTGACTCATATTGTCCGATTTGAAAAGTTTAATTCATTTTATACCTAGAACCTCTCCCATTTGAACGAGTTTGACTCAAATCGATGTATTTCAAGGGTTTATAACATGTTTGACGGTAAATTCGTCATTTTCTACTCAAAACTGAACCCATTTGACCTATATTGACTCATATCGTCCAAGTCAAAGTGTTTAAGTCATTTTATACCCAGAACCTCTCCCGTTTGACCGAGTTCGACTCAAATCGATGTATTTTAAGTGTTTATGACATGTTAAGAGTAAATACGTCATCTTCTACCGAAAACTGATCCCATTTGACCTATATTGACTCATACCACTCGATTCGAAGTATTTAAGTAATTTTGTACCTAGAACCTCTCCCATTTTACCGCATTTGACTCAAATCGATGTATTTCAACTATTTATGACATATTTAAGGGTAAATACGTCATTTTTTACCAAAAAATGATCCCATTTCACCTTTATTCACTCACATCTTCTAATTCAAAATGTTTAAATCATTTTACACCGAGAACCGCTCCCTTTTGATCGACTTTTACTCAAATCGATGTATTTAAAGTGGTTATGATATGTTCGTGGGTAAATATGTCATTTTATGCCCAAAACTTATCCCATTTTACGTATATTGACTCATTTCATTCGATTCGAAGTTTTTAACTCTCTGTACATCTAGAATCTCTCCCATTTGATTAAGTTTGATTCAAATCGATGTATTTGAAGTGTTTATAACATGTTCAAGGGTAAATACGTCATTTTCTTCCCAAAGCTGGTCCCACTTGACCTATAGTGACTCATATCAAACGATTTGAAGTGGTTAAGTCATTTTATACCAATAACCTCTCCCATTTGACCGAGTTTGATTCAACCCTATGTATTTCAAGTGTTTATGACATGTTCAATGGTAAATACATCATATTATACCCAAAATGGATCCCATCTGACCTATATTGAAAAATATCGTCCGATTTAAAGTGTATAGGTCATTTTATAACCAAAACCTCTCTCGTTTGACTGAGTTGGACTCAAATCGATGTATTTCAAGTATTTATGACATTTTCAAGGGTTAATACGTCATATTATACCCAAAACTGGTCCCATTTGACCTGTATTAACTCATATCGTTCGATTCAAAGTGTTTAAGTCATTTTATACCTAGAACCTCTCCCATTTGATTGAGTTTGACTCAAATCGATGTATTTCAATTGTTTATGAGATGTTCAAGGGTAAACACGTCATTTTCTACCCAAAATTGATCCTATTTGACCAATATTGACCCATATCCTCCGATTCGAAGTGTTTAGGTCATTTATTACAAAAAAACTCTCCGTTTTGCCAGAGTTTTACTCAAATCAAAGTATTTCAAATGTTTATGACATAGTCAAGGGTAAAACGTCATTTTCTACCCAAAACTGATCCCATTTGACCGATATTGACTCATATTGTCCGATTTGAAAAGTTTAATTCATTTTATACCTAGAACCTCTCCCATTTGAACGAGTTTGACTCAAATCGATGTATTTCAAGGGTTTATAACATGTTTGACGGTAAATTCGTCATTTTCTACTCAAAAGTGAACCCATTTGACCTATATTGACTCATATCGTCCAAGTCAAAGTGTTTAAGTCATTTTATAACCAGAACCTCTCCCGTTTGACCGAGTTCGACTCAAATCGATGTATTTTAAGTGTTTATGACATGTTAAGGGTAAATACGTCATCTTCTACCGAAAACTGATCCCATTTGACCTATATTGACTCATACCACTCGATTCGAAGTATTTAAGTAATTTTGTACCTAGAACCTCTCCCATTTTACCGCATTTGACTCAAATCGATGTATTTCAACTATTTATGACATATTTAAGGGTAAATACGTCATTTTTTACCAAAAAATGATCCCATTTCACCTTTATTCACTCACATCTTCTAATTCAAAATGTTTAAATCATTTTACACTGAGAACCGCTCCCTTTTGATCGACTTTTACTCAAATCGATGTATTTAAAGTGGTTATGATATGTTCGTGGGTAAATATGTCATTTTATGCCCAAAACTTATCCCATTTTACGTATATTGACTCATTTCATTCGATTCGATGTTTTTAACTCTCTGTACATCTAGAATCTCTCCCATTTGATTAAGTTTGATTCAAATCGATGTATTTGAAGTGTTTATAACATGTTCAAGGGTAAATACGTCATTTTCTTCCCAAAGCTGGTCCCACTTGACCTATAGTGACTCATATCAAACGATTTGAAGTGGTTAAGTCATTTTATACCAATAACCTCTCCCATTTGACCGAGTTTGATTCAACCCTATGTATTTCAAGTGTTTATGACATGTTCAATGGTAAATACATCATATTATACCCAAAATGGATCCCATCTGACCTATATTGAAAAATATCGTCCGATTTAAAGTGTATAGGTCATTTTATAACCAAAACCTCTCTCGTTTGACTGAGTTGGACTCAAATCGATGTATTTCAAGTATTTATGACATTTTCAAGGGTTAATACGTCATATTATACCCAAAACTGGTCCCATTTGACCTGTATTAACTCATATCGTTCGATTCAAAGTGTTTAGGTCATTTTATACCTAGAACCTCTCCCATTTGATTGAGTTTGACCCAAATCGATGTATTTCAATTGTTTATGAGATGTTCAAGGGTAAACACGTCATTTTCTACCCAAAATTGATCCTATTTGACCAATATTGACCCATATCCTCCGATTCGAAGTGTTTAGGTCATTTATTACAAAAAAACTCTCCGTTTTGCCAGAGGTTTACTCAAATCAAAGTATTTCAAATGTTTATGACATAGTCAAGGGTAAAACGTCATTTTCTACACAAAACTGATCCCATTTGACCGATATTGACTCATATTGTCCGATTTGAAAAGTTTAATTCATTTTATGCCTAGAACCTCTCCCATTTGAACGAGTTTGACTCAAATCGATGTATTTCAAGGGTTTATAAGATGTTTAACGGTAAATTCGTCATTTTCTACTCAAAACTGAACCCATTTGACCTATATTGACTCATATCGTCCAAGTCAAAGTGTTTAAGTCATTTTATACCCAGAACCTCTCCCGTTTGACCGAGTTTGAGTCAAATCGATGTATTTTAAGTGTTTATGACATGTTAAGAGTAAATACGTCATTTTCTACCGAAAACTGATCCCATTTGACCTATATTGACTCATACCACTCGATTCGAAGTATTTAAGTAATTTTATACCTAGAACCTCTCCCATTTTACCGCATTTGACTCAAATCGATGTATTTCAACTATTTATGACATATTTAAGGGTAAATACGTCATTTTTTACCAAAAAATGATCCCATTTCACCTTTATTCACTCACATCTTCGAATTCAAAATGTTTAAATCATTTTACACCGAGAACCGCTCCCTTTTGATCGACTTTTACTCAAATCGATGTATTTAAAGTGGTTATGATATGTTCGAGGGTAAATATGTCATTTTATGCCCAAAACTTATCCCATTTTACGTATATTGACTCATTTCATTCGATTAGAAGTTTTTAACTCTCTTTACATCTAGAATCTCTCCCATTTGATTAAGTTTGATTCAAATCAATGTATTTGAAGTGTTTATAACATGTTCAAGGGTAAAATACGTCATTTTCCGCCCAAAGATGGTCCCACTTGACCTATAGTGACTCATATCAAACGATTTGAAGTGGTTAAGTCATTTTATACCAATAACCTCTCCCATTTGACCGTGTTTGATTCAACTCTATGTATTTCAAGTGTTTATGACATGTTCAATGGAAAATACATCATATTATACCCAAAATGGATCCCATCTGACCTATATTGAAAAATATCGTCCGATTCAAAGTGTATAGGTCATTTTATAACCAAAACCTCTCCCGTTTGACTGAGTTGGACTCAAATCGATGTATTTCAAGTATTTATGACATTTTCAAGGGTTAATACGTCATATTATACCCAAAACTGGTCCCATTTGACCTGTATTAACTCATATCGTTCGATTCAAAGTGTTTAAGTCATTTTATACCTAGAACCTCTCCCATTTGATTGAGTTTGACTCAAATCGATGTATTTCAATTGTTTATGAGATGTTCAAGGGTAAACACGTCATTTTCTACCCAAAATTGATCCTATTTGACCAATATTGACCCATATCCTCCGATTCGAAGTGTTTAGGTCATTTATTACAAAAAAACTCTCCGTTTTGCTAGAGTTTTACTCAAATCAAAGTATTTCAAATGTTTATGACATAGTCAAGGGTAAAACGTCATTTTCTACCCAAAACTGATCCCATTTGACCGATATTGACTCATATTGTCCGATTTGAAAAGTTTAATTCATTTTATACCTAGAACCTCTCCCATTTGAACGAGTTTGACTCAAATCGATGTATTTCAAGGGTTTATAAGATGTTTAACGGTAAATTCGTCATTTTCTACTCAAAACTGAACCCATTTGACCTATATTGACTCATATCGTCCAAGTCAAAGTGTTTAAGTCATTTTATACCCAGAACCTCTCCCGTTTGACCGAGTTCGACTCAAATCGATGTATTTTAAGTGTTTATGACATGTTAAGAGTAAATACGTCATTTTCTACCGAAAACTGATCCCATTTGACCTATATTGACTCATACCACTCGATTCGAAGTATTTAAGTAATTTTATACCTAGAACCTCTCCCATTTTACCGCATTTGACTCAAATCGATGTATTTCAACTATTTATGACATATTTAAGGGTAAATACGTCATTTTTTACCAAAAAATGATCCCATTTCACCTTTATTCACTCACATCTTCGAATTCAAAATGTTTAAATCATTTTACACCGAGAACCGCTCCCTTTTGATCGACTTTTACTCAAATCGATGTATTTAAAGTGGTTATGATATGTTCGAGGGTAAATATGTCATTTTATGCCCAAAACTTATCCCATTTTACGTATATTGACTCATTTCATTCGATTTGAAGTTTTTAACTCTCTGTACATCTAGAATCTCTCCCATTTGATTAAGTTTCATTCAAATCGATGTATTTGAAGTGTTTATAACATGTTCAAGGGTAAATACGTCATTTTCTGCCCAAAGCTGGTCCCACTTGACCTATAGTGACTCATATCAAACGATTTGAAGTGGTTAAGTCATTTTATACCAATAACCTCTCCCATTTGACCGAGTTTGATTCAACCCTATGTATTTCAAGTGTTTATGACATGTTCAATGGTAAATACATCATATTATACCCAAAATGGATCCCATCTGACCTATATTGAAAAATATCGTCCGATTCAAAGTGTATAGGTCATTTTATAACCAAAACCTCTCCCGTTTGACTGAGTTGGACTCAAATCGATGTATTTCAAGTATTTATGACATTTTCAAGGGTTAATACGTCATATTATACCCAAAACTGGTCCCATTTGACCTGTATTAACTCATATCGTTCGATTCAAAGTGTTTAGGTCATTTTATACCTAGAACCTCTCCCATTTGATTGAGTTTGACCCAAATCGATGTATTTCAATTGTTTATGAGATGTTCAAGGGTAAACACGTCATTTTCTACCCAAAATTGATCCTATTTGACCAATATTGACCCATATCCTCCGATTCGAAGTGTTTAGGTCATTTATTACAAAAAAACTCTCCTTTTTGCCAGAGTTTTACTCAAATCAAAGTATTTCAAATGTTTATGACATAGTCAAGGGTAAAACGTCATTTTCTACCCAAAACTGATCCCATTTGACCGATATTGACCCACATTGTCCGATTTGAAAAGTTTAATTCATTGTATACCTAGAACCTCTCCCATTTGAACGAGTTTGACTCAAATCGATGTATTTCAAGGGTTTGTGAGATGTTCAAGGGTAAATTCGTCATTTTCTACCCAAAACTGAACCCATTTGACCAGTATTGACTCATATCGTCCAAGTCAAAGTGTTTAAGTCATTTTATACCCAGAACCTCTCCCGTTTGACCGAGTTTGACTCAAATCGATGTATTTTAAGTGTTTATGACATGTTAAGAGTAAATACGTCATTTTCTACCGAAAATTGATCCCATTTGACCTATATTGACTCATACCACTCGATTCGAAGTATATAAGTCATTTTATACCTAGAACCTCTCCCATTTTACCGCATTTGACTCAAATCGATGTATTTCAACTATTTATGACATATTTAAGGGTAAATACGTCATTTTTTACCAAAAAATGATCCCATTTCACCTTTATTCACTCACATCTTCTAATTCAAAATGTTTAAATCATTTTACACCGAGAACCGCTCCCTTTTGATCGACTTTTACTCAAATCGATGTATTTAAAGTGGTTATGATATGTTCGAGGGTAAATATGTCATTTTATGCCCAAAACTTATCCCATTTTACGTATATTGACTCATTTCATTCGATTTGAAGTTTTTAACTCTCTGTACATCTAGAATCTCTCCCATTTGATTAAGTTTCATTCAAATCGATGTATTTGAAGTGTTTATAACATGTTCAAGGGTAAATACGTCATTTTCTGCCCAAAGCTGGTCGCACTTGACCTATAGTGACTCATATCAAACGATTTGAAGTGGTTAAGTCATTTTATACCAATAACCTCTCCCATTTGACCGAGTTTGATTCAACCCTATGTATTTCAAGTGTTTATGACATGTTCAATGGTAAATACATCATATTATACCCAAAATGGATCCCATCTGACCTATATTGAAAAATATCGTCCGATTCAAAGTGTATAGGTCATTTTATAACCAAAACCTCTCCCGTTTGACTGAGTTGGACTCAAATCGATGTATTTCAAGTATTTATGACATTTTCAAGGGTTAATATGTCATATTATACCCAAAACTGGTCCCATTTGACCTGTATTAACTCATATCGTTCGATTCAAAGTGTTTAGGTCATTTTATACCTAGAACCTCTCCCATTTGATTGAGTTTGACCCAAATCGATGTATTTCAATTGTTTATGAGATGTTCAAGGGTAAACACGTCATTTTCTACCCAAAATTGATCCTATTTGACCAATATTGACCCATATCCTCCGATTCGAAGTGTTTAGGTCATTTATTACAAAAAAACTCTCCTTTTTGCCAGAGTTTTACTCAAATCAAAGTATTTCAAATGTTTATGACATAGTCAAGGGTAAAACGTCATTTTCTACCCAAAACTGATCCCATTTGACCGATATTGACCCACATTGTCCGATTTGAAAAGTTTAATTCATTGTATACCTAGAACCTCTCCCATTTGAACGAGTTTGACTCAAATCGATGTATTTCAAGGGTTTGTGAGATGTTCAAGGGTAAATTCGTCATTTTCTACCCAAAACTGAACCCATTTGACCAGTATTGACTCATATCGTCCAAGTCAAAGTGTTTAAGTCATTTTATACCCAGAACCTCTCCCGTTTGACCGAGTTTGACTCAAATCGATGTATTTTAAGTGTTTATGACATGTTAAGAGTAAATACGTCATTTTCTACCGAAAATTGATCCCATTTGACCTATATTGACTCATACCACTCGATTCGAAGTATATAAGTCATTTTATACCTAGAACCTCTCCCATTTTACCGCATTTGACTCAAATCGATGTATTTCAACTATTTATGACATATTTAAGGGTAAATACGTCATTTTTTACCAAAAAATGATCCCATTTCACCTTTATTCACTCACATCTTCTAATTCAAAATGTTTAAATCATTTTACACCGAGAACCGCTCCCTTTTGATCGACTTTTACTCAAATCGATGTATTTAAAGTGGTTATGATATGTTCGAGGGTAAATATGTCATTTTATGCCCAAAACTTATCCCATTTTACGTATATCGACTCATTTCATTCGATTCGAAGTTTTTAACTCTCTTTACATCTAGAATCTCTCCCATTTGATTAAGTTTGATTCAAATCCATGTATTTGAAGTGTTTATAACATGTTCAAGGGTAAATACGTCATTTTCTGCCCAAAGCTGGTCGCACTTGACCTATAGTGACTCATATCAAACGATTTGAAGTGGTTAAGTCATTTAATACCAATAACCTCTCCCATTTCACCGAGTTTGATTCAACTCTATGTATTTCAAGTGTTTATGACATGTTCAATGGTAAATACATCATATTATACCCATAATGGATCCCATTTGACCTATATTGAAAAATATCGTCCGATTCAAGGTGTATAGATCATTTTATAACCAAAACCTCTCCCGTTTGACTGAGTTGGACTCAAATCGATGTATTTCAAGTATTTATGACATTTTCAAGGGTTAATACGTCATATTATACCCAAAACTGGTCCCATTTGACCTGTATTGACTCATATCGTTCGATTCAAAGTGTTTAAGTCATTTTATACCTAGAACCTCTCCCATTTGATTGAGTTTGATTCAAATCGATGTATTTCAATTGTTTATGAAATGTCAAGGGTGAACACGTCATTTTCTACCCAAAACTGATCCTATTTGACCAATTTTGACTCATATCCTCCGGTTCGAAGTGTTTAGGTCATTTATTACAAAAAAAACTCTCCGTTTTGCCAGAGCTTTACTCAAATCAATGTAATTCAAATGTTTATGACATAGTCAAGGGTAAAACGTCATTTTCTACCCAAAACTGATCCCATTTGACCGATATTGACCCACATTGTCCGATTTGAAAAGTTTAATTCATTGTATACCTAGAACCTCTCCCATTTGAACGAGTTTGACTCAAATCGATGTATTTCAAGGGTTTGTGAGATGTTCAAGGGTAAATTCGTCATTTTCTACCCAAAACTGAACCCATTTGACCAGTATTGACTCATATCGTCCAAGTCAAAGTGTTTAAGTCATTTTATACCCAGAACCTCTCCCGTTTGACCGAGTTTGACTCAAATCGATGTATTTTAAGTGTTTATGACATGTTAAGAGTAAATACGTCATTTTCTACCGAAAATTGATCCCATTTGACCTATATTGACTCATACCACTCGATTCGAAGTATATAAGTCATTTTATACCTAGAACCTCTCCCATTTTACCGCATTTGACTCAAATCGATGTATTTCAACTATTTATGACATATTTAAGGGTAAATACGTCATTTTTTACCAAAAAATGATCCCATTTCACCTTTATTCACTCACATCTTCTAATTCAAAATGTTTAAATCATTTTACACCGAGAACCGCTCCCTTTTGATCGACTTTTACTCAAATCGATGTATTTAAAGTGGTTATGATATGTTCGAGGGTAAATATGTCATTTTATGCCCAAAACTTATCCCATTTTACGTATATCGACTCATTTCATTCGATTCGAAGTTTTTAACTCTCTTTACATCTAGAATCTCTCCCATTTGATTAAGTTTGATTCAAATCCATGTATTTGAAGTGTTTATATCATATTCAAGGGTAAATACGTCATTTTCTGCCCAAAGCTGGTCCCACTTGACCTATAGTGACTCATATCAAACGATTTGAAGTGGTTAAGTCATTTTATACCAATAACCTCTCCCATTTCACCGAGTTTGATTCAACTCTATGTATTTCAAATGTTTATGACATGTTCAATGGTAAATACATCATATTATACCCAAAATGGATCCCATTTGACCTATATTGAAAAATATCGTCCGATTCAAAGTGTATAGGTCATTTTATAACCAAAACCTCTCCCGTTTGACTGAGTTGGCCTCAAATCGATGTATTTCAAGTATTTATGACATTTTCAAGGGTTAATACGTCATAGTATACCCAAAACTGGTCCCATTTGATCTGTATTAACTCATATCGTTCGATTCAAAGTGTTTAAGTCATTTTATACCTAGAACCTCTCCCATTTGATTGAGTTTGATTCAAATCGATGTATTTCAATTGTTTATGAGATGTCAAGGGTGAACACGTCATTTTCTACCCAAAACTGATCCTATTTGACCAATATTGACTCATATCCTCCGGTTCGAAGTGTTTAGGTCATTTATTACAAAAAAAACTCTCCGTTTTGCCAGAGCTTTACTCAAATCAATGTAATTCAAATGTTTATGACATAGTCAAGGGTAAAACGTCATTTTCTACCCAAAACTGATCCCATTTGACCGATATATACCGAGAACATCTTCTATTTGACTAAGTTTGACTCATATTCAAGAATTTCAAGCGTTTATGACATGTTCAAGGGTTAATACGTCAGTTTGAACCAAAAACTAATCCCATTAGACCTGTATTGACTCATATCGTCCGATTCGAAGTGTTTAAGTTATTTTATACCCAGAACCACTCCCATTTGACCGAGTTTCAATCAAATCGATGTATTTTCTAGCATTTATGACATGTTCAAGGGTAAATACGTCATTTTCTGTCGAAAACTGATCCTATTTGACCTTCATTGACTCATATTGTTCGATTCGTAGTGTTTAAGTCATTTTATACCTTGAACCTCTTCTATTTCACTGAGTTTGACTCAAATCAAAGAGTGTCAAGCGTTTATGACATGTTCAAGGGTAAATACGTCATTTTCTACCCAAAACTAATCCCATTTGACCTGTATTGACTCATATTGTACGATTCGAAGTGTTTAAGTCATTTTATACCCAGAACATCTCCCATTTGACCGAGTTTCACTCAAATTAATGTATTTCTAGCATTTATGACATGTTCTAAGGTAAATATGTCATTTTTTGTCGAAAACTGATCCCATTTGACCTTTATTGACTCATTTTGTCCGATTCGAAGTGTTTAAGTCATTTTGCACCGAGAACCTCTCCCCTTTGACTGATTTTGACTCAAATTGATGTATTTCAAGTGTTTATGACATGTTCATGGGTAAATACGGCATTTTCTAACCAAAACTAATCCCAATTGACCTATATTGACTCACATCGTCCGATTACAAGTGTTTAAGTCATTTTATACCTAGAACCACTCTCGTTTAATTGAGTTTGACTCAAATTGATGTATTTCAAGCATTTATGACATGTTCAAGGGTAAATACGTTATTTTCTACCCAAAACTGATCCCATTTAACCTTTATTGACTCATATCATCCGATTCGAAGTGTTTAAGTCATTTTATACCCAGAACCTCTTCTATTTGACCGAGTTTGACTCAAGTCCATGAATTTCAAGCGTTTATGACATGTTCAAGGGTAAATACATCATTTTCTAACCAAAACTGATCCCATTTGACTTGTATTCACTCATATTGTCCGATTCAAAGTGTTTAAGTCATTTTGCACCGAGAACCTCTCCCCTTTGACTGATTTTGACTTAAATCGATGTATTTCAAGTGTTTATGACATGTTCATGGGTAAATACGTCATTTTCTAACCAAAACTAATCCCAATTGACTTATATTGACTCACATCGTCCGATCCCAAGTATTTAAGTCATTTTATACCTAAAACTACTCTCGTTTGATTGAGTTTGACTCAAATTGATGTATTTCAAGCATTTATGACTTGTTCAAGGGTAAATACGTTATTTTCTACCCAAAACTGATCCCATTTAACCTTTATTGATTCATCTCATCCGATTCGAAGTGATTAAGTCATTTTATAACTAGAACCTCTCCCATTTGCTCGAGTTTGACTCAAATCGATGTATTTCAAGTGTTTATGACATGTTCAAGGGTAAACACATCATTTTGTATCCAAAATTGATCCTTTTTGCCCAATATTGACTCATATCATCCGATTCTAAGTGTTTAGGTCATTTATTACAAAAAACCTCTCCGTTTTGACAAAGTTTGACTCAAATCGATGTATTTCAAATGTTTATGACATGTGCAAGGGTAAAACGACTTTTTCTATCCAAAACTGATCCCATTTGACCTATATTGACTCATATTATCCGATTCAAAGTGTTTAATTCATTTTATACATAGAACCTTTCCCGTTTAACTAAGTTTGACTAAAATGAATGTATTTCAAGTGTTTATGACATTTTCAAGGGTAAATACGTCATTTTCTGCCCAAAACTAATCCTGTTTGACCTATATTGACTCATATCGTCCAATTCGAAGTGCATAAGTCATTTTATACCTAGAACCTCTCTATTTGACCGAGTTTGACTCAAAGCGAGGTATTTCAAGTGTTTATGACATGTTTAAGGGTAAATACGGTATTTCTAACCCAAATTGATTCCATTTGACCTATATTGACTCATATCGATCAATTCGAATTGTTTAAGTCATTTTATAACTAGAACCTCTCCCATTTGATCGAGTTTGACTCAAATCGATGTATTTCAAGGATTTATTACATGTTCAAGGGTAGACACATCATTTTCTACCCAAAATTGATCTTATTTGCCCAATATTGACTCATATCGTCCGATTCAAAGTGTTTAGGTCATTTATTACAAAAAACCTCTCCGTTTTGACAAAGTTTGACTCAAATCGATGTATTTCAAATGTTTATGACATGTGCAAGGGTAAAACGACATTTTCTATCCAAAACTGATCCCATTTGACCTATATTGACTCATATTATCCGATTCGAAGTGTTTAATTCATTTTATACCTAGAACCTTTCCTGTTTAACCAAGTTTGACTAAAATGAATGTATTTCAAGTGTTTATGACATTTTCAAGGGTAAATACGTCATTTTCTGCCCAAAACTAATCCCATTTGACCTAAATTGACTCATATCGTCCAATTCGAAGTGCATAAGTCATTTTATACCCAGAACCTCTCTATTTGACCGAGTTTGACTCAAAGCGATGTATTTCAAGCATTTATGACATTCTCTTGGAAAATACGTCATTTTCTACCCAAAACTGACCCCAATTGACTTGTATTAACTAATATCGTCCGATTTGAAGTGTTCAAGTCGTTTTATACCTAGAACCTCTCCCATTCAACCGAGTTTCACTCAAATCGATGTAATTCTAGTGTTTATGACATGTTCAAGGGTAAATACCTCATTTTCGACCCAAAACTGATCCCATTTAACCTTTATTGAGTCATATCATCCGATTCGAAGTGTTTAAGTCATTTTCTACCCAGAACCTCTTCTATTTGACCGAGTTTTACTCAAGTCCATGAATTTCAAGCGTTTATGACATGTTCAAGGGTAAATACGTCATTTTCTATCAAAAAATTGATCCCATTTGACCTGTATTGACTCATATCGTCCGATTCGAAGTGCATTTTATTCCCACAACCTCTCCCATTTGACCGAGTTTCACTCAAATCAATGTATTTCTAGCATTTATGACATGTTCTAGGGTAAATACGTCATTTTCTACCCAAAAACTGATCCTAGTTGACCTATATTGACTCATATTGTCCGATTCAAAGTGTTTATGTCATTTTATACCCAGAACCTCTCCTATTTAACCGAGTTTCACTCAAATCAATGTATTTCTAGTGTTTATGACATGTTCAACGGTAAATACATCATTTTCTACACAAAACTGATCTCAATTAACCTTTATTGACTCATATCATCTGATTCAAAGTGTTTAAGTCATTTTATACCCAGAACATCTTCTATTTGACGAAGTTTGACTAAAATCCATGAATTTCAAGCGTTTATGACATGTTGAAGGGTAAATACTTCATTTTCAACCCAAAACTAATCCCATTTGACTTATAATGACTCATATCGTCCAATTTGAAGTGTTTAAGTCATTTTCTACCCTGAACCTCTCCCATTTGACCGAGTTTCACTCAAATCGATGTTTTCTAGCATTTATGACATATTCTTAAGTAAATACATCCTTTTCTACCAATATTTGATCCCATTTGAGCTTTATTGACTCATATTGTCCGGTTCGAAGTGTTTAAGTCATTTTGCACCAAGAACCTCTCCCCTTTGACTGATTTTGAATCAAATCGATGTATTTGAAGTGTTTATGACATGTTCATGGGTAAATACGTCATTTTTTAACAAAAACTGATCCCATTTGATTTGTATTGACTCATATCGTCCGATTCAAAGTGTTTAAGTCATTATATACCCAGAACCTCTCCCATTTGATTGAGATTGACTCAAATGAATGTATTTTAAGTGATTACTGACTCATACCATTCGATTCGAAGTGGTTATGCCATTTTAAACGGAGAACATCTTCTATTTGACTAAGTTTGACTCATATTCAAGAATTTCAAGCGTTTATGACATGTTCAAGGGTAAATACGTCAGTTTGAACCAAAAACTAATCCCATTAGACCTGTATTGACTCATATCGTCCGATTCGAAGTGTTTAAGTTATTTTATACCCAGAACCACTCCCATTTGACCGAGTTTCAATCAAATCGATGTATTTTCTAGCATTTATGACATGTTCAAGGGTAAATACGTCATTTTCTGTCGAAAACTGATCCTATTTGACCTTCATTGACTCATATTGTTCGATTCGTAGTGTTTAAGTCATTTTATACCTTGAACCTCTTCTATTTGACTGAGTTTGACTCAAATCAAAGAGTTTCAAGCGTTTATGACATGTTCAAGGGTAAATACGTCATTTTCTACCCAAAACTAATCCCATTTGACCTATATTGACTCATATTGTACGATTCGAAGTGTTTAAGTCATTTTATACCCAGAACATCTCCCATTTGACCGAGTTTCACTCAAATTAATGTATTTCTAGCATTTATGACTTGTTCTAAGGTAAATATGTCATTTTCTGTCGAAAACTGATCCCATTTGACCTTTATTGACTCATTTTGTCCGATTCGAAGTGTTTAAGTCATTTTGCACCGAGAACCTCTCCCCTTTGACTGATTTTGACTCAAATTGATGTATTTCAAGTGTTTATGACATGTTCATGGGTAAATACGGCATTTTCTAACCAAAACTAATCCCAACTGACCTATATTGACTCACATCGTCCGATTACAAGTGTTTAAGTCATTTTATACCTAGAACCACTCTCGTTTAATTGAGTTTGACTCAAATTGATGTATTTCAAGCATTTATGACATGTTCAAGGGTAAATACGTTATTTTCTACCCAAAACTGATCCCATTTAACCTTTATTGACTCATATCATCCGATTCGAAGTGTTTAAGTCATTTTATACCCAGAACCTCTTCTATTTGACCGAGTTTGACTCAAGTCCATGAATTTCAAGCGTTTATGACATGTTCAAGGGTAAATACATCATTTTCTAACCAAAACTGATCCCATTTGACTTGTATTCACTCATATTGTCCGATTCAAAGTGTTTAAGTCATTTTGCACCGAAAACCTCTCCCCTTTGACTGATTTTGACTTAAATCGATGTATTTCAAGTGTTTATGACATGTTCATGGGTAAATACGTCATTTTCTAACCAAAACTAATCCCAATTGACTTATATTGACTCACATCGTCCGATCCCAAGTATTTAAGTCATTTTATACCTAAAACTACTCTCGTTTGATTGAGTTTGACTCAAATTGATGTATTTCAAGCATTTATGACATGTTCAAGGGTAAATACGTTATTTTCTACCCAAAACTGATCCCATTTAACCTTTATTGACTCATCTCATCCGATTCGAATTGATTAAGTCATTTTATACATAGAACCTCCTCTATTTGACCGAGTTTGACTCAAATCCATGAGTTTCAAGCGTTTATGACATGTTTAAGGGTAAATACGTCGTTTTCTACCCAAAACTGATCCCATTTGACCAGTATTGACTCATATTGTCCGATTCGAAGTGTTTAAGTCATTTTCTACCCAGAACCACTCCCATTTGACCGAGTTTCACTCAAATGGATGTATTTCTAGCATTTATGACATGTTCTAGGGTAAATACGTCACTTTCTACAAAAAGCTGATCCTAGTTGACCTGTATTGACTCATATGGTCCGATTCAAAGTATTAAAGTCATTTTATACCCACCACCTCTCCCATTTAACCGAGTTTCACTCAAATCGATGTATTTCTAGTGTTTATGACATGTTCTAGGGTAAATTTGTCATTTTCTACCAGAAAACTGATCCAATTTAACCTTTTTTAAGTCATATCATCCTATTAGAAGTGTTTCAGTCTTTTTATTCCCACAACATCTCCCATTTGACCGAATTTCACTCAAATCGATGTATTTCTAGCATTTATGACATGTTCTAGGGTAAATACGTCATTTTCTACCCACAACCTCTCCTATTTAACCGAGTTTCACTCAAATCGATGTATTTATAGTGTGTATGACATGTTCAAGGGTAAATACGTCATTTTCTACCCAAAACTGTTCCCATTTAACCTTTATTGAGTCATATTATCCGATTCGAATTGTTTAAGTCATTTTATACCTAAAACCTCTTCTATTTGACCGAGTTTGTCTTAAATCCATGAATTTCAAACGTTTATGACATGTTCAAGGGTAAATTCATCATTTTCTATCCAAAACTGATCCCATTTGACCTATATTGACTCATATCGTCCGATTTGAAGTGTTTAAGGAATTGTATAACGAGAACCTCTCCCATTTGACCGAGTTTTAGTCAAATCGATGTATTTCTAACATTTATGACATCTTAAAGGGTAAATACATCATTTTCTACCCAAAATTGATCCCATTGGACCTTTCTTGACTTATATCGTCTTATTCGAAGTGTTTAAGTCATTTTGCAGTGAGGACCTCTCCCCTTTGACTAATTTTGACTCAAATCAATGTATTTCAAGTGTTTATGACATGTTCAAGGGTAAATACATCATTTTCTAACCAAAACTGATCCCTTTTGACCTTTATTGACTCATAGAGTCCGATTCGAAGTGTTTAAGTCATTTTGCACCGAGAACCTTTCCCCTTTGTTTGATTTTGACTCAAGTCAATGTATTTCAAGTGTTTCTGACATGTTCAAGATTAAATACGTCATTTTCTAACCAAAATTGATCCCATTTCACCTATATTGACTCATAACCTATGATTCCAAGTGTTTAAGTAAGTTTAGACCTAGAACTACTCTCGTTTGACTGTGTTTATGACATGTTCAAGGGTAAATACGTTATTTTCTACCCAAAACTGATCCCCGTTAACCTTTATTGACTCATACCATCCGATTCGAAGTGTTTAAGTCATTTTATACCTAGAACCTCTTCTATTTGACCGAGTTTGACTAAAATCCATGAGTTTCAAGCGTTTATGACGTGTTTAAGGTAAATACGTCAATTTCTACCCAAAACTGATCCCATTTGACATGTATTGACTCATATTATCCGACTCGAAGTGTTTCAGTCATTTTATACCCATAACCACTCCCATTTGACCGAGTTTCACTCAAATCGATATATTTCTAGCATTTATGACATGTTCTAGGGTAAATACGTCACTTTCTACCAAAAACTGATCCTAATTGACCTATATTGACTCATATAGTCCTATTCGAAGTGTTAAAGTTATTTTATACCCACAACCTCTCCTATTTGACCGAATTTCACTCAAATCGATGTATATCTAGCATTTATGACATGTTCTATGGTAAATACGTCATTTTCTACCCAAAACTAATCCCACTTGACTTATATTGACTCATATCGTCCGATTCGAAGTCTTTAACTCATTTTATACCTAGAACCTCTCCCATTTAAGCGAGTTTCACTCTAATCGATGTATTTCTAGTGTTTATGTCATGTTCAAGGGTAAATATGTCATTTTCTACCCAAAACTGATCCCATTTAACCTTTATTGAGTCATATGATACGATTCGAAATGTTTAAGTCATTTTATACCGAGAACCTCTTCTATTTGACCGAGTTTGTCTTAAATCCATGAATTTCAAATGTTTATGACATGTTCAAGGGTAAATACATCATTTTCTACCCAAAACTGATCCTATTTGACCTATTTTGACTCATATCATCCGATTTGAAGTGTTTATGGAATTTTATAACTAGAACCTCTCCCATTTGACCGATTTTCAGTCAAATCGATGTATTTCTAGCATTTGTGACATCTTCAATGATAAATACATCATTTTCTACCCAAAATTGATCCCATTGGACCTTTATTGACTCATATCGTCTAATTCGAAGTGTTTAAGTCATTTTGCAGTGAGATCTCCCCTTTGACTAATTTTGACTCAAATCAATGTATTTCAAGTGTTTATGACATTTTCAAGAGTAAATACGTCATTTTCTAACCCAAACTGATCCCATTTGTCCTATATTGATTCATATCGTCCGATTCCAAGTGTTTAGTCATTTTATACCGGGAACCACTCTCGTTTAACCGAGTTTGACTCAAATCGATGTATTTCAAGTGTTTATGACATGTTCAAGGGTAAATACGTCATTTTCTACTCAAAACTAATCCCATTTAAACTTTATTTACTCATATCATTCGATTCGATGTGTTTAAGTCATTTTATACCCATAACCTCTTCTATTTGACCGAGTTTGATTCAAATCCATGAATTTCAAGTGTTTATGACATCTTCAAGTGTAATTTCGTCATTTTCTACCCAAAACTGATCCTAGTTGACCTGTAATGACCCATATCGTCCGATTCGAAGTGTTTAAGTAATTTTATACCCAGAACCTCTCCCATTTAATCGAGTTTCACTCAAATCGATGTATTTCTAGTGTTTATGACATGTTCTAGGGTAAATACGTTATTTTCTTCCCAAAATTGATCCCTGTTGACCTGTATTGACTCATATAATCCGATTCGAAGTGTTTAAGTCATTTTAATTTTATACCTAGAACCTCTCACATTTAACCGAGTTTCACTCAAGTCAATGTATTTGTAATGTTTATAACATGTTCAAGGGTAAATATGTCATTTTCTACCCAAAACTAATCCCATTAAACCTTAATTGAGTCATATCATCCCATTTGAAGTGCTTAAGTCATTTTAGACCCAGAACCTCTTCTATTTGACCAAGTTTGACTCAAGTCCATGAATTTCAAGCGTTAATGACATGTTCAAGGGTAAATACGTCATTTTCTACCCAAAACTGATCCCATTTGACTTGTATTGACTCATATTGTCCGATTCGAAGTGTTTAAGTCATTTTATACCCGGAACCTCTCCCGTTTGACCGAATTTCACTCAAATTGATGTATTTCTAGCATTTTTGACATATTCTAGGGTAAATACATCATTTTCTACCCAAAACTGATCCCAGTTGACCTGTGTTGACTCATATCGTCCGATTCAAAGTGTTTAAGTCATTTAAAACCCAAAACCTCTCACATTTAATCGAGTTTCAGTTAAATCGATGTATTTCTAGCATTTATGACATGTTTAAGGTAAATACGTCATTTTCTAACCAAAACTGATCCCTTTTGACCTTTATTGACTCATAGAGTCCGATTCGAAGTGTTTAAGTCATTTTGCACCGAGAACCTTTCCCCTTTGTTTGATTTTGACTCAAATCAATATATTTCAAGTGTTTATGACATGGTCAAGAGTAAATACGCAATTTTCTAACCAAAATTGATCCCATATCACCTATATTGACTCATAACGTATGATTCCAAGTGTTTAAGTAATTTAAGACCTAGAACTACTCTCGTTTGACCGTGTTTATGACATGTTCAAGGGTAAATACGTTATTTTCTACCCAAAACTGATCCCCGTTAACCTTTATTGACTCATATCATCCGATTCGAAGTGTTTAAGTCATTTTATACCTAGAACCTCTTCTATTTGACCGAGTTTGAATCAAATCCATGAGTTTCAAGCGTTTATGACGTGTTTAAGGGTAAATACGTCATTTTTTACCCACAATTTATCCCATTTAACCTTTATTGACTCATATCATTCGATTCGAAGTGTTTAAGTCATTTTATACCCAAGACCTCTTCTATTAGACCGAGTTTGACTCAAATCCATGAATTTCAAGCGTTTATGACATGTTCAAGGGTAAATATGTAATTTTCTACCCAAAGTAGATCCCTGTTGACATGTATTGCCTCATATCGTCCGATTCAAAGTGTTTAAGTAATTTTATACCCAGAACCTCTCCTATTTGACCGAGTTTCACTCAAATCCATGAATTTTAAGCGTTTATGACATGTTCAAGTGTAAATACCTCATTTTCTACCCAAAACTGATCCTATTTGCCTTGTATTGACTCATATCGTCTGATTCAAAGTGTTTATCATTTTATACCTAGACCCTCTCCCATTTGACCGAGTTTCACTGAAATGGATGTATTTCTAGTGTTTATGACATGTTCTAGGGTAAAGATCATTTTCTACCCAACCCTGTTGACCTATGTTGACTTATATCGTCCGATTCAAAGTGTTTAAGTCATTTTATACCCAAAACCTCTCACATTTAACCAAGTTTCACTCATATCGACGTATTTCTAGATTTTTGACATGTTCAAGGGTAAATACGTCATTTTCTAACCAAAATTGATCCCTTTTGACCTTTATTGACTCATAGAGTCTGATTCGTAGTGTTTAAGTCATTTTGCACCGAGAACCTTTCCCGTTTGTTTGATTTTGACTCAAATGGATGTATTTTAAGTGTTTATGACATGTTCATGAGTAAATACATCTTTTTCTAACCAAAATTGATCCCATTTCACCTATATTGACTCATAACGTATGATTCCAAGTGTTTAAGTAATTTTAGACCTAGAACTACTCTCGGTTGACCTGTGTTGACTCATATCGTCCGATTCAAAGCGTTTAAGTCATTTTATACCCAGAAGCTCTCCTAGTTGACCGAGTTTCACTCAAATCGATGTATTTCTAGCATTTTTGACATGTTCAAGGGTAAATACGTCATTTTTTTAACCAAAACTTATCCCATTTGACCTTTATTGACTCATATCGTCCGATTCAAATTGTTTAAGTCATTTTGCACTGAGAACCTTTCCCCTTTGACTTATTTTGACTTAAATCGATGTAATTCAATTGTTTATAACATGTTTAAGGGTAAATACGTTATTTTCTAACCAAAATTGATCCCATTTCAATATTGACTCATATCATATGACTCCAAGTGTTTAAGTCATTTTGTACCTAGAACCACTCTCGTATGACCTAGTTTGACTCAAATCGATGTGTTTCAAGTGTTACGACATGTTTAAGGGTAAATACGTCATTTTCTTCCGAAAACTGATCCCATTTAACCTTTATTGACTCATATCATCCGATTCGAAGTGTTTAAGTCATTTTATACACAAAACCTCTTCTATTTGACCGAGTTTGACTCAAATCCATGAATTTTAAGCGTTTATGACATGTTCAAGTATATATACAACATTTTCTACCCAAAACAGATCCCACTTGACCTATATTGACTCATATCGTCCGATTCGAAGTTTTTAAGTCATTTTATACCCAGAACCACTGTTTGACTTAAATCGATGTATTTCAAGTGTTTATGACATGTTCAAGTGTATATACAAAATTTTCTATCCTAAACTAATCCCATTTGACTTGTATTGAGTCATATCGTCCGACTCGAAGTGTTTAAGTCATTTTATACCCAGAACCTCTCCTATTTGACCAAGTTTCACACAAATCAATGTATTTCTAGTGTTTATGTCATGTTCGAGGGTAAATACGTCATTTTCTACCCAAAACTGATCCCATTTGACCTGTATTGACTCATATCGTCCAATTCAAAGTGTTTAAGTCATTTTATACTGAGAACCTCTCCCATTTGACCGAGTTTCACTCAAATTGATGTATTTCTAGTAATTATGACATGTTCTAGGAAAAATACGTTATTTTCTACCTGATGTGCTCGTTCTAGAGCACGTTTACCACCTCATTTTAGTGTCAAGTCTCGCAGTTTTGTATTGGTTTTATGCATATTGTGCTTAATTTTACCTTGATCTTATTTTCGAGTTATCTTAAGTTCATTTTAGGTACTTCTAATGATTTCAAGGTGAAATGCGATACATTCGAGCCTTTGACACACGTATCATAGCTTGGGCAAGTGTTTGAAGTCACTCATGAAGATCCCATGGAGTTTAGAAAAGAGAGAAGTGAAAAAGATGAAAGAATGGTCTCAGATTCGACTGAATCTGAGAGACATTCGACCGAATATATGCAGATTCGATCAAATCTGAGACTCATTCGGTCGAATGAGAGGTAGTCTTCAGAGGATTTGACCCTTGGTCACTGGGAATGCCAAATGGAACTCATTTGGGCGAATCAACATCATCATTCGAGCGAATACTTAACAGAGATCGATCCCTCGAAGCCTCTAGAATGTGCGAATGGAAGACCATTCGGCCGAATGACAATGTTTTTCTCTGGATCAACTACTTCATTTTAGGGTCGACTCCTATACATTTTAGGGTTTTTGTAGGTTTTTCTTATTTTGTTATAAATACCCCATTCCTCTGATGAGAGGAGGGGGAGCTAGGTTTTATACTTTTATGCACTTTTAGATTTCTTTAACCTCTAAATTCTTTTAGTTTTAGCTTTCAGTTTTCAGTTTCCTTAACGCTTTGTAGTTCGAATTCTTTTCGTGGATATCAAATTGAAGCTTTTGTAAGTCTTAATTAATTCCTTTGCTCTTAATTCATTCGTTCGTTTCTTTACATGTTTAGTTTTATGTTTATCATTTATTAGCATAATTTCTGAATTGTTTTCATTCTCGCGATTTCATTCCATGTTTGTTTCTGTTGTGTCTTTGAATATCTTTACGTCTTTAAGCATGAATATGTGTGAGTAATTCCTTTAGGGGTTTTGATTGGTGAAACCCTAGGAAAGCTATGATTTTTATTGCTTAAGGTTGTAGAAATAATGATATTAAATAGTTTCGGAATCCGATGCGAATCTTGTCTTGCCACTCCATTGGAGACATAGTGCGATTATAGGTCGTTCGTTGTGATTTGTGGAATCACCAACTTCCTCTCGTATTCTTGGATGTCCATGCTAGTTATTATCAGATTTTCTCCAATCTATCATGTTCGGTTTTGAAAGCTTCATTCCTAGGGTGAATCCAATCTTGTCCCCGTTTTTCTTTACTTGCTTTATTTCTTGATTTATCACTACCCAAAACTGATCCCAGTTGACCTATATTGACTCATATCGTCCGATTCGAAGTGTTTAAGTCATTTTATACCCAAAACCTCTCCCATTTAATCAAGTTTCACTCAAATCAATGTATTTCTAGTGTTTATGACATGTTCAAGGGTAAATATGTCATTTACTACCCAAAACTGATCCCATTTAACCTTTATTGAGTCATATCATCCGATTCAAAGTGTTTAAGTCATTTTATACCCACAACCTCTTCTATTTGACCGAGTTTGACTCAAGTCCATGAATTTCAAGTGTTTATGACATGTTCAAGGGTAAATACATCATTTTTTAACCAAAACTGATCCCATTTGACCTTTATTGACTCATATCGTCCGATTCAAAGTGTTCAAGTCATTTTGCACCGAGAACCTTTCCCCTTTGACTGATTTTGACTCAAATCGATGTATTTCAAGTGTTTTTGACATGTTCAAGGGTAAATACGTCATTTTCTAACCAAAATTGATCCCATTTCACTATATTAACTCATATCATATGTTTAAGTCTTTTTATACCTTGAACCACTCTCGTTTGACCGAGTTTGACTCAAATTGATGTATTTCAAGTGTTTATGACATGTTCAAGGGTATATACGTCATTTTCTACCCAAAACTAATCCCATTTAACATTTATTGACTCATATTTAGACTTAACTTGTCTTAGTATAACTTTATTTCATTTCATTTCTATTTTAGTTTTTCTTTTTGTGTGTGGTTGTCTTTGACTTAAGTGTTTGTATGCCCCATAGCACGCGTAGGTCAAACCAGACAATTACACCCTTAAATCTTGAAATCCAACGTGTGAGTAGACAACGCCCTTTAAAGTATACGTCACAATCTGTCCAAAACCCATCCAAATCCATAATGGCCGACGAAAATCAATTGTTTGGTCAATTTTGAACTCCTGGCTCACAAGAGTTCCAAGGGGGTGTAGTACTTCCTGTTGCCACTACACCTTACAAATACACCCTCAGTTCACAAGAATGGTTAAGGAAACACCATTCAGTGGCTTAAGAAATGAATGTCCTCTTCAACACCTAGAGGCATTCTCAGATATTTGTGGACTTATCCCTCCTTGTCCTAATAGCCCTGATTATGTGCGAATGCACCTATTCCATCTGAGTCTAGCGGGAGATGCCAAGGATTGGTACAAATGTTTAGAACCCAATTCAATTATTAATTGGGCTCAACTAAAAACCGCATTTCTAGAAAGGTTCTATCCTACAGCTCGAACACAGGATTGGCGTAAGAAAATTGCGTCTTTCACCCAAGAGGATTATGAGAACTTTAGTGCTACCTGGAGTAGGTTTAAAAGAATGATTAGAGCATGCCCCCACCATGAGTACAGGGAAAACCATCTCAACACAATCTTTTACGATGGTCTTAATGACTCCACTAAAGCACTTCTAGACTCAGCTATAGGTGGCCAGCTTTCCAAAATTCCTTGCACCCAGGTAAAGGCCAACATAGAGGAAGTTTCTAAGAATAGTGCCTGGGGAGGAACTATTAGTCAAGGATTACCTAGAGGGATGATAGACACAGCTAACTTGGACAATATTAGCGCCAAAATAGAAGCTGTTATTGATAAAAAGTTGTCCAAGCTAAGCCTAGCCGGTAGTTCGAACACCCCTCCAGTGCGTGAAAAGCATTTTGCATGTGCCATATGTGGGGGTACCAACCATGATACATCTTACTGTGGTGGTTCGCACTCCGAACACGTAGCCGCAGTTAACTATGGAGGGTATAACCTAGAACCACAAGTGATGAACTATGACGGTTATGGGTATAACCCTAATCATGTGGTAACCCTTAACTATAGTGGACAGGGACAAGGAGTAGGGTATGGGCAGCAACCTTTCTCGAACAACCAACAGTACAAACCTCCCTTTAACCAAAATCAGGGAAACTTCCACCCGGGATACAACAGAAATGGTCAAGGTGGGTTAAACAACCAAGGTTTCCAGGGGAACCAACCTAACGGGAATATACCTAAGCCTAATATGTATAGACCCCCAAGGTTCAACCAAGGGCCTCGAAATGGTTCAAACCTACCTTTCTCGCCTAGTCAACCTAATCATGTGGTTCCTCAACCACAACAAGGCCATAACTTAGGCAATGACCAATTAGCCTCCTAGGTAACAACTCTTGCTCAGCAAAACCAGAGTCTAACTCAGATTAATCAGACTCTAACCCAACAAATGCAACAACTTCAAGCTTAGTAAAAGTTGTTTGAAACTCAACTTACTCAGATAGGCAATCCACCTCCACCATTACTATTCCCATCTCACCCTCAACAAAACCCATCCGCCCAACCTCCACCACAAAGCACCCCTAACTCTAACCCTAAACATCACTCATGCAAGGCGATCTTCTTAAGATTGGGAACTTCATATTCAGATCCTGCTATAGCTCCAAAAGATGATTTAGGAGAAAGATCCTCAAAAGATAGTGATTTTCAAATAGAAAATGAACACAAAAAGGATCTTGAGAGAAAAGAAGAGAAAGAGGTTAGTGAAGTGAAAGGGGAACCAAATGTCGAGGTAAATGGGTATAAGGTGAAGAAGAAGGATGAGGATGAGAAATGGAGGGAGATACAAGAAAGAAGGAAACTTGAGCGTCAACATACTCCGCCTCTACCTTTTCCTTACAAAAAGGTAGAGAAACAACTTCAATAAAAGTTTCTTAAATTCCTTGAGCATATGTGGCAGCTTGAAATGAAAATACCATTCTTAGAGGCCATGGAGCAAATGCTGCAATATGCTACGTATCTGAAAACCCTCTTAAGAAACAAGAGAAAGCTTGAGGGCGAAGTGATTAGTTTGCCAGAGCAGGTAAGTGCCATCATTCAGGGCATGTGGGCAAAGAAAGAAAAAGCTAGAGGACCCTTTGTGCTCCTAGTCACCCTTGGAAAACTTAATTCTAAGGGAGCACTCGCTGACCTTGGGGCCTCCATTAGCCTAATGCCGATGTCCATTGCCAAACAACTAACTTTCGACTTTAAGCCATCAAAGAAAACCATCCAACTTGCCGACCATAATATAAAGGTACCATGTGGGGAATTTAAGGACCTCCTGATCCGAGTCGGGAACATTGTGGTTCCATATGACTTCATGGTACTTGATATGGTTGAGGATCCCTTTACCCCCCTCATCTTAGGGAGGGATGCGTTGAAGACCTTGGGTGCCCTGATCGACTGTGAATTAGAGACTATAACTGTGAGGATAGCCCATGAGAAGGTGGTGTTTGCCTTTTCCAAGTCTTCCAGGGAACCCATGGTTGAGCAAATATGTTCCTTTGATATTTTTGACGGCATAGTTAAGGGGTGTGACATTTTTGTTACGCTAGAGTCTGTTGAGGTGACAGAGGAAGAAGTGACAACGAAGGGTGTTATTTTCGAAGTCGAGAAGGAATTCGTTGTGATACGGGATATTTGTGAGAATTTTGACAGTCCTAACGAGCCAGCCCCAAAAAGGAAGAGGGCTAAGAAAAAGAAAAGTCCAAAAAAAGAATGAGGGCTCCACCTTGGCTTGGGGGAACCCCGCATTATAGCCCCCTTCCAGATTACCCTGGTTCGACCTTACTTACTTCTGCCACCGATGCTCAGTGGAGGGTCTTGACTCCCCACGCTAGAGGTGATGGAGATTCTAGGAGTGAGTCCACTCCTATGGCCAGTTTAATTCCGTTTGTTTCTTTTTCTATCTAAACTTGAAGCGAGGTACGTCAAGCTAAACGATGTTAAACAAAGCACTTACAGGAGGTAACCCGGTTTATTTGGATTTTCGTCAAACTAACTCAGAGTACATTGATTTTTTTTGAGAAAGCAAGTGTTTTGATTACTAAATGCAAAGGAAGTGCAAAATCACACTCCATTCGGCCGAATATGATGTCCATTCGGCCGAATGGCCATTACGAATGCAGTTAATCAAAAATTGGAGAGGTCTCTGAGAATACCGAATGAAGAGATCTATTCGGCCAAATAGATTTCATTCGACCGAATGGTATCCTCCATTCGGTTGAATAGATCTACTGAGGAAAACTTTGAAGCTACTGGTAACCCCGAATGGAGTGATCGTTCGGTCGAAGGTGTGACATTCGACCGAATAGGTTTTGTATTCGGTCAAATGAGAGCGAAGAATTCTTCGTAGCTCATAGCCATTCGACCGAACAGGGAATCCATTCGGGCGAATGGAGCTCTATTTGACCGAATGGACGCTTTATTCGGCCGAATGGAAGCCAGGCCTATAAATACAAACACATTCCACGGGATTTCACACCCACATTTCTTAACTCCTCCAATTCAGCCATCTCCCCTCACACTCTTGCTCTCTCTCAAATTCCTCTACTCCCTTCCCAATCATCCTCAACTACTATGGGTCCAAGGAGAACCTTGAGGAACCCCTTCAAGAGGTCCAAAAAGCATGGAGAAGGTTCCTCTTTGGGTGCGGCACGGGAAGCTCAACAAATCAGTTCTCAACAACCGGAGGGCCAACAAAGACTTCTCGGCCAGGAATTATGGTTTGATGAGGACCATCCAATGGTAAGTTTCATATCTTTAGAGCAATATGAGCTTCCAAAGGCTTAAGGTACGAAAAATCAACTCCACTCATTATTTAGACCTTTCAATTTTGTAACTTATGGGTATATACGAGCAATTTGTTGCACTATTAACTGCATGTGGGTTAGAGAACTGGATAAACATGTGGCACCTGACTCATAAGCTCTTAACTTATGAGTGTCTTAGCTCCCTAACCCCATGTCAATGGGATGGTAGGCTGCATTTGTCTTTTAGGCTAAGGAATGCAACCTATTTTCTTGATTATGCTGCATTTTGCGCCATGTTTGGTTTCCATAACAAGCCTATTCCGAATAAACAACCGGACAACTCTCGGGTTTCCGAGTTATGGCCTAAAATAGCTGGCTGGCTTATTTATCCGAATAGAAATATTTATGTACAACACCATGTTTTGCTCATGTTCTTTAAATTTTCTAGGGAGACTTTGTTCCCTTCCCCTAGACCTCACCTAGTATGAACACACGAGGTGCACATCTTACACTGTTACCTTGCACCACACGAAGACACTACACTAAGCATGCCAATGACGCTGTGGAAGTTTCTAAACAACATAGCCACCCTGAATGCAACCACTGACTTATGTTTAGGGGGGCACGTGTTCCACATTAATGAATTCTTAAACGTCATGAATCCTGTAGAATTCGATGAACGTTATGCCAGTTCCACTACCCTTCACGAGCAATGTCTCGTGCGGGCTGGCTTTATTTTTGCGGACCCCATGCGATGGCGGTACTTAAAAGACCGCACCATCCCCCTTTCTTGTCCTTAATTACCTCTCCTAGTCAATTTTGGGGCCTCGTATCTCTTAGACGGTGATGTGCCGAGATACGCGGTAGAGCCCCCACTTGTACCCCCTCCTCGCCCTCACACACTTTCTATGCGCGACAAGCCTAGGGCTTCTACCTCGATCTTACCAGACCATGACGATTCAGATGATGAATTTGAATTCGATATTATGTCCTCCCTAGGACGCATAGAGAGAAGGCTTGACTAGGTCCTCACCACCCAAGCCCACCACACCACCCGTCTCGAACACCTCGATCAAAACTTCGAGCGGGCGAACTACCCATGGTATGATATGGCCTATCGCTCCCACATGGTCGGCAAAAGCATGGCCACCCCTTCTTGGTACCCTCGCTATGACAACTATCACGAGATATCACGAAGTCATGGGTTTGACCGGTTGCGGGTGGGTAGGCGTAGGTTTAATAACTTTACCCCACCGGCTCCTAGAAGAGCCTCGGCTGACTATGGGATGGATTATACGGGTGGGGAGGAGGAGGTTAATGAGGAGGAGGACCAAGGGGATGATGAGGAATTTATGGGGGATGAGTAGTGGTAGACCTAACGACCTCCCTTAGCACCGAGGACGGCTTCACCCTAGCTTGGGGGGGTATCCATAGTCCACTACTCATTCTTTCGCGTGTCCTTTGGTCTTGGCAGTCAGTTTAGTGTTGTGTAATGTTGCGTTGCTTCGGGTTTTGTGTCTATTTCTAGGTGTTATTTTGTGTTTTGCGCTTTGCTTTTTTTTTGGTGTTGTTTTCAGGTATTTATATAATAAGTTCCACATGCCGCTGCACCCACGTACTGGTATGATTGCTTACTCAAAAATCCAAATTTATGTATTTAGTTATTTTTATATTTGTTTTTACCCTTCTTTTCATCATGTGTCCCCTTCTTTTGTCCATCATAAGCATGCAAGCTTCTGTTGTGCACTTTATGTTGATTTTATGCAAACTCGTATTCCCCTAGCCCTATGCCTGTTTTGGGTCTGAGTTTATCGACTGTTTTTCACTTAGCTTGGGGGATTTGAGCTTGCTTTGTATGTGGTTTGGATGACTACCTATTGAGGTGCATTTCGACTAACCTAGTGAGGATTGAGCCGTTTAGGACTTTATTACGAGTCTTGTATTGTTGAGTGTTAGTCAGGGAATCTTAAGAATTCTGTCTGTTCTCCTCTAGCATAGTCTACTTTTCTAAAGGTTAGGGATGATAACACGTTTGTAGTTAAAGCTAAATAGCCAAAGTGCCTACCATGAAAATCAATTTACTCTAGGTTGAGCCAAATTTGTGCCTTTACCTTCTTTTATAGCCACGCTATCTAACTCCACATGAACCAAATACTCCCTCTTTTTACCTAGAGGATAGTCATGTGATCATAGTAAAGTTGATATTTGTAGCATTGTAATATAGGATTTCGGTTTGGGGAAATGATCATTGGATGATTTGACTACATACACTAGTCTTAGTGCATTTCAAAGAAGTATGCACATAGAAAGTTCAGAAAAAGCTTGAAAATCATAAAAAAAGAAAAAAAGGGAAAAAGAAAGAAGAAAGAAAAAAAAGAGAAAAAAAAAGAAAACAAACAAAAAGATATTAGAGAAAAATGTTGAGAATAAAGTTGACATAATGTATTAGAGTCTATTATTGGGAATTTTGGGATTGACATGGTTGTCAGAAGGCGTAGTCTTCCTCGGTTTTATTTCCCTGGATCACTTACTATCCTCTATTTCAACTCCACATTCCCAAATTCTACCGTACCTCGATCCAAGCCTACATTACAACCCTTTCGAAACATGTTCGACCTAACCTGATTAGTAAGATCAGTGCTGGAGAGTAGATAAGACACGATTTACGAGATTTCTCCCTATTTAGGTGTTTAATTCCTGACTCATCTTCAGTCGGATGATTTCGAGCGAAACACGTACCCTATAAATACATGAGCGTAATGGAAATTTCCCACACCTCTTGGGAAATAACCTCGGGAGCGTAGACTTGCGACCTCGTTAGGTAGTGGGCGGAATGAACTATGATGTAGCTTGCTTGGTGATCCCGGGTAGGTGTAAAAAAGTGATTATGCTTTATAAACCCCATTGTACTTGCACACCTGATGTGCTCATTTTAGAGCATGTTTACAACCTCATTTTAGTGTCGAGTCTCATGCTTTTATATTGGTTTTATGCACATTACATTCAATTTTACCTTGAGCTTGTCCTCGAGCTGCTTTTAGGTCATTTCAGGTGATCTCGATGATTTCGAGGTAAAATGAGACGTGTTCAAGGCTTTGACACTTCTATCAAGAGTTTGGATGCGCGTATCATAGCTTGGGCATGCATTCCAAGTCACTCTCGAAGATCCCATAAACTCTAGAAGCCACTAGACACTTCAAAGGAACTGTTCAGCAAGGTTTAGGTCCAGATTCGACCGAGTCTGACATCCATTCGGTCGAATGGTGGACAGGGATTCAAGCACATAAATCAAGCTCTCGGGAATAGCCGAATGAACACTCATTCGGCCGAATCAAGACCCATTCGGCCGAATGGTTCCACTCATTCGACCGAATGGTAGACAGGGTGCAAAAACGCCAAGATTCTGATATAGGCGAATGGCATACCCATTCGGCCGAATGGCCACTCATTCGGCCGAATCTTCCCTTCATTCGGCTGAATGGACTTCTTTCCCGCAGATTTTGGTTCTTTCTTTAGTAGGCGCACAAGGGTTTTTCCTAGGGTTTTACTCCTTTTGTCCCTAGGGTATAAATACCCTCTTTCTCTATACATAACCTTTATGCCTACTTTGAGAGCTCTTGTGCCTCAACCTAGAACATCACTTTAAAGCTTTTCATTTCTTTCATGCATTAGTTTAGATTTACAGCTTCCGTTGTTCTTGTTTTCAAGCATTGTATTTCGGATTCGGTTCCTCTTTCGTTCATACAGTTTCGTTTATGCAAGGTATTGTTTCTTTTCTGTTTTAGTTCGTTTAATGCTTTCAAGTATTGTTTTTCTTAATTTCATTCCTCTAGATAGTATCGTTGTTTCGTTTACAGTTTTGATAGAGTAGTTGTCGGTTCGGTTATATTTCTTAGTTTTCATTCTCTTGTTCATTTCCATTCAGTCTATTCATGCTTTTAATAATGTTTTTTTACTATGTGTGAGTAGTTTTCTTAGGGGTTTGATTGGTGAATCCCTAGGTTGGCTCGTTCTTCATGCGTGGAGTTAGGATTTGAGATTGTTAATGGTTGATTGATTGATATTCGACGCGAATCTTATCCTGCCACTCCTTTGGAGACATAGGGCGATTATAGGTTGTTCGTGTGATTTATAGGGTCACAAACTTCCTCTCGTCATCTTGAGTGTCATGATTCATTGTTGACTAATTTCTCCTAATTTAGCGTATTGATAGCTCGGTTGTCCTTCCTAGGGTGGAACTGATCTATCCCCGTTTTCTTTTCATAGTATAACATTATTTTAGTTCTTGCTTATTTTCTGTCATTAGTTTCATTTTACCAAATATCAAATAACTCCTTTACATCAAGTCTATAAGCTATCGCCCCTTGTCCTTGTGGTTCGATCCCCGACTTACCACTACACTAGCTGTAGTAGTATTAGGGTGTTTATAAATTTAGTTTTCATAACTATTCTTTTAGTTAAACGACCTAAAAGAACGGTTATCAACAGCCATGGCTAGGGAAGAGTTTTGCACGTGTACGGCTTGTATTGTCTTGATTTCCACTTCTCATGATCTTCATTCATCTCTTCATTCATTTCTTCATTCATTTTTCCCTAAGCTATCACTTCACCTTCCTATATCGTTTGCTAGGGACTAGCAATGGTTTAGCTTGGGGGAAGTTAATGTGCTCGTTTTAGAGCACTTTATCACCTCGTTTTAGTGTCAAGTCTCGCAGTTTTGTATTGGTTTTATGCATATTGTGCTTAATTTTACCTTGATCTTGTTTTTGAGTTGTCTTAAGTTCATTTCAGGTACTTGTGATGATTTCAAGGTGAAATGCGATACATTCGAGCCTTTGACACACGTATCATAGCTTGGGCAAGTGTTTGAAGTCACTCATGAAGATCCCATGGAGTTTAGAAAAGAGAGAAGTGAAAAAGAGGAAAGAATGGTCTCAGATTCGACCGAATCTGAGAGACATTTGACCGAATATATGCAGATTCGACTGAATCTGAGACTCATTCGGTCGAATGAGAGGCAGCCTTCAGAGCATTTCAACCCTTGGTCACTGGGAATGCCGAATAGAACTCATTCGGGCGAATCAACAACATCATTTGGGCGAATTCTTGATAGAGATCGATCCCTCGAAGCCTCTGGAATGAGCGAATGGAAGACCATTCGGGCGAATGGAGTTGTATTCGGCCGAATGAGACTTACATTCGGGAGAATGAGAGTGTTTTCCTCTAGATCAACTACTTCTTTTTAGGGCCGGCTCCTATGCATTTTAGGGTTTTCGTAGGTTTTTCTTATTTTGTTATAAATACCCCCTTCCTCTGATGAGAGGAGGGGGAGCTAGGTTTTATACTTTTATGCACTTTTAGATTTCTTTAGCCTCCAAATTCTTTTAGTTTTAGCTTTCGGTTTTCATTTTCCTTAATGCTTTATAGTTTGAATTCTTTTCGTGGATATCAAATTGAAGCTTTTGTAAGTCTTAATCAATTCCTTTGCTCTTAATTCATTCGTTTGTTTCTTTGCGTGTTTAGTTTTATGTTTATCATTTATTAGCATAATTTCTGAATTGTTTTCATTCTCGCGATTTCATTCCATGTTTGTTTCTGTTGTGTCTTTGAATATCTTTATGTCTTTAAGCATGAATATGTGTGAGTAATTCCTTTAGGGGTTTTGATTGGTGAAACCCTAGGAAAACTATGATCTTTATTGCTTAAGATTGTAGAAACGATGATAATAAATAGTTTCGGAATCCGATACGAATCTTGTCCTGCCACTTCTTTGGAGACATAGGGCGATTATAGGTCGTTTGTTGTGATTTGTGGAATCACCAACTTCCTCTCGTATTCTTGGATGTCCATGCTAGTTATTATCAGATTTTCTCCAATCTATCATGTTCAATTTTGAAAGCTTCATTCCTAGGGTGAATCCAATCTTGTCCCCGTTTCTCTTTACTTGCTTTATTTCTTGATTTATCATCATCCATCTTCTGGTTATTAGTTTTAATTGAATTTCCAACTCCCAATAGTCCGGTTGTGTTAAAAGTTAGAGTCTTGATATACCTTGTCTTCGTGGTTCGACCCCCTACTCCACTATACTCGTATAGTTTGTAGGTTGGAATAAAAATTGTTTGGATAACCTGTCTTTTAGTTAACGACCTAAAAAACCGGTTATCACTACCCAAAACTGATCTCAGTTGACCTATATTGACTCATATCGTCCGATTCGAAGTGTTTAAGTCATTTTATACCCAAAACCTCTACCATTTAACCGAGTTTCACTCAAATCGATGTATTTCTAGTGTTTATGACATGTTCAAGGGTAAATATGTCATTTTCTACCCAAAACTGATCCCATTTAACCTTTATTGAGTCAAATCATCCAATTCAAAGTGTTTAAGTCATTTTATACCCACAACCTCTTCTATTTGACCGAGTTTGACTCAAGTCCATGAATTTCAAGCGTTTATGACATGTTCTAGGGTAAATACGTCATTTTTTAACCAAAACTGATCCCATTTGACCTTTATTGACTCATATCGTCCGATTCAAAGTGTTCAAGTCATTTTGCACCGAGAACCTTTCCCCTTTGACTGATTTTGACTCAAATTGATGTAGCTCAAGTGTTTTTGACATGTTCAAGGGTAAATACGTCATTTTCTAACCAAAATTGATCCCATTTCACTATATTGACTCATATCATATGATTCCAAGTGTTTAAGTCTTTTTATAACTAGAACCACTCTCGTTTGACCGAGTTTGACTCAAATCGATGTATTTCAAGTGTTTATGACATGTTCAAGGGTAAATACGTCATTTTCTTCCCAAAACTGATCCCATTTAACATTTATTGACTCATATTTAGACCTAACTAGTCTTAGCATAACTTTATTTCATTTCATTTCTATTTTAGTTTTTCTTTTTGTGTGTGGTTGTCTTTGACTTAAGTGTTTGCATGCCCCACAGCACGCGTAGGTCAAACCAGCCAATTACACCCTTAAATCCTGAAATCCAACGTGTGAGTAGACAACGCCCTTCAAAGTATACCTCACAATCTGTCCAAAACCTCTCTTATTTGACCGAGTTTCACTCAAATCCATGATTTTTAAGCGTTTATGACATGTTCAAAAGTAAATACGTCATTTTCTACCCAAAACTGATCCTATTTGACCTGTATTGATTCATATCGTCCGATTCGAAGTGTTTAAGTCATTTTATACCCTGAACCTCTCCCATTTAACCGAGTTTCACTCAAGTCGATGTATTTCTAGTGTTTATGACATGTTCAAGGGTAAATACGTCATTTTCTACCCAAAACTGATCCCATTTGACCTTTATTGACTCATATCGTCCGATTCGAAGTATTTAAGCTATTTTGCACCGAGAACCTCTCCCATTTGATTGATTTTGGCACAAATCGATGTATTTCAAGTGCTCATGACATGTTCAAGGGAAATACGTCATTTTCTAACCAAAACTGGTCCCATTTGACCTATATTGACTCATATCGTTTGATTTGAAGTTTTTAAGTAATTTTATACCCATAACCTCTCCCATTTGACCGAGTTTCACTCAAATTGATTAATTTCTAGTGTTAATGTCATCTTTAAGGGTAAATATGTCATTTTCTACCCAAAGCTGATCCCCTTTGACCTATATTGACTCATACCGTCTACTTTGAAGTAATTAAGTCATTTTATACCTAGAACCACTCCTATTTGACAGTGTTAGACTTAAATCGATGTATTTCAAGTGTTTATGACATGTTTCAGGGTAAATACATCATTTTCTAACCAAAATTGATCTTTTTTTACTTATATTGACTCATATCGTCTGATTCGAAGTGTTTAGGTCATTTAATACAAAAACCTTTTTGTTTGACCAAGTTTGACTCAATCCAACGTATTTCAAGTGTATGAAATTTTCAAGGGTAAATACATCATTGTCGACCCAAAACTGATCCCATTTGACCTATATTGACTCATATCGTTCGATTCGAAGTGTTTAAGTCATGTTTTACCTAGAACCTCTTCTATTTGAACGAGTTTGACTCAAATTGATGTATTTCAAGTGTTTATGACATTTTAAGGGTAAATACGTTATTTTCTACCCAAAATTGATCTAATTTGACCTATATTGACTTATATCGTCCGATTTGAAGTGTTTAGGTTTTTTTATACTCAAAACCTCTCCTCTTTGACCGACTTTGACTAAAAACGATGTATTTCAAGTGTATATGAAAAGTTCAAGGGTAAATATGTAATTTTCTATCCAAAACTAATTCCATTTGACCTATATTGACTCATAACATCCGATTCGAAGTGTTTAAGTCATTTTATACCTACAACCTTTCCCATTTAAACGTGTTTGACTGACATCGTGGTATTTGAAGCGTTTAGGACATGTCAAAGGGTAATACATTATTTTCTACCCAAAATTGCTCATAGTTGACATCTATTAACTCATGTATGTTGTCCGATTCGAAGTGTTTAGGTCATTTTATGAAAATTTATATTCTCCGTTTTGACCGGGTTAGACTCAAATAGATGTATTTCTAGTGTTTATGACATGTTCAAGGGTAACTTTATCATTTTCTATCCAAAATTTATCCTATTTTACAAATATTGACTCATATTGTCCTATTCGAAATGTTTTGGTC
Source organism: Dysphania ambrosioides (assembly GCA_026401315.1). Lineage (NCBI taxonomy): Eukaryota > Viridiplantae > Streptophyta > Magnoliopsida > Caryophyllales > Amaranthaceae > Dysphania > Dysphania ambrosioides. The sequence continues at coordinate 17,548,482 of CM048666.1, forward strand.
ATTTTATACCCAAAACCTCTCCTGTCTGACCGAGATTGACTCAAATCGATGTATTTCATGTGTTTATAACATGTTCAAGGGTAAATACGTTATTTTCTACCCAAAACTGATCCCATTTTTACTATATTAACTTATATCGTCTGATTCAAAGTGTTTAAGTAATTTTATACGCAGATGCTCTCCCATTTGACCGAGTTTGACTCAAATCTATGTATTTCAAGCGTTTATGACATGTTCAAGGGTAAATACGTCATTTTCTACCCAAAACTGATCCCATTTGATCTGTAATGACTCATAATGTCCGATCTGAAGTGTTTAAGTCATTTTCTACCCAAAAACTCTCTCATTTTAAGGAGTTTCACTCAAATCGATGTATTTCTAGTGTGTATGACATGTTCAAGGGTAAATATGTCATTTTCTACCCAAAACTTATCGTATTTGATCTATATTGACTCATATCATCCTATAGAAAGTTTTTAAGATATTTTATACCTAAAACCTCTTCCATTTGAACAAGTTTGACTCAAATCGATGTATTTCAAGTGTTTATGTCAAGTTCAAGAGTAAGTACGTCATTTTCTACCCAAAATTGATCCTATTTGACCTATATTGACTCATATATTCCGATTTAAAGTGTTCAAGTCATTTTATACCTGGAATGTCTCCCATTGGACAGAGTTTGACTCATATATATGTATTTCAAGTGTTTATGACATGTTTAAGGGTAAATACGTCATTTTCTACCCAAAACTAATCCCATTTAACCTGTATTGACTCATATCGTCCGATTTAAAGTGTTTGATTCATATTCTACCAAGAACCTCTCTCATTTGATCGAGTTTCACTCAAATCGATGTATTTCTATTGTTTATGACAAGTACAAGGGTAAATACTTCATTTTCTACCCAAAACTTATCCTGCTTGACCTATATTGACTCATATCGTCCGATTTGAAAGGTTTAGGTCATTTAATACACAAAACCTCTCCTTCTTGACCGAGTTTGACTCAAATAAATGTATTTCAAGTGTTTATGACATGTTCAAGGCTAAATACATCATTTTCTTCCCTAAACTGATCCCGTTTGACCTCTATTACCTCATATCGTCCAATTCGAAGTGTTTAAGTCATTTTATACCCGGAACCTCTCCCATTTGACCGAGTTTCACTCAAATCAATTTATTTCTAGTGTTTATGACTTGTTTAAGGGTAAATACTTCATTTTCTACCCAAAGCTGATCCCCTTTGTCCTATATTGACTCATACCATCTACTTTGAAGTAACGAAGTCATTTTATACCTAGTACCACTCCCATTTGACCGAGTTAGACTTAAATCGATGTCTTTCAAGTGTTTATGACATGTTCAAGGGTAAATACGTCATTTTCTACCCAAAATTTATCCTATTTGACCTATATTTACTCATTTCGTCTGATTCAAAATGTTTAAGTCATTTTTTACCTAGAACCTCTCCCATTTGAATGAGTTTGACTAAAATCGATGTATTTCAAGTGTGCATGACATTTTCAAGGGTAAATATGTCATTTTCTACCAAAAATTGATCTTATTTGACCTATATTGACTCATATCGTCCGATTTGAAGTGTTTACGATTTTTTATACCCAAAACCTCTCCCCTTGGACCGTCTTTGACTAAAATCGATGTATTTCAAGTGTATATGACATAGTCAAGGGTAAATACGTCATTTTCTATCCAAAACTGATCCCATTTGTCCTAGATTGACTCATATCGTCTTATTCGAAGTGTTTAAGTCATTTTATACCTAGAACCTCTCCTATTTGACAGAGTTTGACTCAAATCTATGTATTTTAAGCGTTTATGATATGTTCAAGGGTTAATACGTCATTTTCTATCCAAAACTGATCCCATTTGACCTGTATTGACTCATATCGTTCGATTCGAAGTGTTTAAGTCATATTCTACCCAAAAATACGTCATTTTCTACCCAAAACTCAAACCCTAACCTATATTGACTCATATCGTTTTGATTCAAAGTGTTTAAGTCATTTTATACCTAGAACCTCTCCTGTTTGAACGTGTTTGAGTCAAATCGATGTATTTCAAGTGTTTATGACATGTTAAAGGGTAAATACGTCGTTTTCTATAAAAATTGATCATATTTGATGTCTATTGACTCATATCTTCCGATTCAAAGTGTTTAGGTCATTTAATGAAAAAAAATCCCCTCCGTTTAGACCAAGTTTGACTCAAATAGATGTATTTCAAGTGTTTATGACATATTCAAGGGTAAATTTGTCATTTTCTACCCAAAATTTATCCTAGTTGACCAGTATTGACTCATATTGTCCTATTTGAAATGTTTTGGTCATTTTATACCGAGAACCTCTCTCATTTGACGGAGTTTCACTAAAATAGATGTATTTATAGTGTGTATGACATGTTCAAGGTTAATACGTCATTTTCAACCTAAAATTTATCCTATTTGATCTACATTGACTCATATTGTCTGATACGAAGTTTTTAAGATATTTTATACCTAGAACCTCTCCCATTTGAACGAGTTTGACTCAAATCGATGTATTTCAAGTGTTTATGTCATGTTCAAGGGTAAATACATCATTTTCTACCCAAAATTGATTCTATTTTACCTATATTGACTCATATCGTCTCACTCAAAGTGTTTAGGTCATTTAATGAAAAAAACCCTGTCCGTATTGACCGAGTTTGACTCAAATAGATGTATTTCAAGTCTTTATGACATGTTTGATGTGAATCTAGGTATTGAAACCTTATTCCACACAAAGGGATAGAACAAGATATAAACCCTCTAAAGCTATGCACCATAGGTTTAAAATCTAGGGCAAAAGCTTAAGAATTGATTAAAGCAAAGCACCCTCAATTCCTACATTTCCTCACGTGAATATAAAGCTTTAAGAAACAATTCACAACACTTTGTTACACACAAAGAAAAACAACAAACTCTATAAGTTTATTGAAGAATATAAAGAAAAGAATCTCAAAATCTTATTTTTCCAAGCTTGGGTGCACATCTATTTATACCCATAGCTTGAGAGTTTCAATCATATTATGACTAGGCCTCCTACTTTTAAAAGGACTCCTCATAACCAATAGGATAATGCCACCTATTTATTACATAATCCTACCAAAACTCTAACACTATCTTATCTTAATTAGAATCCTATCCTACCTAAAAAGATAAAATTACAAATTAACTACTCCAATCCTATTTTATTTAAAGTAAAACACTAAATATCCAATCACATGTGTGAAGCCACGTCCATACCCATGCCGTGTAACTTGCTATGTCACTTAAGTCGTATTAAAGCACCGACAAGATGTAATAAGCACCGTTCAATGTAACAAGCACCTCCCCTTGTCTTAAAATTTTCCTCCTTGGTCAAAATTTTCAGTCTTCGAAAATTACTCTAAGATTTTAGCTTTTGATCAAGGCCTTCCATTAATCATCACCTCTATGGCTTCCACACATTATAGAATCATAAAACCCGAAAAAGGAAAGTTCAAAAACACACCTATGCCTAAAATGAGAAAAACCCTATCAAATGAAATAGGAGAAAACTCATATGCAAAACCAACTTATTTCCCATGTCCACCAATCCTCATTCACATTTGCATGTTGTCATGCACATGCAAATGTTCCCCTTTGATGCACTTAGAAGATTTGTGTCTCCATAAGACAAAAACTCTCCCATGGTAGCATCCTTCTTTGAACCTTCAATCAATCCTTCAAAGTTGACATCCTCTATCATATCAATGCTCAAGGGTAAAAACATCATTTTCTACCCAAAAATTATCCTATTTGACCTATAGTGACTCATATCGTCCGATTCGAAGTGTTTAAGTCATTTTATACCTAGAACCTCTCCCATTTGAATGAGTTTGACTCGAATCGATGTATTTCAAGTGTTTATGACATGTTCAAGGGTAAATACGTCATTTTCTACCAAAATTCATCCTATTTGACCAATATTGACTCATATCATCCAATTCAAAATGTTTAGGTCATTTTATACCTAGAACCTCTCCCGTTTGACCGATTAGACTCAAATCGATGTATTTCATGTGTTTATAACATGTTCAAGGGTAAATACGTCGTTTTGTACCCAAAACTAATCCCATTTGACCTATAGTGACTCATATCATCCGACTTGAAGTGTTTAAGTTATTTTATACCTAAAAGCTCTCCCATTTGACCGAGTTTGACTCAAATCCATGTATTTCAAGTGTTAATGACATGTTTAAGGGTAAATACGTCATTTTCTACCCAAAACTTAGTGAAATGCTTCTAAGGCTCGTTTTCAATGCATGAACACTTGTACTTAGGCTATATTGGTATGTTAGTGCAATTTATAGGTTAGTTTTATAAGAAATATGGAAAATAGGCGAGGTAGAACCCTTTTCGGTTCCCTTTCCCTTGAAAATCACGAAGATCGTCCTGAAACTTAGTGAAATGCTTATAAGGCTCGTTTTCAATGCATAAAAACTTGTATATAAGTTATATTGGTATGTTAGTGCAAGTTATAGGTTAGTTTGATAAGAAATTTGGAAAATAGGCGAGGTAGAACCCTTTTCTACCCCCTTTCCTTTGAAAATCACGAACATCATCTTTAAACTTAGTGAAATGCTTCTAAGTCTCATTTTCAATGCATGAACACTTCTAACTAGGCTATATTGGTATGTAAGTGTAAGTTATAGGTTAGTTTGATAAGAAATTTGAAAAATAGGCGAGGTAGAACCCTTTTTGGCCCCCTTTCCCTTGAAAATCACGAACATCATCCCAAAACTTAGTGAAATGCTTCTAAGCTCGTTTTCAATGCATCAACCCTTGTAACTAGGCTATATTGGTATGTTAGTTCAAGTTATAGGTTAGTTTGATAAGAAATGCGGAAAATGGGCGAGGTAGAACCCTCTTCGGCCCCCTTTCCCTTGAAAATCACGAACATCGTCCCAAAACTTAGTGAAATGCTTCCAAGGCTTGTTTTCAATGCATAAGCACTTGTATCTAGGCTATATTGGTATGTTAGTGCAAGTTATAGGTTAGTTTGCTAAGAAATTTGAAAAAAACTACAAACCAATTTGCTAGTTTACAAAACTTTCCACCACTCGCTTATTCTCAAATTGTTCAAAAAACCCCTACAAATGCAACCTCTTCAAAAACAGACTCAAAACCCCCAAAATCAACTTATTTCACTAAAGAAGCCACTGAAGCTATTTGCCTTACAAAATTCTCTTCCGCGCAAAACCCAAACACCATAAAAGCCTTCAATAGACGATCGTTCCCAAAAGGATATGAATGGTTTCCTGAAAACCCTGCAAAAACTCAAAGATTTTATGAATTCATATTAATTGATTCAAATTCCTGTGAAATTCAACATGTTAAATCTCTGACCGGAAATATTATCTATTCAAAATGTATCATCAAAAGGATTGTTAACCAATCTAAATGGTTAAGTCCCTATGATGAAAAATCACTTCCAAAAACCTTTTTTCCTCAAACCTATTCATATTTTGATTACAAAATGGCCTGGTCAAGAGCCTTCCTCCTTCAGGCTTTTAATCACTCATGGTTCTTCTCTTTTGATTAGTTTTTCCTAAAAGAACAAATACCAATATGGTTTTTCCATTGGTGGCACTTTTATGGTCCAGTTCAAGAAATCCTTCCTCCTCTTTGCATTAATAGAAGAGCTTTGTCTTGGTTCTCTAAATGAACCAAATCTAAGAATTACTTTGGTCGAATCCTCTACTATTTGATCTGTGTCTTGTTTCAAACATTTATTTGGCATTGGATTAGGAAATTGTAAAATCTCAGGAATAGTAATTTGATCCCAAGCTAATTTCTTAGCTGAAGTGACCAGGGATTTAGTATCACCAGTATGAACTTCTATGAAAACAGTTTCTCCTTTAGAAAAGGGAGCATGAATAAACTTTGGATTCACAGTTGTGTTCATCAACCTAAAATATATTCTAAAAACTATTGCAAAGTTTTTAGCAAATTCTTTGAATTTATTTTCTATAACATGAATATCTAAGATTAATGATTCTAAAGCCAACGGATCCTTTAGATCTATTGTAAAATCAGGGAAGCAATTAAAATATATGGGTCCATTGCAGACATTTGTTTGAACTACAGCTAACAATAAATCTTTATAGTTTTGAGACGATTATCTCTTAAAGCTAGGAATATAGGGCAATCAACACCTTTATGAACTAAAGGCTTAACAACTATTTGAACTAGACCAAAATGAATGAAACGATAATTATAAGCAAGATATGTTTCAACTGTTGTATTTGATAGTAAATACATAGTTTCAATATCTTGTTGAATACTCCTAGTTTCTTCATGAGTTTTAATGATAAATTTAGTTTTGAATTCCAAATGACCAATCTTATATAACTGAGTAGGATCCTCTTTTGGAATATTCCAGTTTGAGAAATTAACAGGTATATGAGTTTCTTGACTTTGAATTATATCTGTCTTAGAGTATTCTAATCTAGCAACTCTTCTTAACCAAGAGGCCATGGATTACATGTATCTAATAGGTAATATTTATGCTAATTGGGAACAGTGGGAACACCAACCGGGAGCACCTACTTACTGAGGCTCACCAACGGATTTACAGGCTTCCCAAACACTTTGCCAAACAATTAGTATAAACTTATTAAATACTAATAATCTAGTGGCTCTGATACCAAAGTGTGTAGGATTGAGATAAAACAAATAAAACTGATATAAAACTAAGAGAAATTGAAAACGAAATACTTAAAAGAACTTAAAAATATTTAAAACGAAATTGAAAACTTAAGACGTAATAGAAGTAATATACAAACTGTTATTAAAACTTTGAAAATACTTACAAAGATTTGAGCACTACTCAAGGCAGGGAATACTTTTCTTACAGAGCTTTTATTGAGAACTAGAACTAAGGCTGATAAGCCAAGCTTGCCTCTCAACTAAGATGGGAGAAGGCTATTTATAGAAGGGAAGCCAAGTCTGCTAAGTGTATGGTAGATCTTCTGCCGACACTTATGCTTTTGTTCTTTGAAAATTACTGGTGTTGCTTTTGAATTTTCTGCTTTTGCTTTTTGCTACTTTTGCTTTTCTGAAATTTTCTGCCGACACTCTCCATTTATTGCTTAACTTTTTCTGGTGTTGTCTTGTCATTCCAACTTTTACTGTTTTCAATTAATACTCATCTTCATCTTCATCTACTTCAACTTCGTCTTCTTTTAGAATTTTATGAATTATCGATTCATCTTGAAGCTTGTAGGAAATTCGGGCCTACTCCTAATCAACAGTGATTTCAATAAGTGAATTTTCTCGGACTGGTCGTTCGGTAGAATACCTAATAGCACCAAGGAGAACTAATTCCTTAAACTCATCATGTGAATAGGAAGTAGACCATCGACATTTTCCCGTATGAATTTGACGTCCACAATTTGGACATCGGCCAAAATGTCTTGATCTTTGTTTGATAGCGTTTTTTGATAATCCTTGAAAGGGTGGTTGTTGTTCATTGCGACGCCATTGCTTTCTAACCTCATTGCAACGCGAGAAGATTTCATGCCTGAGATCTGAGGGAAGCTTAGGTTTTGCGAAGTAAAGGGTACACAAAAGATTAAAACAAAAGGAGTGCATAATTACAATAAGTCTTCGTGTTTTGGCTGTAGACTTTTCATTCGCGGCCAAACGTATAAAAAGAGAAAAATAATATTTTTCATATTTTTTGTATTTTTCCCCTTTTTCATATTTTTCGTATTTTTCCCGTTTTTTTTACTACTAGCCCTCAAAAGTATATTGAGAGCAAGGACCATTGAAAGGGTCAAAAGCTATTTTGGAGCCTGAGCAATCAGATTCTTCGTCCTAAGAGGTTTTTGAACTGGTTAAACCTTTGATGATTCTTCTGGCAAATTCTGGATCGAACAAAGATTTTCCAGTGCTTCTTTTTGAATAGGAGTCAGGTTTTTGTAAGAGGAAGAAGTTTTTTCTCTTCTTTGTGAGGAAGAAGAGGCGGCTGATTTTGAAACTTGATGGATCGCCCATTCAAGTTTTTTACCGATTTGAATGAAGTCTTTCACATTTTCACGGGAGCAAAGTTCTAAAAATTATTTCTCCCACCATTTAACCTTGAATTCACGGACTAACATCCAAGGGTATGGAGAAGGGAGTTGTGGTTTTAGACTATAACTCCAGCAAAGTATCCAAGGGATTTTGAACTCAGCACGAAAAAGAAGGGGATTCATGAATTTTTTTGACTTTGAGGCTGCTGAAAATGTTTGGAATCCTTCAATGCAAAGAGGAGGAAGGATTTCTTGAACTGGACCATAAAAGTTCCACCAATGGAAAAACCATAATGGTATTTGTTCTTTTAGGAAAAACTTATCAAAAGAGAAGAACCATGAGTGATTAAAAGCCTGAAGGAGGAAGGCTCTTGACCAGGTCATTTTGTAATCAAAATATGAATAGGTTTGAGGAAAAAAGGTTTTTGAAAGTAATTTCTCATCATAGGGACTTAACCATTCAGATTGGTTAACAATCCTTTTGATGATACATTTTGAATAGATAATATTTCCGGTCGGAGATTTAACATGTTGAATTTCATAGGAATTTGAATCAATTAATATGAAATCATAAAATCTTTGAGTTTTTGCAGGGTTTTCAGGAAACCATTCATATCATTTTGGGAAGGATAGTCTATTGAAGGCTTTTATGGTGTCTGGGTTTTGCGGGGAAGAGAATTTTGTAAGGCAAATGGCTTCAGTGGCTTCTTTAGTGAAATAAGTTGATTTTGGGGGTTTTGAGTCTGTTTTTGAAGAGGTTGCATTTGTAGGGGTTTTTTGAACAATTTGAGAATAAGCTAGTGGTGGAAAGTTTTGTAAACTAGCGAATTGGTTTGTAGTTGTAAAATTTTTTGAATCTGAAGGTAAATCTTTTAGAGGTTTCATCTCATAATCATCTGCAGACTAAAACCCTTTGAGTTTGTCAGATTTCTTCTTATGAGACATTTTGATGTCCTTGTAAGAATTCTCTGGTAAGAAAATCAGGAAGAGAATTATTTTCGCCTTTGATGTGCTCTATTTGAAAATCAAATGTAGATAAAATAGCTTACCAACGGGCAAAGATTTGTTTTGAAACAATATTTTTGACATCTTTTTCTAAAACTTCTTTAGCAGATTTGCAATTTTGAAACTCATAAAACAATTGATAGAACTTCTTTCTTAATAGTAGAATAATTCTTTTGAGGACCTAACCAAACTCCGGAATGGAACCGTACTAGTTGTTCTAGACCATCTACCTTTTGTTTGAGTATACCACCATAGCCTACGTCTGAAGCATCTGTTTCAACTATCATACATGCAGATGGATTAGGTATGCAAAGACAGGGTAATGATTTTATCTTTTCTTTGAGGGTCTTGACAATCTCAGTATGTTCTTTTGACCAAGCAGGGGGATTTTTTTGTAATCTTTGAAATAAGGGAGCACATAATTGACGAAGGTTAAGGAAAAAATCTTGAGCAAAATATCTCAAAATCTAGAAAAACTAGCAGGCTCCCAACGTTTAAGAGTCATTCATAGTCGTCCTTCTGAAAATGAATCAAGCAATGATTCTAACTCAGAAGATGAAATAGCTAATATTCAAAATATGTTTCAAGATTCCTCTTTTCTAAATAAAATTAAGTACCAGTGGAGAAATGCTCCAACAAAACCCTATTATCCTAGACCAACCCCTCCAGATATACAGTTTGAGGAACGATCTAAGTTTAAAACCAAATCTTATTCTCCTAATTCTGTCCATGAATGGAATATAGATGGAAAATCAGAATATGAGATTTTAAATACTCTTCAAGAGATGGGTATGGCAAAAATTGCCTATTTAACCCGAGAGTCTAATGAACAAATCATTTTTGGACTCCTTATTTCATGGTTTACTGGTCAATTGAAAAACTGGTGGGCCAATTGTCTTACGCTGGATAATCAGTTGGAAATCTTTAACCACAAAATCACCATTCTCAATCCTCAAAATGAAATCATAGAGAAATTTGATAGCTGTGATTTCCTTATAATAGTTATTGCCTATTACTTCATAGGAGACCCTACAACCTTCCTTTTATCAGGAAAATCAATTCTTCAAAACTTGTGATGTCCTACTTTGGGAGATTATAGGTGGTATTGAGATATGTTACTTACTTATGTTCTCTAAAGAAAGGATTGCGGTGAATCATTTTGGAAAGAAAGATTTATATCCGGCCTTCCTAAAATTTTTGCCCAAAGAATATTAAGAAAGTTAAAAGAATTGTCTCAATCTGAGGAGATCCCTTTCAAAGACAAAACCTATGGTGAACTCTTCACTTTAGTTAAAAATGAAGGATTGACTCTTTGTGAAGAACTTAAGCTACAAGCTAAGTATACTTCTTAAAAGAAGCAATCCAAGAAAGAGCTTGGTTGTTTCTGTGAAGCCTTTGGCTGTGAAACAATTAGGGCCCCTTCATCTGTTAAACGAAAATCTGAACTTTAGAAAGAAAAGAAGTTTAGATGATTCCCTAGAAAAAACACTTCTCCTCCATCTAAGCCTTCTTACTACAAAAGGCCCAAACAAAAGTTTTCCTCCCAAAAAATAGTATGTTATTCATGTGGGAAAAGCGGACACAAAGCGAGTAGTTGTACTACTAAAAAGAAAATTAGAGAACTTTTCTCAAATGACGCCGAACTAGGAGAAAAGTTGACCAAACTTCTTATCAAGAGTCCTTTGAACTCAGACCAAGAAGAACCGTTTTCCGACCAAATCAATGATACTGACTCAAGTAGTAGTGACTCCTCAGAGTCTTCTTCACCAATTCAAACTATAAATGTCATTTCTAGCAACGAAGACAAAGAGTTCTTATTCGATTTAATAGATAAGGTTCAAAATCAAGAGTTAAAAACTCAGGCCCTTCTTCGCTTGAGAAATATTGTCCTCAAAGAAAAGGGCCCTTCTCACTCCACTTCCCTACCTATTACGGAACCCTTTAGCATTTCAAAACTCTTGGAGAAATATTCAAATCCAGAATACACAAAAAATAGCACCCTTCTTTCATCACCTTCTAAGAATATCTTTAAAAAAGATTCTGTTAATGATCTCTAATCTGAAATCAACCTTTTAAAAACCCAAGTCAATGAACTCAAAAATGACCTTGTAGCCTTACAAATCAATGAATTAGAGATCAAAACTCGAATAATAATTCTAGAAGAAGAATCCACTCATAATATAACTTCTGGGGAGACTGTTGAAACCCAGCAAGAAACAGGATTTGTTTCTCTCATTAATAAGATCAATTTTCAAAAATGGTACTCAAAAGTCACCTTCCAAATCGATGATTTTAAATAGAACTTTATTGCCCTTATAGATAGTGGTGCTAATCAGAATTGTATTAAAGAAGGAATTATCCCACCAAAATTATATGAGAAGACTAGCAAAAAATTACTTAGTGCTAATAGCTCTCCTATGAATACCAAATTCAAGGTCCCAAGAGTTAATATAGTCAATAACGACTATAAATTCAAAAATACTTTTATAGTCGTCAAGGATATTAAGGAAGAAATAATCCTTGGAACCCCTTTTCTATCTCAAATCTATCCTTTTAAGGTGGATAATATAGGAGTTCATACCATTATCCTAAGTAAGCAAATCTCCTTTAAATTCCTCACTCCTATAATTCAAAAAGATATAAACCTCTTACAAAACTCATCAGTTTTCCAGAAATTAAACACAATCCATAACAAGCAATATTTAATTGCTACCCTCAAAACTGAGGTTATGCACCAAAAAATAGAGGAACAACTCCGACAGCCTTCTATTCAACAAAAGATTCTAGACCTCGAAAATAATTTCAAACTAAAGGTATGTGCAGAGATTCCTAATGCCTTTTGGAATAGAAAAAAACATATTCTCACCCTTCCTTATGAAAAAGATCTCATCGAATCAAATATCCCTACAAAAGCAAGACCCATTTAGATGAATGTCGAATTAGTAAAATTCTGTAAAAAGGAGATTCAAGTTCTTTTGGATAAAAATCTTATCCGACCTTCTAAATCTCCTTGGAGTTGTGCAGCATTTTATGTGATGAATGCAACAGAGAAAGAGCGAGGAGTATGATTCGAAGTGTTTAGGTCATTTAATACACAAAACCTCTCTCGTTTGACTGAGTTTGACTCAAATCAATGTATTTCAAGTGTTTATGACATGTTTAAGGGTAAATACGTCATTTTCTACCAAAAACAGAACCCATTTGACCTATAATCACTCATATAGTATAATTCAAAGTGTTTAGGTCATTTAATACACAAAACCTCTCCTGTTTGACCGAGTTTGACTCAAATTGATGTATTTCAAAATTTTATGACATGTTCAAGGGTAAATACATCATTTTCTACCCAAAATTGATCCTATTTGATCCATATCGACTCAAATCGTCCAATTCAAAGTGTTCAAGTCATTTTATACCTACAACCTCTCTAGTTTGACTGAGTTTGACTCAAATCGATGTATTTCAAGTGTTTATGACATGTTCAAGGGTAAATACATCATTTTCTACCCAAAATTGGACCTATTTGAACTATATTGACTCATATCATCCGATTCGAAGTGTTTTGGTCATTTAATACAAAAAACCTCTACCGTTTAACAGAGTTTGACTCAAATCGATGTATTTCAAGTGTTTATGACATGTTCAACGGTAAGTACGTCATTTTTGTACCCAAAACTGATCCCATTTCATTAATATTGGCTCATATCGTCAAATTTAAAGTGTTTAAGTCATTTTATATCCAAAACATCTCTCATTTGACTGACTTTGACTCAAATCAATGTATTTCAAGTGTTATGACATGTTCAAGGGTAAATAAGTCATTTCTACCCAAAAACTGATCCTATTTGACCTATATTGACTCATATCGCTCGATTCGAAGTGTTTAAGTCATTTTATACACATAATCTCTCCCCTTTGACCGAGTTTGACTCAAATTAATGTTTTTCAATTATTTATGACATGTTCAAGGGTAAATACGTCATTTTCTACCCAACAAGTGATCCTATTTGCCCTATATTGACTAATATTGTTCAATTTGAAGTGTTTAAGTCATTTTATACTCCCATTTGACCGCGTGTGACCCAAATCGATGTCTTTCAAGTGTTGATGACATGTTCAATGGTAAATACGTCATTTTCTACCCAACAACTGATCCCATTTGACCTATATTGACTAATATCGTTCAATTCAAAGTGTTTAAGTCGTTTTATACCCACAACCTCTCCCTTTTGACTGAGTTTGACTCAAATCAATGTAGTTCAAGTATTCATAAAATTGATCAAGGGTAAATACGTCACTTTCTACCCAAAAACTATCCCATTTGACCCATATTGACTCATATCGTTCGATTGATAGTGTTTAAGTCATTTTATACCCAAAACCTCTCTCGTTTGACCGAGTTTGACCCAAATCGATGTATTTCTAGTGCTTATGACATGTTTAAGGGTAAATATAACATTTTCTACCCAAAAACTTATCCCATGTGACCTATATTGACTAATATTGTTTAATTTGAATATTTTAAGTCATTTTATACTCAGAACCACTCCCATTTGACCGACTTTGACTCGAATCGATGTATTTCAAGTGTTTATGGCATGTTTAAGGGTAAATACGTCATTTTCTACTCCAAAATTTGTACAATTTTACCTATATTGACGAATATCGTCTGATTCAAAGTGTTTACATCATTTAATAAAAAAAATCTCTCTCGGTTGACCGAGTTAGACTCAAATCGATGTATTTCAAGTGTTTATGACATGTTCAAGGGTAAATACGACATGTTCTACCCAAAATAGATCCTATTTGACCTATATTGACTCATATCGTCCGATTCGAATTGTTTAGGTCATTTAATACACAAAATCTCTCTTGTTTGACGTAATTTGACCCAAATAAATGTATTTCAAGTATTTATGACATGTTCAATGGTAAATACGTCATTTTCTATCGAAAAAGAACCCATTTGACCTATAATACTCATATAGTATGATTGGAAGTGTTTACGTCATATAATACACAAAACCTCTCCTGTTTGACCGCGTTTGACTCAAATTAATGTATTTCAAAATTTTATGACATGTTCAAGGGTAAATACGTCATTTTCTACCCAAAATTTATCCTATTTGATCCATATTGACTAAAATCATCCGATTCAAAGTGTTTAAGTCATTTTATACCTACAACCTCTACCGTTTGACAGAGTTTGACTCAAATCGATGTATTTCAAGTGTTAATGACATGTTCAAGGGTAAATACATCATTTTCTACCCAAAACTGATCCCATTTCATCAATATTGGCTCATATCGTCAAATTCGAAGAGTTTAAGTCATTTTATATCCTGAACATCTCTCATTTGACAGACTTTGACTTAAATCGATGTATTTCAAGTGTTTATGACATGTTCAAGGGTAAAAAAATCATTTTCTACCCAAAAACTAATCCCAATTGACCTATATTGACTCATATCGTTCGATTCGAAGTGTTTAAGTCATTTTATATCCATAATCTCTCCCCTTTGACCAAGTTTGACTCAAATTGATGTATTTCAAGTGTTTATAACATGTTCAAGGGTAAATACGTCATTTTCTACCCAACAATTGATCCCATTTGACCTATATTGACTAATATCGTTCAATTCAAAGTGTTTAAGTTGTTTTATACCCGAGAGCTCTCCCATTTGACCGAGTTTGACCTAAATCAATGTATTTCAAGGATTTATGACATGATCAAGGGTAAATACGTCATTTTCTACCCAAAAACTATCCCATTGGAACCATATTGACTCATATCGTTTGATTCGTAGTGTTTAAGTCATTTTATACCCAGAACCTCTCCCCTTTTGGCCGAGTTTGACTCAAATCGGTGTATTTCTTGTGTTTAGGACATGGTCAAGGGTAAATACAAAAATTTCTACCCAAAAACTGATCTCATTTGACCTATATTGACTAATATTGTTTGATTCGAATATTTTAAGTCATTTTATACGCTGAACCTCTCCCATTTGACCGAGTTTGACTCAAATCAATGTATTTCAAGTTTTTATGGCATATTCAAGGGTAAATACGTCATTTCCTACTCAAAAATTTGTCCTATTTGACCTATATTGACTAATATCGTCTAATTCAAAGTGTTTACATCATTTAATACAAAAAATATCTCCCGGTTGACTGAGTTTGACTTAAATCGATGTTTTTCAAGTATTTATGACATGATCAAGGGTAAATATGTTGTTTTCAACCCAAAACTGATCCCATTTGACCTATATTGACTCATATCATCCGATTCGAAGTGTCTAAGTAGCTTTATACCCAGAACATATGATGTTTGATCGATTTTGACTCAAATCGATGTATTTTAAGTGTTTATGACATGTTTAAGGGTAAATACGACATTTTCTACCCAAAATAGATTCTATTTCAACTATATTGACTCATCGTCCAATTCGAAGTGTTTAGGTCATTTAATACACAAAATCTCGGCCGTTTATCTAAATTTGACCCAAGTAAATGTGTTTCTAGTGTTTATGACATGTTTAAGAAAAACTACGTCATTTTCATCCCAAAATTGATCCCATTTGACCTATACTGACTGATATCGTCCGATTTGAAGTGTTTGATCATTTTCTATCTAGAACCTCTCCCATTTGACTAAGTTTGGCCTAAATAAATGTATTTTAAGTGTTTATGACATGTTCAAGGGTAAATACGTCATTTTCTACCCAAAAACTAATCCCATTTGACCTATATTGAATCATATCATTTGATTCGAATATTTAAGTCATTTTATACCCAGAACCTCTCCCATTTGACCGAGTTTGACTCAAATCGATGTATTTCAAGTGTTTATGACATGTTTAAGGGTAAATACATAATTTTCTACCAAAAATTGATCCTATTTGACCTATATTGACTCATATCGTCCAATTCGAAGTGTTTTGGTCATTTAATACAAGAAACCTCTACCGTTTGACAGAGTTTGACTCAAATCGATATATTTCAAGTGTTTATGAAATGTTCAAGGGTAAATACGTCATTTTCTACCCAAAACTGATCCCATTTAATCAATTGGCTCATACCGTCAAATTCAAAGTGTTTAAGTCAGTTTATATCCAGAACATCAATCATTTGACTGACTTTGACTCAAGTCGATGTATTTTAATTGTTTGTGACATGTTCAAGGGTAAATAAGTCATTTTCTACACAAAAACTGATCCCATTTAACCTATATTGACTAATATCATTTGACTCGAAGTGTTTAGGTAATTTTACACCCATAATCTCTCCCCTTTGACCGAGTTTGACTCAAATTGATGTATTTCAAGTGTTTATGACATGTTCAAGGGTAAATACGTCATTTTCTACCCAACAACTGATCTCATTTGACCTATATTGACTAATATCGTTCAATTCAAAGTGTTTAAGTCGTTTTATACCCACAACCTCTCCCATTTGACTGCGTTTGACTCAAATCAATGTATTTCAATTTTTAATAACATGTTCAAGGGTAAATACGTCATTTTCTACACCAAATTTATCTTATTTGACTTATATTGGCTCATATCATCTGATTCAAAGTGTTTACATCATTTAATACACAAAATGTCTCCTATTTGACCAAGTTTGACTCAAATCAATGTATTTCAATTATTTAAGACATGATCAAGAGTAATTACATCATTTTCTACCCAAAAACTATCCCTTTTGAACTATATTGACTCATATATCCGATTCGAAGTGTCTAAGTAGCTTTATACCCAGAACCTCTGACGTTTGATCGAGTTTGACTCAAATCAGTGTATTTCAAGGTTTTATGACATGTTCAAGGGTAAATACGACATTTACTACCCAAAAAAGATCATATTTGACCTATATTGACTCATATCGTCCGATTCAAAGTGTTTAAGTCATTTAATACACAAAATCTCTCTCGTTTGACTGAATTTGACCCAAATAAATGTATTTCAAGTGTTTATGACATGTTCAAGGGTAAATACGTCATTTTCTTCCCAAAATTGATCTCATTTGACCTATATTGACTCATATCGTCCCATTCGAAGTGTTTAATCAATTTATAACCTGAACCTGTCCTGTTTGACTAAGTTTGACTCAAATCATTGTATTTAAAATATTTTTGACATGTTCAAGGGTAAATACGTCATTTTCTACCCAAAAACTAATCCAATTTGTCCTATATTGACTCACATCGTTTTATTCAAAGTGTATTTCCCATTTGACCGAGTTTGATTCAAATCAATGTATTTCAAGTGTTTATGACATGTTCAAGGATAAATACATCATTTTCTACCCAAAATTGATCCTATTTTACCTATATTGACTCATCTCGTCCAATTCGAAGTGTTTTGGTCATTTAATATAAAAACCTCTACCGTTTGACAGAGTTTGACTTAAATCAATGTATTTAAAGTGTTTATGACATGTTCAAGGGTAAATACGTCATTTTCTACCCAAAACTGATCCCATTTCATCAATACTGGCTCATATCGTCAAATTCGAAGTGTTTAAGTCATTTTATAGCCAGAACATCTCTCATTTGACTTACTTTAACTCAAAAAGATGTATCTCAAGTGTTTATGACATGTTCAATGGTAAGTTAGTCATTTTCTACCCAAAAATTGATCCCATTTTGATGTGATTCTTGATCCGAAAACCAAGTTATCACAAGGATATGTTCTAAGCTTCGTCCTATACAGATAAATCACCAAGAACTAGGCAAGAACTGAGTTTAATTAATTAAGAGTCCACTTAATTAATCAAACCAATGAATGTTTTAACTAAAACACCCAAAACAGCAACCAACTCGCAAGTTAGCCAAAGAAATATTTAGGTAATCCAACCAAAATATCACTCAAAATAAATGTGTTTTTTGTATTGCTCAAAATCTGAATGAATGAATTCGTGAATTACATGGAGTATTTATAGCAATCCTTTCCTAAGACTATTAGAACTCTAACTAGAATAAAACTCCTTCTCTTCCTAAGCATATTAGAGTTCTAACTTGAGTAAAACTCCTACTTTTTCTAAACACATTAGAGTTCTAGCTTGAGTAAAACTCCTACTTTTTCTAAACACATTAGAGTTCTAGCTTGAGTAAAAGTCTTCCACTTTGCCTTGATCTCCAAGCAGCCGCCACTTTCAATTTTGAGTAGGAATCCCTCTTGAAATAGGAAACCTAACTTAACCTTGTGCGCCAAGTAACGTTACACGATTCTCCAACTTAATTAACTACGCACACGTACAAAAATAATTAAGAACATAAAGAAACCTAAGGTCTAAACCAAGAAAAACCCTTTCAAGTGAAAGGTAAAAACTTGTAGACCAAAATCTAAGAAAGCTTTTAAAGAAACCTTAAAGAACTATCAAGAAGCTTCAAGAACTCCCAAGAACGCCACCATACAAAGCGTGGCTTTGTCTTGATGCCCCCGATAGTAAGTTTGACCTATTGAGGAAGCTTCCAAGTATAGATTCATGCTTTCTTGACTTTCTTGGAATAATTCTTCAACATGCTCGTCGTTCACATTTATGCACGCATCATCCTCCCCTTCTTCAAAAGAATTTGCCCTCAAATCTTCAATAGCATCATCTGGCAAATACTTCACCAAATCCCCAACATTAAATGTTGCGCTTACACCATATTCTCCCGGCAATTCAAGCTTATATGCATTCTCATTGATCTTCTCAATAATCTTGAACGGCCCCTCACTTCTTGGCATCAATTTATTCTTTCTTTTGCTAGGAAATCTTTCTTTTCTCAAGTGTAGCCACACCAAGTCGCCAACTTCAAAACTTTGTGGCTTTTTGTTCTTGTTAGCTCGTGCTTTGTAGAGTTCATTGACACGTTCAATCCTAGCTCTAACTTGTGCGTGTAGCTTCATCATGTACTTGATCTTAGCCTCGGCATCCTTATGAATTAATTCCCCTTTTGGAATTTCAATCAAATCAATGGGCATTCTTGGATTGACACCATAAACAACTTCAAATGGCGTGTGTTTTGTGGCATAAGTAGGTGATCTATTGTAAGCAAACTCGGCATGAGCAAGCTTAATATCCCAATCTTTTTGCGTTTTGCTCACTAGTCCACGTAAAAGCACACCAAGAGTTCGATTTGTTACCTCCGTTTGTCCGTCCGTTTGCGGGTGATATGATGTACTAAATAACAGCTTCGTTCCCACCAACTTCCATAGTGATTTCCAAAAGAAACTCATGAACTTTGTATCACGATCACTCACAATACTGTTCGGCAACCCATGTAGTCTCACCACTTCCTTGAAATACAATTCCGCCACTTTCATAGCATCGTCCACTTTGTGACAAGGTACGAAATGAGCCATCTTGGAAAATCGATCCACTACAACCATGATTGAGTCCTTTCCTCTTTGAGTCCTTGGCAAACCAACTACGAAATCCATAGACACGTCTTCCCAAGGTGAATCTGGCACGGGCAAGGGCGTATATAAGCCTTGATGAAACGTAGCCTTGGCTTTTTGACATGTTGCACACCTAGAAACTATTGATTGTACATCCGCTAGCATTCTAGGCCAATAAAAATGCTCTTGGAGCATAGTTAATGTTTTCGTTATGCCAAAATGTCCCGCTATCCCTCCACCATGCACTTCTCTTACTATTAATTCTCTAATAGAACACTTAGGCACGCACAAACGATTCCCCTTGAAAAGAAAACCGTCTTGTAAAACATAGGAACCTACGGCCCCCTTGGAACACTCCTCTAGGAGTGTAGAGAAATCCACGTCCCCCTTATAGTACTCCTTGATTAACTCGAAACCAAGTAGTTTACAATTCAATACTCCAAGTAACGTGTGTCTTCTAGATAGTGCATCGGCCACTACATTTGCTTTCCCCTCTTTATACTTTGAAGAAAAATTGAAAGCTTGTAGAAACTCTACCCATTTAGCATGTCTAGGGTTCAATTTTTGTTGACCATGAATGTACTTCAAAGCTTCGTGATCACTATGCAACACAAAGTGATTTGGGCGCAAATAGTGACTCCAATGGTCCAATGCTCGCACAATAGCATAAAACTCCTTGTCATAGGTAGAATAGTTCAATCTAGCACCGTTTAATTTCTCACTAAAATAGGCAATAGGGCGCTTCTTTTGAACCAAAACGGCACCAATCCCCACACCACTAGCGTCGGTTTCTACCTCAAATGGTTGTGAAAAATCCGGCAATGCAAGTACAGGTGCTTCACATAGCTTCCTTTTGACCAAATCAAATGCACGTTGGGCTTCCTTGGTCCACTCGAATTTTCCCTTGTCTTTCTTCAAGCATTCAGTCATAGGTGCAACTATCGTGGAAAAATTCTTCACAAATCTTCTATAAAATGACGCTAGACCATGAAACGATCTAACTTCACTCACATTGGTAGGTACGGGCCAAGTCTTGATAGCTTCAACCTTGGATTGATCCACGGACACACCATCTTTGGATACTACATACCCTAGAAACGTCACGCTAGGAACAAGAAAATAACATTTTTCCAATTTTGCGTACAACTTCTTCTCCCTAAGAACCTCAAAAACGCTTCTCAAATGCATTAGATGATCATTGAAATTTTCAGAATAAATTAATATGTCATCCAAGTAAACAACTACGAACCTTCCAAGAAATGGTTTCAACACCTCGTTCATCAATCTCATAAATGTACTAGGCGCATTGGTTAGACCAAAAGGCATGACTAACCACTCGTACAACCCCACTTTAGTCTTGAAAGCCGTCTTCCATTCATCTCCTTCCCTCATGCGTATTTGATGATAGCCACTCATAAGATCAATCTTGGAAAATAGCTTTGAACCATGCAATTCGTCTAACAAATCATCAAGTCTAGGTATAGGAAATCTATACTTGATGGTTATGTTGTTCACACTCCTACTATCAATGCACATACGCCAACTCCCATCTTTTTTTGGAACTAGCAATGCAGGCACGGCACAGGGGCTCATACTCTCTTTCACGTAGCCTCTTTGCATCAATTCCTCTATTTGACGTTGTATTTCCTTTGTTTCTTCTGGATTACTTCTATATGCTGCCTTGTTAGGTAGTGGAGCTCCCGGAATAAGATCAATTTGATGTTCAATACCACGAATTGGTGGTAATCCCGGTGGTAATTCACTAGGAAAAACATCACAATACTCTTGCAATACCACTTCTAATTCCACGGGCCTCTTTTCTTGTTTACTTTCATTCACTTGCACATTGTTAGCCACCATAATATATACCATATTGTTATTGTTGATCTCTTTCTCCAACTCCTTTTCCCCAATTAAATATGCACCTTTCGAACTAGGGTTAATTCTATGATCAACAAGTGGTTTCAATGCATATGATTTTTCCCCCTTTCCTTTTCGAATTATATACACATTTGTCCTACCATTAAACTTGACAAATCTATCATATTGCCATGGTCTACCCAATAAGATATGACAAGCATCCATGGGGCATACATCACATAAAACTTTATCATGATATTTGCCAATTGAAAAGGTGATTAGGGCTCGCTTCGTTACCTTTACGTCACTAGCATCATTGAGCCAATGTAGCTTGTAAGGTTTTGGGTGATCGGTTGTAGGCCACTCTAATTTGTTGATCAAAGTTGTAGACACCACATTTGTGCAACTTCCCGAGTCTATTATTACGTCACACAATCGATCTTCCACCTTGCACCTTGTTAAAAAGATTTTCTCTCTTTGATTCTCTTCAACGGGCATAGGTTTAGAGTGAAGAGCTCTCCTTAGAACCAAGCTCTT
The DNA here is from genome assembly GCA_026401315.1 of Dysphania ambrosioides. Lineage (NCBI taxonomy): Eukaryota > Viridiplantae > Streptophyta > Magnoliopsida > Caryophyllales > Amaranthaceae > Dysphania > Dysphania ambrosioides. The sequence goes on from CM048666.1 coordinate 17,570,348, forward strand.
TCCTTGCGTTTCACCATCAACCTCTTCGGCACTACCCTCCTCTTCTTCAAAATCACGTTCTTGCTCGACCACAACCTCCATGTCACTACTTCCCTCGCACCTAGCTTTCTCTTCTTCCCATTCTTGAGCCGTCATAGTGCGTTTTGAGTAGCAATTGCTTGCTATATGGCCAACACTCCCACATTTGAAACATTTTCTATCTTCAGTCACCTTCTTGCTAGCTTCGTTTCTGGGTTTGTTATCTTTAACATACGAATTAGAAGAAGTCCTATCAAAGGTAGGCTTGTCACTAGCCTTTGTGAACGTGCGTGTGAACGGCTTCACACTTGAGGTCTTCTTGGCCTTGAATTGTCTTTCAACCTTAATGGCCGCCTTGCATACTTCTTCAAACGAATAGTATTCGTGCAATTCAATCTTCTCTTGAACATTTTCGTTCAAACCTGCAATAAAACGTGCTATTTTGTGCTCTAGAATTTCTTCTAAATCACACAATAAACATAGTTTCTCAAATTCACACAAATAAGCCTCCACGGATTGATTTCCTTGCTTAAAAGTCTGCATCTTGAGATACACTTCTTGCACGTACTCATGGGGCACAAATTGACGCTTCATATATTTCTGTAATTGTGTCCAAGTAGTGATCTTGGATCGTCCCTCCTTGCGTCTCTTTTTCTTGAGATTATCATACCATAAACTCGCATAACCCGTGAGTTTTAATTCAGCAAGTTTGCACCTCTTTCGTTCATCATACTCCTTGTAATCAAAGAGTGTTTCCGCTCTTCTAACCCACTCAAAATATTTTTCGGGGTCTAGCATACTACCATTGAATTCCGGAAAATCTAACCTTATATTTCGGTCATCATCTTTGGCCTTGTTCTTCCGTCTATGCCTTCTAGGTTCATCACTTGAAGATGAATCTTTATGGCGTGATCTACTTGCTTTTCTCCTTTCATATTCATCTTCACTTGAACTAGAACTTGTAACTGATTTGTTCTTCCTTGAAGATGAAGTTTTGTCACGTTCGTCAAGCCTAGCCAATACTTCTTGCAATTGTTGTGACAATCGCTCTATTTGACGATCCCTTCGCAAGTTATGCGCTTGATCAAGGTTCAAACCCCTTGGAATCCCTGGGATTTCTTCGTCACTCATTGCTCCTACACAAACCAGGTTAGTTTATGTAAAAATCTTGATTAAAAGATTGAATCTTGATGGATTCTTGAGGCAAATAAAAACCGATCTCCAGATCGCAACTCCGTGTAACAATCTCAAAAGTTTGAGGTTGCACAGACTTCGTTACGCGTCCGATTGACACGAAATTTTGACACAATGTTGATCTACGTTTTCTGAATCCTCCCACAAAATTTCAGCCAAAAATTCCAAGCCAAACGTCACCAACAGCTCTGATACCACGATGATGTGATTCTTGATCCGAAAACCAAGTTATCACAAGGATATGTTCTAAGCTTCGTCCTATACAGATAAATCACCAAGAACTAGGCAAGAACTGAGTTTAATTAATTAAGAGTCCACTTAATTAATCAAACCAATGAATGTTTTAACTAAAACACCCAAAACAGCAACCAACTCGCAAGTTAGCCAAAGAAATATTTAGGTAATCCAACCAAAATATCACTCAAAATAAATGTGTTTTTTGTATTGCTCAAAATCTGAATGAATGAATGAATTCGTGAATTACATGGAGTATTTATAGCAATCCTTTCCTAAGACTATTAGAACTCTAACTAGAATAAAACTCCTTCTCTTCCTAAGCATATTAGAGTTCTAACTTGAGTAAAACTCCTACTTTTTCTAAACACATTAGAGTTCTAGCTTGAGTAAAACTCCTACTTTTTCTAAACACATTAGAGTTCTAGCTTGAGTAAAAGTCTTCCACTTTGCCTTGATCTCCAAGCAGCCGCCACTTTCAATTTTGAGTAGGAATCCCTCTTGAAATAGGAAACCTAACTTAACCTTGTGCGCCAAGTAACGTTACACGATTCTCCAACTTAATTAACTACGCACACGTACAAAAATAATTAAGAACATAAAGAAACCTAAGGTCTAAACCAAGAAAAACCCTTTCAAGTGAAAGGTAAAAACTTGTAGACCAAAATCTAAGAAAGCTTTTAAAGAAACCTTAAAGAACTATCAAGAAGCTTCAAGAACTCCCAAGAACGCCACCATACAAAGCGTGGCTTTGTCTTGATGCCCCCGATAGTAAGTTTGACCTATTGAGGAAGCTTCCAAGTATAGATTCATGCTTTCTTGACTTTCTTGGAATAATTCTTCAACATGCTCGTCGTTCACATTTATGCACGCATCATCCTCCCCTTCTTCAAAAGAATTTGCCCTCAAATCTTCAATAGCATCATCTGGCAAATACTTCACCAAATCCCCAACATTAAATGTTGCGCTTACACCATATTCTCCCGGCAATTCAAGCTTATATGCATTCTCATTGATCTTCTCAATAATCTTGAACGGCCCCTCACTTCTTGGCATCAATTTATTCTTTCTTTTGCTAGGAAATCTTTCTTTTCTCAAGTGTAGCCACACCAAGTCGCCAACTTCAAAACTTTGTGGCTTTTTGTTCTTGTTAGCTCGTGCTTTGTAGAGTTCATTGACACGTTCAATCCTAGCTCTAACTTGTGCGTGTAGCTTCATCATGTACTTGATCTTAGCCTCGGCATCCTTATGAATTAATTCCCCTTTTGGAATTTCAATCAAATCAATGGGCATTCTTGGATTGACACCATAAACAACTTCAAATGGCGTGTGTTTTGTGGCATAAGTAGGTGATCTATTGTAAGCAAACTCGGCATGAGCAAGCTTAATATCCCAATCTTTTTGCGTTTTGCTCACTAGTCCACGTAAAAGCACACCAAGAGTTCGATTTGTTACCTCCGTTTGTCCGTCCGTTTGCGGGTGATATGATGTACTAAATAACAGCTTCGTTCCCACCAACTTCCATAGTGATTTCCAAAAGAAACTCATGAACTTTGTATCACGATCACTCACAATACTGTTCGGCAACCCATGTAGTCTCACCACTTCCTTGAAATACAATTCCGCCACTTTCATAGCATCGTCCACTTTGTGACAAGGTACGAAATGAGCCATCTTGGAAAATCGATCCACTACAACCATGATTGAGTCCTTTCCTCTTTGAGTCCTTGGCAAACCAACTACGAAATCCATAGACACGTCTTCCCAAGGTGAATCTGGCACGGGCAAGGGCGTATATAAGCCTTGATGAAACGTAGCCTTGGCTTTTTGACATGTTGCACACCTAGAAACTATTGATTGTACATCCGCTAGCATTCTAGGCCAATAAAAATGCTCTTGGAGCATAGTTAATGTTTTCGTTATGCCAAAATGTCCCGCTATCCCTCCACCATGCACTTCTCTTACTATTAATTCTCTAATAGAACACTTAGGCACGCACAAACGATTCCCCTTGAAAAGAAAACCGTCTTGTAAAACATAGGAACCTACGGCCCCCTTGGAACACTCCTCTAGGAGTGTAGAGAAATCCACGTCCCCCTTATAGTACTCCTTGATTAACTCGAAACCAAGTAGTTTACAATTCAATACTCCAAGTAACGTGTGTCTTCTAGATAGTGCATCGGCCACTACATTTGCTTTCCCCTCTTTATACTTTGAAGAAAAATTGAAAGCTTGTAGAAACTCTACCCATTTAGCATGTCTAGGGTTCAATTTTTGTTGACCATGAATGTACTTCAAAGCTTCGTGATCACTATGCAACACAAAGTGATTTGGGCGCAAATAGTGACTCCAATGGTCCAATGCTCGCACAATAGCATAAAACTCCTTGTCATAGGTAGAATAGTTCAATCTAGCACCGTTTAATTTCTCACTAAAATAGGCAATAGGGCGCTTCTTTTGAACCAAAACGGCACCAATCCCCACACCACTAGCGTCGGTTTCTACCTCAAATGGTTGTGAAAAATCCGGCAATGCAAGTACAGGTGCTTCACATAGCTTCCTTTTGACCAAATCAAATGCACGTTGGGCTTCCTTGGTCCACTCGAATTTTCCCTTGTCTTTCTTCAAGCATTCAGTCATAGGTGCAACTATCGTGGAAAAATTCTTCACAAATCTTCTATAAAATGACGCTAGACCATGAAACGATCTAACTTCACTCACATTGGTAGGTACGGGCCAAGTCTTGATAGCTTCAACCTTGGATTGATCCACGGACACACCATCTTTGGATACTACATACCCTAGAAACGTCACGCTAGGAACAAGAAAATAACATTTTTCCAATTTTGCGTACAACTTCTTCTCCCTAAGAACCTCAAAAACGCTTCTCAAATGCATTAGATGATCATTGAAATTTTCAGAATAAATTAATATGTCATCCAAGTAAACAACTACGAACCTTCCAAGAAATGGTTTCAACACCTCGTTCATCAATCTCATAAATGTACTAGGCGCATTGGTTAGACCAAAAGGCATGACTAACCACTCGTACAACCCCACTTTAGTCTTGAAAGCCGTCTTCCATTCATCTCCTTCCCTCATGCGTATTTGATGATAGCCACTCATAAGATCAATCTTGGAAAATAGCTTTGAACCATGCAATTCGTCTAACAAATCATCAAGTCTAGGTATAGGAAATCTATACTTGATGGTTATGTTGTTCACACTCCTACTATCAATGCACATACGCCAACTCCCATCTTTTTTTGGAACTAGCAATGCAGGCACGGCACAGGGGCTCATACTCTCTTTCACGTAGCCTCTTTGCATCAATTCCTCTATTTGACGTTGTATTTCCTTTGTTTCTTCTGGATTACTTCTATATGCTGCCTTGTTAGGTAGTGGAGCTCCCGGAATAAGATCAATTTGATGTTCAATACCACGAATTGGTGGTAATCCCGGTGGTAATTCACTAGGAAAAACATCACAATACTCTTGCAATACCACTTCTAATTCCACGGGCCTCTTTTCTTGTTTACTTTCATTCACTTGCACATTGTTAGCCACCATAATATATACCATATTGTTATTGTTGATCTCTTTCTCCAACTCCTTTTCCCCAATTAAATATGCACCTTTCGAACTAGGGTTAATTCTATGATCAACAAGTGGTTTCAATGCATATGATTTTTCCCCCTTTCCTTTTCGAATTATATACACATTTGTCCTACCATTAAACTTGACAAATCTATCATATTGCCATGGTCTACCCAATAAGATATGACAAGCATCCATGGGGCATACATCACATAAAACTTTATCATGATATTTGCCAATTGAAAAGGTGATTAGGGCTCGCTTCGTTACCTTTACGTCACTAGCATCATTGAGCCAATGTAGCTTGTAAGGTTTTGGGTGATCGGTTGTAGGCCACTCTAATTTGTTGATCAAAGTTGTAGACACCACATTTGTGCAACTTCCCGAGTCTATTATTACGTCACACAATCGATCTTCCACCTTGCACCTTGTTAAAAAGATTTTCTCTCTTTGATTCTCTTCAACGGGCATAGGTTTAGAGTGAAGAGCTCTCCTTAGAACCAAGCTCTTTCCTTGCGTTTCACCATCAACCTCTTCGGCACTACCCTCCTCTTCTTCAAAATCACGTTCTTGCTCGACCACAACCTCCATGTCACTACTTCCCTCGCACCTAGCTTTCTCTTCTTCCCATTCTTGAGCCGTCATAGTGCGTTTTGAGTAGCAATTGCTTGCTATATGGCCAACACTCCCACATTTGAAACATTTTCTATCTTCAGTCACCTTCTTGCTAGCTTCGTTTCTGGGTTTGTTATCTTTAACATACGAATTAGAAGAAGTCCTATCAAAGGTAGGCTTGTCACTAGCCTTTGTGAACGTGCGTGTGAACGGCTTCACACTTGAGGTCTTCTTGGCCTTGAATTGTCTTTCAACCTTAATGGCCGCCTTGCATACTTCTTCAAACGAATAGTATTCGTGCAATTCAATCTTCTCTTGAACATTTTCGTTCAAACCTGCAATAAAACGTGCTATTTTGTGCTCTAGAATTTCTTCTAAATCACACAATAAACATAGTTTCTCAAATTCACACAAATAAGCCTCCACGGATTGATTTCCTTGCTTAAAAGTCTGCATCTTGAGATACACTTCTTGCACGTACTCATGGGGCACAAATTGACGCTTCATATATTTCTGTAATTGTGTCCAAGTAGTGATCTTGGATCGTCCCTCCTTGCGTCTCTTTTTCTTGAGATTATCATACCATAAACTCGCATAACCCGTGAGTTTTAATTCAGCAAGTTTGCACCTCTTTCGTTCATCATACTCCTTGTAATCAAAGAGTGTTTCCGCTCTTCTAACCCACTCAAAATATTTTTCGGGGTCTAGCATACTACCATTGAATTCCGGAAAATCTAACCTTATATTTCGGTCATCATCTTTGGCCTTGTTCTTCCGTCTATGCCTTCTAGGTTCATCACTTGAAGATGAATCTTTATGGCGTGATCTACTTGCTTTTCTCCTTTCATATTCATCTTCACTTGAACTAGAACTTGTAACTGATTTGTTCTTCCTTGAAGATGAAGTTTTGTCACGTTCGTCAAGCCTAGCCAATACTTCTTGCAATTGTTGTGACAATCGCTCTATTTGACGATCCCTTCGCAAGTTATGCGCTTGATCAAGGTTCAAACCCCTTGGAATCCCTGGGATTTCTTCGTCACTCATTGCTCCTACACAAACCAGGTTAGTTTATGTAAAAATCTTGATTAAAAGATTGAATCTTGATTGATTCTTGAGGCAAATAAAAACCGATCTCCAGATCGCAACTCCGTGTAACAATCTCAAAAGTTTGAGGTTGCACAGACTTCGTTACGCGTCCGATTGACACGAAATTTTGACACAATGTTGATCTACGTTTTCTGAATCCTCCCACAAAATTTCAGCCAAAAATTCCAAGCCAAACGTCACCAACAGCTCTGATACCACGATGATGTGATTCTTGATCCGAAAACCAAGTTATCACAAGGATATGTTCTAAGCTTCGTCCTATACAGATAAATCACCAAGAACTAGGCAAGAACTGAGTTTAATTAATTAAGAGTCCACTTAATTAATCAAACCAATGAATGTTTTAACTAAAACACCCAAAACAGCAACCAACTCGCAAGTTAGCCAAAGAAATATTTAGGTAATCCAACCAAAATATCACTCAAAATAAATGTGTTTTTTGTATTGCTCAAAATCTGAATGAATGAATTCGTGAATTACATGGAGTATTTATAGCAATCCTTTCCTAAGACTATTAGAACTCTAACTAGAATAAAACTCCTTCTCTTCCTAAGCATATTAGAGTTCTAACTTGAGTAAAACTCCTACTTTTTCTAAACACATTAGAGTTCTAGCTTGAGTAAAACTCCTACTTTTTCTAAACACATTAGAGTTCTAGCTTGAGTAAAAGTCTTCCACTTTGCCTTGATCTCCAAGCAGCCGCCACTTTCAATTTTGAGTAGGAATCCCTCTTGAAATAGGAAACCTAACTTAACCTTGTGCGCCAAGTAACGTTACACGATTCTCCAACTTAATTAACTACGCACACGTACAAAAATAATTAAGAACATAAAGAAACCTAAGGTCTAAACCAAGAAAAACCCTTTCAAGTGAAAGGTAAAAACTTGTAGACCAAAATCTAAGAAAGCTTTTAAAGAAACCTTAAAGAACTATCAAGAAGCTTCAAGAACTCCCAAGAACGCCACCATACAAAGCGTGGCTTTGTCTTGATGCCCCCGATAGTAAGTTTGACCTATTGAGGAAGCTTCCAAGTATAGATTCATGCTTTCTTGACTTTCTTGGAATAATTCTTCAACATGCTCGTCGTTCACATTTATGCACGCATCACATTTGACCTATATTTACTCATATCGTTCGATTCGAAGTGTTTAAGTCATTTTATATCCATAATCTCTCCCCTTTGACCGAGTTTGACTCAAATTGATGTATTTCAAGTGTTTATAACATGTTAAAGGGTAAATACATCATTTTCTACCCAAAAATTGATCCCATTTGACCTATATTGACTAATATCATTCAATTTAAAGTGTTTAAGTACTTTTTTACCCACAAGCTCTCCCATTTGACCGAATTTGACCCAAATCGATGTATTTCAAGGATTTATGACATGATCAAGGGTAAATACGTCATTTTCTACCCGAAAACTATCCTATTTGACCCATATAGACTCATATCGTTCGATTCGTAGTGTTTAAGTCATTTTATACCCATAACCTCTGCCCTTTGACCGAGTTTGACTCAAATTGGTGTATTTCTTGTGTTTATGACATGTTCAAGGGTAAATACAACATTTTCTACCCAAAAACTGATCCCATTTGACCTAAATTGACTAATATTGTTTGATTCGAATATTTTAAGTCATTTAATACCCAGAACCTCTCCCATTAGACCGAGTTTGACTCAAATCGATGTATTTCAAGTTTTTAAGTTCAAGGGTAAATACGTCATTTTCTACTCCAAAATTTGTCCTCTCCCACTAGACCGAGTTTGACTCAAATTGATGTATTTCAAGTTTTTATGGCAAGTTCAAGGGTAAATACGTCATTTTCTACTCCAAAATTTGTCCTATTTGACCTATATTGACTAATATCGTGTGATTCAAAGTGTTTACATCATTTAATATAAAAAATCTCTCCCGGTTGACCATGTTTGACTCAAATCGATGTTTTCCAAGTATTTATGACATGATCAAGGGTAAATACGTCATTTTCGACCCAAAACTGATCCCATTTGACCTATATTGACTCATATCATCCGATTTGAAGTGTCTAAGTAGCTTTATGATAACCGAAATTTTGGGTCGTTAACTAAAAGACAGGTTATGCAAACCATATTTATTCCTACCTACAAACTATACGAGTATAGTGGAGTAGGGGGTCGAACCACGGAGACAAGGTATATCAAGACTCTAACTTTTAACACAACCGGACTATTGAGAGATGGAAATTCAATTAGAACTAATGCAAGTAGACAGAAATAAAGCAAGTAGAGAAAAACGGGGACAAGATTAGATTCACCCTAGGAATGAAGCTTTCAAAACCTAACGTGATAGATAAGAGAAAATCTGATAATAACTAGCATGGACATCCAAGAATACGAGAGGAAGTTGGTGATTCCACAAATCACAACGAACGACCTATAATCGCCCTATGTCTCCAAAGGAGTGGCAGGACAAGATTCGCATCGGATTCCGAAACTATTTATTATCATTGTTTCTACAACCTTAAGCAATAAAGATAATAGTTTTCCTAGGGTTTCACCAATCAAAACCCCTAAAGGAATTACTCACACATATTCATGCTTAAAGACGTAATGATATTCAAAGACGCAACAGAATCAAACATGGAATGAAATCGCGAGAATGAAAACAATTCAAAAATTATGCCAATAAACGATAAACATAGAACTAAACATGCAATGAAGTAAAGCAATTAATTAAGAGCAAAGGAATAGATTAAAACTTACAAAAGCTTCAATATATCATCCACGATCAGATTTGAACAACAAAGTATTGAGAAAACTGAAAACCGAAAGCTAAAACTAAAAGAATTTGGAGGCTAAAGAAATCTAAAAATGCATAAAAGTATAAAACCTAGCTCTCTCCTCCTCTCATCAAGGGAAGGGGGTATTTATAACAAAATAAGAAGAACCTACGAAAACCCTAAAATGCATAGGAGCCGACCCTAAAAAGAAGTAGTTGATCTGGAGGAAAACACTGTCATTCGCCCGAATGTACGTCTCATTCGGCTGAACACAATCCCATTTGCCCGAATGGTCTTCCATTCGCCTATTCCAGAGGCTCGAATGTATCGCATTTCACCTTGAAATCATCAAAAGTACCTGAAATGAACTTAAGACAACTCGAAAACAAGATCAAGGTAAAATCAAGCACAATATGCATAAAACCAATACACAACTGCGAGGCTTGACACTAAAACAAGGTATTAAACGTGCTCTAAAACGAGCACATCAACTTCCCCTAAGCTAAACCGTTGCTAGTCCCTAGCAAACGAAATAGGAAGATGAAGTGATAGCTTAGGGAAAAATGAATGAAGAAATGAATGAAAAGACGAATGAAGATCATGAGAAGTGGAAATCAAGACAATGCAAGCCGTGCACGTGCAAAACTCTTCCCTATCCATGGGTGTGCAAGTACAATGGGGTTTAGAAAGCATAATCAACTTTTTACACCTACTCGGGATCACCAAGCAAGCTCCATCATAGTTCATTCCGCCCACTACCTTACGAGGTTGCAAGTCTACGCTCCCAAGGTTATTTCCCAAGAGGTGTAGGAAATTTCCATTACGCTCATGTGTTTATAGGGTATGTGTTTCGCTCGAAATCATTCGACTGAAGATGAGTCGGGAATTAAACACCTAAATAGGGAGAAATCTCGTAAATCATGTCTTATTTGCTCTCCAGCATTGATCTTACTAATTAGGTTAGGTCGAACATGTTTGGAAAGGGTTGTAATAGAATTTGGGAATATGGAGTTGAAATAGAGGATAATAAGTGATCCATGGAAATAAAACCGAGGAAGACTATGCCTTCCAACAACCATGTCAATCCTAACATTCCCAATAATCGACTCTGAAGAATCAATAGGGAGATGGAATATGATTAATTATACTCTAGAGGGGGGGTGAATAGAGTATAACCGATTTTCGCGTTCAGGGTCTCAAGGTCTTGAACTGACTTTGAAAGGCGGAATATAAGCGTTAAGGCTTATCTTTGAAACTAGACGTCAAAGCCTTGAAATTGGTTTCAAAGGCTTTTGCTCAGGCTTTGACTGTTCGCTGCTTTGATTGATGAGCGAAGCAAACATAAAACGTAAGCAATGAAGACAGAAATAAGATGAGACAAAACACGGAGATTTGATACGAAGTTCGGCAACTAATTTGCCTACGTCTCCGCCTAGGGTTGTCCAACCCTTAGGATTTAACTCGCTCTTTTATTACTTCCCTTAGAGACCTAAAGCACCCTAGAAGATCTTAATCCTTATCTTCTACTCCGTAGCACCCCAGCTACACTTTAGCATCTCAGATCCTAGTAATAAAAAGCTCTCTCTTTTTCTATACGTTTGAGTATTATGGGTATACTCTTAGTATAACACTCTCTCAAAATATTCTTTTAAACACTCAAGATATTATACTTTGATTTTCTCTCAATCTAAATACAAGATAAAGTTTATGGAACTAGAGAGAAAATAATGAAGCTTTGTTGATGTGCTTGTGACTGAAATTCACGATTAAAGCTTCTGCTCTTGTCTTACTTTTTGTCTCGTTGTGTCTCACGTTGTTTCTCTGCCTTTCTTCAGCTTCAAAGCTTGGAATATATACTGAACTTGATTTCAGGCCGTTGAAAGGAGGCTCAAAATAGGTTGCTGAAAATCTTATTTGCCTTCAATACTTTCAGCAAGATTTACTCCAATATGGTTGTAGAGAATAATTCATTTTGGCTGTAGAAGATTGATATCATTGAATATTTTATAGCAAGAATATTTCCACTTTATTTGCTGCACCTTGAAGCTTCAAAACAAATTTCTTTTTCCATAACCACAATACTTGAATTTTGGTAATTACCAAAGTTAACTTGAATAATCTTCAACATATATGAGCATCACTTATTTGCTGAAATTAAGAGATATCTTTGACAGTAAAATCATGTATAAATAAGTTAGGTTAGAGCATAAAATAAGTGAAATAGGGAAAGGATAAAACACAAGATTTAGGCAATTAGAAGATTCTTATCCTTTGACAAAGTGTTTGAACTTTGCTGACTGTTTTGAGACGTGGCTCAATCTTTTGAAGACGTGGCTCAAGAGTTATTCTCGTCCTTTGACAGAATGCATAAAGCTTTGCATTATAGCTTCCATTACTACCAACACATTGTCAACTCTATACATTTTGGCTTCCATCATATTTTCAACTCTATTTGACTTTGCATTTTGGCTTCCATCATAAGACATAAAAACGTTAGTAATCAAGGTGGAGTCTTTAATCTCCCCCTTGATGGAAGACAAAACGTTATATGCAAACGTCAAAGAATAAAATGCATGACCAAAAATATTCTCCCCTTTAAATAAATAATATATAAATACTCTCCCCCTTTTTGTCTTCCGACAAGGTGGGAAAATATAAATGTTGGATCACAAGAAGACTTGTTCAAAATAACAACAAGATATAAAACAGTAAAACTTAAAGACAAGAAAACAAAATGGCGTTGCTTAAAAAAGTCAAACAATCAAGGCTTTGAAAGCTAAAAATAAAAGACGCGGAAAACTTTGAAAACAACTTTAGGGCCATGAGAATTTTTAAAATGAATGGAATGAGATTTTAAAAACATTGAAAGCAAAAGCAACAGATCCATCTGCAATTTATGTATCCAAGACATTTCAAAAATCATTTAATAAATATTTGATAATTATCTATAGGATAATTACCAAACATTTTGATCCAATATTAGTATTAAAAAGTGATAGTACGTCAAGGCAATGACAAGAGTGTCAAGACTTTGACATACACATGCAAAAATAAACATATACAACGTACTCAAATAGCTCCCCCTACGAGGATGCTTCCCCATTTAACATTCCAAGCTCAAGACGAATAAAGTAAAATCGTTCTTCGCTCAAAGGCTTGGTGAAGATGTTAGTGAGTTGCAAATCAGTAGATATAAAAGATATAGATACGTCTCCTCTCTCCACATGATCACGTATGAAGTGATGTCTAACATCAATATGTTTAGTGCGAGAGTGCTGAACTGGATTCTTTGTTATGGATATAGCACTCGTGTTGTCACACTTAATAGGTATGCCTTTGAAGTCTAACCCAAGGTCTCTTAATTGTTGAGATATCTACAAAATTTGTGAACAACAAGCACCGGCTGCAATGTATTCGGCTTCGGCAGTAGAGAGTGCCACCGAATTTTGTTTCTTTGAATGCCAACTAATAAGAGATGATCCCAAGAATTGACAGCAACCTGAAGTACTTTTTCTATCCACTTTATAACCTGCAAAATCAGCATCTTAATATCCAACAAGTTCAAAGTTACTATTACAAGGGTACCAAAGACTGAAATCCTTTGTCCCATTGAGATAGCGTAAAATCCTCTTAACTGCACTCAAATGAGATTCTTTGGGGTTAGCTTGAAAACGAGCACACATACACACACTAAACATAATATCTGGCTTACTTTCCGTGAGATAGAGAAGAGATCTAATCATACATCGATATTCCTTTTGATTTACTGACTTACCATTTTCATCTTGATCTAAAAGTAATGACGAACTCATAGGAGTCTTAGCCTCTTTAGATTGAGTCATATTGTACTTCTTAAGGAGATCTCTTACGTATTTGCTTTGATTTATAAATATACCTCCTTTCTCTTGTTTAACTTGCAATCCAAGGAAGAAGTTTAACTCACCCATTAAACTCATCTCAAATTCCCTACACATAATCTCAGAAAATTCTTTGCAAAGGGAATCGTTAGTAGAACCGAAAAGAATAGCATCAACATAAACTTGAACTATTAATAAATCTTTACCTTTGGTTTTCACAAAAAGAGTTTTGTCAATCAACCCTCTTTTGAAATTATTTTCTAAAAGATATATTGAAAGACGCTCATACGAAGCCCTTGGAGCTTGTTTCAAACCATAGAGCGCTTTGTCAAGTTTAAAAACATGATTTGGAAATTTCTCATTTTCGAAACTGGGGGGTTGAGTAATATATACTTCTTCTTATAAATAACCATTCAAGAATGCACATTTAACATCCATTTGAAATAACTTAATTCGCATAAAGGAAGCAAAGGCAAGGAGTATTCGAATATCCTCTATTCTAGCCACGGGAGCGAATGTTTCTTCATAATCTATCCCTTCTTCTTGATTATAACCTTAGGCTACTAATCTTGCTTTATTCCTCACTATCTTTCCATTCTCATCAAGCTTATTTCTGAACACCCACCTTGTTCCAATAATTGAATGATCCTTTGGTCTTGGTGTGAGTGTCCACACTTTATTTCTTTCAAATTCATTTAGCTAACTTTGCATAGCTAAAATCCAATCGGGCTCTTGAAATGCTTCATTGATATTCTTCGGTTCTACAAGAGAAACAAAAGCGTGAAATGCACACAAATTTTTAACATTAGAGCGTGTTTGTATACCATCTTTTGGATCCGAAATTATATTGTTTGTTGGATGAGATGAGGAGTATTTGAACTTTCGTGGCAGCATCAAAGGAACTGATGTAGTTTCCTGAAGTATCCTTTCAAGGCCTTGAGATGGGTCTGAAGGCCCTGGACTGACTTCTGATATAATATTGTTCGTCTGTTCAAGACTTTGAGATGGAGTTTCAAGATCTTGAGGCTGCTGGTTAAGGCTTTGATCTAATTCATCTGCGTCTAAAATTGGCTCTTGTATATTCTGGGCAGATTTCTCCATTTCATTATCTGACGAACTTTCTTCTCCTTCTGTCACAAATGAATATCCTTCATGCTTATTTGAGTTTAAACCTGTAAAACCATCACTCAAGATACCGTTCTCAGTTTCATCAAAGATCACATGTATACTTTCTTCAACAACTTTAGTATGCTTATTGAAAACTCTATAAGCTTTAGAATTCAAGGAGTAACCTAACAGAATTGCTTCATCACTACGTGCATCAAATTTACCAAGGTTATCTTTGCCATTATCTTTGCCATCAATAAGGAGATGGAATATGATTAATTATACTCTAGAGGGAGGGAGAATAGAGTATAAGCGATTTTCGCGTTCAGGGTCTCAAGGTCTTGAACTGACTTTCAAAGGCGGAATATAAGCGTTAAGGCTTATCTTTGAAACTAAACGTCAAAGCCTTGAAATTGGTTTCAAAGGCTTTTGCTCAAGCTTTGACTGTTCGCTACTTTGATTAATGAGCGAAGTAAACATAAAACGTAAGCAATGAAGACAGAAATAAGATGAGACAAAACACGGAGATTTGATACGAAGTTAGGCAACTAATTTGCCTACGTCTCCGCCTAGGGTTGTCCAACCCTTAGGATTTAACTCGCTCTTTTATTACTTCCCTTAGAGACCTAAAGCACCCTAGAAGATCTTAATCCCTATCTTCTACTCCATAGCACCCCAGCTACACTTTAGCATCTCATATCCTAGTAATAAAAAGCTCTCTCTTTTTCTATACGTTTGAGTATTATGGGTATACTCTTAGTATAACACTCTCTCAAAATATTCTTTTAAACACTCAAGATATTATACTTTGATTTTCTCTCAATCTAAATACAAGATAAAGTTTATGGAACTAGATAGAAAATAATAAAGCTTTGTTGATGTGCTTGTGACTGAAATTCACGATTAAAGCTTTTGCTCTTGTCTTACTTTTTGTCTCGTTGTGTCTCACGTTGTTTCTCTGTCTTTCTTCACCTTCAAAGCTTGGAATATGTACTGAACTTGATTTCAGGCCGTTGAAAGGAGGCTCAAAATAGGCTGCTGAAAATCTGATTTGCCTTCAATACTTTCAGCAAGATTTCCTCCAATATGGTTGTAGAGAATAATTCATTTTGGCTGTAGAAGATTGATATCATTGAATATTTTACAGCAAGAATATTTCCACTTTATTTGCTGCACCTTGAAGCTTCAAAATAGATTTCTTTTTCCATAACCACAATACTTGAATTTTGGTAATTACCAAAGTTAACTTGAATAATCTTCAACATATATGAGCATCACTTATTTGCTGAAATTAAGAGATATCTTTGATAGTAAAATCATGTATAAATGAGTTAGGTTAGAGCATAAAATAAGTGAAATAGGGAAAGGATAAAGCACAAGATTTAGGCAATTAGAAGATTCTTATCCTTTGACAAAGTGTTTGAACTTTGCTGACTGTTTTGAGACGTGGCTCAAGCTTTTGAAGACGTGGCTCAAGAGTTATTCTCGTCCTTTGACATAATGCATAAAGCTTTGCATTATAGCTTCCATTACTTCCAACACATTGTCAACTCTATGCATTTTGGCTTCCATCATATTTTCAACTCTATTTGAGTTTGCATTTTGGCTTCCATCATAAGACATAAAAACGTTAGTAATCAAGGTGGAGTCTTTAGACTCTAATACCATGTCAACTTTATTCTCAACTTTTTTCTCTAATTTCTTATTGTTTATTTTCTTTTTCTTTTTTTCTTTTTTTCTTTCTTTTTCCCTTTTTTTCTTTTTTGTGCTTTTCAAGTTTTTTATGAACTTTCTATGTGCATACTTCTTTGAAATGCACTAAGACTAGTGTACGTAGTCAGATCATCCCATGATCATTTCCCTAAACCGAAATCCTATATTACAATGTTACAAATATCAACTTCACTATGATCACATGACTATCCTCTAGGTAAAAAGAGGGAGTATTTGGTTCATGTGGAGTTAGATAGCGTGGCTATAAAAGAAGGTAAAGGCACAAATTTGGCTCAACCTAGAGTAAATTGATTTTCATGGTAGGCACTTTGGTTATGTAGCTTTGACTATAAACGTGTTATCATCCCTAACCTTTAGAAGAGTAGACTATGCTGGAGGAGAACAGACATAATTCTTAAGATTCCCTAACTAACACTCAAGAATATAGGACTCATAATAAAGTCCTAAAAGGCTCAATCCTCACTAGGTTAGTTGAAATGTTCCTCAATAGGTAGTCATCCAAACCACATACCAAGCAAGCTCAGATCCCCCAAGCTAAGTGAAAAACAGTCGAGAAACTAAGACCCAAAATAGGCACAGGGCTAGGGGAATATGAGTTTGCATAAAATCAACGTAAAGTGCACAACAGAAGCTTGCATGCTTCTGATGGACAAAAGAAGGGGGGGCACAAGATGCAAAGAAGGGTAAAAACAAATATAAAAATAACTAAATACATAAATTTGGATTTTCGAGTAAGTAATCATACCAGTACGTGGGTGCAGCGGCATGTGGAACTTATTATATAAATACCTGAAAACAACACCAAAAAGCAAAGCGCAAACAAAAAATAACACCTAGAAATAGACACAAAACACTACACAACACAACACTACACAACACTAAACTGACAGCCAAGATCAAAGGACACGCGAAAGAATGAGTAGTGGATTATGGATACCCCCCCAAGCTAGGGTGAAGCCGTCCTCGGTGCTAAGGGAGGCCGTTAGGTCTTCCACTACTCATCCCCCATAAATTCCTCATCATCCCCTTGGTCCTCCTCCTCATTAACCTCCTCCTCCCCACCCGTTTAATCCATCCCATAGTCATCCGAGGCTCTTCTAGGAGCCGGTGGGGTAAAGTTATTAAACCTACGCCTACCCACCCGCAACCGGTCAAACCCATGACTTAGTGATATCTCGTTAAAGTTGTCATGGCGAGGGTACCAAGAAGGGGTGGCTATGCTTTCGCCGACCATGTGGGAGCGATAGGCCATATCATACCATGGGTAGTTTGCCTACTCGAAGTTTTGCTTGAGGTGTTCGAGATGGGCGGTGTGGTGGGCTTGGTTGGTGAGGACCTGGTCAAGCCTTCTCTCTATGCGTCCTAGGGAGGACATAATATCGAATTTAGATTCATCATCTGAATCGTCATGGTCTGGTAAAACCGAGGTAGAAGCCCTAGGTCTGTCGCACATAGAAAGTGTGTGAGGGCGAGGAGGGGGTACAAGTGGGGGCTCTACCGTGTATCTCGGCACATCGCCGTCTAAGAGATATGAGGCCCCAAACTTGAGTAGGGGAGGTAATTGAGGACAAGGAAGGGGGATAGTGCGGTCTTTCAAGTACCGCCATCGCATGGGGTCCGCAAAAATAAAGCCAGCCCGTATGAGACATTGCTCGTGAAGGGTAGTGAAACTGGCATAACGTTCATCGAATTCAACAGGATTCATGACGTTCAAGAATTCAGCAATGCAGAATACGTGTCCCCCTAAACATAAGTCAGTGGTTGCATTCAGGGTGGCTGTGTTGTTTAGAAACTTCCATAGCATCATTGACAGGCTTAGTGTAGTGTCTTCGTGTGGTTCGAGGTAACGGTGCAAGATGTGTACCTCGTGTGTTCGTACTAGGTGAGGGCTAGGGGAAGGGAACAAAGTCTCCCTAGCAAATTTAAAGAACATGCGCAAAACAGGGTGTTGTACATCAGAAGCATATATGTTTCTATTCGGATAAACAAGCCGGCCAGCTATTTTAGGCCATAACTGGGAAACCCGAGAGTTGTCCGGTTGTTTATCCGGAATAGGCTCGTTATGGAAACCAAACACGGCGCAAAATGCAGCATAATCAAGAAAGTGGGTTGCATTCCTTAGCCTAAAAGATAAATGCAGCCTACCATCCCGTTGACACGGGGTTAGGGAACTAAGAAACTCATAAGTTAAGAGCTTATGAGTCAGGTGCCACATGTTTATCCAGTTCTCTAACCCACATGCAATTAATTGTGCAACAAATTGCTCGTATATACCCATTCGTTGCAAAATTGAAAGGTTTAAATAACGAGTGGAGTTGATTTTTTAAGCCTTTGGAAACGCTCATATTGCTCCAAAGATACAAAAATTACCGTTGGATGGTCCTCATCGAACCATAATTCCTGGCCGGGAAGTCTTGGTTGGCCCTGCAGTTGTTGAGAACCGGTTTGTTGAGCTTCCCGTGCCGCACCCGAAGAGGAACCTTCTCCATGCTTTTTTGACCTCTTGAAGGGGTTCCTTAAGGTTCTCCTTGGACCCATAATAGTTGAGGATGATTGGGAAGGGAGTAGAGGAGTTTGAGAGAGAGCAAGAGTGTGAGGGGAGACGTGCGTGCTATAGGTATGAAGAAATAAGGGTGTGAAATCCCGTGGAATGAGCTCTTATTTATAGGCCTGGCTTCCATTCGACCGAATGAAGGCTCTATTTAGTCGAATAGAGCTCCATTCGCCCGAATGGATGTCCTGTTCGATCGAATGGACATGAGCTACGAAGAATTCTTCGCTCCCATTCGACCGAATACTTAACCTATTCGGTCGAATATCACACAATTCGACCGAACAATCACTCCATTCGGTGTTACCATCAACTTTAAAGTTTTCCTCAATAGATCTATTCGACCGAGTGGAACACTTCATTCGACTGAATGAAATATATTTGGCCGAATAGATCTCTTTATTCGGTATTTTCAAAGATCTCTCCAATTTTGATTAACTGCACTCTTAATGTCCATTCGGCTGAATGGACCTATCATTCGGTGGAATGGAATGCGATTTTGCACTTTCTTTGCGTTAAGTAATCAAAACACTTGCCTTCTCAAAAACAATCGAGGTATGATGAGTTAGTGTGACGAAAATCTAAACAAAACCGGGTTACCTCCCGTAAGTGCTTTGTTTAATGTCGTTTAGCTCGACGTCGCTCGCTACAAGTTTAGATAGAAAAAGAAAAATAAGGAATTATACTGGCCATAGGAGTGGACTCACTCCTAGCATCTCCATCACCTCCAGCGTGGGGAGTCAAGACCCTCCACTGAGCATCAGCGGTAGAAGTAAGTAAGGTCGAACCAGGGTCATCCGGAGGAGGGCTATAATGCGGGGTTCCCCCAAGCCAGGGTGGAGCCCTCGTTCTTTTTTTGGACTTTTTCTTTTTCTTAACCCTCTTCCCTTTTGGGGCTGGCTCGTTAGGACTGCCAGAATTCTCACAAATATCCTGCATCACAACGAATTCCTTCTCGACTTCGAAAATAACACCCTTCATTGTCACGTCTTCCACTATAACCTCAACAGACACTAGCGCAGCAAAAACATCACACCCCTCAACCTTTTCTTTAACTATGCCTTTAAAAATATCAAAGGAAAAACATCACACCCCTGGAAGACTTGAAAAAGGCAAACACAACCTTCTCATGGGCTACCCTCACAGTTATAGTCTCTAATTCACAGTCGATCAGGGCACCCAAAGTCTTCAAGGCATCCCTCCCTAAGATGAGGGGAGTAAAGGGATCCTCAACCATATCAAGTACCATGAAGTCACATGGAACCACAATGTTCCCGACTTGGATCGGAAGGTCCTCAAATTCCCCGCATGGTACCTCTATACTACGGTCGGCAAGTTAGATGGTTTTCTTTGATGGCTTGAGGTCGAAAGTTAGTTGTTTGGTGATGGACATCGGCATTAGGCTAATGGAGGCCCCAAGGTCAGCGAGTGCTCCCTTAGAATCAAATTTTCCAAGGGTGACTAGGAGCACAAAGGGTCCTCTAGCTTTTTCCTTCTTTGCCCACGTGCCCTAAATGATGGCACTTACCTCCTCTGGCAAACTAATCACTTCACCCTCAAGCTTTCTCTTGTTCCTTAAGAGGGTTTTCAGATACGTAGCATATTGCAACATTTGCTCCATGGCCTCTAAGAATGGTATTTTCATTTCAAGTTGCCGCATATGCTCTAGGAATTTAAGAAACTTTTCTTGAAGTTGTTTCTCTACCTTTTTGTAAGGAAAAGGTAGATGCGGAGCATGTTGACGCTCAAGTTTCCTTCTTTCTTATATCTCCCTCCATCTCTCATCCTCATCCTTCTTCTTCACCTTATACCCATTTAACTCGACATTTGGTTCCCCTTTCACTTCACTAACCTCCTTCTCTTCTTTTCTCTCAAGATCCTTTTTGTGTTCATTTTCTATTTGAAAATCACTATCTTTTGAGGATCCTTCTCCTAAATCATCTTTTAGAGCTATAGTAGGATCTGAATATGAAGTTCCCGATCTTAAGAAGATCGCCTTGCATGAGTGATGTTTAGGGTTATAGTTAGGGGTGCTTTATGGTGGAGGTTGGGCGGATGGGTTTTGTTGAGGGTGAGATGGGAATAGTAATGGTGGAGGTGGATTGGCTATCTGAGTAAGTTGAGTTTCAAACAACTTTTGCTAAGCTTAAAGTTGTTGCATTTATTGGATTAGAGTTTGATTAATCTAAGTTAGACTCTGGTTCTGCTGAGCAAGAGTTGTTACCTGGGAGGCTAATTGGTCATTGCCTAAGTTATGGCCTTGTTGTGGTTGAGGAACCACATGATTAGGTTGACTAGGCAAGAAAGGTAGGTTTGAACCATTTCTAGGCCCTTGGTTGAACCCTGGGGGTCTATACACATTAGGCTTAGGTATATTCCCATTAGGTTGGTTCCCCTGGAAACCTTGGTTGTTAAACCCACCTTGACCATTTCTGTTGTATCCCGGGTAGAAGTTTCCCTGATTTTGGTTAAAGGGAGGTTTGTACTGTTGGTTGTTTGAGAAAGGTTGCTGCCCATACCCTACTCCTTGTCCCTGTCCACTATAGTTAAGGGATACCACATGATCAGGGTTATACCCATAACCGTCATAGTTCATCACTTGGGGTTCTGGGTTATACCCTCCATAGTTAACTGCAGCTACGTGTTCGGAGTGTGAACCACCACAATAAGATGTATCATGGTTAGTACCCCAACATATGGCACATGCAAAATCCTTTTCACGCACAGGAGGGGTGTTCGAACTAGTGTAGTGGTAAGTCGGGGATTGAACCACAAGGACAAGGGGCGATAGCTTATAGACTTGATGTAAAGGATTTAAATGGGATTTAAAAGAATTATACTAATAACAGAAAAGGAAAGCAAGAACTTAAACGATGTTATGCTATGAAGGGAAAACGGGGATAGATTAGTTCCACCCTAGGAAGGACAATCAAACTATCAATACGCTAAATTAGGAGAAATCAGTCAACAATGAATCATGACACTCAAGATGACGAGAGGAAGTTTGTGACCCTATAAATCACACGAACGACCTATAATCGCCCTATGTCTCCAAAGGAGTGGCAGGACAAGATTCGCATCGAATGTCAGTCAATCAATCATTAACAATCTCAAATCCTAACTCTACGCATGAAGAACGAGCCAACCTAGGGTTTCCCCAATCAAACCCCTAAGAAGATTACTCATACATAGTAATAAAAGACATGATTGAAAGCATAAACGAATTGAATGGAAATGAACAAGAGAACGAAAACTAAGAACTATAACTAAACCGACAACTACTCTATCAAAACTGTAAATGAAATAATGATAATATCTAGAGGAATGAAATTAAGAAAAATAATAATTGAAAGCATTGAAAGGACTAAAACAGAAAAGAAACAATACCTTGCATAAATGAAACTGCTTGAACGAAAGAGAAACCGAATCCGAAATACAAAGCTTGAAAACGAGAACAACAAAAGCTGTAAATCTAAACTAATGCATGAAAGAAATGAAAAGCTTTAAAGTGATGTTCTAGGTTGAGGCACAAGAGCTCTCAAAGTAGGCATAAGGTTATGTACAGAGAAAAAGGGTATTTATACCCTAGTGACAAAAGGAGTAAAACCCTAGGAAAAACCCTCGAGCGCCGACTAAAGAAAGAACCAAAATCTGCGGGAAAGAAGGCCATTCGGCCGAATGAAGGGAGGATTCGGCCGAATGGGTGGCCATTCGGCCTAATGGCTATGCCATTCGCCTATATCAGAATCTTGGCGTTTTTGCACCCTGTCTACCATTCGGCCAAATGAGTGGGTCTTGATTCGGCCGAATGAGTCTTCATTTGGCTATTCTCGAGAGCTTGATTTATGTGCTTGAATCCCTGTCTTCCATTCGATCGAATGGATGTCAGATTCGGTCGAATCTGAACCTAAACCTTGCTAAACAGTTCCTTTGAAGTGCCTAGTGGCTTTTAGAGTTTATGGGATCTTCGAGAGTGACTTGGAACGCATGACCAAGCTATGATACGTGCATCCAAACTCTTGATAGAAGTGTCAAAGCCTCAAACACGTCTCATTTTACCTCAAAATCATCGAGATCACCTGAAATGACCTAAAAACAGCTCGAGGACAAGATCAAGGTAAAATTGAATGTAAAGTGCATAAAACCAATGTAAAAGCACAAGACTCGACACTAAAATAAGGTTGTAAATGTGCTCTAAAATAAGCACATCAACTTCCCCCAAGCCAAACCTTTGCTAGTCCCTAGCAAATGAACTAGCAAGGCAGCACTGTGAGCAAAACTCATGAAAAGCAAGGTGAGCGGAAAACAGGACAATGCCAGCTGTGTACGCGCAAAACTCTTCCCTAGCCATGGGTGTGCAGGTACAATGGGCTCAAAAGAGCATAATACCAAGATAAAAAACATTTTCCACAGACTCGGGATCACTGGAAAAGCTACAGCACAGGCCATGCCACCCACTACCTAATGAGATCACAAGTCCACGCTCCCCATGCTATTTCCCAAAAGATGTGGGATATTTCTAGTACGCTCGTGTGTTTAATACGGTGTGTTTCGCTCAGAATCATCCAACTTAAGATAAGTCGGGAATTAAACACTCAATCAAGGAGAAATCTTAGGGATTGTATCCTATCTACTCTCCAGCACAGAACTTGCTACTCAGGCCAAGTCGAACAGGTTTGGAAACGGTTGCAATGTACGCTGGGATCAAGGTAGGGTGAAATTTGGGGATGTGGAGTTCAAATAGAGGATAGTAAGCAATCCAAGGTAATCAAACCAAGGATGGCTACGACTTCCGAAAACCATGCCACTTCCCAAAATTCTCTGGATACGCATAAATGAGCTCATTACACCAACTTTATTCTCGAATTTTTCTTTTTCTATTTTTTTTCTTTTCCTTTTTATTTTTCTTTCTTTTTTTTCTTTTTTTCTTTTTGTTTTCAAGAAAATGCTTCTGAAATAAACTTAGAGTAATGTAAAGAGTCATATCATACGACAACGATTTTTCAAACCAAAATCTTTCACCACAATGCAACGGGCACCACTTCACTGCGATCACTTGACTATCCTCTAGGTAAGAAGAGGGAGTATTTAGCTCATGTGGAGTTAGGTGATGTAGCTACGAAGAAAACGTAAAGGCACAAAATTGGCTTACCCTAAAGTCAATCGATATTCATGGTAGGCAATTTGGCCATGTAGCTGTAACTACAAACGTGTTATCATCCCTAGCCTTTAGAAAAGAAGACTATGCTAGAGGAGAACAGACACAATACTTAGACTCTCTAACTAGCACTTAATAACATAGGACTCATAATGGAGTCCTAGAAGGCTCAATCCTCACTAGGCTAGTCGAAATGTGCCTCAAAAGGTAGTCATCCAAGCCGCAAACCAAGCAGGACTAGATCCCCCAAGTCAGGCGGAAAACAATCAATTATTTGGTTCCAAAATAGGCACAAGGCTAGGAAAAGCATGAGTATGCATAAGACCACTATAATGTACACATCAGGAGCTAGCATGTCAGTTTCACAACTCAAGCACATTAATCTTAACACACCTAGACATGCAAAGAAAAACTAAAATAAAAAAAATAAGGTAATAGTTTCAATAATGCTGATCTTTCGAAGTTTTGAAAACATAAGGACCCTCCCCCAAGCCAGCTCAAGAGCCGTCCCGGCACTTGGGAGAGAAGAAATAAAAGGGAGAAAGATCAGCATTATGGAAGCTATTGCTATACAAATAAACAAACAAAAAAAACACCGGGTTATCTCCCGTAAGTACTTTTCTTTAACGTCGGTAAGTTCGACACATTTAGGCACGAATTTATACAGAAAAAGAAAACAAAGAAATTATACCTGTCGTAGGAGTGGATTCACTCCTAGCATCACCATCACCTCCAGCGTGGGGAGTCAAAACTCTCTACCGAGCCGTACTGGCGGAAGTAAGCAATGGAGAACCAGGGTCATCTGGAGGTGGGTTAGAATGCGAGGCTCCCCTAAGCCAGGGTGGAGCCATAAGTCTTTTTTTCCTTTTTCTAGCCCTTTTCCGTTTACGGGCTGGCTTGTCAGTTCCCTCAGATTTATAATACGTCTCCGTTGGCGGAGCAATTCCATTTGCAACCCCAAAAATAAGACGTTTTTGCGCGTCCTCCTCATCCGACACCTCAACTCTTATTGGAGCAACAGAAACACTACACCTCTTGACTTCTTTTGCAGCATCATTCTCGACCACCCCAAAGGAACAAATCCGCTCGACCATGGGTTCCTTTGAAGATTTAGAAAAGGCAAACACAACCTTCTCATGGGCTACCCTAACAGTTATAGTCTCTAATTCACAGTCGATCAGGGCACCCAAAGTCTTCAAAGCATCCCTCCCTAAGATGAGAGGAATATAAGGATCCTCGGCCATATCAAGCACCATGAAGTCACATGGTACTACTATGTTCCCTACTTGGATCGAAAGGTCCTCAAACTCCCCACATGGCACTTTTATACTACGGTCGGCCAGCTGGATTGTTTTCTGTGATGGCTTGAGGTCGAAACTGAGTTTCTTGGTGATGAACATCGGTATTAGGCTAATGGAGGCCCCATGGTGGATGGGTTTTGTTGGGGGTGAGAAGGAAATGGCAATGTTGGGGGTGGACTAGCCATCTGCGCAAGCTGTGACTCAAACAACTTCTGCTGCGCCTGAAGTTATTGCATTTGGTTCATCAAAGTTTGGTTGATGTGCGAGAGGGTTTGGTTTTGTTGCGCAAGGGAGTTCACTTGGGTGGAAAGGAATTCATTAGTTGGAGGCGGGTTTGGTTGAGGCTGTATAGATGGATAGGGTAGGTTGGTGTTGGGTCTTGGCATTGGAGGGTATAGCTTATTCCCATTCGGCCTAGGAAAACTCCCATTTGCTTGATTGTTGGAATTATACCCTTGGGAGGAGTTTCCTTGGCTAGAATTCGGATTGAAGGTAGGTCTAAAGGGTTGGTTATTGTAAGGACCTTGCTGAGAAAACCCTTGGTTTTGACCACCATATCCTACAGCTGCCACATAGTCGGGATTGTACCCGTATCCATCATAGTTCATGATTGGGGTTCCTTCTTGGTTGTACCCCCCGTAGTTAACAGCCGCTATGTGCTCAGAATTTGCACCCCCACAATATGATGTATCATGATTGGTGCCCCCACAGATTCTACATGAAAAGGGCATCTCTTTAACCGATGATACATTAGAGCTACCTTGGGCGTATTTGAACTTGGACAGCTTCTTATCCATGATAGCCTCGATTTTTGAAGTAATCGTGTCCAAGTTGCTTGAATCCATCCCTCCTCTCGGTAATCCACTACCCCTTGCTCCTCCCCAAGAACTATTTTTAGCAACCTCCTCAATCCTAGCCCTCACTTTATTGCATGGGACTTTCGAAAGTTGGCCACCAACAGCCGAGTCTAGGAGTGCCTTGATGGCGTCATTTAGACCATAATAGAAGAATGTATTAAGATGGTTCTCCCCGTACTCATGATGGGGGCATGCTCTTATCATTCTCTTAAACTAACTCCAAGTGGCACTAAGGTTCTCATCATCCTCTTGAGTGAATGACGCAATTTTCTTACGCCAATCCTGCGTTCGAACTGTGGGGTAGAACCTATCTAGAAACGCTGTCTTTAATTGAGCCCAATTAATGATTGAGTTGGGCTCTAAGCATTTATACCAGTCCCGAGCATCACCAGATAAACTCAAGTGAAATAGATGCATTCGTACATAGTCCGGGCTATTGGGGCATGGAGGTATGAGCCCGCAAATATCTGAAAATGCCTCCAAGTGTTAGAGAGGGCATTCATTTCTCAAACCGCAAAAAGGGGTCTCTTTCACCATTCGGGTGAATTGATGATGTATATGATAAGGGTTTGGGGCTATGGGTAGCACTACACCTCCTTGAAATTCTTGGGACCCAGGCGTCCCAAATTGACCAAATAGTTGTTGGTAGTTTTCGTCCATTGGTGGTGTAGGGTGGTTGGAGGTATTTGGTTGTGATGAGGTTTGGGTTGGAATTCTCCGTTTGCTGCGTTGAACCTCAGGGTCGAATGGTTCTAGTTGTTGATTTGATTGACGTGTGCTATATGGCATGCAAACAACACTAGAGACCAAGCGTAAGTACTGACAAGCAGATTAATGTACAATAAAATAAATAAAATAAAAATGAATTACACCAAGACTATAATCTAAACACAACGCCTTTTCCCCGGCAACGGCGCCATTTTGATAACCATTCTTATAGGTCGTTTGACTAAGAGAATAGTTATGCAAACTAAATTTATAAACACCCTAATACTACTACAACTAGTGTAGTGGTAAGTCGGGGATCGAACCACAAGGACAAGGGGCGATAGCTTATAGACTTGATGTAAAGGATTTAAATGGGATTTGAAAGAATTATACTAATAACAGAAAAGGAAAGCAAGAACTTAAACGATGTTATGCTATGAAGGGAAAACGGGGATAGATTAGTTCCACCCTAGGAAGGACAATCAAACTATCAATACGCTAAATTAGGAGAAATCAGTCAACAATGAATCATGACACTCAAGATGACGAGAGGAAGTTTGTGACCCTATAAATCACACGAACGACCTATAATCGCCCTATGTCTCCAAAGGAGTGGCAGGACAAGATTCGCATCGAATGTCAGTCAATCAATCATTAACAATCTCAAATCCTAACTCTACGCATGAAGAACGAGCCAACCTAGGGTTTCACTAATCAAACCCCTAAGAAGACTACTCACACATAGTAATAAAAGACATGATTGAAAGCATGAACGAATTGAATGGAAATGAACAAGAGAACGAAAACTAAGAACTATAACTAAACCGACAACTACTCTATCAAAACTGTAAACGAAACAACAATAATATCTAGAGGAATGAAATTAAGAAAAATAATACTTGAAAGCATTAAAAGGACTAAAACAGAAAAGAAACAATACCTTACATAAATGAAACTGCTTGAACGAAAGAGAAACCGAATCCAAAATACAAAGCTTGAAAACGAGAACAATGAAAGCTGTAAATCTAAACTAATGCATGAAAGAAATGAAAAGCTTTAAAGTGATGTTCTAGGTTGAGGCACAAGAGCTCTCAAAGTAGGCATAAGGTTATGTATAGAGAAAAAGGGTATTTATACCCTAGGGACAAAAGGAGTAAAACCCTAGGAAAAACCCTCGAGCGCCGACTAAAGAAAGAACCAAAATCTGCGGGAAAGAAGGCCATTCGGCCAAATGGCTATGCCATTCGCCTATATCAGAATCTTGGCATTTTTGCACCCTGTCTACCATTCGGTCGAATGAGTGGAACCATTCGGCCGAATGGGTCTTGATTCGGCCGAATGAGTCTTCATTCGGCTATTCCCGAGAGCTTGATTTATGTGCTTGAATCCCTGTCTTCCATTCGACCGAATGGACGTCAGATTCGGTCGAATCTGAATCTAAATGTTGGGTTCCTTAGGTTTTGAATGATGACAAACAGCTAAGGGAAACAGGTTCTACATAAGAGTTAAAACAGTTGGTAGGAACCAGCTGACTTCAGTATACTGTTACCCTAGACAAGTTATTATTTACATGAGTTTTTATATTGAACTAACTTGTCTTTATACAGGAAACAGTTTAATAATAATTATGCTATGTACTGGTAGGGAACCAGTATGTACTGTTTCTGTAATATACTTGATATTGTACCTTAACTGTGTTACGTGTGCAGTAATTGAGTTTGTACCAAGTCTTGAATCTTGAAGTCCTTTGAAGTTTATTAAAGAGCCATTATTCATGATGAGATGATTCGAAGGAAGCATTCAAGGACTTGAAGTTTACATGAAGAAAAGATCCACTTCAAGAAAGAGTGTTTTAGGATTCTCATGTAAATGCTCCGTAGTATGTTTTATTAATAGATATATAAAGTGCTTTGAATATATTAAAACATCGTTGTGAAATTTGGTACAAGGATTGGAACAAATTTCATAACATGTTTAAGACAGGGAACCAGGTCAGGGGACCAGGTTAACTGTTCTGATTATCAGAGCTGCGATTTTAATAAAGATTTTATAAAAAAAATTTTATTTCGAAAATTAAGTTTTGGAAAATATTTTGGCAGCTATTAAACTGATTTGATATAATCTTTTAAGTTACCTAAATTCTAGAGTAATTATCTTCGATTGATTTTATCCTATAATAAAATCAATCTAGGATAAATACTTTCCTAAAGTCATGTTTATCTTTTTGGCATGATTTTTGGAAATACTTTCCTAAAGTCATGTTTATCTTTTTGGCATGATTTTTGGTAACTAGGGTTTCGGTTACTTAAGGGTTATAAATAGGATCTGTTTAACTAATAATCATGCACTTCTCTCACACATTATTAAGGAGCAATACATTGAGAGAAAAGCACTAAGTCTATTGATATTTCATATACACGAGCATCTTAGATTAAATAAGTTTCTCTATTTTCACTTATTAAAGAGTGTGATCATTTAGAGAGTGTTGATCATTGTAACGTGAGTCTTTGGCAAGGGGGCTGAAGGCTAAGTGAGTGTTTGTGAGTTCAAACACGTTTAGGACTTACGAGTGTAGGTCTTTAGCATACTCGGAGTAGAGTGTGGGGTGCTGGTCCCGGAGTAGGGAACAGCAGAGTGCTTTGTGTCTTTGTTTTTCGGAGAAGATTAATAAAGAACTTAGGATAGGAGGACGTAGGCCAGAGTTGGCTGAACCTCGTTAAATTGTTGTGTTCTTTATTGTTTTGCTTTTAATCCGCTGCTCAAGGGAACCAGCACAACTGGTCCCTTAACCATAATCCGAAAAGAGTTAAAATTTACCAACGATTGCTAAACACTCAATTCACCCCCCCCCCCCCCCTCTTGAGTGCCCATAGAACCTTCAATTGGTATCAGAGCCTAAGCTTCTCGAAAGAGTAACATCTAGAGGAGTTAAGAATGAGTACTCAAGAACATAGTGCAATCGGTTATGACAACAAGACTCCCAAGTTTAATGGAAATAATTATGCTTGGTGGAAAAATAGAATTAGGAATGTTATCATGGGTATTGACTATGAATGCTGGCTCATAGTTAAGAACGGTCCAAATGTCATCCTCAAGAAAGATGCCGAGGGGAACCAGGTACCTAAAAAGGACAGTGAGTTGGACACGGCTGATTACAAATTGCTGGAGAAGAATGCCAAGGCAATGTCTATACTACAACAAGCAATAGGTGAGACTGAAACAAACCGTATCTCTGGATGTAGTAGTGCTAAGGAGATATGGGACACCCTTGAACTTGCGTTTGAGGGAACCAGCGAGGTAAAACGGTCTAAAATTGATTTAATCATGTCTAAATATGAATTATTTGCTATGAACAAAAATGAGAAAATCAATGATTGCTTTCGTAGGTTTATGACTATTGTTAATGATCTTAGATCACTTGGTAAAAGTTTTTCTGACGAAGATCTTGTGAGAAAAATTTTGCGTAATTTAACAGATGCTTGGACAGCTAAGGTAACAGCAGTGTATGAAGCAAAAGATCTGTCTACATTGTCTCTGGAACAGCTGATTGGTTCCCTCATGACTCATGAGATGCTGATTGACTCCAAGACCGAGAAGGAACCAGCTAGAGGCATTGCACTGAAGGGAACAGTAGAAGAAGAAGAAGATGAGATCAGTATGATTGCAAGGAGATTTGAAAAATCTCTTCGTGATCAAAAGAGAAACTTCAAAGGTAAGAATTTTAAAAATTCTAAAAAGTCTAACTCTTCCTCTTCTTCAGGTTGCTTCAAATGTGGAGAAAAAGGACATCTTATTCGAGATTGCCCTAAATGGAATGACAAACAGTCTAAGACCATAGATAAACGAGCATACAAGAATGCCATGATAGCTTCCATGTGGGGAGACACTGACTCAGAATCAGAAGATGAAGGAGGATCACCTAACTCGGATGTTTGTCTAACTGCCTTCACAAACATCAAGGAGAACAGCACTGGTCCAGGAACCAGAGGGGGAACCAGCACACTCGAAAAATGTCTTATGGCAAAGAAGGATGTACTACTTGAACGCAAGGTAAGCTTAGAACAAATTAGAGAAGATATGCTTGAATATGATAGAGATAACTTGCTTGCATGTATAAACTCTTTGTTAGATGAATGTTATAAGCTAAGTGAAACATACATAACTTGCAAAAGAGATTTAAAAGAAAAACGTAGTAAATGTGAAATTGCTATTGCTAGTTGTGATCACTTAGAAGGTGTGTGCCATGAGCTCAAAGATCAAGTGGCAGAACTAGAAGTTGAGTTGGACAAGTGTAAGGTGGAACTAGAAAGGACAAGATCTTCTAAACCTGATTACTCAAGTGACAGTGAAGAAGATCTGACCTCCTGGTTCCCCAGAGACTTATCAACTACTAATGAAGCTCTTGATCTTTCAGCAGTTGTGAGTAAAGCAAATTCGTGTAGTAGAAACTCTTTGTTGGAGGCTTTTGAAATACTAGCTTCTAACCTTGAAAATTCTCACAAAGAAATTGCTTCACTTAAAACTGCTCAGCTCACTGTTTCCCCTACTGGAACCAGTATAGAAGTCAGTAATATGATTGATAAATATGAAAGTGATATTTGTCATTTGCATGCGGAAATCAATCAATTGAAAAAGGACAAGCACCCAGTGGTTGTTGACATGTCTATTGACAATATGGTTTCAAAGCTTAATCAACAATTCGAAGTTTTAAAAAATAATTTTGATTTTCTTAAAGAGAAAAACGAATTGTTGACTAAAACACTTGAAACTAGAGAAAAGGAACTTAATGATAGTCATAGACATGTGGACAAATTATTGAATGCTAAAGAATCCTTAAATCATCTGACTTTATCGAGAGGAAACAGAGGAAAGGCTGGTCTTGGTTATACTAGACAGAGAACCAGGACTAACTGGTCTCCCAGAGAAACCACCTGGATCAAAGAATACCAACGAGGGAAGTATGTCATGACTAAAGAGATGCATGTGTGTTTTCATTGTGGTAAGAATGGACATAAGATTCATGAATGTCCAGCTAAGAGGCTTAGTGCTAATAAGAACAGCAAGAATGTTAAATATGTTTGGATAAGAAAAGATCAACAAAATGTAAATGTTGTTGAAAAGGGACCCAAGTTTGTTTGGGTTCCTAAATCTAATGTTTGATCTGCTCTTGAAGGCTAGAGTGAAGGGAGACACCTATTGGTATTTGGACAGTGGTTGCTCAAGACATATGTCCGGGGATAAAGATCAATTCCTTTCACTAGTGGCCTTTGATGGAGGAAGTGTCACCTTTGGAGATAATAGTAAGGGAACCATCACTGGTTTAGGTAAGGTTGGTAAGACACTTTCTCATGCTATAGACGATGTATATTATGTTGAAGGCTTGCAACATAATCTTTTGAGTATTTCTCAATTATGTGACAAAGGCAATAGAGTCGAGTTTCAAGCCAATCTTTGTCATATAGTTAACTCACAAACAGGAGAACTTGTATGTGAGGGAACCAGGAAGCATGATGTTTACATTACCTTCCTAGATAAAATTCCTCAAGACAAGTCCATCTGTTTGAGAGCTGTTTCTGATAATAATCAATGGATTTGGCATAAGAGGTTTGGACATGCTAGCCTAACACTTCTAAACAAACTTAAAACACGTGACTTAGTGGTAGGTCTTCCTAACATTAAGTACGAAGCAGATAAAGTTTGTTTTGAATGTGTAAGGGGGAAACAGGTCAAAACTTCTTTTAAGCCTAAAACAGTTATGAGTACCAGCAGGCCCTTCGAACTTGTACACATTGATTTGTGTGGTCCTATGAGAGTACAAAGTCGAAGAGGTCATAGATATGTCTGTGTTATGGTTGATGATTATTCCAGGTACACTTGGGTGATGATGTTACACACAAAGGATGAAACGTTTGAAGAATGGGTAACATTGGTGAAACAAGTGGAGAACCAGCTCACTCATAAGCTGGTCTCGGTAAGATCAGACCATGGTACTGAATTTGATAATGCTAACTTTATTGATTATTGTAGGGAACATGGAGTAAGTCACAACTTCTCAGCCCCTAGAACACCTCAACAAAATGGTGTTGTAGAAAAAAAAAATAGAACTCTTGAGGAGATGGCCAGAACGATGCTAATTGAAAGTGGTCTTCCTAAGAGATTTTGGGGTGAAGCTGTTGACACTGCTTGCTATATTTTAAATAGAGGTCTCATTAGACCAAAGATAAATAAAACTCCTTATGAACTCCTTAAAGGTCGAAAGCCCAATATTTCTTATTTTCGTGTTTTTGGATGTAAGTGTTTCATTCATAACAATGGGAAGGACCAGCTTGATAAATTTGATCCTAGGAGTGATGAGGGGATCTTTCTTGGATATTCTTCCCACAGCAAAGCATATAGAGTCTTTAATAAAAGGACTCTTTGTGTAGAGGAAAGTATTCATGTTATCTTTGATGAATTTAATATGTCTTCTGAGAATGCGCAGGTACAACCTGATGAAGAAATTGGACTAATGGACTTTACGGGGAACCAGGCTGCTGGTCCCTCAGATGACGAGCAAGCAAATCTAGGTATACCAAATACTCCACCTGATAACAATGATGATGTACCTAGAGAAGGAAATGGTGGCAACGAGGATTCAGAAAGTGAACCAAGTCCTGATGGTTCCACAAACAATAGACAGGTAATGAGTTCAGGGGGAACAGTAGAAGGAACCACCTCTGAACCTGAGGTAAGCAATGATAGAGGAAACAGCATGAATGTGAATCCTCCTGGTTCTTCAGTAGAAGAAGAGATTCATGATTATGCTGGTTCCCAACCTAATTTAGAAGCACAAAATGGTGTAAATTTCAGATCTTATAGATATAAATCTTCTCATCCCCCTGATCAAATAATTAGTGATATTAATAAAGGGGTTCAAACGAGAAGAAATGTTTTTCAAAACTTTTGTGCTTTCTATTCCTTCCTGTCTAAAGTAGAGCCTACTGACTATAAGATGGCTTTGACTGATCCTGATTGGGTATTAGCTATGCAAGATGAATTGAATCAATTTCAGAGGAACCAGGTCTGGCACCTGGTTCCCCGTCCCAAAGAAAGATCAGTCATTGGTACTAGATGGGTCTTTAGAAATAAGTTAGATGACCTTGGTACTATAGTCAGAAACAAAGCAAGACTAGTGGTGCAAGGGTATAATCAACAAGAAGGAATTGACTATGATGAGACGTTTGCACCAGTAGCTAGGCTTGAGGCTATTAGGGTTTTAATTTCTTATGCTGCTCACATGAACTTTAAGCTGTTTCAGATGGATGTGAAAACTGCCTTCCTTAATGGATACCTGAAGGAAGAAGTGTACGTGGAACAGCCTCCTGGTTTTGAAGATGCGTTGTTCCCCCAACATGTATATAAATTGGACAAGGCTTTGTATGGATTGAAACAAGCTCCAAGAGCTTGGTATGAACGGTTGTCCACTTTCTTGATGGAAAATGAGTACAAGAGGGGAACAGTAGACAAAACCTTATTTATCAAAACCAAAGGG
This sequence comes from Dysphania ambrosioides, assembly GCA_026401315.1. NCBI lineage: Eukaryota > Viridiplantae > Streptophyta > Magnoliopsida > Caryophyllales > Amaranthaceae > Dysphania > Dysphania ambrosioides. Next base: position 17,604,679 of record CM048666.1, read on the forward strand.
AAACACTTGATTATAGTACAAATCTATGTTGATGATATTTTATTTGGTGCTACTAATAAAGTTCTGTGTGATGAGTTTGCTAATTTGATGCAGAGTGAATTTGAAATGAGTATGATGGGTGAACTAGGATTCTTCCTAGGGCTGCAAATCAAGCAAACAAATGATGGAATCATGATCCATCAACAAAAGTACTTAAAAGAATTGCTGAAAAAGTTTGGCATGGAGAACAGCAGAGCTTATGATACACCTGTTCCCACATCTGCTAAATTAGATGCTGATCTTAAGGGAAAAGATGTTGAAGCCTCTCTCTATAGAGGAATGATAGGTTCTCTTCTTTACCTAACAGCTAGTAGACCTGACATTGTGTTTTCTGTTGGATTGTGTGCTAGGTTTCAAAGTAATCCAAAAGAATCTCACTTAAAAGCTGTTAGAAGGATACTTAGGTATCTTGTGGGAACAGCAGATCTGTGCTTATGGTACCCCAAAGGCAGTACCATCAACCTGGTTGGATATACAGATGCAGACTATGCTGGTTTCCTTGTGGATAGAAAGAGCACATCAGGTATGGCACACTTCCTTGGCTCTTGTCTAATCTCGTGGGGTTCTAAAAAGCAAAATTCAGTAGCCTTATCCACAGCAGAGGCAGAATACATTGCAGCAGCTTCATGCTGTTCCCAGCTACTGTGGATAAGGAACCAGCTGAAAGATTTTGGTGTTATTTATGGAAGTGTTCCTATATTTTGTGATAACACCAGTGCTATTAATATTTCTAAGAACCCCGTTCAACACTCCAAAACCAAACACATTGAAATAAGGCATCATTTTTTAAGAGACAATGTGGAAAAAGGATTGGTTGAAGTGTTGTTCTGTAAAAGTGAAGATCAAATAGCTGATATCTTCACTAAGCCTTTGTGTAGAGAGTCGTTTTGTAAGTTAAGGGTCATGCTAGGTCTAGTTAAATTTTAGTCTTTGGCTTCAATTATTTCCTTCAATGATTGGCTAGATTAGGTATGCTTTTGTATTGATTATGTATATAACTATGTTGCTAGCTTACAAATGTTATGTAACCTAATTTGTGATCTCAAAAGGATTGCAAAATTGGTTGTGCAAAGAAACAGGAGATATCGAATTGAGATAAGCTAGAAACAGCATAACTTGGTTTAGTACAGGTACCAGCAAGAGGGAACAGCAGTTCAGCTCTGATATGTCATTCGAAAATATTTAAGATATTTTTGGAAGATTAATATAAGATAATTCTTTTTGGAAAGATTTATCTTATTTCAGTTATTAATCCCTATCTAAAAGGCAAGTATATCTTATTGCCTATCTTTTAGTTGGTTGATAAAATTATGGTAACAAGATAATTACCATATCTTGATTTTCAAATTTGCAATCATATCTTTCCGTTTTCATTGCTTCAACCGGCTATATTTTTGAACCTCCTTAATTGTGCAACGTTGATATAAATACACTAACCCATTGCAGAGCTCATTCATCACATCATTCAATTCTTTCTCTCTTCTCTCTCGTGCTTAGACCCTAAACACTGTTCATCCGAGTTCAACCTCGCTTCCTCTTCAATTTCTCTTGGTTGTTCTTCTCCCAAATCACACAATGGGTAAGAAAGCTACTGCTGCATCATCTAAGAAAGGCAAGAAGAAGAGTAGTGCTTCCAATTCATCACAATCAAAGGTGAAAGAGACCTCGGTTCCACCTATAACCGCTGAACCATCATCTCCAAAAACCATCTCTCATACTTCACCACCCACTGAAACAAAACACCTATCACCAAAATCATCATCATCCACAAAATCCCCACCTTCCCCACCTTCCACAAAAGTCCCATTACCAAAATCCCCTGAGGTTGAGGAGGAGATTGTGAAGGAACCAGCCTCTTCACTAGGGGAACAGCCTAGAAGCACGGAGGAATTCTTTGATACTGAGGGTGGAAAGGAAGAGGAAGAAATTGTGAGCGGGGAAGAGGATTTACAAATCCTTGGGTCTACTGAGAAACCACCCAAGCCCATGATTCATAGCAGGGCAACAAGATCTTCTCTGAGGAGGATCAAGGAGGAAGTACTAGAAGAACAGTCCACTGATTCTGCTGCTGGTTCCAAAAGAAAAAGAGGAACAGCACGAAAGGCAACAAAAGGTATGTCCTTAGAATCACCTTCTGGTGGTTCCAGTGACTTAAGTTCTAGAGTAGTTCTTTCTGGGTGTAGAACTGGGGATGGTTACTTTGATGAAACTGCTTTACAAGAAGTGAAAAGTCTGCTAGAATACCAAGGATGGATGTCCTTATTTAATGTCTGTGATGCAAACACTGCTGGTGTTAGGTCCTTCTTTTTGAACTTGAAACAGCAACCTGATATGTCTTTAAGTTCAACTGTTCATGGTGTGGATGTTAATATGTCAGTAGCTAGCCTGTCTGTTTTGCTGAGAGTTCCTAGAGATGGGTTTGATAAGTTCTCTGGTGATGGTTGTCCAACACTCATTGGGCTAACTCCTGATGACATTCATGACTTTGTGTTTGGAGGAAGAATTCCAAAGAAAACTGGAACATTCAAAACTGTCAACTTGAAGGAACCAGTAATGCTGGTCCTTCATTCCATTTGCAACAAAATGTTATTACCTAGGGCCCAAGGTAGAGGAATGGTACGCATCATGGAAATGGTGCTAATTTACTTGATTATGAAAAAGATTAAGGTCAATCTTCCATCTCTTATGATTGACCATATTATGTATAGTTACAATTCCTCTCACCATTCTCTTCCATACGGTTCCTATATCACCAAGCTCTTGAAAGAAAATAATGTTAGTCTGAGTGGATCTACTGTTCCTGTTGTAGTATTCACCAAAGCAATCCTGAAACAGAAAGGATAGGACATCAGCTCTGGTGAGCTAAGGTTCAGGGATGAGGAACCAGTAGAGGAAACCCCTAGGCCAGCCAAGAAGAGGAAAGAGGAACCAGCAGGTCAGACGGTTCTCTTACAGAGGCTGGAGGCTCAGGAGGAAATATTGCATAAGTTGATGGGTTTGGTTGAGGGTTTGTCTGCTTCCTTTAATATCAGAATGAGTGCTGTGGAGAAACAGATTGCTGGTAGCAGTAAGGAACCAGTTCCAGTTGAGGCTCAGGCTGCAGGGGAACCAACAGCTGAAGAAAGTGAGGATGAGGCAGAGGAGGACCAGGATGCAACAGATCCAGAAAAGTCCGAGGAAGATGATGAAGAAGAGGAGAATGAGGATGATGAATGAGCTTGATTCTTCCTTGTTTATGCCTGCCTTACTATTATTATTTCTCTAATAACTGATTATGTTGAACTATTTTTAATTCCACCCTATCCATAGATTTCTTTTGGTTATGGATTTGGGTCCTTTTGGTTAACTTTTGCTTGGTATGTACTAAACTATTTTATTACTGTTGATGGTTTGTTTTGATTTTGATTGATCTTGATTATCTTTGCAGCATATTGTTTGTATAATGGTTGGTACCATTGATTGGTTTAGCACATTATCTTGTGCATATGATTCTACTATTGCATATCTTTTTAATGATGCCAAAAGGGGGAAAATAGTTGAAGTTGAAGCCTAGAGTCTTTACTAGTTCCTAGTTTAGGTTGAGTATGTTCTGGTTTAGTTTTTGAGTCTTTTTCTCTTTATTTTATTTGTTCTGTTTTAGTTAGGGAACCAGTTGGCTTAACTGACTCGTTCCAGTGTGTCTCGAGTCTTTGAAGTTTTTGACGATTTTATTTTGAGTATGATAACAGGTGCAGAAACTTCAAAATGTTTGTCATCATCAAAAAGGGGGAATTTGTTGGGTTCCTTAGGTTTTGAATGATGACAAACAGCTAAGGGAAACAGGTTCTACATAAGTGTTAAAACAGTTGGTAGGAACCAGCTGACTTCAGTATACTGTTACCCTAGACAAGTTATTATTTACATGAGTTTTTATATTGAACTAACTTGTCTTTATACAGGAAACAGTTTAATAATAATTATGCTATGTACTGGTAGGGAACCAGTATGTACTGTTTCTGTAATATACTTGATATTGTACCTTAACTGTGTTACGTGTGCAGTAATTGAGTTTGTACCAAGTCTTGAATCTTGAAGTCCTTTGAAGTTTATTAAAGAGCCATTATTCATGATGAGATGATTCGAAGGAAGCATTCAAGGACTTGAAGTTTACATGAAGAAAAGATCCACTTCAAGAAAGAGTGTTTTAGGATTCTCATGTAAATGCTCCGTAGTATGTTTTATTAATAGATATATAAAGTGCTTTGAATATATTAAAACATCGTTGTGAAATTTGGTACAAGGATTGGAACAAATTTCATAACATGTTTAAGACAGGGAACCAGGTCAGGGGACCAGGTTAACTGTTCTGATTATTAGAGCTGCGATTTTAATAAAGATTTTATAAAAAAGATTTTATTTCGAAAATTAAGTTTTGGAAAATATTTTGGCAGCTATTAAACTGATTTGATATAATCTTTTAAGTTACCTAAATTCTAGAGTAATTATCTTCGATTGATTTTATCCTATAATAAAATCAATCTAGGATAAATACTTTCCTAAAGTCATGTTTATCTTTTTGGCATGATTTTTGGAAATACTTTCCTAAAGTCATGTTTATCTTTTTGGCATGATTTTTGGTAACTAGGGTTTCGGTTACTTAAGGGTTATAAATAGGATCTGTTTAACTAATAATCATGCACTTCTCTCACACATTATTAAGGAGCAATACATTGAGAGAAAAGCACTAAGTCTATTGATATTTCATATACACGAGCATCTTAGATTAAATAAGTTTCTCTATTTTCACTTATTAAAGAGTGTGATCATTTAGAGAGTGTTGATCATTGTAACGTGAGTCTTTGGCAAGGGGGCTGAAGGCTAAGTGAGTGTTTGTGAGTTCAAACACGTTTAGGACTTACGAGTGTAGGTCTTTAGCATACTCGGAGTAGAGTGTGGGGTGCTGGTCCCGGAGTAGGGAACAGCAGAGTGCTTTGTGTCTTTGTTTTTCGGAGAAGATTAATAAAGAACTTAGGATAGGAGGACGTAGGCCAGAGTTGGCTGAACCTCGTTAAATTGTTGTGTTCTTTATTGTTTTGCTTTTAATCCGCTGCTCAAGGGAACCAGCACAACTGGTCCCTTAACCATAATCCGAAAAGAGTTAAAATTTACCAACGATTGCTAAACACTCAATTCACCCCCCCCCCCCCCCCCCCCCCCCCTCTTGAGTGCCCATAGAACCTTCACTAAACATTGCTAAACAGTTCCTTTGAAGTGCCTAGTGGCTTTTAGAGTTTATGGGATCTTCGAGAGTGACTTGGAACGCATGCCCAAGCTATGATACGCGCATCCAAACTCTTGATAGAAGTGTCAAAGCCTCAAACACGTCTCATTTTACCTCAAAATCATCGAGATCACCTGAAATGACCTAAAAACAGCTCAAGGACAAGATCAAGGTAAAATTGAATGTAAAGTGCATAAAACCAATATAAAAGCACAAGACTCGACACTAAAATGAGGTTGTAAACGTGCTCTAAAATGAGCACATCAGGCATGCAAACACCTAATTCAAAGACAACCACACACAAAAAGAAAAGCTAAAACAGAAATGATATGAAATAAAGTTATGCTTAGACAAGTTAGGTCTAAATATTACGCCTTGTCCTTGGCAACGGCGCCATTTTGATAACCAGAATTTCAGGTCGTTAACTAAAAGACAGGTTATGCAAACTATATTTATTCCAACCTACAAACTATACGAGTATAGTGGAGTAGGAGGTCGAACCACGGAGACAAGGTATATCAAGACTCTAACTTTTAACACAACCGGACTATTGGGAGTTGGAAATTCAATTAAAACTAAAGCAAGTAAAGAAAAACAGGGACAAGATTGGATTCACCCTAGGAATGAAGCTTTCAAAATCAAACGTGATAGATTAGAGAAAATCTGATAATAACTAGCATGGACATCCAAGAATACGAGAGGAAGTTGGTGATTCCACAAATCACAACAAACGACCTATAATCGCCCTATGTCTCCAAAGGAGTGGCAGGACAAGATTCGCATCGGATTCCGAAACTATTTATTATCATCGTTTCTACAACCTTAAGCAATAAAGATCATAGCTTTCCTAGGGTTTCACCAATCAAAACCCCTAAAGGAATTACTCACACATATTCATGCTTAAAGACGTAATGATATTCAAAGACGCAACAGAAACAAACATGGAATGAAATCGCGAGAATGAAAACAATTAAACATAGAAACTAAACATGCAATGAAGTAAAGCAATTAATTAAGAGCAAAGGAATATATTAAAACTTACAAAAGCTTCAATATATCATCCACGATCAGAATTTGAACAACAAAGTATTGAGAAAACTGAAAACCGAAAGCTAAAACTAAAAGAATTTAGAGGCTAAAGAAATCTAAAAATGCATAAAAGTATAAAACCTAGCTCTCTCCTCCTCTCATCAAGGGAAGGGGGTATTTATAACAAAATAAGAAGAACCTACGAAAACCCTAAAATGCATAGGAGCCGGCCCTAAAAAGAAGTAGTTGATCTAGAGGAAAACACTGTCATTCGCCCGAATATACGTCTCATTCGGCCGAACACAATCCCATTCGCCCGAATGGTCTTCCATTTGCCCATTGCAGAGGCTTCGAGGAATCGATCTCTGTCAAGCATTCGCCCGAATGATTATGTTGATTCGGCCGAATGAAAGCTCATTCGCCCGAATGAGTTTCATTCGGCTTTTCCAGTGACCAAGGGTCAAATGCTCTGACGACTGCCTCTCATTCGGCCAAATGAGTCTCAGATTCGGTCGAATCTGAATACATTCGGTCGAATGTCTCTTAGATTCGGTCGAATCTGAATACATTCGGTCGAATATGAGACCTTTCTTTCCTCTTTTTCACTTCTCTCTTTTCTAAACTCTGTGGGATCTTCATGAACACTTGCCAAAGCTATGATACATGTGTCAAAGGCTCGAATGTATAAAGAACAACTCGAAAACAAGATCAAGGTAAAATCAAGCACAATATGCATAAAATCAATACAAAATTGCGAGGCTTGACACTAAAATGAGGTATTAAACGTGCTCTAAAACGAGCACATCACTTTATACCCAGAACCTATGACGTTTGATCGAGTTTGACTCAAATCGATGTATTTCAAGTGTTTATGACATGTTCAAGGGTAAATACGACATTTTCTACCCAAAATAGATCCTATTTGAACTATATTGACTCATATTGTCCGATTTGAAGTATTTAGGTCATTTAATACACAAAATCTCTCCCGCTTATCTAACTTTAACCCAAATAAATGTGTTTTAAGTGTTTATGACATGTTCAAGGGTAAATACGTCATTTTCTTCCCAACATTTGATCTCATTTGACCTATATTGACTAATATCATTCAATTTAAAATGTTTAAGTAGTTTTTTACCCACAAGCTCTCCCATTTGATCGAGTTTGACCCAAATTGATGTATTTCAAGGATTTATGACATGATTGATGTGCTCATTTTAGAGCACGTTTACAACCTCATTTTAGTGTTGAGTCTCATGCTTTTACATTGGTTTTATGCACATTACATTCAATTTTACCTTGATCTTGTCCTCGAGCTACTTTTAGGTCATTTCAGGTGATCTCGATGATTTCGAGGAAAAATGAGACGTGTTCGAGGCTTTGACACTTCTATTAAGAGTTTGGATGCGCGTATCATAGCTTGGGCATGCGTTCCAAGTCACTCTCGAAGGACCCATAAACTCTAGAAGCCACTAGACACTTCAAAGGAGCTGTTAAGCAAGGTTGAGGTTCAGATTCGACCGAATCTGACATCCATTCGGTCGAATGGTGGACAGGGATTCAAGCACATAAATCAAGCTCTCGAGAATAGCCGAATGAGAAGTCATTCGGCCGAATCAAGGCCCATTCGGCCGAATGGTTGCACTCATTCGGCCGAATGGTGGACAGGGTCAGAAAACTCGAGGTTTCTGATATGGGCAAATGAAGAATCATTCGGCCGAATGAACCACTCATTCGGCCGAATATACACTACATTCGGCCGAATACACCACTCATTCTGCCGAATCCTCCATACATTCGGCCGAATGGAACCTATGTCCGACTTTCTTGGTTCTTTCTTTAGTCGGCGCTCGAGGGTTTTTCCTAGGGTTTTACTCCTTTTGTCCCTAGGGTATAAATACCCTCTTTCTCTATACATAACCTTTATGCCTACTTGAGAGCTCTTGTGCCTCAACCTAGAACATCACTTTAAAGCTTTTCATTTCTTTCATGCATTAGTTTAGATTTACAGCTTTCGTTACACTTCCTTTTAAGCTTTGTATTTCAGATTCGGTTTCTCTTTCGTTCACGCAATTTCATTTATGCAAGGTATTGTTTCTTTTCTGTTTTAGTTTGTTTAATGCTTTCAAGTATTGTTTTTCTTAATTTCATTCCTCTAGCTATTATCCTTGTTTCGTTTAAAGTTTTGATAGAGTAGTTGTCGATTTGGTTATAATTCTTTGTTTTTTATTCTCTTGTTCATTGCATTCAATTTGTTCATGCTTTCAATCATGTCGTTTATCATTTTGTATGCCCTAATCGCTATTACTATGTGTGGGTAGTCTTCTTAGGGGTTTGATTGGTGAAACCCTAGGTTGGCTCATTCTTCATGCGTAGAGTTAGGATTTGAGATTGTTAATGGTTGATTGATTGATATTCGATGCGAATCTTGTCCTACCACTCCTTTGGAGACATAGGGCGATTATAGGTTGTTTGTGTGATTTATAGGGTCACAAACTTCCTCTCGTCATCTTAAGTGTCATGATTCATTGTTGACTGATTTCTCCTAATTTAGCGTATTGGTAGTTCAATTGTCCTTCCTAGGGTGGAACTGATCCATCCCCGTTTTCCTCCCATAGCATATTATTGTTTTAGTTCTTGCTTTACTTTTCTGTCATTAGTATAGTTCTGTCAAACCCCCATATAACCCCTTTGCACCAAGTTTAAAAGCTATCGCCCATTATCCTTGTGGTTCGATCCCCGACTTACCACTACACTAGTTGTAATAGTATTAGGGTGTTTATAAATTTAGTTTGCATAACTATTCTTTTAGTTAAACGACCTAAAAGAACGGTTATCAAAATGGCGCCATTGTTGGTGACAAGGCGTTGTGTTTAGATTATAGTCTTGGTGTAATTCATTTTTTTTGTTTTATTTAATTTATTTTCCATTAATTTGCTTGTCAGTACTCACGCTTGGTCTCTAGTGTTGTTTGCATGCCATATAGCACACGTCAATCAAATCAACAACTAGAACCATACGACCCTGAGGTTCAACGCAACAAACGGAGAATTCCAACCCAAACCTCATCTCAACCAAATACTTCCAACCCCCCTACACCACCAATGGACGAAAACCACCAACAACTTTTTTGTCAATTTGGGACGCCTGGGTCCCAAGAATTTCAAGGAGGTGTAGTGTTACCCATAGCCCCGAACCCTTATCACATACATCCTCAATTCACCCGGATGGTGAAAGAGACCACTTTTTGCGGTTTGAGAAATGAATGCCCTCTCCAACACTTCGAGGCATTCGCAGATATTTGCGGTCTCATACCTCCATGCCCCAATAACCGGGATTATGTACGGATTCATCTATTTCACTTGAGTTTATCTGGTGATGCTAGGGATTGGTATAAATGCCTAGAGCCCAACTTAATCATTAATTGGGCTCAACTAAAGACAGCATTTCTATAAAGGTTCTATCCCACAATTCGAACGCAGGATTGGCGTAAAAAAATTGTGTCATTCACTCGAGAGGATGATGAGAACTTTAGTGCCACTTGGAGTCGATTTAAGAGAATGATAAGAGCATGCCCCCATCATGAGTACGGGGAGAACCATCTTAATACATTCTTCTATGATGGTCTAAATGACTCCACCAAGGCACTCCTAGACTCGGTTGTTGGTGGCCAACTTTCGAAAGTCCCATGCAATCAAGTGAGGGCTAAGATTGAGGAGGTTGCTAAAAATAGCTCTTGGGGAGGAGCAAGGGGTAGTGGATTACCAAGAGGAGGGAGGGATTCAAGCAACTTGGACATGATTACTTCAAAAATCGAGGCTATTATAGATAAGAAGCTGTCCAAGTTCAAATACGCCCAAGGTGGCTCCAATGTATCATCGATTAAAGAGATGCCCTTTTCATGTAGAATCTGTGGGGCACCAATCATATTGTGGGGGTGCAAATTCTGAGCACATAGCGACTGTTAACTATGGGGGGTATAACCAAGAAGGAACCCCAATCATGAACTATGATGGATACGGGTACAATCCCGACTATGTGGTAGCTGTGGGATATGGTGGTCAAAACCAAGGGTTTTCTCAGCAAGGTCCTTACAATAACCAACCCTTTAGACCTACCTTCAATCCGAATTCTAGCCAAGGAAACTCCTCCCAAGTGTATAATTCCAACAATCAAGCGAATGGGAGTTCTCTTAGGCCGAATGGGAATAGGCTATACCCTCCAATGCCAAGACCCAACACTAACCTACCCTATCCATCTATACAGCCTCAACCAAACCCGCCTCCAACTAATGAATTCCTTTCCACCCAAGTGAACTCCCTTGCACAGCAAAACCAAACCCTCTCGCACATCAACCAAACTTTGATGAATCAAATACAACAACTTCAGGCGCAGCAGAAGTTGTTTGAATCACAGCTTTCGCAGATGGCTAGTCCACCCCCACCATTGCCATTTCCTTCTCACCCCCAACAAAACCCATCCACCCAGCCTCCACTACAAAACTCTCCTCACTCTAACCCTAAGCATCACACCTGTAAGGCAATATTCCTAGGATCTGGAACCTCACATCCTTCTCCAGCTGTAGCCAATGGAGATGATTTAGGGGAAGATCCCTCGATGGGTAGTGGTTGTCTAAGAGAAAATGAGCACAAGGAGAACCTTGAGGGAAGAGAAGAAAAGGAGGATGGTGAAGAAATTGAGGGGCACAATGTCAAAATCAATGGATATGAGGGGAAGAAGAACGATGAAGATGAGAGATGGAGGGAGATACAGGAAAGGAGGAAACTCAAGCATCAACATGCTCCACCTCTACCTTTTCCTTACAAAAAGGTAGAGAAGCAACTTCAAGAAAAGTTTCTTAAATTCCTAGAGCATATGCGGCAGCTTGAAATGAAAATACCATTCCTAGAGGCCATGGAGCAAATACCGCAATATGCTACATATCTGAAAACCCTCTTAAGGAACAAGATAAATCTTAAGGGCGAAGTGATTAGTTTGCCAGAGCAAGTAAGTGCCATCTTTCAGGGCACATAGGCAAAGAAAGAAAAAGCTAGAGGACCCTTTGTGCTCCCAGTCACCCTTGGAAAACTCAATTCTAAGGGAGCACTCGCTGACCTTGGGGCCTCCATTAGCCTAATGCCAATGTCTATCGCCAAGAAACTCCCTTTTGACCTCAAGCCATCAAAGAAAACAATCCAGCTGGCCGACCGTAGTATAAAAGTGCCATGTGGGGAGTTTGAGGACCTTCCGATCCAAGTAGGGAACATAGTAGTACCATGTGACTTTGTGGTGCTTGATATGGCCGAGGATCCTTATACTCCTCTCATCTTAGGGAGGGATGCTTTGAAAACTTTGGGTGCCCTAATCGACTGTGAATCAGAAACTATAACCGTCAGGGTAGCCCAAGAGAAGGTCGTGTTTGCCTTTTCTAAGTCTTCAATGGAGCCCATGATCGAGCGAATTTATTCCTTTGGGGTGGTTGAGAAAGACGCTGCGAAAGAAGTGGAGAGGTGTAGTGCTTCTATCGCTCCAATGACAGCTGAGGTGTCGGATGAGGAAGACACGCAAAGGCGTCCTATTTTTGGGGTTGCAAATGGAATTGCTCCGCCAACGGAGACGTATTATAATTCTGAGGGAACTGATGAGCCAGCCCGTAAACGGAAAAGGGCTAGAAAAAGAAAAAAAGACTGATGGCTCCACCCTGGCTTGGGGGAGCCCCGCATTCTAACCCACCTCCAAATGACCCTGGTTCTCCATTGCTTACTTCCGACCACTGCGGCTCGGTGGAGAGTTTTGACTCCCCATGCTGGAGGTGATGGTGATGCTAGGAGTGAATCCACTCCTACGGCAAGTATAATTTCTTTGTTTTGTTTTTCTTTATAAATTTGTGCCTAAATGTGTCGAACTTACCAACGTTAAACAAAAGTACTAACGGGAGATAACCCGGTGTTTTTTTTGTTTGTTTATTTGTATAGAAACAGCTTCCATAATGCTGATCTTTCTCCCTTTTGTTTCTTCTCTCCCAAGTGCCGAGACGGCTCTTGAGCTGGCTTAGGGGAGGGTCCTTGTGTTTTCAAAGCTTCGAAAGATCCCTTGTGTTTTCAAAGCTTTAAAAGATCAGCATTATTGAAACTATTACCTTGCTTTTTGTTTTAGTTTTTCTTTGCATGTCTAGGTGTGTTAAGATTAATGTGCTTGAGTTGTGAAACTGACATGCTAGCTCTTGACATGTACATTATAATGGTCTTATGCAAACTCATGTTTTTCCTAGCCTTGTGCCTGTTTTAGGACCGAATGATTGATTGTTTTCCACCTAACTTAGGGGATCTAGTCCTGCTTGGTTTGTGGCTTGGATGACTACCTTTTCAGGCACATTTCGACTAGCCTAGTGAGGATTAAGCCTTCTATGACTCCATTATGAGTCCTATGTTATTATGTGCTAGTTAGAGAGTCTACGTATTATGTATGTTCTCCTCCAGCATAGTCTTCTTTTCTAAAGGCCAGGGATGATAACACGTTTGTAGTTACAACTACATGGCCAAATTGCCTACCATGAATATCGATTGACTTTAGGGGAAGCCAATTTTGTGCCTTTACTTTTTCTTCATAGCTACATCACCTAACTCCACATGAGCTAAATATTCCCTCTTCTTACCTAGAGGATAGTCAAGTGATCACAGTGAAGTGGTGCCCGTTGCATTATGGTGAAAGATTTTGGTGTAAAAAATCATTGTCGTATGATATGACTCTTTACATTACTCTTAGTTTATTTCAAATGCATTATCTTGAAAACAAAAGAAAAACATCAAAAAGAAAACGAAAAGAAAAAGAAAAAAATAGAAAAAGAAAAATTCGAGAATAAAGTTGGTGTAATGAGTTCATTTATGCGTATCTAGAGAATTTTGGGAAGTGGCGTTGTTTTCGGAAGTCGTAGCCGTCCTTGGTTTGATTACCTTGGATTTCCTACTATCCTCTATTTGAACTCCTCATCCCCAAATTTTACCCTACCTTGATCCCAGCCTACATTGCAACCGTTTCCAAACCTGTTCGACTTGGCCTGATTAGCAAGTTCTGTGCTGGAGATTAGATAGAATGCAATCCCTAAGATTTCTCATTGATTGAGTGTTTAATTCTCGACTCATCTTAAGTCGGACGATTATGAGCGAAACACGTACCATATTAAACACACGAGCGTACTAGAAATTTCCCACATCTTTTGGGAAATAGCATGGGGAGCGTGGACTTGTGACCTCATTAGGTAGTGGGTGGCATGGCCTGTGTTGTAGCTTTTCAAGTGATCCCGAGTCTGTAGAAAACATTGTTTATCTTGATATTATGCTCTTTTGAGCCCATTGTACTTGCACACCCATGGCTAGGGAAGAGTTTTGCGCGTACACGGCTGGCATTGTCTTGTTTTCTGCTCACCTTGCTTTTCATGAGCTTTGCTCACGGTGTTGCCTTGCTAGTTCATTTGCTAGGGACTAGCAAAGGTTTGGCTTAGGGGAAGTTGATGTGCTCATTTTAGAGCACATTTACAACCTCATTTTAGTGTCGAGTCTCGTGCTTTTATATTGGTTTTATGCACATTACATTCAATTTTACCTTGATCTTGTCCTCGAGCTGCTTTTAGGTCATTTCAGGTGATCTCGATGATTTCAAGGTAAAATAAGACGTGTTCGAGGCTTTGACACTTCTATTAAGAGTTTGGATGCGCGTATCATAGCTTGGGTATGTGTTCCAAGTCACTCTCGAAGATCCCTTAAACTCTAGAAGCCACTAGACACTTCAAAGGAGCTGTTCAGCAAGGTTCAGGTTCAGATTCGACCGAATCTGACATCCATTCGGTCGAATGGTGGACAGGAATTCAAGCACATAAATCAAGCTCTCGGGAATAGCCGAGTGAGAAGTCATTCGGCCGAATCAAGGCCCATTCGGCCGAATGGTTGCACTCATTCGGCCGAATGGTGGACAGGGTCAGAAAACTCGAGGTTTCTGATATGGGCGAATGAAGAATCATTAGGCCGAATGCACCACTCATTCAGCCAAATATACACTACATTCGGCCGAATACACCACTCATTTGGCCGAATCCTCCATACATTCGGCCGAATGGAACCTATGTCCGACTTTCTTGGTTCTTTCTTTAGTCGGCGCTCGAGGGTTTTTCCTAAGGTTTTACTCCTTTTGTCCCTAGGGTATAAATACCCTCTTTCTCTGTACATAACCTTTATGCCTACTTTGAGAGCTCTTGTGCCTCAACCTAGAACATCACTTTAAAGATTTTCATTTCTTTCATGCATTAGTTTAGATTTACATCTTTCATTGCACTTCCTTTCAAGCTTTGTATTTCAGATTCGGTTTCTCTTTCGTTCACGCAATTTCATTTATGCAAGGTATTGGTTCTTTTCTGTTTTAGTTCATTTAATGCTTTCAAGTATTGTTTTTCTTAATTTCATTCCTCTAGCTATTATCCATCCCCGTTTTCCTCCCATAGCATATTATTGTTTTAGTTCTTTCTTTACTTTTCTGTCATTAGTATAGTTCTGTCAAACCCCCATATAACCCCTTTGCACCAAGTCTAAAAGCTATCGCCCCTTATCCTTGTGGTTCGATCCCCTACTTACCACTACACTAGTTGTAGTAGTATTAGGGTGTTTATAAATTTAGTTTGCATAACTATTCTTTTAGTTAAACGACCTAAAAGAACGGTTATCAATGATCAAGGGTAAATACGTCATTTTCTACCCATAAACTATCCCATTTGACCCATATAGATTCAGATCGTTCGATTCGTAGTGTTTGAGTCATTTTATACCCAGAACCTCTCCCCTTTGAGCGAGTTTGACTCAAATCGGTGTATTTCTTGTGTGAAGACTCCACCTTGATGTATACATCTTGCTACTTTGATATTTATGTATATGTATATGTTTAATATAAGTATGGATGATGGAAGTCAAAATGGAAATACAAATCCTATACTAAACTCATGTAACTTGCCTCATACCATGCAATATATTCATGCAATTTATACGTTTGTAGTTGATATGTGTCTAATGCTCATGCTCATGTTTCAATCCTATACTAACGGTTCATCTAATAAGTTGTTGTTAGCGGATAATGATTAATGTTTTTCAGATATAGCAATTCAAATTGGTCCCTTAAAATAAGGAATTTGTTATTCCATGGACTTCAAGCTTTTGAATTAATTCAAACTCTATCAAGATAAGGATGAACAATATTCAAAGTGGTCGTCCTAAGCTTAAGGAGTTGAATTGAAGATATGCTGGGTTGAACAACTTTATTGGACGTGCTCTCATAAAAGAAATTCAGTCAACAACCGAAATGCGAGTAATTCGGAAAATCTGTTACATTTCAAGCCCTTGAAGTGGTCAGTCAAGACTCTGAAGCAACGGCATTTTGAATAAATCAGTTATGAAGCCTATCCATTGTACTTGGGTCTATATAAATAGATTGAAGCTAAAGCATTGAAGAACAAGAAGCCCTCCAACGTGATACACATCTAAGCTACAGCAAATTACTTTCCTCTCTAGTGCTTACTCTTTATTGTAATTTAGAATTGAGAGAAAAGATTACAAAGTATATCTTGTGAGTGAAAAAGAAATATCAAAAGAGAGATATACCTTGAAGTAAAGTTTATAATACTCAAAGGTTCAGAAAAAGAAAGGAGATTTTTATTTCTAGGAATTGAGACGCTAGAGTGTAGCTAGGGAAAGCTACGGTATAGAAGATTGGGTGATAATCTTCGAAGGTGGCTTTAGGTCTCTAAAGGAGGAAATAAAGATCGTTAAATCCTAAGGGTAGGAAACCCTAGGCGGAGACGTAGGCACATTGCCGAACTTCGTAACAAACAATCGTCCCCTTTACTTATTGCATTTACATATCGTTTTGCTTTACTTAATTCTTTCATCTCGTAATAACCTATTCTGTTCAAAAGCCTGAAATGTACTTCAAGCCCTTGAAACCTGTTTTAATTATTTTCCGCATCTCAAAACCCGTTTCAAAGCCTTGAAAGCCTAGCTAGAAAA
Source organism: Dysphania ambrosioides (assembly GCA_026401315.1). Classification (NCBI taxonomy): domain Eukaryota; kingdom Viridiplantae; phylum Streptophyta; class Magnoliopsida; order Caryophyllales; family Amaranthaceae; genus Dysphania; species Dysphania ambrosioides. The sequence goes on from CM048666.1 coordinate 17,621,053, forward strand.
ACGACCAAACTCTATTCACCCCCCCTCTAGAGTATATTGATCCTATCCTATCTCCTATTGATTCTTCAATTGGTATCAGAGCTATACTCACTAAAAAGGATTTAAACATCTGTGAGGCATCATGAATCAAATAGGTGATGGTGGTTTTGCTCAAGGACGTTCCTCAAATCGGCCTCCATTGTTTTGTGGGAATAACTTTGCCCATTGGCGCTCCTTAATGCAAATGTTTCTCATAGATCAAGATATTGAATTATGGGAAATCATAAAGAAAGGTCCGAAGGTGCCCATGAAGAGCGATGAAAGTGGCGTTCCAATCCCTAAAGAAGATGGCGACTTGACTCAAACCGATTTGGAGAGTATCGCAAAGAACTATCATGCTATGAACTTACTCTATTGCAGATTGGATGCAAATGAGTTCAATAGAGTCTCTTCTTGTAGAAGTGCGAAGGAAATATGGGACAAGCTAGTGGTTACTTACGAAGGAACTAGCCAAGTGAAGGAAACAAAGATAAGTATCTATCTCCGGCAATATGAATTGTTCAAAATGACGAATAATGAAAACGTGAAGGAGATGTTCACAAGATTCACCCAAATAGTGAACAATCTGGATTCTCTTGGCAAATCATTCACAAATGAAGAAAAGGTTCGAAAGATCCTTCGTTGCCTTCCCGAATCGAAGTGGGGTCCTAAAGTGACGGCAATAGAAGAAGCTCAAGACTTGCGAACATTGCCATTGGACGATCTTCTTGGAAAACTTATCACCCACGAAATGTCCCTAAATGAAGAAGATGGAGAACCAGCTTCATCAACTAAGAATCTAGCACTTAAAGCTAAGAAGGAAGAAGTCTCCAATGAAGATGGCGAAAGTGATGATAATGAGGATGATGAAGACCCTTTTGTGCTTATTGCTCGAAGTCTAGCAAAGATATTAAAAATGAAAAAGCAATTTCCAAGAGGAAGAGACAACTATCGTCCTAATAAATATAAAGGTAAGTCATCTAACTCAATGAATAAAATTAATACACTAACGTGTTATGAGTGTGGTGAAACAGACCATCTTCTTAAAGAATGCCCTCAACAAAAGAAAAAGGCATATCCTAAGAGGGATTTCAAAAAGAAGGCTATGGTAGCCTCATGGAGTGATTCGGAATCAAGTGACGAAGAAGAAGAGCATGAAAATCTATGCTTGATGGCAAATCACAAAGAAAGCGAAAAGGGAGAGCACCTTGAGGTAATTGTGAAGAATTTAATGTCAAGCCCTACAAATGTTCTATCTAAATTTTTGCAAAGTATGATAATGAATGAAGAAAGTTTGATTCTTGAATCAAAAATTCTCAAAGAAAGGCTTAACAAACAGGTAAGTATTTCAAAAAGTCTCTCAAAGGAATTATGTGATCTTAAAGCTACCCAGTCAGCCTTTGAAAGCAAGGTCAAGGCCGCGGAGTCATCTCTTGAAACGCAGGTCAAGGCCTTGAAAACTGAAAACACCGTTTTAAAAAGAAAGCTTGCCTCTTTAAGTTATTGCAATGATAACTTAGAGAAGGAGAAGAAGCTTCTGGCTGGGAAGTGCAGAGAACAACATAATGCCTTGATTAAATTTACTCATTCGGAAGCAACCCTAAACAAGTTGTTAGGGGTACACCAAGCCTCCTTAAACAAAAGCGGTCTTGGTTTCAAAAAAAATTTCCAAAGAAAAATTTGACCACTTTTGTCAAAGCAAAGGATACTTGGAGTACACCTACATGTTTCTATTATTGCAAAAAGGGTCATACCAAATTAACATGTCCTTTTAGAAGGAATGATCCTCATATTATTAAGAACTCTTTTCCTATGTATTTTCGAGACCAAGTGAAGCAAAAATATGGGTTCAAAAAGGGACTAGACTTCCTAATATGGTCCATCCCGAGTATGAAACCAAATTTATAAAATGGTCTAGAAAGGTTTGATGTCTTTTTATTTTGTAGGAAATCACCAAGAACAAAGATCATAAGTGGATTCTAGATAGTGGTTGCTCTTGGCATATGAGTGGAAAATCCTCGTTATTTTCAATAATCAAAGAGCAATCTTCCGGAACAATAACTCTTGGTGATAAAGGAAAATGCAGAATCATTGGCATTGGAAAAGTTTGTGAAACCGAATCAAACTCCATAGATGATGTTTATCTTGTCGAAGGTCTAAAATACAACTTGCTTAGCATCTCTCAATTATGTGATAAAGGTAATAAAGTTATTTTTGACAAGGATAAATGTGAAGTTCAAAGTGTAGAAAATGGTAAAGTCATCCTTACAGCCCCTCGGTGCAATAATGTCTATGTTTTTCATACTAACAAAGTTTCTAGTGAAAGCTTGAAGTGTTTCAAAGCCACGACAGGTGACTCAAGGCTTTGGCATAAGCGTCTAGGCCATATTAACGTGCATACTATGATGAAGATTTCATCAAAAGATTTAGTACGTGGCCTCCCTAGAATGGATTTCAAAGACTTTGAAATATGCAAAGCTTGCGCTAGAGGTAAACAAACCAAAGGCTCATTTAAAGCTAAAAAGGTTGTAAGTAATTCTCAACCCATTGAACTTCTTCATATTGATTTATGCGGTCCTATGCGTGTCAAATCTCCCAAGGGAAAACAGTACATCCTTGTGGTAGTTGATGATTTTTCAAGACTTACTTGGGTTTCATTTTTAAGAGAAAAATCTGAAGCTTTACAAGAGTTTTCAAAAATTTGCAAAGAGCTACAAACTATGAAAAACCTACCTATTGTTGCCGTAAGGAGTGACCATGGTAAAGAATTTAATCAACTTAACTTTGACAAATTTTATGCAAAATATGGTATTTCTCATAATTTTTCGGCTCCTAGAACACCTCATCAAAATGGAGTTGTGGAACGTAAGAACCGAACTCTTGAGGACATGTCTAGGACTATGCTTTTAGAAAATGGTTTACCAAAGTATTTTTGGGCTGAAGCTGTTAATACAGCTAATTACATTTTAAACCATTGTCTAATAAGACCTATTTTGAAGAAAACTCCTTATGAACTTTTCAAAGGTAAAAAGCCTAACATTTCGTATTTTAATCCCTTTGGATGTACATGCTTTGTTCATAATAATGGCAAAGATAACCTAGGGAAATTTGATGCTCGTAGTGATGAAGCAATCTTATTAGGATACTCTTTAAATTCGAAAGCTTATAGAGTGTTTAATAAGCGTACAAAGATTGTTGAAGAAAGTATTCATGTGATCTTTGATGAAACCGAGAATGGTACTTTGAGTGACATTTTTACAGGTTTAAAGTTAAATAAACATGAAGGATTTTCATCTGATGATGAAAGCTTATCTGATGAAGAAAGGCCATAACCTGTTCGTAATATGTAAGAGCCTATAAGAAATGCAGATGAGATAGATCAAGACCTTGATGCGTTGGCTCAAAAGCCTGACGAGCCATCTCAAAGCATTGAAACTCCACCTCAAGAATTAGAACAATCAATGGAAATCATTTCAAAACCCTCAAAACTATCTTCAGGTCTTGAAGAAGTACTTCAACAGCCAGATTCTACTCCCTTGATGATGAGACAAAAATTTAAGCACTCCTCTTCTCACCCAATTGACAATATCATCTTCGATCCAAAGTCTGGTATACAAACTCGTTCTAGTGCTAAAAATCTTTGTGCATTTCACACTTTTGTGTCTCTTGTAGAACCAAAGAACATTAGTGAAGCTCTTCAAGAACCGGATTGGATCATTGCAATGCAAAGTGAGCTCAATGAATTTGAATTGAATAAAGTTTGGACACTCTTTCCACGTCCTAAAAATCATTCAATCATTGGAACAAGATGGGTGTTCAGAAATAAGCTTGATGAAAATGGAAAGATAGTACGGAATAAAGCACGCCTTGTTGCCCAAGGATACAATCAAGAAGAAGGCATTGATTATGAAGAGACATTCGCTCCCGTAGCAAGAATGGAGGCTATACGTATGTTACTTGCTTTTGCCTCATTCATGCGAATCAAACTATTCCAAATGGATGTAAAATGTGCATTCCTAAATGGTTACTTATAAGAAGAGGTATATGTTGCTCAACCTCCCGGTTTTGAAAATGTGCAATTTCCATACCATGTTTTCAAACTTGACAAAGCACTTTATGGCCTAAAACAAGCTCCAAGAGCTTGGTATGAGCGTTTGTCAAAATATCTTTTGGAAAATAATTTTAAACGAGGTTTAATTGATAAAACTCTTTTTGTAAAAACCAAAGGTAAAGACATTTTAATTTTTCAAGTTTATGTAAACGACATACTATTCGGTGCTACTAATGACTTGTTATGCAAGGAATTCTCTGAGATTATGTGTAGGGAATTCGAAATGAGCTTAATTGGAGAATTAAATTTCTTTCTCGGACTACAAGTCAAACAAGAAAAAGGAGGCATCTTTGTTAATCAAGGAAAATATACAAGAGATCTCCTAAAGAAGTACAATATGACTCAATCAAAAAAAGCAAAAACTCCTATGAGCTCCACCTTATTACTAGATCAAGACGAAAGTGGTAAGTCGGTTAATCAAAAAGAATATCGAGGTATGATTGGCTCTCTTCTCTATCTTACCGTAAGTAGACCCGATATTATATTTAGTGTGTGTATGTGTGCACGATTTCAAGCTAACCCCAAGGAATCTCATCTAAGTGCCGTAAAAAGGATACTAAGATATCTCAATGGGACTAAGGACTTCGGTCTTTGGTACCCTAGAGATAGTAACTTTGAACTTGTTGGATATTCGGATGCCGATTTTGTAGGTTATAAAGTGGATAGAAAGAGTACTTCCGGATGTTGCCAATTTCTAGGATCATCTCTTATTAGTTGGCACTCAAAGAAGCAAAATTCCGTAGCCCTATCCACAACCGAGGCCGAATATATTGCTGCCGGTGCTTGTTGTGCTCAACTCATTTGGATATCTCAACAGCTTCGAGACCTTGGACTTGATTCCAAAGGCATTCCAATTAAGTGTGATAATACTAGTGCCATTTCAATAACAAAGAATCCGGTGCAACACTCACGAACCAAGCACATCAATGTTCGACATCATTTTATTCGTGATCATGTTGAAAAAGGTGACGTAAATATTTCATTTGTTTCTACTGAATTTCAACTCGCTGATATTTTTACTAAGCCCTTAAGTGAAGAACGATTTAATTTCCTTTGGTTCGAGCTTGGTATGCTAAATAAAGAGGCATTTATTTAGGGGGAGCTAAGGTACATTTTCTCTACAATTTGTTATTATGCGTATATACTACTGCATTACATGGCGTATGTGATTTAATTATACTACATTACAATTTGTTATTTTTTTTGTTGTTTGTTTCGTTTAAATTAAGATGTTTACTTAAACATTTCTTGACTAAAACGTTATTTCAGAAAAATGGATCATTTGGTGTGATGATTATCTTTTTAGATAATTATATCACCTGTTTTATACTTGTACGTGTTTGTTTCAAATGTCTTGTTGTGCCTGTACGTATTTTATGCTACAAGGACTCTTCATGATTATCCTTCTGATTCCTCTCCTTAATTACCGTGCTTCTCCCCTTTACCAATACCCTGAACCGTCACTTCATAACCCTTCCAGCTCCTTCCTCTCTTCAACCGTCACTTCCCTCTACTTAAATACCCCTCTGCCTCTCCTTTCACTTCACCTCTGAACCCCGAAATTTTATTCACTCTCTCACCCAGAAATTTCCCTTTTCAATGGCTCCCAAACGCAAAATTGTTGCCCCCAAAAAGCCAGCTCCCAAGAGGAGAATCCTTCCTTCTCGATCATCCAAGATATTCGTTCGCTCTGTTGAGTATTCGGTGCCCTATACCTCACCCACTCCTCCTTCCTCTCCTCTACTGGAACAGTCTCAGGCCAGCCCCGACAAATCTCCAGAACAAGTGGATCTATCTCCCTCCGATGCAGCATTCGGTCTTCTTCTCCTCCTCCCCCACCTCCTGTTGAAGAATCCCAAGTTCCTGAAGAACCCCCAGCTCCTAAAGAACCCCCAACTGTTGCTGAACCCATTGTCCCTTCTCCTCCCAGAATTGAGGTATCCTCTTTAATTCAAACCCATTTTGGTTCTTATCCTCAATCGTGGTTTAGGTCTTGTTAGCTAGCTGGTGTTTGGCAGGATGGTTTTAGAAATAGGCGTGTATGTGTTAGTGAATTAGTTGACCCTGCCCTTTTACGATCTTCTAAATTGGGTGGTGTTTGTCTATTTTTGGAGACCTCTTTAGCCAGAATGTTAAATGTTGGTGATAGGTTCTACCCTCGTCTTACCCGTTTGTTCTACTTAAATATGCAATCTAAACGTGAACAAGGTGTCCTGACCTTGAACACGATTGTCAAGGGTATTCCCGTCTCCTTAAACCCTGAGGTCCTTTCCAAAATCTTGAAAGTCCCCAATGAGGACTGGTCCAATTCTCAGCCTGAGTATTTTGAGTGTGTCTCCCAGGCTAAGCAGACCCTATTTATACCGAATCCTCCTCTGTCAAAGCAGCTAACCCACAATGTTTTACAGGTAGAAGCCAAAGTTATTTATGCTTTATTGGTTAGGTGTGTTGTCCCTAAAGCCAATTCTTGTGAGCTTCTAACCGACCAGTGTCTAGCCCTACTGTTCTTAGTGTTAAACGGTTTTGATGTGAACCTCCCTGTCACCATCCTTTCCCACATGAATCATGTTATCTCCTCAACTCGTGCAAACCCCCTACCATATGCAAACCTGCTTCCTTTGATCTTTGCTCATTTCAAAGTCCCGGTGCACGATGAAGAAATTGAGAGCTGTGTGCAGTCCCGCGTGACCATTGGCTCCTTCAACCGAATTGGAATATTTGCTTCAAAGGGCAGGTCATGGAAGCTTCGTGAGGACTTGTCCCCTGAAACATTGGTTGTCATGCCTCCAGTGAAAGGTGTATCCAGACTTATAGGATCCTCTCTGGTGGATATTTCCTCCAGGCTTGAAGCTCTTGAATTCAAAGTGGACTGTGTTCGGCGTGATTTAACAGACTTTTGTGCAAGGATGGATGATAGATTTGATGCTTTGTTTGCTGCAGTTCAGTCTTTGAAGCCATCAAAAAAGAAATGAAGTTTTTTTTTTAATGCTTATTGTCCTTAATTACTATGCTCTCTTGTTGAACATTTTATTTGCTATGGTTTGTACTGAATAATTTCTATGTTTCTGTTTTACAACACTTTTAATTGCAATTTGTTTTCTCTTAACTCTTTTCACAAATCGATCCAACATTCCTACTTACCCTTTCTGAAAGTCAAAAAGGGGGAGAAACTGATTGTTATGCATATGTTCATTTGCTGTTATTGCAGTTGCTTATGCTATGCGTGAATGGTTAGATTATATATGGTTAGATCATAAATATTTTAAATGATTAGTTTATTATGCATATGTTTTGACTTCCATCAAGGGGGAGATTGAAGACTCCACCTTGATGTATACATCTTGCTACTTTGATATTTATGTATATGTATATGTTTAATATAAGTATGGATGATGGAAGTCAAAATGGAAATACAAATCCTATACTAAACTCACGTAACTTGCCTCATACCATGCAATATATTCATGCAATTTATACGTTCGTAGTTGATATGTGTCTAATGCTCATGCTCGTGTTTCAATCCTATACTAACGGTTCATCTACTAAGTTGTTGTTAGTGGATAATGATTAATGTTTTTAAGATATAGCAATTCAAATTGGTCCCTTAAAATAAGGAATTTGTTATTCCATGGACTTCAAGCTTTTGAATTAATTCAAACTCTATCAAGATAAGGATGAACAATATTCAAAGTGGTCTTCCTAAGCTTAAGGAGTTGAATTGAAGATATGCTGGGTTGAACAACTTTATTGGACGTGCTCTCATAAAAGAAATTCATTCAACAACCGAAATGCGAGTAATTCGGAAAATCTGTTACATTTCAAGCCCTTGAAGTGGTCAGTCAAGACTCTGAAGCAACGACATTTTGAATAAATCAGTTATGAAGCCTATCTATTGCACTTGGGTCTATATAAATAGATTGAAGCTAAAGCATTGAAGAACAAGAAGCCCTCCAACGTGATACACATCTAAGCTACAGCAAATTACTTTCCTCTCTAGTGCTTACTCTTTATTGTAATTTAGAATTGAGAGAAAAGATTACAAAGTATATCGTGTGAGTGAAAAAGAAATATCAAAAGAGAGATATACCTTGAAGTAAAGTTTATAATACTCAAAGGTTCAGAAAAAGAAAGGAGATTTTTATTTCTTGGAATTGAGACGCTAGAGTGTAGCTAGGGAAAGCTACGGTATAGAAGATTGGGTGATAATCTTCAAAGGTGGCTTTAGGTCTCTAAAGGAGGAAATAAAGATCGTTAAATCCTAAGGGTAGGAAACCCTAAGCGGAGACGTAGGCACATTGCCGAACTTCGTAACAAACAATCGTCCCCTTTACTTATTGCATTTACATATCGTTTTGCTTTACTTAATTCTTTCATCTCGTAATAACCTATTCTGTTCAAAAGCCTGAAATATACTTCAAGCCCTTGAAACCTGTTTTAATTATTTTCCACATCTCAAAACCCGTTTCAAAGCCTTGAAAGCCTAACTCGAAAAATGACCATACTCTATTCACCCCCCCTCTAGAGTATATTGATCCTATCATATCTCCTATTGATTCTTCATTGTGTTTATGACATGTTCAAGGGTAAATACAACATTTTCTACCCAAAAACTGATCCCATTTGACCTAAATTGACTAATATTGTTTGATTCGATTATTTTAAGTCATTTTATACCCAGAACCTCTCCCATTAGACCGAGTTTGACTAAAATCGATGTATTTCAAGTTTTTATGGCAAGTTCAAGGGTAAATACATCATTTTCTACTCCAAAATTTGTCCTCTCCCATTAGACCGAGTTTGACTCAAATCGATGTATTTCAAGTTTTTATGGCAAGTTCAAGGGTAAATACGTCATTTTCTACTCCAAAATTTGTCCTATTTGACCTATATTGACTAATATCGTCTGATTCAAAGTGTTTACATCATTTAATACAAAAAATCTCTCCCGATTGACCAAGTTTGACTCAAATTGATGGTTTTCAAGTATTTATGACATGATCAAGGGGAAATACGTCATTTTCGACCCAAAACTGATCCCATTTGACCTATATTGACTCATATCATTCGATTTGAAGGGTCTAAGTAGCTTTATACCTAGAACCTATGACGTTTGATCGAGTTTTACTCAAATCGATGTATTGCAAGTGTTTGTGACATGTTCAAGAGTAAATACGACATTTTCTACCCAAAATAGATCCTATTTGAACTATATTGACTCATATTGTCCGATTCGAAGTATTTAGGTCATTTAATACACAAAATCTCGCTCATTTATCTTAATTTGGCCCAAATAAATGTGTTTCAAGTGTTTATGACATGTTCAAGGGTAAATACGTCATTTTCTTCCCAAAAATGATCCCATTTGACCTATATTGACTCATATCGTCCGATTCGAAGTGTATAATCATTTTATATCCGGATCCTATCCCGTTTGACTGAGTATGACTCAAATCAATGTATTTAAAGTGTTTATGACATTTTCAAGGGTACATATGTCATTTTCTACTAAAAACTAATCCCATTTGACCTATATTGACTCATACCGTTCGATTCGAAGTGTTTAAGTCATTTTATACCCAGAACCTCTCCCATTTGACAGAGTTTGACTCAAATCGATGTATTTCAAGTTTTTATGACATGTTTAAGGGTAAATACATCATTTTCTACCTAAAACTATTCCCATTTCATCAATAATTGCTCATATTGTCAAATTCAAAGTGTTTAAGTCATTTTATATCCAGAACATCACTCATTTGACTGACTTTGACTCAAATCGATGTATTTTAAGTGTTTATGACTTGTTCAAGGGTAAATAAGTCATTTTCTACCAAAAAATTGATCCCATTTGACTGAGTTTGACTCAAATTGATGTATTTCAAGTGTTTAAGTCATTTTATACCCATAATCTCTCCCCTTTGACCGAGTTTGACTCAAATTGTTGTATTTAAAGTGTTTATGACATGTTTAAGGGTAAATACGTAATTTTCTACCCAACAACTGATCCCATATGAACTATATTGTCTAATATCGTTCAATTCGAAGTGTTTAAGTCATTTATTCTCACAACCTCTCCCATTTGACCGCGTTTGACTCAACTCGATGTATTTCAAGTGTTAATGACATGTTCAAGGGTAAATACGTCATTTTCTACACCAAATTGATCCTATTTGACTAATATTGACTCATATCGTCTGATTCAAAGTGTTTACATCATTTAATACACAAAATGTCTCCCAGTTGACTGAGTTTGACTCAAATTGATGTATTTCAAGCATTTATGACATGATCAAGATTAAATACGTCATTTTCTACCCAAAAACTATCCCATTTGACCTATATTGACTCATATCATCCGATTCGAAGTGTCTAAGTATCTTTATACCCAGAACCTCTGACATTTGATCAACTTTTACTCATATCGATGTATTTCAAGTTTTTATGACATGTTTAAGGGAAAATGCGACACTTTTAACCCAAAATAGATCCTATTTGACCAATATTGACTCATATCGTCTTATTCGAAGGGTTTTTGTCATTTAATACAAAAAACCTCTGCCTTTTTATAGAGTTTGACTCAAATCGATGTATTTCAAGTGTTTATGACATGGTCAAGGGTAAATACGTCATTTTCTACCAAAAACTAATCCCATTTCATCAATATTGGCTCAAATCGTCAAATTCGAATTGTTTAAGTCATTTTATACCAAGAACATCTCTCATTTAACTGACTTTGACTCAAATCGATGTATTTCAAGTGTTTATGAAATGTTCAAGGGTAAATAAGTAATTTTCTACCCAAAAACTTATCCCATTTTACCTATATTGACTCATATCGTTCAATTCGAAGTTTTTAATTCATTTTATACCCAGAATCTCTCCCCTTTGGCCGAGTTTGACTCAAATTGATGGATTTCGTGTGTAGGACATGTTCAAGAGTAATTCCGTCATTTTCTACCCAACATCTGATCCCATTTGACCCATATTGAATAATATCGTTCAATTCGAAGTGGTTGAGTCATTTTATACCTACAACCTCTCCCATTTAACCGTGTTTGACTCAAATCGATGTATTTCAAGTGTTAATGACATGTTCAAGGATAAATACATCACTTTCTACCCCAAATTGATCCTCTTTGACTTATATTGACTCATATCGTCTAATTCAAAGTGTTTACATCATTTAATAAACAAAATCTCTCCCAGTTGACCGAGTTTGACTCAAATCGATGTATTTCAAGTATTTATGACATGATCAAGGGTAAATACGTCATTTTCTACCCAAAAACTGATCCCATTTGACCAATATTGACTAATATTATTTGATTCGAATATTTTAAGTCATTTTATATCCAGAACCTCTCCCATTTGATCGAGTTTGACTCAAATCATTGTATTTCAAGTGTTTATGGCATGTTCAAGAGTAAATACGTCATTTTCTACCAAAAATTTGTCATATTTGACCTATAATGACTAATATCGTTTGATTCAAAGTGTTTACATAATTTAGTACACAAAATCTCTCCTGATTGACCGATTTGACTCAAATCGATGTATTTCAAGTATTTATGACATGATCATGGGTAAATACGTCATTTTCAACCCAAAACTGATCCCATTTGACTTATATTGACTCATATCATCTGATTCAAAGTATTAAAGTAGCTTTATACCCAGAACCTCTCACGTCTGATCGAGTTTGACTCAAATCGATGTATTTCAAGTGTTTATGACATGTTCAAGGTTAAATACGACATTTTCTACCCAAAATAGATCCTATTTGACCTATATTTACTCATATTGTCTAAATCGAAGTGTTTAGGTCATTTAATACACAAAATCTCTCCGGTTTGACTGAATTTGACCCAAATAAATGTATTTCAAGTGTTTATGACATGTTCAAGGGTAAATACGCCATTTTCTACCCAAAATTAATCCCATATGACCTATATTGACTCATATCGTCCGATTCGAAGTGTTTGATCATTTTATACCCAAAACCTCTCATGTTTGACTAAGTTTGACTCAAATCATTGTATTTAAAGTGTTTATGACATACTCAAGGGTAAATACGTCATGTTTAACCCATCATTAATCCAATATGACCTATATGGACTCATATTGTTTGATTTGAAGTGTTTAAGTCATTTTATACCTAGAATCTCTCCCATTTGACCGAGTTTGACTCAAATCGATGTATTTCAAGAGTTTGCGACATATAAAAACGTAAATACGTCATTTTCTACCCAAGAACTTATCGCATTTAACTTGTATTGACTCATATCGTCTGATTCAAAGTGTTTAGCTCATTTAGTACACAAAACCTCTCTCGTTTAACCGAATTTGACTCAAATTGATGTATTTTAGGTGTTTATGAATGTTCAAGGGTAAATAAGTCATTTCCAACCAAAAAATATACCCATTTGACCTATAATGACTCATTTAGTCCTATTCGAAGTGTTTAGGTCATTCAATACACAAATCCTCTCCGGTTTAACCGAGTTTGACTCGAATCAATGTATTTCATGTGTTTATGACATGTTCACGGGTAAATACGTGATTTTCTACCCAAAACGAATCCCATTTGTCTTATTTTGACATACATCGTCCAATTCGAAGTGTTTAAGTCATTTTATACCCAGAACGTCTCGCGTTTGACCAAGTTTACCCAAACCAATGTATTTCAAGTGTTAAAGGCATGTTCAAGAGTAAATACGTCATTTTCTACCCAAAATTGATCCTATTTTATCTATATTGACTCATATCGTCCGATTCAAAGTAATTAAATCATTTATACCCAGAAGCTCTCCCATTGGACCGAGTTTGACTCAAATCAATGTATTTTAAGTGTTTATGACATGTTAAAGGGTAAATACGTCATTTTCTACCAAAAATTGAAACCATTTGACCTATAATTACTCATATAGTCCGATTTGAAGTGTTTAGGTCATTTAATACACAAAACATCTCACATTTATCCAAGTTTAACTTAAAGGGATGAATTTCAAGTGTTTATGACATGTTCAAGATTAAATACGTCATTTTTTACCCAAAACTGATCCCATTTGACCTATATTAACTCATATTATCTGATTCTAAGTGTTTAAGTCATTTAATACCCAGAACCTTTTTCATTTGACCGAGTATGACTCAATTTGATGTATTTGAAGTGATTATGACAAGTTCAAGGGTAAATACGTCATTTTCTACCCATAACTAATCCTATTTGACCTATATTACCTCATATCGTCCGATTCGAAGTGTTTAGGACTTTTCATACCCTAAACCTCTCCCGTTTGACCGAGTTTGACTCAAATCGATGTATTTCAAGTGTTTATGACATGTTCAAAAGTAAAGACTTCATTTTCTTACCAAATTTGATCCCATTTGACCTATATTGACTCATATCGTCCGATTCGAAGTCATTTCATATCCACAACCTCTCCCATTTGACCGAGTATGAGTCAAATCAATTTATTTCAAATGTTTATGATATGTTCAAGGGTAAATACGTCATTTTCTACCAAAAATTAATCTTATTTAACCTATAATTACTCATATCATTGGATTCAAAGTGTTTAGGTCATTTAATACACAAAACATCTCTCGTTTGACTTAAAGGGATGTCTTTCAAGTGTTTATGACATGTTCAAGATTAAATATGTCATTTTCTACCCAAAACTGATCCCATTTGACCTATATTAACTCATATTGTCTGATTCTAAGTGTTTAAGTCATTGAATACCCAAAACCTTTTTCATTTGACCGAGTATGACTCAATCTGATGTATTTGAAGTGATTATGACATGTTCAAGGGTAAATACGTCATTTTCTACCCATAACTAATCCTATTTGACCTATATTACCTCATATCGTCCGATTCGAAGTGTTTAGGACTTTTCATACCCTGAACCTCTCCCGTTTGACCGAGTTTGACTCAAATCGATGTATTTCAAGTGTTTATGACATGTTCAAGGGTAAATTCTTCATTTTCTTACCAAATTTGATCCCATTTGACCTATATTGACTCATATCGTCCGATTCGAAGTCATTTCATACCCACAACCTCTCCCATTTGACCGAGTTTGAGTCAAATCAATTTATTTCAAGTGTTTATGATATGTTCAAGGGTAAATACGTCATTTTCTACCAAAAATTAATCCTATTTAACCTATAATTACTCATATAATTGGATTCAAAGTGTTTAGGTCATTTAATACACAAAACTTCTCTCGTTTGACTGAGTTTGACTCAAATTGATGTATTTTAAGTGTTTATGAGATCAATAAGGGTAAATACATCATTTTCAACCAAAAATTGAACCCATTTGACCTATAATGACTCATATAGTCCGATTCAAAGTGTTTAGGTCATTTAATACACAAAACCTCTCACGTTTGACCAAATTTGACTCAAATCGATTTATTTCAGGTGTTTATGACATGTTCAAGAGTAAATATGTCATTTTCTACCCAAAATTAATCCTATTTTATCTTTATGGACTCATATCGTCCGATTCAAAGTGTTTAAATCGTTTATACCCAAAACCTCTCCTTTTGTCCGAGTTTGACTCTAATGGATGTATTTCAAGTGTTTATGACATGTTCAAAGGTAAATACGTTATTTCTTACCCGAAATTGATTCTATCTGACCTATATTGACTCATATCATTTGATTCAATGTGTTTAGGTCATTTAATACACAAAACCTCTCCCGCTTGACCGAGTTTGAATAATATCAATTTATTTCAAGTCTTGGTAACATGTTAATGGGTAAATGTGTCATTGTAAAAAAGAAACTAATCCCCTTTGACCTATATTGACTCAAATCGTCCGATTCAAAGAGTTTAAGTCAATTTATATCCATAATCTCTCCCGTTTGATCGAGCTTGACTCAAATCGATGTATTTGAAGTGTTTATGACATGTTCAAGGGTAAATACGTCATTTTCTACACAAAACTGATCCCATTTGACCTATATTGACTCATATTATCCGATTCAAAGTGTTTAAGTCATTTATACCCAGATTCTTTCTCATTTGACTGTGTTTGACTCAAATCGATGTATTTCTAGGGTTTTATGACATTTTGAATGGTAAATATGTCTTTTTCTACCTTAAAATGATCCAATTTGATCTATATTGACCCATATCATCCAATTCGAAGTGGTTAAGTCATTTTATACCAAGAACCTCTACCATTTGACCGAGTTTGACTAAAATTAATTTATTTCATGTGTTTGTGATATATTCAAGGGTAAATACGCCATTTTCTACCAAAAATTGATCCTATTTAACCTATCATTACTCATACGTCAGATTCGAAGTGTTTAAGTCATTTAATATGCAAAACCTCTCTCTTTTGACCGAGTTTGACTCGAATCAATGTATTTCATGTGTTTATGACATGTTCACGGGTAAATACGTGATTTTCTACCCAAAACAGATCCCATTTGCCTTACTTTGACATACATTGTCCAATTCGAAGTGTTTAAGTTATTTTATACCCAGAACCTCTCGCGTTTGACCAAGTTTACTCAAACCAATGTATTTCAAGTGTTTAGGCATGTTCAAGAGAAAATACGTCATTTTCTACCCAAAATTGATCCTATTTTATCTATATTGACTCATATCGTCCGATTCAAAGTAATTAAATCATTTATACCCAGAACCTCTCCCATTGGACCAAGTTTAACTCAAATCGATGTATTTCAAGTGTTTATGACATGTTAAAGGGTAAATACGTCATTTTCTACCAAAAAATGAAACCATTTGACCTATAATTACTCATATAGTCCGATTTGAAGTGTTTAGGTCATTTAATACACAAAACATCTCACATTTATCCAAGTTTGACTTAAAGGGATGTCTTTCAAGTGTTTATGACATGTTCAAGATTAAATATGTCATTTTCTACCCAAAACTGATCCCATTTGACCTATATTAACTCATATTGTCTGATTCTAAGTGTTTAAGTCATTGAATACCCAAAACCTTTTTCATTTGACCGAGTATGACTCAATCTGATGTATTTGAAGTGATTATGACATGTTCAAGGGTAAATACGTCATTTTCTACCCATAACTAATCCTATTTGACCTATATTACCTCATATCGTCCCATTCGAAGTGTTTAGGACTTTTCATACCCTAAACCTCTCCCGTTTGACCGAGTTTGACTTAAATCGATGTATTTCAAGTGTTTATGACATGTTCAAGGGTAAATTCTTCATTTTCTTACCAAATTTGATCCCATTTGACCTATATTGACTCATATCGTCCGATTCGAAGTCATTTCATACCCACAACCTCTCCTATTTGACCGAGTTTGAGTCAAATCAATTTATTTCAAGTGCTTAATATATGTTCAAGGGTAAATACGTCATTTTCTAACAAAGTTTAATCCTATTTAACCTATAATTACTCATATCATTGGATTCAAAGTGTTTAGGTCATTTAATACACAAAACTTCTCTCGTTTGACTAAGTTTGACTCAAATTGATGTATTTTAAGTGTTTATGAGATCAATAAGGGTAAATACGTCATTTTCAACCAAAAATTGAACCCATTTGACCTATAATGACTCATATAGTCCGATTCAAAGTGTTTAGGTCATTTAATACACAAAACCTCTCACGTTTGACCAAATTTGACTCAAATCGATTTATTTCTGGTGTTTATGACATGTTCAAGAGTAAATATGTCATTTTCTACCCAAAATTAATCCTATTTTATCTTTATGGACTCATATCGTCCGATTCAAAGTGTTTAAATCGTTTATACCCAAAACCTCTCCTTTTGTCCGAGTTTGACTCTAATGGATGTATTTCAAGTGTTTATGACATGTTCAAAGGTAAATACGTTATTTCTTACCCGAAATTGATTCTATCTGACCTATATTGACTCATATCATTTGATTCAATGTGTTTAGGTCATTTAATACACAAAACCTCTCCCGCTTGACCGAGTTTGAATAATATCAATTTATTTCAAGTCTTGGTAACATGTTAATGGGTAAATGTGTCATTTTCAAAAAGAAACTAATCCCCTTTGACCTATATTGACTCAAATCGTCCGATTCAAAGAGTTTTAGTCAATTTATATCCATGACCTCTCCCGTTTGATCAAGCTTGACTCAAATCGATGTATTTGAAGTGTTTATGACATGTTCAAGGGTAAATACGTCATTTTCTACACAAAACTGATCCCATTTGACCTATATTGACTCATATTATCCGATTCAAAGTGTTTAAGTCATTTACACCCAGATTCTTTCTCATTTGACTGTGTTTGACTAAAATCGATGTATTTCTAGGGTTTTTTGACATTTTGAATGGTAAATATGTCTTTTTCTACCTTAAAATGATCCAATTTGATCTATATTGACTCATATCATCCAATTCGAAGTGGTTAAGTCATTTTATACCAAGAACCGCTACCATTTGACCGAGTTTGACTAAAATTAATTTATTTCAGGTGTTTGTGATATATTCAAGGGTAAATACGCCATTTTCTACCAAAACTTGATCCTATTTAACCTATCATTACTCATACGTCAGATTCGAAGTGTTTAAGTCATTTAATATGCAAAACCTCTCTCTTTTGACCGAGTTTTACTCGAATCAATGTATTTCATGTGTTTATGACATGTTCACGGGTAAATATGTGATTTTCTACCCAAAACGGATCCCATTTGCCTTATTTTGACATACATCGTCCAATTCGAAGTGTTTAAGTCATTTTATACCCAGAACCTCTCGCGTTTGACCAAGTTTACTCAAACCAATGTATTTCAAGTGTTTAGGCATGTTCAAGAGTAAATACGTCATTTTCTACCCAAAATTGATCCTATTTTATCTATATTGACTCATATCGTCCGATTCAAAGTAATTAAATCATTTATACCCAGAACCTCTCCCATTGGACCAAGTTTAACTCAAATCGATGTATTTCAAGTGTTTATGACATGTTAAAGGGTAAATACGTCATTTTCTACCAAAAAATGAAACCATTTGACCTATAATTACTCATATAGTCCGATTTGAAGTGTTTAGGTCATTTAATACACCGAACATCTCACATTTATCCAAGTTTGACTTAAAGGGATGTATTTCAAGTGTTTATGACATGTTCAAGATTAAATACGTCATTTTCTACCCAAAACTGATCCCATTTGACCTATATTAACTCATATTGTCTGATTCTAAGAGTTTAAGTCATTTAATACCCAAAACCTTTTTCATTTGACCGAGTATGACTCAATCTGATGTATTTGAAGTGATTATGACATGTTCAAGGGTAAATACGTCATTTTCTACCCATAACTAATCCTATTTGACCTATATTACCTCATATCGTCCCATTCGAAGTGTTTAGGACTTTTCATACCCTAAACCTCTCCCGTTTGACCGAGTTTGACTCAAATCGATGTATTTCAAGTGTTTATGACAAGTTCAAGGGTAAATTCTTCATTTTCTTACCAAATTTGATCCCATTTGACCCATATTGACTCATATCGTCCGATTCGAAGTCATTTCATACCCACAACCTCTCCCATTTGACCGAGTTTGAGTCAAATCAATTTATTTCAAGTGTTTATGATATGTTCAAGGGTAAATACGTTATTTTCTACAAAAAATTAATCCTATTTAACCTATAATTACTCATATCATTGGATTCAAAGTGTTTAGGTCATTTAATACACAAAACTTCTCTCGTTTGACTGAGTTTGACTCAAATTGATGTATTTTAAGTGTTTATGAGATCAATAAGGGTAAATACGTCATTTTCAACCAAAAATTGAACCCATTTAACCTATAATGACTCATATAGTCCGGTTCAAAGTGTTTAGGTCATTTAATACACAAAACCTCTCACGTTTGACCAAATTTGACTCAAATCGATTTATTTCAGGTGTTTATGACATGTTCAAGAGTAAATATGTCATTTTCTACCCAAAATTAATCCTATTTTATCTTTATGGACTCATATCGTCCGATTCAAAGTGTTTAAATCGTTTATACCCAAAACCTCTCCTTTTGTCCGAGTTTGACTCTAATGGATGTATTTCAAGTGTTTATGACATGTTCAAAGGTAAATACGTTATTTCTTACCCGAAATTGATTCTATCTGACCTATATTGACTCATATCATTTGATTCAATGTGTTTAGGTCATTTAATACACAAAACCTCTCCCGCTTGACCGAGTTTGAATAATATCAATTTATTTCAAGTCCTGGTAACATGTTAATGGGTAAATGTGTCATTTTCAAAAAGAAACTAATCCCCTTTGACCTATATTGACTCAAATCGTCCGATTCAAAGAGTTTAAGTCAATTTATATCCATAACCTCTCCCGTTTGATCGAGCTTGACTCAAATCGATGTATTTGAAGTGTTTATGACATGTTCAAGGGTAAATACGTCATTTTCTACACAAAACTGATCCCATTTGACCTATATTGACTCATATTATCCGATTCAAAGTGTTTAAGTCATTTATACCCAGATTCTTTCTCATTTGACTGTGTTTGACTCAAATCGATGTATTTCTAGGGTTTTATGACATTTTGAATGGTAAATATGTCTTTTTCTACCTTAAAATGATCCAATTTGATCTATATTGACTCATATCATCCAATTCGAAGTGGTTAAGTCATTTTATACCAAGAACCTCTACCATTTGACCGAGTTTGACTAAAATTAATTTATTTCAGGTGTTTGTGATATATTCAAGGGTAAATACGCCATTTTCTACCAAAAATTGATCCTATTTAACCTATCATTACTCATACGTCAGATTCGAAGTGTTTAAGTCATTTAATATGCAAAACCTCTCTCTTTTGACCGAGTTTGACTCGAATCAATGTATTTCATGTGTTTATGACATGTTCACGGGTAAATACGTGATTTTCTACCCAAAACGGATCCCATTTGCCTTATTTTGACATACATCGTCCAATTCGAAGTGTTTAAGTCATTTTATACCCAGAACCTCTCGCGTTTGACCAAGTTTACTCAAACCAATGTATTTCAAGTGTTTAGGCATGTTCAAGAGTAAATACGTCATTTTCTACCCAAAATTGATCCTATTTTATCTATATTGACTCATATCGTCCGATTCAAAGTAATTAAATCATTTATACCCAGAACCTCTCCCATTGGACCAAGTTTAACTCAAATCGATGTATTTCAAGTGTTTATGACATGTTAAAGGGTAAATACGTCATTTTCTACCAAAAAATGAAACCATTTGACCTATAATTACTCATATAGTCCGATTTGAAGTGTTTAGGTCATTTAATACACAAAACATCTCACATTTATCCAAGTTTGACTTAAAGGGATGTATTTCAAGTGTTTATGACATGTTCAAGATTAAATACGTCATTTTCTACCCAAAACTGATTCTATCTGACCTATATTAACTCATATTGTCTGATTCTAAGTGTTTAAGTCTTTTAATACCCAAAACCTTTTTCATTTGACCGAGTATGACTCAATCTGATGTATTTGAAGTGATTATGACATGTTCAAGGGTAAATACGGTATTTTCTACCCATAACTAATCCTATTTGACCTATATTACCTCATATCGTCCGATTCGAAGTGTTTAGGACTTTTCATACCCTGAACCTCTCCCGTTTGACCGAGTTTGACTCAAATCGATGTATTTCAAGTGTTTATGACATGTTCAAGGGTAAATTCTTCATTTTCTTACCAAATTTGATCCCATTTGACCCATATTGACTCATATCGTCCGATTCGAAGTCATTTCATACCCACAACCTCTCCCATTTGACCGAGTTTGAGTCAAATCAATTTGTTTCAAGTGTTTATGATATGTTTAAGGGTAAATACGTCATTTTCTACCAAAAATTAATCCTATTTAACCTATAATTACTCATATCATTGGATTCAAAGTGTTTAGGTCATTTAATACACAAAACTTCTCTCGTTTGACTGAGTTTGACTCAAATTGATGTATTTTAAGTGTTTATGAGATCAATAAGGGTAAATACGTCATTTTCAACCAAAAATTGAACCCATTTGACCTATAATGACTCATATAGTCCGATTCAAAGTGTTTAGGTCATTTAATACACAAAACCTCTCACGTTTGACCAAATTTGACTCAAATCGATTTATTTCAGGTGTTTATGACATGTTCAAGAGTAAATATGTCATTTTCTACCCAAAATTAATCCTATTTTATCTTTATGGACTCATATCGTCCGATTCAAAGTGTTTAAATCGTTTATACTCAAAACCTCTCCTTTTGTCCGAGTTTGACTCTAATGGATGTATTTCAAGTGTTTATGACATGTTCAAAGGTAAATACGTTATTTCTTACCCGAAATTGATTCTATCTGACCTATATTGACTCATATCATTTGATTCAATGTGTTTAGGTCATTTAATACACAAAACCTCTCCCGCTTGACCGAGTTTGAATAATATCAATTTATTTCATGTCTTGGTAACATGTTAATGGGTAAATGTGTCATTTTCAAAAAGAAACTAATCCCCTTTGACCTATATTGACTCAAATCGTCCGATTCAAAGAGTTTAAGTCAATTTATATCCATAACCTCTCCCGTTTGATCGAGCTTGACTCAAATCGATGTATTTGAAGTGTTTATGACATGTTCAAGGGTAAATACGTTATTTTCTACACAAACTTGATCCCATTTGACCTATATTGACTCATATTATCCGATTCAAAGTGTTTAAGTCATTTATACCAAGATTCTTTCTCATTTGACTGTGTTTGACTCAAATCGATGTATTTCTAGGGTTTTTTGACATTTTGAATGGTAAATATGTCTTTTTCTACCTTAAAATGATCCAATTTGATCTATATTGACTCATATCATCCAATTCGAAGTGGTTAAGTCATTTTATACCAAGAACCCCTACCATTTGACCGAGTTTGACTAAAATTAATTTATTTCAGGTGTTTGTGATATATTCAAGGGTAAATACGCCATTTTCTACCAAAACTTGATCCTATTTAACCTATCATTACTCAAACGTCAGATTCGAAGTGTTTAAGTCATTTAATATGCAAAACCTCTCTCTTTTGACCGAGTTTGACTCGAATCAATGTATTTCATGTGTTTATGACATGTTCACGGGTAAATACGTGATTTTCTACCCAAAACGGATCCCATTTGCCATATTTTGACATACATCGTCCAATTCGAAGTGTTTAAGTCATTTTATACCCAGAACCTCTCGCGTTTGACCAAGTTTACTCAAACCAATGTATTTCAAGTGTTTAGGCATGTTCAAGAGTAAATACGTCATTTTCTACCCAAAATTGATCCTATTTTATCTATATTGACTCATATCGTCCGATTCAAAGTAATTAAATCATTTATACCCAGAACCTCTCCCATTGGACCAAGTTTAACTCAAATCGATGTATTTCAAGTGTTTATGACATGTTAAAGGGTAAATACGTCATTTTCTACCAAAAAATGAAACCATTTGACCTATAATTACTCATATAGTCCGATTTGAAGTGTTTAGGTCATTTAATACACAAAACATCTCACATTTATCCAAGTTTGACTTAAAGGGATGTATTTCAAGTGTTTATGACATGTTCAAGATTAAATACGTCATTTTCTACCCAAAACTGATCCCATTTGACCTATATTAACTCATATTGTCTGATTCTAAGTGTTTAAGTCATTTAATACCCAAAACCTTTTTCATTTGACCGAGTATGACTCAATCTGATGTATTTGAAGTGATTATGACATGTTCAAGGGTAAATACGTCATTTTCTACCCATAACTAATCCTATTTGACCTATATTACCTCATATCGTCCGATTCGAAGTGTTTAGGACTTTTCATACCCTGAACCTCTCCCGTTTGACCGAGTTTGACTCAAATCGATGTATTTCAAGTGTTTGTGACATGTTCAAGGGTAAATTCTTCATTTTCTTACCAAATTTGATCCCATTTGACCCATATTGACTCATATCGTCCGATTCGAAGTCATTTCATACCCACAACCTCTCCCATTTGACCGAGTTTGAGTCAAATCAATTTGTTTCAAGTGTTTATGATATGTTCAAGGGTAAATACGTCATTTTCTACCAAAAATTAATCCTATTTAACCTATAATTACTCATATCATTGGATTCAAAGTGTTTAGGTCATTTAATACACAAAACTTCTCTCGTTTGACTGAGTTTGACTCAAATTGATGTATTTTAAGTGTTTATGAGATCAATAAGGGTAAATACGTCATTTTCAACCAAAAATTGAACCCATTTGACCTATAATGACTCATATAGTCCGATTCAAAGTGTTTAGGTCATTTAATACACAAAACCTCTCACGTTTGACCAAATTTGACTCAAATCGATTTATTTCAGGTGTTTATGACATGTTCAAGAGTAAATATGTCATTTTCTTCCCAAAATTAATCCTATTTTATCTTTATGGACTCATATCGTCCGATTCAAAGTGTTTAAATCGTTTATACCCAAAACCTCTCCTTTTGTCCGAGTTTGACTCTAATGGATGTATTTCAAGTGTTTATGACATGTTCAAAGGTAAATACGTTATTTCTTACCCGAAATTGATTCTATCTGACCTATATTGACTCATATCATTTGATTCAATGTGTTTAGGTCATTTAATACACAAAACCTCTCCCGCTTGACCGAGTTTGAATAATATCAATTTATTTCAAGTCTTGGTAACATGTTAATGGGTAAATGTGTCATTTTCAAAAAGAAACTAATCCCCTTTGACCTATATTGACTCAAATCGTCCGATTCAAAGAGTTTAAGTCAATTTATATCCATAACCTCTCCCGTTTGATCGAGCTTGACTCAAATCGATGTATTTGAAGTGTTTATGACATGTTCAAGGGTAAATACGTCATTTTCTACACAAAACTGATCCCATTTGACCTATATTGACTCATATTATCCGATTCAAAGTGTTTAAGTCATTTATACCCAGATTCTTTCTCATTTGACTGTGTTTGACTCAAATCGATGTATTTCTAGGGTTTTTTGACATTTTGAATGGTAAATATGTCTTTTTCTACCTTAAAATGATCCAATTTGATCTATATTGACTCATATCATCCAATTCGAAGTGGTTAAGTCATTTTATACCAAGAACCTCTACCATTTGACCGAGTTTGACTAAAATTAATTTATTTCAGGTGTTTGTGATATATTCAAGGGTAAATACGCCATTTTCTACCAAAAATTGATCCTATTTAACCTATCATTACTCATACGTCAGATTCGAAGTGTTTAAGTCATTTAATATGCAAAACCTCTCTCTTTTGACCGAGTTTGACTCGAATCAATGTATTTCATGTGTTTATGACATGTTCACGGGTAAATACGTGATTTTCTACCCAAAACGGATCCCATTTGCCTTATTTTGACATACATCGTCCAATTCGAAGTGTTTAAGTCATTTTATACCCAGAACCTCTCGCGTTTGACCAAGTTTACTCAAACCAATGTATTTCCAGTGTTTAGGCATGTTCAAGAGTAAATACGTCATTTTCTACCCAAAATTGATCCTATTTTATCTATATTGACTCATATCGTCCGATTCAAAGTAATTAAATCATTTATACCCAGAACCTCTCCCATTGGACCAAGTTTAACTCAAATCGATGTATTTCAAGTGTTTATGACATGTTAAAGGGTAAATACGTCATTTTCTACCAAAAAATGAAACCATTTGACCTATAATTACTCATATAGTCCGATTTGAAGTGTTTAGGTCATTTAATACACAAAACATCTCACATTTATCCAAGTTTGACTTAAAGGGATGTATTTCAAGTGTTTATGACATGTTCAAGATTAAATACGTCATTTTCTACCCAAAACTGATCCCATTTGACCTATATTAACTCATATTGTCTGATTCTAAGTGTTTAAGTCATTTAATACCCAAAACCTTTTTCATTTGACCGAGTATGACTCAATCTGATGTATTTGAAGTGATTATGACATGTTCAAGGGTAAATACGTCATTTTCTACCCATAACTAATCCTATTTGACCTATATTACCTCATATCGTCCGATTCGAAGTGTTTAGGACTTTTCATACCCTGAACCTCTCCCGTTTGACCGAGTTTGACTCAAATCGATGTATTTCAAGTGTTTGTGACATGTTCAAGGGTAAATTCTTCATTTTCTTACCAAATTTGATCCCATTTGACCCATATTGACTCATATCGTCCGATTCGAAGTCATTTCATACCCACAACCTCTCCCATTTGACCGAGTTTGAGTCAAATCAATTTGTTTCAAGTGTTTATGATATGTTCAAGGGTAAATACGTCATTTTCTACCAAAAATTAATCCTATTTAACCTATAATTACTCATATCATTGGATTCAAAGTGTTTAGGTCATTTAATACACAAAACTTCTCTCGTTTGACTGAGTTTGACTCAAATTGATGTATTTTAAGTGTTTATGAGATCAATAAGGGTAAATACGTCATTTTCAACCAAAAATTGAACCCATTTGACCTATAATGACTTATATAGTCCGATTCAAAGTGTTTAGGTCATTTAATACACAAAACCTCTCACGTTTGACCAAATTTGACTCAAATCGATTTATTTCAGGTGTTTATGACATGTTCAAGAGTAAATATGTCATTTTCTTCCCAAAATTAATCCTATTTTATCTTTATGGACTCATATCGTCCGATTCAAAGTGTTTAAATCGTTTATACCCAAAACCTCTCCTTTTGTCCGAGTTTGACTCTAATGGATGTATTTCAAGTGTTTATGACATGTTCAAAGGTAAATACGTTATTTCTTACCCGAAATTGATTCTATCTGACCTATATTGACTCATATCATTTGATTCAATGTGTTTAGGTCATTTAATACACAAAACCTCTCCCGCTTGACCGAGTTTGAATAATATCAATTTATTTCAAGTCTTGGTAACATGTTAATGGGTAAATGTGTCATTTTCAAAAAGAAACTAATCCCCTTTGACCTATATTGACTCAAATCGTCCGATTCAAAGAGTTTAAGCCAATTTATATCCATAACCTCTCCCGTTTGATCGAGCTTGACTCAAATCGATGTATTTGAAGTGTTTATGACATGTTCAAGGGTAAATACGTCATTTTCTACACAAAACTGATCCCATTTGACCTATATTGACTCATATTATCCGATTCAAAGTGTTTAAGTCATTTATACCAAGATTCTTTCTCATTTGACTGTGTTTGACTCAAATCGATGTATTTCTAGGGTTTTTTGACATTTGGAATGGTAAATATGTCTTTTTCTACCTTAAAATGATCCAATTTAATCTATATTGACTCATATCATCCAATTCGAAGTGGTTAAGTCATTTTATACCAAGAACCTCTACCATTTGACCGAGTTTGACTAAAATTAATTTATTTCAGGTGTTTGTGATATATTCAAGGGTAAATACGCCATTTTCTACCAAAAATTGATCCTATTTAACCTATCATTACTCATACGTCAAATTCGAAGTGTTTAAGTCATTTAATATGCAAAACCTCTCTCTTTTGACCGAGTTTGACTCGAATCAATGTATTTCATGTGTTTATGACATGTTCACGGGTAAATACGTGATTTTCTACCCAAAACGGATCCCATTTGCCTTATTTTGACATACATCGTCCAATTCGAAGTGTTTAAGTCATTTTATACCCAGAACCTCTCGCGTTTGACCAAGTTTACTCAAACCAATGTATTTCAAGTGTTTAGGCATGTTCAAGAGTAAATACGTCATTTTCTACCCAAAATTGATCCTATTTTATCTATATTGACTCATATCGTCCGATTCAAAGTAATTAAATCATTTATACCCAGAACCTCTCCCATTGGACCAAGTTTAACTCAAATCGATGTATTTCAAGTGTTTATGACATGTTAAAGGGTAAATACGTCATTTTCTACCAAAAAATGAAACCATTTGACCTATAATTACTCATATAGTCCGATTTGAAGTGTTTAGGTCATTTAATACACAAAACATCTCACATTTATCCAAGTTTGACTTAAAGGGATGTATTTCAAGTGTTTATGACATGTTCAAGATTAAATACGTCATTTTCTACGCAAAACTGATCCCATTTGACCTATATTAACTCATATTGTCTGATTCTAAGTGTTTAAGTCATTTAATACCCAAAACCTTTTTCATTTGACCGAGTATGACTCAATCTGATGTATTTGAAGTGATTATGACATGTTCAAGGGTAAATACGTCATTTTCTACCCATAACTAATCCTATTTGACCTATATTACCTCATATCGTCCGATTCGAAGTGTTTAGGACTTTTCATACCCTGAACCTCTCCCGTTTGACCGAGTTTGAGTCAAATCGATGTATTTCAAGTATTTATGACATGTTCAAGGGTAAATTCTTCATTTTCTTACCAAATTTGATCCCATTTGACCCATATTGACTCATATCGTCCGATTCGAAGTCATTTCATACCCACAACCTCTCCCATTTGACCGAGTTTGAGTCAAATCAATTTGTTTCAAGTGTTTATGATATGTTCAAGGGTAAATACGTCATTTTCTACAAAAAATTAATCCTATTTAACCTATAATTACTCATATCATTGGATTCAAAGTGTTTAGGTCATTTAATACACAAAACTTCTCTCGTTTGACTGAGTTTGACTCAAATTGATGTATTTTAAGTGTTTATGAGATCAATAAGGGTAAATACGTCATTTTCAACCAAAAATTGAACCCATTTGACCTATAATGACTCATATAGTCCGATTCAAAGTGTTTAGGTCATTTAATACACAAAACCTCTCACGTTTGACCAAATTTGACTCAAATCGATTTATTTCAGGTGTTTATGACATGTTCAAGAGTAAATATGTCATTTTCTACCCAAAATTAATCCTATTTTATCTTTATGGACTCATATCGTCCGATTCAAAGTGTTTAAATCGTTTATACCCAAAACCTCTCCTTTTGTCCGAGTTTGACTCTAATGGATGTATTTCAAGTGTTTATGACATGTTCAAAGGTAAATACGTTATTTCTTACCCGAAATTGATTCTATCTGACCTATATTGACTCATATCATTTGATTCAATTTGTTTAGGTCATTTAATACACAAAACCTCTCCCGCTTGACCGAGTTTAAATAATATCAATTTATTTCAAGTGTTGGTAACATGTTAATGGGTAAATGTGTCATTTTCAAAAAGAAACTAATCCCCTTTGACCTATATTGACTCAAATCGTCCGATTCAAAGAGTTTAAGTCAATTTATATCCATAACCTCTCCCGTTTGATCGAGCTTGACTCAAATCGATGTATTTGAAGTGTTTATGACATGTTCAAGGGTAAATACGTCATTTTCTACACAAAACTGATCCCATTTGACCTATATTGACTCATATTATCCGATTCAAAGTGTTTAAGTCATTTATACCAAGATTCTTTCTCATTTGACTGTGTTTGACTCAAATCGATGTATTTCTAGGGTTTTTTGACATTTGGAATGGTAAATATGTCTTTTTCTACCTTAAAATGATCCAATTTAATCTATATTGACTCATATCATCCAATTCGAAGTGGTTAAGTCATTTTATACCAAGAACCTCTACCATTTGACCGAGTTTGACTAAAATTAATTTATTTCAGGTGTTTGTGATATATTCAAGGGTAAATACGCCATTTTCTACCAAAAATTGATCCTATTTAACCTATCATTACTCATACGTCAGATTCGAAGTGTTTAAGTCATTTAATATGCAAAACCTCTCTCTTTTGACCGAGTTTGACTCGAATCAATGTATTTCATGTGTTTATGACATGTTCACGGGTAAATACGTGATTTTCTACCCAAAACGGATCCCATTTGCCATATTTTGACATACATCGTCCAATTCGAAGTGTTTAAGTCATTTTATACCCAGAACCTCTCGCGTTTGACCAAGTTTACTCAAACCAATGTATTTCCAGTGTTTAGGCATGTTCAAGAGTAAATACGTCATTTTCTACCCAAAATTGATCCTATTTTATCTATATTGACTCATATCGTCCGATTCAAAGTAATTAAATCATTTATACCCAGAACCTCTCCCATTGGACCAAGTTTAACTCAAATCGATGTAGTTCAAGTGTTTATGACATGTTAAAGGGTAAATACGTCATTTTCTACCAAAAAATGAAACCATTTGACCTATAATTACTCATATAGTCCGATTTGAAGTGTTTAGGTCATTTAATACACAAAACATCTCACATTTATCCAAGTTTGACTTAAAGGGATGTATTTCAAGTGTTTATGACATGTTCAAGATTAAATAAGTCATTTTCTACCCAAAACTGATCCCATTTGACCTATTTTAACTCATATTGTCTGATTCTAAGTGTTTAAGTCATTTAATACCCAAAACCTTTTTCATTTGACCGAGTATGACTCAATCTGATGTATTTGAAGTGATTATGACATGTTCAAGGGTAAATACGTCATTTTCTACCCATAACTAATCCTATTTTGACCTATATTACCTCATATCGTCCGATTCGAAGTGTTTAGGACTTTTCATACCCTGAACCTCTCCCGTTTGACCGAGTTTGAGTCAAATCGATGTATTTCAAGTGTTTGTGACATGTTCAAGGGTAAATTCTTCATTTTCTTACCAAATTTGATCCCATTTGACCCATATTGACTCATATCGTCCGATTCGAAGTCATTTCATACCCACAACCTCTCCCATTTGACCGAGTTTGAGTCAAATCAATTTGTTTCAAGTGTTTATGATATGTTCAAGGGTAAATACGTCATTTTCTACCAAAAATTAATCCTATTTAACCTATAATTACTCATATCATTGGATTCAAAGTGTTTAGGTCATTTAATACACAAAACTTCTCTCGTTTGACTGAGTTTGACTCAAATTGATGTATTTTAAGTGTTTATGAGATCAATAAGGGTAAATACGTCATTTTCAACCAAAAATTGAACCCATTTGACCTATAATGACTCATATAGTCCGATTCAAAGTGTTTAGGTCATTTAATACACAAAACCTCTCACGTTTGACCAAATTTGACTCAAATCGATTTATTTCAGGTGTTTATGACATGTTCAAGAGTAAATATGTCATTTTCTACCCAAAATTAATCCTATTTTATCTTTATGGACTCATATCGTCCGATTCAAAGTGTTTAAATCGTTTATACCCAAAACCTCTCCTTTTGTCCGAGTTTGACTCTAATGGATGTATTTCAAGTGTTTATGACATGTTCAAAGGTAAATACGTTATTTCTTACCCGAAATTGATTCTATCTGACCTATATTGACTCATATCATTTGATTCAATGTGTTTAGGTCATTTAATACACAAAACCTCTCCCGCTTGACCGAGTTTAAATAATATCAATTTATTTCAAGTGTTGGTAACATGTTAATGGGTAAATGTGTCATTTTCAAAAAGAAACTAATCCCCTTTGACCTATATTGACTCAAATCGTCCGATTCAAAGAGTTTAAGTCAATTTATATCCATAACCTCTCCCGTTTGATCGAGCTTGACTCAAATCGATGTATTTGAAGTGTTTATGACATGTTCAAGGGTAAATACGTCATTTTCTACACAAAACTGATCCCATTTGACCTATATTGACTCATATTATCCGATTCAAAGTGTTTAAGTCATTTATACCAAGATTCTTTCTCATTTGACTGTGTTTGACTCAAATCGATGTATTTCTAGGGTTTTATGACATTTTGAATGGTAAATATGTCTTTTTCTACCTTAAAATGATCCAATTTGATCTATATTGACTCGTATCATCCAATTCGAAGTGGTTAAGTCATTTTATACCAAGAACCTCTACCATTTGACCGAGTTTGACTAAAATTAATTTATTTCAGGTGTTTGTGATATATTCAAGGGTAAATACGCCATTTTCTACCAAAAATTGATCCTATTTAACCTATCATTACTCATACGTCAGATTCAAAGTGTTTAAGTCATTTAATATGCAAAACCTCTCTCTTTTGACCGAGTTTGACTCGAATAAATGTATTTCATGTGTTTATGACATGTTCACGGGTAAATACGTGATTTTCTACCCAAAACGGATCCCATTTGCCTTATTTTGACATACATCGTCCAATTCGAAGTGTTTAAGTCATTTTATACCCAGAACCTCTCGCGTTTGACCAAGTTTACTCAAACCAATGTATTTCAAGTGTTTAGGCATGTTCAAGAGAAAATACGTCATTTTCTACCCAAAATTGATCCTATTTTATCTATATTGACTCATATCGTCCGATTCAAAGTAATTAAATCATTTATACCCAGAACCTCTCCCATTGGACCAAGTTTAACTCAAATCGATGTATTTCAAGTGTTTATGACATGTTAAAGGGTAAATACGTCATTTTCTACCAAAAAATGAAACCATTTGACCTATAATTACTCATATAGTCCGATTTGAAGTGTTTAGGTCATTTAATTCACAAAACATCTCACATTTATCCAAGTTTGACTTAAAGGGATGTATTTCAAGTGTTTATGACATGTTCAAGATTAAATACGTCATTTTCTACCCAAAACTGATCCCATTTAACCTATATTAACTCATATTGTCTGATTCTAAGTGTTTAAGTCATTTAATACCCAAAACCTTTTTCATTTGACCGAGTATGACTCAATCTGATGTATTTGAAGTGATTATGACATGTTCAAGGGTAAATACGTCATTTTCTACCCATAACTAATCCTATTTGACCTATATTACCTCATATCGTCCGATTCGAAGTGTTTAGGACTTTTCATACCCTGAACCTTTCCCGTTTGACCGAGTTTGACTCAAATCGATGTATTTCAAGTGTTTATGACATGTTCAAGGGTAAATTCTTCATTTTCTTACCAAATTTGATATCATTTGACCTATATTGACTCATATCGTCCGATTCGAAGTCATTTCATACCCACAACCTCTCCCATTTGACCGAGTTTGAGTCAAATCAATTTATTTCAAGTGTTTATGATATGTTCAAGGGTAAATACGTCATTTTCTACCAAAAATTAATCCTATTTAACCTATAATTACTCATATCATTGGATTCAAAGTGTTTAGGTCATTTAATACACAAAACTTCTCTCGTTTGACTGAGTTTGTTTCAAATTGATGTATTTTAAGTGTTTATGAGATCAATAAGGGTAAATACGTCATTTTCAACCAAAAATTGAACCCATTTGACCTATAATGACTCATATAGTCCGATTCAAAGTGTTTAGGTCATTTAATACACAAAACCTCTCACGTTTGACCAAATTTGACTCAAATCGATTTATTTCAGGTGTTTATGACATGTTCAAGAGTAAATATGTCATTTTCTACCCAAAATTAATCCTATTTTATCTTTATGGACTCATATCGTCCGATTCAAAGTGTTTAAATCGTTTATACCCAAAACCTCTCCTTTTGTCCGAGTTTGACTCTAATGGATGTATTTCAAGTGTTTATGACATGTTCAAAGGTAAATACGTTATTTCTTACCCGAAATTGATTCTATCTGACCTATATTGACTCATATCATTTGATTCAATGTGTTTAGGTCATTTAATACACAAAACCTCTCCCGCTTGACCGAGTTTGAATAATATCAATTTATTTCAAGTCCTGGTAACATGTTAATGGGTAAATGTGTCATTTTCAAAAAGAAACTAATCCCCTTTGACCTATATTGACTCAAATCGTCCGATTCAAAGAGTTTAAGTCAATTTATATCCATAACCTCTCCCGTTTGATCGAGCTTGACTCAAATCGATGTATTTGAAGTGTTTATGACATGTTCAAGGGTAAATACGTCATTTTCTACACAAAACTGATCCCATTTGACCTATATTGACTCATATTATCCGATTCAAAGTGTTTAAGTCATTTATACCCAGATTCTTTCTCATTTGACTGTGTTTGACTCAAATCGATGTATTTCTAGGGTTTTATGACATTTTGAATGGGAAATATGTCTTTTTCTACCTTAAAATGATCCAATTTGATCTATATTGACTCATATCATCCAATTCGAAGTGGTTAAGTCATTTTATACCAAGAACCTCTACCATTTGACCGAGTTTGACTAAAATTAATTTATTTCAGGTGTTTGTGATATATTCAAGGGTAAATACGCCATTTTCTACCAAAAATTGATCCTATTTAACCTATCATTACTCATACGTCAGATTCGAAGTGTTTAAGTCATTTAATATGCAAAACCTCTCTCTTTTGACCGAGTTTGACTCGAATCAATGTATTTCATGTGTTTATGACATGTTCACGGGTAAATACGTGATTTTCTACCCAAAACGGATCCCATTTGCCTTATTTTGACATACATCGTCCAATTCGAAGTGTTTAAGTCATTTTATACCCAGAACCTCTCGCGTTTGACCAAGTTTACTCAAACCAATGTATTTCAAGTGTTTAGGCATGTTCAAGAGAAAATACGTCATTTTCTACCCAAAATTGATCCTATTTTATCTATATTGACTCATATCATCCGATTCAAAGTAATTAAATCATTTATACCCAGAACCTCTCCCATTGGACCAAGTTTAACTCAAATCGATGTATTTCAAGTGTTTATGACATGTTAAAGGGTAAATACGTCATTTTCTACCAAAAAATGAAACCATTTGACCTATAATTACTCATATAGCCCGATTTGAAGTGTTTAGGTCATTTAATACACAAAACATCTCACATTTATCCAAGTTTGACTTAAAGGGATGTATTTCAAGTGTTTATGACATGTTCAAGATTAAATACGTCATTTTCTACCCAAAACTGATCCCATTTGACCTATATTAACTCATATTGTCTGATTCTAAGTGTTTAAGTCATTTAATACCCAAAACCTTTTTCATTTGACCGAGTATGACTCAATCTGATGTATTTGAAGTGATTATGACATGTTCAAGGGTAAATACGTCATTTTCTACCCATAACTAATCCTATTTGACCTATATTACCTCATATCGTCCGATTCGAAGTGTTTAGGACTTTTCATACCCTGAACCTCTCCCGTTTGACCGAGTTTGACTCAAATCGATGTATTTCAAGTGTTTATGACATGTTCAAGGGTAAATTCTTCATTTTCTTACCAAATTTGATCCCATTTGACCTATATTGACTCATATCGTCCGATTCGAAGTCATTTCATACCCACAACCTCTCCCATTTGACCGAGTTTGAGTCAAATCAATTTATTTCAAGTGTTTATGATATGTTCAAGGGTAAATACGTCATTTTCTACCAAAAATTAATCCTATTTAACCTATAATTACTCATATCATTGGATTCAAAGTGTTTAGGTCATTTAATACACAAAACTTCTCTCGTTTGACTGAGTTTGTTTCAAATTGATGTATTTTAAGTGTTTATGAGATCAATAAGGGTAAATACGTCATTTTCAACCAAAAATTGAACCCATTTGACCTATAATGACTCATATAGTCCGATTCAAAGTGTTTAGGTCAT
Organism: Dysphania ambrosioides; assembly: GCA_026401315.1. Taxonomy (NCBI): domain Eukaryota; kingdom Viridiplantae; phylum Streptophyta; class Magnoliopsida; order Caryophyllales; family Amaranthaceae; genus Dysphania; species Dysphania ambrosioides. Next base: position 17,655,714 of record CM048666.1, read on the forward strand.
TTAATACACAAAACCTCTCACGTTTGACCAAATTTGACTCAAATCGATTTATTTCAGGTGTTTATGACATGTTCAAGAGTAAATATGTCATTTTCTACCCAAAATTAATCCTATTTTATCTTTATGGACTCATATCGTCCGATTCAAAGTGTTTAAATCGTTTATACCCAAAACCTCTCCTTTTGTCCGAGTTTGACTCTAATGGATGTATTTCAAGTGTTTATGACATGTTCAAAGGTAAATACGTTATTTCTTACCCGAAATTGATTCTATCTGACCTATATTGACTCATATCATTTGATTCAATGTGTTTAGGTCATTTAATACACAAAACCTCTCCCGCTTGACCGAGTTTAAATAATATCAATTTATTTCAAGTGTTGGTAACATGTTAATGGGTAAATGTGTCATTTTCAAAAAGAAACTAATCCCCTTTGACCTATATTGACTCAAATCGTCCGATTCAAAGAGTTTAAGTCAATTTATATCCATAACCTCTCCCGTTTGATCGAGCTTGACTCAAATCGATGTATTTGAAGTGTTTATGACATGTTCAAGGGTAAATACGTCATTTTCTACACAAAACTGATCCCATTTGACCTATATTGACTCATATTATCCGATTCAAAGTGTTTAAGTCATTTATACCAAGATTCTTTCTCATTTGACTGTGTTTGACTCAAATCGATGTATTTCTAGGGTTTTATGACATTTTGAATGGTAAATATGTCTTTTTCTACCTTAAAATGATCCAATTTGATCTATATTGACTCGTATCATCCAATTCGAAGTGGTTAAGTCATTTTATACCAAGAACCTCTACCATTTGACCGAGTTTGACTAAAATTAATTTATTTCAGGTGTTTGTGATATATTCAAGGGTAAATACGCCATTTTCTACCAAAAATTGATCCTATTTAACCTATCATTACTCATACGTCAGATTCAAAGTGTTTAAGTCATTTAATATGCAAAACCTCTCTCTTTTGACCGAGTTTGACTCGAATAAATGTATTTCATGTGTTTATGACATGTTCACGGGTAAATACGTGATTTTCTACCCAAAACGGATCCCATTTGCCTTATTTTGACATACATCGTCCAATTCGAAGTGTTTAAGTCATTTTATACCCAGAACCTCTCGCGTTTGACCAAGTTTACTCAAACCAATGTATTTCAAGTGTTTAGGCATGTTCAAGAGAAAATACGTCATTTTCTACCCAAAATTGATCCTATTTTATCTATATTGACTCATATCGTCCGATTCAAAGTAATTAAATCATTTATACCCAGAACCTCTCCCATTGGACCAAGTTTAACTCAAATCGATGTATTTCAAGTGTTTATGACATGTTAAAGGGTAAATACGTCATTTTCTACCAAAAAATGAAACCATTTGACCTATAATTACTCATATAGTCCGATTTGAAGTGTTTAGGTCATTTAATTCACAAAACATCTCACATTTATCCAAGTTTGACTTAAAGGGATGTATTTCAAGTGTTTATGACATGTTCAAGATTAAATACGTCATTTTCTACCCAAAACTGATCCCATTTAACCTATATTAACTCATATTGTCTGATTCTAAGTGTTTAAGTCATTTAATACCCAAAACCTTTTTCATTTGACCGAGTATGACTCAATCTGATGTATTTGAAGTGATTATGACATGTTCAAGGGTAAATACGTCATTTTCTACCCATAACTAATCCTATTTGACCTATATTACCTCATATCGTCCGATTCGAAGTGTTTAGGACTTTTCATACCCTGAACCTTTCCCGTTTGACCGAGTTTGACTCAAATCGATGTATTTCAAGTGTTTATGACATGTTCAAGGGTAAATTCTTCATTTTCTTACCAAATTTGATATCATTTGACCTATATTGACTCATATCGTCCGATTCGAAGTCATTTCATACCCACAACCTCTCCCATTTGACCGAGTTTGAGTCAAATCAATTTATTTCAAGTGTTTATGATATGTTCAAGGGTAAATACGTCATTTTCTACCAAAAATTAATCCTATTTAACCTATAATTACTCATATCATTGGATTCAAAGTGTTTAGGTCATTTAATACACAAAACTTCTCTCGTTTGACTGAGTTTGTTTCAAATTGATGTATTTTAAGTGTTTATGAGATCAATAAGGGTAAATACGTCATTTTCAACCAAAAATTGAACCCATTTGACCTATAATGACTCATATAGTCCGATTCAAAGTGTTTAGGTCATTTAATACACAAAACCTCTCACGTTTGACCAAATTTGACTCAAATCGATTTATTTCAGGTGTTTATGACATGTTCAAGAGTAAATATGTCATTTTCTACCCAAAATTAATCCTATTTTATCTTTATGGACTCATATCGTCCGATTCAAAGTGTTTAAATCGTTTATACCCAAAACCTCTCCTTTTGTCCGAGTTTGACTCTAATGGATGTATTTCAAGTGTTTATGACATGTTCAAAGGTAAATACGTTATTTCTTACCCGAAATTGATTCTATCTGACCTATATTGACTCATATCATTTGATTCAATGTGTTTAGGTCATTTAATACACAAAACCTCTCCCGCTTGACCGAGTTTGAATAATATCAATTTATTTCAAGTCCTGGTAACATGTTAATGGGTAAATGTGTCATTTTCAAAAAGAAACTAATCCCCTTTGACCTATATTGACTCAAATCGTCCGATTCAAAGAGTTTAAGTCAATTTATATCCATAACCTCTCCCGTTTGATCGAGCTTGACTCAAATCGATGTATTTGAAGTGTTTATGACATGTTCAAGGGTAAATACGTCATTTTCTACACAAAACTGATCCCATTTGACCTATATTGACTCATATTATCCGATTCAAAGTGTTTAAGTTATTTATACCAAGATTCTTTCTCATTTGACTGTGTTTGACTCAAATCGATGTATTTCTAGGGTTTTATGACATTTTGAATGGTAAATATGTCTTTTTCTACCTTAAAATGATCCAATTTGATCTATATTGACTCATATCATCCAATTCGAAGTGGTTAAGTCATTTTATACCAAGAACCTCTACCATTTGACCGAGTTTGACTAAAATTAATTTATTTCAGGTGTTTGTGATATATTCAAGGGTAAATACGCCATTTTCTACCAAAAATTGATCCTATTTAACCTATCATTACTCATACGTCAGATTCAAAGTGTTTAAGTCATTTAATATGCAAAACCTCTCTCTTTTGACCGAGTTTGACTCGAATAAATGTATTTCATGTGTTTATGACATGTTCACGGGTAAATACGTGATTTTCTACCCAAAACGGATCCCATTTGCCTTATTTTGACATACATCGTCCAATTCGAAGTGTTTAAGTCATTTTATACCCAGAACCTCTCGCGTTTGACCAAGTTTACTCAAACCAATGTATTTCAAGTGTTTAGGCATGTTCAAGAGAAAATACGTCATTTTCTACCCAAAATTGATCCTATTTTATCTATATTGACTCATATCGTCCGATTCAAAGTAATTAAATCATTTATACCCAGAACCTCTCCCATTGGACCAAGTTTAACTCAAATCGATGTATTTCAAGTGTTTATGACATGTTAAAGGGTAAATACGTCATTTTCTACCAAAAAATGAAACCATTTGACCTATAATTACTCATATAGCCCGATTTGAAGTGTTTAGGTCATTTAATACACAAAACATCTCACATTTATCCAAGTTTGACTTAAAGGGATGTATTTCAAGTGTTTATGACATGTTCAAGATTAAATACGTCATTTTCTACCCAAAACTGATCCCATTTGACCTATATTAACTCATATTGTCTGATTCTAAGTGTTTAAGTCATTTAATACCCAAAACCTTTTTCATTTGACCGAGTATGACTCAATCTGATGTATTTGAAGTGATTATGACATGTTCAAGGGTAAATACGTCATTTTCTACCCATAACTAATCCTATTTGACCTATATTACCTCATATCGTCCGATTCGAAGTGTTTAGGACTTTTCATACCCTGAACCTCTCCCGTTTGACCGAGTTTGACTCAAATCGATGTATTTCAAGTGTTTATGACATGTTCAAGGGTAAATTCTTCATTTTCTTACCAAATTTGATCCCATTTGACCTATATTGACTCATATCGTCCGATTCGAAGTCATTTCATACCCACAACCTCTCCCATTTGACCGAGTTTGAGTCAAATCAATTTATTTCAAGTGTTTATGATATGTTCAAGGGTAAATACGTCATTTTCTACCAAAAATTAATCCTATTTAACCTATAATTACTCATATCATTGGATTCAAAGTGTTTAGGTCATTTAATACACAAAACTTCTCTCGTTTGACTGAGTTTGTTTCAAATTGATGTATTTTAAGTGTTTATGAGATCAATAAGGGTAAATACGTCATTTTCAACCAAAAATTGAACCCATTTGACCTATAATGACTCATATAGTCCGATTCAAAGTGTTTAGGTCATTTAATACACAAAACCTCTCACGTTTGACCAAATTTGACTCAAATCGATTTATTTCAGGTGTTTATGACATGTTCAAGAGTAAATATGTCATTTTCTACCCAAAATTAATCCTATTTTATCTTTATGGACTCATATCGTCCGATTCAAAGTGTTTAAATCGTTTATACCCAAAACCTCTCCTTTTGTCCGAGTTTGACTCTAATGGATGTATTTCAAGTGTTTATGACATGTTCAAAGGTAAATACGTTATTTCTTACCCGAAATTGATTCTATCTGACCTATATTGACTCATATCATTTGATTCAATGTGTTTAGGTCATTTAATACACAAAACCTCTCCCGCTTGACCGAGTTTGAATAATATCAATTTATTTCAAGTCCTGGTAACATGTTAATGGGTAAATGTGTCATTTTCAAAAAGAAACTAATCCCCTTTGACCTATATTGACTCAAATCGTCCGATTCAAAGAGTTTAAGTCAATTTATATCCATAACCTCTCCCGTTTGATCGAGCTTGACTCAAATCGATGTATTTGAAGTGTTTATGACATGTTCAAGGGTAAATACGTCATTTTCTACACAAAACTGATCCCATTTGACCTATATTGACTCATATTATCCGATTCAAAGTGTTTAAGTCATTTATACCCAGATTCTTTCTCATTTGACTGTGTTTGACTCAAATCGATGTATTTCTAGGGTTTTATGACATTTTGAATGGGAAATATGTCTTTTTCTACCTTAAAATGATCCAATTTGATCTATATTGACTCATATCATCCAATTCGAAGTGGTTAAGTCATTTTATACCAAGAACCTCTACCATTTGACCGAGTTTGACTAAAATTAATTTATTTCAGGTGTTTGTGATATATTCAAGGGTAAATTCGCCATTTTCTACCAAAAATTGATCCTATTTAACCTATCATTACTCATACGTCAGATTCGAAGTGTTTAAGTCATTTAATATGCAAAACCTCTCTCTTTTGACCGAGTTTGACTCGAATCAATGTATTTCATGTGTTTATGACATGTTCACGGGTAAATACGTGATTTTCTACCCAAAACGGATCCCATTTGCCTTATTTTGACATACATCGTCCAATTCGAAGTGTTTAAGTCATTTTATACCCAGAACCTCTCGCGTTTGACCAAGTTTACTCAAACCAATGTATTTCAAGAGTTTAGGCATGTTCAAGAGAAAATACGTCATTTTCTACCCAAAATTGATCCTATTTTATCTATATTGACTCATATCGTCCGATTCAAAGTAATTAAATCATTTATACCCAGAACCTCTCCCATTGGACCAAGTTTAACTCAAATCGATGTATTTCAAGTGTTTATGACATGTTAAAGGGTAAATACGTCATTTTCTACCAAAAAATGAAACCATTTGACCTATAATTACTCATATAGCCCGATTTGAAGTGTTTAGGTCATTTAATACACAAAACATCTCACATTTATCCAAGTTTGACTTAAAGGGATGTATTTCAAGTGTTTATGACATGTTCAAGATTAAATACGTCATTTTCTACCCAAAACTGATCCCATTTGACCTATATTAACTCATATTGTCTGATTCTAAGTGTTTAAGTCATTTAATACCCAAAACCTTTTTCATTTGACCGAGTATGACTCAATCTGATGTATTTGAAGTGATTATGACATGTTCAAGGGTAAATACGTCATTTTCTACCCATAACTAATCCTATTTGACCTATATTACCTCATATCGTCCGATTCGAAGTGTTTAGGACTTTTCATACCCTGAACCTCTCCCGTTTGACCGAGTTTGACTCAAATCGATGTATTTCAAGTGTTTATGACATGTTCAAGGGTAAATTCTTCATTTTCTTACCAAATTTGATCCCATTTGACCTATATTGACTCATATCGTCCGATTCGAAGTCATTTCATACCCACAACCTCTCCCATTTGACCGAGTTTGAGTCAAATCAATTTATTTCAAGTGTTTATGATATGTTCAAGGGTAAATACGTCATTTTCTACCAAAAATTAATCCTATTTAACCTATAATTACTCATATCATTGGATTCAAAGTGTTTAGGTCATTTAATACATAAAACTTCTCTCGTTTGACTGAGTTTGACTCAAATTGATGTATTTTAAGTGTTTATGAGATCAATAAGGGTAAATACGTCATTTTCAACCAAAAATTGAACCCATTTGACCTATAATGACTCATATAGTCCGATTCAAAGTGTTTAGGTCATTTAATACACAAAACCTCTCACGTTTGACCAAATTTGACTCAAATCGATTTATTTCAGGTGTTTATGACATGTTCAAGAGTAAATATGTCATTTTCTACCCAAAATTAATCCTATTTTATCTTTATGGACTCATATCGTCCGATTCAAAGTGTTTAAATCGTTTATACCCAAAACCTCTCCTTTTGTCCGAGTTTGACTCTAATGGATGTATTTCAAGTTTTTATGACATGTTCAAAGGTAAATACGTTATTTCTTACCCGAAATTGATTCTATCTGACCTATATTGACTCATATCATTTGATTCAATGTGTTTAGGTCATTTAATACACAAAACCTCTCCCGCTTGACCGAGTTTGAATAATATCAATTTATTTCAAGTCCTGGTAACATGTTAATGGGTAAATGTGTCATTTTCAAAAAGAAACTAATCCCCTTTGACCTATATTGACTCAAATCGTCCGATTCAAAGAGTTTAAGTCAATTTATATCCATAACCTCTCCCGTTTGATCGAGCTTGACTCAAATCGATGTATTTGAAGTGTTTATGACATGTTCAAGGGTAAATACGTCATTTTCTACACAAAACTGATCCCATTTGACCTATATTGACTCATATTATCCGATTCAAAGTGTTTAAGTCATTTATACCCAGATTCTTTCTCATTTGACTGTGTTTGACTCAAATCGATGTATTTCTAGGGTTTTATGACATTTTGAATGGTAAATATGTCTTTTTCTACCTTAAAATGATCCAATTTGATCTATATTGACTCATATCATCCAATTCGAAGTGGTTAAGTCATTTTATACCAAGAACCTCTACCATTTGACCGAGTTTGACTAAAATTAATTTATTTCAGGTGTTTGTGATATATTCAAGGGTAAATACGCCATTTTCTACCAAAAATTGATCCTATTTAACCTATCATTACTCATACGTCAGATTCAAAGTGTTTAAGTCATTTATTATGCAAAACCTCTCTCTTTTGACCGAGTTTGACTCGAATCAATGTATTTCATGTGTTTATGACATGTTCACGGGTAAATACGTGATTTTCTACCCAAAACGGATCCCATTTGCCTTATTTTGACATACATCGTCCAATTCGAAGTGTTTAAGTCATTTTATACCCAGAACCTCTCGCGTTTGACCAAGTTTACTCAAACCAATGTATTTCAAGTGTTTAGGCATGTTCAAGAGTAAATACGTCATTTTCTACCCAAAATTGATCCTATTTTATCTATATTGACTCATATCGTCCGATTCAAAGTAATTAAATCATTTATACCCAGAACCTCTCCCATTGGACCAAGTTTAACTCAAATCGATGTAGTTCAAGTGTTTATGACATGTTAAAGGGTAAATACGTCATTTTCTACCAAAAAATGAAACCATTTGACCTATAATTACTCATATAGTCCGATTTGAAGTGTTTAGGTCATTTAATACACAAAACATCTCACATTTATCCAAGTTTGACTTAAAGGGATGTATTTCAAGTGTTTATGACATGTTCAAGATTAAATACGTCATTTTCTACCCAAAACTGATCCCATTTGACCTATATTAACTCATATTGTCTGATTCTAAGTGTTTAAGTCATTTAATACCCAAAACCTTTTTCATTTGACCGAGTATGACTCAATCTGATGTATTTGAAGTGATTATGACATGTTCAAGGGTAAATACGTCATTTTCTACCCATAACTAATCCTATTTGACCTATATTACCTCATATCGTCCGATTCGAAGTGTTTAGGACTTTTCATATCCTGAACCTCTCCCGTTTGACCGAGTTTGACTCAAATCGATGTATTTCAAGTGTTTATGACATGTTCAAGGGTAAATTCTTCATTTTCTTACAAAATTTGATCCCATTTGACCTATATTGACTCATATCGTCCGATTCGAAGTCATTTCATACCCACAACCTCTCCCATTTGACCGAGTTTGAGTCAAATCAATTTATTTCAAGTGTTTATGATATGTTCAAGGGTAAATACGTCATTTTCTACCAAAAATTAATCCTATTTAACCTATAATTACTCATATCATTGGATTCAAAGTGTTTAGGTCATTTAATACACAAAACTTCTCTCGTTTGACTGAGTTTGTTTCAAATTGATGTATTTTAAGTGTTTATGAGATCAATAAGGGTAAATACGTCATTTTCAACCAAAAATTGAACCCATTTGACCTATAATGACTCATATAGTCCGATTCAAAGTGTTTAGGTCATTTAATACACAAAACCTCTCACGTTTGACCAAATTTGACTCAAATCGATTTATTTCAGGTGTTTATGACATGTTCAAGAGTAAATATGTCATTTTCTACCCAAAATTAATCCTATTTTATCTTTATGGACTCATATCGTCCGATTCAAAGTGTTTAAATCGTTTATACCCAAAACCTCTCCTTTTGTCCGAGTTTGACTCTAATGGATGTATTTCAAGTGTTTATGACATGTTCAAAGGTAAATACGTTATTTCTTACCCGAAATTGATTCTATCTGACCTATATTGACTCATATCATTTGATTCAATGTGTTTAGGTCATTTAATACACAAAACCTCTCCCGCTTGACCGAGTTTGAATAATATCAATTTATTTCAAGTCCTGGTAACATGTTAATGGGTAAATAAGTCATTTTCAAAAAGAACCTAATCCCCTTTGACCTATATTGACTCAAATCGTCCGATTCAAAGAGTTTAAGTCAATTTATATCCATAACCTCTCCCGTTTGATCGAGCTTGACTCAAATCGATGTATTTGAAGTGTTTATGACATGTTCAAGGGTAAATACGTCATTTTCTACACAAAACTGATCCCATTTGACCTATATTGACTCATATTATCCGATTCAAAGTGTTTAAGTCATTTATACCCAGATTCTTTCTCATTTGACTGTGTTTGACTCAAATCGATGTATTTCTAGGGTTTTACGATATTTTGAATGGGAAATATGTCTTTTTCTACCTTAAAATGATCCAATTTGATCTATATTGACTCATATCATCCAATTCGAAGTGGTTAAGTGATTTTATACCAAGAACCTCTACCATTTGACCGAGTTTGACTAAAATTAATTTATTTCAGGTGTTTGTGATATATTCAAGGGTAAATACGCCATTTTCTACCAAAAATTGATCCTATTTAACCTATCATTACTCATACGTCAGATTCGAAGTGTTTAAGTCATTTATTATGCAAAACCTCTCTCTTTTGACCGAGTTTGACTCAAATCAATGTATTTCATGTGTTTATGACATGTTCACGGGTAAATACGTGATTCTCTACCCAAAACGGATCCCATTTGCCTTATTTTGACATACATCGTCCAATTCGAAGTGTTTAAGTCATTTTATACCCAGAACCTCTCGCGTTTGACCAAGTTTACTCAAACCAATGTATTTCAAGTGTTTAGGCATGTTCAAGAGTAAATACGTCATTTTCTACCCAAAATTGATCCTATTTTATCTATATTGACTCATATCGTCCGATTCAAAGTAATTAAATCATTTATACCCAGAACCTCTCCCATTGGACCAAGTTTAACTCAAATCGATGTATTTCAAGTGTTTATGACATGTTAAAGGGTAAATACGTCATTTTCTACCAAAAAATGAAACCATTTGACCTATAATTACTCATATAGTCCGATTTGAAGTGTTTAGGTCATTTAATTCACAAAACATCTCACATTTATCCAAGTATGACTTAAAGGGATGTATTTCAAGTGTTTATGACATGTTCAAGATTAAATACGTCATTTTCTACCCAAAACTGATCCCATTTGACCTATATTAACTCATATTGTCTGATTCTAAGTGTTTAAGTCTTTTAATACCCAAAACCTTTTTCATTTGACCGAGTATGACTCAATCTGATGTATTTGAAGTGATTATGACATGTTCAAGGGTAAATACGTCATTTTCTACCCATAACTAATCCTATTTGACCTATATTACCTCATATCGTCCGATTCGAAGTGTTTAGGACTTTTCATACCCTGAACCTCTCCCGTTTGACCGAGTTTGACTCAAATCGATGTATTTCAAGTGTTTATGACATGTTCAAGGGTAAATGCTTCATTTTCTTACCAAATTTGATCCCATTTGACCCATATTGACTCATATCGTCCGATTCGAAGTCATTTCATACCCACAACCTCTCCCATTTGACCGAGTTTGAGTCAAATCAATTTATTTCAAGTGTTTATGATATGTTCAAGGGTAAATACGTCATTTTCTACCAAAAATTAATCCTATTTAACCTATAATTACTCATATCATTGGATTCAAAGTGTTTAGGTCATTTAATACACAAAACTTCTCTCGTTTGACTGAGTTTGACTCAAATTGATGTATTTTAAGTGTTTATGAGATCAATAAGGGTAAATACGTCATTTTCAACCAAAAATTGAACCCATTTGACCTATAATGACTCATATAGTCCGATTCAAAGTGTTTAGGTCATTTAATACACAAAACCTCTCACGTTTGACCAAATTTGACTCAAATCGATTTATTTCAGGTGTTTATGACATGTTCAAGAGTAAATATGTCATTTTCTTCCCAAAATTAATCCTATTTTATCTTTATGGACTCATATCGTCCGATTCAAAGTGTTTAAATCGTTTATACCCAAAACCTCTCCTTTTGTCCGAGTTTGACTCTAATGGATGTATTTCAAGTGTTTATGACATGTTCAAAGGTAAATACGTTATTTCTTACCCGAAATTGATTCTATCTGACCTATATTGACTCATATCATTTGATTCAATGTGTTTAGGTCATTTAATACACAAAACCTCTCCCGCTTGACCGAGTTTGAATAATATCAATTTATTTCAAGTCCTGGTAACATGTTAATGGGTAAATAAGTCATTTTCAAAAAGAACCTAATCCCCTTTGACCTATATTGACTCAAATCGTCCGATTCAAAGAGTTTAAGTCAATTTATATCCATAACCTCTCCCGTTTGATCGAGCTTGACTCAAATCGATGTATTTGAAGTGTTTATGACATGTTCAAGGGTAAATACGTCATTTTCTACACAAAACTGATCCCATTTGACCTATATTGACTCATATTATCTGATTCAAAGTGTTTAAGTCATTTATACCCAGATTCTTTCTCATTTGACTGTGTTTGACTCAAATCGATGTATTTCTAGGGTTTTACGATATTTTGAATGGGAAATATGTCTTTTTCTACCTTAAAATGATCCAATTTGATCTATATTGACTCATATCATCCAATTCGAAGTGGTTAAGTGATTTTATACCAAGAACCTCTACTATTTGACCGAGTTTGACTAAAATTAATTTATATCAGGTGTTTGTGATATATTCAAGGGTAAATACGCCATTTTCTACCAAAAATTGATCCTATTTAACCTATCATTACTCATACGTCAGATTCGAAGTGTTTAAGTCATTTATTATGCAAAACCTCTCTCTTTTGACCGAGTTTGACTCAAATCAATGTATTTCATGTGTTTATGACATGTTCACGGGTAAATACGTGATTTTCTACCCAAAACGGATCCCATTTGCCTTATTTTGACATACATCGTCCAATTCGAAGTGTTTAAGTCATTTTATACCCAGAACCTCTCGCGTTTGACCAAGTTTACTCAAACCAATGTATTTCAAGTGTTTAGGCATGTTCAAGAGTAAATACGTCATTTTCTACCCAAAATTGATCCTATTTTATCTATATTGACTCATATCGTCCGATTCAAAGTAATTAAATCATTTATACCCAGAACCTCTCCCATTGGACCAAGTTTAACTCAAATCGATGTATTTCAAGTGTTTATGACATGTTAAAGGGTAAATACGTCATTTTCTACCAAAAAATGAAACCATTTGACCTATAATTACTCATATAGTCCGATTTGAAGTGTTTAGGTCATTTAATTCACAAAACATCTCACATTTATCCAAGTTTGACTTAAAGGGATGTATTTCAAGTGTTTATGACATGTTCAAGATTAAATACGTCATTTTCTACCCAAAACTGATCCCATTTGACCTATATTAACTCATATTGTCTGATTCTAAGTGTTTAAGTCTTTTAATACCCAAAACCTTTTTCATTTGACCGAGTATGACTCAATCTGATGTATTTGAAGTGATTATGACATGTTCAAGGGTAAATACGTCATTTTCTACCCATAACTAATCCTATTTGACCTATATTACCTCATATCGTCCGATTCGAAGTGTTTAGGACTTTTCATACACTGAACCTCTCCCGTTTGACCGAGTTTGACTCAAATCGATGTATTTCAAGTGTTTATGACATGTTCAAGGGTAAATTCTTCATTTTCTTACCAAATTTGATCCCATTTGACCCATATTGACTCATATCGTCCGATTCGAAGTCATTTCATACCCACAACCTCTCCCATTTGACCGAGTTTGAGTCAAATCAATTTATTTCAAGTGTTTATGATATGTTCAAGGGTAAATACGTCATTTTCTACCAAAAATTAATCCTATTTAACCTATAATTACTCATATCATTGGATTCAAAGTGTTTAGGTCATTTAATACACAAAACTTCTCTCGTTTGACTGAGTTTGACTCAAATTGATGTATTTTAAGTGTTTATGAGATCAATAAGGGTAAATACGTCATTTTCAACCAAAAATTGAACCCATTTGACCTATAATGACTCATATAGTCCGATTCAAAGTGTTTAGGTCATTTAATACACAAAACCTCTCACGTTTGACCAAATTTGACTCAAATCGATTTATTTCAGGTGTTTATGACATGTTCAAGAGTAAATATGTCATTTTCTACCCAAAATTAATCCTATTTTATCTTTATGGACTCATATCGTCCGATTCAAAGTGTTTAAATCGTTTATACCCAAAACCTCTCCTTTTGTCCGAGTTTGACTCTAATGGATGTATTTCAAGTGTTTATGACATGTTCAAAGGTAAATACGTTATTTCTTACCCGAAATTGATTCTATCTGACCTATATTGACTCATATCATTTGATTCAATGTGTTTAGGTCATTTAATACACAAAACCTCTCCCGCTTGACCGAGTTTGAATAATATCAATTTATTTCAAGTCCTGGTAACATGTTAATGGGTAAATAAGTCATTTTCAAAAAGAACCTAATCCCCTTTGACCTATATTGACTCAAATCGTCCGATTCAAAGAGTTTAAGTCAATTTATATCCATAACCTCTCCCGTTTGATCGAGCTTGACTCAAATCGATGTATTTGAAGTGTTTATGACATGTTCAAGGGTAAATACGTCATTTTCTACACAAAACTGATCCCATTTGACCTATATTGACTCATATTATCCGATTCAAAGTGTTTAAGTCATTTATACCCAGATTCTTTCTCATTTGACTGTGTTTGACTCAAATCGATGTATTTCTAGGGTTTTACGATATTTTGAATGGGAAATATGTCTTTTTCTACCTTAAAATGATCCAATTTGATCTATATTGACTCATATCATCCAATTCGAAGTGGTTAAGTGATTTTATACCAAGAACCTCTACCATTTGACCGAGTTTGACTAAAATTAATTTATTTCAGGTGTTTGTGATATATTCAAGGGTAAATACGCCATTTTCTACCAAAAATTGATCCTATTTAACCTATCATTACTCATACGTCAGATTCGAAGTGTTTAAGTCATTTATTATGCAAAACCTCTCTCTTTTGACCGAGTTTGACTCAAATCAATGTATTTCATGTGTTTATGACATGTTCACGGGTAAATACGTGATTTTCTACCCAAAACGGATCCCATTTGCCTTATTTTGACATACATCGTCCAATTCGAAGTGTTTAAGTCATTTTATACCCAGAACCTCTCGCGTTTGACCAAGTTTACTCAAACCAATGTATTTCAAGTGTTTAGGCATGTTCAAGAGTAAATACGTCATTTTCTACCCAAAATTGATCCTATTTTATCTATATTGACTCATATCGTCCGATTCAAAGTAATTAAATCATTTATACCCAGAACCTCTCCCATTGGACCAAGTTTAACTCAAATCGATGTATTTCAAGTGTTTATGACATGTTAAAGGGTAAATACGTCATTTTCTACCAAAAAATGAAACCATTTGACCTATAATTACTCATATAGTCCGATTTGAAGTGTTTAGGTCATTTAATACACAAAACATCTCACATTTATCCTAGTTTGACTTAAAGGGATGTATTTCAAGTGTTTATGACATGTTCAAGATTAAATACGTCATTTTCTACCCAAAACTGATCCCATTTGACCTATATTAACTCATATTTTCTTATTCTAAGTGTTTAAGTCATTTAATACCCAAAACCTTTTTCATTTGACCGAGTATGACTTAATCTGATGTATTTGAAGTGATTATGACATGTTCAAGGGTAAATACGTCATTTTCTACCCATAACTAATCCTATTTGACCTATATTACCTCATATCGTCCCATTCGAAGTGTTTAGGACTTTTCATACCCTAAACCTCTCCCGTTTGACCGAGTTTGACTCAAATCGATGTATTTCAAGTGTTTATGACATGTTCAAGGGTAAATTCTTCATTTTCTTACCAAATTTGATCCCATTTGACCCATATTGACTCATATCGTCCGATTCGAAGTCATTTCATACCCACAACCTCTCCCATTTGACCGAGTTTGAGTCAAATCAATTTATTTCAAGTGTTTATGATATGTTCAAGGGTAAATACGTCATTTTCTACCAAAAATTAATCCTATTTAACCTATAATTACTCATATCATTGGATTCAAAGTGTTTAGGTCATTTAATACACAAAACTTCTCTCGTTTGACTGAGTTTGACTCAAATTGATGTATTTTAAGTGTTTATGAGATCAATAAGGGTAAATACGTCATTTTCAACCAAAAATTGAACCCATTTGACCTATAATGACTCATATAGTCCGATTCAAAGTGTTTAGGTCATTTAATACACAAAACCTCTCACGTTTGACCAAATTTGACTCAAATCGATTTATTTCAGGTGTTTATGACATGTTCAAGAGTAAATATGTCATTTTCTACCCAAAATTAATCCTATTTTATCTTTATGGACTCATATCGTCCGATTCAAAGTGTTTAAATCGTTTATACCCAAAACCTCTCCTTTTGTCCGAGTTTGACTCTAATGGATGTATTTCAAGTGTTTATGACATGTTCAAAGGTAAATACGTTATTTCTTACCCGAAATTGATTCTATCTGACCTATATTGACTCATATCATTTGATTCAATGTGTTTAGGTCATTTAATACACAAAACCTCTCCCGCTTGACCGAGTTTGAATAATATCAATTTATTTCAAGTCCTGGTAACATGTTAATGGGTAAATAAGTCATTTTCAAAAAGAACCTAATCCCCTTTGACCTATATTGACTCAAATCGTCCGATTCAAAGAGTTTAAGTCAATTTATATCCATAACCTCTCCCGTTTGATCGAGCTTGACTCAAATCGATGTATTTGAAGTGTTTATGACATGTTCAAGGGTAAATACGTCATTTTCTACACAAAACTGATCCCATTTGACCTATATTGACTCATATTATCCGATTCAAAGTGTTTAAGTCATTTATACCCAGATTCTTTCTCATTTGACTGTGTTTGACTCAAATCGATGTATTTCTAGGGTTTTACGATATTTTGAATGGGAAATATGTCTTTTTCTACCTTAAAATGATCCAATTTGATCTATATTGACTCATATCATCCAATTCGAAGTGGTTAAGTGATTTTATACCAAGAACCTCTACCATTTGACCGAGTTTGACTAAAATTAATTTATTTCAGGTGTTTGTGATATATTCAAGGGTAAATACGCCATTTTCTACCAAAAATTGATCCTATTTAACCTATCATTACTCATACGTCAGATTCGAAGTGTTTAAGTCATTTATTATGCAAAACCTCTCTCTTTTGACCGAGTTTGACTCAAATCAATGTATTTCATGTGTTTATGACATGTTCACGGGTAAATACGTGATTTTCTACCCAAAACGGATCCCATTTGCCTTATTTTGACATACATCGTCCAATTCGAAGTGTTTAAGTCATTTTATACCCAGAACCTCTCGCGTTTGACCAAGTTTACTCAAACCAATGTATTTCAAGTGTTTAGGCATGTTCAAGAGTAAATACGTCATTTTCTACCCAAAATTGATCCTATTTTATCTATATTGACTCATATCGTCCGATTCAAAGTAATTAAATCATTTATACCCAGAACCTCTCCCATTGGACCAAGTTTAACTCAAATCGATGTATTTCAAGTGTTTATGACATGTTAAAGGGTAAATACGTCATTTTCTACCAAAAAATGAAACCATTTGACCTATAATTACTCATATAGTCCGATTTGAAGTGTTTAGGTCATTTAATACACAAAACATCTCACATTTATCCTAGTTTGACTTAAAGGGATGTATTTCAAGTGTTTATGACATGTTCAAGATTAAATACGTCATTTTCTACCCAAAACTGATCCCATTTGACCTATATTAACTCATATTTTCTTATTCTAAGTGTTTAAGTCATTTAATACCCAAAACCTTTTTCATTTGACCGAGTATGACTTAATCTGATGTATTTGAAGTGATTATGACATGTTCAAGGGTAAATACGTCATTTTCTACCCATAACTAATCCTATTTGACCTATATTACCTCATATCGTCCCATTCGAAGTGTTTAGGACTTTTCATACCCTAAACCTCTCCCGTTTGACCGAGTTTGACTCAAATCGATGTATTTCAAGTGTTTATGACATGTTCAAGGGTAAATTCTTCATTTTCTTACCAAATTTGATCCCATTTGACCCATATTGACTCATATCGTCCGATTCGAAGTCATTTCATACCCACAACCTCTCCCATTTGACCGAGTTTGAGTCAAATCAATTTATTTCAAGTGTTTATGATATGTTCAAGGGTAAATACGTCATTTTCTACCAAAAATTAATCCTATTTAACCTATAATTACTCATATCATTGGATTCAAAGTGTTTAGGTCATTTAATACACAAAACTTCTCTCGTTTGACTGAGTTTGACTCAAATTGATGTATTTTAAGTGTTTATGAGATCAATAAGGGTAAATACGTCATTTTCAACCAAAAATTGAACCCATTTGACCTATAATGACTCATATAGTCCGATTCAAAGTGTTTAGGTCATTTAATACACAAAACCTCTCACGTTTGACCAAATTTGACTCAAATCGATTTATTTCAGGTGTTTATGACATGTTCAAGAGTAAATATGTCATTTTCTACCCAAAATTAATCCTATTTTATCTTTATGGACTCATATCGTCCGATTCAAAGTGTTTAAATCGTTTATACCCAAAACCTCTCCTTTTGTCCGAGTTTGACTCTAATGGATGTATTTCAAGTGTTTATGACATGTTCAAAGGTAAATACGTTATTTCTTACCCGAAATTGATTCTATCTGACCTATATTGACTCATATCATTTGATTCAATGTGTTTAGGTCATTTAATACACAAAACCTCTCCCGCTTGACCGAGTTTGAATAATATCAATTTATTTCAAGTCTTGGTAACATGTTAATGGGTAAATAAGTTAATGTGAATCTAGGTATTGAAACCTTAATCCACACAAAAGGGATAGAACTAGATAGAAAACCCTCTAAAGCTAAGCACCAAAGGTTTAAAATCTAGGGCGAAAGTTTATGAATTGATTAAAGCAAAGCACCCTCAATTCCTACACTTCCTCACGTGAATCTAAAGCTTTAAGCACCAATTCACAACTCTTTGTTACACACAAAGAAAAACAACAAACTCTCTAAGTTTATTGAAGAATCTATTGAAAAGAATCTCCAAATCTGATTTTTCCAAGCTTGGGTGCACATCTATTTATACCCATAGCTTGAGAGTTTCAATCATATTATGACTAGGCCTCCTACTTCTAAAAGGACTCCTAATAACCAATAGGATAATGCCACCTATTTATTACATAATCCTACTAAAACTCTAACACTATCTTATCTTACTTAGAATCTTATCCTACCTAAAAAGATAATATTACAAATTAACTACTCTAATCCTATTTTATTTAAAGTAAAACACTAAATATCCAATCCCATGTGTGTAGCCACGTCCATACCCATGCCATGTCACTTGCCATGTCACTTAAGTCGTAATAAAGCACCGATAAGATGTAATAAGCACATCTCAATGTAACGAGCACCTCCCCTTGTCTTAAAATTTTCCTCCTTGGTCAAAATTTTCAATCTTCGAAAATTACTCCAAGATTTTAGCTTTTGATCAAGGCCTTCCATCAATCATCACCTCCATGGCTTCCACAATTATAGAATCATAAAACCTGAAAATGGAAAGTTCAAAAACACACCTATGCCTAAAATGAGAAAAACCCTATCAAATGAAATGGGAGAAAACTCATAGGAAAAACCAACTTATTCCCCATGTCCACCTATCCTCATTTACATTTGCATGTTATCATGCACATGCAAATGTTCCCCTTTGATGCACCTAGAAGATTCGTGTCTCCATAAGCCAACAACTCTCCCATGGTAGCATTCTTCTTTAAAGCTTCAACCAATCCTTCGAATTTGGCATCCTCTATCATATCATCCTCCTCTTCTTCAAAAGAGTTTGTCCTCAAACTTCGAAGTTGATCATCAGGCACATAAGGTGCTAAGTCGCCTATATTGAATGTGGCATGAACTCCATAGTCTCCAGGCAACTGAAGCTTATATGCATAATCACCCACCTTACTGATGATTTTGAATGGACCATCACACCTAGGCATAAGCTTGTTCTTACGTCGATTAGGAAATCTTTCCTTCCTCAAGTGTAACCAAACCAAGTCTCCCTCCTTGTAAGTATGTTGAGTCTTGTGTTTGTTAGCTCTATCCTTATAGATATCATTGACCTTCTCAATTCTTGCTCTCACTTGGGTGTGAAGCTTTTGCATATAGTCAACCTTGGCCTTCGCATCCTTCTCTAATTCCCTTCCATCCACCAATAACACTCCCTTGCCATTATCTTTGTTAGAACGAGTTTTTAGAGCCATAAAAGGCTTCAAAGCAAATGCTTTGGCTTGTGCATGCTTCCTCACAACATATATGTTTGTCCTTCCATCAAACTTTACAAATCTGTCATATTGCCAAGGTCTTCCCAAGAGAATATGACACGCATCCATGGGACAAACATCACAAAGCACTTGATCTTCATAATTGCCAATTTTGAACGAAATCAATGCTTGTTTACTAACCTTTACATCACTTGAATTGCTAAGCCAATGGAGCTTATATGGTTGAGGATGGATTTGATTGGGCACCTCCAACTTGTCCACCAAGAGTGTAGAAACCACGTTAGTGCAACTCCCCGAATCTATAATCACATCACATAGTCTTCCTTGGACATTGCATCTTGTGAGGAAGATTTTCTCCCTTTGGCTCTCCTCTAATGGTAAGGACTTGGATTGCAATGCCCTTCGCAATACTAGGCTAGATCCCCTAGTTTCTGCCATCACCTCCTCCACATCCTTCTCTAGGACTTCAAAAGATGTGTTACCTTCTTCCTCTTCAAGCTCATGCTCCTCTTCTTCAAAGGTTTCATCTTCCTCCCAAGTCCGAGTAGTAGCAATCCTAGCATGGGGACAATCCCATTGGATATGGCCTTGTCCCTTACATTTGAAGCAAGTTCGTTGATCTCCCATAGGGGGCCTCGAACTTCCTCCCTTATCTCTCCCAAAAGATTGTGGCTTTATGGATTTCTCGAGATTAGGCTTCACATTAGACATCTCACGCACCCCTTTAGCTTCAAATGATCGAAAGATCCCTCTAGGTTTACGTGTTTTCCTTTCAACCCTAGTTGCTATTGTACACACCTCATCAAAGCTCCAATAGGGTTGTAATTCCACCTTTTCCTTGATTGGGTCATTTAACCCAGCCACAAAACGAGCCACCTTGTGGTCTTCTTTCTCCTCTAGCCCACACACCATGGCTAGATTTTCGAATTCCATCAAGTATTCCTCCATAGACCTCCTTTCTTGCTTCAAAGTATGCATTTTTATAAAATTGTTTTGTTCAAAGTCTTGAGGAACAAACCTTTTTTGCATGTACTTCTTTAGTTTTGTCCAAGATGAGATCTTGGAACGCCCCTCCTTTCTCCTCTTCTTTTGCAAACCTTCAAGCCATAAACTTGCATAAGAAGTGAGTTTGAGTTCAGCAACCTTAAAGGATCTATGATCATCATAGTCCTTATATCTGAAAATTCGTTCAACTCTACGGATCCAATCTAGGAATTTGTCTGGGTCCAAACTGCCATTGAACTCAGGGATTTCAAGTCTCAAGCTTTGATCCTCTTTCCCCCTTAAACTCTTTCTCCTATGCCCTTTATATGATTCCTTATCATCACCTGAAGAGGATGGGTCCCTCTTGCTAGGCCTCCTTGAGCTTCTAACACTAGATTCACCATCACTTTCGCTAGAGTTAGATTCATGCGAAGAGAGTTTACCTTTGCTTGAGGACTTTTCCTTCTTCCCCACGATTTGCAACAGCTCGTTCATACGTTCCTTCAGTTCCTTCAACTCGCGTTCTATGCACAAGGCTTTGGCTTCTTGTAAGGTTAAACCTTTTTTGAAGCCTGGTGGCATCTCGTGTGCATCATCACCACTGGAATCCATATTGCTTGAGTATTCTTCGAATCCTCTCAACGAGAGCACCAAAAGTTGATGTGAATCTAGGTATTGAAACCTTAATCCACACAAAAGGGATAGAACTAGATAGAAAACCCTCTAAAGCTACGCACCAAAGGTTTAAAATCTAGGGCGAAAGTTTAAGAATTGATTAAAGCAAAGCACCCTCAATTCCTACACTTCCTCATGTGAATCTAAAGCTTTAAGCACCAATTCACAACTCTTTGTTACACACAAAGAAAAACAACAAACTCTCTAAGTTTATTGAAGAATATATAGAAAAGAATCTCCAAATCTGATTTTTCCAAGCTTGGGTGCACATCTATTTATACCCATAGCTTGAGAGTTTCAATCATATTATGACTAGGCCTCCTACTTCTAAAAGGACTCCTAATAACCAATAGGATAATGCCACCTATTTATTACATAATCCTACTAAAACTCTAACACTATCTTATCTTAATTAGAATCTTATCCTACCTAAAAAGATAATATTACAAATTAACTACTCTAATCCTATTTTATTTAAAGTAAAACACTAAATATCCAATCCCATGTGTGTAGCCACGTCCATACCCATGCCATGTCACTTGCTATGTCACTTAAGTCGTAATAAAGCACCGATAAGATGTAATAAGCACATCTCAATGTAACAAGCACCTCCCCTTGTCTTAAAATTTTCCTCCTTGGTCAAAATTTTCAATCTTCGAAAATTACTCCAAGATTTTAGCTTTTGATCAAGGCCTTCCATCAATCATCACCTCCATGGCTTCCACAATTATAGAATCATAAAACCTGAAAATGGAAAGTTCAAAAACACACCTATGCCTAAAATGAGAAAAACCCTATCAAATGAAATGGGAGAAAACTCATAGGCAAAACCAACTTATTCCCCATGTCCACCTATCCTCATTTACATTTGCATGTTATCATGCACATGCAAATGTTCCCCTTTGATGCACCTAGAAGATTCGTGTCTCCATAAGCCAACAACTCTCCCATGGTAGCATTCTTCTTTAAAGCTTCAACCAATCCTTCGAATTTGGCATCCTCTATCATATCATAAGTCATTTTCAAAAAGAAACTAATCCCCTTTGACCTATATTGACTCAAATCGTCCGATTCAAAGAGTTTAAGTCACTTTATATCCATAACCTCTCCCGTTTGATCGAGCTTGACTCAAATCGATGTATTTGAAGTGTTTATGACATGTTCAAGGGTAAATACGTCATTTTCTACACAAAACTGATCCCATTTGACCTATATTGACACATATTATCCGATTCAAAGTGTTTAAGTCATTTATAACCAGATTCTTTATCATTTGACTGTGTTTGACTCAAATCGATGTATTTCTAGGGTTTTATGACATTTTGAATGGTAAATATGTCTTTTTCTACCTTAAAATGATCCAATTTGATCTATATTGACTCATATCATCCAATTCAAAGTGGTTAAGTCATTTTATACCAAGAACCTCTACCATTTGACCGAGTTTGACTAAAATTAATTTATTTTAGGTGTTTGTGATATATTCAAGGGTAAATACGCCATTTTCTACCAAAAATTGATCCTATTTAACCTATCATTACTCATACGTCAGATTCGAAGTGTTTAAGTCATTTAATATGCAAACCCTCTCTCTTTTGACCGAGTTTGACTCGAATCAATGTATTTCATGTGTTTATGACATGTTCACGGGTAAATACGTGATTTTCTACCCAAAACGGATCCCATTTGCCTTATTTTGACATACATCGTCCAATTCGAAGTGTTTAAGTCATTTTATACCCAGAACCTCTCGCGTTTGACCAAGTTTACTCAAACCAATGTATTTCAAGTGTTTAAGCATGTTCAAGAGTAAATACGTCATTTTCTACCCAAAATTGATCCTATTTTATCTATATTGACTCATATCGTCCGATTCAAAGTAATTAAATCATTTATACCCAGAACCTCTCCCATTGGACCAAGTTTAACTCAAATCGATGTATTTCAAGTGTTTATGACATGTTAAAGGGTAAATACGTCATTTTCTACCAAAAAATGAAACCATTTGACCTATAATTACTCATATAGTTCGATTTGAAGTGTTTAGGTCATTTAATACACAAAACATCTCACATTTATCCAAGTTTGACTTAAAGGGATGTATTTCAAGTGTTTATGACATGTTAAAGATTAAATACGTCATTTTCTACCCAAAACTGATCCCATTTGACCTATATTAACTCATATTGTCTGATTCTAAGTGTTTAAGTCATTTAATACCCAAAACCTTTTTCATTTGACCGAGTATGACTCAATCTGATGTATTTGAAGTGATTATGACATGTTCAAGGGTAAATACGTCATTTTCTACCCATAACTAATCCTATTTAACCTATATTACCTCATATCGTCTGATTC
Source organism: Dysphania ambrosioides (assembly GCA_026401315.1). Classification (NCBI taxonomy): domain Eukaryota; kingdom Viridiplantae; phylum Streptophyta; class Magnoliopsida; order Caryophyllales; family Amaranthaceae; genus Dysphania; species Dysphania ambrosioides. Next base: position 17,679,552 of record CM048666.1, read on the forward strand.
GAAGTGTTTAGGACTTTTCATACCCTGAACCTCTCCCGTTTGACCGAGTTTGACTCAAATCGATGTATTTCAAGTGTTTATGACATGTTCAAGGGTAAATTCTTCATTTTCTTACCAAATTTGATCCCATTTGACCTATATTGACTCATATCGTCCGATTCGAAGTCATTTCATACCCACAACCTCTCCCATTTGACCGAGTTTGAGTCAAATCAATTTATTTCAAGTGTTTATGATATGTTTAAGGGTAAATACGTCATTTTCTACCAAAAATTAATCCTATTTAACCTATAATTACTCATATCATTGGATTCAAAGTGTTTAGGTCATTTAATACACAAAACTTCTCTCGTTTGACTGAGTTTGACTCAAATTGATGTATTTTAAGTGTTTATGAGATCAATAAGGGTAAATACGTCATTTTCAACCAAAAATTGAACCCATTTGACCTATAATGACTCATATAGTCCGATTCAAAGTGTTTAGGTCATTTAATACACAAAACCTCTCACGTTTGACCAAATTTGACTCAAATCGATTTATTTCTGGTGTTTATGACATGTTCAAGAGTAAATATGTCATTTTCTACCCAAAATTAATCCTATTTTATCTTTATGGACTCATATCGTCCGATTCAAAGTGTTTAAATCGTTTATACCCAAAACCTCTCCTTTTGTCCGAGTTTGACTCTAATGGATGTATTTCAAGTGTTTATGACATGTTCAAAGGTAAATACGTTATTTCTTACCCGAAATTGATTCTATCTGACCTATATTGACTCATATCATTTGATTCAATGTGTTTAGGTCATTTAATACACAAAACCTCTCCCGCTTGACCGAGTTTGAATAATATCAATTTATTTCAAGTCCTGGTAACATGTTAATGGGTAAATAAGTCATTTTCAAAAAGAACCTAATCCCCTTTGACCTATATTGACTCAAATCGTCCGATTCAAAGAGTTTAAGTCAATTTATATCCATAACCTCTCCCGTTTGATCGAGCTTGACTCAAATCGATGTATTTGAAGTGTTTATGACATGTTCAAGGGTAAATACGTCATTTTCTACACAAAACTGATCCCATTTGACCTATATTGACTCATATTATCCGATTCAAAGTGTTTAAGTCATTTATACCCAGATTCTTTCTCATTTGACTGTGTTTGACTCAAATCGATGTATTTCTAGGGTTTTATGACATTTTGAATGGTAAATATGTCTTTTTCTACCTTAAAATGATCCAATTTGATCTATATTGACTCAAATCATCCAATTCGAAGTGGTTAAGTGATTTTATACCAAGAACCTCTACCATTTGACCGAATTTGACTAAAATTAATTTATTTCAGGTGTTTATGATATATTCAAGGGTAAATACGCCATTTTCTACCAAAAATTGATCCTATTTAACCTATCATTACTCATACGTCAGATTCGAAGTGTTTAAGTCATTTAATATGCAAAACCTCTCTCTTTTGACCGAGTTTGACTCGAATCAATGTATTTCATGTGTTTATGACATGTTCACGGGTAAATACGTGATTTTCTACCGAAAACGGATCCCATTTGCCTTATTTTGGCATACATCGTCCAATTCGAAGTGTTTAAGTCATTTTATACCCAGAACCTCTCGCGTTTGACCAAGTTTACTCAAACCAATGTATTTCAAGTGTTTAGGCATGTTCAAGAGTAAATACGTCATTTTCTACCCAAAATTGATCCTATTTTATCTATATTGACTCATATCGTCCGATTCAAAGTAATTAAATCATTTATACCCAGAACCTCTCCCATTGGACCAAGTTTAACTCAAATCGATGTATTTCAAGTGTTTATGACATGTTAAAGGGTAAATACGTCATTTTCTACCCAAAAATGAAACCATTTGACCTATAATTACTCATATAGTCCGATTTGAAGTGTTTAGGTCATTTAATACACAAAACATCTCACATTTATCTAAGTTTCACTTAAAGGGATGTATTTCAAGTGTTTATGACATGTTCAAGATTAAAAACGTCATTTTCTACCCAAAACTGATCCCATTTGACCTATATTAACTCATATTTTCTTATTCTAAGTGTTTAAGTCATTTAATACCCAAAACCTTTTTCATTTGACCGAGTATGACTCAATCTGATGTATTTTAAATGATTATGACATGTTCAAGGGTAAATACATCATTTTCTACCCATAACTAATCCTATTTGACGTATATTACCTCATATCGTCCGATTCGAAGTGTTTAGGACTTTTCATACCCTGAACCTCTCCCGTTTGACCGAGTTTGACTCAAATCGATGTATTTCAAGTGTTTATGACATGTTCAAGGGTAAATACTTCATTTTCTTACCAAATTTGATCCCATTTGACCTATATTGCCTCATATCGTCCGATTCGAAGTCATTTCATACCCACAACCTCTCCCATTTGACCGAGTTTGAGTCAAATCAATTTATTTCAAGTGTTTATGATATGTTCAAGGGTAAATACGTCATTTTCTACCAAAAATTAATCCTATTTAACCTATAATTACTCATATCATTGGATTCAAAGTGTTTAGGTCATTTAATACACAAAACTTCTCTCGTTTGACCGAGTTTGGCTCAAATTGATGTATTTTAAGTGTTTATGATATCAATAAGGGTAACTACGTCATTTTCAACCAAAAACCGAACCCATTTGACCTATAATGACTCATGTAGTCCGATTCAAAGTGTTTAGGTCATTTAATACACAAAACCTCTCACGTTTGACCAACTTTGACTCAAATCGATTTATTTCAAGTGTTTATGACATATTCAAGAGTAAATATGTCATTTTCTACCCAAAATTAATCCTATTTTATCTTTATGGACTCATATCGTCCGATTCAAAGTGTTTAAATCGTTTATACCCAGAACCTCTCCTTTTGTCTGAGTTTGACTCTAATGGATGTATTTCAAGTGTTTATGACATGTTCAAAGGTAATTACGACATTTTTTACCCGAAATTGATTCTATTAGACCGATATTGACTCATATCATTTGATTCAATGTGTTTAGGTCATTTATACACAAAACCTCTCCCGTTTGACCGAGTTTGAATAATATCAATTTATTTCAAGTCTTGGTAACATGTTAATGGGTAAATGTGTCATTTTCAAAAAGAAACTAATCCCCTTTGACCTATAATGACTCAAATCGTCCGATTCAAAGAGTTTAAGTCAATTTATATCCATAACCTCTCCCGTTTGATCGAGCTTGACTTAAATCGATGTATTTGAAGTGTTTATGACATGTTCAAGGGTAAATACGTCATTTTCTACACAAAACTAATCCCATTTGACCTATATTGACTCATATTATCCGATTCAAAGTGTTTAAGTCATTTATACCCAGATTCTTTCCCATTTGACTGTGTTTGACTCAAAACGATGTATTTCTAGGGTTTTATGACATTTTGAATGGTAAATATGTCTTTTTCTACCTTAAAATGATCCAATTTGATCTATATTGACTCATATCATCCAATTCGAAGTGGTTAAGTCATTTTATACCAAGAACCTCTACCATTTGACCGAGTTTGACTAAAATTAATTTATTTTAGGTGTTTATGATATATTCAAGGGTAAATACGTCATTTTGTACCAAAATTTGATCCTATTTAACCTATCGTTACTCATACGTCAGATTCGAAGTGTTTAAGTCATTTAATATGCAAAACCTCTCTTTTTTGGCCGAGTTTGACTCGAATCAATGTATTTCATGTGTTTATGACATGTTCACGGGTAAATACGTGATTTTCTACCCAAAACGGATCCCATTTGCCTTATTTTGACATACATCGTCCAATTCCAAGTGTTTAAGTCATTTTATACCCAGAACCTCTCGCGTTTGACCAAGTTTACTCAAACCAATGTATTTCAAGTGTTTAAGGCATGTTCAAGAGTAAATACGTCATTTCCTACCCAAAATTGATCCTCTTTTATCTATATTGACTCATATCGTTCAATTCAAAGTAATTAAATCATTTATACCTAGAACCTCTCCTATTGGACCGAGTTTGACTCAAATCGATGGATTTCAAGTGTTTATGACATGTTAAAGGGTAAATACGTCATTTTCTACCAAAAACTGAAACCATTTGACCTATAATTACTCATATAGTCCGATTTGAAGTGTTTAGGTCATTTAATACACAAAACATCTCACATTTATCCAAGTTTGACTTAAAGAGATGTATTTCAAGTGTTTATGACATGTTCAAGATTAAATACGTCATTTTCTACCCAGAACTGATCCCATTTGACCTATATTAACTAATATTTTCTTATTCTAAGTGGTTAAGTCATTTAATACCCAGAACCTTTTTCATTTGACCGAGTATGACTCAATCTGATGTATTTGAAGTGATTATGACATGTTCAAGGGTAAATACGTCATTTTCTACCCATAACTAATCCTATTTGACCTATATTACCTCATATCGTCCGATTCGAAGTGTTTAGGACTTTTCATACCCTAAACCTCTCCCGTTTGACCGAGTTTGACTCAAATCGATGTATTTCAAGTGTTTATGACATGTTCAAGGGTAAATACTTCATTTTCTTACCAAATTTGATCCCATTTGACCTATATTGACTCATATCGTCCGATTCGAAGTCATTTCATACCCATAACCTCTCCCATTTGACCGAGTTTGAGTCAAATCAATTTATTTCAAGTGTTTATGATATGTTCAAGGGTAAATACGTCATTTTCTACCAAAAATTGATCCTATTTAACCTATAATTACTCATATCATTGGATTCAAAGTGTTTAGGTCATTTAATACACAAAACTTCTCTCGTTTGACCGAGTTTGGCTCAAATTGATGTATTTTAAGTGTTTATGATATCAATAAGGGTAAATACGTCATTTTCAACCAAAAACTGAACCCATTTGACCTATAATGACTCATATAGTCTGTTTCAAAGTGTTTAGGTCATTTAATACACAAAACCTCTCACGTTTGACCAAGTTTGACTCAAATCGATTTATTTCAAGTGTTTATGACATGTTCAAGAGTAAATATGTCATTTTCTACCCAAAATTAATCCTATTTTATCTTTATGGACTCATATCGTCCGATTCAAAGTGTTTAAATCGTTTTTACCCAGAACCTCTCCTTTTGTCCGAGTTTGACTCTAATGGATGTATTTCAAGTGTTTATGACATGTTCAAAGGTAAATACGTCAATTTTTACCCGAAATTGATTCTATTTCACCTATATTGACTCATATCATTTGATTCAATGTGTTTAGGTCATTTAATACACAAAACCTCTCCCATTTGACCGAGTTTGAATAATATCAATTTATTTCAAGTCTTGGTAACATGTTAATGGGTAGATGTGTCATTTTTAAAAAGAAACTAATCCTCTTTGACCTATATTGACTCAAATCGTCCGATTCAAAGAGTTTAAGTCACTTTATATCCATAACCTCTCCCGTTTGATCGAGCCTGACTCAAATCGATGTATTTGAAGTGTTTATAACATGTTCAAGGGTAAATACGTCATTTTCTACACAAAACTGATCCCATTTGACCTATATTGACTCATATTATCCGATTCAAAGTGTTTAAGTCATTTATACCCAGATTCTTTCCCATTTGACTGTGTTTGACTCAAATCCATGTATTTCTAGGGTTTTATGACATTTTGAATGGTAAATATGTATTTTTCTACCTTAAAATGATCCAATTTGATCTATATTGACTCATATCATCCAATTCGAAGTGGTTAAGTCATTTTATACCAAGAACGTCTACCATTTGACCGAGTTTGACTAAAATTAATTTATTTCAGGTGTTTATGATATATTCAAGGGTAAATACGTCGTTTTCTACCAAAAATTGATCATATTTGACCTATCATTACTCATACGTTAGATTCAAAGTGTTTAAGTCATTTAATATGCAAAACCTCTCTCTTTTGACCGAGTTTGACTCGAATCAATGTATTTCATGTGTTTATGACATGTTCATGGGTAAATAGGTGATTTTCTACCCAAAATGGATCCCATTTGCCTTATTTTGACATACATCGTCCAATTCAAGAGTTTGACCCAGTTTATGCAAACCAATGTATTTTAAGTGTTTAAGGCATGTTCAAGAGTAAATACGTCATTTTCTACCCAAAATTGATCCTATTTTATCTTTATTGACTCATATCGTTCGAATCAAACTAATTAAATCATTTATACCCAGAACCTCTCCCATTGGACCGAGTTTGACTCAAATCGATGTATTTCAAGTGTTTATGACATGTTAAAGGGTAAATACGTCATTTTCTACCTTATCCCATATGACTTGTACTTACTCATATCGTCTGATTCAAAGTGTTTAGCTCATTTAGTAAACAATACCTCTCTCCTTTAACCTGACTCAAATTGATGTATTTTAGGTGTTTATGACATGGTCAAGGGTAAATACATCATTTCCAGTCAAAAACTACACCCATTTGACCTATAATGACTCGTATAGTCCTATTCGAAGTGTTTAGGTCATTTAATACACAAATACTATCGGGTTTGACTCAAATCAATGTATTTCATGTGTTTATAACATGTTCACGGGTAAATACGTGGTTTTCCACCCAAAACTGATCCTATTCGCCTTATTTTGACACACATCATCCAATTCGAAGTGTTTAAGTCATTTTATACCCAGAAAGTCTCGTGTTTGACCAATTTTACTCAAACCAATGTATTTCAAGTGTTTAAGACATGTTCAAGAGTAAATACGTCATTTTCTACCCAAAATTGGTCCTATTTTATCTATATTGCATCATATCGTCCGATTCGAAGTGCGTAAATAATTTATACCCAGAATCTCTCCCATTGGACCGAGTTTGACTCAAATCGATGTATTTCAAGTGTTTATGACATGTTAAAGGGTATATACGTTATTTTCTACCAAAAATTGGAACCATTTGACCTATAATTACTCATATAGTTCGATTTGAAGTGTTTAGGTCATTTAATACACAAAACATCTCACGTTTATCCTAGTTTGACTTAAAGCGATGTATTTCAAGTGTTTATGACATGTTCAAGATTAAATACGTCATTTTCTACCCAAAACTGATCCCATTTGACCTATTTTAACTCATATTGTCTTATTCGAAGTGTTTAAGTCATTTAATACCCAAAACCTTTTTCATTTGACAGAGTATGACTCAATCTGATGTATTTGAAGTGATTATGACATGTTCAAGGGTAAATACGTCATTTTCTACCCATAACTAATCCTATTTGACCTATATTACCTCATATCGTCCGATTCGAAGTGTTTAGGACATTTCATACCCAAAACCTCTCCCGTTTGACCGAGTTTGACTCAAATCGATGTATTTCAAGTGTTTATGACATGTTCAAGGGTAAATACTTCATTTTCTTCCCAAATTTGATCATATTTGGCCTATATTGACTCATATCGTCCGATTCGAAGTCATTTCATACCCACAACCTCTCCCATTTGACCAAGTTTGAGTCAAATCAATTTATTTCAAGTGTTTATGATATGTTCAAGGGTAAATACGTCATTTTCTAATAAAATTTGATCCTATTTAACCTATAATTACTCATATCATTGGATTCAAAGTGTTTAGGTCATTTAATACAGAAAACCTCTCTCGTTTGACCGAGTTTGACTCAAGTTGATGTATTTTAAGTGTTTATGAGATCAATAAGGGTAAATACATCATTTTCAACCAAAAACTGAACCCATTTGACATATAATGACTCATATAGTCCGATTCAAAGTGTTTAGGTCATTTAATACATAAAACCTCTCACGTTTGACCAAGTTTGACTCAAATCGATTTATTTCAAGTGTTTATGACATGTTCAAGAGTAAATATGTCATTTTCTACCCAAAATTAATCCTATTTTATCCTTATGGACATATATCGTCCAATTCAAAGTGTTTAAATCGTTTATACCCAGAACCTCTCCTTTTGTCCGAGTTTGACTCTAATGGATGTATTTCAAGTGTTTATGACATGTTCAAAGGTAAATACGTTAATTTTCTACCCGAAATTGATTCTATTTGACCTATATTGAATCATATCATTTTATTCAATGTGTTTAGGTCATTTAATACACAAAACCTCTCCCGTTTGATCGAGTTTGAATAATATATTTATTTCAAGTCTTGGTAACATGTTAATGGGTAAATGTGTTATTTTCAAACGGAAACTAATCTCATTTGACCTATATTGACTCATATCATCCGATTCGAAGAGTTTAAGTCACTTTATATCCATAACCTCTCCCGTTTGACCGAGCTTGAATCAAATCGATGTATTTGGAGTGTTTATAACATGTTCAAGGGTAAATACATCATTTTCTACACAAACCTGATCCCATTTCACCTATATTGACTCATATTATCCGATTCAAAGTGTTGAAGTCATTTATACCCAGATTCTTTCCCATTTGATTGTGTGTGACTCAAATCGATGTATTTCTAGGGTTTTATGACATTTTGAATGGTAAATATGACTTTTTCTACCTTAAAATGATCCAATTTGATCTATATTGACTCATATCATCCAATTCAAAGTGGTTAAGTCATTTTATACGAAGAACCTCTACCATTTGACCGAGTTTGACTAAAATTAATTTATTTCAGCTGTTTATGATATATTCAAGGGTAAATACATCATTTTGTACCAAAAACTTATCCTATTTGACTTGTACTTACTCATATCGTCTGATTCAAAGTGTTTAGCTCATTTAGTACACAAAACCTCTCTCATTTAACCGAGTTTGACTCAAATTGATGTATTTCAGGTGTTTATGACATGTTCAAGGGTAAATACATCATTTCCAACCAAAAACTATACCCATTTGACCTATATTGACCGTGTTTGACTCAAATTGATGTATTTCTAGTGTTTTATGACATTTTGAATGGTAAATATGTCATTTTCTACCTTAAAATGAACCAATTTGATCTATATTGACTCATATCATCCAATTCGAAGTGGTGAAGTGATTTTATACCAAGAACCTCAACCATTTGACCGAGTTTGACTAAAATTAATTTATTTCAGGTGTTTATGATATATTCAAGGGTAAATACTTCATTTTGTTCCAAAAATTGATCCTATTTAACCTATCATTACTCATACTTCAAATTCGAAGTGTTTCACTCATTAAATACGCAAAACCTCTCTCTTTTGACCGAGTTTGACTCGAATCAATGTATTTTATGTGTTTATGACATGTTCACGGGTAAATACATCATTTTCTACCCAAAACTTATCCCATTTGCGTTATATTGACTCACATCGTCTGATTCGAAGTGTTTAAGTCATTTTATACCCAAAACCTCTCACGTTTGACCAAGTTTACTGAAATCGATTTATTTCCAGTGTTTCAGACATGTTAAAGAGTAAATATGTAATTTTCTACCCAAAATTGGTCCTATTTTATCTATATTGCCTCATATCGTTCGATTCGAAGTGTTTAAATCATTTATACCCAGAACCTCTCCCTTTTGACCGAGTTTGACTCAAATTAATGTATTTCAAGTGTTTATGACATATTCAAAGGTAAATATATCATTTTCTACCCAAGAACTTATCCCATTTGACTTGTACTTACTCATATCGTCTGCTTCAAAGTGTTTAGCTCATTTAGTACACAAAACTTCTCTCGTTTAACCGAGTTTGACTCAAATTGATGTATTTCAGGTGTTTATGACATGTTCAAGGGTAAATACATCATTTCCAACCAAAAACAATACCCATTTGACCTATAATGACTCGTATAGTCCTATTCGAAGTGTTTAGGTCATTTAATACACAAAAACTCTCCGGTTTGACCGAGTTTGGCTCAAATCAATGTATTTCATGTGTTTATGACATGTTCACGGGTAAATACGTGGTTTTCTACCCAGAACTGATCCCATTTCCCTTATTTTGACACACATCGTCCAATTCGAAGTGTTTAAGTCATTTTATACCCAGAACCTCTCGCGTTTGACCAAGTTTACTCAAACTGATGTATTTCAAGTGTTTAAGGCATGTTCAAGAGTAAATACGTCATTTTCCACCCAAAATTGGTCCTATTTTATCTATATTGCCTCATATCATCCGATTCGAAGTGCGTAAATAATTTATACCCAGAATCTCTCCCATTAAACCGAGTTTGACTCAAATCGATGTATTTCAAGTGCTTATGACATGTTCAAGGGTTAATACGTCATTTTCTACCAAAAATTGAAACAATTTGACCTATAATGACTCATATAGTCCGATTTGAAGTGTTTAGGTCATTTAATACAAAAAACCTCTCATGTTTATCCAAGTTTGACTTAAATCGATGTATTTCAAGTGTTTATGACATGTTCAAGATTAAATACGTCATTTTCTACCCAAAACTGATCCCATTTGACCTATATTGACTCATATAGTTTGATTCAAAGTGTTTAATTGATTTAATACCCAGAACCTTTTTCATTTGACCGAGTATGACTCAATTCTATGTATTTGAAGTGTTTATGACATGTTCAAGGGTAAATACGTCATTTTCTACCAATAACTAATCTTATTTTACCTATATTACCTCACATCGTCCGATTCGAAGTGTTTAGGACATTTCATACCCAGAACCTCTCCCGTTTGACCGAGTTTGTCTCATATCGATGTATTTCAAGTGTTTATGACATGTTCAATGGTAAATACTTCATTTTCTTCCCAAATTTGATCCCATTTGACCTATATTGACTCATATCGTCCGATTCGAAGTCATTTCATACCCACAACCTCTCCCATTTGACCGAGTTTGAGTCAATTCAATTTATTTTCAGTGTTTATGATATGTTTAAGGGTAAATACGTCATTTTCTACCAAAAATTGATCCCATTTAACCTATATTGACTCATATCGTCATATTTGAAGTGTTTAAATCATTAAATACCCATAACCTTTTTCATTTGAACGAGTATGACTCAATTCGATGTATTTGAAGTGTTTTTTACATGTTCAAGGGTAAATACGTCATTTTCTACCCAAAACTTATCCCATTTGCCTTATATTGACTCACATCGTTCGATTCGAAGTGTTTAAGTCATTTTATATCCATAACCTCTCCTTTTGTCCAAGTTTGACTCTAATGGATGTATTTCAAGTGTTTATGACATGTTCAAAGGTAAATACGCCATTTTCTACCCGAAATTGATACTATTTGACATATATTGACTCATATCATTTGATTCAATGTGTTTAGGTCATTTAATACACAAAACCTCTCCCGTTTGATCGAGTTTGAATAATATCAATTTATTTCAAGTCTTGGTAACATGGTTATGGGTTAATATGTCATTTTCAAATAGAAACTAATCCCATTTGACCTATATTGACTCATATCGTCCGATCGAAGAGTTTAAGTCACTTAATATCCATAACCTCTCCCGTTTGACCGAGCTTGACTCAAATCGATGTATTTGAAGTGTTTATGACATGTTCAAGGGTAAATACGTCATTTTCTACACAAAACTGATCCCATTTGACCTATATTGACTCATATTATTCGATTCAAAGTGGTTAAGTCATTTATACCCAGATTCTTTCCCATTTGACCGTGTTTGACTCAAATCGATGTATTTCTAGGGTTTTATGACATTTTGAATGGAAAATATCTCATTTTCTACATTAAAATGATCCAATTTGATCTATATTGACTCATATCATCCAATTCGAAGTGGTTAAGTTATTTTATACCAAGATCTTCTACCATTTGACCGAGTTTGACGAAAATTAATTTATTTCAGGTGTTTATGATATATTCAAGGGTAAATACGTCATTGTCTACGCAAAACTGATCCCATTTGACCTATATTGACTCATATCGTCATATTTGAAGTGTTTAAATCATTAAATACCCATAACCTTTTTCATTTGAACGAGTATGACTCAATTCGATGTATTTGAAGTGTTTTTTACATGTTCAAGGGTAAATACGTCATTTTTTTACCCAAAACTTATCCCATTTACCTTATATTGACTCACATCGTTCGATTCGAAGTGTTTAAGTCATTTTATATCCTGAACCTCTCACGTTTGACCAAGTTTACTCAAATCAATGTATTTCAAGTGTTTAAGACATGTTCAAGAGTAAATACGTCATTTTCTAGCCAAAAGTGGTCCTATTTTATCTATATTGCCTCATATCGTCCGATTCGAAGTGCGTAAATAATTTATACCCAGAATCTCTCCCATTGGACCGAGTTTGACTCAAATCGATGTATTTCAAGTGCTTAGGACATGTTCAAGGGTAAATACGTCATTTTCTACAAAAAATTGAAACAATTTGCCCTATAATGACTCATATAGTCCGATTTGAAGTGTTTAGGTCATTTAATACAGAAAACCTCTCACGTTTATCCAAGTTTTACTTAAATCGATATATTTCAAGTGTTTATGACATGTTCAAGATTAAATACGTCATTTTCTACCCAAAACTAATCCCATTTGACCTATGTTGACTCATATCGTTTGATTCAAATTGTTTAATTCATTGAATACCCAGAACCTATTTCATTTGACCGAGTATGACTCAATTCTATGTATTTAGAGTGTTTATGACATTTTTAAGGGTAAATACGTCATTTTCTACCGATAACTAATCCTATTTGACCTATATTACCTCATATCGTCCGATTCGAATTGTTTAGAACATTTCATACCCAGAACCTCTCCCGTTTGATCGAGTTTGACTCGAATCGATGTATTTCAAGTGTTTATGACATGTTCAAGGGTAAATACTTCATTTTCTTCCCAAAATTGATCCCATTTGACCTATATTGACTCATATCGTCCGATTCGAAGTCATTTCATACCCACAACTTCTCCCATTTAACCGAGTTTGAGTCATTTCAATTTATTTCTAGTGTTTATGATATGTTCAAGGGTAAATATTCATTTTCTACCATAAATTGATCCCATTTAACCTATAATTACTCAAATCATCGGATTCAAAGTGTTTACGTCATATAATACACAAAACCTCTCTCGTTTGACCGAGTTTGACACAAATTGATGTATTTCGAGTGTTTATGACATCTTTAAGGGTAAACACGCCATTTTCAACCAAAAACCGAACCCATTTGACCTATAATGACTCATATAGTCTGATTCAAAGTGTTTAGGTCATTTAATACAGAAAACCTCTCACGTTTGACCAAATTTTACTCAAATCGATTTAATTCAAGTGTTTATGACATGTTCAAGAGTAAATATGACATTTTCTACCCAAAGTTGAACCTATGTTATCTATATGGACTCATATCATCTGATTTAAAGTGTTTAAATCGTTTATATCCAGAACCTCTCCTTTTGTCCAAGTTTGGCTCTAATGAATGTATTTCAAGTGTTTATGACATGTTCAAAGGTAAATACGTCATTTTCTACCCGAAATTGATTCTATTTGACCTATATTGTCTCATAGAATTTGATTCAATGTGTTTAGGTCATTTAATACACAAAACCTCTTCTGTTTGACTGAGTTTGAATAATATCAATTTATTTCAAGTCTTGGTAACATGTTTATGGGTAAAGATGTCATTTTCAAACAGAAACTAATCCCATTTGACCTATATTGACTCATATCATCCAATCAAAGAGTTTAAGTCACTTTATATCCATAACCTCTCCCGTTTGACCGCGCTTGACTCAAATCGATGTATTTGAAGTGTTTATGACATGTTCAAGGGTAAATACGTCATTTTCTACACAAAACTGACCCCATTTGAGCTATATTGACACATATTATCCGATTCAAAGTGTTTAAGTCATTTATACCCAGATTCTTTCCCATTTAACCGTGTTTGACTCAAATCGATGTATTTCTAGGGTCTTACGACATTTTGAATGGTAAATATGTCATTTTCTGCCTTAAAATGATCCAATTTGATCTCTATTGACTCATATCATCCAATTCGAAGTGGTTAAGTCATTTTATACAAAGAACCTCCTCCATTCGACCGAGTTTGACAAAAATTAATTAATTTCAGGTGTTTATGATATGTTCAAGGATAAATACGTCATTTTCTCCCAAAAATTGATCCTATTTAACCTATCATTACTCATACATCAGATTCGAAGTGTTTAAGTCATTTAATACGCAAAACCTTTCTCGTTTGACCAAGTTTACCTCAAATCAATGTATTTCATATGTTTATGACATGTTCACGGGTAAATACGTCATTTTCTACCCAAACTTATCCCATTTGCCTTATATTGACTCATATCGTCTGATTCGAAGTGTTTAAGTCATTTTATACCCAAAACCTCTCATGGTTGACCAAGTTTACTCAAATCGATTTATTTCAAGTGTTTGAGACATGTTAAAGAGTAAATACGTCATTTTCTACCCAAAATTGGTCCTATTTTATCTATATTGCCTCATATCGTTTGATTCAAAGTGCTTAAATCATTTATACCCAGAACCTCTCTCATTTGACCGAGTTTGACTCAAATTAATGTATTTCAAGTGTTTGTGACATATTCAAAGGTAAATACATCATTTTCTACCCAAGAACTTATCCCATTTGACTTGTACTTACTCATATCGTCTGATTCAAAGTGTTTAGCTCATTTAGTACACAAAACCTCTCTCGTTTAACCGAGTTTGACTCAAATTGATGTATTTCAGGTGTTTATGACATGTTCAAGGGTAAATACGTCATTTCCAACCAAAAACTATACCCATTTGACCTATAATGACTCGTATAGTCCTATTCGAAGTGTTTGGGTCATTTAATACACAAATACTCTCCGGTTTGACTGAGTTTGACTCAAATCAATGTATTTCATGTGTTTATGACATGTTCACGGGTAAATACGTGGTTTTCTACCCAAAACTGATCCCATTTTCCTTATTTTGACACACATCGTTCAATTTGAAGTGTTTAAGTCATTTTATACCCATAACCTCTTATGATAGACCAAGTTTGACTCAAATCGATATATTTCAAGTGTTTATGGCATGTTCAAGAGTAAATACGTCATTTTCTACCCAAAATTGATCCTATTTCATCTATATTGACTCATATCGTCCGATTTGAAGTAATTAAATCATTTATACCCAGAACCTCTCCCATTGGACCGAGTTTGACTCAAATCGATGTATTTCAAGTGTTTATGACATGTTCAAGGGTAAATATATCATTTTCTACCAAAAATTGAAACCATTTGACCTATAATGACTCATATAGTCCGATTTGAAGTGTTTAGGTCATTTAATACAGAAAACCTCTCACGTTTATCCAAGTTTGACTTAAATAGATGTATTTCAAGTGTTTAAGACATGTTCAAGATTAAATACGTCATTTTCTACCCAAAACCGATCACATTTGGCTTATATTGACTCATATCATCAATTCGAAGTGTTTAAGTCATTTCATACCCAAAACCTTTTTGATTTGACCGAGTATGATTCAATTCGATGTATTTGAAGTGTTTATGACATGTTTAGGGCTAAATACATCATTTTCTACCCATTACTAATCCTATTTGACCTATATTACCTCACATCGTCCGTTTCGAAGTGTTTAGGACATTTCATACCCGGAACCTCTCTCGTTTGACCAAGTTTGACTCAAAACGATGTATTTAAAGTGTTTATGACATGTTCAAGGGAAAATACGTCGTTTTCTACCCAAAATTGATCCCATTTGACCTATATTGACTCATATTATTCGATTCGAAGTGTTTACCTCATTTAATACCCACAACCTCTCCCATTTGACCGAGTTTGAGTCAAATCAATTTATTTCAAGTGTTTATGATATGTTCAAGGGTAAATATGTCATTTTCTACCAAAAATTGATCCCATTTAACCTATAATTACTCATATCATCAGATTCAAAGTGATTAGGTCTTTTAATACACAAAACCTCTCTCGTTTGACGAAGATTGACTCAAATTGATGTATTTCAAGTGTTTATGACATCTTTAAGGGTAAATACGTCATTTTCAACCAAAAACTAAACCCATTTGACCTATAATGACTCATATATTCCGATTCAAAGTGTTTAGGTCATTTAATACGTAAAACCTCCCATGTTTGACCAAGTTTGACTCAAATAGATTTATTTCAAGTGTTTATGACATGTTCAAGAGTAAATATGTCTTTTTCTACCCAAAATTGATCCTATTTTATCGATATGGACTCATATCGTCCGATTCAAAGTGTTTAAATCTTTATACCCAGAACTTCTCCCCTTGTCCGAGTTTGACTCAAATGGATATATTTCAAGTGTTTATGACATGTTCAACGGTAAAGACGTCATTTTCTACCCGAAATTGATTCTATTCGGCCTATATTGACTCATATCGTTTGATTCAATGTGTTTAGGTCATTTAATACACAAAACCTCTCCTGTTTGACCGAGTTTGAATCAAATCAATGTATTTCAAGTCTTGGTAACATGTTTATGGGTAAATATGCATTTTCAAACCAAAACTAATCCCATTTGACCTATATTGACTCATATTGTCCGATTCAAAGAGTTTAAGTCACTTTATATCCGTAACCTCTCCCGTTTAAGCGAGTTTGACTCAAATCGATGTATTTCAAGTGTTTATGATATGTTGAAGGGTAAATACGTCATTTTCTCCACAAAACTAAGCCCATTTGACCTATATTGACTCATATTATCCGATTCAAAGTGTTTAAGTCATTTTATAGTCAGATGCTTTCCTGTTTAATCAAGTTTGACTCAAATCGATGTATTTTTAGCGTTTTATGACATTTTGAAGGGTAAATATGTCATTTTCTACCTTAAACTAATCCAATTTGACCTATATTGACTTATATCATCCGATTCAAAGTGGTTAAGACATTTTATACCTAGAACCTCTCTCATTTGACCATGTTTGACTCAAATCGATGTATTTCAAGTGTTTACGACATTTTCAAGGGAAATATGTCATTTTCTACCCAAAAACTTATCCCATTTGACCTATATTGACTCATATCATTCGATTTGAAGTGGTTAAGTTATTTTATACCCAGAACCTCTCTCATTTGACTGAGTTTGAATCAAATCGATGTATTTCAAGTGTTTATGGCATGTTCAAGGGTAAACACGTCATTTTCTACCCAAAATTGATAATTTAACCTATATTGACTCATATCATCCGATTCAAAGTGTTTAAGTTATTTTATACCCAGAACATCTGTCGTTTGACCGACTTTGACTCAAATTAATTTATTTCAAGTGTTTATGATTTGTACAAGGGTAAATACGTTATTTTCTACCCAAAATTGATCATATTTGACTTATAATTACTTATATTGTCTGATTCGAAGTGTTTAGGTCATTTAATACACAAAACCTCTCCCGTTTTAACGAAATTGTCCCAAATTGATATATTTCAATTGTTTATGACATCTTCAAGCGTAAATACGTCATGTTCTACCCAAAAACTAATCCCATTTGACCTATATTGACTCATTTCATTCTATTCGAAGTGTTTAGATCATTTTATACCTAGAACCTCTCTTATTAAACCGATTTTACTCAAACCGATGTTTTTCAAGGTTTTGTGACATATTCAAAGGTAAATACATCTAATTAAAAGTGTTTAGGTCATTTAATACACAAACCTCTCCTGCTTTACTCAGTTTGACTCAAATCGACGTATTTCAATTGTTTATGACATGTTCAAGGGTTAATACATAATTTTCTACCCAAAACTAATCCCATTTGACCTATAATGACTCATATCGTCCGATTCAAATTGTTTAGGTCATTTAATAAACAAAACCTCTCCCGGTTTGATCGAGTTTGACTCAAATCGATGTATTTCATGTGTTTATGACATGTTCAAGGGTAAATACGTCATTTTCTACCCGAAACTGATATAATAGAGAATGCCAACTTCAAAGGATTGATTGAAGCTTCAAAGAAGGATGCTACCATGGGCGAGGAGTTGGCTTATGGAGACACAAATCTTCTAGGTGCATCAAAGGGGAACATTTGGATGTGCATGGTAACATGCAAATGTGAATGAGGATTAGTGGACATGGGGAATAAGTTGGTTTTGCCTATGAGTTTTCTCCCATTTCATTTGATAGGGTTTTTCTCATTTTAGGCATAGGTGTGTTTTTGAACTTTCCTTTTTCAAGTTTTATGGTTCTATAATGTGTGGAACCCATGGAGGTGATGATTGATGGAAGGCCTTAATCAAAAGCTAAAATCTTGGAGTAATTTTCAAAGATTTAAAATTTTGACCAAGGAGGAAAAATTTAAAGACAAGGGGAGGTGCTTGTTACATTGAACGATGCTTATTATATCTTGTCAGTGCTTTATTACAACTTATGTGACATGGCAAGTGGCATGGTGATAACCGGTGTTTTAGGTCGTTAACTAAAAGACAGGTTATGTAAACAATGTTTATTCCAACCTACAAACTATATGAGTATAGTGGAGTAGGGGGATAAACTACGAAGATAAGGTATATCAAAACTTCAACTTTTAACACAACCGGACTAGTTAGAGTTGGAAATTCAATTAAAACTAATAAGCGGAAAATAGATGACGATAAATCATGAAGTAAAGCAAGTAGAGAAAAACGGGGACAAGATTGAATTCACCCTAGGAATGAAGCTTTCAAAACCGAACATGATAGATTACAGAAAATCTGATAATAACTAGCATGGAAATCTAAGAATACGAGAGGAAGTTTGTGACCCTATAAATCACATGAACGACCTATAATCGCCCTATGTCTCCAAAGGAGTGGCAGGACAAGATTCGCATCGGAATCTGAAACTACTTATTAACATCATTTCTACAACCTTAAGCAATAAAGATCATAGCTTTCCTAGGGCTTCACCAATCAAAACCCCTAAAGGAATTACTCACTCATATTCATGCTTAAAGACATAAAGATATTAAAAGAAACGAACATGGGAGGAATTTACGAGAATGAAAACAAAATCAGAAATTATACTAATAAACGATAAACTTAGAACTAAGCATGCAATGAAATAAAGCAATGAATTAAGATTAAAGGAAGGAATTAAACTTACAAAATCTTCAATTTGATATCCACGAAAAGAATTCGAACTACAAAGCGTTGAAGAAAAATTGAAAACCAAAAGCTAAAACTAAAAGAATTTGGAGGCTAAGAAATCTAAAAGTGCATAAAAGTATAAAACCTAGCTCTCCCCTCTCTCATCAGAGGAAGGGGGTATTTATAACAAAATAAGAAAAACCTACGAAAACCCTAAAATGCATAGGAGCCGGCCCTAAAGAGAAGTAGTTGATCCAAAGGAAAACACTGTCATTTGCCCAAATACAAGTCTCATTCGGCCAAATGTGATCCCATTCGCCCGAATGGTCTTCCATTCGCCCATTCTAGAGGCTTCGAGGAATCGATCTCTGTCAAGCATTCGCCCGAATGTATAGGTTGATTCGGCCGAATGGAAGCTCATTCGCCCGAATGAGTTCCATTCGGCTCTTCCAGTGACAAGGCTCAAGATCTCTGAAGACAGGCATCCATTCGACCGAATGTGTCTCAGATTCGGTCGAATCTGAGACACATTCGGTCGAATGTCTCTTAGATTCAGTCGAATCTGAGACCATTCTTTCCTCTTTTCACTTCCCTCTTTTCTGAACTCATTAGAATCTTCATGAGTGACTTCAAACACTTGTCCAAGCTAAGATACATGTGTCAAAGGCTCGAATGCATCACCTTTCACCTTGAAATCATCAAAAGTGCCTGAAATAAACTTTAGACAACTTGAAAACAAGATCAAGGCAAAATCAAGCATAATATACATAAAACAAATACAAAACTACGAGACTTAACACTAAAATGAGGTAATAAATGTGCTCTAAAACGAGCACATCAACTTCCCCCAAGCTAAATCGTTGCTAGTCCCTAGCAAACAAAATAGGAAGGTGAAATGATAGCTTAAGGCAAAATGAATGAAGAAATGAATGAAGAGACGAATGAAAAACATGGGAAGTGAAAATCAAGTCAATGCAAGCCGTGCACGTGCGAAACTCTTCCCTAGCCATGGGTGTGTAAGTACAATGGGATTTAAAGAGCATAATCAACTTTTTACACCTACTCAGGATCACTACGCAAGCCACATCATAATTCATTCCGCCCGCTACCTAATGAGGTCGCAAGTCTACGCTCCCAAGGTTATTTCCCACGAGGTGTGGGAAATTTCCATCACGCTCATGTGTTTATAGGGTATGTGTTTCACTCGAAATCATCCGACTAAAGATGAGTCAGGAATTAAACACCTAAGCATGGAGAAATCCCATAAATCGTGTCTTATCTGCTCTCCAGCACTGATCTTACTAATCAGGTTAAGTCGAACAGGTTTGGAAAGGGTTGTAATGTAGGTTCGGATCGAGGTATGGTAGAATTTGGGAATGTGGAGTTGAAATAGAGGATAGAAAGTGATCTAAGGAAATAAAACCGAGGAAGATTACGCCTTCCGACAAACATGTCAATCCCAAAATTCCCAATAGTAGACTCTAATACACTATGTCAACTTTATTCTCAACGTTTTTTCTCTAATTTCTTTTTGTTTATTTTCTTTTTTATTTTTCTCTTTTTTTTTCTCTTTTTATTTCTTTTTTTCTTTTTTTTTCTTATGTGCTTTTCAAGCTTTTTCTGAACTTTCTATGTGCATGCATACTTCTTTGAAATGCACTAAGACTAGTACACGTAGTCAAATAATCCAATGATCATTTCTTCAAACCAAAATCCTATATTACAATGCTACAAATATCAACTTCACTATAATCACATGACTATCCTCTAGGTAAAAAGAGGGAACATTTGGTTCATGTGGAGTTAGATAGCGTGGCTACAAAAAAGAAGGCAAAGGCACAAATTTGGCTCAACCTAGAGTAAATTGATTTCCATGGTAGGCACTTTGGTCATGTAGCTTTAACTACAAACATGTAATCATCCCTAACCTTTAGAAAAGTAGACTATGCTGGAGGAGAACAGACCACAATTCTTAAGATTCCCTGACTAACACTCAACAATACAGGACTTGTAATAAAGTCCTAAAAGGCTCAATCCTCACTAGGTTAGTCGAAATGCGCCTCAATAGGTAGTCATCCAAACCACATACCAGGCAAGCTAAGATCTCCTAAGCTAAGTGAAAAACAGTCGATAGACTCATACCCAAAACAGGCACAAGGCTAGGGGAATACGAGTTTGCATAAAGTCAATGTAAAGTGCACAACAGAGGCTCGCATGCTTGTTTGGAATATATGATGGGAAAGGGGGCACATGATGCAAAGAAGGGTAAAAACAAATATAAAAATAACTTAAATACATAAATTTGGATTTTCAAGTAAGCAATCATACCAATACGTGGGTGCAGCGGCATGTGGAACTTATTATATATATATACCTAAAAACAACACCAAAAAGCAAAGCACAAAACACAAAATAACACCTAGAAATAGACACAAAACACGAAGCAACGCAACACTACACAACACTAAACTGACAACCAAGACCAAAGGACAAGCGAAAGAATGAGTAGTGGACTATGGACACCCCCCCCCCCCAAGCTAGGGTGAAGCCGTCCACGGCGCTAAGGGAGGCCGTTAGGTCTACCACTACTCATCCCCCATAAATTCCTCATCATCCCCCTGGTCATCCTCCTCATTAACCTCCTCCTACCTACCCATGTAATCCATCCCATAGTCATCCGAGACTCTTCTAGGAGCCGGCGGGGTGAAGTTATTAAACCTACGCCTACCCACCCGCAACCGGTCAAACCCATGACTTAGTGATATCTCGTTATAGTTGTCATGGCGAGGGTACCAGGAAGGGGTGGCCATGCTTTCGCCGACCATGTGGGAGTGATAGGCCATATCATACCATGGGTAATTCGCCCGCTCGAAGTTTTGCTCGAGGTGTTTGAGACGGGCGGTATGGTGGGCTTGGGTGGTGAGGACCTGGTCAAGCCTTCTTTCTATGCGTCTTAGGGAGGACATGATATCGGATTCAAATTCATCTTCTGAATCGTCGTGGTCTGGTAAGACCGAGGTAGACGCCCTAGGTCTATCGTGCATAGAAAGTGTGTGAGGGCGAGGAGGGGGTATAAGTAGGGGCTCTACCGCGTATCTCGGCACATCGCCGTCTAAGAGATACGAGGCCCCAAACTGGACTAGGGGAGGTAATTGAGGACAAGGAAGGGGGATGGTGCAGTCTTTCAAGTACCGCCATCGCATGGGGTGCGCAAAGATAAAGCCAGCCCGCACGAGATATTGCTCGTGAAGGGTAGTGGAACTGGCATAACGTTCATCGATTTCTACAGGATTCATGACGTTCAAGAATTCAGCAATGCGGAAAACGTGTCCCCCTAAACATAAGTCAGTGGTTGCATTTAGGGTGGCTGTGTTGTTTAGAAACTTCCACAACGTCATTGACAGGCTTAGTGCAGTGTCTTCGTGTGGTGGAAGGTAACGGTGCAAGATGTGCACCTCGTGTGTTCATACTAGGTGAGGGCTAGGGGAAGGGAACAAAGTCTCCCTAGCAAATTTAAAGAACATGCCCAAAATAAGGTGCTGTACATCAGAAGCATAAATATTTCTATTCGGATAAACAAGCTGGCCAGCTATTTTAGGCCATAACTCAGAAACCCGAGAGTTGTCTAGTTGTTTATCCGGAATAGGCTCGTTATGGAAACCAAACACGGTGCAAAATGCAGCATAATCAAGAAAATAGGTTGCATTCCTTAGCCTAAAAGACAAATGCAGCCTACCATCCCGCTGACACGGGGTTAGGGAACTAAGAAACTCATAAGTTAAGAGCTTATGAGTCAGGTGCCATATGTTTATCCAGGTCTCTAACCCACATGCAGTTAATAATGCAAAAAATTGCTCGTATATACCCTTTCGTTGTAAAATTAAAAGGTCTAAATAACGAGTGTAGTTGATTTTTCGTACCTTAAGCCTTTGGAAACGCTCATATTGCTCCAAAGATACAAGAATTACCATAGGATGGTCCTCATTGAACCATAATTCCTGGCCGGGAAGTCTTTGTTGGCCCTCTGGTTGTTGAGAACCGGTTTGTTGAGCTTCCTATGCCGCACCCGAAGAGGAACCTTCTCCATGCTTTTTGGACCTCTTGAAGGGGTTCCTTAAGGTTCTCCTTGGACCCATAGTAATTGAGGAAGATTAGGAAGGGAGTAGAGGAATTTGAGAGAGAGCGAGGGTGTGAGGGAAGTCGGCCGAGTGGAAGGAGTAAAAAAAATTATGTGCGAATTTACGTGGAATGAGCTGATATTTATAGAACTGGCTTCCATTCGGCCGAATGAAGCATACATTTGGTCAAATAGAGATCCATTCGGGCAAATGGATGTCCCGTTCGGTCGAATGGAGTAGAGCTACGAAGAAATCTTCGCTCCCATTCGACCGAATACTAAACCTATTCGGTAAAATGTAACTACATTCGCCCGAATGTTAGGTTCATTCGGGGTTATCAGCAGCCTCAAGAATTTTCCAAGTAGATCTATTCGACCGAATGGAACACTCCATTCGGTCGAATTAGATTCATTCGGCCTAATTGATCCTTCATTCGGCATTATCAAGAACTTGGCCAAACTTGGATTTAGCTCCTTCTTCAATGTGCATTCGGCCGAATGGACCTATCATTCGGCTGAATGGGCAGCAATTTCACACTTTCTTAGATCAAATCACTTATGCCCTCTCAAAAGCAATCAATGTACTATGATTAAGTTTGATGAAAATCCAAATAAACCAGGTTACCTCCCGTGAGTGCTTTGTTTAACGTCGTTTAGCTCGACGTAGCTCGCTACAAGTTTAGATAAAAAAAGAAACAAAAGGAATTATACTGGCTATAGGAGTGGACTCACTCCTAGCATCTCCATCACCTCTGGCGTGGGGAGTCAAGACCCTCCACATAGCATCGGTGGCAGAAGTAAGTAAGGTTGAACCAGGGTAATCCGGAGGAGGGCTATAATGCGGGGTTCCCCCAAGCTAGGGTGGAGCCCTCATTCTTTTTTTGGACTTTTTCTTTTTCTTAGCCCTCTTCCTTTTTGGGACTGGCTCGTTAGGACTGTCAAAATTCTGACAAATATCCTGCATCACAATGAATTCCTTCTCGATTTCGAAAATAACACCCTTCGTTGTCACTTCCTCCTCTGTCACCTCAGCAGACTCTGGCACAGCAAAACTGTCACACCCCTCAACTATGTTGTCAAAAATATCAAAGGAACAGATTTGCTCAACCATGGGTTCCCTGGAAGACTTGGAAGAGGCAAACACCACCTTCTCATGGGCTACCCTCACAGTTATAGTCTCTAATTCACAGTCGATCAGGGCACCCAAGGTCTTCAACGCATCCCTCCCTAAGATGAGGGGGGTAAAGGGATCCTCAACCATATCAAGTACCACGAAGTCACATGGAACCACAATGTTCCCAACTTGGATCGGGAGGTCCTCAAATTCCCCACATGGTACCTTTATACTACGGTCGGCAAGTTGGATGGTTTTCTTTGATGGCTTGAAGTCGAAAGTTAGTTGTTTGGCGATGGACATCGGCATTAGGCTAATGGAGGCCCCAAGATTAGCGAGTGCTCCCTTAGAATTGAATTTTTCCAAGGGTGACTGGGAGCACAAAGGGTCCTCTAGCTTTTTCCTTCTTTGCCCACGTGCCATGAATGATGGCACTTACCTGCTCTAGCAAACTAAACACTTCACCCTCAAGCTTTCTCTTATTCTTTAAGAGGGCTTTCAGATATGTAGCATATTGTGGGATTTTCTCCATGGCCTCTAAGAATGGTATTTTCATTTCAAGTTGCCGCATATGCTCTAGGAATTTAAGAAACTTTTCTTGAAGTTGTTTCTCTACCTTTTTGTAAGGAAAAGGTAGAGGCGGAGCATGTTGACGCTCAGGTTTCCTTCTTTCCTGTATCTCCCTCCATCTCTCATCCTCATCCTTCTTCTTTATCTTATACCCAATTCTCGACATTTGGTTCCTCTTTCACTTCACCAACCTCCTTCTCTTCTGTACTCTCAAATCCTCTTTGTGTTCATTTTCTATTTGAAAATCACTATCTTGTGAGGATCCTTCTCCTAAATCATCTTTTGGAGCTATAGCAGGATCTGAATATGAAGTTCTCGATCTTAAGAAGATCACCTTACATGTGTGATGTTTAGGGTTAGAGTCAGGAGTGCTTTGTGGTGGAGGTTGGGCGGATGGGTTTTGTTGAGGGTGAGATGGGAATAGTAATTGTGGAGGCAGATTGGCTATCTGAGCAAGTTGAGTTTCAAACAACTTTTGCTGAGCTTGAAGTTGTTGCATTTGTTGGATTAAAGTCTGATTAATCTGAGTTAGACTCTGGTTCTGCTGAGCAAGAGTTGTTACCTAGGAGGCTAATTGGTCATTGCCTAAGTTTTGGCCTTGTTGTGGTTGAGGAGCCACATGATTAGGTTGACTAGGCGAAAAGGGTAGTTTTGAACCATTTCTAGGCCCTTGGTTGAACCTTGGGGGTCTATACACATTAGGCTTAGGTATATTCCCATTAGGTTGGTTCCCTTGGAAACCTTGGTTGTTAAACCCACCGTGACCATGTCTGTTGTATCCCGGGTGGAAGTTTCCCTGATTTTGGTTAAAGGGAGGTTTGTACTGTTGGTTGTTTGAGAAAGGTTGCTACCTATACCCTACTCCTTGTCCCTGTCCACTATAGTTAAGGGCTGCCACATGATCAGGGTTATACCCATAACCCTCATAGTTCATAACTTGCGGTTCTGGGTTATACCCTCCATAGTTAACTGCAGCTACATGTTCGGAGTGCGAACCACCACAATAAGATGTATCGTGGTTGGTACCCCTATATATGGCACATGTAAAGTGCTTTTCACGCACTGGAGGGGTGTTCGTACTACCGGCTAGGCTTAGCTTGGATAACTTTTTATCAATAACGGCTTCTATTTTGGCGCTAATGTTGTCCAAGTTAGTTGTGTCTATCATCCCTCTAGGTAATCCCTGACTCCTAGTTCCTCCTCAGGCACTATTCTTAGCGTCTTCCTCTATTTTGGCTTTCACCTGGGTGCAAGGAATTTTGGATAGTTGGCCATCTACAGCTGACTCTACGAGTGCTTTGGTGGAGTCATTAAGACTATCGTAAAAGAATGTGTTAAGATGGTTTTCTCCGTACTCATGGTGGGGGCATGCTCTAATCATTCTTTTAAACCTACTCCATGTAGCACTAAGGTTCTCATCATCCTCTTGGGTGAATGACACAATTTTCTTACGCCAATCCTGCATTCGAACCGTAGGATAGAACCTTTTCTAGAAATGCGGTTTTTAGTTGAGCCCAATTAATAATTGAATTGGGTTCTAAGCATTTGTACCAATCCTTGGCATCTCCCGCTAGACTCAGATGGAATAGGTGCATTCGCACATAATCAGGGCTATTAGGACAAGGAGGGATAAGTCCACAAATATCTGAGAATGCCTCTAGGTGTTGAAGAGGACATTCATTTCTTAAGCCACTGAATGGTGTTTCCTTAACCATTCTTGTGAACTGAGGGTGTCTTTGCTAAGGTGTAGTGGCAACAGGCAGTACTACACCCCCTTGGAACTCTTGTGAGCCAGGAGTTCCAAATTGACCAAACAATTGGTGTTCGTCGGCCATAATGGATATGGATGGGTTTTGGACAGATTGTGAGGTATACTTTGAAGGGCGTTGTCTACTAACACATTGGATTTCAGGATTTAAGGGTGTAATTGGCTGGTTTGACCTATGCATGCTATGGGGCATGCAAACACCTAAGTCAAAGACAACCACACACAAAAAGAAAAACAAAAAAAAAAAACAGAAATAAAATGAAATAAAGTTATGCTAAGACAAGTTAAGGCTAAATATTACGCCTTGTCCCCGGCAACGGCGCCATTTTGATAACTAGTGTTTTAGGTCGTTAACTAAAAGACAGGTTATGCAAACAATTTTTATTCTAACCTATAAACTATACGAGTATAGTGGAGTAGGGGGTCGAACCACGAAGACAAGGTATTTCAAGACTTCAACTTTTAACACAACCAGACTAGTTGGAGTTGGAAATTCAATTAAAACTAATAAGCAGAAAATAGATGACGATAAATCACGAAATAAAGCAAGTAGAGAAAAATGGGGACAAGATTGGATTCACCCTAGGAATGAAGCTTCCAAACCGAACATGATAGATTACAGAAAATCTGATAATAACTAGCATGGACATCCAAGAATACGAGAGGAAGTTTGTGACCCTATAAATCACACGAACGACCTATAATTGCCCTATGTCTCCAAAGGAGTGGCAGGACAAGATTCGCATCAGAATCCGAAACTACTTATTAACATCGTTTCTACAACCTTAAGCAATGAAGAACATAGCTTTCCTAGGGTTTCACCAATCAAAACCCCTAAAGGAATTACTCACTCATATTCATGCTTAAAGACATAAAGATATTAAAAGAAACGAACATGGGAGGAATTCACGAGAATGAAAACAAAATCAGAAATTATACTAATAAACGATAAACTTAGAACTAAGCATGCAATGAAATAAAGCAATGAATTAAGATTAAAGGAAGGAATTAAACTTACAAAAGCTTCAATTTGATATCCACGAAAAGAATTCGAACTCCAAAGCATTGAAGAAAAACTGAAAACCAAAAGCTAAAACTAAATGAATTTGGAGGCTAAGAAATCTAAAAGTGCATAAAAGTATAAAACCTAGCTCTCCCCTCTCTCATCAGAGGAAGGGGGTATTTATAACAAAATAAGAAAAACCTACGAAAACCCTAAAATGCATAGGAGCCGGCCCTAAAGAGAAGTAGTTGATCCAGAGGAAAACACTGTCATTCACCCAAATACAAGTCTCATTCGGCCAAATGTGATCCCATTCGCCCGAATGGTCTTCCATTCGCCCATTCTAGAGGCTTCGAGGAATTGATCTCTGTCAAGCATTCTCCTGAATGTATAGGTTGATTCGGCCGAATGGAAGCTCATTTGCCCGAATGAGTTCCATTCGGCCCTTCCAGTGGCAAGACTCAAGATCACTGAAGACAGTCATCCATTCGGCCAAATGTGTCTCATATTCAGTCGAATCTGCAACAATTCGGTCGAATCTGCAACCATTCGGTCGAATATCTCTCAGATTCGGTCGAATCTAAGACCATTCTTTCCTCTTTTCACTTCCCTCTTTTCTGAACTCATTAGAATCTTCATGAGTGACTTCAAACACTTGCCCAAGCTAAGATACGTGTGTCAAAGGCTCTAATGCATCACCTTTCACCTTGAAATCATCAAAAGTGCCTGAAATGAACTTAAGACAACTCAAAAACAAGATCAAGGCAAAATCAAGCATAATATACATAAAACCAATACAAAACTACGAGACTTGACACTAAAATGAGGTAATAAATGTGCTCTAAAATGAGCACATCACATGGCATGGGTATGGACGTTGCTACACACATGTCATTAGATATTTAGTGTTTTACTTTAAGTAAAATAGGATTTGAGTAGTTAATTTGTAATTTAATCTTTTTAGGTAGGATAGAATTCTAATTAAGATAAGATAGTGTAAGAGTTTTGGTAGGATTATGTAATAAATAGGTGGCATTATCCTATTGGTTATTAGCAGTCCTTTTAGAAGTAGGAGGCCTAGTCATAATATGATTGAAACTCTCAAGCTATGGGTATAAATAGTCGTGCACCCAAGCTTGGAAAAATCAGATTTTGAGATTCTTTTCTTTATATTCTTCAATAAACTTATAGATTTTGTTGTTTTTCTTTGTGTGTAACAAAGAGTTGTGAATTGCTGCTTAAAGCTTTAGATTCACGTGAGGAAGTTTGGGAATTGAGGATCCTTTGCTTTAATCAATTCTTAAACTTTTGCCCTAGATTTTAAACCTTTAGTGCGTAGCTTTAGAGGATTTTATATCTAGTTCTATCCCTTTGTATGGATTAAGGTTACAATACCTAAATTCACATCAAAAACTAATCCCATTTGACCTATATTCACTTATATCATCTGATTTGAAGTTTTTAAGTAGCTTTATACCTAGAACCTCTCCCGTTTGATCGAGTTTGACTCAAATCAATGTATTTCAAGTGTTTATGACATGTTCAAGGGTAAATATGTCATTTTATACCCAAAATAGATCCAATTTGACCTATATTGACTCATATCATCCGATTAGAAGTGTTTAGGTCATTAAACACACAAAACATTTCCCGTTTGACTGAATTTGACTTTAATCGATGTATTTCAAGTGTTTATGACACGTTCAAGGGTAAATACGTCATTTTCTACCCAAAATTGATCCCATTTGACCTATATTGACTCATATCATTTGGGTTTACAAATGCCGTATTTACCCTTAAACATGTCATAAACACTTGAAATAAATCGATTTGACTCAAATTCGACCAAATAAGAGAGGTTTAGGGTATAAAATGACCTAAATACTTTAAATAGGATGATATGACTCAAACTCGGTCAAAAGGGCTCGATTTCTGGTAGAAAATGACGTATTTACCCCAAAACATGTCATAACCCTTGAAATACATTGATTTGAGTCAAACTCGGTCAAATGGGAGAGGTTTTGACTATAAAATGACATAAGCACTTCGTGTACCATGATATGAGTCAATATTGGTTAAAAGGGATCGGGTTTGGGTAGAAAAAGAGATATATACCCTTGAACATGTCATAAAAACTTGAAATACATCAATTTCAGTCAAACTCGGTCAAACAAGAGAGGTTTTGGGTATAAAATAACCTCAACACTTTAAATAGAACAATATGAGTCAATATAGGTCAAATAGGATAGGTTTTGGATTGAAAATGACTAATTTAACCTAGAACATGTCATAAACACTTGAAATAGATCGATTTGAGTCAAACTTGGTCAAACGAGAGAAGTTTTGGGTATAAAATGGCCTAAACACTTCGAATAGGATGATGTTAGTCAATATAGGTCAAATGGAATCATTTTTGGGTAGAAAATGACGTATTTACCTAATAACATATTGTAAATCTTGAAATACATTGATTTATCTCAAACTCGGTCAAATGTGAGAGGTTTTGGGTATAAAATGACCTAAACACTTTGAATAGGATGATATGAGTCAATATCAGTAAAAAGGGATTAGTTATGGGTAGAAAATGACTTATTTTCCCTAGAACATGTCATATACACTTGATATACATCGATTTGGGAAAAAACTTGGTCAAACGGGAGAGGATCTAGGTAGAAAATGATATAAATTCTTCGAATAGGACAATATGAGTCAATATAGGTCAAATAGGATCAGTTTAGGGTATAAAAAATGATCTAAAAACTTTAAATAGGACGATATGAGCCAATATCGCTAAAAAGGGATCAGTTTTGGGTAGAAAATGACTTATTTTTCTTACAACATGTCATAAACACTTGAAATACATTGATTTGAGTCAAACTCGCTCAAACAGGAGAGATTTTGGGTTTAAAATGACGTAAACACTTTGAATAGGACGATGTTAGTCAATATAGGTTAAATGGGATCTGTTTTATGTAGAAAATGACGTATTTACCTAGAACATATCATAACACTTGAAATACATCGATTTTAGTCAAACTCGGTCAAATAGGAGAGGTTTTGAGTATAAAATGACATAAGCACACTTGAAATAAATCGATTGATTCAAACTCGGTCAAACAGGAGAGGTTTTGTGTATAAAATGATATAAAAACTACAAATAGGACGATATTAGTCAATATCGGTAAAATGGGATAGGTTTTTGGGTAGATAATGACTTATTTTCCCTAGAACATGTCGTAAACACTTGAAATACATCGATTTGGGTCATACTCGGTCAAACGGGAGAGATTTTGGGTATATAATAACGTAAGCGCTTCGAATAGGACGATGTTATTGAATATAGGTCAAATAAGATCGGTTATGGGTAGAGAATGACATATTTAGCCTATAACATATCATAAAACTTGAAATATATCGATATAAATATGTGAAACGGGAGATGTTTTGGGTATAAAATGACCTAAACACTTTAAATAGGATGATATGAGTCAATATAGGTCAAATGGGATCAGTTTTGGGTAGAAAATGATGAATTTATCTTTTTACATTTCATACATTTGAAATAAATCTATTTCACTCAAACTTAGTCAAAAGGGAGGGGGTTTGGGTATAAAAATAACCTAAACACTTGGTCAATATCGGACAAAAGGGATTGTTTTTGTGTAGAAAATGATGTATTTACCCTAGAATATGTCATAAATACTTGAAATACATAGATTTGAGTCAAACTCGTTCAAAGGGAGAGATTTTGGGTATTAAATGACGTAAACACTTCGAATATGATGATATGAGTCAA
Source organism: Dysphania ambrosioides (assembly GCA_026401315.1). Taxonomy (NCBI): domain Eukaryota; kingdom Viridiplantae; phylum Streptophyta; class Magnoliopsida; order Caryophyllales; family Amaranthaceae; genus Dysphania; species Dysphania ambrosioides. The sequence goes on from CM048666.1 coordinate 17,710,978, forward strand.
TATTAGTCAAATGGGATCAGTTTTGGGTAGAAAATTCCGAATTTACCCTTGAACATGTCATACATTTGAAATAAAGCGATTTGACTCAAACTTAGTCAAACGGGAGAGGTTTTGGGTATAAAAATGAGCTTGAATTGGACGATATGAGTAAATATCGGTTAAAAGGGATTGTTTTTGGGTACAAAATGATGTATTTTCCCTAGAATATGTCAAAAACACTTGAAATACATAGATTTGAGTCAAACTCGTTCAAACGAAAGAGGTTTTAGGTATAAAATGACATAAGAACTTGGAATTGGACGATATGATTAAATATAGGTCAAATGGGATTGGTTTTGGGTAGAAAATGACATATTTAACCTTAAACATGTCATACACTTGAAATAAATCGATTTCAGTAAAACTTAGTCAAATAGGAGAGGTTTTGTGTGTAAAATGACCTAAACACTTTGAATAGGACGATATAAGTCAATATTGGTCAGAAGGGATCGGTTTTGGCTAGAAAATGATGTATTGAACCTAGAAAATGTCAGAAACACTTGAAATACAATGATTTGATTCAAACTCGGACAAACGGGAGAGGTTTTGGGTATAAAATGATCTAAACACTTCGAATAGGAGGATATGAGTCAATATAGGTCGAATGGGATTAGTTTAGGGTAGAAAATGACATATTTAACCTAAAATATGTCATAAACACTTGAAATAAATCCATTTGACTCAAACTAGGTCAAACGGGAGAGGTTTTAGGTATAAAATGATCTAAAACTTCAAATAGGATGATACGAGTCAATATTGGTAAAAAGGGATTAGTTTTGGGTAGAAAATGACGTATTTTCCCTAGAACATGTCATAAACACTTAAAATACATCGATTTGAGTCAAACATAGTCAAACAAGAGACGTTTTTGGTATAAATGACCTAAACACTTTGAATAGGGGGATATGGGTTAAATAGGTCAAATGGGATCGGTTTTGGGTAGAAAATGAAATTTACCCTTGAACAGGTCATACACTTAAAATAAATTGATTTGTCTTAAACTCGCTCAAATAGGAGAGCTTTTGGGTATAAAATGACCTAAACATTTTGAATAGGACGATATAAGTCAATATCGGTCAAAATGGATCGGTTTTGGGTAAAAAATGACGTATTTTCCCTAGAACATATCATATGCACTTGAAATACATCAATGTGAGTCAAACTCGGTCAAACAAGAGAGGTTTTTGATTTAAAATGACCTAATCACTTCGAATAGGCCAATGTTAGTCAATATAGGTCAAATGGGATCGGTTTTGGGTATAAAATGACCAAAACACTTCGACTAGGCGGATATGAGTCAATATAGGTTAAATGGGATCTATTTTGGGTAGAAAATGATGTATTTTCCTAAGAACAAGTTATAAACACTTGAAATAAATGGATTTGTCTCAAACTCGGTCAAATGGGAGAGATTTTGGGTATAAAATGACCTAAACATTTTGAATATTACGATATGAGTCAATATGGGTAAAAAGGGATTGATCTAGGTAGAAAATGATTTGTTTTCCCTAGAACATGTCATAAACACTTGAAATACATCGATTTGAGTCAATATTTGGTCAGACGAGAGAGGATATAGGTAAAAGATATAAATTCTTCGAATAGGATGATATCAATAAAGGTCAAATGGGATTAGTTTAGGGTGCAAATGACATATTTACCCCTGAACATGTCATTAACACTTGAAATAAATCTATTTGTCTCAAATTCGGTTAAACAAGAGATGTTTTGGGTATAAAATGATCTAAAAACTTTAAATAGGATGATATGAGTCAATATCGGTAAAAAGGGATCGGTTTTTGGTAGAAAATGACTTATTTCTCCAACAACATGTCATAAACACTTAAAATACATCGATTTGAGTCAAACGAGAAAGATTTTGGGTTTAAAATGACATAAACACTATGAATAGAACGATGTTAGTCAATATAGGTTAAATGGGATCTGTTTTGGGTAGAAATGACGTATTTAACCTAGAACATCTCATAACAATTGAAATACATCAATTTGAGTCAAACTCGGTAAAACAGGAGAGGTTTTGGGTATAAAATGACAGAAGCACTTCAAATTGGACAATATGATTAAATATATGTGAAATGGGATCGATTTTGGGTAGAAAATGACGTATTTACCCTTGAACATGTCATACACTTGAAATAAATCAATTTCACTAAAATTCAGTCAAACAGGAGAGGTTTTGTGTATACAATGACCTAAACACTTTGAATAGGATGATATGAGTCAATATCGATCAAAAAGGATTGGTTTTGGCTAGAAAATGACGTATTTACCCTAGAAAATGTCAAAAACACTTGAAATACAACAATTTGATTCAAACTCAGACAAACGGGAGAGATTTTGGGTATTAAATGATCTAAACACTTCGAATAGGAGGATATTAGTCAATATAGGTCAAATGAGATTAGTTTAGGGTAGAAAATGACATATTAACCCCGGACCATGTCATAAACACTTGAAATAATTCCATTTGACTCAAACTCAGTCAAACGGGAGAGGTTTTAAGTATAAAATTGATATGATAGAGGATGTCAAATTCGAAGGATTGATTGAAGCTTCAAAGAAGGATGCTACCATGGGAGAGTTCTTGGCTTAAGGAGACACGAATCTTCTAGGTGCATCAAAGGGGAACATTTGCATGTGCATGATAACATGCAAATGTAAATGAGGATTGGTGGACATGGGGAATAAGTTGGTTTTGCCTATGAGTTTTGTCCCATTTCATTTGATAGGGTTTTTCTCATTTTAGGCATAGGTGTGTTTTTGAACTTTCCATTTTCAGGTTTTATGATTCTATAATGTGTGGAAGCCATGGAGGTGATGATTGATGGAAGGCCTTGATCAAAAGCTAAAATCTTGGAGTAATTTTCGAAGATTGAAAATTTTGACCAAGGAGGAAAATTTTAAGACAAGGGGAGGTGCTTGTTACATTAAACTGTGCTTATTACATCTTGTCGGTGCTTTATTATGACTTAAGTGACATGGCAAGTGACATATCATGGGTATGGACGTGGCTACACACATGGGATTGGATAATTAGTGTTTTACTTTAAATAAAATAGGATTAGAGTAGTTAATTTGTAATATTATCTTTTTAGGTAGGATAAGATTCTAATTAAGATAAGATAGTGTTAGAGTTTTGGTAGGATTATGTAATAAATAGGTGGCATTATCCTATTGGTTATTTGGAGTCCTTTTAGAAGTAGGAGGCCTAGTCATAATATGATTGAAACTCTCAAGCTATGGGTATAAATAGATATGCACCCAAGCTTGGAAAAATCAGATTTGGAGATTCTTTTCTTTGTGTTCTTAAATAAACTTAGAGATTTTGTTGTTTTTCTTTGTGTGTAACAAAGAGTTGTGAATTGGTGCTTAAAGCTTTAGATTCACGTGAGGAAGTGCAGGAATTAAGGGTGCTTTGCTTTAATCAATTCTTAAACTTTCGCCCTAGATTTTAAACCTTTGGTGCATAGCTTTAGAGGGTTTTATATCTAGTTCTATCCCTTTGTGTGGATTAAGGTTTCAATACCTAGATTCACATAAAAAATGATCTAAAAACTTCAAATAGGATGATATGAGTCAATATCGGTAAAAAGGGATCAGTTTTGGGTAGAAAATGACGTATTTTCCCTAAAACATGTCATAAGCACTGGAAATACATCGATTTGAGTCAAACACAGTCAAAGGGAGATGTTTTGGGTATAAAATGACCTAAACACTTCGAATAGGGGGATAAAAGTTAAATAGGTCAAATGAGATCGGTTTTGGGTAGAAAATGGAGTTTACCCTCGAACATGTCATACACTTAAGATAAATCGATTTGTCTTAAACTCGGAGAAATAGGAGAGCTTTTAGGTATAAAATGACCTAAACACTTTGAATAGGGCAATATGAGTCAATATCGGTCAAAAGGGATCGGTTTTGGGTAAAAAATGACGTATTTTCCCTAGAACGTGTCAGATACACTTGAAATACATACGGGAGAGGTTTTGGGTATAAATGACCAAATCACTTCGAATAGGCCGATGTTAGTCAAAATAGGTCAAATGGGATCTGTTTTGGTAGAAAATAACGTATTTACCCTAGAACATATCATAAAACTGGAACTACATCAATGTGAGTCAAACTAAATTACACTGGAGAGAATCTGGGTATAAAATGACCTAAACACTTCGAATAGGCCGATGTTAGTCAATATAGGTTAAATGGGATCTTTTTGGGTAGAAAATGGCGTATTTACCCTAGAACATACCATAAGACAAGAACTACAACGATTTGAGTCAAACTCAGTTAAACGGGAGAGAATCTGGGTATTAAGTGACCAAAACACTTCAACTAGGCAGATATGAGTCAATATAGGTCAAATGGGATCTGTTTTGGGTAGAAAATGATGTATTTTCCTAAGAACAAGTCATAAACATTTGAAATATATCGATTTGTCTCTAACACGGTCAAACGAGGGAGGTTTTGGGTATAAAATGACCTAAACATTTTGAATAGGATGATATGAGTCAATATGGATAAAAAGGGAGGTTGAAAATGACTTATTTTCTAGAAGATGTCATAAACACTTGAAATACATCGATTTGAGTCAAAACTTGGTCAGACGGGAAAGGATCTAGGTATAAAAATATCTAAATTATTCGAATAGGACGATATGAGTCAATAAAGGTCAAATGGGATTCATTAAGGTTTGAAATGACATATTTACCCCAGAACATGTCATTAACACTAGACATAAATCGATTTGACTCAAACTTGGTTAAACAAGATATGTTTTGGGTATAAAATGATCTAAAAACTTTAAATAGGACGATATGAGTCAATATCGGTAAAAAGGGATCGGTTTTGGGTAGAAAATGACTTATTTTTCCTACAACATGTCATCAACACTTAAAATATGTCGATTAGAGTCAAACGAGAGAGATTTTGGGTTTAAAATAACAAAAACACTTCGAATAGGACAATGTTAGTCAATATAGGTTAAATTGGATCTGTTTTGGGTAGGAAATGACGTATTTACCCTAGAACATATCATAAAACTTGAACTACATCAATTTGAGTCAAACTCGGTCAAACATGAGAGGTTTTGGGTATAAAATGACCTAAACACTTCGAATAGGATGATATGAGTCAATATAAGTGAAATGGGATCGTACTTGGGTAGAAAGTGACTTATTTACCCTAGAACATATCACAACACTTGAAATACATCAATTTGAGTCAAACTCAGTCAAACAGGAGAGGTTTTGGGAATAAAATGACATAAGCACCTCGAATTGGACGATATGATTTAATATAGGTCAAATGGGATTGGTGTTGGCTAGAAAATGACGTATTTACCCTTAAACATGTCATACACTTAAAATAAATCGATTTCATTCAAACTTAGTCAAATAGGAGAGGTTTTGTGTATAAAATGACCTAAACACTTTGAATAGGACGATATGAGTCAATATCGGTCAAAAGGGATTGGTTTTTGGGTAAAAAATGACTTATTTTCCCTAGAACATATCATAAACACTTGAAATACATCGATTTGAGTCAAACTGGTCAAACGGGAGAGGTTTTGGGTTTAAAATGACCTAATCACTTCGAATAGGCAGATGTTAGTCAATATAGGTCAAATTGGATCGGTTTTAGGTAGAAAATAACGTATTTACCCTAGAACATATAATAAAACGTGAACTACATTGATTTGAGTCAAACTTAGTTAGATGGGAGAGAATCTAGGTATAAAATGACCTAAACACTTTGAATAAGCTAATGTTAGTCAATATAGGTTAAATGGGATCGGTTTTGGGTAGAAAATGACGCATTTACCCTAGAACATATCATAAAACATGAACTACATCGATTTGAGTCCAACTAAGTTAGACGGGAGAGAATCTGGGTATAAGATGACCAAAACACTTCGACTAGGCGGATATGAGTCAATATAGGTCAAATGGGATCTGTTTTGGGTATTAAATGACGTATTTTCCCTAGAAAATGTCATAAAGACTTGAAATTCATTGATTTGAGTAAAACACGGTGAAACAAGAGAGGTTTTGGATATAAAATGACATAAACAATTTGAATAAGAGGATTTAAGTCAATATAGGTCAAATTGGATCGGTTTTGGGAAGAAAATGACGTATTTACCTTTGACCATGTCATACACTTGAAATAAAGCGATTTGTCTCAAACTTGGACAAAATTTAGAGCTTTTGGGTATAAAATGACCTAAACACTTTGAATAGGACAATATGAGTCAATATCGGTCAAAAGGGATTAATTTTGGGTAAAAAAAATGATGTATTTACCCTAGAAAATGTCATAAACACTTGAAATACATCGATTTGAGTCAAACTCAGTCAAACGGGAGATGTTTTGGGTATAAAATGACCTTAACACTTCGAATAGGACGATATGAGTCAATTCAAATCAAATTGGATGGGTTTTGGGTAGAAAATGACGTATTTACCCTCGAAAATGTCACACACTTGAAATAAATCGATTTGTCTCAAACTCGGACAAACAGTAGAGCTTTTGGGTATAAAATGACCTAAACACTTTGAATAGGACAATATGAGTAAATATGGGTAAAAAAGGATCACTTTTGGGTAAAAAATGATGTTTTACCCTAGAAAATGTCATTAACAAATGAAATATATCGATTTGAGTCTAACTCGGTCAAACAGGAGACGTATTAGGTATAGAATGACCTAAACACTTTGAATAGGACGATATGAGTCAATATAGGTCAAATTGGATCGGTTAGGGTAGAAAATGACGTATTTACCCTGGAACATGTCATACACTTGAAATAAATCAATTTATCTCAAACTTAGACGAATAGTAGAGCTTTTAGGTATAAAATGACCTAAACACTTTGAATAGGACGATATGAGTCTTTATCGGTTAAAAGGGATTAGTTTTGGGTAAAAAATTACGTATTTTCCCTAGAACATGTCATAAACACTTGAAATACATCGATTTGAGTCAAACTCTGTCAAACGGGAGAAGATTTGGGTTAAAAATGACCGAATCACTTCGTATAGGCCGATGTTAGTCAATATAGGTTAAATGAGATCGGTTTTGGGTTGAAAATGACGTATTTACCCAAGAACATATCATAAAACTAGAACTACATCGATTTCAGTTAAACTCAGTTAGACGGGAGAGAATCTTGCTATAAAATGACCTAAATACTTCGACTAGGCGGATATGAGTCAATATAGGTCAAATGGGATCTGTTTTGGGTAGAAAATAATGTATTTTCCTAAGAACAAGTCAGAAACACTTGAAATAAATCGATTTGTCTCAAACTTGGTCAAATGTCATAAACACTTGAAATACATCGATTGAATCAAACTTGGTCAAACGAGAGACATTTTGGGTATAAAATGACCTAAACACTTTAAATAGGACGATATGAGTCAATATAGGTCAAATTGGATGGGTTTTGGGTAGAAAATGACGTATTTACCCTGGAAAATGTCATACACTTGAAATAAATTGATTTGTCTCGAACTCAGACAAACAGTAGAGCTTTTGTGTATAAAATGACCTAAATACTTTGAATAGGACGATATGAGTCAATATGGGTAAAAAAGGATCGCTTTAGGGTAAAAAATGACGTTTTTACCCTAGAAAATGTCATTAACACTTAAAATACATCGATTTTAGCCTAACTCGGTCAAATGCGGGACGTATTGGGTATAGAATGACCTAAACACTTTGAATAGGACGATATGAGTCAATATAGGTCAAATTGGATCCATTTGGGTAGAAAATGACATATTTACCCTGGAACATGTCATACACTTGAAATAAATCAATTTATCTCAAATTCAGACAAACAGTAGAGCTTTTGGGTATAAAATGACCTAAACACTTTGAATAGGACGATATGAGCCAATATCGGTCAAAAGGGATTAGTTTTGGGTAAAAAATGACGTATTTTTCCTAGAACATGTCATAAACACTTGAAATACATCGATTTGAGTCAAACTTCCTCAAACGAGAGAGGTTTTGGGTTAAAACTGACCGAATCAGTTCGAATAGGCCAATGTTAGTCAATATAGGTCAAATGAGATCGATTTTGGGTAGAAAATGATGTATTTACCCTAGAACATATCATAAAACTAGAACTATATCAATTTGAGTCAAACTCAGTTAGACAGGAGAGAATCTGGCTATAAAATGACCTAAATACTTCGATTAGGCGAATATGAGTCAATATAGGTCAAATGGGATCTGTTTTGGGTTGAAAATGATTTATTTTCCTAAGAACAAGTCATAAACACTTCAAATAAATCGATTTGTGGTCAAACGAAAGAGGTTTTCGGTATAAAATGACCTAAACATTTTGAATAGGACGATATGAGTCAATATGGGTAAAAAGGGTTCGGTTTTGGGTAGAATATGACTTATTTTCCTTAAAACATGTCATAAACACTTGAAATACATCGATTTGAGTCAAACTCGGTCAAAAGGGAGACGTTTTGGGTATAAAATAACCTAAACACTATTAATAGGACGATGTTAGTCTATATAGGTTAAATGGGATCAATTTCGGGTAGAAATTGACTTATTTACCCTCGAACATGTCATACACTTGAAATAAATCAATTTGTCTCAAACTCAGACAAACAGTAGAGCTTTTGGGTATAAAATGACCTAAACACTTTGAAAAGGACAATATGAGTAAATATGAGTCAAAAGGGATCGGTTTTGGGTAAAAAATGACGTATTTTTCCTAGAACATGTCATAAACACTTGAAATACATCGATTTGAGTCAAACTATGTCAAACGGGAGAGGTTTTGTGTTAAAATGACTTAATCACTTCGAATAGGCCGACCCTCTACCTTCTTTCAGGCTCACTCTAACAGTTCCTTCAGCTAAATTCCACTCTCCTCTGTCCCACCCAAGTGAATTGGTTTCGAGAGCATTCCGCTTTATTTTGGTGACTTTCATTTTCAACCTGATTCACCACCTACGTGCCCCCCTCTTCCCGAAAGTTTCACAGAGACTACGAATTAAAGAAGCTTATTTCATTCATTTCCTTTACCGGCTTTAGTAGCATAGATAGGGCCTTCTAGGCATGAACTCAACCTCTCAAGTGGTGGAGATGGATTTTAATAAAGACTCTAAAAAACTTGAGAATCTAAGAGTTCTCCCTACCTGAACCTTTTTGAGTTATCGCTTTTCTGACCTAGCAACCCCCATCCTTCTACTTCGTTTCTAAACTAGCAGAATCGTGGGACATCAAAAGTGGGAAGGGCCTATGATCATCCAAAAGCAGTACCTGGCATACTCCTAATAAGAAAAAGAAAAAGCCGTATTTGACTTTTTGTGTACAAGCAGAGCATCAACAATCCTTTTCATTACCAATTACAAATGGTATAAACTAATCGAGATGCTTCTACACGTCTATTCTTCTAGGACAGTCATACTTGTCTTCTTGCATGACCTGACCTTCCAATCTTTTCAATCGGTCTAGTCCACACGTAGATAGAGGAATCCTTTAGGGGGCTCCGCCCTCCTTATCGGAGTGTCGTTCACTCAACTTCTCCTGGCGAGAAGTACTTGTTCCCTTCATTAACCAAGCTTTGGGGATTCAGCATCCAATCCATATCAAAAGTTCGGCTGATCCAACCATTGAACACTCTATCAAGCTTTTCTAATATAGGTCAAATGAGATCGGTTTTGGGTAGATTTAGAAATTAGTGAAATGCTTCGAAGGCTCTTTTTCAATCTATGAACACTTGTAACTAGGATATATTGGTATGTTAGTGCAAGTTCTAGGTTATTTTGATAAGAAATTTGAAAAATAGACGAGGTAGAACCCTTTCCGGCCCCCTTTCCCTTGTAAATCACGAACATCATCCCAAAACTTGGAGAAACGCTTCCAAGGCTTTTTTTCAATGCATGAACACTTGTAACTCGCTATGTTTGTAAGTTAGTGAAAGTTATAAGTTAGTGTGATATGAAATTTGAAAAATAGGCGAGGTAGAACCCTTTCCGGTCCCCTTTCCCTTGAAAGTCACGAACTATGATTTAGAACTTAGAAAAATGCTTCTAAGGCTCATTTTCAATGCATCAACACTGTAACTAGGATATATTGGTATGTTAGTGCAAGTTCTTGGTTATTGTGATAAGAAATTTAAAAAATAAGCGAGGTAGAACCCTTTCCGGCCCCCTTTCACTTGAAAATCATAAACATCATCCCTAAACTTAGAGAAATGCTTCTAAGGCTCGTTTTCTATGCATAAACACTTGTAACTAGGCTATATTAGTATTTTAGTGCAAGTTATAGGTTAGTGTGATAATAATTGAAAAATTGGCCAGATAGAACCCTTTCCTGCGCCCTATCCCTTAAAAGTCACGAACATCGATTGAAAACTTATTGAAATACTTCTAAGGCTCGTTTTCAATGCATGAACACTTTCAAATAGGCTATATTGGTATGTTAGTGCAAATTATAGGTTAGTGTGATAAGAAATTTGAAACAAAGGCGAGGTAGAACCCTTTCCAGCCCACTTTCGCATGAAAATCACGAACATAGATTTAGAACTTAGTGAAATGCTTTTAAGGCTCTTTTTCAATGCTTGAAAACTTGTAACTAGGCTATATTGGTATGTTAGTGCAAGTTCTAGGTTATTTTGAAAAGAAATTTGAAAAATAGGCCAGGTAGAACCCATTCCGGCCCCCTTTCCCTTGAAAATCACGAACATCGATTTAAAACTTAGTTAAATGGTTCTAAGGCTTGTTTTCAAAGCATAAACACTTGTAACTAGGATATATTGGTATGTTAGTGCAAGTTATAGGTTATTTTGATAAGAAATTTGAATAATAAGCGACATATAACCCTTTCCGGCCCCCTTACTCTTGAAAGTCACGAACATCGAGTGAAAACTTAGTGAAATGCTTCTAAGGCTCGTTTTCAATGCATGAACACTTGTAACTAGGATATATTGGTATGTTAGTGTAAGTTCTAGGTTATTGTGATAAGAAATTTAAAAAATAAGCGAGGTAGAACCTTTTTCGGCCCCCTTTCCCATGAAAATCGTGAACATCATCCAAAACTTAGGGAAATGCTTCCAAGGCTCGTTTTCTATGCATGAACACTTTTAATTAGGCTATATTAGTATGTTAGTGCAAGTTATAGGTTAGTGTGATAAGAAATTTGAAACTAAGGCGAGGTAGAACCCTTTATGGCCCACTTTCTCATGAAAATCACGAATATAGATTTAAACTTAGTAAAATGCTTCTAAGGCTCGTTTTCAATGCTTGAACACTTGTAACTAGGCTATATTGGTTTGTTAGTGCAAGTTCTAGGTTATTTTGAAAAGAAATTTGAAAAATAGGCGAGGTAGAACCCTATCCGTTATATTTCTTATTAAAATAACCTAGAACTTGCACTAAAATACTAACATAGACTAGTTACAACTGTTCATGCATTGAAAACGAGCCTTAGAAGCATTTCACTAAGTTTTCAATCGATGTTCGTGACTTTCAAGGGAAAGGGGGCTGGAAAGAGTTCTACCTCGCCTATTTTTAAAATTTCTTATCAAAACAACCTAGCACTTTCACTAACATACTAATATAGCCTAGTTAAAAGTGTTCATGCCTTGAAAATGCGCCTTGGAAGCATTTCACTAAGTATTCAATCAATGTTCGTGACTTTCAAGAGAAAGGGGGCCGGAAAAGATTCTAACTCGCCTATATTTCAAACTTCTTATCAAAATAACCTAGAACTTGCACTATCATACCAATATAGCGTAGTTACAAGTGTTCATGCATTGAAAACGAGCCTTAGAAACATTTCACTAAGTTTTCAATCGATGTTCGTGACTTTCAAGAGAAAGGGGGCCGGAAAGGGTTCTACCTCGACTATTTTTCAAATTACTAATCAAAATAACCTAGAACTTGCACTAACATACCAATATAGCCTAGTTATAAGTGTTCATGCATTGAAAACGATCCTTAGAAACATTTCACTAAGTTCTAAATCGATGTTCGTGATCTTCAAGGGAAAGGAGGCCGGAAAGAATTCTAGCTCGCCTATTTTTCAAATTAATTTTCAAAATAACCTAGAACTTGCACTAACATACTAATTTAGCCTAGTTACAAGTGTTCATGCATTGAAAACGCGCCTTAAAAGCATTTCACACTACTATATAATCGACTTTAGGTAACATTAAGAAAGTGTTATATAAAGTACTTAAAGTGTTACTATAGAGCTAAAGTAACACTTTTATGGGTGATACATTTGCCAATGCTACCTATTCTCTTAGGTAACACTTTTATAATCCTATAATAACACTTTTACAAGTGTTACTTTAAATGCCCCTAAGTAACACTTTTATTTGCATATGTATCATTTTTAAAGTGTTACTAATTTTTTTAAATGTAACACTTTTTATAACATAGGTATCACTATATCATCTCATCAATTGAGTTATTGTAACACTTTATATATAATTATGTATCACCTATAACCACCTAATGTAACACTTTGTTCGGTATTAGGCAACACTTTTTCCTATTTAAATAGCACTATATTTAATATTTTTTAATACCTATAGTAACACTTTTAAAGTGTTGTAATTGATGATCATAACTAGTAAATATCATCATAAAATTAATATGAAAATGATGATAACAAGACTAATAATAAAAATATTAATAACAATAATAATTAAAAAAATGAAGAAACTGATATTCAATTTAATAAATTTATTCTATTCAAGAAGTACATATATTTTTCCTTCTAAAAAAATATTGTGCATACATTTGCCCAAATGCCATTTTAAAGGTTGAACAGAAGAAAAATCCTTATCTAAGATCCCAAAAACAATATTATGTTTATAAAGATCGAATAATTTATCTAAAAAATATAGTTCAAAAAAATCTCTTTATTGATTCCTTCTTTATCATTTTGATCTACGCTTGCTTGTTCCTGGTAGCCTCATCGTCATTTATATTTGTTTCCATTCTACCCTCTTGTTCCTGTATAAATTAAGAAGTATAAAATTAGAAAATCATACAACACGATTAACTTATTGTCATTCAATAAAATGGAATATAATATAAGGTGATTCATATGAAATAATTCATACCAATTCTATAACTACCCCTCAAATGACAACATCAACAACCTTACAGAAGAAGCCATCTATCAAGTCACAAAAAGAGTAGTAATCTTATGCTCACTGATTAAAACTTCGGCAGCAGAGGAGCAACGTAACCTCCACCAATTTATTTGAGCATATACTATAACCACAGGAAGTTTTCAAACAAAGTTCTCCTCCAAACCTTCATATGGTAAGATTAACTATTTAAAACTCTAAGCAGTGCTAGCCATCCGACTTTATCTGACTATAGAAGTATACCCTATAACAATTTAATGTCAGTCCCGACCCTGCCTATAGATTTTAAAAAGCTCAGTCTCAACTTTCATTATATGAGAGCTATCAGGAAGACAGTGGCTCACATTGAAGGCTAGCAAACACCGGTCCATGAATGATGCAACAAAAAATGACACAAAATCTTATATACCCAAAAGAGGTAAGGAGAGACAACCTTAGAATCTACAAAAAGTCTTAGCATAAAAAAGGCAGAGGCACACTGAAGGTTATGTACAGAATAAACTTCAGGACTTAAAGGTTATGTATTTTACAATTTGAAATAGACTATAAGGGGGGAGGGGACTAGATTATAGACTGATGGTAATGTTAGCCTAGTCAAGGGGACTTCACTTAATAAATAACTGGATAAAATAAATACAATACAATACAATACAATAAAATACAAATGAATGATGGAATAGAATAGATAAGAATATCAAAAGTGACAGTGATGCAAGTGAAACCACATGTGAGCTATTTAAGCAGTGACTGGAAAAATCCAATTTCAACTCAAATAAGGTTTAATAACAAAGATCCCTGTGACACCTAAGAACTGATATCAACAGCCACACATCAATAGCTACTAATTTGATCAAACCCAACAGATTACCCCTTGACCCTTGTCTCCTGAATCCAAAGAGCTTATCCTCTGATTGCATTGTGGCACTACAGGGACCAACAGTTGCAAGTATATCAGTAGGTTATTTCATAAAACTAAAACAGTCAGATTTTAGCAGTTGGAGTGTGTAGCTTGTGGCAATACATGGTATGCCTCTAGAGATGAAGCATCTATGCTGACAACTGATGGTCCCAGTGCTGGTCTCATGTGTTGGTACTGCACCATGGGCTACAGCAAAATTTGAAAATGTAGAGAAAAAGAAGCTGCTTAGTCCTCGTGATATAGATAGGGAAGATGCTACAAAGAAAAGCATTGAAGGTTCCATGCCAGTTTTGGAGACACAGAAATCCTTCACCAAGCCCAGGATTGAGATTGTTGCAGCTAATCAATTAGAAGAATGATGCGAGTTGTTCAAAATATGCTTCAATAGAAACTGCAACATTCTTCATTTCTTTTAAAGAGAGAATTGTAATAGTACGTATAAATGAAAGAGACCATATAACATGTGCTTCTATTAATCTCACTCTACCAAAGCAAACGAACCAATAGTAAGACGGAATCACTGAAACAAACTTCATAGTGTAATTACTGCAATTGGTTGCTAAAAAGCAGCTCATACTTTCTAGTTCCTAATTATTTCCATCAATTTAAGTTCTAGGGAATGGTGAAATGATGTCAGGCAACTAGATTTGGCCTAATGTCCTTGCGTCTATTATTAGGATTTAGGAGAGGACTACCAAACTATTATGTTATGAGGCTTTCTCGATTAAACCCACCTCTACTTCAATCCCCTCCCATACTGATGCATGGGTTATGGCTTTATGGAACATTTGTGCTAAGAATAATTTCAGACCTTACAATCTTCTTCGATCTTGTGAGTTGTTGGGCGCCTATTGGAATTGAAGTGTTCATATCTTTATCCAACTTAATAGTCCATGAATGATGCAACTATGCTTCTACCAATTCAATTAATGTGGTACATGGTTTTTACCTAGAAAATGAAAGGAGGCAACTGTAGAACTTGTATGCTAATTTAGAAGAAATGACCTTGTTCTTGTTTTTTCAGGCTAAATAACTTGTTGGATTTCTAAGCTATTTTTGCATCAACAAGGATAAATGTCTATTTGTATTATTCTCATGTTAACATTTTGCATGCAATTATTTTCTACCTAACTATTCCTAGAAATCCTTTACTTGCAAGTCCTAATCAGTAGGTTATTTATAATGTCAGGAATAATAATTTACTATAAATCAAAACTTAGATAGCAGCACAACATAGTCAAAACTAAGCTAAAGCTGTAGATTTCATAAAACGTAAAACAGTCAGATTTGAGCAAAGAAAATGAGAACAAAGTACAATGAAAATGTAGAAAAACATTATGAACTATAAGTATTACCTAATTGTGCTCTTCAACACTAATACTTCCGGAAGTATGACGTTGTGGAAAAGATGACATCATTTGGGCAAACGATTCAGGAGGGAGTTGTTGCTTGAACAACTTTAATAATTCTACCACGGTTTCATTCACAATTTTGTCTTTATATGGCTGCAAAAATTCTTCAGGAATTATTACACCTCCCACTAAAGCTTTTTTACTCTTTCCTTTCACAGTTAAGCACCGTCCTAATTGTCTTTTCTTACTTAAGTTTTCTGGATTCATTACTTTATGAAATGCACTATCTCCATCAATTTTTGATTGCATTTGGACCTCCTCCATCTTATCCTATAATGGAATTAACATCAAATACAAATTATGTTACTAAAATGCATGCAACTAAGATGGTGGAAAATAGAACTTACAATGTTACTTTGAATAGGCTCGTAAGATGTCTTGTATTTTTTGCCTTCTTTCCTTTTTCGAGTTTCTTTGTACAAAACAGCCTGAGACAGTGGCTTCTTCTCCTCATCTACTTGTAGCTAAGAAGAATACAATTTTGAAATAGAATAAGAATAGGAAAATATTGCACGCCAATGAGAAATTATAGTACTTGTACCTAATGAAACTATCAAGATAGGGCTTTAACGATTATTATAAATCAAATATTAAATAATTCAATTACCAATTCATATTGTCTTCTTGCAAAGCTCTTTGGACCCATAGTATGCCTATCAATCTGATTTGTACTACTTTCCTTTTTCCTTAGGCTTTCTTCCTGTACGTTATTCACAAAATAAAATGTTGTTGAAAAGGTATTTACATTAAATCATTTATATTTAGGAAAAAGAAAAAGTGATACCTAAATTTCATCCAAATTCCAATATTCAAGTAAATCCTTAAAATGGGCTTCTGGAATTGTATTAGGTGCATTTATCCACCTATCATCATCATTAGTGTATGCTTTAAAGTGCTTTTTCTTCACAAAGCATTTATATCTTCGCCAAAGCATTCCAACTGATTCCAACACAGGATCTTTACCTTCTTCGGAGATAATGTACTTCATCTGCATTAAACATTAATACATTTTAAATAGCACAACATTACATCACAACACACATATAAAAAATGGTAACTACCTTTACATAACTCCAAATATTTTCCTTATTTTCAACACGATGCCAATTAAGCTTGTTTAATGGTGCAAGAGAAGAATTACGTGCCAAAGTCCCTAAGAACCTCGTAAATTTGTCTAAAGTATGATCATCCGGACCAATAGGCTTCCTAATTTCATTAAGAACAATAAGCCTACGATCATTCATTGTCCATTCATGGACATCTTTGCACATTGTCGGTCCTCTAGTTCGCTTCTCTCTTATAGGTGCTGCACAACACTTTACGAAGGTTATAAAAAAAATATATTGATATAAATGTTAATATATCAATAATAAAAGCTTTTTCCTTTCTAAAAAAATATGTAAAAGCTTTATGATGATGAAAATGTGAATCGTTATATTACCACTTTGCTCATTTTGTATCTCTTGGTTGAACAAGGGCTCGCATTGCATGTCTAGTCCGTCACCAAATTCTACATCTTCTTCATCCATGTCTTATCCATTCATATCTCATTCCATTTCACATTCATTTGAATCCATAATGTTTTCATATTCTTTCTCTAAGTCATTTTGTTGTAGATGACTCCCTAATGGCATTGTTGAACCACCCTGATGAGATGCTTGCATAAAATTATTTTGAACAATAGATCGTTGCTGTAATGCATCAAAATGTACTGCTCTTAGTTCTTTCTCTTTCACTTTTTCTTTCATTTGCATATAGGAACTGAGTGAACCGGGAGCAACCATTGCTTTGCTTTATCTAATCTTTGTTTGGTTACCAAGATCAACCTCCTTATCCTTTTGACTTTCCACTTTGTTATGTGCATTAGTAGACTTACCTTTCCCTTGAGAAATTTGTGATGTATAAGAGCCTACATTTTTTGTAGCTTGTCCACACTTTTGTTGGTGGCCAACTTGTGGTAAATCTATTTGGTTTTGTGTTTGCTGAACTCCACAAAATACTCTTTTTTCCTCCTTTGTCATTGAAAATGATGCTTTAGGAAGCAAGACAAAGCGGTCATCACCTATTTCCAAAGGATGCAACTCTTTTCTTATTCCCATTTCTTTCATATCAAGTCGAGCTTTATAGTGATCTTTAGACTTTCCAGGGATGTCTAATAAAGTTCCCAACAAACTATCACAAATGTTCTTTTCTATATGCATCACATCCAAATGATGACGACATCTACAATCTTTCCAATATGGCAAAGTGTAGAAGATCGAGGACTTTCTCCATGGAGTATCTTTATTTTTCTTCTTGGACTGTAACTTCCCGAAACTATTTTCAAAATTTTCCAGTAAGCTTTTAATCTCAGTCCCTGTTAAAGGATCTGGAGCTGTCCTCTCTTCCTTTTCCCCATCAAAAGACGTTGTATCTTGCCGCCAAGGATGGATTGGCATCCAACCATCGACGATTCCCTCTATAAATAGATTTCTTACTATTATTCAAATAATGATGGTCAGTTTCATAATGACAATACGAGCATGCAAATTTTCCTTTGGTGCTCCAACCAGACAACATTGCGTATCCTGGAAAGTCACTTGTCGTTGATTGTAAAGATGCATACATCTTAAATGTTTGCTTCTTCAATGCATCATAGGTGTCTAACCCAGTCTCCCATAGATCTTTGAGCTCTTCTACTAATGGTTGGAGATAGACATCAATGTCATTTCCAGGGGAGTTGGGCCCTGGAATAAGCAAAGACAACATTAAGAACTCAGACTTCATACACAACCTGGAGGCAAGTTGAAATTGATCAAGACAACAGGCCACGTACTGTGTTGTGTGCTCATAGTTCGAAATGGATTAAATCCATCACTTGCAAGTCCTAATCAAATGTTGCGTGCTTCAATAGAAAAATTCGGGTATTGCTCATCAAAATGTTTCCAGGCCTCACCATCGGCCGGATGCCTTATCAACTTATCGTCAACCTTCTTTTCATTATGCCACCTCATTAGCTCTGCTGTTTCAGAACACATATAAAACCTTTGAAGCCTAGGCTTAAGAGGGAAATGCCAAACAACTTTTGCAGGGACTAAATGAGCACTCGTAGATGTTAACTTGTTCATATCTTCTAAATTTTCATTATCTTTTTCTTTCCATCTTGAAGTATGACACACATGACAAGATGTAGCTTCTTTATACTCTTTCCAATAAAGCATACAATCATTACGACATGCATCAATTTTTTTATAGTGAAGGCCTAAATCTTTCACCACTTTCTTTGCCTCGTTAAAAGATTTGGGCCATTTGGCTTCTGGAACTGCCTCTTGAAATAACTCCAAAAACCCCCATAAAGGCAGTATTTGTTATCCCATGTGTACACTTCAAAAGGTACATGCGAATAAGGAATGAAAGTTTTGAAAATTTTTTGAACCCAGGATATAGCTCTTGATTTCCATCTTCAACTAATTTATAAAACTTCTTAGCCTCTGCATAAGACTCCTCTCCAACCCCTTCATGACTATGTGGAAACATATTTTCCATATCTCTATGAGTATCACATATCAATTGGTCCATATCATCTAGGAAGTCAGGCAGATTTTCTACTATATTATTAGTTGTTGAAGATATAACTTTCTCATGACATTGCCATCCTTCGGTGCCTGGCTCAATCCCATTTGCAATCAAATGATTGAACACTTTCTCTCTATTAAACCAAAATCGATGATAACACACCTTACAAGGGCAAGTTATTTGATCCCCAATGGCTTGCGATGCAAATGCTCTATCTAAATAATCCTTAACTCCTTTCTCATATTCATTACTGGATTGTAAGAAGTTGGTCCAACTACTCATTTTGTTCACCTTCTAGACATTTGAAAAGAAATTCATAAGTTTAGAAATATAATTCAACCATTACATCTAACATGTCTAGATCTTAAGAAATTAAAAGTAGCTTAATTTACATGACTACCATGCATACAACGTGCATCATATTTTATATTGCCAGCCCTAAATAAAATTTACGTATTTAAAGAAGCTAAGGGTGTTGTTCGTTTTCTATTTTCTCTATTTATGAATCAAAGTAAACTATTTTCTCTAATGCTCTAAAATACATGGAATGAGGAGTAAATAACATATATTGATTTATCTTAATGTTAATAGAGTAAATAACATATAAATGAAATAGAAACATGTGATTATGTGAACATCAGAACAAGTACAGCAAGCCAAAACATAAAACTATCTAACTATATTTGTATTTGTATCTCGGAGTCATATTTTCAATTACCAACGATATTCTCTAAAATATAGCATGGTAACTCTAAAGTGTCACCAACTTGAGCCAAAAAATGATTACATTATATTGACTCGTGCCACTATGTGAATAGTTTTTTTTACAACACTAATTAAATTTATGGTGGCAAAACTACATGATTATTATTTTGTTTTGCTATATTTCGTACACGAGATATTTTAAGAAGTATTTGTTTATGTGTTGTCTAAGTTTTAGACTCAAAGTGTTACCTAAGAAAAATTAAGGATATGACCGCATATTTTTTATTATATGGTAGGAATCAAGATTGGCCATAGCGTGATTTCTGAATGACTTTTTAGAAACGTGGAATGAAAATAGATGTAAGATACATTAGATTATGGTTTAGTGGTCAAGTGAAAGAAACTTATAGAGCCTACTTTAATGCCAAACATGGGATGATAGTAGTGATCTAGACCACTACTCAATTATATGTTGAAGATAAACAAATATTGGATCTACAGTCCAACTTGCAAGTATCATATAAATGAAAATACATTTAAGACCCTTCTTATTTTAACTTCATGTATACAATTTTTACATCATATTTCCATAGTACTTATATTATTTTTTATTTTAAAAGGGTAATTTGACCATGAAGGATAAAAGCACAACCAGGGGACCAATTCCACCTAGAGACAAATTCATACTTCATAATAACAAATATTTTAACATGAGCTCAAAGGAAATGAATAAAATTGATCAAAACATATAACAACCATTGTGGCATTTCAACAAATAGGTGGTATGCATAAAAAAAACAAGGGCTAAATAGGATGTCACGAACAATACAAGGTGAAGAGTAAATAGATTGAGTCTGTCAAACTGCCAGAGCTACCGCTAGAATCCTCGATACCACACACCGGTTATCAGAAAATATTGGTAGAGATTGTTATCATAATTCAATTATCATAATACCAAAATGGTGGGTGAATAACCAAAAAACTAATGATTTCACTGAACTTTCAGAATCAAAAGAGTACAATAATAACCAAGGATTATTGCCAATCTAATCGCATGAAAAAATTGAATCCCACATGAAAAAATTAAATCTAGTATAATTCCTAATACGATTGGGATATATAAAAGATACCACATCCAAAATTTAACCTAACAACATCATAAACATAGAAAATAGTATAGACGGATGACTTTACCACAAAATGGGAAGGAGATGTCGGGCGGGGTCACACACTGTCCTTCGGTGACAGGGGAAGGATGCGAATTTGGTGCAGAGGGGTTGGGGGAGAAGGATGGTAATCACAAATTGGAATTTTTTGGGGAAAATTGTGGGGGGGGGGGGATAGGTTTATACGAATTGAAGTGGATGGAGTTTTGGGGTGGGTTTAATTTGCTGGGGTGTGTTTATATGCAGTACGTATAGCGCGGTATAGTATTTGTGGGAAATTATTTGGGGTACGGTTTGGGGGTAAGTTTTTGGGGGAATTTTTTTGGGTTTTAATTTTTGGGGGAATTTTTTTAGGTTTTAATTTTTTGGGGGAAAGTTTTTGGAGTATACCAAATTTAAGATAGTAATTAGTATTGTGGTTATTGATTCCTAAAATATATTAGTTATAATTTGAAACAGTATTTATATTGAGTTAGTTTAAGGACTATTTAGAATTCAAATTCTATTATTTAAAATTAAAATAATTGTAATAATTGAAAATAAAATTGTACTATATAAATTGAAGTTATCCAACTCTTTATATTTTTTAACCTAGATTGGACGCAACTCAAATGAAATTGTACTATAGAAAATAAAGTTTTATTATTATGATTAGAAAATATAACATATATAAAAGTGTTACGTACACCTTTAAGTGTTACTATTACAAAAAGTGTTACATATGTGTTACTAATTTGAAAAGTGTTATATGTTAGAGTTACCAATTTGAAAAGTGTTACATGTTAGTGTTACAAATTTGAAAAGTGTTACATGTTAGTGTTACAAATTTCAAAAGTGTTACATGTTTGTGTTACCAATTTAAAAAGCGTTACATATTAGTGTTACCAATCTAAGAAGTGTTATAAAAGGGTGTTACTTAAAGCTAAGGTGTTACAAAAGTGTTACCTAATATTTTAAGAAAGCTAGATATGTAAAAGTGTTACAAAAAAGTGCTACCTAAAGTCAATTATAAAGTACTGTCACTAAGTATTCAATAAATGTTCGTGACTTTCAAGAGAAAGGGGGCCGGAAAGGGTTCTACCTCACCTATATTTCAAATTTCTTATCAAAAAAACCTAGAACTTGCACTAACATACCAATATAGCCTAATAACATGTGTTCATGCATTGAAAACGAGCCTTAGAAGCATTTCACTAAGTTCTAAATCGATGTTCGTGATATTCAAGGGAAAGGGGGCCGGAAAGAGTTCTATCTCGCCTATTAGTCAAATTTCTTATTAAAATATTCTAGAACTTGCACTAACATACTTATATATCCTAGTTTCAAGTTTTCATGCATTGAAAACGAGCCTTAGAAGCATTTCACTAAGTTTTCGATCGATGTTCGTGACTTTCAAGGGAAAGGGGGCCGGAAAGGGTTATACCTCGCCTATTTTTCAAATTTCTTATCAAAATAACCTAGAACTTGCACTAACATACCAATATAGCCTAGTTACAAGTGGTCATGCATTGAAAACGAGCCTTAGAAGCATTTGACTAATATTTTAATCGATGTTCATGACTTTCAAGAGAAAGAGGGCCGGAAAGGGTTCTAACTTGCCTATTTTTAAAATTTCTTATCAAAATAACCTAGAACTTGCACTAACATACCAACATAGCCTAGTTACAAGTGTTCATGCATTGAAAACAAGCCTTCGAAGCATTTCACTAAGTTTTCAATCGATGTTCGTGACTTTCAAGGGAAAGGGGGCCGCAAAGGGTTCTACCTCACCTATTTTTCAAATTTCTTATCAAAATAACCTAAAACTTACACTAACATACCAATATAGTCTAGTTACAAGTGTTCATGCATTGAAAACGAGCCTTAGAAGCATTTCACTAAGTTCTAAATCGGTGTTCGTGATTTCAAGGGAAAGAGGGCCGGAAAGAGTTCTATCTTGCCTACTTTTCAAATTTCTTATTAAAATAACCTAGAACTTGCACTAACATACTAATATAGCTTAGTTACAAGTGTTCATGCATTGAAAATGAGCCTTAGAAGCATTTCACTAAGTTTTCAATCGATGTTCGTGACTTTCAAGGGAAAGGGTGCCGGAAAGGGTTATACCTCACCTATTTTTCAAATTTCTTATCAAAATAATCTAGAAAGTGCACTAATGATGTAAAAAATAGTGAGAGAACACTAGAATACACTAGGACAAATGGATCTCAAATCGGACAGAAATTCTATTTTTATTTTTATGATGAAATGCGTGGGCTTTAAGTGTGAATTATGCACGAAAATAGGCGAGGAAAGATATGTAATTTCGTGGATAATATGGACTAAAAAATTAATGTGTTTAGGTTTTTAAAAGGAAAAGAAAGGATGTTGTTTTAACAAGAAAATGGACAAAAGTTTGTGTGGCATTTAATAAATGAAAATGGACAGATTTTGATAGAAAGTAAAAGAGAAATGAAAGGTTAGGGAATAGGGAACACTGATGTGCTTATTTTAGAGCACGTTTATCACCTTATTTTAGTGTCAAATCTCACAGTTTTGTATTGGTTTTATGCATATTGTGCTTAATTTTACCTTGATCTTGTTTTCAAGTTGTCTTAAGTTCGTTTTAGGTACTTCTGATGATTTCAAGGTGAAATGCGATATATTCAAGCCTTTGACACACGTATCATAGCTTGGGCAAGTGTTTGAAGTCACTCATGAAGATCCCACGGAGTTTAGAAAAGAGAGAAGTAAAAAAGAGGAAAGAATGGTCTCAGATTCGACCCAATCTGAGAGACATTCGACCGAATATATGCAGATTCGACCGAATCTGAGACTCATTCAGTCGAATGAGAGGCTGTCTTCAGAGCATTTTACCCTTGGTCACTAGGAATGCCGAATGGAACTCATTCGAGGTGAATGAGCTTCCATTCGGCCGAATCAACATCATCATTCGGGCGAATGCTTGACAGAGATCGATCCCTCGAAGCCTCTGAAATGAGCGAATGGAAGACCATTCGGGCGAATGGAATTTTATTCGGCCGAATGAGACCTACATTTGGGCGAATGACAGTGTTTTCCTCAGGATCAACTACTTCTTTTTAGGGCCGGCTCCTATGCATTTTAGGGTTTTTGTAGGTTTTTCTTGTTTTGTTATAAATACCCCCTTCCTTTGATGAGAGGAGGGGGGAGCTAGGTTTACATACTTTATGCACTTTTAGATTTCTTTAGCCTCCAAATTCTTTTAGTTTTAGTTTTAGCTTTCGGTTTTCAGTTTCCTCAATGCTTTGTAGTTCGAATTCTTTTTGTGGATATCAAATTGAAGCTTTTGTAAGTCTTAATCAATTCCTTTGCTCTTAATTCATTCGTTCGTTTCTTTGCATGTTTAGTTTTATGTTTATCATTTATTAGCATAATTTCTGAATTGTTTTCATTCTCACGATTTCATTCCATGTTTGTTTCTATTGCGTCTTTGAATATCTTTACGTCTTTAAGCATGAATATGTGTGAGTAATTCCTTTAGGGGTTTTGATTGGTGAAACCCTAGGAAAGCTATGATCTTTATTGCTTAAGGTTGTAGAAACGATGATAATAAATAGTTTTAGAATCCAATGCGAATCTTGTCCTGCCACTCCTTTGGAGACATAGGGCGATTATAGGTCGTTCGTTGTGATTTGTGGAATCACCAACTTCCTCTCGTATTCTTGGATGTCCATGCTAGTTATTATCAGATTTTCTCCAATCTATCATGTTCGGTTTTGAAAGCTTCATTCCTAGGGTGAATCCAATCTTGTCCCCATTTTTCTTTACTTGCTTTATTTCGTGATTTATCGTCATCCATCTTCTGGTTATTAGTTTGAATTGAATTTCCAACTCCCAATAGTCCGGTTGTGTTAAAAGTTAGAGTCTTGATATACCTTGCCTTCGTGGTT
Organism: Dysphania ambrosioides; assembly: GCA_026401315.1. Taxonomy (NCBI): domain Eukaryota; kingdom Viridiplantae; phylum Streptophyta; class Magnoliopsida; order Caryophyllales; family Amaranthaceae; genus Dysphania; species Dysphania ambrosioides. Next base: position 17,735,844 of record CM048666.1, read on the forward strand.
CGACCCCCTACTCCACTATACTCGTATAGTTTATAGGTTAGAATAAATATTGTTTGCATAACCTGTCTTTTAGTTAACAACCTAAAACGCCGGTTATCAAAATGGCGCCGTTGCCGGGGACAAGGCGTAATATTTAGACCTAACTTGTCTTAGCTTAACTTTATTTCATTTCATTTTTATTTTAGTTTTTCTGTTTGTGTGTGGTTGTCTTGGACTTAGGTGTTTGCATGCCCCATAGCACGCGTAGGTCAAACCAACCAATTACACCCTTAAATCCTGAAATCCAACGTGTTAGTAGACAATGCCCTTCAAAGTATACCTCATAATCTGTCCAAAACCCATCCAAATCCATAATGGCCGACGAACACCAATTGTTTGGTTAATTTGGAACTCCTGGCTCACAAGAGTTCCAAGGGGGTGTAGTACTTCCTGTTGCCACTACACCTTACCAAATACACCCTCAGTTCACAAGAATGGTTAAGGAAACACCATTCAGTGGCTTAAGAAATGAATGTCCTCTTCCACACCTAGAGGCATTCTCAGATATTTGTGGACTTATCCCTCGTTGTCCTAATAGCCCTAATTATGTGCGAATGCACCTATTCCATCTGAGTGTAGCGGGAGATGCCAAGGATTGGTACAAATGTTTAGAACCCAATTCAATTATTAATTGGGCTCAACTAAAAACCGCATTTCTAGAAAGGTTCTATCCTATGGTTCGAACACAGGATTGGCGTAAGAAAATTGCGTCTTTCACCCAAGAGGATGATAAGAACCTTAGTGCTACCTGGAGTAGGTTTAAAAGAATGATTAGAGCATGCCCCCACCATGAGTACAGGGAAAACCATCTCAACACATTCTTTTACGATGGTCTTAATGACTCCACCAAAGCACTTCTAGACTCAGCTGTAGGTGGCCAGCTTTCCAAAATTCCTTGCACCCAGGAAAAGGCCAAAATATAGGAAGTTGCTAAGAATAGTGCCTGGGGAGGAACTAGGAGTTAGGGATTACCTAGAGGGATGATAGACACAGCTAACTTAGACAATATTAGCGCATGAAAAGCATTTTGCATGTGCCATATGTGGGGGGTACCAACCATGATACATCTTATTGTGGTGGTTCGCACTCCGAACACATAGCCATAGTTAACTATAGAGGGTATAACCTAGAACCACAAGTGATGAACTATGACGGTTATGGGTATAACCCTGATCATGTGGAAGCGCTTAACTACAGTGGACAGGGACAAGGAGTAGGGTATGGGCAGCAAGCTTTCTCGAACAACCAACAGTACAAACCTCCCTTTAACCAAAATCAGGGAAACTTCCACCTGGGATACAACATAAATGGTCAAGGTGGGTTTAACAACCAAGGTTTCCAAGGGAACCAACCTAACGGGAATATACTTTAGCCTAATGTGTATAGACCCCCAGGGTTCAACCAAGGGCCTCGAAATGGTTCAAACCTACCTTTCTCGCCTAGTCAACCTAATCATGTGGTTCCTCAACCACAACAAGGCCATAACTTAGGCAATGACCAATTAGCCTCCCAGGTAACAACTTTTGCTCAGCAGAACCAGAGTCTAACTCAGATTAATCACACTCTAATCCAACAAATGCAACAACTTTAAGCTTAGCAAAAGTTGTTTGAAACTCAACTTACTCAGATAGCCAATCCACCTCCACCATTACTATTCCCATCTCACCCTCAACAAAACCCATCCGCCCAACCTCCACCATAAAGCACCCCTAACTCTAACCCTAAACATCACTCATGCAAGGTGATCTTCTTAAGATCGGGAACTTCATATTCAGATCCTACTATAGCTCTAAAAGATGATTTAGGAGAAGGATCCTCAAATGATAGTGATTTTTAAATAAAAAATGAACACAAAAAGGATCTTGAGAGAAAAGAAGAGAAGGAGGTTAGTGAAGTGAAAGGGGAACCAAATGTCGAGGTAAATGGGTATAAGGTGAAGAAGAAGGATGAGGATGAGAAATGGAGGGAGATATAGGAAAGAAGGAAACTTGAGCGTCAACATGCTCCTTCTCTACGTTTTCCTTACAAAAAGGTAGAGAAACAACTTCAAGAAAAGTTTCTTAAATTCCTTGAGCATATACGGCGGCTTGAAATGAAAATACCATTCTTAGAGGCCATGGAGCAAATGCCGCAATATGCTACGTATCTGAAAACCCTCTTAAGAAATAAGAGAAAGCTTGAGGGCGAAGTGGTTAGTTTGCCAGAGCAGGTAAGTGCCATCATTCAGGGCACGTGGGCAAAGAAAGAAAAAGCTAGAGGACCCTTTGTGCTCCCAGTCACCCTTGGAAAACTTAATTCTAAGGGAGCACTCGCTGACCCTGGGGCCTCCATTAGCCTAATGCCGATGTCCATCGCCAAACAACTAACTTTCGACCTCAAGCCATCAAAGAAAAGCATCCAACTTGCCGACCGTAGTATAAAGGTACCATGTGGGGAATTTGAGGACCTCCCGATCCAAGTCGGGAACATTGTGGTTCCATGTGACTTCATGGTACTTGATATGATTGAGGATCCCTTTATCCCCCTCATCTTAGGGAGGGATGCGTTGAAGACCTTGGGTGCCCTGATCAACTGTGAATCAGAGACTATAACTGTGAGGGTAGCCCATGAGAAGGTGGTGTTTGCCTTTTCCAAGTCTTCTAGGGAACCCATGGTCAAGCAAATCTGTTCCTTTGATATTTTTGACGGCATAGTTGAGGGGTGTGACGTTTTTGCTGCGCCAGAGTTTGTTGAGGTGACAGAGGAGGAAGTGACAATGAAGGGTGTTATTTTTGAAGTCGAGAAGGAATTCGTTGTGATGCAGGATATTTGTGAGAATTTTGACAATCCTAACGAGCCAGCCCCAAAAAGGAAGAGGGCTAAGAAAAAGAAAAAGTCCAAAAAAAGAACGAGGGCTCCACCCTGGCTTGGGGGAACCCCGCATTATAGCCCTCCTCTGGATTACCCTGGTTCGACCTTACTTACTTCTGCCACCGATGCTCAGTGGAGGGTCTTGACTCCCCACGCCAGAGGTGATGGCGATGCTAGGAATGAGTCTACTCCTATGGCCAGTATAATTCCTTTTGTTTCTTTTTCTATCTAAACTTGTAGCGAGCTACGTCGAGCTAAACGACGTTAAACAAAGCACTTATGGGAGGTAACCCGGTTTATTTGGATTTTCGTCAAACTAACTCAGAGTACATTGATTGTTTTTGAGAAAGCAAGTGATTTGATTACTAAATGCAAAGGAAGTGCAAAATTGCACTCCATTAGGCCAAATAAGAGGTCCATTCGGCCAAATGGCCATTACGAATGTAGTTAATCAAAATTGGAGAGGTCTCTTAGAATACCGAATGAAGAGATTTATTCGGCTGAATAGATTTCATTCGACCAAATGGAGTTCTCCATTCGGTCGAATAGATCTGCTGAGGAAAACTTTAAAGCTGCTGGTAACCCCGAATGGAGTGATCGTTCGGTCGAATGGTGTGACATTCGACCGAATAGGTTTCGTATTCGGTCGAATGGGAGCGAAGAATTCCTCGTAGCTCATAGCCATTCGACCGAACAGGGCACCTATTCGGGCAAATGGAGCTCTATTCGACCAAATGGATGCTTTATTTGGCCGAATGGAAGCCAGGCCTATAAATACAAACACATTCCACGGGATTTCACACCCACATTTCTTAACTCCTCCAATTCGGCCGTCTCCCCTCACACTCTTACTCTCTCTCAAATTCCTCTACTCCCTTCCCAATCATCCTCAACTACTATGGGTCCAAGGAGAACTAGGGATGGCAACGGGTATTGGACCCGACCCGGATCCGTGGATCCATATCCGTTTTTACGGATATAGATCTTTACAATTTAGACCCGACGGATCCGGGTCGGATCTGGGTCCTATGACAGAAAAACGGATCCGGGTACAGATCCAAGCATAATACCCGTTTAGGACCCGTTTTAGACCCGCCTTGAAATATTTTTCGTGATACTAATATATTTACAAATTAGTAACCAACAACGAAAGGAGAGAATGATAGTGAGGTAAAGTTCGAACGTTGGTAAGAAGTATTCAAATTAGGTCAATTTGGATATCTATTAAAAAAGAATGAAAAATTGATTTTGATAATATTTTTTTAATTTGTTTAATTTGAAATACTGTAATTTGCTTTATAATTCGATCTGAAAAATAAAGTTCTTTTCTCATTAATGTCTAGGCAAATGTTCTAATGTGTATAATAAAGTCCATAATTTCAATTACAAATTCATTTTTCTAGTTACGGAGTATTATAAACAATAATATAATAGCACAAAAAATGTCTTTTCGCCCAAACTATCCCTTATGGTGGTAAATACACCTAAATATGCAATATCCGTTTTGGACCCGTTTAAGACCCGAATCCATTGGATCTGGATCCTTACTTTTCATACCCAGCGGATCTGGATATGGATAAGGATCCATCCTTGAAAAATGGATCTGGATCTGGATCTATAAGGACCCGGTCCATTGCCATCCCTAAGGAGAACCTTGAGGAACCCCTTCAAGAGGTCCAAAAAGCATGGAGAAGGTTCCTCTTCGGGTGCGGCACGGGAAGCTCAACAAACCGGTTCTCAACAACCGGAGGGCCAACAAAGACTTCCTGGCCAGGAATTATGGTTCGATGAGGATCATCCAACGGTAATTTTCGTATCTTTGGAGCAATATGAGCGTTTCCAAAGGCTTAAGGTACGAAAAATCAACTCCACTCATTATTTAGACCTTTCAATTTTGCAACGAATGGGTATATACGAGCAATTTGTTGCACTATTAACTACATGTGGGTTAGAGAACTAGATAAACATATGACACCTGACTCATAAGCTCTTAACTTATGAATTACTTAGTTCCCTAACCCCGTGTCAACGGGAAAGTAGGCTGATTTGTCTTTTAGGCTAAGGAATGCAACCTATTTTCTTGATTATGCTGCATTTTGCGCCGTGTTTGGTTTCCATAACGAGCCTATTCCGGATAAACAACCGGACAACTCTCGGGTTTCCGAGTTATGGCCTAAAATAGCTGGCCGGCTTGTTTATCCGAATAGAAATATTTATGCTTCTGATGTACAACACCCTGTTTTGCGCATGTTCTTTAAATTTTCTAGGTAGACTTTGTTCCCTTCCCCTAGCCCTCACCTAGTACAAACACACGAGGTACACATCTTGCACCGTTACCTTGCACCACATGAAGACACTGCACTAAGCCTCCCAATGACGCTGTGGAAGTTTCTAAACAACACAGCCACCCTAAATGTAACCATTGACTTATGTTTAGGGAGACACGTATTCTGCATTGCTGAATTCTTGAACATCATGAATCCTGTAGAATTCGATGAACGTTATGCCAGTTCCACTATCTTTCACGAGCAATGTCTCGTGCGGGCTGGCTTTATTTTTGCGGACCCCATGCGATGGCGGTACTTGAAAGACCGCACCATCCCCCTTCCTTGTCCTCAATTACCTCCCCTAGTCCAGTTTGGGGCCTCGTATCTCTTAGACGGCGATGTGCCGAGATACGCGGTAGAGCCCCCACTTGTACCCTTTCCTCGCCCTCACACACTTTCTATGCGCGATGGACCTAGGGCTTCTACCTCGGTCTTACCAGACCATGACGATTCAGATGATGAATTTGAATTCGATATTATGTCCTCCCTAGGACGCATAGAGAGAAGGCTTGACCAGGTCCTCACCACCCAAGCCCACCACACCGCCCGTCTCGAACACCTCAAGCAAAACTTCGAGCGGGAAAACTACCCATGGTATGATATGGCCTATCGCTCCCACATGGTCGGCGAAAGCATGGTCACCCCTTCCTGGTACCATCGCCATGACAACTATAACGAGATATCACTAAGTCATGGTTTGACCGGTTGCGGGTGGGTAGGCGTAGGTTTAATAACTTTACCCCACCGGCTCCTAAAAGAGCCTCGGATGACTATGGGATGGATTATACGGGTGGGGAGGAGGAGATTAATGAGGAGGAGGACCAAGGGGATGATGAGGAATTTATGAGGGATGAGTAGTGGTAGACCTAATGGCCTCCCTTAGCGCCGAGGACGGCTTCACCCTAGCTTGGGGGGGTATCCATAGTCCACTACTCATTCTTGCGCATGTCCTTTGGTCTTGGCTGTCAGTTTAGTGTTGTGTAGTGATGCGTTACTTCATGTTTTGTGTCTATTTCTAGGTGTTATTTTGTGTTTCGCGCTTTGTTTTTTTTTTGGTGTTGTTTTCAGGTATTTATATAATAAGTTCCAAATGCCGCTGTACCCATATACTGGTATGATTGCTTACTCGAAAATCCAAATTTATGTATTTAGTTATTTTTATATTTGTTTTTACCCTTCTTTGCATCATGTGTCCCCTTCTTTTGTCCATCATAAGCATGCAAGCTTCTGTTGTGCACTTTACGTTGATTTTATGCAAACTCGTATTCCCCTAGCCCTGTGCCTGTTTTGGGTATGAGTTTATCGACTGTTTTTCACTTAGCTTGGGGGATTTGAGCTTGCTTGGTATGTGGTTTGGATGACTACCTATTGAGGTGCATTTCGACTAACCTAGTGAGGATTGAGCCTTTTAGGACTTTATTACGAGTCTTGTATTGTTGAGTGTTAGTTAGGGAATCTTAAGAATTGTGTCTGTTCTCCTCCAGCATAGTCTACTTTTCTAAAGGTTAGGGATGATAACACGTTTGTAGTTAAAGCTACATAGTCAAAGTTCCTACCATGAAAATCAATTTACTCTAGGTTGAGCCAAATTTGTGCCTTTACCTTCTTTTGTAGCCACGCTATCTAACTCCACATGAACCAAATACTCCCTCTTTTTACCTAGAAGATAGTCATGTGATCATAGTGAAGTTGATATTTGTAGCATTGTAATATAGGATTTCGATTTGGGGAAATGATCATTAGATGATTTGACTACATACACTAGTCTTAGTGCATCTCAAAGAAGTATGCACATAGAAAGTTCAGAAAAAGCTTGAAAAGCACAAAAAAAGAAAAAAAAAGGGGAAAGAGAAAGAAAAAGAAAAAAAAAAGAGAAAAAGAAAAGAAAATAAACAAAAAGATATTAGAGAAAAAGGTTGAGAATAAAGTTGACATAGTGTATTAGAGTCTATTGTTGGGAATTTTCGGATTGGCATGGTTGTCGGAAGGCGTAGTCTTCCTCAATTTTATTTCCTTGGATCACTTACTATCCTCTATTTCAACTCCACATTCCCAATTTCTGCCATACCTCGATCCGAGCCTGTATTACAACCCTTTCCAAACATGTTCAACATAACCTGATTAGTACGATCAGTGCTGGAGAGCAGATAAGACACGATTTACGAGATTTCTCCTTGTTTAGGTGTTTAATTCCCGCCTCATCTTTAGTCGGATGATTTTAAGTGAAACACGTACCCTATAAACACATGAGCGTAATGGAAATTTCCCACACCTCTTGGGAAATAACCTCGGGAGCATAGACTTGTGACCTCGTTAGGTAGTGGGCGGAATGAACTATGATGTAGCTTGCTTGGTGATCCCGGGTAGGTGTAAAAAGTTGATTATGCTTTATAAACCCCATTGTACTTGCACACCCATGGCTAGGGAAGATTTTTGCACGTGCACGGCTTGCATTGTCTTGATTTCCACTTCTCATGATCTTCATTCATCTCTTCATTGATTTCTTTATCGTTTGCTAAGGACTAGCAACGGATTAGCTTGGGGGAAGTTGATGTGCTCGTTTTAAAGCACGTTTATCACCTCGTTTTAGTGTCAAGTCTTGCAGTTTTGTATTGGTTTTATGCATATTGTGCTTAATTTTACCTTGATCTTGTTTTCGAGTTGTCTTAAGTACATTTCAGGTACTTCTGATGATTTCAAGGTGAAATGCGATACATTCGAGCCTTTGACACACATATCATAGCTTGGGCAAGTGTTTGAAGTCACTCATGACGATCCCATGGAGTTTAGAAAAGAGAGAAGTAAAAAAGAGGAAAGATTGGTCTCAGATTTGACCAAATTTGAGAGACATTCGACCAAATATATGCAGATTCGGCCGAATCTGAGACTCAATCGGTCGAATGAGAGGCAGTCTTCAGAGCATTTGACCCTTGGTCACTAGGAATGCCGAATGGAACTCATTCGGGCGAATGAGCTTCCATTCGGCCGAATCAACATCATCATTTGGGCGAATGCTTGACAGAGATCGATCCCTCGAAGCCTCTGGAATGAGCGAATGGAAGACCATTCGGGCGAATGGAATTTTATTCGGCCGAATGAACTTACATTCGGGTGAATGATAGTGTTTTCCTCCGGATCAACTACTTCTTTTTAGCGCCGGCTCCTATGCATTTTAGGGTTTTTGTAGGTTTTTCTTGTTTTGTTATAAATACCCCTTTCCTCTGATGAGAGGAGGGGGGAGCTAGGTTTACATACTTTATGCACTTTTAGATTTCTTTAGCCTCCAAATTCTTTTAGTTTTAGCTTTCGGTTTTCAGTTTCCTCAACGCTTTGTAGTTCGAATTCTTTTCGTGGATATCAAATTGAAGCTTTTATAAGTCTTAATCAATTCCTTTGCTCTTAATTCATTCGTTTGTTTCTTTGCATGTTTAGTTTTATGTTTATCATTTATTAGCATTATTTCTGAATTGTTTTCATTCTCGCGATTTCATTCCATGTTTGTTTCTGTTGCGTCTTTGAATATCTTTACGTCTTTAAGCATGAATATGTGTGAGTAATTCCTTTAGGGGTTTTGATTGGTGAAACCCTAGGAAAGCTATGATCTTTATTGCTTAAGGTTGTAGAAACGATGATAATAAATAGTTTTAGAATCCAATGCGAATCTTGTCCTGCCACTCCTTTGGAGACATAGGGCGATTACAGGTCGTTCGTTGTGATTTGTGGAATCACCAACTCAATACATGATATTGTAAGTAAAGATATCAAGATTTAAACTTCATTTATTCATTCATTCATTCATCTGAAACACAAACATACATCTCCTATTTATAGTGGACAAAACCCTAGTAACTCCCCTTTTAAATTTGTCTAAAATGGTCAAAATAAACTATCCAAAAATGTGCGAGAGTTTTAAGGAATTAATCCTTAATTCATGCTAATAACTTAAGGAGAACTTCCATGCACCAAGGTCTTCTTTCCCTCCATTAAACATGCCCTTTAGACTAGGAAAATCAGCAAATATCCCTCCTTTAATGCCTTGGACGCACCTAGTCAAGAAGCCATCCAAAACCTCCCATAATTCCATGATATTCCCTTGTTTATGCCCAAAAGAATCAGCTCAATCAACCCCCTTGCCATGAAAACGCCCAACGTAAAGGAACAAATCAATTAACTAAATTAAATCCCTTAATTTAAGGGATTCAAATCTCTTAATTGATTTTGAGAAGAAAATCAGAAAATCTGATTTATTTCCATCCCATTTTCGACCATATTCAAAAAAATATCTTAAGATATGCAAATCTGATCATACCTTCCTTAAATCAAGCTAAAATCAAATCAGATCAAATCTTTCCCAAATCCCCTAATATTCCCTCTTTCCCATACCATTATTTCAGCAAAATAATCCTCTTTCAACCCAAAATCACGTTCATAATGTCCCCCAAAAAATCACCTTGGACCCCCACACAAATCAGCACATAAAAATCACTAAAACTCTCTCCACACGTCAATAAGGACCCACGCCAACTCACCCTACTCTAATTAACTTAATTACTTAATTACTAATTATTTATTTACATGAAACACCACTAATTTTATTATTCTTATTTCCCAAAGTGGAAATACTAGAATAACCATGACCCGAAATGAACGGTCCATGGGCCCAATAATTATCCACCGGCCCATCCTCAAAATAACGGGTCAACAAAACCTCCTTTGACTCGTGAATTATTTTGGGATTTCCGTCATCCTCCCCTTCTTCGAAAAGAGTTGACCTCAACTCGTCATCTTCATAATAAGGGGAAAGGTCACCCACATTAAAAGTCGAAGAGACTCCATAATTTCCACCTAGATCCACCTTATAAGCATTATCATTGACTTTGTCAATGATTTGAAATGGTCCCTCGGCCCTAGGAATTAACTTATGCTTCCTTTGTTTCGGAAATCTCTCTTTCCTCAGAAAAACCCAAACAAGATCACCAACCTCAAAGGTTCTAGCATTCTTTAAACTTTTGTTAGACTGTTTCTTGTATTCCTCATTTGCCTTCTCGATATTCTTCCTCACCTCCTTATGGACGTTCATCATGAACTCCATACATTCCTTGGCCGTACCATGCACAAATTTTTCTTTGTGAAGAGTGATGTAATCAATCGGCACATATGGGTTCACCCCATAGACAACTTCAAATGGAGAGTACTTAGTGGATCGGCTCGGTGTTCGATTATAAGTAAACTCAGCATGAGCAAGCTTCAAATCCCAATTCTTACCTCCTTTACTTACTAATGATCAAAGTAAAGAACCAAGAATCCTATTTACCACCTCAGTTTTCCCATCAGTTTGGGGATGATGACTTGTTGAAAATAGTAACTTAGTCCCCATAAGCCTCGAAAGAGACTTCTAGAAATGACACAAGAACTTAGTGTCTCGATCAGAAACAATAGTCCATGGCAAACCATGCAATCGAGCAATTTCGGTGAAAAACAATTGAGCCACATTAAAAGCATCATCAACTTTTCGACAGGCCACAAAATGAGCCACCGAAAATCAATCCACTACCACCATTATGGAATTCTTCCCACATTGAGTTTGAGAAAGTGCCATAATAAAATCCATACTCAAGTCTTCCCAAGGCCTTTCAGGTACAGGCAATGGTTTGTATTCTCCTCTATGGAATGACAACTTTGCCCTTTGACATGTAGCATATCAAATGATTATATGATAAACATGGGCAACCATTTTGGGCCAATAAAAATAGCCTTGAAGGATTTCCAAAGTTTTGGAAATTCCCATGTATCCGGCCAAACCTCCACTATGAGCTTCTTTGATCAACAGTTCTCTAATGAAACTCTTTGGAACACAAAGTTTATTTCCTTTGAAAAGGAAATCATCAACCACTAAAAAGAGTCTATTAACTCCATCTTTACATGTCTTTATTATCCCAAACATTTCTTCATCTTCGAGATAAAGCATCGGCTACCACATTAGCCTTCCCATTCTTATACTTAGCAGTAAAATTAAAAGATTGTAGAAATTCCACCCATTTTGCATGCCTCGCATTAAGCTTCTTTTGTCCATGAATAAACCTCAAGGACTCATGATCAGAATGGAGAATGAAAGGACTTGGTCTTAGATAATGCGACCAAAAATCAAGAGCTCAAACCATAGCATAAAACTCCTTGTCATATGTTGAGTAGTTAAGCTTACCATGACTTAACTTCTCACAAAAGTATGTAATCAGTTTTCCTTCTTGGATCAAGACAGCACCAACACCCTTTCCACTTGCATCACACTCAACCTCAAAAGGTTTAGTGAAATCAGGTAAAGCAAGTACAGGGGCTTCATATATCTTCTTCTTTATATGCTCAAACGCCTTTTGAGCTTGAGGAGTCCATTGAAAAGTGCCCTTCTTTGTACACTTCGTAATTGGGGCCATGAGCGTACTAAAGTTGGCAATAAACCTTCTATAAAAAGAAGTTAGCCCATGGAAAGATCGCACTTCGATGATGAACTTGGGGACAGGCCATGAAGAAATAGCTTCCACCTTGCTAGGATCCACCTTGACTCCATCACTAGAAACAATGAACCCAAGAAACACTAACTCGGTGAGCATAAAATGACATTTCTCTAACTTCCCATAAAGCTTCTTCTCCCTCAAAGCTTTAAAAACTTCCTCGAGATGTATCAAATGATTTTCCTCATTCTTACTATATATAAGAACGTCATCCAAATATACAGCGACAAACTTTCCCAAAAAGGTCTTAGTACCTTATTCATCAAATGCATGAAGGTACTTGGAGCATTGGTAAGCCCAAATGGCATGACAAGCCATTCATAGAGACCATGCTTTGTCTTGAAAGCTGTCTTCCATTCATCTCCTTCTCGCATCCTTATTTGGTGGTATCCACTTCTAAGATCAATCTTAGAAAAAACTTAGGACCCACTTAGCTCATCAAGCATATCATCCAATCTGGGTATAGGAAACCTATACTTGATAGTGATGTTGTTTACGGCCCTACTATCGATACACATTCTTTATGTGCCATCCTTCTTTGGAATCAACAACGGTGGCACTACACAAGGACTCATCGATTCTCTAACATAGCCCATTTCCATCAATTCCTGGATCTGTCTTTGCAACTCCTTTGTCTCCATTGGATTGCATCGATAAGGAGGTTTGTTAGGAAGGGGTGCTCCAGAAACAAGATCAATTTGATGTTCTATACCACGAATAGGTGGTAAACCTTGTGGTAACTCATCTGGGATTACATCCTTATAAGCCTTGATTAACTTGGCTAATTTCGGATTTTAAGCCATGTATCCATCATATTCTTCCCTCAAAAGTAATAGGAAGATCTCGTCCTCTTCTTCTATCTCACCTTCAAACTCCTTGTGAGACAAAAGGAACACACTTTTAGAAGGAGCTTTTTGTGGTGGTGGGTTTTTTTGTGGTGGTAAAGGATGGAGCATTTTCTTATTGCCAAGATGGGTAATGGTGTAAGTATTGGCTAATCCATCATGTATGGACTTCTTATCACTTTGCCATGGTCTAGCCAACAAGATATGGCATGCATCCATAGGAATGACATCACATAATACCTCATCAACATAGGAGCCAATTGCAAAGTTCACCATACATTGTCTCCTAACACCAGTATTCTTACTCTTTTCTAACCAACTTAACTTATATGGGTGAGGATGTTTAGTGGTTTTCATTTCAAGTCTCTTTACCAAATCATTAGAGACTACATTTGCTTCATTACCACTATCCATAATAAGATCACATACCTCTCCCTTCACTTTACACTTAGTCAAGAACAAGTTCTCTCTTTGAATAGGAACTTCTTCCCTTTCAGTTTGAATTTGTAAGGCTCTTCTCAAGACTAAACTATTTTTTTCAGTCATCAACATTATCACACTCTTGCTCGTCATCAAACTCTTGAGACTCTTCAGGGATTTCTTCTTCCTCCTCCTCTTCTTCCTCCATAGGAAAAGGTTGAGTAGTCATTATACGAATCTCTCTCATAGTCAATGCACGAGAATTTGGACAATCTTGTTTATTGTGTCCTCTTCCATGACACTTGAAACATACAATCTCACTCAAATTAGACTCCTTGGCAATGGCTTTGCCTTTCTCTTTGTTTGAGGATTCAAAAGTGTTTGGGGTTCTTTTTGTGGGGTTAGAAAAGGTTGTGTTTGGTTTAGGAACAAAAGGCTTATTTTGTATTTGGGATGGAAAAGTAGGCTTCTTGAACTTTGGATCAAAAGAATAAAAAGGTTTCTTCTTCTTTCTTTGGTTGTTAAATTTGACAGCCAATTTGCACACTTCATCAAAGGACAAGTTTGGTTGCATTTCCACCTTCTCATAGATCTCACGATATAGACCAGCTATAAACCTCCCTAATTTGAGTTCCTTATTCTCCTCATTCTCATAAACAATAGAGAGTCTCTCAAACACCTTGATATATTCCTCCATTGAACCACCTCCTTGTTGTAAAGTACTGCACTTTATATATAGTGACTGCATATAATTAGAGGGCACAAATTGACCTCTAAGTTTCTTCTTCAATTTGACCCAAGTAAAAATTCGGGCTTTGCCATTATTTTCTCTTTTTCTTTGGACACCTTTTAACCAAGTTTCAGCGTATCTGGTTATTTTCACTTCAGCAACCCTAAATTGTTGCTCATCATCTTGGATGTCTTTGAAGTCGAAGAATCTCTCCAAGGATTGTTCCCATTCTAGGTACCTTTCGGGATCAAGAGTACCATCAAACTTATCCACATCAACCCTTAGATTTCGATCATCAAACCTAGGGGGATTGTTGGTCTCTCTATTTTCATGGGTGAAAATTCGAGCCATCAATGCCCTGACATTGTTTAAAAGTTGCTCATTTGTTTCAATGAGTCTTTGTTGATTTTCCTCCAAGATTCGAAGGTGTCTCTCTTGAAGGGTTTCATTAGGATCCATTTTTAAAAAAAAAAAAAGAGAATCTACTTCCCCCTATCTGGCGTGCCAAATGATGTAAAAACTAGTGAGAGAAACTAGAATTCACTAGGACAAATGGATCTCAAATTGGACATAAATTGTATTCTGATTTTTATGATAAAATGCGTAGGCTTTTAGTGTGCATTATGCACAAAAATAGGCGAGGAAAGATATGTAATTTCGTGGATAATATGGACTAAAAGATTAATGTGTTTAGGTTTTTAAAAGGAAAAGAAAGGATGTGGTTTTAACAAGAAAATGGACAGAAGTTTGTGTGGGATTTTATAAATGAAAATGGACAGATTTTGATAGAAAGTAAAAGAGAAATAAAAGGTTAGGGAATAGGGAACATGATGTAAATTCTAAAATTACATATATCTTTAGTGATGGAAATCCCGAGATAGCCCAAGAGTCAAGAGAAATTTTATTGACTCGTTATTTTAAAGATGGGCCAGTTGATAATTATTGGGCCCATGGACCATTTATTTCAGGTCATGGTTATTCTAGTATTTCATTTGGAAATTTAGAATAATTGAGCAGGAATTATTTCTTGTGAATAAATAATGGTTATTTAATTAACTTAACTTAGTTTAATTTAGTTGAAAAAAAAGGGATGTGGCGTGGATGAGGTGGCGTGCATGGGTGAGTTAGCATGGGTATTTTCTTGCTGATTTGTGCATGGGTCCAAAGAGATTTTTGGGGGTTAATCACGTGAGGTTTGGGGTGAAAAAGGGTTGGATTTTCTGAATAAGGGGCATGGAAAAGGGGGGTTGCATTTAGAGTTTTGGGAAGATTTGGGAAGATTCTAAAATCTTGGAATATTGTACGATTTGGGAAGATTTCCATATCTTCTTTCATCTTGGACGAAATTATGGGGAGAATAAGTCTTAATTTCTGATTTTTTTTTAGTGAATCAATTAGGATATTTTATTCCTTAATTTAAGGGATTAAATATTGACAAATTGATTGCTTAATTTATTTTGGGCGTGCTTAAGGAAAGGATGGGCTAATTTGGACTGATTAGCATGATTTAAGGGGAAAGTGTGGACTATTGCAAGGATTTAGTTGGGATGGTGGTTAAGTTCGTCCCATGCAATTAAAGGGCACTAATTTGCTGATTCCTTAAGCCTTAATTGACGTGATTTAAGGAAGGAAGGAAGACCAAGCTACATGGGGTTATTATGGGATTAATGACTTGATTTAAGGGTTGTTTCCTTAACCTTTCACACGTTTTCTGATTCCTTGATTGTTTTGGACGGTTTTAAGGGTATTATTAGGGTTTTTGAAGAGGGTTAATGGCTGAAGTTACTTTGCAAAACAAACACATTAAACCATAAATTTTTGGGAGAAAAAGTTGAAGGGTTTTGTAGGAGTTTCGTGGCTATTAACTATGGGTATTATTCCTCTCTTTAAAACCTTTATAACTTATGGTTTATTGACGGTTTGATGAGAATTGAAGACCAAAGTTACAAGACATTGAAGAAGGATATTGATGGGTGATTCAATGCATGGGTTTTGTGGTTTAAAAGATCAACAATTCATTTCTCAAAAGTCTTTTGATGTTCACGTCCATATGAAAGGTTGAGGGTCTCTTGGAGTTGCCGAGGTTTATTACCACGGTATTAAGGGTGGATATTTATGGTGGATACATCAAGAGACGAAGAGGAAACAAATCAAGTATTGAAGATGAAGAGATCCATCCATTCGTGTGTCCAAGGAGAATATTGTTTTACTGATTTTATTATTTTGGCTTTAATTTGTAAACAAACATTGGACTTTTTATTAGTTTGTTTTTGTTTTCTTTTAGCTTTTCATTATCTTTGTTTTATATCCATAGTAGCATGTTAGGTTTTCGTTTCTCTATAAATAGGGCATGTTTTATGTGCAAATAGAAGAAGTTGAATATCAAAAATTTGAAGTCATTTTTACTTGCATTTCGGTTGTGAATTGCTTGTGCATTTTCCAAGAGTTTTCTCTTGAAGATTTTGAGTGGTACGTGAGAAATCCTCCACACAAGGTTCGTAGCCTCTTAGGGTCAAGTGAGTATTCCTTCCCTTAGTACTACACCTAGTAGGTTATGTGAGAAATCCTTGCCTACATATCTAGATTGTTTAAGTGAGTATTCCTTGCAATCTAACCCTTTCTTTTCTTTTCATTTCTTTTCTGTTTCTATCAAAATCTACCCATCTTCTTTTTAAACACTCACACCAATTTCTGTCCATTTTCTTGTTCAAACCCCATTATTTCTTTTCTTTTTTTTAAACACGAAATTACATTTATGTCCAAACACCCACGAAATTCTTTCCATTTCTAAACTACGAAATTATCTACCATTTCTAGCCTAAATACATATCGTTTTCCATATAAAAGCCTACGCATTTTATCATATAAACCCACATCTATATTTTGTCCAATTTGAGATCCATTTGTTTTAGTGAATTATAGTGTTCTCTCACTAGTTTTTACATCAGAACACTCACCTATACTCCTAGGATATGTAAAGAAGGAACACTCACTTCTTTACTAGATGCAAGTCTCTGAACAAGGAACATTCAACATGTGGATTGATTCACGAAAATTTGGATGGAAGGAACACTCAACTTCACACTCAAATTCTTTAAGGTAAAACTTGGAAAAACACAAGCAATTCAATACATGATATTGCAAGTAAAGATATCAAGATTTAAACTTCATTTATTCATTCATTCATTCATTCATCTGAAACACAAACATACATCTCCTATTTATAGTGGACAAAACCCTAGTAACTCCCCTTTTAAATTTGTCTAAAAATGTCAAAATAAACTATCCAAATATGTGTGAGAGTTTTAAGGAATTAATCCTTAATTCATGCTAATAAGTTAAGGAGAACTTCCATGCACCAAGGTCTTATTTCCCTCCATTAAACATGCCCTTTAGACTAGGAAAATTAGCAAATATCCCTCCTTTAATGCCTTGGATGCACCTAGTCAAGAACCCATCCAAAACATCCCATAATTCCATGCTATTCCCTTATTTATGCCCAAAAGAATCAGCTCAATCAACCCCCTGGCCATAATAAAGCCCAACATTAAGGAACAAATCAATTAACTAAATTAAATCCCTTAATTTAAGGGATTCAAATCTCTTAATTGATTTTGATAATTAAATCAGAAAATCTGATTTATTTCCATCCCATTTTCGACCATATTCAAAAGAATATCTTAAGATATGCAAATCTGATCTTACCTTCCTTAAATCAAGCTAAAATCAAATCAGATCAAATCTTTTCCGAATCCCGTAATATTCCCTCTTTCCCAAGCCATTATTTCAGCAAAATAATCCTCTTTATACCCAAAATCATGTTCATAATGTCCCCCAAAAAATCACCTTGGACCCCCACGCAAATTAGCACACAAAAATGATGTAAAAACTAGTGAGAGAACACTAGAATTCACTAGGACAAATGGATCACAAATTAGACAGAAATTTTGCTTTGATTTATATGATGAAATGCATAGGCTTTAAGTGTGAATTATGCACAAAAATAGGCTAGGAAAGGTATGTTATTTCGTGGATAATATGGACTAAAAGATTAATATGTTTAGGTTTTTAAAAGGAAAAGAAATGATGTGGTTTTAACAAGAAAATGGAAAGAAGTTTGTGTGGGATTTTAGAAATGTAAATGGACAGATTTTGATAAAAAGTAGAAGAGAAAAGAAAGGTTAGGAAATAGGGAACACTCACCTATACTCCTAGGATATGTAAAGAAGGAACACTCACTTCTTTACTAGATGTAAATCTCTAAACAAGGAACACTCAACTTGTGGATTGATTTACTGAAATTTGGATGGAAGGAACACTCAACTTCACACTCAAATTCTTTAAGGTAAAACTTGGAAAAACACAAGCAATTCAATACATGATATTGCAAGTAAAGATATCAAGATTTAAACTTCATTTATTCATTCATTCATTCATTCATCTGAAACACAAACATACATCTCCTATTTATAGTGGACAAAACCCTAGTAACTCCCCTTTTAAATTTGTCTAAAAATGTCAAAATAAACTATCCAAATATGTGTGAGAGTTTTAAGGAATTAATCCTTAATTCATGCTAATAAGTTAAGGAGAACTTCCATGCACCAAGGTCTTATTTCCCTCCATTAAACATGCCCTTTAGACTAGGAAAATTAGCAAATATCCCTCCTTTAATGCCTTGGATGCACCTAGTCAAGAACCCATCCAAAACATCCCATAATTCCATGCTATTCCCTTATTTATGCCCAAAAGAATCAGCTCAATCAACCCCCTGGCCATAATAAAGCCCAACATTAAGGAACAAATCAATTAACTAAATTAAATCCCTTAATTTAAGGGATTCAAATCTCTTAATTGATTTTGATAATTAAATCAGAAAATCTGATTTATTTCCATCCCATTTTCGACCATATTCAAAAGAATATCTTAAGATATGCAAATCTGATCTTACCTTCCTTAAATCAAGCTAAAATCAAATCAGATCAAATCTTTTCCGAATCCCGTAATATTCCCTCTTTCCCAAGCCATTATTTCAGCAAAATAATCCTCTTTATACCCAAAATCATGTTCATAATGTCCCCCAAAAAATCACCTTGGACCCCCACGCAAATTAGCACACAAAAATGATGTAAAAACTAGTGAGAGAACACTAGAATTCACTAGGACAAATGGATCACAAATTAGACAGAAATTTTGCTTTGATTTATATGATGAAATGCATAGGCTTTAAGTGTGAATTATGCACAAAAATAGGCTAGGAAAGGTATGTTATTTCGTGGATAATATGGACTAAAAGATTAATATGTTTAGGTTTTTAAAAGGAAAAGAAATGATGTGGTTTTAACAAGAAAATGGAAAGAAGTTTGTGTGGGATTTTAGAAATGTAAATGGACAGATTTTGATAAAAAGTAGAAGAGAAAAGAAAGGTTAGGAAATAGGGAACACTCACCTATACTCCTAGGATATGTAAAGAAGGAACACTCACTTCTTTACTAGATGTAAATCTCTAAACAAGGAACACTCAACTTGTGGATTGATTTACTGAAATTTGGATGGAAGGAACACTCAACTTCACACTCAAATTCTTTAAGGTAAAACTTGGAAAAACACAAGCAATTCAATACATGATATTGCAAGTAAAGATATCAAGATTTAAACTTCATTTATTCATTCATTCATTCATTCATCTGAAACACAAACATACATCTCCTATTTATAGTGGACAAAACCCTAGTAACTCCCCTTTTAAATTTGTCTAAAAATGTCAAAATAAACTATCCAAATATGTGTGAGAGTTTTAAGGAATTAATCCTTAATTCATGCTAATAAGTTAAGGAGAACTTCCATGCACCAAGGTCTTATTTCCCTCCATTAAACATGCCCTTTAGACTAGGAAAATTAGCAAATATCCCTCCTTTAATGCCTTGGATGCACCTAGTCAAGAACCCATCCAAAACATCCCATAATTCCATGCTATTCCCTTATTTATGCCCAAAAGAATCAGCTCAATCAACCCCCTGGCCATAATAAAGCCCAACATTAAGGAACAAATCAATTAACTAAATTAAATCCCTTAATTTAAGGGATTCAAATCTCTTAATTGATTTTGATAATTAAATCAGAAAATCTGATTTATTTCCATCCCATTTTCGACCATATTCAAAAGAATATCTTAAGATATGCAAATCTGATCTTACCTTCCTTAAATCAAGCTAAAATCAAATCAGATCAAATCTTTTCCGAATCCCGTAATATTCCCTCTTTCCCAAGCCATTATTTCAGCAAAATAATCCTCTTTATACCCAAAATCATGTTCATAATGTCCCCCAAAAAATCACCTTGGACCCCCACGCAAATTAGCACACAAAAATGATGTAAAAACTAGTGAGAGAACACTAGAATTCACTAGGACAAATGGATCACAAATTAGACAGAAATTTTGCTTTGATTTATATGATGAAATGCATAGGCTTTAAGTGTGAATTATGCACAAAAATAGGCTAGGAAAGGTATGTTATTTCGTGGATAATATGGACTAAAAGATTAATATGTTTAGGTTTTTAAAAGGAAAAGAAATGATGTGGTTTTAACAAGAAAATGGAAAGAAGTTTGTGTGGGATTTTAGAAATGTAAATGGACAGATTTTGATAAAAAGTAGAAGAGAAAAGAAAGGTTAGGAAATAGGGAACACTCACCTATACTCCTAGGATATGTAAAGAAGGAACACTCACTTCTTTACTAGATGTAAATCTCTAAACAAGGAACACTCAACTTGTGGATTGATTTACTGAAATTTGGATGGAAGGAACACTCAACTTCACACTCAAATTCTTTAAGGTAAAACTTGGAAAAACACAAGCAATTCAATACATGATATTGCAAGTAAAGATATCAAGATTTAAACTTCATTTATTCATTCATTCATTCATTCATCTGAAACACAAACATACATCTCCTATTTATAGTGGACAAAACCCTAGTAACTCCCCTTTTAAATTTGTCTAAAAATGTCAAAATAAACTATCCAAATATGTGTGAGAGTTTTAAGGAATTAATCCTTAATTCATGCTAATAAGTTAAGGAGAACTTCCATGCACCAAGGTCTTATTTCCCTCCATTAAACATGCCCTTTAGACTAGGAAAATTAGCAAATATCCCTCCTTTAATGCCTTGGATGCACCTAGTCAAGAACCCATCCAAAACATCCCATAATTCCATGCTATTCCCTTATTTATGCCCAAAAGAATCAGCTCAATCAACCCCCTGGCCATAATAAAGCCCAACATTAAGGAACAAATCAATTAACTAAATTAAATCCCTTAATTTAAGGGATTCAAATCTCTTAATTGATTTTGATAATTAAATCAGAAAATCTGATTTATTTCCATCCCATTTTCGACCATATTCAAAAGAATATCTTAAGATATGCAAATCTGATCTTACCTTCCTTAAATCAAGCTAAAATCAAATCAGATCAAATCTTTTCCGAATCCCGTAATATTCCCTCTTTCCCAAGCCATTATTTCAGCAAAATAATCCTCTTTATACCCAAAATCATGTTCATAATGTCCCCCAAAAAATCACCTTGGACCCCCACGCAAATTAGCACACAAAAATGATGTAAAAACTAGTGAGAGAACACTAGAATTCACTAGGACAAATGGATCACAAATTAGACAGAAATTTTGCTTTGATTTATATGATGAAATGCATAGGCTTTAAGTGTGAATTATGCACAAAAATAGGCTAGGAAAGGTATGTTATTTCGTGGATAATATGGACTAAAAGATTAATATGTTTAGGTTTTTAAAAGGAAAAGAAATGATGTGGTTTTAACAAGAAAATGGAAAGAAGTTTGTGTGGGATTTTAGAAATGTAAATGGACAGATTTTGATAAAAAGTAGAAGAGAAAAGAAAGGTTAGGAAATAGGGAACACTCACCTATACTCCTAGGATATGTAAAGAAGGAACACTCACTTCTTTACTAGATGTAAATCTCTAAACAAGGAACACTCAACTTGTGGATTGATTTACTGAAATTTGGATGGAAGGAACACTCAACTTCACACTCAAATTCTTTAAGGTAAAACTTGGAAAAACACAAGCAATTCAATACATGATATTGCAAGTAAAGATATCAAGATTTAAACTTCATTTATTCATTCATTCATTCATTCATCTGAAACACAAACATACATCTCCTATTTATAGTGGACAAAACCCTAGTAACTCCCCTTTTAAATTTGTCTAAAAATGTCAAAATAAACTATCCAAATATGTGTGAGAGTTTTAAGGAATTAATCCTTAATTCATGCTAATAAGTTAAGGAGAACTTCCATGCACCAAGGTCTTATTTCCCTCCATTAAACATGCCCTTTAGACTAGGAAAATTAGCAAATATCCCTCCTTTAATGCCTTGGATGCACCTAGTCAAGAACCCATCCAAAACATCCCATAATTCCATGCTATTCCCTTATTTATGCCCAAAAGAATCAGCTCAATCAACCCCCTGGCCATAATAAAGCCCAACATTAAGGAACAAATCAATTAACTAAATTAAATCCCTTAATTTAAGGGATTCAAATCTCTTAATTGATTTTGATAATTAAATCAGAAAATCTGATTTATTTCCATCCCATTTTCGACCATATTCAAAAGAATATCTTAAGATATGCAAATCTGATCTTACCTTCCTTAAATCAAGCTAAAATCAAATCAGATCAAATCTTTTCCGAATCCCGTAATATTCCCTCTTTCCCAAGCCATTATTTCAGCAAAATAATCCTCTTTATACCCAAAATCATGTTCATAATGTCCCCCAAAAAATCACCTTGGACCCCCACGCAAATTAGCACACAAAAATGATGTAAAAACTAGTGAGAGAACACTAGAATTCACTAGGACAAATGGATCACAAATTAGACAGAAATTTTGCTTTGATTTATATGATGAAATGCATAGGCTTTAAGTGTGAATTATGCACAAAAATAGGCTAGGAAAGGTATGTTATTTCGTGGATAATATGGACTAAAAGATTAATGTGTTTAGGTTTTTAAAAGGAAAAGAAATGATGTGGTTTTAACAAGAAAATGGAAAGAAGTTTGTGTGGGATTTTAGAAATGAAAATGGACAGATTTTGATAAAAAGTAGAAGAGAAAAGAAAGGTTAGGAAATAGGGAACACTCACCTATACTCCTAGGATATGTAAAGAAGGAACACTCACTTCTTTACTAGATGTAAATCTCTAAACAAGGAACACTCAACTTGTGGATTGATTTACTGAAATTTGGATGGAAGGAACACTCAACTTCACACTCAAATTCTTCAAGGTAAAACTTGGAAAAACACAAGCAACTCAATACATGATATTGCAAGTAAAGATATCAAGATTTAAACTTCATTTATTCATTCATTCATTCATCTGAAACACAAACATACATCTCCTATTTATAGTGGACAAAACCCTAGTAACTCCCCTTTTAAATTTGTCTAAAAAGGTTAAAATAAACTATCCAAAAATGTGTGAGAGTTTTAAGGAATTAATCCTTAATTCATGCTAATAAGTTAAGGAGAACTTCCATGCACCAAGGTCTTCTTTCCCTCCATTAAACATGTCATTAAGACTAGGAAAATCAGCAAATATCCCTCCTTTAATGCCTTGGACGCACCTAGTCAAGAACCCATCCAAAACATCCCATAATTCCATGTTATTCCCTTATTTATGTCCAAAAAAATCAGCTCAATCAACCCCCTTGCCATAATAACGCCCAACATTAAGGAACAAATCAATTAACTAAATTATATCCCTTAATTTAAGGGATTCAAATCTCTTTATTGATTTTGATAATTAAATCAGAAAATCTGATTTGTTTCCATCCCATTTTTGACCATATTCAAAAGAATCTCTTAAGATATGCAAATCTGATCATACCTTCCTTAAATCAAGCTAAAATCAAATCAGATCAAATCTTTCCCGAATCCCCTAATATTCCCTCTTTCCCATGCCATTATTTCAGCAAAATAATCCTCTTTATACCCAAAATCACGTTCATAATGTCCCCCAAAAAATCACCTTGGACCCCCACACAAATTAGCAAACAAAAATGATGTAAAAACTAGTGAGAGAACACTAGAATTCACTAGGACAAATGGATCACAAATTAGACAGAAATTTTGCTTTGATTTATATGATTAAATGCGTAGGCTTTAAGTGTGAATTATGCATGAAAATAGGCTAGGAAAGGTATGTTATTTCGTGGATAATATGGACTAAAAGATTAATGTGTTTAGGTTTTTAAAAGGAAAAGAAATGATGTGGTTTTAACAAGAAAATGGACAGAAGTTTGTGTGGGATTTTAGAAATGAAAATGGATAGATTTTGATAAAAAGTAGAAGAGAAAAGAAAGGTTATGAAATAGGGAACACTCACCTATACTCCTAGGATATGTAAAGAAGGAACACTCACTTCTTTACTAGATGTAAATCTCTCAACAAGGAACACTCAACTTGTGGATTAATTTACTGAAAGTTGGATGGAAGGAACACTCAACTTCACACTCAAATTCTTCAAGGTAAAACTTGGAAAAATACAAGCAACTCAATACATGATATTGCAAGTAAAGATATCAAGATTTAAACTTCATTTATTCATTCATTCATTCATTCATTCGAAACACAAACATACATCTCCTATTTATAGTGGACAAAACCCTAGTAACTCCCCTTTTAAATTTATCCAATAGGTCAAAATAAACTATCCAAAGATGTGTGAGAGTTTTAAGGAATTAATCCTTAATTCATGTTAATAACTTAAGGAGAACTTCCATGCAACAAGGTCTTCTTTCCCATCATTAAAATGCCATTTAGACTAGGAAAATCAGCAAATATCCCTCCTTTAATGCCTTGGACGCACCTAATCAAGAACCCATCCAAAACCTCCCATAATTTCATGATATTCCCGTATTTATGTCCAAAAGAATCAGCTCAATCAACCCCCTTGCCATAAAAACGCTCAACATTAAGGAACACATCAATTAACTAAATTAAATCCCTTAATTTAAGGGATTCAAATCTCTTAATTTGATTTTGAGAAAATCTGATTTATTTCCATCCCATTTTTGACCATATTCAAAAGAATATCTTAAGATATGCAAATCCGATCGTACCTTCCTTAAATCAAGCTAAAATCAAATCAAATAAATTCTTTCCCAAATCCCCTAATTTATGGCTTCAATCTACCCATAATCCTCACAAAAAATGCCAGCTATTAAAAGGGAATAAAATAAGTCCATATCTTTCCTTAACTCATGCAAGAATCAAATCAGTCAAGATCTTTCCTTAATTCATGCAAGAATCAAATCTGATTTTTCCAACCCATATCTTTCCCTTATCTCCATGTCTAATTTAGAAACTAAATTTCCCTAATTAACACTTAATTGGACAAAATTTAATCTCCCTAAATCCCCTTAATGGTCCAACATCCAAATCTGGTCAGCTTACTTCCATTTCCACGCAAATTCCAACTTAGCATATCAACTCTAAGGAAAAAAACGTCCCTAATTATTCCTAATTGCCCCTTGATCATGCCATGCATAAAATAGCAACAAATCTTCACATTTAAATGCCATTCCACCTCAACAAAGCCATCAAATCCACACGCCAATCTGATTTTGTTTAACCAATTATTACCCAACTCCTTTAACTAACTAACTAACTAACTAACTACCTTTAATTAATTAACTAGTTTAAAACCAGATTAATTAACTAAAATAAGTAAATAATTTTTTTTTATTTTACACAAAATTCCTTCAATGCCTTATTCTAGTTTCCCAAGGTGAAAAGACTTGAATACCCTTGCATAGTAATCAACGATCTATGCAACCAAAAATAGACCAACCCATTTTTCCTCAAAGGATTTAGCTAAAAAGATCTCCTTTATGGAGCCATTAGCATTAGATGAAAAATCGTAATTCCCATCACTTATTACCAATGAAGTCCAAAATGGTTCAGATGAAAAATCGACTATTTTGGATTTTACATCAAAAAATCACTCCAACACTCTCCACACATCAACAAGGACCCACGCCAACTCACCCTACTCTAATTAACTTATTTACTTAATTACTATTTATTTATTTACATGAAACACCACTAATTTTATTATTCTAATTTCCCAAAGTGGAAATACTAGAATAACCATGACCCGAAATGAACGGTCCATGGGCCCAATAATTATCCACCGGCCCATCTTCAAAATAATGGGTCAACAAAACCTCCTTTGACTCTTGAATTATTTTGGGATTTCCGTCAACTAACATACCAATATAGCTTAGTTACAAGTGTTCATGCATTGAAAACGAGCCTTAGAAGCATTTCATTAAGTTTTCAATCGATGTTCGTTACTTTCAAACGAAAGGGGGCCGGAAAGGGTTCTACCTCGCCTATTTTTCAAATTTCTTATCAAATAAACCTAGAACTTGCACTAACATACCAATATAGCCTAGTAACAATTGTTCATGCATTAAAAAAGATCCTTAGAAGAATTTCACTAAGTTCTAAATCGATGTTCATGATTTTCAAGGGAAACGGGGCTGGAAAGAGTTCTACCTCGCCTATTTTTCAAATTTCTTATCAAAATAACCTAGAACTTGCACTAACATACTAATATAGCCTTGTTACAAGTTTTAGCATTGAAAACAAGACTTAGAAGCATTTCACTAAGTTTTCAATCGATGTTCATGACTTTCAAGGGAAAGTGGGCCGGAAAGGGTTATACCTTGCCTATTTTTCAAATTTCATATCAAAATAACCTAGAACTTGCACTAACATACCAATATAGCCTAATTACAAGTGTTCATGCTTTGAAACTGATCCTTAGAAGCATTTCACTAAGTTCTAAATCGATGTTCATGATTTTCAAGGGAAAGGGGTCCGGAAAGAGTTCTACCTCGCCTATTTTAAAAATTTCTCATCAAAATAACCTGGAACTCGCACTAATATACTAAAATAGCCTAGTTACATGTTTTCATGCATTGAAAACGAGCCTTAGAAGCATTTCATTAAGTTTTCAATCGATGTTCTTAACTTTCAAGGGAAAGGGGGCCGGAAAGGGTTATACCTCAACTATTTTTCAAATTTCTTATCAAAATAACCTAGAACTTACACTAACATACCAATATAGCCTAGTTACTAGTGGTCATGCATTAAAAATGAGCCTTAGAAGCATTTCACTAATATTTCAATCGATGTTCGTTACTTTCAAGAGAAAGGGGGCCGGAAAGGGTTCTACCTCGCCGTTTTTTCAAATTTCTTACCACACTAACCTATAACTTGCACCCATACCAATATTGCCTAGTTACAAGTGTTCATGCATTGAAAACGAGCCTTAGAAGCATTTCTGTAAGTTCTAAATCGATGTTTGTGATTTTCAAGGGAAAGGGGGCAGGAAAGGGTTCTACCTCACCTATTTTTCAAATTTCTTTTGAAAACAATCTAGAACTTGCACTAACATACCAATATAGCCTAGTTACAAGTTTTCATGCATTCAAAAGGAGCCTTAGAAGCATTTCACTAAGTTCTAAATCGATGTTCGTGATTTTCAAGGGAAAGGGGGCCAGAAATGGTTCTACCTCGCCTGTTTTTCAAATTTCTTATCCAAATAACCTATAAATTGCACTAAAATACCAATATAGCCTAGTTACAAGTGTTCATGCATTTAAAACAAGCCTTGGAAGCATTTCTCTAACTTTTGGGATGATGTTTGTGATTTTCAAGGGAAAGGGAGCCGGAAAGGGTTCTACCTCGCCTTTTTTTTAAATTTCTTATCACACTACCCTATAACATGCACTTACATACCATTATAGCTAAGTTACAAGTGTTAATGCATTGAAAACGAGCCTTATAAGCATTTCACTAAGTTCTAAATCGATGTTCGTGATATTCAAGGGAAAGGACGTCGGAAAGAGTTCTACCTCGCTTATTTTTAAAATTTCTTATCAAAATAACCTAGAACTTGCACTAAAAATATTAATATAGTCTAGTTACAAGTGTTGATGCATTGAAAACGAGCCTTAGAAGCATTTCACTAAGTTTTCAATCGATGTTCGTGACTTTCAAGGGAAAGGTGGCCGGAAAGGGTTCTACCTCACCTATTTTTGAAATTTCTTATCACCATATTCTAGAACTTGTACTAAAATACCAATATAGCCTAGTTACAAGTGTTGATGCATTGAAAAGGAGCCTTAGAAGCATTTCACTCAGTTCTAAATCGATGTTCGTGATTTTCAAGGGAAAGGGGGCCGAAAAGTGTTCTACCTCGCTTATTTTTCAAATTTCTTATCAAAATAACCTATAACTTGCACTAACATACCAATATAGCCAAGTTACAAGTATTCATGCTTTGAAAATGAGCCCTAGAAGCATTTTACTAAGTTTTCAATCAATGTTCGTGGCTTTCAAGGGAAAGGGGGCCTAAAAGGGTTCTACCTCGCCTATTTTTCAAGTTTCATATCACACTAAGCTATAACTTGCACTAACATACCAATATAGCCTAGTTATGAGTATTCATTTATTGAAAATGAGCCTTAGAAGCATATCTCTAAGTTTTGGTATGATGATTGTAATTTTCAAGGGAAAGGGGGCCGGAAAGGGTTCTACTTCGCCTATTTTTCAAAATTCTTATCACAACAACCTATAACTTGCACTAAAATACTAATATATCCTAGTTATAAGTGTACATGCATTGAAAAGGAGCCTTAGAAGCATTTCACTGAGTTTTAAATTGATGTTCGTGATTTTTAAGGGAAAGGGGGCCAAAAAGGGTTCTACCTTGCCTATTTTTCAAATTTCTTATCTAAATAACCTAGGACGTGCACTAACATACCCATACAGCCTAGTTATAATTGTTTATGCATTGAAAATGAGCCTTAGAAGCATTTCACTAAGTTTTAAATCGACGTTCGTGATTTTCAAGGGAAAGGGGCCGGAAAGGGTTCTACCACTCCAATTTTTCAAATTTCTTATCACAATTACCTAGAAATTTCACTAACATACCAATATAGCCTAGTTACAAGTGTTCATGTATTGAAAACGAGACTTAGAAGCATTTCTCTAACTTTTGATATGATGATGGTGATTTTCAAGGGAAAGGGGGCCAAAAAGGGTTCTACCTCGCCTATTTATCAAATTTCTTATCAAAATAACCTAGAACTTGCACTAACATACTAATATAGCCTTGTTACAAGTGCTCATGCATTGAAAATGAGCCTTAGAAGCATTTCACAAAGTTTTCAATCGATGTTCGTGACTTTCAAGGGAAAGGGGGCAGAAAAGGGTTATACCTCGCCTATTTTTCAAATTTCACATATACATAACCTAGAACTTGCACTAACATACCAATATAGCCTAGTTACAAGTGTTCATGCATTGAAAACGATCCTTAGAAGCATTTCACTAAGTTCTAAATCGATATTCGTGATTTTCAAGGGAAAGGGGTCCGAAAAGAGTTCTACCTTGCCTATTTTTAAAATTTCTTATCAAAATAACCTGGAACTTGCACTAACATACTAATATAGCCTAGTTACAAGTGTCCATGTATTGAAAACGAGACTTAGAAGCATTTCATTAAGTTTTCAATCGTTGTTCTTGACTTTCAAGGGAAAGGGGGCCGGAAAGGGTTATACCTCAACTATTTTTCAAATTTCTTATCAAAATGACCTAGAACTTGCACTAACATACCAATATAGCCTAGTTACTAGTGGTCATGCATTGGAAATGAGCCTTAGAAGCATTTCACTAATATTTCAATCGATGTTCGTTACTTTCAAGAAAAAGGGGGCCAAAAAGGGTTCTATCTCGCCTATTTTTAAAATTTCTTATCAAAATAACCTAGAACTTGCAATAACATACCAATATAGCCATGTTGCAAGTGTTTATGCATTGAAAAACAAGCCTAAGAAGCATTTCACTAAGTTTATCGATGTTCGTAACTATTAAGGGAAAGGGGGCCGGAAAGGGTTCAACCTCACCTATTTTTTAAATTTCTTATCGAACTAACCTAGAACTTGCACTAACAAACCGATATAGCCTAGTTACAAGTGTTCAAGTATTGAAAACGAGCATTAGAAGCATTTCACTAAGTTTTCAATCTATGTTCGTTACTTTCAAGGGTAAGGTGGCCGGAAAGGGTTCTCCACGCCTATTTTTCAAATTTCTTATCACCATATTCTAGAAGATGCAATAACATACCAATATAGCCTAGCTACAAGTGTTCATGCATTTAAAACAAGCCTTAAAAGCATTTCACTAAGTTTTCAATCGATGTTCGTGACTTTCAAGGGAAAGGTGGCCGAAAAGTGTTCTACCACGCCTATTTTTAACATTTCTTATCACACTAACCAATAACTTGCACTAACATTCCAATATATCCTAGTTACAAGTATTTATGCATTGAAAATGAGTCTCAAAAGCATTTCACTAAGTTCTAAATTGATGTTCGTGATTTTCAAGGGAAAGGGGGTCGGAAAGGGCTCTATGATATGGATATCAAGAAGAAGGGCAATTCATATTCGGATCCAATGAACTTGATGGTGTGTCCGAGTGGATTTGATTTGCAAAAGGGTCAAACTTGGGTCGCATTGATTAAAATGGATCAAGATCAAGTGGATTTGGCAATAAAATAAAGTTTCTTGAAGATTCTTGAGTTTCTTGATTAGGGTTTGTTAGTTATGCGTTTTCTTGAAATTTTCAGTTAATTAGCTAAGAGTTTGTTAGTTGATATGACTTGGCCATGTATATTAGTGTTGTTAGAAGTTGAGATTGAGTCAAACTTAACTTGCTTGCTGACCAAGTCTTTGCTTTGACTAAGTCTTTGCTTTGACCAAGTCTTTGCTTTGACCAAGTCTTTTGCTTGCTGCCCATGTCGGTCGTTAGAGTCCTAGTCCTAGTTAGTTTAGGTTTCTTTTGTTATAAATAGAGGTTCTTATGCGTTTGTAATTCATTCAAGCTTTTCAGAAAATAAACCTTGTATTCGTGAGAATTCAATTAGAACTTGAGAGATTCTTGTTCAACCTTAATTCTTTGTTTCGAGTGAATCATTCAAAGGTTAAGAAGCCTTAAGCTTTATCCCGAGTGAATATTCAAAGTAAGAGGGTTAGTGATCTTCTTCTAGAGATTGGTTGAAGGTTGTTAACGAGACTTGCACAATTTCCAGAGATTGGTTCTTGTTCAAGCCATATCCTTCGATCCTAAGTCAAATTCAATTAAAGAAACTTAAAGAAACGTGAAACCCCCTCCTATTACGCATCAAATTGGTATCAAAGCCTCGTTTTAAGTAGGGAGGAACGTCAGTGTAGGAGGAATTACTCATCGTTAAGAAGCAAAGATAAATTTACCCAGATTCGACCACTTTTTGGGCAGAACTTTAGAGAATAATAACATCTACGTGCCTTGTTCAAATTGGGTGATTCGTGAGCGAAAATTGGGTGAAATCTTGTAAGGAATAAGCATATAAAATTTCAGGAGATTTGGAGGTCGTTTGCTATAATTTCGAAGTAGGAACAGTCAACAACACCAAAAGGGAACCAAATCCAGGGAGGAAAATTTTCAAACTTTAAAGAGAGTTCAAGATTGTGTACGAAAATCAAGATTCTTGGTTTTTTGGTATATTTGCTCCATCTAGGAGGAAGTAGTAATGAAATATGGAGCAAGAAGGGATGTCTCTCAAGAGTATCCTTGAAGCCCTAGAACGAATGGAAGCGAGAACAAAAACACGCATTGATGCGGTAGTGGCTGATTATTCAAGGCGGCTAGATCCAAATTCCATTCACTACTATAAAAACAAGAATGATGAGGAGGAAGACTCAGAATCTAATTAATCCAATCCACGCCCTAGCCAACAAATCGATGATAAAGGCATCAAACTAGATGACTTCGATGGACTAGGTGATCCGGAAGATTACCTTGAATGGGAAAGGCAAGTGCAGAAAATTGGAGAATATAAGGGGTTTGATGAAGCAAAAATATTCAAAATAGCTTATATTTGATTGATCAAAAGCGCGGGCACATGGTTAGAAAACCTAAAATCTAAAAGAAAGAAGGCTGGAAAATCCAAAATCAATACATGGAGCGAGTTGAAGAAGAAGCTTCGAGCTAAATACGTTCCTAGTGTCTTTGAGCAAGAGCAATTCATCAAGCTCATAAACCTGTTCCAAGGAAGCAAAACAGTCAAGGAATATATCGTGGAGCATGAGCATTTATATGCGCTTTGTGACCTTGAAGAAAAGGAACCTCTGAGGGTTGCAAGGTTTCTAAAAGGATTACATCGAGATATAGCAAGAAGGTGTGAATTGCAGTCCAAAAATTCTTACCACGAAGTATGCAAGCTTGCATTGAAGATTGAGCAGCACCTTAAGGAAGAAAAGGGTGGAACATCAAGACCATATTCTAAAACTTTCACCCCTCATAATGCTAAGGAATCCACGAATCCTACTAACACCGCAAAGATGGAGGGTAAAAAGCCTTTTGAGAGAAAGTGGCCTGAAAATAAGAAAGATGTTCCGATTTCAAAAGAAGAAGAAACGAGTAGAGTGAAGTGCTTCAAATGCCAAGGGAGAGGACATGTAGCGTCCCAATGCCCCTCAAAGAGGGCCTTGACCATGGAGAAGTATCTCGAAATGGAAGAGGAGGAAAGGCACTACAATTTTGTTGCTATAGAAGAGGAACATACCTTAGAGCAAGAAGGAGATGAGGATGAGGATGAGGATGCTTTTGCTGATGAAGAACACCAAACCTTGGTGTTAAAGAAAGTGATGCTCACAGAGGTGAATGAATCAAATGAACAAAGAGAGAATCTGTTTCATATGAGGTGTGTAGTTAAAGATAGAGCTTGCAATGTTATCATTGATAGTGGTTCATGCACAAACGTAGCCTCAAGTGAGATGGTTCATAAGCTAGGGTTGCCAACCAGAGATCATGGGAAACCATACAAACTAAGTTGGCTTGATGATTCAAAGGGTCTAAGAGTAAAGAAGCAAGCACTAGTCACATTTTCCATTGGAAACTACAAAGAAGAGCTATGGTGTGACGTTATTCCAATGAGCGCTTGTCATCTACTACTTGGGAGGCCTTGGCAGTTTGATAGGAAGGTGATCCATGATGGGGAAGCAAATACCTACACAGAATTGAGCGGAAATAAAAGAATCAAATTAATGCCCATGTCACCTAATGAATACTACACAAGCTGCAAAATAAAAGCACAACCAAAGCCTACCATGTTTATCTCCCAACAAGAGTTAGACAACGAGATTATGGAGAATGGGGGATTGTGCTACCTTTTGGTGATTAAAGAAGCCTAACCACACGGGAACATAGAGAATGGTAATCTACATGCATTGCTAGAAGAGTTTAGAGATGTGTTCCCTAAGGAGCTACCCAAGGGACTGCCACCTATTAGGGGAATCAAGCATGCAATCGATCTAATCCCAGGGGCACCATTGCCTAACAAACCAGCCTATAGATGTGATCCAGAGGCATCTAAAGAACTTCAAAGATAAATTGAGGATCTAATCAACATGGGATATGTTAGGGAGAGCATGAGTCCATGCGCTGTACCGACGTTGCTTGTACCAAAGAAAGATGGGACTTGGAGGATGTGCATCGACTCTCGGGCAGTCAACAATATCACCATCAAATATAGATTCCCCATGCCACGGTTGGATGACATGTTTGATGAGCTTCATGGGGCAACCATATTCTCAAAAATTGACTTACAAAGTGGTTATCACCAAATGAGGATAAGAGAAGGGGATGAGTGGAAAATAGCATTCAAAACAAAACAAGGGCTGTACGAATGGATGGTTATGCCATTTGGGCTGTGCAATGCTCTAAGCTCATTTATGAGGCTTATGAATGAGGTACTTTGACCCTTCCTTAATAAGTTCATAGTGGTGTATTTGGATGATATTTTGGTTTATAGTAAAAGCCACGTTGAACATCTACAGCATTTGAGACAATTATTCGAAAGGTTGAGAGAACAAAAACTATATGGAAAGATGGAGAAGTGTTCTTTCATGGTGGAGAGTATTACTTTCCTAGGGTATATTGTTTCAAGCGAAGGTATCAAGGTAGACCCTGAAAAGATTAGTGCTATCTCTTCTTGGAAAACGCCTACCAATGTCCATGAGGTTCAAAGTTTTCATGGCCTAGCATCATTTTATAGGAGGTTTATTAAAGATTTCTATTCCATTGTTGCACCTATAACTGAATTAACAAAGAAAGGGGAGTTTGTTTGGAATGAGAAAGCACAAAGGGCATTCGATCACATTAAAGATAAATTGTGCAATACACCTATCCTAGCACTTCCTGATTTTGAAAAGTTATTTGAAGTAGAATGTGATGCTAGTGGGATTAGTATTGGGGCAGTACTCATACAAGAAAGAAGACCAATAGCCTACTTTAGTGAGAAGTTGACCGGGGCCAAATTGAATTATTCGAACTATGACAGAATTTTATGCTATTGTGAGAGCTCTTGATCATTGGTCGCACTACCTTTGGCCAAAACCATTTGTGTTATATTCGGATCACGAAGCCTTGAAGCATATACACGGTCAACAGAAACTCAATCATAGACTTGCGAAATGGGTGGAATTTCTACAATCGTTTACTTTCTCCTCAAAGTATAAGGAAGGTAGAGCTAATGTGGTGGCCGACGCACTTTCTAGAAGAGCTTACTTATTGGCTATGGTGGATGCAAGAGTAATTGGATTCGAGCATATTCAAGCTTTGTATAAAGAAGATCTAGATTTCTCACATGAGTATGAAAGTCCATCAAGGGAGTATTCGTTCCAAGATGGTTTCCTTTTCAAAGGGAAAAGAATATGCATTCCTTGTTGTGGAGTTCGAGAGCTACTCATTAGAGAGGTGCATTCAGGAGCTTTGGCTGGTCACTTTGGGGTACACAAGACTTTGGAGATTTTGGGGGAAAACTTCTTTTGGCCACGGATGTTGAAGGATGTGCAACATGTTGTTTCGAGATGCTCTACGTGCCAAAAAGCAAAGAGTTCCTTCACTAAAGGTTTGTAAACTCCTTTACCAGTTGCAATCTCACCATGGGATAGTGTAAGTATGGATTTCATTGTTGGGTTGCCAAGGACACAAAGGGGAAGGGATGTTATCATGGTTGTAGTTGACAGATTTTCGAAGATGGCTCATTTCACTCCAATGCATAAAACAGATGATGCTCAACATGTAGCAGATTTATTCTTCAAGGAGATAGTGAAATTGCATGGTATTCCAAGGAGCATAGTCTCGGATCGAGATTCGAAGTTCTTGAGACATTTCTGGAAGTGTTTGTGGAAGCTTGTGGGGACTAAGTTAATGTTTAGTACCTCCCACCACCCTCAAACAGATGGGAAAACCGAGGTTACAAATCATACCTTAGGTCAGTTGCTAAGAGGATTAGTTAGTAGAACTCAAAAGGATTGGGATAACAAGCTAGCACATGCTGAATTTGCTTACAATCGGTCTCACTCCTCTACTACACAAAAGACACCATTTGAGGTTGTGTATGGTGTTAATCCATTTTTACCTATTGATTTTCTTCCATTAAAGAAGACAGATATTCATGTTGATGCTAAGAAACGTCTTGAGGTGTTCTTAAAGACTTGTGCCGAGGTTAAGGAAAGAATTGAAAGGATGAATGAAGTGTACAAGACGCGGTCTAATAAGAACCGAAGGCAGCTATCTACAAGGTTAGGGAATTGGTATGGTTACACTTAAGGAAGGAGAGGTTCCCAGAGAAATGCAAAAATAAGCTAATGCCTCGGGCAGATGGTCCATTCGAGGTTATTGAGGCCTATGGAGATAGCGCATATAAGCTTGATCTTCCTAGTGAATATGGCAATGTGAGTGCTACCTTCAATGTTGGAGATCTTTCACCGTATCTTGAGGATGAGAATTTGAGGGTAAATTCTTTTGAAGAAGGGGGGAATGATATGGATATCAAGAAGAAGGGCAATTCATATTCGGATCCAATTAACTTGATGGTGTGTCCGAGTGGATTTGATTTGCAAAAGGGTCAAACTTGGGTCATATTGATTAAAATGGATCAAGATCAAGTGGATTTGGCAATGAAATAAAGTTTCTTGAAGATTCTTGAGTTTCTTGATTAGGGTTTGTTAGTTATGCATTTTCTTGAAATTTTCAGTTAATTAGCTAAGAGTTTGTTAGTTGATATGACTTGGCCGTGTGTATTAGTGTTGTTAGAAGTTGAGATTGAGTCAAACTCAACTTGCTTGCTGACCAAGTCTTTTCTTTGACTAAGTCTTTGCTTTGACCAAGTCTTTTGCTTGCTGCCCAAGTCGGTCATTAGAGTCCTAGTCCTAGTTAGTT
Organism: Dysphania ambrosioides; assembly: GCA_026401315.1. Lineage (NCBI taxonomy): Eukaryota > Viridiplantae > Streptophyta > Magnoliopsida > Caryophyllales > Amaranthaceae > Dysphania > Dysphania ambrosioides. Next base: position 17,771,950 of record CM048666.1, read on the forward strand.
TAGGTTTCTTTTGTTATAAATAGAGGGTCTTATGCGTTTGTAATTCATTCAAGCTTTTTAGAAAATAAACCTTGTATTCGTGAGAATTCAATTAGAACTTGAGAGATTCTTATTCAACCTTAATTCTTTGTTTCGAGTGAATCATTCAAAGGTTAAGAAGCCTTAAGCTTTGTCCCGAGTGAATCGTTCAAAGTGAGAGGGTTAGTGATCTTCTTCCAGAGATTGGTTGAAGGTTGTTAACGAGACTTGCACAATTTCCAGAGATTGGTTCTTGTTTAATCCATATCCTTCGATCCCATGTCACATTCAATTAAAGAAACTTAAAGAAATGTGAAACCCCCTCCTATTACGCATCACTCTACCTCGCCTATTTTTTAAATTTCTTATCAAAATAACCTAAAACTTACACTAACATACCAATATTGCCTAGTTACAAGTGTTCATGCATTGAAAACGAGCCTTAGAAGCATTTCACTAAGTTTTCAATCGATGTTCGTGACTTTCAAGGGAAAGGTGGCCGGAAAGGGTTCTACCACACATATTTTTAAAATTTCTTATCACCATATTCTAGAACATGTACTAACATACCAATATAGCCAAGTTACAAGTGTTGATGCATTAAAAACGAGCCTTAGAAGCATTTCACTAAGTTCTAAATCGATGGTTGTGATTTTCAAGGGAAAGGGGGCCGGAAAGGGTTCTACCTCGCCTATTTTTCAAATTTCTTATCAAAATAACCTATAACTTGCACTAACATACCAATATAGCCAATTTACAAGTGTTCATGCTTTGAAAACGAGCCTTATATGCATTTCACTAAGTTTTCAATCGAGGTTCGTGGCTTTCAAGGGAAAGGGGGCCGGAAAGGGTTCTACCTCGCCTAGTTTTCAAATTTCTTATCACACTAAGCTATAACTTGCTCTAACATACCAATATATCCTAGTTATGAGTGTTCATGCATTGAAAATGAGCCTTAGAAGCATATCACTAAGTTTTGGGATGATGATTGTGATTTTCAAGGGAAAGGGGGCCGGAAAGGGTTCTACTTCGCCTATTTTACAAAATTCTTATCACAATAACCTATAACTTGCACTAAAATACTAATATAGCCTAGTTATAAGTGTACATGTATTAACAAGGAGCCTTAGAAGAATTTCACAAAGTTTTAAATCGATGTTCGTGATTTTTAAGGGAAAGGGGGCCAAAAAGGGTTCTACCTTGCCTATTTTTCAAATTTCTTATCAAAATAACCTAGGACTTGCACTAACATACTAATATAGCCTAGTTATAAGTGTTTATGCATTGAAAACGAGCCTTAGAAGAATTTCAATAAGTTTTCAATCGACGTTCGTGATTTTCAAGGGAAAGGGTCCGGAAAGGGTTCTACCTCTCCTATTTTTCAAATTTCTTATCACAATAACCTAGAAATTGCACTAACATACCAATATAGCCTAGTTACAAGTGTTAATATATTGAAAACGAGCCTTAGAAGCATTGCTCTAACTTTTGGTATGATGATGGTGATTTTCAAGGGAAAGGGGGCCGGAAAGGGTTCTACCGCGCCTATTTATCAAATTTCTTATCAAATAACCTAGAATTTGCACTAACATTCCAATATAGCCTAGTTACAAGTCTTCATGCGTTGAAAACGAGTCTAAGAAGCATTTGACTAAGTTCTAAATTGATGTTCGTGATTTTCATGGGAAAGGGGCCGGATAGGGTTCTACCATGCCTATTTTTAAAATTTCTTATCAAAATAACCTAGAACTTGCACTAAAATACCATTATAGCCTAGTTACAAGTGTTCATACATTGAAAACGAGCCTTAGAATAATTTCACCAAGTTCTAAATCGATGTTCGTGATTTTCAAGGGAAAGGGGCCGGAAAGGGTTCTACCTCGCCTATTTATCAAATTTCTTATCAAATAACCTAGAATTTGCACTAACATTCCAATATAGCCTAGTTACAAGTCTTCATGCATTGAAAACAACTCTAAGAAGCATTAGACTAAGTTCTAAATTGATGTTCGTGATTTTCATGGGAAAGGGGGCCGGAAAGGGTTCTACCATGCCTATTTTTAAAATTTCTTATCAAAATAACCTAGAACTTGCACTAAAATACCATTATAGCCTAGTTATAAGTGTTCATGCATTGAAAACGAGTCTCGGAAGCATTTCACTAAGTTCTAAATCGATGTTCGTGATTTTCAAGGGAAAGGGGCCGGAAAGGGTTCTACCTCGCCTATTTTTCAAATTTCTTATCACACTAACCTATAACTTGCACTAACATATCAATATAGCATAGTAAGAAGTCTTTATGCATTTGAAAATGAGTCTCAGAAGCATTTCACTAAGTTCTAAATCGATGATCGTGATTTTCAAGGGAAAGGGGGCCAGAAAGGGCTCTACCTCGCCTATTTTTAAAATTTCTTATCAAAATAACCTAGAACTTGCACTAAAATACCATTATAGCCTAGTTACAAGTGTTCATGAATTGAAAACGTGCCTTAGAAGAATTTCACTAAGTTCTAAATCGATGTTCGTGATTTTCAAGGGAAAGGGGCCGGAAAAGGGTTCTACCTCGCCTATTTTTCAAATTTCTTATCACACTAACCTATAATTTCACTTACATACCAATATAGCCTAGTTATAAGTCTTTATGCAATGAAAACGAGTCTCAAAAGCATTTCACTAAGTTCTATATCGATGATCGTCATTTTCAAGGGAAAGGGGGCTGGAACGGGCTCTACCTCGCCTATTTTTTAAATTTCTTATCAAAATAACCTAGAACTTGCACTAACATACCAATAAAGCCTAGTTACAAGTGTTTATGCATTGAAAACGAGCCTTAGAAGAATGTCACCAAGTTTTAAATCGATGTTCGTGATTTTCAAGCGAAAGGGGCCGGAAAGGGTTCTGCCTCGCCTATTTTTCAAATTTCTTATCAAATAACCTAGAATTTGCACTAACAATCCAATATAGACTAGTTACAAGTCTTTATGCATTAAATACGAGTCTTAGAAGCATTTCACTAAATTCTAAATCGATGTTCGTGATTTTCAAGGGAAAGGGGGCCGGAAAGGTCTCTACCTCGCCTATTTTTTAAATTTCTTATCAAAATAACCTAGAACTTGCACTAACATACCAATATTGCCTAGTTACAAGTGTTCATGTATTGAAAACGAGCCTTAGAAGAATTTCACAACGTTCTAAATCGATGTTCGTTATTTTCAAAGGAAATGGGGCCGGAAAAGGTTCTACCTCGCCTCTTTTTCAAGTTTCAAATCACACTAACCTATAAATTGCACTAATATACCAATATAGCCAAGTTTCAAGTGTTCATGCATTGAAAACGATCCTTAGAAGCATTTCACTAAGTTCTAAATTGATGTTCGTGATTTTCAAGGGAAAGGAGGTTGGAAAGGGTAATACCTCGCCTATTTTTCAGATTTCTTATCAAAATAACCTATAACTTGCACTAACCTACCAATATAGCGTAGTTACAAGTGTTCATGCATTGAAAATGAGCCTTAGAAGCATATCACTAAGTTCTAAATCGATGTTCATGATTTTCAAGGGAAAGGGTACTACCTCGCCTGTTTTTCAAATTTCTTATCAAAATAACCTATAATTTCACTTACATACCAATATAGCCAAGTTACAAGTGTTCATGCATTGAAAACGACCCTTAATAGCATTTCACTATGTTCTAAATTGATGTTTGTGATTTTCAAGGGAAAGGGGGCCGAAAAAGGTTTTACCTCGCCCATTTTTCAAATTTCTTATCACACTAACCTATAACTTTCACTAACATACCAATATAGCCAAGTTACAAGTGTTCATGCATTGAAAACGAGCCTTAGAATCATTTCACTAAGTTCTAAATTAATGTTCGTGATTTTCAAGAGAAAGGGGGCAGGAAAGGGTTCTACCTCGCCTATTTTTCAAATTTCTTATCAAAATAACCTTTAACTTGCACTAACATACAAATATTGCCTAGTTCAACTATTCATGCATTAAAAACAAGCCTTAGAAGACTTTCACTAAGTTTTAAATCGATGTTTGTGATTATTAACAGAATCTCTTTTAAAAGTATTCTTGGAAGGTGACGTAAGGAGGGTGCTATTTTTTGTGTATTTTGGATTTGAATATTTCTCTAGTAGTTTTGAAATACTGAAGGGTTCCGTAATTGGTAAGGAAGTGGATTGAGAAGGTTCCTTTTCTTTGAGGACAATATTTCTCAAGCGAAGAAGGGCCTGAGTCTTTAACTCTGGATTTTGAACCTTATCTATTAGATCGAATAAGAATTCTTTGTCTTCATTACTAGAAATGACATTTATAGTTTGAATTGGTGAAGAAGACCCTGAGGAGCTACTACTACTTGAGTCAGTATCTTCTATTTGGTCGGAAAAAGGTTCTTCTTGGTCTGAGTTCAAAGGACTCTTAATAAGGAGTTTGGTTAACTTTTCTCCTAGTTCGGAGTCATTTGAGAAGAGTTCTTGGATTTTCCTCTTAGTAGTACAATTATTAGCTTTGTGTCCCCTTTTCCCACATGAATAACAGACAATTTTTTGGGAGGAAAACTTTTGTTTAGGCCTTTTGTAATAAGAAGGCTTTGAAGGAGGAGAAGCGTTTCTCTTAGGGAATCGTCTAAACTTCTTTTCTTTCTGAAGTTTAGACTTTAGTTTAATAGATGAAGGGGCCCTGATTGTTTCACAGCCAAAGGCTTCGCAGAAACAACCGAGCTCTTTTCTGGATTGCTTCTTTTCAGAAGTATACATAGCTTGCAGCTTAAGTTCTTCGCAAAGAGCTAATCCTTCATTTTTGACTAAAGTGAAGAGTTCACCATAGGTTTTATCTTTAAAAGGGATCTCTTCTGATTGAGATAATTCCCTTAACTTTCTGAATATTCGTTGGGCAAAAAGTTTAGGAAGACCAGATATAAATTTTTCTTTCCAAAATGGTTCACCGCAATCTTTTCCTTGGAGAACATAAGTAAGGAACATATCTCTATACCACCTATAATCTCCTAAAGTAGGACATCTCAAGTTTTGAAGAATTGATTTCCCTGATAAAAGGGAGGCTGTAGGATCTCCTATAAAGTAATAGGCAATAACTATTATGAGGAAATCACAACTATCAAATTTCTCTATGATTTCATTTTGGGGATTGAGAATGGTGATTTTATGGTTAAAAATTTCTAACTGATTATCAGGTGTGAGACAATTGTCCCACCGGTTTTTCAATTGACCGGTAAACCCTGAAATAAGGAGTCCAAAAATGATTTGTTCATTAGACTCTCGGGTTGAATAGGCAATTTTTGCCATCCCCATCTCTTGAAGAGTATTTAAAATCTCATATTCTGATTTCCCATCTATATTCCATTCATGGACAGAATCAGGAGAATAAGATTTGGTTTTAAACTTAGATCGTTCCTCAAAATGTATGTCCGGAGGGGTTGGTCTAGGATAATAGGTTTTTGTTGGAGCATTTCTCCACTTGTTCTTTATTTTATTTATAAAAGAGGAATCTTGAAACATATTTTGAATATTATCTGTTTCATCTTCTGAGTTAGAATCATTGCTTGATTCATTTTCAGAAGGACGACTATGGATGACTCTTAATCCTTGGGAGCTGGCTAATTTTTCTAGATTTTGAGATATTTTGCTCAAGATAGTCTGGGAGTTATTTGAAGAAGAGGGAGTATTGACTATGGAGTTTGCCATAGTTTGAGTTAAACCTTGTGGTTTAAAGTGCGGAACTGAGACATTAGTAGGGAATCTAGAGGATTGTCCTTTAGAGAAGGTAGGGGACTATTCCTTTATAGATTCTATTCTAGTAGAAAGATGATCTACTTGAGAGGCAATAGTATGAAGGGTTTGGTTGGTGAAATTATTTTGATGGTAAACCTTAATAATATCTTCCACCTTAGCTGGGTCATCTTTCTGATTATATCTTCCCTTTTTAAGAGGGCAGGCAGGTATTTGATTTTCTCCACTAGGAATTATTATGGGAGAAAAGGGTGGATGAACAGTATTAATAGTTGATCCATCCTCTAACTGCCAATTTCTCCTTAAAGTGGTTTGGGTTTGAATATAGTGTTGGGTAAAAGGTTCATTTATACCTTTATCTTCACAAAATGAAGTAAACCATATGAAAAAGGGAATATTTAATTGGAGACGATTCATGTCTCTATACCAGATTTCTCTGATCTGATTCCTTAAGGGCTCATCAAAAGACATAAACCATTTTTGCTTTTGAGTATTTTCTTTTGATTCGAAGTCTCTTCTCAAGAAATCCTTATCAATTTGAAAACCGTCCTTAGTAATAGTGTTTATAGTATTAAAATTTTGCATATCTGAAGCTATAGGTGATTGGGGAGGAGAAATAGAGGAAAATTGATATTCTGGAATTGGAGATTTGTAATGGACTTTGGAAGTATCTTCTTGAGTTCTTGAAGATTCTGACATTTCTTGTTGGTATTTGGCAGGAATAGAAAACGATCTTCTAGTCATATTAATGGAAGAGCTAGGTCTTGGTTCTCTAAATGAGCCAAATCTAAGAATTACTTTAGTCGAATCCTCCACTATTTGATCTATATCTTGTTTCAGACATTTATTTGGCATTGGATTAGGAAATTGTAAGATTTCAGGAATAGTAATTTGATCCCAAGCTAATTTCTTAGCTGAGGTGACCAGGGATTTAGTTTCACTAGCATGGACTTCTATGAAAACAGTCTCTCCTTTAGAAGAGGGAACATGAATAAATTTTGGATTCACAGTGGTGTTCATCAACCTAAAATATATCCTAAAAACTATTGCAAAGTTTTTAGCAAATTCTTTGAATTTATTTTTTATAACATGAATATCTAAGATTAATGACTCTAGAGCTAATGGATCCTTTAGATCTATAGTAAAATTAGGAAAGCAATTAAAATATATGGGTCCATTGTAGACATTAGTTTGAACTATAGCTAACAATGAATCTTTATAGGTTTTGAGACGATTATCTCTTAAAGCTAGGAATATAGGGCAATCAACACCTTTATGAACTAAAGGCTTAACAGCTATTTGAACTAGACCAAAATGAATGAAACGATAATTATGAGCAAGATATGTTTCAACTGCTATATTTGATAATAAATACATAGTTTCAATATCTTGTTGAATACTCCTAGTTTCTTCATGAGTTTTAATGCTAAATGCAGTTTTGAATTCCAAAGGACCAATCTTATATAACTGAGTAGGATCTTCTTTTGGAATATTCCAATTTGAGAAATCAACATGTATATGAGTTTCTTGACTTTGAATTATATCAGTCTTAGAGTATCCTAATCTAGCAACTCTTCTTAACCAAGAGGCCATGGATTAAGGGTATATAGTAAGTAATATCTATGCTAATTGGGAACAGTGGGAGCACCAACCGGGAGCACCTCCTCACTGAGGCTCACCTTTGATGATTCTTTTGGCAAAGTCTGGATCTGAACAAAGCTTTTCTAGTGCTTCTTTTTGAATAGGAGTCAGGGTTTTGTAAGAGGAAGAAGTTTTTTCTCTTCTTCGTGAAGAAGAAGAGGCGGCTGTTTTTGAAACTTGATGGATCGCCCATTCAAGTTTTTTACCAACTTGAATGAAGTCTTTCACATTTTTAGGGGAGCAAAGTTCTAAACAGAATTTCTCCCACCATTTAACCTTGAATTCTCGGACTAACATCCAAGGGTATGGAGAAGGGAGTTGTGGTTTTAGACTATAACTCCAGCAAAGTATCCAAGGGATTTTGAACTCAGCATGGAAGAGAAGGGGATTCATGAATTTTTCTGATTTTGAGGCTGCTGAAAATGTTTGGAATCCTTCAATACAAGGAGGAGGAAGGATTTCTTGAACTGGTCCATAAAAGTGCCACCAATGGAAAAACCATAATGGTACTTGTTCTTTTAGGAAAAACTTATCAAATGAGAAGAACCATGAGTGATTAAAAGCCTGAAGGAGGAAGGCTCTTGACCAGGCCATTTTGTAATCAAAATATGAGTAGGTTTGAGGAAAAAAGGTTTTTGAAAGTGATTTTTCAACATAGGGACTTAACCATTCGGATTGGTTAACAATCCTTTTGATGATACATTTTGAATAGATAATATTTCCGGTCGGGGATTTAACATGTTGAATTTCACAGGAATTTGAATCAATTAATATGAATTCATAAAATCTTTGAGTTTTTGCGGGGTTTTCAGGAAACTATTCACATCCTTTTGGGAAGGATTGCCTATTGAAGGCTTTTATGGTATCTGGGTTTTGTGGGGAAGAGAATTTTGTAAGGCAAATGGCTTCATTGGCTTCTTTGGTGAAATAAGCTGATTTTGGGTTTTTTGAGTCTGTTTTTGAAGGGGCTGCATTTGTAGGCGGGTTTTGAACAATTTGAGAATAGGCTAGTGGTGGAAAGTTTTGTAAACTAGCAAATTGGTTTGTAGTTGTAAAATTTTTTGAATCTGAAGGTAATTCTTTTGGAGGTTTCATCTCATAATCATCTGCTGATTGAAACCCTTTGAGTTTGTCAGATTTCTTCTTATGAGACATTTTGATGTCCTTGTAAGAATTCTCTGGTAAGAAAATCAGGAAGAGAATTATTTTCGCCTTTGATGTGCTCTATTTGAAAATCAAATATAGATAAAATAGCTTGCCATCGGGCAAAAATTTGTTTTGAAACAATATTTTTGACATCTTTTTCTAAAACTTCTTTAGCAGATTTGCAATCAATGCGAATAAGAAATTTTTTATTGTATAAATCGCTTTGAAATTTTGAAACACATAAAATAATTGATAGAACTTTTTTAATAGTAGAATAATTCTTTTGAGGACCTAACCAGACTCCAGAATGGAACCGTACTCGTTGTTCTAGACCATCTACCTTTTGTTTGAGTATGCCACCATAGCCTACGTCTGAAGCATCTGTTTCAACTATCATGTATGCAGATGGATTAGGTATGCAAAGACAGGGTAATGATTTTATCTTTTCTTTGAGGGTCTTGACGATTTCAGTATGTTCTTTTGACCAAGCAGGGGGATTTTTTTGTAATCTTTGAAATAAAGGAGCACATAATTGAAGAAAGGTTAGGGAAAAAATCTGAAACATAATTCAGACATCCTAAAAATCTTTGAAGTTGGGTTTTCTCTTTAAGCTCATTAGGAAATTTTGAGGCAAACTCTATGGATCTATTAATGGGTTTAATGGTTCCTCTAAATATATCATGGCCAAGGAATCTAATTTTTGTTTGGAAAAGTTTCATTTTTGAGCTTGAAACAACTAAACCATTCTTTTCTATTATTTGTAAAAAAGATAATAAATGTTTGAAATGTTGATCTAAACTATTAGAGAAAACTAAAACATCATCTATGTAAACTATTATGAATGGGAATGGGTTGAGAATATCATTCATAATATGTTGGAATTCAGAAGGAGCATTCTTCAAACCAAAAGGCATGACATTCCATTCATAGTGACCAAAGGGTACTGTGAAAGCTGTTTTGTACCTATCTTGTTCGGCAATTTGAATTTGCCAAAATCCTGATTTCATATCAAATTTTGAAAAGATCTTAGCATTAAAGAGTCTATTTAAAAGATCTCTTTAGTTAGGAATGGGGTATCTAATCCATTGGAGAACTTTGTTTAAGGGTTTGTAATTTATTACTAATCTAGGAACTCCTCGCTCTTTCTCAGCAGCATTCATTACATAAAATGCTACACAACTCCAAGGAGATTTCGAAGGTCGAATAAGCTTTTTATCCAACAGAACTTGAATCTCCTTCTTACAGAATTCTACTAATTCAGCATTCATCTGAATGGGTCTTGCTTTTGTAGGAATATTTGCTTCTGTGAAACCTTTTTCATAAGGAAGGGTGACAATATGCTTTTTTCTATTCCAAAAGGCATTAGGAATTTCTGCACAGACCTTTAGTTTGAAAGTTTTTTCGAGGTCTAGAATCTTTTGTTGAATAGAAGGCTGTCGAAGTTGTTCCTCTATTTTTTGGTGGATAACCTCGATTTTGAGGGTAGCAATTAAATATTGGTTGTTATGGATTGTGTTTAATTTCTGAAAAACTGATGAATTTTGTAAGAGGTTTATATCTTTTTGAATCATAGGAGTGAGGAATTTAAAGGAGATTTGCTTACCTAAGATATTGGTATGAACTCCTATATTGTCTACCTTAAAAGGATAGATTTGCGTTAGAAAAGGGGTTCCAAGGATTATTTCTTCCTTAATATCCTTGACAACTATGAAAGTATTTTTGAATTTATAGTCGTTATTGACTATATTGGCTCTTGGAACCTTGAATTTGGTATTCATAGGAGAGCTATTAGCACTAAGTAATTTTGTGCTAGTCTTCTCATAGAATTTTGGTGGGATGATTCCTTCTTTGATACAATTCTGATCAGCACCACTATCTATAAGGGCAATAAAGTTTTGTTTAAAATCACCGATTTGGAAGGTGACCTTCGAGTACCATTTTTGAAAATTGATCTTATTAATGAGAGAAACAAATCCTGTTTCTTCCTGGGTATCAACAATCTCCTCAGAGGTTATATTCTGAGTGGATTCTTCTTCTAAGATTGTTATACGAGTTTTGATCTCTAATTCATTAATTTGTAAGGTTAAAAGGTCATTTTTTAGTTCATTGACCTGGGTTTTTAAGAGGTTGATTTCTGACTGGAGATCATTAACAGAATCTCTTTTAAAAGTATTCTTGGAAGGTGACGTAAGGAGGGTGCTATTTTTTGTGTATTTTGGATTTGAATATTTCTCCAGTAGTTTTGAAATACTGAAGGGTTTCGTAATTGGTAAGGAAGTGGAGTGAGAAGGTTCCTTTTCTTTAAGGACAATATTTCTCAAGCGAAGAAGGGCCTGAGTCTTTAACTCTGGATTTTGAACCTTATCTATTAGATCGAATAAGAATTCTTTGTCTTCATTACTAGAAATGACATTTATAGTTTGAATTGGTGAAGAAGACCCTGAGGAGCTACTACTACTTGAGTCAGTATCTTCTATTTGGTCGGAAAAAGGTTCTTCTTGGTCTGAGTTCAAAGGACTCTTAATAAGAAGTTAAGTTAACTTTTCTCCTAGTTCGGAGTCATTTGAGAAGAGTTCTTGGATTTTCTTCTTAGTAGTACAATTATTATCTTTGTGTCCCCTTTTCCCACATGAATAACAGACTATTTTTTGGGAGGAAAACTTTTGTTTAGGCCTTTTGTAATAAGAAGGCTTTGAAGGAGGAGAAGCGTTTCTCTTAGGTAATCGTCTAAACTTCTTTTCTTTCTGAAGTTTAGACTTTCATTTAATAGATGAAGGGGCCCTGATTGTTTCACAGCCAAAGGCTTCGCAGAAACAACCGAGCTCTTTTCTGGATTGCTTCTTTTCAGAAGTATACTTAGCTTGCAGCTTAAGTTCTTCGCAAAGAGCTAATCCTTCATTTTTGACTAAAGTGAAGAGTTCTCTATAGGTTTTATCTTTAAAAAGGATCTCTTCTGATTGAGATAATTCCCTTAACTTTCTGAATATTCGTTGGGCAAAAAGTTTAGGAAGACCAGATATAAATTTTTCTTTCCAAAATGGTTCACCGCAATCTTTTCTTTGGAGAACATAAGTAAGGAACATATCTCTATACCACCTATAATCTCCTAAAGTAGGACATCTCAAGTTTTGAAGAATTGATTTCCCTGATAAAAGGGAGGCTGTAGGATCTCCTATAAAGTAATAGGCAATAACTATTATGAGGAAATCACAGCTATCAAATTTCTCTATGATTTCATTTTGGGGATTGAGAATGGTGATTTTGTGGTTAAAAATTTCTAACTGATTATCAGGTGTGAGACAATTATCCCACCAGTTTTTCAATTGACCGGTAAACCCTGAAATAAGGAGTCCAAAAATGATTTGTTCATTAGACTCTCGGGTTGAATAGGCAATTTTTGCCATCCCCATCTCTTGGAGAGTATTTAAAATCTCACATTCTGATTTTCCATCTATGTTCCATTCATGGACAGAATCAAGAGCATAAGATTTGGTTTTAAACTTAGATCGTTCCTCAAATTGTATGTCCGGAGGGGTTGGTCTAGGATAATAGGTTTTTGTTGGAGCATTTCTCCACTTGTTCTTTATTTTATTTATAAAAGAGAAATCTTGAAACATATTTTGAATATTATCTATTTCATCTTCTGAGTTAGAATCATTGCTTGATTCATTTTCAGAAGGACGACTATGGATGACTCTTAATCCTTGGGAGCTGGCTAATTTTTCTAGATTTTGAGATATTTTGCTAAAGATAGTCTGGGAGTTATTTGAAGAAGAGGGAGTATTGACTATGGAGTTTGCCATAGTTTGAGTTAAACCTTGTGGTTTAAAGTGCGGAACTGAGACATTAGTAGGGAATCTAGAGGATTGTCCTTTAGAGAAGGTAGGGGACTGTAGTGAACCTGAGCTTCCCTCAGATCTCAGGCGTGAAATCTTCTCACGTTGCAATGAGGTTAGAAAACAATGGCGTCGTAGTGAACAACAACCACCCTTTCAAGGATTATCAAAAAGCGCTATCAAACGAAGGTCAAGGCATTATGGCTGATGTCCAAACTGTGGACGTCAAATTCATCCGGGAAAATGTCGATGGTCTACTTCCTAGTCACATGATGAGTTTAAGGAATTAGTTCTCCTTGGTGCTATTAGGTATTCTACCGAACGACCAGTCCGAGAAAATTCACTTATTGAAATCACTGTTGATAAGGAGCTGGCCCGAATTTCCCACAAACTTCAAGATGATTCAATAATTCGTAAAATTCCAGAAGAAGACGAAAGTGAAATAGATGAAGATGAAGAAGATTATTGATTCAAAACTGCAGCTGAAATGACAAGACAACACCACACCAGAAATGTCAAGCAATAGTGTCGGCAGAATATTTCAAAAAGCAGAAGCAGAAAATTCAAAAGCAACACAGTAATTTTCAAATAGCAAAAGCATAAGTGTCGGCAGAAGATCTACCGCACACTTGGCAGCAGATTGTTCAAAGTATTTTGTAATAGTTCCTTTTCCCTTCTATAAATAGCCTTCTCCCATCTCAGTTGAAGGGCAGGCTTGGCTTATCAGCCTTAGTTCTAGTTCTCAATAAAAGCTCTGTAAGAAAAGTATTCCCTGCCTTGAGCAGTGCTCAAATCTTTGTAAGTATTTTAAAAGTTTTTTAATAATAGTTTGTATATTACTACGTCTTAAGTTTTTAATTTCGTTTTAATTTCTGTATTACTACGTCTTAAGTTTTTAATTTCGTTTTAATTTCTGTTAGTTTTTATTTAGCTTTAAATTATCCCGATCCTACACCCTTTGGTATATGACTTTCACTAACATACCAATATAGCCAAGTTACAAGTGTTCATGCATTGAAAACGAGCCTTAGAATCATTTCACTAAGTTCTAAATTGATGTTCGTGATTTTCAAGAGAAAGGGGGCAAGAAAGGGTTCTACCTCGCCTATTTTTCAAATTTCTTATCAAAATAACCTTTAACTTGCACTAACATACAAATATTTCCTAGTTCAACTGTTCATGCATTAAAAACAAGCCTTAGAAGAATTTCACTAAGTTTTAAATCGATGTTTGTGATTATCAAGGGAAGGGGGGCCGGAAAGGGTTCTACCTCGCCTATTTTTCAAATTTCTTATCAAAATAACCTATAATTTGCACTTATATACCAATATAGCCTAGTTACAACTATTCATGCATTGAAAACGAGCCTTAGAAGTATTTCACTAAGTTTTAAATTGATGTTTGTGATTTTCAAGGGAAAGGGGGCCGGAAAGGGTTCTACCTCGCCTAAGTTTTAAATTTGTTATCAAATTAACCTATAACTTGCACTAACATACAAATATAGCCTTGCTACAAGTGTTCATGCATTGAAAACGAGCCTTAGCAGTATTTCACCATGTTCTAAATCGATGTTCGTGATTTTCAAGGGAAAGGGGGCCGGAATGGTTCTACATTGCCTATTTTTCAAATTTCTTATCCAAATAAATTAGAACTTGCACTAACATACCAATATAGCCTAGTTACAAGTATTAATGCATTGAAAACGAGCCTTAGATGCATTTCACTAAGTTTTCAATCGATGTTCGTGATTTTGAAGGGAAAGGGGGCGAAAAAGGGTTCCACCTCGCTTATTTTTCAAATTTCTTAACAAAATAAGCTATAACCTGAACTTACATACCAATATAGCCTAGTTACAAGTGTTCATGCATTGAAAACGACCCTTAGAAGCATTTCACTCAGTTCTAAATTGATGTTTGTGATTTTCAAGGGAAAGGGGGCCGGAAAAGGATTTACCTCGCCCATTTATCAAATTTCTTATCACACTAACCTATAACTTTCACTACCATACCAATATAGCCTAGTTATAAGGGTTCATGCATTGAAAATAAGCCTTAGAAGCATTTCACTAAGTTCTAAGTCGATGTTCTTGATTTTCAAGGGAAAGAGGGTCGGAAATAGTTCTACCTCGCCTAAGTTTCAAATTTCTTATCAAAATAACCTAGAATTTTCACTAACATAAAAATATAGTCTTGTTACAAGTGTTCATGCAATGAAAAAGAGCCTTAGAAACATTTCACCATGTTCTAAATCGATGTTCCTGATTTTCAAGGGAAAGGGGGCCGAAATGGTTCTACCTCGCCTATTTTTCAAATTTCTTATCCAAATAACTTAGAACTTGCACAAATATACCAATATAGCCTAGTTACAAGTGTTCATGCATTGAAAATGAGCCTTAGAAACATTTCACTAAGTTAAAATGGATGTTCATGATTATCAAGGGAAAAGGGGCCGAAAAGGGTTCTACGTCGCCTACTTTTCAAATTTCTCATTGAAATAACCTAGAACTTGCACTAACATACCAATATTGCCTAGTTACAAGTTTCATGCATTGAAAACGAGCCTTAGAAGAATGTCACTAAATTTTAAATCGATGTTCGTGATTTTCAAGGGAAAGGGGGGCCGAAAGGGTTCTACCTCCCCTATTTTACAAATTTCTTATCAAAAAAACCTAGAACTTGCCCTAACATACCAATATTGCCTAGTTACAAGTGTTCATGCATTGAAAATGAGGCTTAGAAGCATTTCACTAAGTTCTAACTAGATGTTTGTGATTTTCAAGGGAAATTAGGCCGGAAAAGGTTCTACCTCGCCCATTTTTCAAATTTCTTATCACACTAACCTATAACTTTCACTAACATACCAATATATCCTAATTACAAGTGTTCATGCTTTGAAAATGAGCCTTAGAAGCATTTCACTAAGTTATAAATCGATGTTCGTGATTTTTAAGGGAAAGAGGGCCGGAAAAGGTTTTACCTCGCCTAATTTTCAAATTTCTTATCAAAATATAGCCTTGTTACAAGTGTTCATGCATTGAAAACGAGTCTTAGAAGCATTTCACCATGTTCTAAATCAATGTTTGTGATTTTCAAGGGAAAGGGGGCCGGAATGGTTCTACCTCGCCTATTTTTCAAATTTCTTATCCAAATAACTTAGAACTTGAACTAACATACCAATATAGCCTAGTTAGAAGTTTTCATGCATTGAAAATGAGCCTTAGAAACATTCCACCAAGTTCTATATGGATATTAGTGACTTTCAAGGGAAAGGGGCCCGGAAAGGGTTCTACCTCGCCTACTCTTCAAATTTCTTATCTAAATAACCTAGAACTTGCACTAACATACCAATATTTCCTAGTTACAAGTTTCATGCATTGAAAACGAGCCTTAGAAGAATTTCACTAAGTTATTAGATGGATGTTCGTGATTTTCAAGGGAAAGGGGACCGGAAAGGGTTCTACCTCCCCTATTTTTCAAATTTCTTATCAAAATAACCTAGAACTTGCACTAACATACCAATCTTGCCAAGTTACAAGTGTTAATGTATTTAAAACGAACCTCAGAAGCATTTCACTAAATTTTCAATCGATGTTCGTAACATTCATAGGAAAGGGGGCCGGAAAGTGTTCTACCTCGCCTATGTTTCAAATTTTTATCAAAATAACCTTAAACTTGCACTAACATACCAATATTTCCTAGTTATAAGTGTTCATGCATTGAAAACGAGCCTTTGTAGAATTTCACTAAGTTTTAAATCGATGTTAGTTATTTTTAAGGGAAAGGGGGCCGGAAAGGGTTCTACCTCCCCTATTTTTCAAATTTCGTATCAAAATAACCTAAAACTTGACCTAACATACCAATATAGCCTAGTTATAAGTGTTAATGCATTGAAAACGAGCCTTAGATGCATTTCACTAAGTTTTCAATCGATATTCGTGATATTGAAGGGAAAGGGGGCGAAAAAGGGTTCCACCTCGCTTATTTTTCAAATTTCTTATCTAAATAAGCTATAACCTGAACTTACATACCAATATAGCCTAGTTACAAGTGTTCATGCATTGAAAACGACCCTTAGAAGCATTTCACTCAGTTCTAAATTGATGTTTGTGATTTTCAAGGGAAAGGGGGCCGGAAAAGGTTTTACCTCGCCCATTTATCAAATTTCTTATCACACTAACCTATAACTTTCACTACCATATCAATATAGCCTAGTTACAAGGGTTCATGCATTGAAAATAAGCGTTAGAAGCATTTCACTAAGTTCTAAGTCGATGTTCTTGATTTTCAAGGGAAAGAGGGCCGGAAATGGTTCTACCTCGCCTAAGTTTCAAATTTCTTATCAAAATAACCTAGAATTTTCACTAACATAAAAATATAGTCTTGTTACAAGTGTTCATGCAATGAAAAAGAGCCTTTGAATCATTTCACCATTTTCTAAATCAATGTTCCTGATTTTCAAGGGAAAGGGGGCCAAAATGGTTCTACCTCGCCTATTTTTCCAATTTCTTATCCAAATAATTTAGAACTTGCACTAACATACCAATATAGCCTAGTTTCAAGTGTTCATGCATTAAAAATGAGCCTTAGAAACATTTAACAAAGTTCTAAGTTGAAAGGGAAAGGGGGCAGAAAGGGTTCTACCTTGCCTATTTTTCAAATTTATAATCAAAATAACCGAGAACTTGCACTAACATACCAATATTGCCTAGTTACAAGTTTCATGCATTGAAAACGAGCCTTAGAAGAATTTCACTAAGTTTAAATCGATGTTCGTGATTTTCAAGGGAAAGGGGGCCGGAAAGGTTTTTACCTCACCTATTTTTCAAATTTCTTATCAAAATAACCTAGAACTTGCACTAACCTACCAATATTGCCTAGTTACAAGTGCTCATGCATTGAAAACGAGGCTTAGAAGCATTTGAATAAATTTTCAATCGATGTTCGTGAGTTTCAAGGGAAAGGGGGCCGGAAAGTGTTCTACCTCGCCTATTTTTAAAATTTCTTATGAAAATAACCTTTAACTTGCACTAACATACCAATATTTCCTACTTACAAGTGTTCATGCATTGAAAACATGCCTTACAAGAATTTCACCTAATTTTAAATCGATGTTCGTGATTATCAAGGGAAAGGGGGCCAGAAAGGGTTCTTCCTCGCCTATTTTTCATATTTCTTATCAAAATAACCTATAACTTGCACTTACATACCAATATAGCCTTGGTACAAGTGTTCATGCAATTAAAACGAGCCTTAGAAGCATTTCACCGTGTTCTAAATTGATGTTGGTGATTTTCAAGGGAAAGGCGGCTGGAATGGTTCTACCTCGCCTACTCTTCAAATTTCTTATGCAAATAACTTAGAAATTGCACTAATATACCAATATATCCTAGTTAGAAGTATTCATGCATTGAAATTGAGCCTTAGAAACATTTCACTAAGTTATTAGATGGATGTTCGTGATTTTCAAGGGAAAGAGGGCCAGAAAGGGTTCTACCTCCCCTATTTTTCAAATTTCTTATCAAAATAACCTAGAACTTGCACTAACATACCAATCTCGCCAAGTTACAAGTGTTAATGTATTTAAAACGAACCTCAGAAGCATTTCACTAAATTTTCAATCGATGTTCGTAAATTTCAAAGGAAAGGGGGCCGGAAAGTGTTCTACCTCGCCTATGTTTCAAATTTTTATCAAAATAACCTTAAACTTGCACTAACATACCAATATTTCCTAGTTATAAGTGTTCATGCATTGAAAACGAGCCTTTGTAGAATTTCACTAAGTTTTAAATCGATGTTAGTTATTTTTAAGGGAAAGGGGGCCGGAAAGGGTTCTACCTCCCCTATTTTTCAAATTTCGTATCAAAATAACCTAAAACTTGACCTAACATACCAATATAGCCTAGTTATAAGTGTTAATGCATTGAAAACGAGCCTTAGATGCATTTCACTAAGTTTTCAATCGATATTCGTGATTTTGAAGGGAAAGGGGGCGAAAAAGGGTTCCACCTCGCTTATTTTTCAAATTTCTTATCTAAATAAGCTATAACCTGAACTTACATACCAATATAGCGTAGTTACAAGTGTTCATGCATTGAAAACGACCCTTAGAAGCATTTCACTCAGTTCTAAATTGATGTTTGTGATTTTCAAGGGAAAGGGGGCCGGAAAAGGTTTTATCTCGCCCATTTATCAAATTTCTTATCACACTAACCTATAACTTTCACTACCATGTCAATATAGCCTAGTTACAAGGGTTCATGCATTGAAAATAAGCGTTAGAAGCATTTCACTAAGTTCTAAGTCGATGTTCTTGATTTTCAAGGGAAAGAGGGCCGGAAATGGTTCTACCTCGCCTAAGTTTCAAATTTCTTATCAAAATAACCTAGAATTTTCACTAACATAAAAATATAGTCTTGTTACAAGTGTTCATGCAATGAAAAAGAGCCTTTGAATCATTTCACCATTTTCTAAATCAATGTTCCTGATTTTCAAGGGAAAGGGGGCCAAAATGGTTCTACCTCGCCTATTTTTCCAATTTCTTATCCAAATAACTTAGAACTTGCACTAACATACCAATATAGCCTAGTTTCAAGTGTTCATGCATTAAAAATGAGCCTTAGAAACATTTAACAAAGTTCTAAGTTGAAAGGGAAAGAGGGCAGAAAGGGTTCTACCTTGCCTATTTTTCAAATTTATAATCAAAATAACCGAGAACTTGCACTAACATACCAATATTGCCTAGTTACAAGTTTCATGCATTGAAAACGAGCCTTAGAAGAATTTCACTAAGTTTAAATCGATGTTCGTGATTTTCAAGGGAAAGGGGGCCGGAAAGGTTTTTACCTCACCTATTTTTCAAATTTCTTATCAAAATAACCTAGAACTTGCACTAACCTACCAATATTGCCTAGTTACAAGTGCTCATGCATTGAAAACGAGGCTTAGAAGCATTTTAATAAATTTTCAATCGATGTTCGTGAGTTTCAAGGGAAAGGGGGCCGGAAAGTGTTCTACCTCGCCTATTTTTAAAATTTCTTATGAAAATAACCTTTAACTTGCACTAACATACCAATATTTCCTACTTACAAGTGTTCATGCATTGAAAACATGCCTTACAAGAATTTCACCTAATTTTAAATCGATGTTCGTGATTATCAAGGGAAAGGGGGCCGGAAAGGGTTCTTCCTCGCCTATTTTTCATATTTCTT
This sequence comes from Dysphania ambrosioides, assembly GCA_026401315.1. Taxonomy (NCBI): domain Eukaryota; kingdom Viridiplantae; phylum Streptophyta; class Magnoliopsida; order Caryophyllales; family Amaranthaceae; genus Dysphania; species Dysphania ambrosioides. Next base: position 17,791,551 of record CM048666.1, read on the forward strand.
ATCAAAATAACCTATAACTTGCACTTACATACCAATATAGCCTTGGTACAAGTGTTCATGCAATTAAAACGAGCCTTAGAAGCATTTCACCGTGTTCTAAATTGATGTTGGTGATTTTCAAGGGAAAGGCGGCTGGAATGGTTCTACCTCGCCTACTTTACAAATTTCTTATGCAAATAACTTAGAAATTGCACTAATATACCAATATATCCTAGTTAGAAGTATTCATGCATTGAAATTGAGCCTTAGAAACATTTCACTAAGTTATTAGATGGATGTTCGTGATTTTCAAGGGAAAGAGGGCCAGAAAGGGTTCTACCTCCCCTATTTTTCAAATTTCTTATCAAAATAACCTAGAACTTGCACTAACATACCAATCTCGCCAAGTTACAAGTGTTAATGTATTTAAAACGAACCTCAGAAGCATTTCACTAAATTTTCAATCGATGTTCGTAAATTTCAAAGGAAAGGGGGCCGGAAAGTGTTCTACCTCGCCTATGTTTCAAATTTTTATCAAAATAACCTTAAACTTGCACTAACATACCAATATTTCCTAGTTATAAGTGTTCATGCATTGAAAACGAGCCTTTGTAGAATTTCACTAAGTTTTAAATCGATGTTAGTTATTTTTAAGGGAAAGGGGGCCGGAAAGGGTTCTACCTCCCCTATTTTTCAAATTTCGTATCAAAATAACCTAAAACTTGACCTAACATACCAATATAGCCTAGTTATAAGTGTTAATGCATTGAAAACGAGCCTTAGATGCATTTCACTAAGTTTTCAATCGATATTCGTGATTTTGAAGGGAAAGGGGGCGAAAAAGGGTTCCACCTCGCTTATTTTTCAAATTTCTTATCTAAATAAGCTATAACCTGAACTTACATACCAATATAGCCTAGTTACAAGTGTTCATGCATTGAAAACGACCCTTAGAAGCATTTCACTCAGTTCTAAATTGATGTTTGTGATTTTCAAGGGAAAGGGGGCCGGAAAAGGTTTTATCTCGCCCATTTATCAAATTTCTTATCACACTAACCTATAACTTTCACTACCATGTCAATATAGCCTAGTTACAAGGGTTCATGCATTGAAAATAAGCGTTAGAAGCATTTCACTAAGTTCTAAGTCGATGTTCTTGATTTTCAAGGGAAAGAGGGCCGGAAATGGTTCTACCTCGCCTAAGTTTCAAATTTCTTATCAAAATAACCTAGAATTTTCACTAACATAAAAATATAGTCTTGTTACAAGTGTTCATGCAATGAAAAAGAGCCTTTGAATCATTTCACCATTTTCTAAATCAATGTTCCTGATTTTCAAGGGAAAGGGGGCCAAAATGGTTCTACCTCGCCTATTTTTCCAATTTCTTATCCAAATAACTTAGAACTTGCACTAACATACCAATATAGCCTAGTTTCAAGTGTTCATGCATTAAAAATGAGCCTTAGAAACATTTAACAAAGTTCTAAGTTGAAAGGGAAAGAGGGCAGAAAGGGTTCTACCTTGCCTATTTTTCAAATTTATAATCAAAATAACCGAGAACTTGCACTAACATACCAATATTGCCTAGTTACAAGTTTCATGCATTGAAAACGAGCCTTAGAAGAATTTCACTAAGTTTAAATCGATGTTCGTGATTTTCAAGGGAAAGGGGGCCGGAAAGGTTTTTACCTCACCTATTTTTCAAATTTCTTATCAAAATAACCTAGAACTTGCACTAACCTACCAATATTGCCTAGTTACAAGTGCTCATGCATTGAAAACGAGGCTTAGAAGCATTTGAATAAATTTTCAATCGATGTTCGTGAGTTTCAAGGGAAAGGGGGCCGGAAAGTGTTCTACCTCGCCTATTTTTAAAATTTCTTATGAAAATAACCTTTAACTTGCACTAACATACCAATATTTCCTACTTACAAGTGTTCATGCATTGAAAACATGCCTTACAAGAATTTCACCTAATTTTAAATCGATGTTCGTGATTATCAAGGGAAAGGGGGCCGGAAAGGGTTCTTCCTCGCCTATTTTTCATATTTCTTATCAAAATAACCTATAACTTGCACTTACATACCAATATAGCCTTGGTACAAGTGTTCATGCAATTAAAACGAGCCTTAGAAGCATTTCACCGTGTTCTAAATTGATGTTGGTGATTTTCAAGGGAAAGGCGGCTGGAATGGTTCTACCTCGCCTACTTTTCAAATTTCTTATGCAAATAACTTAGAAATTGCACTAATATACCAATATATCCTAGTTAGAAGTATTCATGCATTGAAATTGAGCCTTAGAAACATTTCACTAAGTTATTAGATGGATGTTCGTGATTTTCAAGGGAAAGAGGGCCAGAAAGGGTTCTACCTCCCCTATTTTTCAAATTTCTTATCAAAATAACCTAGAACTTGCACTAACATACCAATCTCGCCAAGTTACAAGTGTTAATGTATTTAAAACGAACCTCAGAAGCATTTCACTAAATTTTCAATCGATGTTCGTAAATTTCAAAGGAAAGGGGGCCGGAAAGTGTTCTACCTCGCCTATGTTTCAAATTTTTATCAAAATAACCTTAAACTTGCACTAACATACCAATATTTCCTAGTTATAAGTGTTCATGCATTGAAAACGAGCCTTTGTAGAATTTCACTAAGTTTTAAATCGATGTTAGTTATTTTTAAGGGAAAGGGGGCCGGAAAGGGTTCTACCTCCCCTATTTTTCAAATTTCGTATCAAAATAACCTAAAACTTGACCTAACATACCAATATAGCCTAGTTATAAGTGTTAATGCATTGAAAACGAGCCTTAGATGCATTTCACTAAGTTTTCAATCGATATTCGTGATTTTGAAGGGAAAGGGGGCGAAAAAGGGTTCCACCTCGCTTATTTTTCAAATTTCTTATCTAAATAAGCTATAACCTGAACTTACATACCAATATAGCCTAGTTACAAGTGTTCATGCATTGAAAACGACCCTTAGAAGCATTTCACTCAGTTCTAAATTGATGTTTGTGATTTTCAAGGGAAAGGGGGCCGGAAAAGGTTTTACCTCGCCCATTTATCAAATTTCTTATCACAGTAACCTATAACTTTCACTACTATATCAATATAGCCTAGTTACAAGGGTTCATGCATTGAAAATAAGCCTTAGAAGCATTTCACTAAGTTCTAAATTGATGTTTGTGATTTTCAAGGGAAAGAGGGCCGGAAATGGTTCTACCTCGCCTAAGTTTCAAATTTCTTATCAAAATAACCTAGAATTTTCACTAACATAAAATTATAGTCTTGTTACAAGTGTTCATGCAATGAAAAAGAGCCTTTGAATCATTTCACCATTTTCTAAATCAATGTTCCTGATTTTCAAGGGAAAGGGGGCCAAAATGGTTCTACCTCGCCTATTTTTCCAATTTCTTATCCAAATAACTTAGAACTTGCACTAACATACCAATATAGCCTAGTTTCAAGTGTTCATGCATTAAAAATGAGCCTTAGAAACATTTAACAAAGTTCTAAGTTGAAAGGGAAAGGGGGCAGAAAGGGTTCTACCTTGCCTATTGTTGGGTTCCTTAGGTTTTGAATAATGACAAACAGCTAAGGGAAACAGGTTCTACATAAGTGTTAAAACAGTTGGTAGGAACCAGCTGACTTCAGTGTACTGTTACCCTAGACAAGTTATTATTTACATGAGTTTTTATATTGAACTAACTTGTCTTTATACAGGAAATAGTTTGATAATAATTATGCTATGTACTGGTAGGGAACCAGTATGTACTGTTCCTGTAATGTACTTGATATTGTACCTTAACCGTGTTACGTGTGCAGTAATTGAGTTTGTACCAAGTCTTGAATCTTGAAGTCCTTTGAAGCTTATTAAAGAGCCATTATTCATGATGAGATGATTCGAAGGAAGCATTCAAAGACTTGAAGTTTACATGAAGAAAGATCCACTTCAAGAAAGAGTGTTTTAGGATTTTCATGTAAATGCTCCGTAGTATGTTTTATTAATAGATATATAAAGTGCTTTGAATATATTAAACATCGTTGTGAAATTTGGTACAAGGATTGGAACAAATTTCATAACATGTTTAAGACAGGGAACCAGGTCAGGGGACCAGGTCAACTGTTCTGATTATTAGAGCTGCGATTTTAAAAAAGATTTTATAAAAAGATTTTGTTTCGAAAATTAAGTTTTGGAAAATATTTTGACAGCTATTAACAGATTTGATATAATCTTTTAAGTTACCTAAATTCTAGAGTAATTATCTTAGATTGATTTTATCCTATAATAAAATCAATTTAGGATAAATACTTTCCTAAAGTCATGTTTATCTTTTTGGCATGATTTTTGGTAACTAGGGTTTCGGTTACTTAAGGGTTATAAATAGGATCTGTTTTACTAATAATCAACAACTTCTCTCACGCATTATTAAGGAGCAATACATTGAGAGAAAAGCACTAAGTCTATTGATATTTCATATACACGAGCATCTTAGATTAAATAAGTTTCTCTATTTTCACTTATTAAAGAGTGTGATCATTTAGAGAGTGTTGATCATTGTAACGTGAGTCTTTGGCAAGGGGGCCGAAGGCTAGATGAGTGTTTGTGAGTTCAAACACGTTTAGGACTTACGAGTGTAGGTCTTTAGCATACTCGGAGTAGAGTGTGGGGTTGCTGGTCCCGGAGTAGGGAACAGCAGAGTGTTCTGTGTCTTTGTTTTTTGGAGAAGATTAATAAAGAACTTAGGATAGGAGGATGTAGGCCAGAGTTGGCTGAACCTCGTTAAATTGTTGTGTTCCTTATTGTCTTGCTTTTAATCCGCTGCTCAAAGGAACCAGCACAACTGGTCCCTTAACCATAATTCGAAAAGAGTTAGAATTTACCAACGATTGCTAAACACTCAATTCACCCCCCCCCCTCTTGAGTGCCCATAGAACCTTCAATTGGTATCAGAGCCTAAGCTTCTCGAAAGAGTAACATCTAGAGGAGTTAAGAATGAGTACTCAAGAACATAGTGCAATCGGTTATGACAACAAGACTCCCAAGTTTAATGGAAATAATTATGCTTGGTGGAAAAATAGAATTAGGAATGTTATCATGGGTATTGACTATGAATGCTGGCTCATAGTTAAGAACGGTCCAAATGTCATCCTCAAGAAAGATGCCGAGGGGAACCAGGTACCTAAAAAGGACAGTGAGTTGGACACGGCTGATTACAAATTGCTGGAGAAGAATGCCAAGGCAATGTCTATACTATAACAAGCAATAGGTGAGACTGAAACAAACCGTATCTCTGGATGTAGTAGTGCTAAGGAGATATGGGACACCCTTGAACTTGCGTTTGAGGGAACCAGCGAGGTAAAACGGTCTAAAATTGATTTAATCATGTCTAAATATGAATTATTTGCTATGAACAAAAATGAGAAAATCAATGATTGCTTTCGTAGGTTTATGACTATTGTTAATGATCTTAGATCACTTGGTAAAAGTTTTTCTGACGAAGATCTTGTGAGAAAAATTTTGCGTAGTTTAACAGATGCTTGGACAGCTAAGGTAACAGCAGTGTATGAAGCAAAAGATCTGTCTACATTGTCTCTGGAACAGCTGATTGGTTCCCTCATGACTCATGAGATGCTGATTGACTCCAAGACCGAGAAGGAACCAACTAGAGGCATTGCACTGAAGGGAACAGTAGAAGAAGAAGAAGATGAGATCAGCATGATTGCAAGGAGATTTGAAAAATCTCTTCGTGATCAAAAGAGAAACTTCAAAGGTAAGAATTTTAAAAATTCTAAAAAGTCTAACTCTTCCTCTTCTTCAGGTTGCTTCAAATGTGGAGAAAAAGGACATCTTATTCGAGATTGCCCTAAATGGAATGACAAACAGTCTAAGACCGTAGATAAACGAGCATACAAGAATGCCATGATAGCTTCCATGTGGGGAGACACTGACTCAGAATCAGAAGATGAAGGAGGATCACCTAACTCGGATGTTTGTCTAACTGCCTTCACAAACATCAAGGAGAACAGCACTGGTCCAGGAACCAGAGGGGGAACCAGCACACTCGAAAAATGTCTTATGGCAAAGAAGGATGTACTACTTGAACGCAAGGTAAGTTTAGAACAAATTAGAGAAGATATGCTTGAATATGATAGAGATAACTTGCTTGCATGTATAAACTCTTTGTTAGATGAATGTTATAAGCTAAGTGAAACATACATAACTTGCAAAAGAGATTTAAAAGAAAAACGCAGTAAATGTGAAATTGCTATTGCTAGTTGTGATCACTTAGAAGGTGTGTGCCATGAGCTCAAAGATCAAGTGGCAGAACTAGAAGTTGAGTTGGACAAGTGTAAGGTGGAACTAGAAAGGACAAGATCTTCTAAACCTGATTACTCAAGTGACGGTGAAGAAGATCTGACCTCCTGGTTCCCCAGAGACTTATCAACTACTAATGAAGCTCTTGATCTTTCAGCAGTTGTGAGTAAGGCAAATTCGTGTAGTAGAAACTCTTTGTTGGAGGCTTTTGAAATACTAGCTTCTAACCTTGAAAATTCTCACAAAGAAATTGCTTCACTTAAAACTGCTCAGCTCACTGTTTCCCCTACTGGAACTAGTATAGAAGTCAGTAATATGATTGATAAATATGAAAGTGATATTCGTCATTTGCATGCGGAAATCAATCAATTGAAAAAGGACAAGCACCCAGTGGTTGTTGACATGTCTATTGACAATATGGTTTCAAAGCTTAATCAACAATTCGTAGTTTTAAAAGATAATTTTGATTTTCTTAAAGAGAAAAACGAATTGTTGACTAAGACACTTGAAACTAGAGAAAAGGAACTTAATGATAGTCATAGACATGTGGACAAATTATTGAATGCTAAAGAATCCTTAAATCATCTGACTTTATCGAGAGGAAACAGAGGAAAGGCTGGTCTTGGTTATACTAGACAGAGAACCAGGACTAACTGGTCTCCCAGAGAAACCACCTGGATCAAAGAATACCAACGAGGTAAGTATGTCATGACTAAAGAGATGCATGTGTGTATTCATTGTGGTAAGAATGGACATAAGATTCATGAATGTCCAGCTAAGAGGTTTAGTGCTAATAAGAACAGCAAGATTGTTAAATATGTTTGGATAAGAAAAGATCAACAAAATGTAAATGTTGTTGAAAAGGGACCCAAATTTGTTTGGGTTCCTAAATCTAATGTTTGATCAGCTCTCGCAGGCTAGAGTGAAAGGAGACACCTATTGGTATTTGGACAGTGGTTGCTCAAGACATATGTCCGGGGATAAAGATCAATTCCTTTCACTAGTGGCCTTTGATGGAGGAAGTGTCACCTTTGGAGATAATAGTAAGGGAACCATCACTGGTTTAGGTAAGGTTGGTAAGACACTTTCTCATGCTATAGACGATGTATATTATGTTGAAGGCTTGCAACATAATCTTTTGAGTATTTCTCAATTATGTGACAAAGGCAATAGAGTCGAGTTTCAAGCCAATCTTTGTCATATAGTTAACTCACAAACAGGAGAACTTGTATGTGAGGGAACCAGGAAGCATGATGTTTACATTACCTTCCTAGATAAAATTCCTCAAGACAAGTCCATCTGTTTGAGAGCTATTTCTGATAATAATCAATGGATTTGGCATAAGAGGTTTGGACATGCTAGCCTAACACTTCTAAACAAACTTAAAGCACGTGACTTAGTGGTAGGTCTTCCTAACATTAAGTACGAAGCTGATAAAGTTTGTTCTGAATGTGTAAGGGGGAAACAGGTCAAAACTTCTTTTAAGCCTAAAACAGTTATGAGTACCAGCAGGCCCTTCGAACTTGTACACATTGATTTGTGTGGTCCTATGAGAGTACAAAGTCGAAGAGGTCATAGATATGTCTGTGTTATGGTTGATGATTATTCCAGGTACACTTGGGTGATGATGTTACACACAAAGGATGAAACGTTTGAAGAATGGGTAACATTGGTGAAACAAGTGGAGAACCAGCTCACTCATAAGCTGGTCTCGGTAAGATCAGACCATGGTACTGAATTTGATAATGCTAACTTTATTGATTATTGTAGGGAACATGGAGTAAGTCACAACTTCTCAGCCCCTAGAACACCTCAACAAAATGGTGTTGTAGAAAGAAAAAATAGAACTCTTGAGGAGATGGCCAGAACGATGCTAATTGAAAGTGGTCTTCCTAAGAGATTTTGGGGTGAAGCTGTTGACACTGCTTGCTATATTTTAAATAGAGGTCTCATTAGACCAAAGATAAATAAAACTCCTTATGAACTCCTTAAAGGTCGAAAGCCCAATATTTCTTATTTTCGTGTTTTTGGATGTAAGTGTTTCATTCATAACAATGGGAAGGACCAGCTTGATAAATTTGATCCTAGGAGTGATGAGGGGATCTTTCTTGGATATTCTTCTCACAGCAAAGCATATAGAGTCTTTAATAAAAGGACTCTTTGTGTAGAGGAGAGTATTCATGTTATCTTTGATGAATTTAATATGTCTTCTGAGAATGCGCAGGTACAACCTGATGAAGAAATTGGACTAATGGACTTTACGGGGAACCAGGCTGCTGGTCCCTCAGATGACGAGCAAGTAAATCTAGGTATACCAAATACTCCACCTGATAACAATGATGATGTACCTAGAGAAGGAAATGGTGGCAACGAGGATTCAGAATGTGAACCAAGTCCTGATGGTTCCACAAACAATAGACAGGTAATGAGTTCAGGGGGAACAGTAGAAGGAACCACCTCTGAACCTGAGGTAAGCAATGATAGAGGAAACAGCATGAATGTGAATCCTCCTGGTTCTTCAGTAGAAGAAGAGATTCATGATTATGCTGGTTCCCAACCTAATTTAGAAGCACAAAATGGTGTAAATTTTAGATCTCATAGATATCAATCTTCTCATCCCACTGATCAAATAATTAGTGATATTAATAAAGGAGTTCAAACGAGAAGAAGTGTTTTTCAAAACTTTTGTGCTTTCTATTCCTTCCTGTCTAAAGTAGAGCCTACTGACTATAAGATGGCTTTGACTGATCTTGATTGGGTATTAGCTATGCAAGATGAATTGAATCAATTTCAGAGGAACCAGGTCTGGCACCTGGTTCCCCGTCCCAAAGAAAGATCAGTCATTGGTACTAGATGGGTCTTTAGAAATAAGTTAGATGACCTTGGTACTATAGTCAGAAACAAAGCAAGACTAGTGGTGCAAGGGTATAATCAACAAGAAGGAATTGACTATGATGAGACGTTTGCACCAGTAGCTAGGCTTGAGGCTATTAGGGTTTTAATTGCTTATGCTGCTCACATGAACTTTAAGCTGGTTCAGATGGATGTGAAAACTGCCTTCCTTAATGGATACCTGAAGGAAGAAGTGTACGTGGAACAGCCTCTTGGTTTTGAAGATGCGCTGTTCCCCCAACATGTATATAAATTGGACAAGGCTTTGTATGGATTGAAACAAGCTCCAAGAGCTTGGTATGAACGGTTGTCCACTTTCTTGATGGAAAATGAGTACAAGAGGGGAACAGTAGACAAAACCTTATTTATCAAAACCAAAGGGAAACACTTGATTGTAGTACAAATCTATGTTGATGATATTTTATTTGGTGCTAATAATAAAGTTCTGTGTGATGAGTTTGCCATTTTGATGCAGAGTGAATTTGAAATGAGTATGATGGGTGAACTAGGATTCTTCCTAGGGCTGCAAATCAAGCAAACAAATGATGGAATCATGATCCATCAACAAAAGTACTTAAAAGAATTGCTGAAAAAGTTTGGCATGGAGAACAGCAGAGCTTATGATACACCTGTTCCCACATCTGCTAAATTAGATGCTGATCTTAAGGGAAAAGATGTTGAAGCCTCTCTTTATAGAGGAATGATAGGTTCTCTTCTTTACCTAACAGCTAGTAGACCTGACATTGTATTTTCTGTTGGATTGTGTGCTAGGTTTCAAAGTAATCCAAAAGAATCTCACTTAAAAGCTGTTAGAAGGATACTTAGGTATCTTGTGGGAATAGCAGATCTGTGCTTATGGTACCCCAAAGGCAGTACCATCAACCTGGTTGGATATACAGATGCAGACTATGCTGGTTTCCTTGTGGATAGAAAGAGCACATCAGGTATGGCACACTTCCTTGGCTCTTGTCTAATCTCGTGGGGTTCTAAAAAGCAAAATTCAGTAGCCTTATCCACAGCAGAGGCAGAATACATTGCAGCAGCTTTATGCTGTTCCCAGCTACTATGGATAAGGAACCAGCTGAAAGATTTTGGTGTTATTTATGAAAGTGTCCCTATATTTTGTGATAACACCAGTGCTATTAATATCTCTAAGAACCCCGTTCAACACTCCAAAACCAAACACATTGAAATAAGGCATCATTTTTTAAGAGACAATGTGGAAAAAGGATTGGTTGAAGTGTTGTTCTGTAAAAGTGAAGATCAAATAGCTGATATCTTCACTAAGCCTTTGTGTAGAGAGTCGTTTTGTAAGTTAAGGGTCATGCTAGGTCTAGTTAAATTTTAGTCTTTGGCTTCAATTATTTCCTTCAATGACTGGCTAGATTAGGTATGCTTTTGTATTGATTATGTATATAACTATGTTGCTGACTTACAAATGTTATGTAACCTAATCTGTGATCTCAAAAGGATTGCAAAATTGGTTGTGCAAAGAAACAGGAGATGTCGAATTGAGATAAGCTAGAAACAGCATAACTTGGTTTAGTACAGGTACCAGCAAGAGGGAACAGCAGTTCAGCTCTGATATGTCATTCGAAAATATTCAAAATATTTTTGGAAGATTAATATAAGATAATTCTTTTTGGAAAGATTTATCTTATTTCAGTTATTAATCCCTATCTAAGAGGCAAGTATATCTTATTGCCTATTTTTTAGTTGGTTGATAAAATTATGGTAACAAGATAATTACCATATCTTGATTTTCAAATTTGCAATCATATCTTTCCGTTTTTATTGCTTCAACCGGCTATATTTTTGAACTTCCTTAATTGTGCAACGTTGATATAAATACACTAACCCATTGCAGAGTTCATTCATCACATCATTCAATTCCTTCTCTCTTCTCTCTCGTGCTTGTACTCTAAACACTGTTCATCCGAGTTCAATTTCGCTTCTTCTTCAATTTCTCTTGGTTGTTCTTCTCTCAAAACTCAATGGGTAAGAAAGCTACTGCTGCATCATCTAAGAAAGGCAAGAAGAAGAGTAGTGCTTCCAATTCATCACAATCAAAGGTGAAAGAAACCTCAATTCCACTTATAACTGCTGAACCATCATCTCCAAAAACCGTCTCTCATACTTCACCACCCACTGAAACAAAACACCTATCACCAAAATCATCATCATCCACAAAATCCCCACCTTCCCAACCTTCTACAAAAGTCCCATTACCAAAATCCCCTGAGGTTGAGGAGGAGATTGTGAAGGACCCAGCCTCTTCACTAGGGGAACAGCCCAGAAGCACGGAGGAATTCTTTGATACTGAGGGTGGAAAGGAAGAGGAAGAAATTGTGAGCGGGGAAGAGGATTTACAAATCCTCGGGTCTACTGAGAAACCACCCAAGCCCATGGTTCATAGCAGGGCAACAAGATCTTCTCTGAGGAGGATCAAGGAGGAAGTACTGGAAGAACAGTCCATTGATTCTGCTGCTGGTTCCAAAAGAAAAAGAGGAACAGCACGAAAGGCAACAAAAGGTATGTCCTTAGAATCACCTTCTGGTGGTTCCACTGACTTAAGCTCTAGAGTAGTTCTTTCTGGGTGTAGAACTGGGGATGGTTACTTTGATGAACTTGCTTTACAAGAAGTGAAAAGTCTACTAGAATACCAAGGATGGATGTCCTTATTTAATGTCTGTGATGCAAACACTGCTGGTGTTAGGACTTTCTTTTTGAACTTGAAACAGCAGCCTGATATGTCTTTAAGTTCAACTGTTCATGGTGTGGATGTTAATATGTCAGTAGCTAGCCTGTCTGTTTTGTTGAGAGTCCCTAGAGATGGGTTTGATAAGTTCTCTGGTGATGGTTGTCCAACACTCATTGGGCTAACTCCTGATGACATTCATGACTTTGTGTTTGGAGGAAGAATTCCAAAGAAAACTGGAACATTCAAAACTGTCAACTTGAAGGAACCAGTGATGCTAGTCCTTCATTCCATTTGCAACAAAATGTTATTACCTAGGGCCCAAGGTAGAGGAATGGTACGCATCATGGAAATGGTGCTAATTTACTTGATTATGAAGAAGATTAAGGTCAATCTTCCATCTCTTATGATTGACCATATTATGTATAGTTACAATTCCTCTCACCATTCTCTTCCATACGGTTCCTATATCACCAAGCTCTTGAAAGAAAGTAATGTTAGTCTGAGTGGATCTACTGTTCCTGTTGTAGTATTCACCAAAGCAATCCAGAAACAGATAGGATTGGACATCAGCTCTGGTGAGCTAAGGTTCAGGGATGAGGAACCAGTAGAGGAAACCCCTAGGCTAGCCAAGAAGAGAAAAGAGGAACCAGCAGGTCAGACGGTTCTCTTACAGAGGCTGGAGGCTCAGGAGGAAATGTTGCATAAGTTGATGGGTTTGGTTGAGGGTTTGTCTGCTTCCTTTAATATCAAAATGAGTGCTGTGGAGAAACAGATTGCTGGTAGGAGTAAGGAACCAGTTCCAGTTGAGGCTCAGGCTGCAGGGGAACCAACAGCTGAAGAAAGTGAGGATGAGGCAGAGGAGGACCAGGATGCAACAGATCCAGAAAAGTCCGAGGAAGATGATGAAGAAGAGGAGAATGAGGATGATGAATGAGCTTGATTCTTCCTTGTTTATGCCTGCCTTACTACTATTATTTCTCTAATAACTGATTATGTTGAACTGTTTTTAATTCCACCCTATCCATAGATTTCTTTTGGTTATGGATTTGGGTCCTTTTGGTTAACTTTTGCTTGGTATGTACTAAACTATTTTATTACTGTTGATGGTTTGTTTTGATTTTGATTGATCTTGATTATCTTTGCAGCATATTGTTTGTATAATGGTTGGTACCATTGATTGGTTTAGCACATTATCTTGTGCATATGATTCTACTATTGCATATCTTTTTAATGATGCCAAAAGGGGGAAAATAGTTGAAGTTGAAGCCTAGAGTCTTTACTAGTTCCTAGTTTAGGTTGAGTAGTTTCTGTTTTAGTTTTTGAGTCTTTTTCTCTTTATTTTATTTGTTCTGTCTTAGTTTTTGAGTCTTTTTCTCTTTATTTTATTTGTTCTGTTTTAGTTAGGGAACCAGTTGGCTTAACTGACTCGTTCCAGTGTGTCTCGAGTTCCTGAAGTTTTTGACGATTTTATTTTGAGTATGATAACAGGTGCAGAAACTTCAAAATGTTTGCCATCATCAAAAAGGGGGAATTTGTTGGGTTCCTTAGGTTTTGAATGATGACAAACAGCTAAGGGAAACAGGTTCTACATAAGTGTTAAAACAGTTGGTAGGAACCAGCTGACTTCAGTATACTGTTACCCTAGACAAGTTATTATTTACATGAGTTTTTATATTGAACTAACTTGTCTTTATACAGGAAACAGTTTGATAATAATTATGCTATGTACTGGTAGGGAACCAGTATGTACTGTTCCTGTAATGTACTTGATATTGTACCTTAACCGTGTTACGTGTGCAGTAATTGAGTTTGTACCAAGTCTTGAATCTTGAAGTCCTTTGAAGCTTATTAAAGAGCCATTATTCATGATGAGATGATTCGAAGGAAGCATTCAAAGACTTGAAGTTTACATGAAGAAAGATCCACTTCAAGAAAGAGTGTTTTAGGATTTTCATGTAAATGCTCCGTAGTATGTTTTATTAATAGATATATAAAGTGCTTTGAATATATTAAACATCGTTGTGAAATTTGGTACAAGGATTGGAACAAATTTCATAACATGTTTAAGACAGGGAACCAGGTCAGGGGACCAGGTCAACTGTTCTGATTATTAGAGCTGCGATTTTAAAAAAGATTTTATAAAAAGATTTTGTTTCGAAAATTAAGTTTTGGAAAATATTTTGACAGCTATTAACAGATTTGATATAATCTTTTAAGTTACCTAAATTCTAGAGTAATTATCTTAGATTGATTTTATCCTATAATAAAATCAATTTAGGATAAATACTTTCCTAAAGTCATGTTTATCTTTTTGGCATGATTTTTGGTAACTAGGGTTTCGGTTACTTAAGGGTTATAAATAGGATCTGTTTTACTAATAATCAACAACTTCTCTCACGCATTATTAAGGAGCAATACATTGAGAGAAAAGCACTAAGTCTATTGATATTTCATATACACGAGCATCTTAGATTAAATAAGTTTCTCTATTTTCACTTATTAAAGAGTGTGATCATTTAGAGAGTGTTGATCATTGTAACGTGAGTCTTTGGCAAGGGGGCTGAAGGCTAGGTGAGTGTTTGTGATTTCAAACACGTTTAGGACTTACGAGTGTAGGTCTTTAGCATACTCGGAGTAGAGTGTGGGGTTGCTGGTCCCGGAGTAGGGAACAGCAGAGTGTTCTGTGTCTTTGTTTTTCGAAGAAGATTAATAAAGAACTTAGGATAGGAGGACGTAGGCCAGAGTTGGCTGAACCTCGTTAAATTGTTGTGTTCCTTATTGTCTTGCTTTTAATCCGCTGCTCAAAGGAACCAGCACAACTGGTCCCTTAACCATAATTCGAAAAGAGTTAGAATTTACCAACGATTGCTAAACAGTCAATTCACCCCCCCCCCCCCCCCCCCTCTTGAGTGCCCATAGAACCTTCACCTATTTTTCAAATTTATAATCAAAATAACCGAGAACATGCACTAACATACCAATATTTCCTAGTTACAAGTTTCATGCATTGAAAACGAGCCTTAGAAGAATTTCACTAAGTTTAAATCGATGTTCGTGATTTTCAAGGGAAAGGGGGCCGGAAAGGTTTTTACCTCACCTATTTTTCAAATTTCTTATCAAAATAACCTAGAACTTGCACTAACCTACCAATATTGCCTAGTTACAAGTGCTCATGCATTGAAAACGAGGCTTAGAAGCATTTTAATAAATTTTCAATCGATGTTCGTGAGTTTCAAGGGAAAGGGGGCCGGAAAGTGTTCTACCTCGCCTATTTTTAAAATTTCTTATGAAAATAACCTTTAACTTGCACTAACATACCAATATTTCCTACTTACAAGTGTTCATGCATTGAAAACATGCCTTACAAGAATTTCACCTAATTTTAAATCGATGTTCGTGATTATCAAGGGAAAGGGGGCCGGAAAGGGTTCTTCCTCGCCTATTTTTCATATTTCTTATCAAAATAACCTATAACTTGAACTTACATACCAATATAGCCTTGGTACAAGTGTTCATGCAATTAAAACGAGCCTTAGAAGCATTTCACCGTGTTCTAAATTGATGTTGGTGATTTTCAAGGGAAAGGCGGCCGGAATGGTTCTACCTCGCCTACTTTTCAAATTTCTTATGCAAATAACTTAGAAATTGCACTAATATACCAATATATCCTAGTTAGAAGTATTCATGCATTGAAATTGAGCCTTAGAAACATTTCACTAAGTTATTAAATGGATGTTCGTGATTTTCAAGGGAAAGAGGGCCAGAAAGGGTTCTACCTCCCCTATTTTTCAAATTTCTTATCGAAATAACCTAGAACTTGCACTAACATACCAATCTCGCCAAGTTACAAGTGTTAATGTATTTAAAACGAACCTCAGAAGCATTTCACTAAATTTTCAATCGATGTTCGTAAATTTCAAAGGAAAGGGGGCCGGAAAGTGTTCTACCTCGCCTATGTTTCAAATTTTTATCAAAATAACCTTAAACTTGCACTAACATACCAATATTTCCTAGTTATAAGTGTTCATGCATTGAAAACGAGCCTTTGTAGAATTTCACTAAGTTTTAAATCGATGTTAGTTATTTTTAAGGGAAAGGGGGCCGGAAAGGGTTCTACCTCCCCTATTTTTCAAATTTCGTATCAAAATAACCTAAAACTTGACCTAACATACCAATATAGCCTAGTTATAAGTGTTAATGCATTGAAAACGAGCCTTAGATGCATTTCACTAAGTTTTCAATCGATATTCGTGATTTTGAAGGGAAAGGGGGCGAAAAAGGGTTCCAGCTCGCTTATTTTTCAAATTTCTTATCTAAATAAGCTATAACCTGAACTTACATACCAATATAGCCTAGTTACAAGTGTTCATGCATTGAAAACGACCCTTAGAAGCATTTCACTCAGTTCTAAATTGATGTTTGTGATTTTCAAGGGAAAGGGGGCCGGAAAAGGTTTTATCTCGCCCATTTATCAAATTTCTTATCACACTAACCTATAACTTTCACTACCATATCAATATAGCCTAGTTACAAGGGTTCATGCATTGAAAATAAGCGTTAGAAGCATTTCACTAAGTTCTAAGTCGATGTTCTTGATTTTCAAGGGAAAGAGGGCCGGAAATGGTTCTACCTCGCCTAAGTTTCAAATTTCTTATCAAAATAACCTAGAATTTTCACTAACATAAAAATATAGTCTTGTTACAAGTGTTCATGCAATGAAAAAGAGCCTTTGAATCATTTCACCATTTTCTAAATCAATGTTCCTGATTTTCAAGGGAAAGGGGGCCAAAATGGTTCTACCTCGCCTATTTTTCCAATTTCTTATCCAAATAACTTAGAACTTGCACTAACATACCAATATAGCCTAGTTTCAAGTGTTCATGCATTAAAAATGAGCCTTAGAAACATTTAACAAAGTTCTAAGTTGAAAGGGAAAGGGGGCAGAAAGGGTTCTACCTTGCCTATTTTTCAAATTTATAATCAAAATAACCGAGAACATGCACTAACATACCAATATTTCCTAGTTACAAGTTTCATGCATTGAAAACGAGCCTTAGAAGAATTTCAAAGTTTAAATCGATGTTCATGATTTTCAAGGGAAAGGGGGCCGGAAAGGTTTTTACCTCACCTATTTTTCAAATTTCTTATCAAAATAACCTAGAACTTGCACTAACCTACCAATATTGCCTAGTTACAAGTGCTCATGCATTGAAAACGAGGCTTAGAAGCATTTTAATAAATTTTCAATCGATGTTCGTGAGTTTCAAGGGAAAGGGGGCCGGAAAGTGTTCTACCTCGCCTATTTTTAAAATATCTTATGAAAATAACCTTTAACTTGCACTAACATACCAATATTTCCTACTTACAAGTGTTCATGCATTGAAAACATGCCTTACAAGAATTTCACCTAATTTTAAATCGATGTTCTTGATTATCAAGGGAAAGGGGGCCGGAAAGGGTTCTTCCTCGCCTATTTTTCATATTTCTTATCAAAATAACCTATAACTTGCACTTACATACCAATATAGCCTGGTACAAGTGTTCATGCAATTAAAACGAGCCTTAGAAGCATTTCACCGTGTTCTAAATTGATGTTGGTGATTTTCAAGGGAAAGGCGGCTGGAATGGTTCTACCTCGCCTACTTTTCAAATTTCTTATGCAAATAACTTAGAAATTGCACTAATATACCAATATATCCTAGTTAGAAGTATTCATGCATTGAAATTGAGCCTTAGAAACATTTCACTAAGTTATTAGATGGATGTTCGTGATTTTCAAGGGAAAGAGGGCCAGAAAGGGTTCTACCTCCCCTATTTTTCAAATTTCTTATCAAAATAACCTAGAACTTGCACTAACATACCAATCTCGCCAAGTTACAAGTGTTAATGTATTTAAAACGAACCTCAGAAGCATTTTACTAAATTTTCAATCGATGTTCGTAAATTTCAAAGGAAAGGGGGCCGGAAAGTGTTCTACCTCGCCTATGTTTCAAATTTTTATCAAAATAACCTTAAACTTGCACTAACATACCAATATTTCCTAGTTATAAGTGTTCATGCATTGAAAACGAGCCTTTGTAGAATTTCACTAAGTTTTAAATCGATGTTAGTTATTTTTAAGGGAAAGGGGGCCGGAAAGGGTTCTACCTCCCCTATTTTTCAAATTTCGTATCAAAATAACCTAAAACTTGACCTAACATACCAATATAGCCTAGTTATAAGTGTTAATGCATTGAAAACGAGCCTTAGATGCATTTCACTAAGTTTTCAATCGATATTCGTGATTTTGAAGGGAAAGGGGGCGAAAAAGGGTTCCACCTCGCTTATTTTTCAAATTTCTTATCTAAATAAGCTATAACCTGAACTTACATACCAATATAGCCTAGTTACAAGTGTTTATGCATTGAAAACGACCCTTAGAAGCATTTCACTTAGTTCTAAATTGATGTTTGTGATTTTCAAGGGAAAGGGGGCCGGAAAAGGTTTTACCTCGCCCATTTATCAAATTTCTTATCACACTAACCTATAACTTTCACTACCATATCAATATAGCCTAGTTACAAGGGTCATGCATTGAAAATAAGCCTTAGAAGCATTTCACTAAGTTCTAAGTCGATGTTCTTGATTTTCAAGGGAAAGAGGGCCGGAAATGGTTCTACCTCGCCTAAGTTTCAAATTTCTTATCAAAATAACCTAGAATTTTCACTAACATAAAAATATAGTCTTGTTACAAGTGTTCATGCAATGAAAAAGAGCCTTTGAATCATTTCACCATTTTCTAAATCAATGTTCCTGATTTTCAAGGGAAAGGGGGCCAAAATGGTTCTTCCTCGCCTATTTTTCCAATATCTTATCCAAATAACTTAGAACTTGCACTAACATACCAATATAGCCTAGTTTCAAGTGTTCATGCATTAAAAATGAGCCTTAGAAACATTTAACAAAGTTCTAAGTTGAAAGGGAAAGGGGGCAGAAAGGGTTCTACCTTGTCTATTTTTCAAATTTATAATCAAAATAACCGAGAACTTGCACTAACATACCAATATTTCCTAGTTACAAGTTTCATGCATTGAAAACGAGCCTTAGAAGAATTTCACTAAGTTTAAATCGATGTTCGTGATTTTCAAGGGAAAGGGGGCCGGAAAGGTTTTTACCTCACCTATTTTTCAAATTTCTTATCAAAATAACCTAGAACTTGCACTAACCTACCAATATTGCCTAGTTATAAGTGCTCATGCATTGAAAACGAGGCTTAGAAGCATTTTAATAAATTTTCAATCGATGTTCGTGAGTTTCAAGGGAAAGGGGGCCGGAAAGTGTTCTACCTCGCCTATTTTTAAAATTTCTTATGAAAATAACCTTTAACTTGCACTAACATACCAATATTTCCTACTTACAAGTGTTCATGCATTGAAAACATGCCTTACAAGAATTTCACCTAATTTTAAATCGATGTTCGTGATTATCAAGGGAAAGGGGGCCGGAAAGGGTTCTTCCTCGCCTATTTTTCATATTTCTTATCAAAATAACCTATAACTTGAACTTACATACCAATATAGCCTTGGTACAAGTGTTCATGCAATTAAAACGAGCCTTAGAAGCATTTCACCGTGTTCTAAATTGATGTTGGTGATTTTCAAGGGAAAGGCGGCCGGAATGGTTCTACCTCGCCTACTTTTCAAATTTCTTATGCAAATAACTTAGAAATTGCACTAATATACCAATATATCCTAGTTAGAAGTATTCATGCATTGAAATTGAGCCTTAGAAACATTTCACTAAGTTATTAGATGGATGTTCGTGATTTTCAAGGGAAAGAGGGCCAGAAAGGGTTCTACCTCCCCTATTTTTCAAATTTCTTATCGAAATAACCTAGAACTTGCACTAACATAC
The DNA here is from genome assembly GCA_026401315.1 of Dysphania ambrosioides. NCBI lineage: Eukaryota > Viridiplantae > Streptophyta > Magnoliopsida > Caryophyllales > Amaranthaceae > Dysphania > Dysphania ambrosioides. The sequence goes on from CM048666.1 coordinate 17,811,339, forward strand.
CAATCTTGCCAAGTTACAAGTGTTAATGTATTTAAAACGAACCTCAGAAGCATTTCACTAAATTTTCAATCGATGTTCGTAAATTTCAAAGGAAAGGGGGCCGGAAAGTGTTCTACCTCGCCTATGTTTCAAATTTTTATCAAAATAACCTTAAACTTGCACTAACATACCAATATTTCCTAGTTATAAGTGTTCATGCATTGAAAACGAGCCTTTGTAGAATTTCACTAAGTTTTAAATCGATGTTAGTTATTTTTAAGGGAAAGGGGGCCGGAAAGGGTTCTACCTCCCCTATTTTTCAAATTTCGTATCAAAATAACCTAAAACTTGACCTAACATACCAATATAGCCTAGTTATAAGTGTTAATGCATTGAAAACGAGCCTTAGATGCAATTCACTAAGTTTTCAATCGATATTCGTGATTTTGAAGGGAAAGGGGGCGAAAAAGGGTTCCACCTCGCTTATTTTTCAAATTTCTTATCTAAATAAGCTATAACCTAAACTTACATACCAATATAGACTAGTTACAAGTGTTCATGCATTGAAAACGACCCTTAGAAGCATTTCACTCAGTTCTAAATTGATGTTTGTGATTTTCAAGAGAAAGGGGGCCGGAAAAGGTTTTACCTCGCCCATTTATCAAATTTCTTATCACACTAACCTATAACTTTCACTACCATATCAATATAGCCTAGTTACAAGGGTTCATGCATTGAAAATAAGCCTTAGAAGCATTTCACTAAGTTCTAAGTCGATGTTCTTGATTTTCAAGGGAAAGAGGGCCGGAAATGGTTCTACCTCGCCTAAGTTTCAAATTTCTTATCAAAATAACCTAGAATTTTCACTAACATAAAAATATAGTCTTGTTACAAGTGTTCATGCAATGAAAAAGAGCCTTTGAATCATTTCACCATTTTCTAAATCAATGTTCCTGATTTTCAAGGGAAAGGGGGCCAAAATGGTTCTACCTCGCCTATTTTTCCAATTTCTTATCCAAATAACTTAGAACTTGCACTAACATACCAATATAGCCTAGTTTCAAGTGTTCATGCATTAAAAATGAGCCTTAGAAACATTTAACAAAGTTCTAAGTTGAAAGGGAAAGGGGGCAGAAAGGGTTCTACCTTGCCTATTTTTCAAATTTATAATCAAAATAACCGAGAACTTGCACTAACATACCAATATTGCCTATTTACAAGTTTCATGCATTGAAAACGAGCCTTAGAAGAATTTCACTAAGTTTAAATCGATGTTCGTGATTTTCAAGGGAAAGGGGGCCGGAAAGGTTTTTACCTCACCTATTTTTCAAATTTCTTATCAAAATAACCTAGAACTTGCACTAACCTACCAATATTGCCTAGTTACAAGTGCTCATGCATTGAAAACGAGGCTTAGAAGCATTTTAATAAATTTTCAATCGATGTTCGTGAGTTTCAAAGGAAAGGGGGCCGGAAAGTGTTCTACCTCGCCTATTTTTAAAATTTCTTATGAAAATAACCTTTAACTTGCACTAACATACCAATATTTCCTACTTACAAGTGTTCATGCATTGAAAACATGCCTTACAAGAATTTCACCTAATTTTAAATCGATGTTCGTGATTATCAAGGGAAAGGGGGCCGGAAAGGGTTCTTCCTCGCCTATTTTTCATATTTCTTATCAAAATAACCTATAACTTGAACTTACATACCAATATAGCCTTGGTACAAGTGTTCATGCAATTAAAACGAGCCTTAGAAGCATTTCACCGTGTTCTAAATTGATGTTGGTGATTTTCAAGGGAAAGGCGGCCGGAATGGTTCTACCTCGCCTACTTTTCAAATTTCTTATGCAAATAACTTAGAAATTGCACTAATATACCAATATATCCTAGTTAGAAGTATTCATGCATTGAAATTGAGCCTTAGAAACATTTCACTAATTTATTAGATGGATGTTCGTGATTTTCAAGGGAAAGAGGGCCAGAAAGGGTTCTACCTCCCCTATTTTTCAAATTTCTTATCGAAATAACCTAGAACTTGCACTAACATACCAATCTTGCCAAGTTACAAGTGTTAATGTATTTAAAACGAACCTCAGAAGCATTTCACTAAATTTTCAATCGATGTTCGTAAATTTCAAAGGAAAGGGGGCCGGAAAGTGTTCTACCTCGCCTATGTTTCAAATTTTTATCAAAATAACCTTAAACTTGCACTAACATACCAATATTTCCTAGTTATAAGTGTTCATGCATTGAAAACGAGCCTTTGTAGAATTTCACTAAGTTTTAAATCGATGTTAGTTATTTTTAAGGGAAAGGGGGCCAGAAAGGGTTCTACCTCCCCTATTTTTCAAATTTCGTATCAAAATAACCTAAAACTTGACCTAACATACCAATATAGCCTAGTTATAAGTGTTAATGCATTGAAAACGAGCCTTAGATGCAATTCACTAAGTTTTCAATCGATATTCGTGATTTTGAAGGGAAAGGGGGCGAAAAAGGGTTCCACCTCGCTTATTTTTCAAATTTCTTATCTAAATAAGCTATAACCTGAACTTACATACCAATATAGCCTAGTTACAAGTGTTCATGCATTGAAAACGACCCTTAGAAGCATTTCACTCAGTTCTAAATTGATGTTTGTGATTTTCAAGAGAAAGGGGGCCGGAAAAGGTTTTACCTCGCCCATTTATCAAATTTCTTATCACACTAACCTATAACTTTCACTACCATATCAATATAGCCTAGTTACAAGGGTTCATGCATTGAAAATAAGCCTTAGAAGCATTTCACTAAGTTCTAAGTCGATGTTCTTGATTTTCAAGGGAAAGAGGGCCGAAAATGGTTCTACCTCGCCTAAGTTTCAAATTTCTTATCAAAATAACCTAGAATTTTCACTAACATAAAAATATAGTCTTGTTACAAGTGTTCATGCAATGAAAAAGAGCCTTTGAATCATTTCACCATTTTCTAAATCAATGTTCCTGATTTTCAAGGGAAAGGGGGCCAAAATGGTTCTACCTCGCCTATTTTTCCAATTTCTTATCCAAATAACTTAGAACTTGCACTAACATACCAATATAGCCTAGTTTCAAGTGTTCATGCATTAAAAATGAGCCTTAGAAACATTTAACAAAGTTCTAAGTTGAAAGGGAAAGGGGGCAGAAAGGGTTCTACCTTGCCTATTTTTCAAATTTATAATCAAAATAACCGAGAACTTGCACTAACATACCAATATTGCCTAGTTACAAGTTTCATGCATTGAAAACGAGCCTTAGAAGAATTTCACTAAGTTTAAATCGATGTTCGTGATTTTCAAGGAAAAGGGGGCCGGAAAGGTTTTTACCTCACCTATTTCTCAAATTTCTTATCAAAATAACCTAGAACTTGCACTAACCTACCAATATTGCCTAGTTACAAGTGCTCATGCATTGAAAACGAGGCTTAGAAGCATTTTAATAAATTTTCAATCGATGTTCGTGAGTTTCAAGGGAAAGGGGGCCGGAAAGTGTTCTACCTCGCCTATTTTTAAAATTTCTTATGAAAATAACCTTTAACTTGCACTAACATACCAATATTTCCTACTTACAAGTGTTCATGCATTGAAAACATGCCTTACAAGAATTTCACCTAATTTTAAATCGATGTTCGTGATTATCAAGGGAAAGGGGGCCGGAAAGGGTTCTTCCTCGCCTATTTTTCATATTTCTTATCAAAATAACCTATAACTTGAACTTACATACCAATATAGCCTTGGTACAAGTGTTCATGCAATTAAAACGAGCCTTAGAAGCATTTCACCGTGTTCTAAATTGATGTTGGTGATTTTCAAGGGAAAGGCGGCCGGAATGGTTCTACCTCGCCTACTTTTCAAATTTCTTATGCAAATAACTTAGAAATTGCACTAATATACCAATATATCCTAGTTAGAAGTATTCATGCATTGAAATTGAGCCTTAGAAACATTTCACTAAGTTATTAGATGGATGTTCGTGATTTTCAAGGGAAAGAGGGCCAGAAAGGGTTCTACCTCCCCTATTTTTCAAATTTCTTATCGAAATAACCTAGAACTTGCACTAACATACCAATCTTGCCAAGTTACAAGTGTTAATGTATTTAAAACGAACCTCAGAAGCATTTCACTAAATTTTCAATCGATGTTCGTAAATTTCAAAGGAAAGGGGGCCGGAAAGTGTTCTACCTCGCCTATGTTTCAAATTTTTATCAAAATAACCTTAAACTTGCACTAACATACCAATATTTCCTAGTTATAAGTGTTCATGCATTGAAAACGAGCCTTTGTAGAATTTCACTAAGTTTTAAATCGATGTTAGTTATTTTTAAGGGAAAGGGGGCCGGAAAGGGTTCTACCTCCCCTATTTTTCAAATTTCGTATCAAAATAACCTAAAACTTGACCTAACATACCAATATAGCCTAGTTATAAGTGTTAATGCATTGAAAACGAGCCTTAGATGCAATTCACTAAGTTTTCAATCGATATTCGTGATTTTGAAGGGAAAGGGGGCGAAAAAGGGTTCCACCTCGCTTATTTTTCAAATTTCTTATCTAAATAAGCTATAACCTAAACTTACATACCAATATAGACTAGTTACAAGTGTTCATGCATTGAAAACGACCCTTAGAAGCATTTCACTCAGTTCTAAATTGATGTTTGTGATTTTCAAGAGAAAGGGGGCCGGAAAAGGTTTTACCTCGCCCATTTATCAAATTTCTTATCACACTAACCTATAACTTTCACTACCATATCAATATAGCCTAGTTACAAGGGTTCATGCATTGAAAATAAGCCTTAGAAGCATTTCACTAAGTTCTAAGTCGATGTTCTTGATTTTCAAGGGAAAGAGGGCCGAAAATGGTTCTACCTCGCCTAAGTTTCAAATTTCTTATCAAAATAACCTAGAATTTTCACTAACATAAAAATATAGTCTTGTTACAAGTGTTCATGCAATGAAAAAGAGCCTTTGAATCATTTCACCATTTTCTAAATCAATGTTCCTGATTTTCAAGGGAAAGGGGGCCAAAATGGTTCTACCTCGCCTATTTTTCCAATTTCTTATCCAAATAACTTAGAACTTGCACTAACATACCAATATAGCCTAGTTTCAAGTGTTCATGCATTAAAAATGAGCCTTAGAAACATTTAACAAAGTTCTAAGTTGAAAGGGAAAGGGGGCAGAAAGGGTTCTACCTTGCCTATTTTTCAAATTTATAATCAAAATAACCGAGAACTTGCACTAACATACCAATATTGCCTAGTTACAAGTTTCATGCATTGAAAACGAGCCTTAGAAGAATTTCACTAAGTTTAAATCGATGTTCGTGATTTTCAAGGAAAAGGGGGCCGGAAAGGTTTTTACCTCACCTATTTCTCAAATTTCTTATCAAAATAACCTAGAACTTGCACTAACCTACCAATATTGCCTAGTTACAAGTGCTCATGCATTGAAAACGAGGCTTAGAAGCATTTTAATAAATTTTCAATCGATGTTCGTGAGTTTCAAGGGAAAGGGGGCCGGAAAGTGTTCTACCTCGCCTATTTTTAAAATTTCTTATGAAAATAACCTTTAACTTGCACTAACATACCAATATTTCCTACTTACAAGTGTTCATGCATTGAAAACATGCCTTACAAGAATTTCACCTAATTTTAAATCGATGTTCGTGATTATCAAGGGAAAGGGGGCCGGAAAGGGTTCTTCCTCGCCTATTTTTCATATTTCTTATCAAAATAACCTATAACTTGCACTTACATACCAATATAGCCTTGGTACAAGTGTTCATGCAATTAAAACGAGCCTTAGAAGCATTTCACCGTGTTCTAAATTGATGTTGGTGATTTTCAAGGGAAAGGCGGCCGGAATGGTTCTACCTCGCCTACTTTTCAAATTTCTTATGCAAATAACTTAGAAATTGCACTAATATACCAATATATCCTAGTTAGAAGTATTCATGCATTGAAATTGAGCCTTAGAAACATTTCACTAAGTTATTAAATGGATGTTCGTGATTTTCAAGGGAAAGAGGGCCAGAAAGGGTTCTACCTCCCCTATTTTTCAAATTTCTTATCGAAATAACCTAGAACTTGCACTAACATACCAATCTTGCCAAGTTACAAGTGTTAATGTATTTAAAACGAACCTAAGAAGCATTTCACTAAATTTTCAATCGATGTTCGTAAATTTCAAAGGAAAGGGGGCCGGAAAGTGTTCTACCTCGCCTATGTTTCAAATTTTTATCAAAATAACCTTAAACTTGCACTAACATACCAATATTTCGTAGTTATAAGTGTTCATGCATTGAAAACGAGCCTTTGTAGAATTTCACTAAGTTTTAAATCGATGTTAGTTATTTTTAAGGGAAAGGGGGCCGGAAAGGGTTCTACCTCCCCTATTTTTCAAATTTCGTATCAGAATAACCTAAAACTTGACCTAACATACCAATATAGCCTATTTATAAGTGTTAATGCATTGAAAACGAGCTTAGATGCATTTCACTAAGTTTTCAATCGATATTCGTGATTTTGAAGGGAAAGGGGGCGAAAAAGGGTTCCACCTCGCTTATTTTTCAAATTTCTTATCAAAATAAGCTATAACCTGAACTTACATACCAATATAGCCTAGTTACAAGTGTTCATGCATTGAAAACGACCCTTAGAAGCATTTCACTCAGTTCTAAATTGATGTTTGTGATTTTCAAGGGAAAGGGGGCCGGAAAAGGTTTTACCTCGCCCATTTATCAAATTTCTTATCACACTAACCTATAACTTTCACTACCATTTCAATATAGCCTAGTTACAAGGGTTCATGCATTGAAAATAAGCCTTAGAAGCATTTCACTAAGTTCTAAGTCGATGTTCTTGATTTTCAAGGGAAAGAGGGCCGGAAATGGTTCTACCTCGCCTAAGTTTCAAATTTCTTATCAAAATAACCTAGAATTTTCACTAACATAAAAATATAGTCTTGTTACAAGTGTTCATGCAATGAAAAAGAGCCTTTGAATCATTTCACCATTTTCTAAATCAATGTTCCTGATTTTCAAGGGAAAGGGGGCCAAAATGGTTCTACCTCGCCTATTTTTCCAATTTCTTATCCAAATAACTTAGAACTTGCACTAACATACCAATATAGCCTAGTTTCAAGTGTTCATGCATGAAAAATGAGCCTTAGGAACATTTAACAAAGTTCTAAGTTGAAAGGGAAAGGGGGCAGAAAGGGTTCTACCTTGCCTATTTTTCAAATTTATAATCAAAATAACCGAGAACTTGCACTAACATACCAATATTGCCTAGTTACAAGTTTCATGCATTGAAAATGAGCCTTAGAAGAATTTCACTAAGTTTAAATCGATGTTCGTGATTTTCAAGGGAAAGGGGGCCGGAAAGGTTTTTACCTCACCTATTTTTCAAATTTCTTATCAAAATAACCTAGAACTTGCACTAACCTACCAATATTGCCTAGTTACAAGTGCTCATGCATTGAAAACGAGGCTTAGAAGCATTTTAATAAATTTTCAATCGATGTTCGTGAGTTTCAAGGGAAAGGGGGCCGGAAAGTGTTCTACCTCGCCTATTTTTAAAATTTCTTATGAAAATAACCTTTAACTTGCACTAACATACCAATATTTCCTACTTACAAGTGTTCATGCATTGAAAACATGCCTTACAAGAATTTCACCTAATTTTAAATCGATGTTCGTGATTATCAAGGGAAAGGGGGCCGGAAAGGGTTCTTCCTCGCCTATTTTTCATATTTCTTATCAAAATAACCTATAACTTGCACTTACATACCAATATAGCCTTGGTACAAGTGTTCATGCAATTAAAACGAGCCTTAGAAGCATTTCACCGTGTTCTAAATTGATGTTGGTGATTTTCAAGGGAAAGGCGGCCGGAATGGTTCTACCTCGCCTACTGATAACCGGTTTTCTAGGTCGTTAACTAAAAGACATGTTATGCAAACAATATTTATTCCAACCTACAAACTTTACGAGTATAGCGGAGTAGGGGGTCGAACCACGAAGACAAGGTATATCAAGACTTTGACTTTTAACACAACCGGACTATTTGGGGTTGGAAATTCAGTTAAAACTAATAGGTGGAAAATAGATGACGACAAATCACGAAGTAAAGCAAGTCGAGAAAAACGGGGACAAGATTGGATTCACCCTAGGAATGAAGCTTTAAACCGAACATGATAGATTACAGAAAATCTGTTAATAACTAGCATGGATACCCGAGAATGCGAGAGGAAGTTGGTGACCCTATAGATCACACGAACGACCTATAATCGCCCTATGTCTCCAAAGGAGTGGCAGGACAAGATTCGCATCGGAATCCGAAACTATTTATTAACATCGTTTCTACAATCTTAAGCAATAAAGATCATAGCTTTCCTAAGGTTTCACCAATCAAAATCCCTAAAAGAATTACTCACTCATGTTCATGCGTAAAGACATAAAGATATTAAAAGATGCTGCAGAAACGAACGTGGAATGAAATCGAGAATGAAAACAAAATCAGAATTAATAAACGATAAACTTAGAACTAAACATGCAATGAAATACAGCAATGGATTAAGATTAGAGGAAGGAATTAAACTTACAAAAGCTTCAAATTGATATCCACGAAAAGAATCCGAACTACAAAGCGTTGAAGAAAAACTGAAAATTGAAAGCTAAAACTAAAAGAATTTGGAGGCTAAGAAATCTAAAAGTGCATAAAAGTATTTAACCTAGCTCTCCCTCCCCTCATCAGAGGAAGGGGGTATTTATAACAAAATAAGAAAAACCTACGAAAAACCCTAAAGTGCATAGGAGCCGGCCCTAAAAAGAAGTAGTTGATCCGGAGGAAAACACTGTCATTCGCCCGAATCCATGTATCATTCGGCCGAATGTAATCCCATTCGCCCGAATTGTCTTCCATTCGCCCATTCCAGAGGCTTCGGGGAATCGATCTCTGTCAAGCATTCGCCCGAATGTATAGGTTGATTCGGCCGAATGGAAGCTCATTCGCCCGAATGAGTTCTATTCGGCCTTTCCAGTAGCAAGGCTCGAGAACTCTGAAGACTGCCTCTCATTCGACCGAATGAGTCTCAGATTCGGTCGAATCTGCAGCCATTCGGTCGAATGTCTCTCAGATTCGGTCGAATCTGAGAGCATTCTTTCCTCTTTTCACTTCCCTCTATTCTGAACTCCGTGAAATCTTCATGGATGACTTCAAACACTTGCCCAAGCTAAGATATGTGTGTCAAAGGCTCGAATGTATCGCCTTTCACCTTGAAATCATCAAAATTGCCTGAAATAAACTTAAGACAACTCGAGAACAAGATCAAGGTAAAATCAAGCATAATATACATAAAACCATTACAAAACTACGAGACTTGACACTAAAATGAGTTAATAAATGTGCTCTAAAACGAGCACATCAACTTCCCCCAAGCTAGACCGTTGCTAGTCCCTAGCAAACGAATTAGAAAGGTGAAATGACAGCTAAAGGCAATATGAATGAAGAAATGAATGAAGAGACTAATGAAAAACATGAGAAGTGAAGCTTAAGTCAATGCAAGCCGTTCACGTGCGAAACTCTTCCCTAGCCATGGGTGTGCAAGTACAATGGGATTTAAAAAGCATAATCAACTTTTTACACTTACTCGGGATTGCCGAGCGAGCCACATCATAATTCATTCCGCCCACTACCTAATGAGGTCGCAAGTCTACGCTCCCAAGGTTATTTCCCACGAGGTGTAGGAAATTTCCATTACGCTCATGTGTTTATGGGGTATGTGTTTCACTCGAAGTCATCCGACTAAAGGTGAGTCGGGAATTAAACACCTAAGCAGGGAGAAATCTCGTAAATCGTGTCTTATCTGCTCTCCAGCACTGATCTTACTAATCAGGTTAAGTCGAACAGGTTTGAAAAAGGGTTGTAATGTAGGTTTGGATCGAGGTATGGTAGAATTTGGGAATGTGGAGTTGAAATAGAGGATAGTAAATGATCCAAGGAAGTAAAACCGAGGAAGGTTATGCCTTCCGACAACCATGTCAATCCCAAAATTCCCAATAGTAGACTAATACACTATGTCAACTTTATTCTCAACTTCTTCTCTAATTTCTTTTGTTTGTTTTTTTCTTTTTTTCTTTTTTTTTTCTTTTTCTTCTTTTTTTTTTCTTTTTTTCTTTTTTTTTCTTTTTTTTTCTTTTGTGCTTTTCAAGCTTTTTCTGAGCTTTCTATGTGCATACTTCTTTGAAATGCACTAAGACTAGTGTATGTAGTCAAATCATCTAATGATCATTTCCCCAAACCGAAATCCTATATTACAATGCTACAAACATCAACTTCACTATGATCACATGACTATCCTCTAGGTAAAAAGAGGGAGTATTTGGTTCATGTGGAGTTAGATAGCATGGCTACAAAAGAAGGTAAAGGCACAAATTTGGCTCAACCTAGAGTAAATTGATTTTCATGGTAGGCACTTTGGCTATGTAGCTTTTAACTACAAACGTGTTATCATCCCTAACCTTTAGAAAAGTAGACCATGCTGGAGGAGAACAGACACAATTCTTAAGATTCCCTGACTAACACTCATCAATATAGGACTCATAATAGAGTCCTAAAGGCTCAATCCTTACTAGGTTAGTCGAAATGCGCCTCAATAGGTAGTCATCCAAACCACATACCAAGCAAGCTCAGATCCCCCCAAGCTAAGTGAAAAACAGTTGATAAACTCATACCCAAAACAGGCACAGGGCTACGGGAATACGAGTTTGTACAAAGTCAGTGTACAACAGAGGTTTGCATGCTTGTTTGGGATATATGATGGGGAAGGGGGGCATGTGATGCAAAGAAGGGTAAAAAAAAAAACAAAAAAAAAAACAAATATAAAAATAACTAAAATACATAAATTTGGACTTTCGCATAGGAGATCATACCAGTACTGGGTGCAGCGGCATATGGAACTTCTTGTATATATTCCTGAAAACAACACCAAAAAGCAAAGCGCAAAGCACAAAATAACACCTAGAAATAAAGCACGAAGCAACGAAACGCTACACAACACTAAACTGACAACCAAGACCAAAGGACACGCGAAAGAATGAGTAGTGGACTATGGATGTCCCCCCCAAGCTAGGATGAAGCCGTCCTCGGCGCTAAGGGAGGCCGTTAGGTCCACCACTACTCATCCCCCATAAATTCCTCATCATCCCCCTGGTCATCCTCCTCATTAACCTCCTCTTCCCCACCCGTGTAGTCCATCCCATAGTCGTCCGAGGCTCTTCTAGGAGCCGGCGGAGTGAAGTTATTGAACCTACGCCTACCCACCCTCAACCGGTCAAACCCATGACTTAGTGATATCTCGTTATAGTTGTCATGGCGAGGGTACCAGGAAGGGGTGGCCATGCTTTCGCTGACCATGTGGGAGCGGTAGGCCATATCATACCATGGGTAGTTCGCCCGCTCGAAGTTTTGTTCAAGGTGTTCGAGCCGGGCGGTGTGATGGGCTTGGGTGGTGAGGACCTGATCAAGCCTTCTCTCTATGCGTCCTAGGGAGGACATAATGTCAGATTCAGACTCATCGTCTGAATCGTCATGGTCCGGTAAGACCGAGGTAGAGGCTCTAGGTCGGTCACGCATAGAGAGGGTGTGAGGGCGAGGAGGTGGTACAAGTGGGGGCTCGACAGCGTATCTCGGCACGTCGCCTTCTAAGAGATACGAGGCCCCAAACTGGACTAGGGGAGGTAAATGAGGGCAGGGGAGGGGGATGGTGCGGTCTTTCAAGTACCGCCATCGCATGGGGTCCGCAAAGATGAAGCCAGCCCGTACGAGGCATTGCTCGTGAAGGGTAGTGGAACTAGCATATCTTTCGCTGAATTCCACAGGATTCATGACGTTCAGGAATTCAGCAATGCGGAATACGTGTCCCCCTAAACATAAGTCAGTAGTAGCGTTTAGGGTGGCTGTGTTGTTTAGAAACTTCCACAGCGTCATTGGCAAGCTTAGTGCAGTGTCGTCGTGTGGTGCAAGATAGCGGTGCAAGATGTGCACCTCGTGCGTTCGTACTAGGTGAGGGCTAGGGGAAGGGAACAGAGTCTCCCCAGCAAATTTAAAGAACATGCGCAAAACTGGGTGTTGCACATCAGAGGCATATATGTTCCTATTCGGATAAACAAGCCGGCCAGCTATTTTAGGCCATAGCTCGGAAACCCGAGAGTTGTCCGGTTGTTTATCCGGAATAGGCTCGTTATTGAAACCAAATACGGCACAAAATGCAGCATAATCAAGAAAATAGGTTGCATTCCTTAGCCTAAAAGATAAATGCAACCTACCATCCCTTTGGCACGGGGTTAGGGAACTAAGAAACTCATAAGTTAAGAGCTTATGAGTTGGGTGCCACATGTTTATCCAATTTTCTAACCCACATGCAGTTAATAATGCAACAAATTGCTCGTATATACCCATTCTTTGCAAAATTGATAGATCTAAATAACGAGTAGAGTTGATTTTTCGTACCTTAAGTCTTTGGAAACGCTCATATTGCTCCAAAGATACGAAAATAACCGTAGGGTGGTCCTCATCGAACCATAGTTCCTGGCCAGGAAGCCTTTGTTGACCCTCCGGTTGTTGAGAACCGGTTTGTTGTGCTTCCTGAGCCGCACCCGAAGAGGAACCCTCTCCATGCTTCTTGGATCTTTTGAAGGGGTTCCTTAAAGTTCTCCTTGGACCCATGATAATTGAAGGTGATTTGGAGGGGAGTAGAAGGATTTGAGAGAGAGCAAGAGTGTTGGGGGGAGTCGGCCGAATGAGAGGAGTAGAAATGTTCGGTGTGATTTTTCGTGGAATGAGCTGATATTTATAGAACTGACCTCCATTCGGTCGAATGAAGCCAACATTCGGTCGAATGGTGTCCTATTCGAACGAAGGTATAACCTGTTCGGTCGAATGGATTAGTGTTACGAAGAAATCTTTGCTCCCATTCGACCGAATAGGTCTCTTAATTCGGGCGAATGTAACTTCATTCGACCGAATGTTGGCTTCATTCGGCATTATCAGCAACCTTGTAAAATACTCCCATAAGATCTATTCGACCGAATGGATTACTACATTCGGTCGAATGTGATTCATTCGGCCGAATTGAAACTGCATTCGGCATTATCAGGAACTTGGCCAAAATTGGGTTTAGCTCCATCTTCGATTTCATTCGGCCGAATGAACCTATCATTCGGCCGAATGGGCAGCGATTTCGCACTTTCTTAGATCAAAACACTTGTGCCCTCTCAAAATCAATCAATATACTATGATTAAGTTGTTTGAAAATCCAAATAAACCAGGTTACCTCCCGTAAGTGCTTTGTTTAACGTCGTTTAGCTCGACGTAACTCGCTACAAGCTTAGATAAAAAAAAGAATCAAAAGGAGTTATACTGGCTATAGGAGTGGACTCACTCCTAGCATCTCCATCACCTCCGGCGTGGGGAGTCAAGACCCTCCACTGAGCATCGGTGGCAGAAATAAGTAAGGTCGAACCAGGGTAATCCGGAGGAGGGCTATAATGCGGGGTTCCCCCAAGCCAGGGTGGAGCCCTCGTTCTTTTTTTGGACTTTTTCTTTTTCTTAGCCCTTTTCCTTTTTGGGACTGGCTCGTTAGGATTGTCAAAATTCTGACAAATATCCTGTATCACAACGAATTCTTTCTCGACTTTGAAAATGACACCCTTCATTGTGACTTCCTCCTCTGTCACATCAGCAGACTCTGGCACAGTAAAACCGTCACACCCCTCAACTATGCCGTCAAGAATATCAAAGGAACAAATTTGCTCGACCATGGGTTCCCTGGAAGACTTGAAAAGGCAAACACTACCTTCTCATGGGCTACCCTCACAGTTATAGTCTCTGATTCACAGTCGATCAGGGCACCCAATGTCTTCAACGCATCCCTCCCTAAGATGAGGGGGGTAAAGGGATCCTCAACCATATCAAGTATCACGAAGTCGCACGGAACCACAATGTTCCCGACTTATATCGGGAGGTCCTCAAATTCCCCACATGGTACCTTTATACTACGGTCGGCAAGTTGGATGGTTTTCTTTGATGGCTTGAGGTCGAAAGTTAGTTGTTTGGCGATGGACATCGGCATTAGGCTAATGGAGGCCCCAAGGTCAGCGAGTGCTCCCTTAGAATTAAGTTTTCCAAGGGTGACTGGGAGCACAAAGGGTCCTCTAGCTTTTTCTTTCTTTGCCCACGTGCCTTGAATGATGGCACTTACCTGTTCTGGCAAACTAATTACTTCGCCCTCAAGCTTTCTCTTGTTCCTTAAGAGGGTTTTCAGATACGTAGCATATTGCGGCATTTGCTCCATGGCCTCTAAGAATGGTATTTTCATTTCAAGTTGCCGCATATGCTCTAGGAATTTAAGAAACTTTTCTTGAAGCTGCTTCTCTACCTTTTTGTAAGGAAAAGGTAGAGGCGGAGCATGTTGACGCTCAAGTTTCCTTCTTTCCTGTATCTCCCTCCATCTCTCATCCTCATCCTTCCTCTTTACCTTATACCCATTTACCTCGATAATTGGTGCCTCTGTCGCTTCACCAACCTCCTTCTCTTCCTTTCTTTCAAGATCCTCTTTGTGTTCATTTTCTATTTGAAAATAACTATTCTTTGAGGATCCTTCTCCTGAATCATCTTTTGGAACTAAAGCAGGATCTGCATATGAAGTTCCTGATCTTAAGAAGATCGCCTTGCATGTGTGATGTTTAGGGTTAGAGTCAGGAGTGCTTTGTGGTGGAGGTTGGGCGGATGGGTTTTGTTGAGGGTGAGATGGGAATAGTAATGGTGGAGGTGGGTTGGCTATCTGAGCAAGTTGAGTTTCAAACAACTTTTGCTGAGCTTGAAGTTGTTGCATTTGTTGGATTAGAGTCTGATTAATCTGAGTTAGACTCTGGTTCTGCTGAGCAAGAGTTGTTACCTGGGAGGCTAATTGGTCATTGCCTAAGTTATGGCCTTGTTGTGGTTGAGGAGCCACATGATTAGGTTGACTAGGCGAGAAGGGTAGGTTTGAACCATTTCTAGGCCCTTGGTTGAACCCTGGGGGTCTATACACGTTAGGCTTAGGCATATTCCCATTAGGTTGGTTCCCTTGGAAAACTTGGTTGTTAAACCCACCTTGACCATTTCTGTTGTATCCCGAGTGGAAGTTTCCCTGATTTTGGTTAAAGGGAGGTTTGTACTGCTGGTTGTTCGAGAAAGGTTGCTGCCCATACCCTACTCCTTGCCCCTGTCCACTATAGTTAAGGGCTGCCACATGATCAGGGTTATACCCATAACCGTCATAGTTCATAAGTTGCGGTTCTGGGTTATACCCTCCATAGTTAACTGCAGCTACGTGTTCGGAGTGCGAACCACCACAATATGATGTATCGTGGTTGGTACCCCCACATATGGCACATGCAAAGTGCTTTTCACGCACTGGGGGGTTGTTCGAACTACCGGCTAGGCTTAGCTTGGACAACTTTTTATCAATAACGGCTTCTATTTTGGCGCTAATGTTGTCCAAGTTAGTTGTGTCTAGCATCCCTCTAGGTAATCCCTGACTCCGAGTTCCTCCCCAGGCACTATTCTTAGCAACTTCCTCTATTTTGGCCTTTACCTGGGTGCAAGGAATTTTGGAAAGCTGGCCACCTACAGCTGAGTCTAGAAGTGCTTTGGTGGAGTCATTAAGACCATCGTAAAAGAATGTGTTGAGATGGTTCTCCCCGTACTCATGGTGGGGACATGCTCTAATCATTCTTTTAAACCTACTCCATGTAGCACTAAGGTTCTCATCATCCTCTTGGGTGAATGACGCAATTTTCTTACGCCAATCCTGCGTTCGAACCGTAGGATAGAACCTTTCTAGAAATGCGGTTTTTAGTTGAGCCCAATTAACAATTGAATTGGGTTCTAAGCATTTATACCAATCCTTGGCATCTCCCGCTAGACTTAGATGGAAAAGGTGCATTCGCACATAATTAGGGCTATTAGGACAAGGAGGGATAAGTCCACAAATATCCGAGAATGCCTCTAGGTGTTGAAGAGGACATTCATTTCTTAAGCCACTAAATGGTGTTTCCTTAACCATTCTTGTGAACTGAGGATGAATTTGGTAAGGTGTAGTAGCAATAGGAAGTACTACACCCCCTTGGAACTCTTGTGAGCCAGGAGTTCCGAATTGGCCAAACAATTGATGTTCTTCGGCCATTATGGATATGGTAGGGTTTTGGACAGATTGTGAGGTATACTTTGAAGGGCGTTGTCTACTAACACGTTGGATTTAAGGGTGTAATTGGCTGGTTTGACCTACGCGTGCTATGGGGCATGCAAACACCTAAGTCAAAGACAACCACACACAGAAATGAAAACAAAAAATGGAAATAAAATAAATAAGGTTATGCTAAAACAAGTTAAGTCTAAATATTACGCCTTGTCCCCGGCAACGGGGAATCGATCTCTGTCAAGCATTCGCCCGAATGTATAGGTTGATTCGGCCGAATGGAAGCTCATTCGCCCGAATGAGTTCCATTCGGCCTTTCCAGTAGCAAGGCTCGAGAACTCTGAAGACTGCCTCTCATTCGACCGAATGAGTCTCAGATTCGGTCGAATCTGCAGCCATTCGGTCGAATGTCTCTCAGATTCGGTCGAATCTGAGAGCATTCTTTCCTCTTTTCACTTCCCTCTTTTCTGAACTCCGTGAAATCTTCATGGATGACTTCAAACACTTGCCCAAGCTAAGATATGTGTGTCAAAGGCTCGAATGTATCGCCTTTCACCTTGAAATCATCAAAATTGCCTGAAATAAACTTAAGACAACTCGAGAACAAGATCAAGGTAAAATCAAGCATAATATACATAAAACCATTACAAAACTACGAGACTTGACACTAAAATGAGTTAATAAATGTGCTCTAAAACGAGCACATCACCTACTTTTCAAATTTCTTATGCAAATAACTTAGAAATTGCACTAATATACCAATATATCCTAGTTAGAAGTATTCATGCATTGAAATTGAGCCTTAGAAACATTTCACTATGTTATTAAATGGATGTTCGTGATTTTCAAGGGAAAGAGGGCCAGAAAGGGTTCTACCTCCCCTATTTTTCAAATTTCTTATCGAAATAACCTAAAACTTGCACTAACATACCAATATTGCCAAGTTACAAGTGTTAATGTATTTAAAACGAACCTCAGAAGCATTTCACTAAATTTTCAATCGATGTTCGTAAATTTCAAAGGAAAGGGGGCCGGAAAGTGTTCTACCTCGCCTATGTTTCAAATTTTTATCAAAATAACCTTAAACTTGCACTAACATACCAATATTTCCTAGTTATAAGTGTTCATGCATTGAAAACGAGCCTTTGTAGAATTTCACTAAGTTTCAAATCGATGTTAGTTATTTTTAAGGGAAAGGGGGCCGGAAAGGGTTCTACCTCCCCTATTTTCAAATTTCGTATCAAAATAACCTAAAACTTGACCTAACATACCAATATAGCCTAGTTATAAGTGTTAATGCATTGAAAACGAGCCTTAGATGCATTTCACTAAGTTTTCAATCGATATTCGTGATTTTGAAGGGAAAGGGGGCGAAAAAGGGTTCCACCTCGCTTATTTTTCAAATTTCTTATCAAAATAAGCTATAACCTGAACTTACATACCAATATAGCCTAGTTACAAGTGTTCATGCATTGAAAACGACCCTTAGAAGCATTTCACTCAGTTCTAAATTGATGTTTGTGATTTTCAAGGGAAAGGGGGCCGGAAAAGGTTTTACCTCGCCCATTTATCAAATTTCTTATCACACTAACCTATAACTTTCACTACCATATCAATATAGCCTAGTTACAAGGGTTCATGCATTGAAAATAAGCCTTAGAAGCATTTCACTAAGTTCTAAGTCGATGTTCTTGATTTTCAAGGGAAAGAGGGCCGGAAATGGTTCTACCTCGCCTAAGTTTCAAATTTCTTATCAAAATAACCTAGAATTTTCACTAACATAAAAATATAGTCTTGTTACAAGTGTTCATGCAATGAAAAAGAGCCTTTGAATCATTTCACCATTTTCTAAATCAATGTTCCTGATTTTCAAGGGAAAGGGGGCCAAAATGGTTCTACCTCGCCTATTTTTCCAATTTCTTATCCAAATAACTTAGAACTTGCACTAACATACCAATATAGCCTAGTTTCAAGTGTTCATGCATTAAAAATGAGCCTTAGAAACATTTAACAAAGTTCTAAGTTGAAAGGGAAAGGGGGCAGAAAGGGTTCTACCTTGCCTATTTTTCAAATTTATAATCAAAATAACCGAGAACTTGCACTAACATACCAATATTGCCTAGTTACAAGTTTCATGCATTGAAAACGAGCCTTAGAAGAATTTCACTAAGTTTAAATCGATGTTCGTGATTTTCAAGGGAAAGGGGGCCGGAAAGGTTTTTACCTCACCTATTTTTCAAATTTCTTATCAAAATAACCTAGAACTTGCACTAACCTACCAATATTGCCTAGTTACAAGTGCTCATGCATTGAAAACGAGGCTTAGAAGCATTTTAATAAATTTTCAATCGATGTTCGTGAGTTTCAAGGGAAAGGGGGCCGGAAAGTGTTCTACCTCGCCTATTTTTAAAATTTCTTATGAAAATAACCTTTAACTTGCACTAACATACCAATATTTCCTACCTACAAGTGTTCATGCATTGAAAACATGCCTTACAAGAATTTCACCTAATTTTAAATCGATGTTCGCGATTATCAAGGAAAAGGGGGCCGGAAAGGGTTCTTCCTCGCCTATTTTTCATATTTCTTATCAAAATACCCTATAACTTGCACTTACATACCAATATAGCCTTGGTACAAGTGTTCATGCAATTAAAACGAGCCTTAGAAGCATTTCACCGTGTTATAAATTGATGTTGGTGATTTTCAAGGGAAAGGCGGCCGGAATGGTTCTACCTCGCCTACTTTTCAAATTTCTTATGCAAATAACTTAGAAATTGCACTAATATACCAATATATCCTAGTTAGAAGTATTCATGCATTGAAATTGAGCCTTAGAAACATTTCACTAAGTTATTTAATGGATGTTCGTGATTTTCAAGGGAAAGAGGGCCAGAAAGGGTTCTACCTCCCCTATTTTTCAAATTTCTTATCGAAATAACCTAAAACTTGCACTAACATACCAATATTGCCTAGTTACAAGTTTCATGCATTGAAAATGAACCTTAGAAGAATTTCACTAAGTTTTAAATCAATGTTCGTGATTTTCTAGGGAAAGGGGGCCGGAAAGGGTTCTACCTCCCCTATTTTTCAAATTTCTTATCAAAATAACCTAGAACTTGAACTAACATACCAATATTGCCTAGTTACAAGTGTTCATGCATTGAAAACGAGCCTTAGGAGCATTTCACTATGTTTCAATCGATGTTCGTGACTTTCAAGGGAAAGGGGGCCGGAAAGGGTTCTACCTCGCCTATTTTTCAAATTTCTTATCGAAATAACCTAGAACATGCACTAACATACCAATATTGCCTAGGTACAAGTTTCATGCATTGAAAACGATCCTTAGAAGAATTTCACGAAGTTTTAAATCGATGTTCGTGATTTTCAAGGGAAAGGGGGCCGAAAAGGGTTCTACCTCACCTATGTTTCAAATTTCTTATCAAAATAACCTTTAACTTGCACAAACATACCAATATTTCCTAGTTACAAGTGTTCATGCATTGAAAACGAGCCTTGGTAGAATTTCACCAAGTTTTAAATCGATGTTCGTTATTTTCAACGGAAAGGGGGCCGGAAAAGGTTCTACCTCGCCTATTTTTCAAATTTCTTATCAAAATAACCTAGAATATGACCTAACATACCAATATAGCTTAAATACAAGTGTTCATGCATTGAAAACGAGCCTTCGAAGCATTTTACTAAGTTTTCAATCGATGTTTGTGATTTTCAAGGGAAAGGGGGCCAGAAAGGGTTTCTACCTCGCTTTTTTTTCAAATTTCTTAACAAAATAACCTATAACTTGCACTTACATACCAATATAGCCTTGTTCATGCAATCAAAATGACCCTTAGTAGTATTTTAATAAGTTCTAAATCGATGGTCGTGAATTCAAGGGAAAGAGGGCCAGAAAGGGTTCTACCTCGCCTAATTTTCAAATTTCGTATAAAAATAACCTAAAACTTGCACTAACATACAAATATAGCCTTGTTAGAAGTGTTCAAGCATTGAAAACGAGCCTTAGAAGTATTTCACCATGTTCTAAATCGATGTTCGTGATTTTCAAGGGAAAGGGAGCTGGAATGGTTCTACCTCGCCTATTTTTTAAATTTCTATTCCAAATAACTTAGAACTTTCACTAATATACCAATATAGCCTAGTTAAAAGTGTTCATGCATTGAAAACGAGCCTTAGAAGCATTTCACTAAGTTCTAAATCGATGTTCGTGATTTTCAAGGGAAAGAGGGCCAGTAACGGTTCTACCTTGCCTACTTTTCAAATTTTTGATCAAAATAACCTAAAACTTCCACTAACATACAAATATAGCTTTGTTACAAGTGTTCATGCATTGAAAACAAGCCTTAGAATTATTTCACCATGTTTTAAATCGATGTTCGTGATTTTCAAGGGAAAGGGGGCCGGAATGGTTCAACCTCGCCTATTTTTCAAATTTCTTATCCAAATAACTTAAAACTTGCACTAACATACCAATATAGCCTATATACAAGTGTTCATGAATTGAAAAGGGGCCTTAGAAACATTTCACTAAGTTCTAAATGGATGTTCGTGATTTTCAAGGGAAAGGGGGCCGGAAACGGTTCTACCTCGCCTATTTTTCAAATTTCTTATCAAAATAACCTAGACCTTGCACTACCATAACAATATTGCCTAGTTACAAGTTTCATGCATTGAAAACGAGCCTTAAAAAAATTTCACGAAGTTTTAAATCGATGTTCGTGATTTTCAAGGGAAAGGGGGCCGAAAAGGGTTCTACCTCACCTATGTTTCAAATTTCTTATCAAAATAACCTTTAACTTGCACAAACATACCAATATTTCCTAGTTACAAGTTTTCATGCATTGAAAATGAGCCTTGGTAGAATTTCACCAAGTTTTAAATCGATGTTCGTTATTTTCAACGGAAAGGGGGCCGGAAAAAGGTTCTACCTCGCCTATTTTTCAAATTACTTATCAAAATAACCTAGAATATGACCTAACATACCAATATAGCTTAAATACAAGTGTTCATGCATTGAAAACGAGCCTTCGAAGCATTTTACTAAGTTTTCAATCGATGTTTGTGATTTTCAAGGGAAAGGGGGCCAGAAAGAGTTTCTACCTCGCTTTTTTTTCAAATTTCTTATCAAAATAACCTATAACTTGCACTTACATACCAATATAGCCTTGTTCATGCAATCAAAATGACCCTTAGTAGTATTTTAATAAGTTCTAAATCGATGGTCGTGATTTCAAGGGAAAGAGGGCCAGAAAGGGTTCTACCTTGCCTAATTTTCAAATTTCGTATAAATATAACCTAAAACTTGCACTATCATACAAATATAGCCTTGTTAGAAGTGTTCAAGCATTGAAAACGAGCCTTAGAAGTATTTCACCATGTTCTAAATCAATGTTCGTGATTTTCAAGGGAAAGGAGGCTGGAATGGTTCTACCTCGCCTATTTTTCAAATTTCTAATCTAAATAACTTAGAACTTGCACTAATATACCAATATTGCCTAGTTAAAAGTGTTTATGAATTTAAAACGAGCCTTAGAAGCATTTCACTTAGTTCTAAATCGATGTTCATGATTTTCAAGGGAATGAGGGCCAATACCGGTTCTACCTCGCCTAATTTTCAAATTTTTGATCAAAATAACCTAGAACTTGCACTAACATACAAATATAGCCTTGTTACAAGTGTTCATGCATTGCAAATAAGCTTTAGAAGCATTTCACCATGTTCTAAATCGATGTTCGTGATTTTCAAGGGAAAGGGGGCCAGAATGGTTCAACCTCCCCTATTTTTCAAATTTCTTATCTAAATAACATAAAACTTGGAATAACATACCAATATAGCCTAGTTACAAGTGTTCATGCATTGAAAAGGAGCCTTAGAAACATTTCACCAAGTTCTAAATGGATGTTCGTGATTTTCAAGGGAAAGGGGGCCGGAAAGGGTTCTACCTCGCCTATTTTTCAAATTTCTTATCGAAATAACCTAGAACTTCCACTACCATAACAATATTGCCTAGTTACAAGTTTCATGCATTGAGAACGAGCCTTAGAAGAATTTCACCAAGTCTAAAATCGTTGTTCGTGATTTTCAAGGGAAAGGGGGCCGAAAAGGGTTCTACCTCCCCTATTTTTCAATTTACTTACCAAAATAACCTAGAACTTACACTAACATACAAATATTGCCTAGTTACAAGTGTTCATGTATTGAAAACGAGCCTAAGAAGCATTTCACTAAATTTTCAATCGATTTTCTTGAATTTCTAGGGAAAGACGGCCGGAAAGTGTTCTACCTCGCCTATTTTCAAAATTTCTTATCAAAATAACCTTTAAATTTCACTAACATACCAATATTGCCTAGTTACAAGTGTTTATGCATTGAAAACAAGCCTTAGAAGAATGTCACTAAGTTTTAAATCGATGTTCGTGATTATCAAGGGAAAGGGGGCCGGAAAGGGTTTTACCTCGCCTATTTTTCAAATATCTTATGAAATTAACCTATAACTTGCACTTACATACCAATATAGCCTAGTTACAAGTGTTCATGCATTGGAAACGACCCTTGGAAGCATTTCACTAAGTTCTAAATTGATGTTTTTGATTTTCAAGGGAAAGGGGGCCGAAAAAGGTTCTACCTCGCCCATTTTTCAAATTTCTTATCACACTAACCTATAACTTTCACTAACATACCAATATCGCCTAGTTACAAGTGTTCATGCATTGAAAACGAGTTTTAGAAGAATTTCACCAAGTTCTAAATCGATGTTCGTGATTTTCAAGGGAAAGAGGGCCGGATAGGGTTCTACCTCGCCTTATTTTCAAATTTCTTATCAAGATAACCTAAAACTTCCACTAATATACAAATATAGCCTTGTTACAAGTGTTCATGCATTGAAAACGAGCCTTAGAAGTATTTCACCATGTTCTAAATTGATGTTCGTTATTTTCAAGGGAAATGGGGCTGGAATGGTTCTACCTCGCCTATTTTTCAAATTTCTTATCCAAATAACTTAGAGCTTGCACTAATATACCAATATAGCCTAGTTAAAAGTGTTCATGCATTAAAAACGAGCCTTAGAAGCATTGCACTAAGTTTCTAAATGGATGTTTGAGATTTTCAAGAAAAGGGGGCCACAAAAGGGTTTTACCTCGTCTATTTTTCAAATTTCGTATCAAATTAACCTATAACTTGAACTTAAATACAAACATCGCCTCGTTACTAGTGATCATGCATTGAAAACGACCCTTAGAAGCATTTCACTAAGTTCTAAATTGATGTTTTTGATTTTCAAGGGAAACGGGGCCGGAAAAGGTTCTACCTCGCCCAATTTTCAAATTTCTTATCACACTAACCTATAACTTTCGCTAACATACCGATATAGCCTAGTTACAAGTGTTCATGGATTGAAAATGAGCTTTAGAAGCATTTCACTAAGTTCAAAATCGATGTTCGTGATTTTCAAGGGAAAGGGGGCCGGAATGGTTCAACCTCGCCTATTTTTCAAATTTCTTATCCAAATAACTTAGAATTTGCACTAACATACCAATATAGCCTAGTTACAAGTGTTCATGCATTGAAAACGAGCCTTAGTTGAATTTCACTAAGCTTTAAATCGATGTTTGTGATTTTCAAGGGAAAGGGGGCCGGGAAGGGTCTACCTCGCCTATATTTCAAATTTCTTATCAAAATAACCTTTAACTTGCACTAATATACCAATATTTCCTAGTAACAAGTGTTCATGCATTGAAAACGAGCCTTAGTAGAATTTCACGAAGTTTAAAATCGATGTTCGTTCTTTTCAGAGGGAAAAGGGGCCGAAAAGGGTTCTACCACGCCTATTTTTCAAATTTCTTATCAAAATAACCTAGAACTTGACCGAACATACAAATATATCCTAGTTACAAGTGTTCATGCATTGAAAACGAGCCTTAGACGCATTTCACTAAGTTTTCAATCGATGTTCAAGATTTTCAAGGGAAAGGGAGCCAGAAAGGGTTCTACCTCGCTTATTTTTCAAATTTCTTATCAAAATAACCTATAACTTGAACTAACATACCAATATAGCCTAGTTACAAGTTTTAATGCATAGAAAATGTGCCTTAGAAGCATTTCACTAAGTTCTAAATCGATGTTCGTGATTTTCGAGGGAAAGGGGGCCGGAAAGGGTTCTACCTCGCCTATTTTTCAAATTTCTTATCGAAATAACCTAGAACTTGCACTAACATACCAATATTGCCTAGTTACAAGTGTTCATATATTTAAAACGAGCCTTAGAAGCATTTCAGTAAGTTTTCAATCGATGTTCGTGACTTTCAAGGGAAAGGAGGCCGGAAAGGGTTCTACCTCGCCTATTTTTCAAATTTTTTATCAAAATAACCTTTAACTTTCACTAACATACCAATATAGCCTAGTTCTAAGTGTTCATTCATTGAAAATAAGCCGTAGAAGCATTTCACTAAGTTTTCAATTGATGTTCGTGAATTTCAAGGGAAAGGGGACCGAAATGGGTTCTACCTCGCCTATTTTTCAAAATTTTTATCAAAATAACATTTAACTTTTACTAACATACGAATATTGCCTAGTTATAAGTGTTCATGCATTGAAAACGAACCTTAGAAGCATTTCACTAAGTTTTCAACCGATGTTCATGACTTTCAAGGGAAAGGGGGCCAGAAAGGTTTCAAAAAAACCTACAACTTGCACTAACATACAAATATATCCTTGTTAAAAGTGTTCATGTATTGAAAACGAGCCTTAGAATGATTTCACCATGTTCTAAATCGATGTTCGTGATTTTCAAGGGAAAGGGGGCCATAATGGTTCAACCTCGCCTATTTTTCAAATTTATTATCCAAATAACTTGGAACTTGAACTAACATACCAATATAGCTTAGTTACAAGTGTTAATACAATGAAAATGAGCCTTAGAAACATTTCTCTAAGTTCTAAATGGATGTTCGCGATTTTCAAGGGAAAGGGGGTTGAAAGGGTTCTTCCTCACCTATTTTTCAAATTTCTTATCGAAATAACCTAGAACTTGCACTAACATACCAATATTGCCTAGTTACAAGTTTCATGCATTGAAGACGAGCCTTAGAAGAATTTCACTAAGTTTTAAATCGATGTTCGTGATTTTCAAGGGAAAGGGGGCCGGAAAGGGTTCTACCTCACCTATTTTTCAAATTTCTTATAAAAATAACCTATAACTTTCACTAACATACCAATATTTCCTAGTTACAAGTGTTCATGCATTGAAAATGAGCCTTAGAAGAATTTCACTAAGTTTTCAATCGATGTTCAAGATTTTCAAGGGAAAGGGGGCCAGAAAGGGTTCCACCTCGCTTATTTTTCAAATTTCTTATCAAAATAACCTATAACTTGAACTAACATACCAATATTTCCTAGTTACAAGTGTTCATGCATTGAAAACGAGCCTTAGAAGCATTTCATTAAATATTCAATCGATGTTCGTGAATTTCAAGGGAAAGGGGGCCGGAAAGTGTTCTACCTCGCCTATGTTTCAAATTTCTTATCAAAATAACCTTTAACTTGCTCTAACATTCCAATATTTCCTAGTTACAAGTGTTCATGCATTGAAAATAAGCGTTAGAAGAATTTCGCTAAGTTTTAAATCAATGTTTCGTTATTTTCTACGGAAAGTGGGCCGGAAAAGGTTCTACCTCGCCTATTTTTCAAATTTCTTATCAAAATAACCTAGAACTTGCACTAACATATAAAAGTAGCCTTGTTACAAGTTTTCATGCATTGAAAACGAACCTTAAAAGCATTTTACCAAGTTCTAAATTGATGATCGTGATTTTCAAGGGAAAGGGGGCCGGAATGGTTCTACCTCGCTTTTTTTTCTAATTTCTTATCCAAATAACTTAGAACTTGCACTAACATACCAATATGGCCTAGTTACAAGTTTTCTTGCATTGAAAATGAGCCTTAGAAACATTTCACAAAGTTCTAAATGGATGTTCGTGATTTTCAAGGGAAATGGGCCGGAAAGGGTTCTACCTCACCTATTTATTAAATTTCTTATTGAAATAACCTATAAGTTGCACTAACATACCAAGATTGCCTAATTACAAGATTCATGCATTGAAAACGAGCTTTAGAAGCATTTCACTAAGTTCTAAATTGACATTTGAGATTTTCAAGGGAAAGGGGGCCGGAAAAGGTTCTACCTCGCCCATATTTCAAATTTCTTATCACACTAACCTATAACTTGCACTAACATACCAATATTGCCTAGTTATAAGTGTTCAAGCATTGAAAACGAGCCTTAGAAGCATTTCACTAAATTTTCAATCGATGTTCGTGAATTTCAAGGAAAAGGGGGCCAGAAAGTGTTCTACCTCGCCTATGTTTTAAATTTCTTATCAAAATAACCTTTAACTTGCACTAACATATCAGTATTTCCTAGTTACAAGTTTCACGCATTGAAAACGAGCCTTAGAAGAATTTCACTAAGTTTTAAATCGTTGTTTCATTATTTTCTACGGAAAGGGGGCCGGAAAAGGTTCTACCTCGGCTATTTTTCAAATTTCTTATCAAAATAACGTAGAACTTGCACTAACATACAAATGTAGCCTTGTTACAAGTTTTCATGCATTGAAAACGAACCTTAAAAGCATTTTACCAAGTTCTAAATTGATGATCGTGATTTTCAAGGGTAAGGGGGCCGGAATGGTTCTACCTCGCTTTTTTTTCTAATTTCTTATCCATATAACTTAGAACTTGCACTAACATACCAATATAGCCTAGTTACAAGTTTTCTTGCATTGAAAATGAGCCTTAGAAAGATTTCACAAAGTTCAAAATGGATGTTCGTGATTTTCAAGGGAAAGGGGCCGGAAAGGGTTCTTCCTCGCTTATTTTTCAAATTTCTTATTGAAATTACCTATAACTTGCACTAACATACCAAGATTGCCTAATTACAAGTTTCATGCATTGAAAACGAGCCTTAGAAGCATTTCACTAAGTTCTAAATTGATGTTTGTGATTTTCAAGAGAAACGGTGCCGGAAAAGGTTCTACCTCGCCCATTTTTCAAATTTCTTATCACACAAACCTATAACTTGCACTGACATACCAATATTGCCTATTTATAAGTGTTCATGCATTGAAAATGAGCCTTAGAAGCATTTCACTAAATTTTCAATCGATGTTCGTGAATTTCAAGGAAAAGGGGGCCAGAAAGTGTTCTACCTCGCCTATGTTTCAAATTTCTTATCAAAATAACCTTTAACTTGCACTAACATACCAATATTTCCTAGTTACAAGTTTCATACATTGAAAACGAGCCTTAGAAGAATTTCACTAAGTTTTAAATCGATGTTCGTTATTATCTAGGGAAAGAGGGCTGGAAAGGGTTCTACCTCGCCTCTTTTTCAAATTTCTTTTCAAAATAACCTTGAACTAGACCGAACATACAAATATAGACTAGTTACAAGTGTTCATGAATTGAAAACGAGCCTTAGATGCATTTCACTAAGTTTTCAATCGATGTTCGAGATTTTCAAGGGAAAGGGGGCCAGAAAGGGTTCTACCTCGCTTATTTTTCAAATTTCTTATCAAACTAACCTATAACATACACTAAAATACCAATATAGCCTAGTTACAAGGGTTAATGCATTGAAAACGAGCCTTAGAAGCATTTCACTAAGTTCTAAATTGATGTTTGTAATTTTCAAGGGAAAGGGTGCCGGAAAAGGTTCTACCTCGCCCATTTTTCAAATTTCTTATCACTCTAACCTATAACTTGCACTAACATACCAATATTTCCTAGTTACAATTGTTCATGCATTGAAAATGAGCCTTAGAAGCATTTCATTAAATATTCAATCGATGTTTGTGAATTTCAAGGGAAAGGGGGCCGGAAAGTGTTCTACCTCGCCTATGTTTCAAATTTCTTATCAAAATAACCTTTAACTTGCTCTAACATACCAATATTTCCTAGTTAAAAGTGTTTATGCATTGAAAATAAGCCTTAGAAGAATTTCACCAAGTTTTAAATCGATGATTCATTATTTTCTACGAAATGGGGGCCGGAAAAGGTTCTACCTCGCCTATTTTTAAAATTTCTTATCAAAATAACCTAGAACTTGCACTAACATACGTATCCTTGTTACAAGTTTTCATGCATTGAAAACGAACCTTAAAAGCATTTTACCAAGTTCTAAATTGATGATCGTGATTTTCAAGGGAAAGGGGGCCGGAATGGTTTTACCTCGCTTTTTTTCTAATTTCTTATCCAAATAACTTAGAACTTGCACTAACATACCAATATAGCCTAGTTACAAGTTTTCTTGCATTGAAAATGAGCCTTAGATACATTTCACAAAGTTCTAAATGGATGTTTGTGATTTTCAAGGGAAAGGGGCCAGAAAGGGTTCTACCTCACCTATTTTTCAAATTTCTTATTGAAATAACCTAGAACTTGCACTAACATACCAAGATTGCCTAATTACAAGTTTCATGCATTGAAAACGAGCCTTAGAAGCATTTCACTAAGTTCTAAATTGATGTTTGTGATTTTCAAGAGAAACGGTGCCAGAAAAGGTTCTACCTCGCCCATTTTTCAAATTTCTTATCACACAAACATATAACTTGCACTGACATACCAATATTGCCTATTTATAAGTGTTCATGCATTGAAAATGAGCCTTAGAAGCATTTCACTAAATTTTCAATCGATGTTCGTGAATTTCAAGGAAAAGGGGGCCAGAAAGTGTTCTACCTCGCCTATGTTTCAAATTTCTTATCAAAATAACCTTTAACTTGCACTAACATACCAATATTTCCTAGTTACAAGTTTCATACATTGAAAACGAGCCTTAGAAGAATTTCACTAAGTTTTAAATCGATGTTCGTTATTATCTAGGGAAAGAGGGCTGGAAAGGGTTCTACCTCGCCTCTTTTTCAAATTTCTTTTCAAAATAACCTTGAACTAGACCGAACATACAAATATAGACTAGTTACAAGTGTTCATGAATTGAAAACGAGCCTTAGATGCATTTCACTAAGTTTTCAATCGATGTTCGAGATTTTCAAGGGAAAGGGGGCCAGAAAGGGTTCTACCTCGCTCATTTTTCAAATTTCTTATCAAACTAACCTATAACTTGCAGTAAAATACCAATATAGCCTAGTTACAATTGTTAATGCTTTGAAAGCGAGCCTTGGAAGCATTTCACTAAGTTCTAAATTGATGTTTGTGATTTTCAAGGGAAAGGGGGCCGGAAAAGGTTCTACCTCGCCCATTTTTCAAATTTCTTATCACACTAACCTATAACTTGCTCTAACAAACCAATATTTCCTAGTTACAAGTGTTCATGCATTGAAAATGAGCCTTAGAAGAATTTCATTAAATTTTCAATTGATGTTCGTGAATTTCAAGGGAAAGGGGGCCCGAAAGTGTTCTACCTCGCCTATGTTTCAAATCTCTTATCAAAATAACCTTTAACTTGCTTTAACATACCAATATTTCCTAGTTACAAGTGTTCATGCATTGAAAACGAGCCTTAGAAGAATTTCACTAAGTTTTAAATCGATGTTTCGTTATTTCCTAGGGAAAGGGGGCCGGAAAAGGTTCTACCTCGCCTATTTTTCAAATTTCTTATCAAAATAACCTAGAACTTTACCGAACATACAAATATAGACTAGTTACAAGTTTTCATGCGTTGAAAACGAGCCTTTGATGAATTTCACTAAGTTTTCAATCGATGTTCGAGATTTTCAAGGGAAAGGGGGCAAAAAGGGTTCTACCTCGCTTATTTTTCAAATTTCTTATCAAAATAACCTATAACTTGCACTAAAATACCAATATAGCTTAGTTACAAGTGTTAATGCATTGAAAACGAGCCTTAGAAGCATTTCACTAAGTTTTCAATCGATGTTCGTTATTTTCTAGGGAAAGCGGGCTGGAAAGGGTTCTACCTCGCCTCTTTTTCAAATTTCTTATCAAAATAACCTTGAACTAGACCGAACATAAAAATATAGACTAGTTACAAGTGTTCATGCATTGAAAACGAGCCTTAGATGCATTTCACTAAGTTTTCAATCGATGTTCGAGATTTTCAAGGGAAAGGGGGCCAGAAAGGGTTCTACCTCGCTTATTTTTCAAATTTCTTATCAAACTAACCTATAACTTGCACTAAAATACCAATATAGCCTAGTTACAATTGTGAATGCATTGAAAACGAGCCTTAGAAGCATTTCACTAAGTGCTAAATTGATGTTTGTGATTTTCAAGGGAAAGGGGGCCGGAAAAGGTTCTACCTCGCCCATTTTTCAAATTTCTTATCACACTAACCTATAACTTGCTCTAACAAACCAATATTTCCTAGTTACAAGTGTTCATGCATTGAAAATGAGCCTTAGAAGCATTTCATTAAATTTTCAATTAATGTTCGTGAATTTCAAGGGAATGGGGGCCCGAAAGTGTTCTACCTCGCCTATGTTTCAAATTTCTTATCAAAATAACCTTTAACTTGCACTAACATATCAATATTTCCTAGTTACAAGTTTCATGCATTGAAAATAAGCCTTAGAAGAATTTCACTAAGTTTTAAATCAATGTTCGTTATTTTCTACGAAATGGGGGCCGGAAAAGGTTCTACCTCGCCTATTTTTCAAATTTCTTATCAAAATAACCTAGAACTTGCACTAACATACAAATGTAGCCTTGTTACAAGTTTTCATGCATTGAAAACGAACCTTAAAAGCATTTTACCAAGTTCTAAATTGATGATCGTGATTTTCAAGGGAAAGGGGGCCGAAATGGTTCTACCTCGCTTTTTTTCTAATTTCTTAACCAAATAACTTAGAACTTGCACTAACATGCCAATATAGCCTAGTTATAAGTTTTCTTGCATTGAAAATGAGCCTTAGAAACATTTCAGAAAGTTCTAAATGGATGTTCGTGATTTTCAAGGGAATGGGGCCGGAAAGGGTTCTACCTCGCCTATTTTTTAAATTTCTTATTGAAATAACCTAGAACTTGCACTAACATACCAAGATTGCCTAATTACAAGTTTCATGCATTTAAAACGAGCCTTAGAAGCATTTCACCAAGTTCTAAATTGATGTTTGTGGTTTTCAAGGGAAAGGGGGCCGGAAAAGGTTCTACCTCGCCCATATTTCAAATTTCTTGTCACACTTACCTATAACTTGCACTGACATACCAATATTGCCTAGTTATAAGTGTTCATGCATTGAAAACGAGCCTTAGAAGCATTTCACTAAATTTTCAATCGATGTTCGTGAATTTCAAGGAAAAGGGGGCCAAAAAGTGTTCTACCTCGCCTATGTTTCAAATTTCTTATCAAAATAACCTTTAACTTGCACTAACATACCAATATTTCCTAGTTACACGTTTAATGGATTGAAAATGAGCTTTAGAAGAATTTCACTAAATTTTAAATAGATGTTCGTTATTTTCTAGGGAAAGAGGGCTGGAAAGGGTTCTACCTCGCCTCTTTTTCAAATTTCTTATCAAAATAACCTTGCACTTGACCGAACATACAAATATAGACTAGTTACAAGTGTTCATGCATTGAAAACGAGCCTTAGATGCATTTCACTAAGTTTTCAATCGATGTTCGAGATTTTCAAGGGATAGGGGGCCAGAAAGGGTTCTACCTCACTTATTTTTAAAATTTCTTATCAAACTAACCTATAAATTGCACTAAAATACCAATATAGCCTAGTTACAAGTGTTAATGCTTTGAAAACAAGCCTTAGAAGCAATCCACTAAGTTCTAAATTGATGTTTGTGATTTTCAAGGGAAAGGGGGCCGGAAAAGGTTCTACCTCGCCCATTTTTCAAATTTCTTATCACACTAACCTATGACTTGCTCTAACAAACCAATATTTCCTAGTTACAAGTTTTCATGCATTGAAAATGAGCCTTAGAAGAATTTCATTAAATTTTCAATTGATGTTCGTGAATTTCAAGGGAAAGGGGGCCCGAAAGTGTTCTACCTCGCCTATGTTTCAAATTTCTTATCAAAATAACCTTTAACTTGCTTTAACATACCAATATTTCCTAGTTACAAGTGTTCATGCATTGAAAACGAGCCTTAGAAGAATTTCACTAAGTTTTAAATCGATGTTTCGTTATTTCCTAGGGAAAGGGGGCCGGAAAAGGTTCTACCGCGCATACAAATATAGACTAGTTACAAGTTTTCATGAGTTGAAAATGAGCCTTTGATGAATTTCACTAAGTTTTCAATCGATGTTCGAGATTTTCAAGGGAAAGGGGGCAAAAAGGGTTCTACCTCGCTTATTTTTCAAAATTCTTATCAAAATAACCTATAACTTGCACTAAAATACCAATATAGCTTAGTTACAAGTGTTAATGCATTGAAAACGAGCCTTGGAAGCATTTCACTAAGTTTTCAATCGATGTTCGTTATTTTCTAGGGAAAGCGGGCTGGAAAGGGTTTTACCTCGCCTCTTTTTCAAATTTCTTATCAAAATAACCTTGAACTAGACCAAACATAAAAATATAGACTAGTTACAAGTGTTCATGCGTTGAAAACGAGCCTTAGATGCATTTCACTAAGTTTTCAATCGATGTTCGAGATTTTCAAGGGAAAGGGGGCCAGAAAGGGTTCTACCTCGCTTATTTTTCAAATTTCTTATCAAACTAACCTATAACTTGCACTAAAATACCAATATAGCCTAGTTACAATTGTGAATGCATTGAAAACGATCCTTAGAAGCATTTCACTAAGTGCTAAATTGATGTTTGTGATTTTCAAGGGAAAGGGGGCCGGAAAAGGTTCTACCTCGCCCATTTTTCAAATTTCTTATCACACTAACCTATAACTTGCTCTAACAAACCAATATTTCCTAGTTACAAGTGTTCATTCATTGAAAATGAGCCTTAGAAGCATTTCATTAAATTTTCAATTAATGTTCGTGAATTTCAAGGGAATGGGGGCCCGAAAGTGTTCTACCTCGCCTATGTTTCAAATTTCTTATCAAAATAACCTTTAACTTGCACTAACATATCAATATTTCCTAGTTACAAGTTTCATGCATTGAAAATAAGCCGTAGAAGAATTTCACTAAGTTTTAAATCAATGTTCGT
This sequence comes from Dysphania ambrosioides, assembly GCA_026401315.1. Lineage (NCBI taxonomy): Eukaryota > Viridiplantae > Streptophyta > Magnoliopsida > Caryophyllales > Amaranthaceae > Dysphania > Dysphania ambrosioides. The sequence continues at coordinate 17,844,690 of CM048666.1, forward strand.
TATTTTCTACGAAATGGGGGCCGGAAAAGGTTCTACCTCGCCTATTTTTCAAATTTCTTATCAAAATAACCTAGAACTTGCACTAACATACAAATGTAGCCTTGTTACAAGTTTTCATGCATTGAAAACGAACCTTAAAAGCATTTTACCAAGTTCTAAATTGATGATCGTGATTTTCAAGGGAAAGGGGGCCGAAATGGTTCTACCTCGCTTTTTTTCTAATTTCTTATCCAAATAACTTAGAACTTGCACTAACATGCCAATATAGCCTAGTTATAAGTTTTCTTGCATTGAAAATGAGCCTTAGAAACATTTCACAAAGTTCTAAATGGATGTTCGTGATTTTCAAGGGAAAGGGGCCGGAAAGGGTTCTACCTCGCCTATTTTTTAAATTTCTTATTGAAATAACCTAGAACTTGCACTAACATACCAAGATTGCCTAATTACAAGTTTCATGCATTTAAAACGAGCCTTAGAAGCATTTCACCAAGTTCTAAATTGATGTTTGTGGTTTTCAAGGGAAAGGGGGCCGGAAAAGGTTCTACCTCGCCCATATCTCAAATTTCTTGTCACACTAACCTATAACTTGCACTGACATACCAATATTGCCAAGTTATAAGTGTTCATGCATTGAAAACGAGCCTTAGAAGCATTTCACTAAATTTTCAATCGATGTTCGTGAATTTGAAGGAAAAGGGGGCCAAAAAGTGTTCTACCTCGCCTATGTTTCAAATTTCTTATCAAAATAACCTTTAACTTGCACTAACATATCAATATTTCCTAGTTACAAGTTTCATGCATTGAAAATAAGCCTTAGAAGAATTTCACTAAGTTTTAAATCGATGTTCGTTATTTTCTAGGGAAAGAGGGCTGGAAAGTGTTCTACCTCGCCTCTTTTTCAAATTTCTTATCAAAATAACCTTGAACTTGCACTAACATACCAAGATTGCCTAATTACAAGTTTCATGCATTGAAAACGAGCCTTAGAAGCATTTCACCAAGTTCTAAATTGATGTTTGTGATTTTCAAGGGAAAGGGTGCCGAAAAAGGTTCTACCTCGCCCATTTTTCAAATTTCTTATCACACTAACCTATAACTTACACTGACATACCAATATTGCCTAGTTATAAGTGTTCATGCATTGAAAACGAGCCTTAGAAGCATTTCACTAAATTTTCAATCGATGTTCGTCATTTTCAAGGGAAAGGGGGCCAGAAAGGGTTCTACCTCGCCTATTTTTTAAATTTCTCATCAAAATAACCTAGAACTTGCACTAACATACCAATATTGCCTAGTTACAAGTGTTCATGCATTTAAAACGAGCCTTAGTAGAATTTCACTAAGTTTTAAATCGATGTTCGTTATTTTCAAGGGAAAGGGGGTCGGAAAGGGGGACAGAAATTCCTGTAATAGGAGAACCCAATGGAAGAACCCTGGCTTTGCATCTCTCTTCGTCTTTAAAAATTTCAGAGCCGAGTGATCAGTGAAAACTATAACCTTTGAACATATCAGATAGTGGCGCAATCTCTGAAAAGCATAGACTATCTCCGGCATTTCCTTTTCTATTATAGAGTAGTTGCGCTGTGCTCGATCCAGTGTTTTACTCATATAACATATGACGTGGTGCTTTCCTTCCTTTTTCTTCCCAAGGACAACACCTAGAGTGATATCACTAATGTCGCACATTAATTCAAATGGCAAACTCCAGTCAGGAGCTTGCACAATAGGCGCAGATATCATAGATTGCTTTAGCCTGTTAAAGGCATTGAGGCATCTCTCATCAAAGTTAAAATCGCATCCTTCTGAAGCAATTCATTCAAAGGTTTACCTAAAGTCGAAAATCCTAAGATGAGACGTCTATAAAATCCTACATGTCCAAGAAAGTATCATACTCCTGTAACTGAGGTAGGTACTGGAAGGTTCCTTATCACATCAATCTTAGCAGGATCTACCTCTATGCCTTTAAAAGACACTTTGTGGCCTAAGACAATGACTTCTTGAACTAAAAAGTGACACTTCTCCCAATTTAGCACAAGATTTTTTTCTTGACACCGTAATAAAACTTTCTCAAGATGTGTTAAGCAAGTGTCAAAAGAAGACCCTCCAACAGAAAAAACATCCATGAACACTTCCATGAAGTCCTCCAGCATATCAGCAAATATAGCCGACATGCACCTCTTGAAAGTGGATGGAGCATTGCATAAACCAAAGGGCATTCTCCTATAGGCAAAATTCCTAAAATGACAAGTAAACATTGTTTTTTGTTGATCCTCGGGATGGATTGGGATTTGAAAGAATCCCGAGTAACCATCCAGAAAACAATAGTACTTGTGCCTTGCCAATCTTTCAAGCATCTCATAGATGAAGGGTAAAGGGAAGTGATCCTTTCTTGTAGCCTTGTTGAGTTTGTGGTAATCGATACAAACTCGCCATCCTATAGTGGCTCTAGTTGGGATCATCTCACCTTTGTCATTCTCAACTATGGTCATTCTCGACAATGGTCATTCCTCCCTTTTTCAAAACAACATGAACAGGGATAACCCACCTACTATCTGAAATTGAGTAGATGATACCGGCCTTGAGGAGTTTGAGGATTTCTTTCTTTACCTCTTTCATGTTGGGGTTCAGCCTTCTTTGTGCCTCAATGGAGGAAAAATGCTCATCGTCAAGATGAATCGGGTGCATAACAAGGGTTGGACTAATCCCTTTCAAATCACCTAGTGAGTACCCAATGACATCTCGATATTTCCTTTATAAAACAAGTAATTTTTGTAACAAAGTGTCATCGAGCTCAGAGTTCACTATGACCGGACTACCTTCATCATCATCAAGAAAGTTGCTTGGGGAGAAGGCTTAGGACTTTCCCCCTTATGGATAATACCTTTCTCAACCTCACAAAGTTGCTCATATTCTGCTTCTTTGCTCTCATAATCCTAGGCCCTCTCTTGGCTCTCCAACTTCTCATCTTCTGTATAGGTATCCTCATCAATCATTAAATATCCAACCTCTATTTCTCTCTCCCTTTGACAACCCTCACTCTCCTTGTCATCTACTTTAAGGCAACAGACTTGATTAACCATAGGTTTCTTTAAAAGTGGGGAGATTTTGAAGAATACCTTCACTTGGGCTACTTTACCATTATGGTGTCATCATGGCTATTAATAACTACCCAAAGTGTTTTGTAGTGTGGAGGGGGTGTAATTTTGTGAGTGGAAAAAAAATTGGAATGTAAGTAGAGGGAATTGGGATGAGGTTAGGGTTCGAGAGAGATGAATGTGGAGTTTCGGAGGGAAAGAGTGAAAGTAGGGTTTTAAAGGGGGACATTTTTTTTTCTATCGGGGGGGTTTGGCTGGAAGGGCCACTGGTAGCGGCTTGGGACCCACTGCCAGCAGCTCAGACAGGGAGTTGTTGCCTTGGTTGTTGGAAGACCCGTTGGTAGCAGTTGAGGAGCAGCTACTAGCGGCTGCTGCAGTGTCTTCCTTCTTCTCCTTCTTTTTTTTTCTTTAGCTATAGTGTTGAATCTGAGGTATACACGTACAAAAATACCCCAAAATCAATACACAAATTAAACAAAAAGATGAAAACTAAAAAAAATGGGAATAAATAAAATTCCTCGGGTTGCCTCCCGATTAGCGCCTTTGTTTTATGTCATTGGCTCGACATAATGCCTTTATTTCATTACTCAATTGATTGCACGTAGAGATTGATGCTCTCTACAATCTCAACATTTTCACCTTCTCCCAACTCCGGATATGCAATGCACAATGGTTGTTTGTTCAAATTAGGAGCAGTGAGTTCTCTTAATGTTCGGTGTTCTGCCATCTCCTCCTCTTCTTGCTTGTCAAAAGTTGATGACGATTCACTAGACTTTGCTCCTGCCTTCCTTCACAACCTGGAAATAACTCTTTCAATTTCTGGATTTAACTGCACAACTTCTTTGTTAGCAGAACGAGTACTTGTCATACCCAAAAATAGCAAAACAAAGAAAATGATCAAACACAATACTATAATGAATTCTACAAGATTAAACAATTAAAAAGCAACGCCCTTCCCCAGCAACGGCGCCAAAATTTGGTGTGCCTTATCGTAGGCTACCAAACAAAATCAAAACTTATCTAACTTCAAATGAATGTAGCTAGGGAAGTCAAGTTCGTATCCACGGAGAAGAGATACTTAATAACTGAAAATCTATGTAAAATTATCTTAACAAAACAATAAACTAAATAAAGATGGGGGTTTGTAATAGCAAGATAGATTTAATAACCTAATTATAACCGAAACTAGTTAAATGACATATCAATGAAAAGAGCACTCTTGGTTAGTGGAAATCCACTTATGAACTACAAGTTAATCATAGAACTCTCCTCAATTAACACCATGTTGTAGAATTCTGAAATTCTATATTCTCATGAATTAGCTAGAAATAACGAAGCGTTCCTTTCTAACCCTTTCTAGTGAACAACTCAAGATAAGCACTCTAAATCATTCACAAGAAGCAATTAAGCAAAGAAATCAACAAGGACTGATGAAATTAACACAAACGGTCTAATTTCATCAATAATACTATTCTCCCTTCAAGTTATGAATCATAAAGCATGCTTTAATAACCTAAAGTCACTACTTTGGTAAGATTAAATAGATGCAAGCGAATCCAAATAACTAAACCTAGAATATAGATTAGGCTTCCATAGAGTTCTTATCAAACCAAAGAGCATAGAGGAAAATTAAACCTAAGCTTTTTCTCCAATCTCCAAAGTATCCTAAAAACCCTAGATTACAATCATTATTTATAGGTACCTCCCCTAACTAACCTAAACTACAGATGCCTAACCTAAGACGGCCCAAAATAAGAGTTTACTTAATGAAAATGCCGCTAGAAAACACTGAAGTTGCAAAATTCTGGAAGACCCGCTGCCAGCTGCTAAATAGCAGCTGGCAGCGGCTAAGGCAACATCCTTCTTCTCTTGGTTGCTGTAAGTGCCACTGCTAGCTGCCCCTTTGCCTCTGGTAGCGGCTCTGGCAGCTTATACTGATATTCATCATCTAAAATCTTTCTCGCTCAAAGGTAGATGGTTCTTGCTCAAATGTAGATCGTTCTTCATCATTCCTCCAAGTTCAACATGTCGTTTCAACTCTATAATTCCCCTTAATTGCACACAAGTGAGTTGAAACAGCTAAGACTTATAAAAACCAATAAAACTCCATGAAGAACATCAAAAACCATCCTAAAAAACCTCTCTCAACACATTAAAAGAAGACTTATCAAATTCCCCCATGCTTGAACCTTTACTCATCCTTAAGTAAGCTTAGAGACGCATTAACCTCAACAAGGTTCGAATCAGGAGTAAAGCGAAATTTAATAGATCATATCCTCTCAAATCCACAAAACTCTTCTAGCATTCCTCAATAAAACGCCTCTCTAATCTTCACACCTTGACTTTCTCTTCTCTTATATTTTCTTTTTTTTTCTTTTTTTTTTCATGTCAAATCCACCTTAAGACAAACTAATTCCTAGTGTTGAGTAAGGAACAACTTAACTTCTCCATGCTTCAATGATAAAGTACTTCCACCTTAAACACAAGGAAACAACTCACGCCCCTAAAATCTCTAAGATGAACCAACATATCTGCCCAACCTCCAACTAACACCAAAATCATTAAGATGAAACCTACTCGAAACCTCCTGATATCTTCCCAACTTATGACACCAACTCCTGCAAAATCATGTGAAAATTTCCAGAAAATATCTCTCTTTTTCTCTCATTTTGCCTAGGAGCCCTTTCGGGTTTTCATCCTAGCCTTTCTTTTCTTTCGAATCTCACCACCTTACCCACTCAATAGCCACGTTTTTGCTTAGGTTGCCCTTTCGGGTTTTCAACCTAACCGGGCCCCCAATTTTTTTTTTGCTAAGCCGCCTTCACAGGTTTTCGACTTAGCGGGTATCTTTTTATATTTTTTTCTTTCAGAATTTGAAATAGATATACAAAGAACATTTAAGTTAAAGTAGCTAATACAAGAAACATTAAAGTTAAAAAATAGCAAAATAAGCCTCCCCCTATGCTTGAATGATGCATTGTCCTTAATGTAAGAATAGTCGATCTACAAAAAAAACACGGACAAGGCCAAACACAGCTAGCTATCATGTAGACGGATTCCCAGAGTTGGAAGGTCCGGGATTATCATGGGAAGAACGCCTTTCAGAACGACGTAAGGCTCGAGAGGCAAGATGGTCCATGAAAGCCTCACTTAGAGGTTCGTAAAGAGCGGGATATTAAGCCGTGTAGAACCGACTCATACTTCGTTCGTATGCCAATAGCTCTTGCATCCCATCACAAACCTCCTCCAATTTATCATCTACCTGAGCCCTCCATCTAGGCCAATCATCATCTCTAACTTCATTATCATGCCCCTCATCCATCTGCTCATCGGGATTCTCCTCATCCATATTCTCAATGATAACTTCTACTTCACCCAAGTAAGGTGCAACATCGGGATCAGCAGGTATGAAGAAGTCCGCGATTTCAGGGCCATAGGGGAGTTCCCTGCCCTCCAACCGAGGAATTCTCAAGTAATTCAACCCTTGTGGCCCATAGCGCCAGAAATAGCTACCCGCCATGGTAGAACACAAAAGTAGCCCTATTTTCACCAATGTAGCCACATTATAGGTTAGGTTGGTGGAATCCAATGGTGCAAGATTCCGAGGCGGAGAAATTCCCAAATATTCAGCTAATAAAGTAACTATGCCACCCATGCTAATATGACCACTAGAATTGCTTCGCACTTTTAAACAACTGTCGATAAATATATCAACCCAATCAGGAATGTCGACACCCGAAGGAGTCATGTCCCATAAGTACGACATAGTTACCTTCGGGACCTTAATTGCCTTCCTTTGACACAGAATAGTAGAGGAGAGGGATCTATGGGCTAACCTAAGGCAAGGGTGTGTGATTTTAAAGCTCTGATCACCATGAGGATCCACCGTACATCCTGTTATTGATCTCCGAAAATTCCGAGATGAAAATACATAATGGGGATCCCAAATATTGCCTACGGGGGTCATTCCAACCAAATGCATTCTGAATATCCGCATATGGCATCACATAGTTCTAATTATTGAGATTGAAAGAAATTTCTTTACGATCCTTAATCAATGTAGATAGGAATTCATAAGTGTACCTTAACGTAGGTAGGTGCGCTCTTCATCAAGAATTCCTCAATTCCTACTTTAGGGAACAATTGCCTCATCATATCCTCCAAACCAAGTACTCTCAAAGCTTCCAAATCAAAGAATTTCGTGCATTGCACCATTTGTTTCGGTTGTTGGAGTTGAATCCATATAGCTTTTTCATTGTTTGAGAGACGAATACCCATGAAATCATTTGAGTGGGGTAAAGAGGAAGGCTCACCTTTCCTTGAAGTACTACTCGGGTTTCTAGCCCTTGGCACCCTTGAGGTGGATAAAGTATGCCTCCTTTTGTTTCCTCTATCCATTGTATTAGAATGAAATGCCTAAAATACCCCTTCTCTTCCAAAAGACAACAAGTTACTCACCCAACCTTCACACCACTTAAATGCTTCAAAACTTAGAATACCCTATTGAAATTGAAGTAAAAAGGAAGCAATTATGTGAGATGGAATGAAAATGTGATTTGTAGTGTGGAGGGGGTGTAATTTTGTGAGTGGAAAAAAAATTGGAATGTAAGTAGAGGGAATTGGGATGAGGTTAGGGTTCGAGAGAGATGAATGTGGAGTTTCGGAGGGAAAGAGTGAAAGTAGGGTTTTAAAGGGGGACATTTTTTTTTCTATCGGGGGGGTTTGGCTGGAAGGGCCGCTGGTAGCGGCTTGGGACCCACTGTCAGCGGCTCAGACAGGGAGTTGTTGCCTTGGTTGTTGGAAGACCCGCTGGTAGCAGCTGAGGAGCAGCTACTAGCGGCTGCTGCAGTGTCTTCCTTCTTCTCCTTCTTTTTTTTGTTTAGCTATAGTGTTGAATCTAAGGCATACACCTACAAAAATACACCAAAAGCAATACACAAATTAAACAAAAAGATGAAAACTAAAAAAAATGGGAATAAATAAAATTCCTCGGGTTGCCTCCCGATTAGCGCCTTTGTTTTATGTAATTGGCTCAACATAATGCCTTTATTTCAATACTTAATTGATTGCATGTAGAGATTGATGCTCTCTTCAATCTCAACATTTGCACCTTTTCCCAACTCTGGATATGTAATGCACAATGGTTGTTGGTTCAAATTAGGAGCAGTGAGTTCTCTTAATGTTTGGTGTTCTGCCATCTCCTCCTCTTCTTGCTTGTCAAAAGTTGATGGCGATTCACTAGACTTTGCTCCTGCCTTCCTTTGCAACCTGGAAATAAATCTTTCAATTTCCGGATTTAACTGCACAACTTCTTTGTTAGCAGAACGAGTACTTGTCATACCCAAAAATAGCAAAACAAAGAAAATGATCAAACACAATACTATAATGAATTCTACAAGATTAAACAATTAAAAAGCAACGCCTTCCCCAGCAACGGCGCCAAAATTTAGTGTGCCTTGTCGTAGGCTACCAAACAAAATCAAAACTTATCTAACTTCAAATGAATGTAGCTAGGGAAGTCAAGTTCGTATCCACGGAGAAGAGATACTTAAAAACTGAAAATCTATGTAAAATTATCTTCACAAAATAGTAAACTAAATAAAGATGGGAGTTTGCAATAGAAAGATAGATTTAATAACCTAATTATAACCGAAACTAGTTAAATGACAAATCAGTGAAAAGACCACTCTTGGTTAGTTAAAATCCACTTATGAACTACAAGTTAATCATAGAACTCTCCTCAATTAACACCATTGAACACCATGTTGTAGAATTCTGAAATTCTATATTCTCATGAATTAGCTAGAAATAACGAAGCATTCCTTTCTAACCCTTTCTAGTGAACAACTCAAGATAAGCACTCTAAATAATTCACAAGAAGCAATTAAGCAAAGAAATCAATAAGGACTGATGAAATTAACACAAGTGGTCTAATTTCATCAATAATACTATTCTCCCTTCAAGTTATCAATCATAAAGCATGCATTAATAACCTAAAGTCACTACTTTGGTAAGATTAAATAGATGCAAGCGAATCCAAATAACCAAACCTAGTATTGAATTCAAGCAAATCATGAAATAACACAAGAGAATAGTAAACATTCAATATATATTAATAGAAGAGAAATCTCATAACTTACAGTCAAAAGCTTCAATCTTTAACCAAGAATATAGATTAGGCTTCCATAGAGTTCTTATCATACCAAAGAGCAAAGAGGAAAATTAAACCTAAGCTTTTTCTCCAATCTCCAAAGTATCCTTAAAACCCTAGATTACAATCATTATTTATAGGTACCTCCCCTAACTAACCTAAACTACAGATGCCTAACCTAAGACAGCCCAAAACAAGAGTTTACTTAATGAAAATGCTGCTAGAAAACACTGAAGTTGCGAAATTTTGGAAGACCCGTTGCGAGCTTCTATTTAGCCGCTAGCAGCGGCTAAGGCAACATCCTTCTTCTCTTTCTTTCTGTAAGTGCCGCTGCTAGCTGCCCCTTTGCCTCTGGTAGTGGCTTTGGCAGCTTGTAGTGATATTCATCATCTAAAATCTTTCTTGCTCAAAGGTAGATGGTTCTTGCTCAAATGTAGATCGTTCTTCATCATTCCTCCAAGTTCAACATGTCGTTTCAACTCTATAATTTCCCTTAATTGCACACAAGTGAGTTGAAATGGCTAAGACTTATAAAAACCAATAAAACTCCATGAAGAACATCAAAAACCATCCTAAAACACCTCTATCAACATATTAAAAGAAGACTTATCAAGACTAATGGAAGGCCCTAGATCAGCGAGTGCCCCTTTAGGATCAAGATTCCCCAACTTTACTAAGAGGTTATATGGATCGGGATCTCGCTCCTTTATAGGCATTTTCCCTTGTAATATGGAGCTAACTTGATGGGAGAGACTGATTACTACTTCCTCATGCTTTTTCTAGTTGGACGATAAATCCTTCAAGAACTTAGCATATTTTGGCATCTGTGCCATTGCATCAAGGAATGGAATTTTCGTCTCCATTTTTTGTAAGTGTTTGAGAAACTTCTTAAAATTATCATCACGCTACTTCTTGGCTTTCCTATTGGGAAATGGAAGCGAGGGTGCATATAAACGATCTAACCTCTTTCTCTCCTTAATCCTCTTTTTCCTCTCCTCCTCACTCTCTACCAGCTTATCACTCCTTATCTTATCATTCTTGTCCTCTCCACCTTTTTCACCTTCAACTCTCGACCCCTTACCTTGTTCCTCCTCTATTCATTTTCATCCACTCTAATCTCATCACTCACCCGTACTAAAGGTGCATCCACCAAATATAAAGGACTGTCATACTAAGTCCCTAATCTTAGGTGGATAGCTTTCGCAGTGTGCTGGTTTGGGTTTGGATGCTGAGGTGGAGGTTGTGTAGAGGGCTTAGGTTGAGGGTGAGATGGGAATAGTGGTGGTGCAAGAGGACTAGCCATTTCGGCGAGTTGAGTTTCAAACAACTTTTGCTGAGCTTAAAGTTGTTGCATTTGCTGGATGAGAGTCTGATTAATCTGAGTAAGACTCTAGTTCTGCTAAGCAAGAGATGTTACTTGGGAGGCTAAATGGTCATTGGTTGAGGTGTGACTTTGTTGTGGTTGAGAAGTCACATGATGAGGTTGACTAGGCGGGAAAGGAAGATTTGTATCTTTTCTTGGCCCTTGATTAAACCCTAGAGGTCTATATACATTTGCCCTCGGTACATTTTCGTTAGATTAGTTCCCTTGAAAACCTTGGTTGTTAAACCCACTTTGAGCATTTCTATTGTATCCCGGGTGGAAGTTTCCCTGGTTTTGGTTAGAATTGAAGGGAGGTTTGTACGGTTGATTCGAGAAAGGTTGTTTTCCATACCCTACTCCTTTTCCTTGTCCACCATAGTTAAGGGTTGCTACATGAACAGGATTATACCCATAACCATCATAATTCATCACCTACGGTTCTGGGTTATAACCTCCATAGTCAACTGCAGCGACATGCTCAGAGTGAGAATCATCACAATAGGAAGTATCATGGTTGATACCCCCACACATGGCACATGCAAAGAGATTTTCATACTCTGGAGGGGTGTTCGAACTACTGGCAAGGCTTAATTTAGACAGCTTCTTATCGATGACTAGTTTTATCTTAGCACTAATGGTGTCCAAATTGGTTGTGTCAATCATCCCTCTTGGTGAACCCTGACTCTTAGTTCCTCCCCAGGCACTACTCTTAGCAACTTCCTCAATTTTGGCTTTTATCTGGGTGCATGGAATTTTAGAGAGTTGGCCACCTACTGCTGAGTCTAGGAGTGCTTTAGTTGAGTCATTGAGACCATCGTAGAAAAAATTGTTAAGATGGATTTCCTCGTACTCGTGGTGGGGGCATGCTCTAATCATTCTCTTAAACCTACTCCAAGTAGCACTAAGGTTCTCATCATCCTCTTGGGTGAAGGACGCAATTTTCTTACGCCAATCTTGCGTTTGAAGCATGGAATAGAACCTTTCTAGAAAAGCGGCTTTCAGTTGAGCCCAATTAACAATCGAGTTAGGTTCTAAGCATTTATACCAATATTTGGCATCTCCATCTAGACTCAAGTGAAATAGGTGCATTTGCACATAGTCTGGGCTATTAGGGCAAGGAGGGATAAGTCCACAAATGTCAGAAAATGCCTCTAGATGTTGAAGAGGACATTCGTTTCTCAAACCACTAAAAGGTGTTTCCTTAAACATTCTCGTGAACTGAGGGTGTATTTGGTATGGTGTAGTAGCAACAGGAAGTAGTAGACCTCCTTGGAACTCTTGTGAGCCAGGAGTTCCGAACTGACCAAACAATTAATGTTCGTCGGCCATTGTTGATATGGATGGGTTTTGGACATAATGTGAGGTTTGTTTTGATGAGCGTTGTCTATTCAAGCGTTGGATTTCATGGTTATAAGGTGTTATTGGTTGGTTTGACCTATGCGTGCTATGGGGCAGCAAACAACAAAGTCAAATATAACCACTAACAGTGAAGACAACAAGCAATCAGTAAGCAAAAACGAAATAAAATAAAGTTATATCAAGAACAGAAAAAGTCTAAATATAACGCCTTATCCTTGGCAACGGCTCTATTTTGACAACCAGCTTTTAGGCCGTTTACTAAATGACTAGTTTTGCAGACAATATTTATACCAACCTACAAACTATACGAGTATAGTGGAGTAGGGGGTCAAACCACGAGGACAAAGGATATCAAGACACTCAATTCTTAACACAACTAGACTTTATGGATTGAAAAACAACTAAAACTAAAACGAGAATATATATCATGATGAATTAAGAGGTAAATTAAATAGAGAAAAACCGGGACCAGATTAGATTTACCCTAAGAATGAAGCTTTCAAAACCGAACATGATAGGTTAGAGAAAATCTAACAATAAATAGCATGGACACCCGAGCATGCGAGAGGAAGTTGGTGATTCCATAAATCACAACGGACATCCTATATCACCCTATGTCTCCAAAGGAGTGGCAGGACAAGATTCGCATTCGATTTCGAAACTACTTATTATCATCATTCCTACAACCTTAGACAATAAAGAACATAGCTTTTCCTAGGGCTTCACCAATCAAAACCCCTAAGAGAACTACTTAGACATATTCATACTAAATAACATGATGATATTAAATAAAGGAAACAAAATGATAATGAAGAGATATTAACGAGAACAAGAGTAAATCAGAAACTATGCTAATAAACAATAAATACTAGGCTAAACAAGGAATGAAATATAATGAATGAATTCAAAAGTAAAAGATGGATTTATACTCATAAACGCTTCAATTTGATATCCACAATTAGAATTCGAATGACAAAATCCAAAACTAGGACTACAAATGTTGACAAAACCGAAAATTGAAAGATAAAACTAAAAGAATTTGGAGGCTAAACAAAGCTAACAATGCATAAACTAATAAAAACCTAGTTGCCTCCCTCTCTTCAGAGAGAGGAGTATTTATAACAAGAAGTAAAAGGCGTCCGGAAACCCTAAAATGTCTATGGGCTGGCCCTAAAAAGAAGTAGTTTTTCCAGAGAAAACACTGTCATTCGACCGAATTCAAGTCCCATTTGGCCGAATGCTTCATCATTCTCTCGAATACGCTTCCATTTGCCCATTCCAGCAACTCTTCAGAATTGCTCTCTCTCTAGTATTTGCCTAAATGGAGTCTTTGATTCGGCCGAATGGGAGCTAATTCGCTTGAATGAGTGCCATTCGACCTTTCTAGTTACCATGGAACATATGCTTTGAAAATTGACCACCATTCGACCGAATCACTCTTAGATTCGGTCGAATCTGTACCATTCGACAGAAGGACCATCAGATTTAGTCGAATCTGAAGCTCTACACTCCTCTTTTCTACTTCTGATCCTTTCTGAACTCCGTGGGATCTTCATGAGTGACTTTGAAATGTTTGCCCAAGCTATGATACACGTGTCTAAAGGGTGTCAAAGACTCAAATTCATCGTAATTCACCTTGAAATCATCAAAAACCCCTGAAATGACCTTAAGACAACTCAAAGACAAGATCAAGGTGAAATCAAGTATAATATGCATAAAATCAATATAAAATCACAAGACTTTACACTAAAATGAGGTAGTAAACGTACTCTAAAATGAGCACATCAGCTACTCCCACCTGTCCTTGAGTTTGGGGATGGTAGGGTGAACCGACTTTATGCACGACTCCATATTTATTTAACAATTTGTTTAGTTTGTGTTTCGCAAAATGGGAACCCCCATCACTTATGACTATTTTGGGAACACCAAATCGAGGGAAGATTATGCTTTTAAAAAGCTTCATAACTACTTTGTGATCATTTGTAGGCGAGGTGATGGCCTTCACCCACTTAGACATATAATCAATCCCTACCAAAATATATTGATTCCCATGATGACACAAAGCATATCAAATGATGGCATAGTCTCTCAAAAGTATAGACTACTGCTAGCATTTCATTTTCCGTTGTAGAGTAGGTGTGTTGTGCTGGGTCCAGTGTTTTACTGATATAACATATGACGTGGTGCTTTCTTTCCTTTTTCTTCCCAAGGACAACACCTACAGAGATATCACTGGCATCGCACATTAATTTAAACGGAAAACTTCAATCAGGAGCTTGCACAATGGGTGCAGATATCAAAGCTTACTTTAGACGGTTAAAGGCATTGAGGCATCTCTCATCAAAGTTAATATCGACATCCTTCTAAAGAAATTCATTCAAGGGTTTAGCTAAAGTCGAAAATCCTAAGATGAGACGCCTATAGAACCCTGCATGTCCTAGGAAGAATCATACTCCTATAATTGAGGTAGGTACAAGAAGGTTCCTTATCACATCTATCTTAATAGGGTCTACCTCTATGCCTTTAAAAGACACTTTGTAACTTAATACAATGCCTTCTTGGACTAAAAAGTGACACTTCTCCTAATTCAAGATAAGATTCATTTCTTTATACCATAATAAAACTTTCTCGAGATGTGTCAAGCAAATGTCAAAAGAAGAACCTCCAATAGAAAAATCATCCTTGAACACTTCCACGAAATCCTCCAGCATATCAGCAAATATAGCAGACATGCACCTATAGAAATTGGATGGAGCATTGCATAAACCGAAGGGCATTCTTCTATAGGAAAAAGTCCCAAAAGGACAAGTAAACGTCGTTTTCTATTAATCCTCGGGATGGATTGGGATTTGAAAGAACCCGAGTAACCGTCTAGAAAAAAATAGTACTTGTGCCTTGCAAATCTCTCAAGCATCTCGTCAATGAAGGGTAAAGGTAAGTGATCCTTTCTAGTAGCTTTGTTGAGTTTGCAATAATCAATACAAACTCGCCATCCTGTTATGGCTCTAGTAGGGATTATCTCAGCTTTGTCGTTCTCGACAATGGTCATTGCTCCCTTTTTTGGAACAACATAAACAAGGCTAACCACCTACTATCTGAAATTGAGTAGATGATGTCGGCCTTGAGTAGTTTGAAGATTTCATCCTTAACTACCTCTTTCATGTTGGGGTTTACCTTCTTTGTATTGGTAGGAAGGTTGATTTCGGGATTTTACCTCAGTTAGGTTTTGGTGGGATGATCATGATCTTACCGGCAGGATGGTTTTCTTGGGATTTACCTACAATAGGGTAGATATTGGATAATAAGGTTCTTATTGGTAGGAGGTGTTATTTTGGTACTTTAACCCATTAAGATTTGAGTGGGAAGATTAGGGTTTTTCTGGTAGGAGGGTTAATTTTGGAATTTAAGAATAGCAGAATTATGGTAGGATGATCAAGGTCTTACTAGTATGAGGGCTAACTTCTAATTTCTACCATGATAGGGCTTTGTTAGGAAGAGCATGGTCTTAACAATTATAGGGGTAATTTCAGAATTAACCCTTGTAGGATTTCTCTGGGAAGATTAGGATCTTACATGAAAGATGGGTTATTTTGGCGTTTCATCTCGATAGGGTTTCATTTGGAAGATCAAGGTTTTATCTATAAGAGGGATAGTTTTACATTTCTACCCTAATAGGGTTCTGGTAGAAATATTAGGTTTGTTATAGCAAGAAACATAAATTCTAGATTTTACCCCTAAAGTGTTTCGGCTGGGATATGAGGGTTTTACTGGTAGGTGGGGTTGTGATTTTACCATAATAGGAATTTAGTGGAAGATTAGGGACTTACTAGTAGGAGGGTTAAATTTATTTTTTCCCCAATAGGGTTTCGATGGGAAGATTTGGTTTTAACTGATAGAAGAGGTAATTTCGTAAGTTTACCTTAATTGGACTTTGTTAGGAAGATCATTGTCATACATACCAAAAGGGTGATTTTGAGATTTTAGCCCAATTAGGTTTTGGTGGGAAGATTTGTGTCATACTTGTAGGTGAGGTAATTTCAGCATTTTACCCCAATAAAGTTTAAATGGAAATATCATGCACTTATCGATTAAAGGGGTGATTTCGAGATTTTATGTAGATAGGTTTTTCTTGCAAAATTTGGGTATTCTTGATAGGATGGGAACTTTCAGGATTTTTGCATAGGATTTTAGTGGGACGATCAAGGTCATGGTATAAGGGGTTATTTTAGATTTCTACCCTAACAGTGTTTTGGTGCGAAGACCATAGTCTTATCGGTTAGAGGATGATTTAAAAATTTTACCCCAATTGGCTTTCACTAGAAAGATCTAGGTTATACCAAAAGGAGGGGTAATTTTGGGATTTTACCTATTAGGGTTTGGTGGGAATATTAGGGTTATACCCCCAGAAGGGTTTATTTAAGAATTTTACCTTAGTTTTTGATGGCAAGATTAGGGTGATATCGATAAGAGGGGTAAATTCAAATATCTACTCTAGTAGGGTCCTTGTGTAAAGTTCTGCATCTTATCGGAAGGATAGGAAACTTTGGATTTTTCCTCAATAGTTTTTGGAGGTAAAATTAGGGTCTTAAAAGTAAGATAGGTAATTTTTGATTTCTACCCCAATCTGCTATGGATGGGAAGAATATGATCTTAAAGGTAAGAAGGTTGATTTTGGGATTTTACCTCAGATGGGTTTTGATGAAATGATGATGGTCTTACCGGTAGGATTGTTATATCGGGATTTACTATCAACTGGGTATGTATGAAATAATAAGGTTCTTATCGGTAGGAGGTGTTATTTTGGTACTTTAACCTAGTAAGGTTTTAGTGGGAAGATTATGGTTTAACTGGTAGAAGGGTAAATTTTTGGGATTTTAGAACAATAGGGCTTTTGTAGGACGATCAAGGTCTTATCGGTAGGAGGGTTGACTTCTAATTTCTACCATGTTAGGGATTTGGTAGGAAGAGCAAGGTCTTACAAATAGTAGGGGTAATTTTGGAATTTACCATGTAGAATTTCTATGCGAATATTAGGATCTAACCTGTAAGAGGGTTATTTTCAGTTTTGATCATAATAGGGTTTCTTTTGGAAGATCAAGGTTTTATCAATAGGAGGAGTAGTTTCACATTTCTACCCCAATATGGTTTTGCTGGGAAGATTAGGTTCATTATAGTAAGAAAAGTAATTTCTAGATTTTACCTTGAAAGTGTTTTGGTGGGGATATGAGTGTCTTACTGGTAGGAGGGGTTATTTCGGAATTTTACCAAAATAGGGTTTTAGTGGAAGATTAGGTACTTACTAGTAGGAGGGTTCATTTTTCATTTTTTCCCAAATAGGGTTTTGATGGGAAGATTTTTTATTTAGCGATAGAAGAGGTAATTTCTTAAGTTTATCTCAATTGGATTTCGTTGGGAAGATCATTGTCGTTCATACAAAAAGGGTGATTTTGAGATTTTATCCCAATTAGGTTTTGGTGGGAAGATTTGGGTCATACTTGTAGGTGGGGTAATTTTAGCATTTTTCCCCAATAAAGTTACGATAGAAATATCATGGACTTATCGATTAAAGGGGTGATTTTGGGGTTTTATGTAGATAGGTTTTTTCAAGAAAGATTTAAGTAGTATAGATAGGATGGGAAATTTTGAGATTTTTGCACAGTAGGGTTTTGATGGCATGATCAAGTTCACTATATAAGGAGTTATTTTAAATTTCTATCACCCTTATGAGGGTCATATTAGGGTTCTGGTGGGAAGATTTGGGTCTTACTTGTAGGTGGGGTGTTTTCACCATTTTACCCCAATAAAGTTTCGATGGAAGTATCATGGACTTATCAGTTAAAGGGGTTATTTTAGGATTTTTATAGATTGTTTTTTGCTGGCAAGATTGGGTATTATTGATAGGATGAGAAATTTCGGGATTTTGGGAGGGTAGGGTTACGATGGGATGATTAAGGTCATAGTATAAAGGGAAATTTTAGGTTTCTTCACCATTAGGGTTTTGGTGCGAAGACCATAGTCTTGTCAGTGGGAGGATAATTTCAATATTTTACCCCAATTAGGTTTCGGTAGAAAGATCAAGGTCATACTAGAAGGAGGGGTAATTTTTGGATTATACCCTTTTAGGGTTTGGTGGGAATATTAAGTTCATACCCATAGGATGGGTTATTTTAGAATTTTACCCCAATTTTTTATTGGAAGATTAAGGTGATATCGATAAGAGGGGTATATTCAAATTTCAACCGTGATTGAGTCCTAGTGTAAAGATAGGGATCTTATTGAAATATGGGAAACTTTGGATTTTTACTTAATAGGTTTTGGTGGTAAAATCAGGGTTTTACTAGTAAGAAAGGTAATTTTAGATTCCTACCCCAATAGGGTATGGATGTGAAGAAAATGGTCTTATTGATAAGAAGGTTGATTTCAGGATTTTATCTCAGTTGGGTTTCGATGGGATGATCATGGTCTTACCGATAGAATGGTTATCTCGGGATTCACCATCAATAGGGTATCTATTGAATAATAAGGTTCTTATTCGTAGCAGGTGTTATTTGATACTTAACTAATGTGCTTGTTTTAGAGCACGTTTATTACCTCATTTTAGTGTCAAGTCTCATAGTTTTGTACTGTTTTTATGCATATTATGCTTGATTTCACCTTGATCTTGTCTTCGAGTTGTCTTAAGTTCATTTCAGGTACTTTTGATGATTTTGAGGTGAAATGCGATGTATTTGAGCCTTTGACACGCGTATCATAGCTTGGCCAAATGTTTCAAGTCACTCATAAAGATCCCATAGAGTGCAGAAAAGGATAGAAGCGAAAAGAGGAATGCATGGTCTCATATTCGACCGAATCTAAGACACATTTGGTTGAATGCATGACACACTTCAGAGCATTTAACCCTTGGTCACTAGGAATGCCGAATGGAACTCATTCAGGTGAATGAGCTTCCATTCGGCCGAATAAACCTCTACATTCAAGCAAATGCTGGATAGAGATCGATTATTTGGATCCTCTAGAATGGGCGAAAGGATGTGCATTCGGGCGAATGGAGTTGTATTCGGCCAAATGGGCCTTGAATTCGGTCGAATAATAGTGTTAACTGCAAAACAACTACCTCTTTTTAAGGCCAGCCCATATGTATATTAGGGTTTTTATAGGTTTTTCATGTTTTGTTATAAATACCCCTCCCTCTGATGAGAGGAGGGGCTACTAAGTTTTATATTTTATGCACTTTTAGTTTTCTTTAGCCTCCAAATTCTTTTAGTTTTAGCTTTCGGTTTTCAGTTTTCTCAAGACTTTATCGTTCGAATTCAGTTTGTGGATATCAAATTGAAGGTTTTGTGAGTTTTTATCTATTCCGTTGCTCTTAATTCATTTGCTTTATTTCATTGCATGTTTAGTTCTATATTTATCATTTATTAGCATAATTTTGATTTGCTTTCATTCTCGAGATTTCCTTCCATGTTCGTTTCATTTGTATTTTTGAATATCTTTATGTTTTTAAGCATGAATATGTGTGAGTAGTTCCTTTAGGGGTTTTTATTGGTGAAACCCTAGGAAAAGCTATGATCTTTATTTCTTAAGGTTGTAGGAATGATGATAATAAATAGTTTCGGAATCAGATGTGAATCTTGTCCTGCCACTCCTTTGGAGACATAGGGCGATTATAGATCGTTCGTTGTAATTTGTGGAATCACCAACTTCCTCTCGTAATGGGTGCTCTCCTTCGTGCGAATGGTTGAAAGGCTCTAAAAACTCGAAGCTTCTGATATGGGCGAAGGACAATACCATTCGACCGAATACACTATTCATTCGGCCGAATACAATATTCATTCAGCCGAATGGCTCTTGTTTTCAAAGTTTTTGGTTCTTTCTTTAGTCGGTCCTTGAGGGTTTTCTAGGGTTTTACCCCCTTATGTCCCTAGGGTATAAATACCCTCTTGCTCTGTAAAAAATCCCTCATGCCTACTTTGAGAGCTCTTGTGCCTCAACCTAGAACATCAGTTTAATTCTTTCCATTTAATTCATGCATTAGTTTAGATTTATAGCTTTCATTGTTCTCCTTTTCAAGCTATGTATTTCGAATTCAGAATTACTTTCGTTCACGCAATTTCAATCACGTAAATTATCATTTCGTTTATTGTTCTATTTTGTTTGATGCTTTCATTTATCACTTTTGGTAATTTCATTGATCTTGGTATTATCGTTGCTCCATTTACAGCTTTGATAGAGTAGTTGTTGGTTTTGTTATAGTTCTTCATTTTCCCCTTTTCTTTCCCGTGTTCATTTACGTCAAATTGTTTTTGTTTACAATCATGTTCTTGTTCATTGTTTATGCCCTAGTTTTCATTACTATGAGTGAGTAGTTTTCTTAGGGTTTTGATTGGTGAAACCATAGGTTGGCTCATTCTTCATGTTTAGACTTAGGGTATGAGATTGTTGATGATTGATTGATTGACATTCAAGGCAAAGCTTGTCCTGCCACTCCTTAGGAGACATAGGGAGATTATAGGTTGTTCATGTGATTTATAAGGTCATAAACTTCCTCTCGTCATCTTGAGTGTCTTCATTGATTATTGATCGATTTCCCTTATCTTAGTGTATTTGTTAGTTCGATTGTCCTTCCTATGGTGGAACTAATCTATCCCTGTTTTTCTTCCATAGCATATTATTGTCTTTATTCTTGCTTTATTTTTCTGTTATTAGTATAGTTCAATCACTTTTCAAATAAACGCTTTACATCAAGTCTAAAACCTATCATCCCTTGTCCTTGTATTTCGACCCCTGACTTTCCATTACACTAGTTGTAGTAGTATTAGGGTGTTTATAAATATTATTTGTGTAACTAGTCTTTTAGTTAACAACCTAAAAGTTGGTTATTGAAATGGCGTCGTTGCCGGGGATAAGGCATTATGTTTAGATTATAGTCTTTCTGTAATTTATTTCTGTCTTATTTTTTTTTTGGTTTTGCTAGTCAGGGCTTACGCTTGGTCTCTAGTGTTGTGTGCATGTCCTATAGTACACGTAGATCAAATAACCAGCTAGAACCATACGACCCTGAGATTCAACGTAGTAAGCGGCGAGTTCCATCCCAAATTCTGTCATAACAAAATACTACAAACCCTCCTACACCAGCAATGGACGAAAACCATCAATTATTTGGTCAATTTGGGACACCTAGTTCCCAAGAATTTCAAGGGGGTGTAGTGTTACCCATAGCTCCAAATCCTTATCACATACATACTCAATTCACCCTGATGGTGAAGGAGACCCCTTTTTACGGTTTGAAAAATGAATGCCCTCTCAACTACTTGGAAGCATTCTCAGATATTTGCAGTCTTATTCCTCCATGCCCCAACTGTCTGGACTATGTGCGAATGCACTTATTTCACCTGAGTCTAACTGGAGAAGCTAAGGATTGGTATAAATTCTTAGAGCCTAACTCAATCATTAATTGGGCTCAATTGAAGACAGCTTTTCTAGAAAGGTTCTATCCCACGGTTCGAACCCAAGATTGGCGCAAGAAAATTGCGTCATTCACTCAAGAGGATGATGAGAACCTTAGTGCTACTTGGAGTCGGTTTAAGAGAATGATAAGAGCATGCCCCCATCATGAGTACGGGGAGAACCATCTCAATACATTCTTCTACGATGGTCTAAATGACTCCACCAGGGCACTTCTAGACTCGGCTATTGGTGGCCAACTCTCTAAGGTCCCATGCAATCAGGTGAAGGCTAAGATTGAGGAGGTGGCCAAAAATAGCTCTTGGGGAGAAGCAAGAGGTAACGAACTACCGAAAGGAGCGATGGATTCAAGCAACTTAGATACGGTTAGTTTAAAAATCGAGGCTATCATGGATAATAAACTGTCCAAGCTCAAAATTACCCAAGGTAGCTCCAATGTATCATCGGTTAAAGATATGCCCTTTTCATGTAGAATCTGCGGGGGCACCAATCATGATACATCCTATTATGGGGGTTCGAATTATGAGTATGTAATGGCTATTAACTATGGGGAGTATAATGAAAAAGGAACCCCGGTCATGAACTATGATGGTTACGGGTATAATCCTGATTATGTGGTAGCTGTGGGGTATGGTGGTCAAAACCAAGGGTTTTCTGAACAAGGTTCTTACAACAATCAACCCTTTAGACCTCCCTTCAATCCTGATTCTAACCAAGGAAACTTTAACTAAGGATACAACTCCAACAATCAAGCAAATGTGAGTTTTCCTAGGCCGAATGGGAATATGCCATATCCTCAAGCGCCAAGGCCCAACCACAACCCCAACCTACCCTATCCATCTACACAGCCACCACCAAACCTGCCTCTAAATCATGATTACCTTTCCACCCAGGTGAACTACCTTGTGCAACAAAATACAACCCTCTCCCAGATAAATCAAACCATGATCACTTAAATGCAACAACTTCAAGCAAAACAGAAGTTGTTTGAGTCCCAGCTTGCTTAGATGGCTAGTCCACCTTTATCATTGCTATTCCCACCTCACCCTCAACAACACCCATCCACCCAACCTCCATGACAAAACACTCTTGACTCTAACCCCAAACATCACACATGCAAGGCGATCTTTCTAAGATCAAGAACCTCATATTCAGGTCTAGTTATAGCTCCTCGAGATGATTTAGGGGAAGGGTCCTCAAAGGATAGTGGTTTTCAAAGAGAAACTGAGCTTAAGGAGGATCTTAAGGGGAGAGAAGAGAAGGAGGGTAGTGAAGAGGATTAGGAAAACAATGTTAAAGAAGATGGGTATGAGAGGAAGGAGAATGATGAGGACGAGAGATGGAGGGAGATATAGGAAAGGAGGAAACTTAGCATCAACATGCTCTGCCTCTACCTTTTTCTTACAAAAATGTAGAGAAACAACTGCAAGAAAAGTTTCTCAAATTCCTAGAGCATAAGCACCAGCTTGAAATAAAGATACCATTCTTATAGGCCATGAAGCAAATGCCTCAATACGCTAAGTATCTGATACCCTTTTAGGAAATAAGAGAAAGGTTAGGGGTAAAGTGATTAGTTTGCCAAAGAAGGTGACTACCATCATTTAGGGCACCTGGGCCAAGAAAGAAAAGGCTAGAGGACCCTTTGTGCTCCCTGTCACCCTTAGAAAACTCAATTCTAAGGGAGCACTTGCTGACCTTGGGGCATCCATTAGCCTAATGCCAATGTCCATTGTCAAACATTTGACCTTTGAGCTCAAGCCATCAAAGAAAACCATCTAACTAGCCGACCGTAGTATAAAGGTGACATGTGGGGAGTTTGAGGACCTTCTAATTCAAGTAGGGAACATTATGGTTCCATGTGACTTCATGGTGCTTAATATGGTTGAGGATCCTTATACCCCCCCCCATCTCATGGAGGGATGCTTTGAAAACTTTGGGAGCCTTGATAAACTATGAATCAGAGACTATCACTGGGAGGGTGGCCTAAGAAGAAGTTATATTTGCCTTTTCTAAGTCTTCTAAGGAACCCATGGTCAAACAGATCTGCTCCTTTGATGTTTTAGAGAATATTATTGAACAAAAGGGGGATGGGTGTGATATTTATGCTGCCTCGGTATTGGTTAAGGTGACGGAGGAGGAGGAAACAATCAAGAATGTTGTTTTTGATGTTGAAAAGGATATTGTTCGAATGGAAGAATACTGTGAAAAGTCTAAGGGAGCTGACAAGCCAACCCAAAAAAGAAGAGGGCTAAAATTGAAAAAAATCTAAGGAGAGACCGATGGCTCCACCCTGGCTTGGGGGAGTCCCACATTATAGCCCACCTCCCGATGACCCCAGCTCTAATTTGCTTACTTTTGCTACAGCTGCTCGGTGGAGAGTTTTAACTCCCCACGCTAGAGGTGATGGAGATGCTAGGAGTGAGTCCACTCCTACGACAGGTATAATTTTTTCTTTTTCTTTTTCTGTATAAACTTATGGCTAACTGTGTCAAACTTACCAACGTTAAACAAAAGTACTTACGGGAGATAACCCGATGTTTTTTTATTTGTTTGTTTGTATAGAAATAGTTTCTATAATGCTGACTTTTCTCCCTTTGGTTCTCTTCTTCATCTTTCCCAAGTGCCGAGATGGCTCTTGAGCTAGCCTTGGGGAGGGTCCTTGTGTTTTCAAAGTTTCGAAAGATCCGCATTATTGAATCTATTGCCTTGGTTTTTGTTTTAGTTTTTTTTTTGCATGTTTAGGTGTGTCAAGTTGATGTGCTTGAGTTATGAAACTGATATGCAAGCTTCTGATGTGTACATTTTAGTGGTCCTATGCATACTCACGTTTTCCTAGTGAGGATTCAGCATTTTAGGACTCCATTGTGAGTCCTATGTCATCGAGTGCTAGTTAGAGAATCTAAGTATTATGTCTGTTCTCTTCCAGCATAGTCTTCTTTTCTAAAGGTCAGGGATGATAACACGTTTGTAGTTACAACTACATGACCAAATTGCTTACCATGAATATTGATTAACTTTAGGGTAACCCAATTTTGTGCCTTTACCTTTTCTTCATAGCTATATTACCTAACTCCACATGAGCCAAATATTCCCTCTCTTTACCTAGAGGATAGTCAAGTGATCACAGTGAAGTGGTGCCCGTTACATTGTGGTGAATGATTTTGGTTGGAAAAGTCGTAGTCGGATGATATGACTCTATACATTACTCCTAGTATATTTCAGAAACATTAACATGAAAAAAACAAAAAAAACAAAAAAAAACAAAAAAAGAGACAAGAAAAAGAAAATAAATAGAAAAAAAGCAAAAGAAAAATTCGAGAATAAAGTTGGTGTAATGTATTAGAGTTCATTTATGCGTATCTTGAAGACTTTGGGAGTGGCGTTGCTATTGGAACTCGTAGTTATCCTTGGTTTCATTACCACGGATTGCTTACTATCCTCTATTTTAACTCCACATCCCCAAATTTTACCCTACCTTGATCCTAGCCTACATTGCAACCATTTTCAAACCTGTTCTACTTGGCCTGATTAGCAAGTTCTGTGCTAGAGAGTAGATAAGATACAATTCCCGAGATTTCTCCCTATTTAGTTTTTAATTTCCTAGCTCATCTTTAGTCGAATGATTTTGAGCAAAACAAATACCTTATTAAAGACACGAGCGTATCAGAAATTTCCCACATCTTTTGGAAAATAGCCTGGGGAGCATAGACTTATGACCTCATTAGGTAGAGGGTAGCATGGCCTGTGTTGTAGGTTTTCCAGTGATCCTGAGTCTGTGGAAAGCGTTATTCATCTTGGTATTATGCTCTATTGAGCCCATTGTACTTGTACACCCATGGCAGGGGAAGAGTTTTGCGCGTACACAGCTGGCATTGTCTTGTTTTCCACTCACCTTGTTCTTTATATGTTTTGCTCGTTGTGTTGCCTTGCTAGTTCCTTTGCTAGGGACTAGCAAAGGTTTGGCTTGGGGGAAGTCGAAGTGATGGGTTTAGAGCTCGTTTACAACCCTATTTCAGTGTCGAGTCTCGCGGTTTCAAATTGATTTTATGCACATAACATTTGATTTTACCTTGATCTTGTCCTCAAGTTGTTTTTAGGTCATTTCAGGTAATTTTGAGGAATTCAAGGTAAAATACGATGTGTTCGAGGCTTTGACACTCTTATCAAGAGTTTAGATGCACGTATCATAGCTTGGGCACGTGTTCCAAGTCACTCTCAAAGATCCCACAAACTCCAAAAGCCATTAGACACTTCAAAGAAGTTGTTCAGCAACGTTCTGGTTCAAATTCGACCGAATCTTACATACATTCGGTCGAATGGAAGATAGGAACTCAATCATACGACTCAAGCTCTCAGGAAAAGCCGAATAGACTCTTATTCGGCCAAATCAAGGCCCATTTGGTCGAATGGGTGCTCTTCTTCGTGTGAATGGTGGACAGGCTCTAAAAACTCAAAGCTTCTCATATGGGCGAAGGCCAATACCATTCGGCCGAATACACTATTCATTCGGCTGAATACAATATTCATTCGGCCGAATGCCTCTTGTTTTCGAAGTTTTTGGTTCTTTCTTTAGTCGGCCCTTGATAACCGGTATTTTAGGTCATTAACTAAAAGACAAGTTATGCAAACAAATATTATTCCGACCTACGAACTATACGAGTATAGTGGAGTAGGGGGTCGAACCACAAAGAAAGGGTATATCAAGACTTTAACTCTTAACACAACCGGACTATTTGGATTTGGAAATTCAAATAAAACTAATAAGTAGAAGATAGAAGACGATAAATCATGAAGGAAATCAAATAGAGAAAAACGGGGACAAGATTTGATTCATCCTAGGAATGAAGCTTTCAAAACCGAACAAGATGGGTTAGAGAAAATATGATAATAACTAGCATGGACATCCAAGAATACGAGAGGAAGTTGGTGATTCCACAAATCACAACAAACAACCTTTAATCGCCCTATGTCTCCAGAGGAGTGGCAGGACAAGATTCGCATCGGATTCTGAAACTATTTATTATCATCGTTTCTAAAACCTTAAGCAATAAAGATCATAGGTTTCCTAGGGTTTCACCAATCAAAACCCCTAAAGGAATTACTCATACATATTCATGCTTAAAAACATAAAGATATTCAACAACGCAAAAGAAATGAACATGGAAGGAATTCACGAGAATGAAAGCAAAAACAGAAATTAGGTCCCATGCAATCAGGTGAAAGCTAAGATTGAGGAGGTGGCCAAAAATAGCTCTTAGGGAGGAGCAAGATGTAATAGATTACTGAGAGGAGCGATGGATTCAAGCAACTTGGATACGATTAGTTCAAAAACCAAGGCTATGATGGATAAGAAACTGTCCAAGCTCAAAATTACCCAAGGTAGCTCCAATGTATCATCAGTTAAAGATATACCTTTTTCATGTAGAATCTGCAGGGGCACCAATCATAATACATCCTATTGTGGGGGTTCGAATTCTGAGCATGTAGCGGCTTTTAACTATGGGAAGTATAACGAAGAAGGAACCCCAGTCATGAACTATGATGGTTATAGGTACAATCCCGATTATGTGGCAGCTGTGGGGTATGGTGGTCAAAACTAAGGGTTTGCTCAACAAGTTTCTTACAACAATCAACCCTTTAGACCTCCCTTCAATCCTGATTCTAACCAAGGAAACTTTAACCAAGGATACAACTCCAATAATCAGGCAAATGGGAGTTTTCCTAGGTCGAATAGGAATAGGCCATATCCTCAAGCGCCAAGGCCCAACCCCAACCTACCCTATCCATCTACATAGCCACCACCAAACCTACCTCCAAATCATGATTACATTTCCACCCAAGTGAACTCCTTTGCGCAGCGAAATACAACCCTCTCCTAGATAAATCAAACCCTGATCACTCAAATGCAACAACTTCAAGCACAATAGATGTTGTTTGAGTCCCAGCTTGCTCAGATGGCCAGTCCACCTCCACCATTGTTATTCCTAACTCACCCTCAACAACACCCATCCACCCAACCTCCACCATAAAACACTCTTGACTCCAACCCTAAACATCACACATGCAATGCAATCTTTCTAAGATCGGGGACCTCATATTCAGGTCCAGTTGCAGCGCCACGATATGATTTAGGGGAAGGGTCCTTAAAGGATAGTGGTTTTTAAAGAGAAACTAAACTTAAGGAGGATCTTGAGGGGAGAGAAGATAAGGAGGGTAGTGAAGAGGATTGGGAAAACAATGTTAAAGAAGATGGGCATGAGAGGAAGGAGAAAGATGAGGAAGAGAGATTGAGGGAGATATAGGAAAGGAGGAAACTTGAGCATCAACATGCTCCGCCTCTACCTTTTCCTTACAAAAATGTAAAGAAACAACTGCAAGAAAAATTTCTCAAATTCCTAGAGCATAAGCGACAGCATGAAATAAAGATACCATTCTTAGAGGCTATGGAGCAAATACCTCAATATGCTAAGTATCTGAAAACCCTCTTAGGAAACAAGAGAAAGCTTAGGGGCAAAGTGATAAGTTTGCCAAAGCAGATGAGTTCCATCATTCAGGCCACCTAGGCTAAGAAAGAAAAGGCTAGAGGACCCTTTATGCTCCCTGTCACCCTTAAAAAACTCAATTCTAAGGGAGCACTCGCTGACCATGGGGCCTCCATTAGCCTATTGCCGATGTCCATTACCAAACAACTGACCTTTGAGCTCAAGCCATCAAAGAAAACCATCCAACTGGCCGACCGTAGTATAAAGGTGCCATGTGGGGAATTTGAGGACCTTCCAATTCAAGTAGGGAACATTCTAGTTCCATGTGACTTCGTGGTGCTTAATATGGTTGAGGATCCTTATACCCCCCCTCATCTGAGGGAGGGATGCTTTGAATACTTTG
This sequence comes from Dysphania ambrosioides, assembly GCA_026401315.1. NCBI lineage: Eukaryota > Viridiplantae > Streptophyta > Magnoliopsida > Caryophyllales > Amaranthaceae > Dysphania > Dysphania ambrosioides. The sequence continues at coordinate 17,873,008 of CM048666.1, forward strand.
GGTGCCTTGATAGATTATGAATCAGAGACTATCACTGTGAGGGTGGCTTAAGAAGAGGTTGTATTTGCCTTTACTAAGTCTTCTTAGGAACCCATGATCGAACAGATCTACTCCTTTGATGTTTTTGAGAATATTATTGAATAAAAGGATGATGGGTGTGATATTTATGCTATCAGGTATTGTTAAAGGTGACGGAGTAGGAAGAAACAATTAAGAACGTTGTTCTTGATGTTGAAAAGAAGATTGTTCGAATGGAAGAAGACTGTGAAAAGTCTAAGGGAGCTGTCAGCCCGCAAAAAGAAGAGGGCTAAAAATGAAAAAAATCTAAAGAGAGATCGATGGCTCCACCCTAGCTTGGGGGAGTCCCACATTGTTGAGTTCCTTAAGTTTTGATGTTTTGAATGATGACAAATAGTTACAGGAAACAGGTCACAGGAAGTTCGAACTGTCTCCATGACTTCTATGTTGTAAAACAGTCACATATTATCTATTGCATGTTAACCATGTTATATGTGCAGTAGTTAAGCTGATTCCAAGACTTGGAGCATAGAAGCCTTTCGAAGACATTCGAAGAAAGATACTTTGCTCAAGATGAAGCATTCAAGGAAGATTCAAGTCTTGAGGATTACATGAAAAGAAGATCATTTGTACTTTACTGTTAATCTAGTTTTTCATGTAATATGCTCCGTAGTATGACTTATATGAGTAGGTAATATAAGTGCTTTAAGTGTGATAAGTCATGTTATGAATTCTGGTACAAAGCTGGAACAAAATTCATCACTTACTAAATTCAGGGAACCAGGTTCAGGGAACCGGGTTTACTGAATGGAATATCAAGCTGCGTATCTTTGAAAAGATTTTGTAAAAATATTTTCTAAAGAATTATTTTTGGAAAATATATTGAGCAGCTGGTAGATTAGATGAGAATATATTGATTACCTAAAAACTAGGTGTATTTACCTTATTTGATTTTATCTATATGATTAAGTCAAATAAGATAAATACTTTCCTAAACTCACATAAGGTGACAGCTCAAAAGATTATGTGATTTTAGGAAAGCCAGGGTTTTTGTAATCACATATATAAACTCATCTAATCAACCTAATTCCTAGAGCCTCTCACGTGAAAAAAACTGAGTTTATCTCTAGAGAGCATTATACACACTTAAGCATAAAAACCTTTCATTAAGTCATATACACGAGCACCATTAGAACTTATATTTTTCTCTCATATTAGCTTTTAGAAGCAAGATAAAAGGAGAGTTTAATTCTGTAAAAAGCCTTCAACGGAGGGGTTGATAGGCTGGGAGAGTGTTTGTGAGTTCAAACACAAAATGACTTATTAGTGTAAGTCGAGTGCACACTCGGAGTAGAGTGTGGGGTGAACTGGTTCCCGGAGTAGGGAAACAGTTGAGTGTCTGTGTTCTTTGTTTTTTGAAGTAGATTAATAAAAGAGAATAGAGTAGGAGGATGTAGGCCTGAGTTGGCTGAACCTCGTTAAATTGTGTGTCTTCCTTCATTACTCTACGTACATTCCGCTGCTAAATAGGAACCAGCACAACTGGTTTCCCCCACTGATCGAAACAGGGAGAAAAATAGGCCAAGACTATTTAACACTCAATTCACCCCCACCCCCCTCTTGAGTGCTCTAAAACCTTCAATTGGTATCAGAGCCTAGGCTTCTCATAAGAGTAACATCTAGAGAAGTCAAGTATGAGTACTCATGAATTGAACGCTATGAGCTACGACAATAAGACAACAAAGTTCAATGGTAACAACTATGCTTGGTGGAAAAACAGGATCAAGAATGTGATCATGGGAATTGATTATGAATGTTGGCTAGTTGTCAAAAATGGTCCCAATATCATTTTCAAGATAGATGAAGAGGGAAATAGGATTCCAAAGAAAGATAGTGAACTAGTTACTGCTGATTATAAACTGCTGGAGAAGAATGCCAAAGCAATGTCAATTCTACAACAGGCTATAGGTGAGACTGAAACAAACCGGATCTCAGGTTGCAGCAATGCAAAAGAGATTTAGGATACCCTCGAACTTGCTTTTGAGGGAACCAGCGAGGTAAAAAGGTCCAAAATTGATTTACTTATGTCTAAGTATGAATTGTTTGCTATGAATAATAATGAAAGGATTAATGACTGTTTTCGTAGATTTATGACAATAGTTAATGATCTTAGATCTCTTGGTAAGAACTTTTCTGATGAGGATCTTGTGAGAAAAGTTTTGCGCAGTTTGACAGATGCATGGACATCCAAGGTAACAACAATATATGAGGCAAAGGATTTATCAACTCTATCTCTGGAACAACTGATTGGTTCCCTCATGACTCATGAAATGCTGATTGATTCTAAGTCTGAGAAGGAACCAGCTAGAGGAACAGCTCTTAAGGGAACAATAGAAGAAGAATAAGATGAGATTGGCATGATTGCTAAAAGATTTGAAAGAACTCTTCGTGATCAAAGGAAGAATTTCAAAGGTAAGGACTTTAAGAAATCTAACTCTTCTTTTGTAGGTTGCTTCAAGTATGGAGATAAGGGACATCTTATTCGAGATTGCCCTAAGTGGAAGGACAAACAATCCAAATCTGGAGATTAATGGGCCTTCAAAAATGCAATGATAGCAGCCCTATGGGGTGATTCTGATTCAGGGTCTGATGAAGATGAGGAATCACCTAACTCTGATGTTTGTTTGACTGCCTTCACCAACATTCAGGGAAACATCACTAACTCAGGAACCAGAGGGGGAACCAGTACATTCAGAAAATGCTTAATGGCAAAAAAGGATGTGCTACACGAACACAAGGTAAACTTAGAACAAGTTAGGAAAGATATGCATGACTATGATAGAGATAATATGCTTGAATGTATTGACTCTTTATTAGATGAATGCTATAAACTTGGTGAAACTTACATAACTCGCAAAAGAAAACTTAAAGAAAAACGTGTTGAATGTGAAATTATTGTTGCTAGTTGTGATCACCTAGAAGAAGTTTGCTTTGAATTGAAAAATCAAGTAGCTGAACTAGAGGTTAAATTGGACAAGTGTAAGGTGGAACTGGAGAAGGAAAGGTCTTCTAAATATGACTGTCCTAGTGATGATAAGGAAGATCTAACCTCCTAGCTCCCCAGAGACTTATCAACTGCTAGTGAATCTCTTAATTTTTCAGTAGCTATAGGTAAAGCAAATTCCTGTAGTAGAACTTCCTTGTTGAAAGCCTTTGAAATATTGGCTCACAACTTGGAAGAAATACACAAAGAATTTGTTTCACTTAAGGCTTCTCAGTTCACTGTTTCCCCTACAGGTACCAGTGTTAAGATTAGTGATGAAATAGATAAGTATAAAGGTACTATTTGTGATTTGTATGCTAATTGTTGACATGACTATTGATCATATGGTTTCGAAACTTAATTTATAACTTGAATCCTTAAAAAGTGATTTTGATTTTCTAAAAGATAAAAACAAGTTGTTGATTAAGAATCTTGAAACCAGAGAGAAAGAACTTCATGATACTCATAGACATGTTGAAAAATTATTGACTGCATAGGAAACTTTGAATTCTTTAATTTCATTTAAAAGTTACAAAGGAAGAGTTGGTCTTGGATATACTAAACAGAGAACTAGGACTAACTGGTCCCCCAGGGAAACCACGTGGGTTAAAGAATTCAAAAGAGGTAAGTATGTAATGACTAAAGAGATGCATGTTTGTTATCATTGTGGAATGAATGGGCATAAGATACATGAGTGTCCTGCTAAGAAGAACAGTGAGAATAAGAACAATAAACATATGGAGGTGGTCTGGAGAAGAAAAGACCAACAAGAGCCTAATGTCGTTGAAAAGGGTCCCAAACATGTTTGGGTTCCTAAAACTAATGTTTGATTTGTTCTTGCAGGCTAAAGTGAAAGGAGATACCTATTGGTATTTGGACAGTGGTTGCTCAAGACACATGTCCGGGGATAAAAGTCAATTCCTTTCACTAGTAGCCTTTGACGGTGGAAGTGTCACCTTTGGAGATAACAGCAAGGGAACCATCACTGGTTTAGGTAAGGTAGGTAAGACACTTTCAAATGCAATTGATGATGTATATTATGTTGAGGGCTTACAACATAATCTCTTGAGTATTTCTCAATTATGTGACAAAGGTAATAGAATTGAGTTTCAAGCTAATCTTTGTCATATAGTTAATTCTCAAACAGGTGAACTTGTATGTGAGGGAACCAGGAAGCATGATGTTTACATCACCTTTATGGATAAAATTCCTCAAGACAAGCTAATCTTTGTTTGAATGTTGTTTCTGACAATAACCAATGGATTTGGCATAAGAGATTTGGACATACTAGCTTGACACTTTTGAACAAATTAAGGTCTCGTGATTTGGTGGTTGGACTTCCTAACATCACTTATGAGGTAGATAAAGTTTGCTCAGAATGTGTTAAGGGGAAACAGGTCAAAATCTCTTTTAAGCCTAAAACTGTTTTGAGTACCAGCAGACCCTTCGAACTTGTACACATTGATTTGTGTGGTCCCATGAGAATACAAAGTTGAAGAGGACATAGATATGTCTGTGTTATGGTTGATGATTATTCCAGGTACACTTGGGTAATAATGCTACATTCAAAAGATGAAACGTTCGATGAGTGGGTAGCATTGGTGAAGCAAGTGGAGAACCAGCTCTCTCACAAGCTAGTCTCGGTAAGATCAGACCATGGTATTGAATTTGATAATGCTAACATTGTTGAATATTTTAGGGAACAGGGAAAATGGTGTTGTTGAAAGAAAGAATAGAACTCTTGAGGAGATGGCTAGAACAATGCTCATTGAGAGTGGTCTCCCTAAGAGTTTCTGGGGTGAAGTTGTGGACACTACTTGCTATATTTTAAATAGAGGTCTCATTAGACCAAAGTTAAATAAGACTCCCTATGAACTCCTTAGAGCTCGAAAGCCTAATATTGCATACTTTCGTGTATTTGGATGCAAATGTTATATTCATAACAATGGGAAGAACCAGCTTGATAAATTTGATCCTAGGAGTGATGAGGGAATCTTTCTTGGATATTCTCCTTAAAGCAAAGCATATAGAGTCCTTAATAAAAGGACTTTGTGTGTTGAGGAGAGTGTGCATGTCATCTTTGATGAATTTAACATGTCTTCTGAGATTACGCAGGTACAACCTGATGAAATGATTGGATTGATGGAGTTTACTGGGAACCATGATACTGGTCCCCTAAATGAAGTGCAAGCAGATCTAGGCTCACTTGATACTCCACAAAATAATGATAATGAGGAGCCTAGAGAAGAAAATAAAGAAAATTCAGAAGAGGAACCAAGACCAAATAGTTCCTTAAGTGACAAACAGGTAAGGAGTTCAGGGGGGAATGAATGAAGATGCCTCCCCTGAACCTGAGGTAAGTAATGTTAATGGAAATAGCGTGAATATAAATCTTACTGGTTTCGAAGAAATTGATGAGATTCGTGATCATGCTGGTTCCCAATCAAATGAAGAAGCACAAAATGATTTCTCTTTTAAAAGTTTCAAATATCAATCTTCTTATCCTCCAAATCAGATCATTAGTGATATTAATAAAGGAGTTTAAACGAGAAGAAGTATTTTTCAAAACTTTTGTGTCATTTATTCTTTCCTGCCTAATATTGAGCCAACTGACTATAAAATGGCACTAACTGATCCTGATTGGGTTCTAGCAATGCAGGTTGAATTAAATCAGTTCCATAGGAACCAGGTTTGGCATCTTGTACCTAGACCAAAGGATAGGTCAGTTATTGGTACAAAATGGGTCTTCAGAAACAAATTGGATGACCTAGGTACAATAGTCAGAAACAAAGCCAGGCTAGTGGTGCAAGGTTACAATCAACAAGAAGGGATTGACTGTGATGAGACTTTTGCACCAGTAGCTAGGCTAGAGGCAATTAGGATTTTAATTGCATATGCTGCTCACATGAATATGAAATTGTTTCAGATGGATGTAAAGACTGCCTTCCTAAATGGATATTTGAAGGAAGAGGTATATGTAGAGCAGCCACCTGGTTTTGAAGACAGGCTATTTCCCCAACATGTTTACAGGTTAGACAAAGCTCTATATGGATTGAAGCAAGCTCCAAGAGCTTGGTATGAAAGATTGTCTAAGTTCTTGATGGAGAATGATTACAAGAGGGGAACAGTAGACAAGACATTGGTTATCAAAGCCAGGGGGAACAACTTGATTATAGTACAAATTTATGTTGATGATATCTTATTTGGTGCTACTAATCAAGTACTATGTGATGAGTTTGCTAATCTTATGCAGAGTGAGTTTGAAATGAGCATGATGGGAGAACTAGGATTTTTTCTAGGATTGCAGATTAAGCAAATGGAGAATGGAACCATGATACATCAGAAAAAATACTTGAAAGAACTGCTGAAGAAATTTGGCATGGAAAACAGCAAGGCTTATGATACACCTATTCCCACATCCACAAAATTAGATAATGATCTAAAGGGAAAAGATGTTGAAGCCACACTTTATAGAGGAATGATTGGTTCCCTTCTCTATCTAACAGCTAGTAGACCTGATATTGTGTTTTCTGTTGGATTGTGTGCTAGGTTTCAAAGTAATCCAAAGGAATCTCACTTGAAGGCTGTTAGAAGGATACTTAGGTATCTTATGGGAACAACAGATTTATGCTTGTGGTACCCCAAAGGGAGTGCAATTGATCTTATTGGGTACACTGATGCAGACTATGCTGGATTTCTTGTTGATAGAAAAAGCACATCAGGTATGGCACACTTTCTTGGCTCCCGTCTAATATCATGGGGTTCTAAAAAGCAAAACTCAGTGGCCTTATCCACAGTAGAGGCAGAATATATTGCAGCAGCTTCATGCTGCTCCCAGCTACTGTGGGTAAGGAACCAGCAGAAGGATTTTGGTGTTGTTTATAATAGTGTTCCTATATTTTGTGACAACACTAGTGCAATTAATATTTCTAAGAATTCAGTTCAGCATTCCAAAACCAAACATATAGAGATTAGACATCATTTTCTGAGAGATAATGTAGAAAAAGGTTTAGTGGAAGTATTGTTTTGCAAAAGTGAAGATCAAATAGCTGATATCTTCACAAAACCCTTGTGTAGAGAATTTTTTTGTAATTTAAGAATCTTACTAGGTCTAGTTAGATTTTAGTCCTTGGCTTCATCTATTTCCCTCAATGATTGGTTAGAATGGTATTCTCTTGTGTAGTATGTGTACATACCTATGTCGAAATCCTTCAAGTTTTATGTAAATGTTTTGAGATCTCAAAAGGATTAAAAATCATTATTGCAAGAAATAGGTGAAATTAAACTAAGTTGCCAGAAACAGAATGAAGTGGTTTTAATCATGTATCAGGAAAGGGAAACAGCAGATCAGCACTGATATGTCTTCCGAATAATATTTTCATATCTTTGGAAGATTATTATAAGATATTTTTCCTTTTAGAAGGAAATAATCTTATTTCAGTCATTTACCATAAAAATAATGGCAAATCAATCACTTGCCTAGTTTATAGGATGGTTAAGATATTTATGGTAAGTAATGATAGCTATCTTTTCAATTTTTAAAACTTGTCATACTTATCAAATCACTTAACCGTCATATTTTTTTGAATTTCCATATTTCTGTTATGCTTCAAATATATATATAACCCTTTGTGCAGCTTCATTACTTCTCATTCATCACTCTCCTTCTCTCTTATGTGTGTTGCTCAACCATCAGAGTGATATTCATCATCTTCATTCTCAAAATCTCTTTCACAATGGGAAGGAAGACTGTAGCTTCATCTAAGAGAGGCAGAGGAAAGGGGTCTGCTAGTGACTCCACTCAATCAAGAGGAACCCCCATCGATGTTCCACCCACCTCTCAACAAAAACAAACCCCAATTGAACCTTTATCACCCAATGTAGCTTCATCACCTTCAGAAACTCCTACCACAATCCCAGATTCCCCTAAAAAATCCTCCTCACCACCAAAATCGACCAAACCCTCATCAAAACAACCTAAGCCTATCTTCTATCCTCCAGAAACTGATGACTCTGTCATCAAGGAACCTGTACCATCTAAGGGGGAACAGGAGACTGAAGCTCAGCAATCTATGAGCCAAGGAGTTGAGGTTAGTAGTGCTGAAGAGCACAGTGACGAAGTGGAAGTGGTTGAGGTTACTGGGTTCAAAGAAGGATCACCAGATGAAAAGGTTAGGAGAAGTGGTCGTTTCACACGTTCTTTTGTAAAAAAGAAAATTGATGACATCCAGGAGGAACAGTCTACTGATTCTGTGCAAAGTAACAAGAGAAAGAAGTTGCCTGTTAAAACCACTCTTCCTTCAAAAGGTCAATCTGTAGAATCTATTCCTACTGGTTCTATTGATTTAAATTCTAGACTAGTGTTGTCTGGGTGTGGTGTTGAAAAAGGATATTTTGATATTGCTGCATTATCTGAGTTCAAGGAGTTGCTTGATTATCAAGGTTGGTTAATGTTGTTTGATGTTTGTGCTGCAAATGTGTCTGGAGTTAGGGAATTTTATGTTAATATCAAGCAAATGCCTGATATGTCCATAAATTCATGTGTGAATGGGGTTGATGTTAGTTTATCAGTTGCTTCTCTATCAAGTCTATTAAGTATACCAAGAGATGGCTTTGATAAGTACTCAGGTGACTGGTGGCCCATACTTGTTGGGGTCACACCAGAGGAGATATATGCTTTTATGTTTGGAGGGAAGATGCCCAAAAAGCCAGGGGTTCTTAAGTCTGTAAATTTGAAGGAACCAGTTACGCTTGTTCTACAATCTCTGTGTAACAAGGTTTTAATACCAAGGGCTCAGGGTAGAGGTACTGTAAGAATAATGGAAATGGTATTGATGTATTAGTTAATGAAGAAGGTGAAAATCAATCTTCTTGCATTAATGTTGGCCCATATGATGAATTGCCATGGATCATCTCATCATTCCTTGCCTTATGGATCCTTTATAACCCACCTGCTCAAATCTAACAATGTAACCCTGAGTGGTTCCACTGTCCCAGTTACAGTGTTTACCAGGGTCATTTTAAAGCAGAAGGGTTTAGACATAAGTGGGGATCAGCTGCTGTTCAAATCAGAGGAACCAGTGGAGGATGTGAGATCTCCAACAAAGAAGAATAAGAAAGTAGAGGAGCCAGTAGGTCAGGCTCTAGTCTTGAAAAGGTTGGAAGATCAGGAGATTTTGCTAAGAAAACATCATTGGTCTGGTTCAAGATTTATTCTCCTCTATTGATTCTAGGTTTATTAATCTAGAAAAGAAGCTTGCTGGTTCTCATGATCAAGAAGCACCTGGTACAAGTGCTGCTGCTCCACAGTCTCCTCCTGAAGAAGAGATGCATGATGCTGAGGAAGGAGATGAAGATGAGTAACCAGCTAATGATGGAGACCAGGATGAGAATGATGAAGATTGATTCTGCTTTCTGTTTTTTTTTTCCTACCCTATCTATTATGACTGATTCTGTTGATTTGCTTCTTCCCACTCCATGAACTGTAGATAACCGTTCTTTTAGGTCGTTTGACTAAAAGAATAGTTATGCAAACTAAATTTATAAACACTCTAATACTACTACAACTAGTGTAGTGGTAAGTCGGGGATCGAACCACAAGGACAAGGGGCGATAGCTTATAGACTTGATGTAAAGGATTTAAATGGGATTTGAAAGAATTATACTAATAACAGAAAAGGAAAGCAAGAACTTAAATGATGTTATGCTATGAAGGGAAAATGGGGATAGATTAGTTCCACCCTAGGAAGGACAATCAAACTATCAACATGCTAAATTAGGAGAAATCAGTCAACAATGAATCATGACACTCAAGATGACGAGAGGAAGTTTGTGACCCTATAAATCACACGAACGACCTATAATCGCCCTATGTCTCCAAAGGAGTGGCAGGACAAGATTCGCATCGAATGTCAGTCAATCAATTATTAACAATCTCAAATCCTAACTCTACGCATGAAGAATGAGCCAACCAATCAAACCCCTAAGAAGACTACTCACACATAGTAATAAAAGACATGATTGAAAGCATGAACGAATTGAATGGAAATGAACAAGAGAACGAAAACTAAGAACTATAACTAAACCGACAACTACTCTATTAAAATTGTAAACGAAACAATGATAATATCTAGAGGAATGAAATTAAGAAAAATAATACTTGAAAGCATTAAAAGGACTAAAACAGAAAAGAAACAATACCTTGTATAAATGAAACTACTTGAACGAAAGAGAAACTGAATCCGAAATACAAAGCTTGAAAACGAGAACAACAAAAGCTGTAAATCTAAACTAATGCATGAAAGAAATGAAAAGCTTTAAACTGATGTTCTAGGTTGAGGCACAAGAGCTCTCAAAGTAGGCATAAGGTTATGTACAGAGAAAAAGGGTATTTATACCCTAGGGACAAAAGGAGTAAAACCCTAGGAAAAACCCTCGAGCGCCGACTAAAGAAAGAACCAAAATCCGCAGGAAAGAAGGCCATTTGGCCGAATGAAGGGAGGATTCGGCCGAATGGGTGGCCATTCGGCCGAATGGCTATGCCATTCGCCTATATCAGAATCTTGGCGTTTTTGCACCCTGTCTACCATTCGGCCGAATGAGTGGAACCATTCGGCCGAATGGGTCTTGATTCGGCCGAATGAGTCTTCATTCGGCTATTCCTGAGAGCTTGATTTATGTGCTTGAATCCCTGTCTTCCATTCAACCGAATGGATGTCAGATTCGGTCGAATCTAAACCTAAACCTTGCTAAACAGTTCCTTTGAAGTGCCTAGTGGCTTTTAGAGTTTATGGGATCTTCGAGAGTGACTTGGAACGCATGCCCAAGCTATGATACGTGCATCCAAACTCTTGATAGAAGTGTCAAAGCCTCAAACACGTCTCATTTTACCTTAAAATCATCGAGATCCCCTGAAATGACCTAAAAACAGCTCGAGGACAAGATCAAGGTAAAATTGAATGTAAAGTGCACAAAACCAATATAAAAGCACGAGACTCGACACTAAAATGAGGTTGTAAACGTGCTCTAAAATGAGCACATCAACTGTTCTTTTGATATGGAGTTGGGGTCTTTAAATTATTGAACTTTGTTTAGTATTTGTTTTAAACAATTTTATGTCTGCTATGTCATGCTTAGTTTGACTAATCTATTTTTTGCAGCATTTAACTTGAATAGTGGTTGATGCCACTACATGGATGAGTACATTTAATAATTTGTGCATTTTATTTTTACTTGAGTATACTTTTTAATGATGCCAAAAGGGGGAAAGAGTTGAAGCTGAAGCCTAGGATCTTCTTAGCCCTTTAGGATTTTTAGATTAAGCTAAATAGGAGTCGAGTCAAGTTAACTTAGGAAATTTTTTTTTTCAGTGTGTGTTCATTTTTTTTCTTAAAGATTGTTGATGTACTCAATCCTAGTTGAGTACTTTATTGGAGTTTGTATGTTTTTAATGTGCTTGGATTGCAGGAACTTCAATTAGTTTATCATCATCAAAAAGGGGGAATTTATTGAGTTCCTTAAGTTTTGATGTTTAGAATGATGATAAACAGTTACAGGAAACAGGTCACAGGAAGTTGGAACTGTCTCCATGACTGCTATGTTGTAAAACAGTCACATATTATCTATTGTATGTTAACCATGTTATATGTGCAGTAGTTAAGCTAATTCCAAGACTTGGAGCATAGAAGCCTTTCGAAGACATTCGAAGAAAGATACTTTGCTCAAGATGAAGCATTTAAGGAAGATTCAAGTCTTGAGGATTACATGAAAAGAAGATCATTTGTACTTTACTGTTAATCTAGTTTTTCATGTAATATGCTCCGTAGTATGACTTATATGAGTAGGTAATATAAGTGTTTTAAGTGTGATAAGTCATGTTATGAATTCTGGTACAAAGCTGGAACAGAATTCATAACTTACTAAATTCAGGGAACCAGGTTCAGGGAACCGGGTTTACTGAATGGAATATCAAGCTGCGTATCTTTGAAATGATTTTGTAAAAATATTTTCTAAAGAATTATTTTTGGAAAATATATTGAGCAGCTGGTAGATTAGATGAGAATATATTGATTACCTAAAAACTAGGTGTATTTACCTTATTTGATTCTATATATATGATTAAGTCAAATAAGATAAATACTTTCCTAAACTCACATAAGGTGACAACTCAAAAGATTATGTGATTTTAGGAAAGCCAGGGTTTTTGTAATCACATATATAAACTCATCTAATCAACCTAATTCCTAGAGCCTCTCACGTGAAAAAAACTGAGTTTATCTCTAGAGAGCATTATACACACTTAAGCATAAAAAACTTTCATTAAGTCATATACACGAGCACCATTAGAACTTATATTTTTCTCTCATATTAGCTTATAGAAGCAAGATCAAAGGAGAGTTTAATTCTGTAAAAAGCCTTCAACGGAGGGGTTGATAGGCTGGGAGAGTGTTTGTGAGTTCAAACACAAAAGGACTTATTAGTGTAAGTCGAGTGCACACTCGGAGTAGAGTGTGGGGTGAACTGGTTCCCGGAGTAGGGAAACAGTTGAATGTCTGTGTTCTTTGTTTTTCGGAGTAGATTAATAAAAGAGCATAGAGTAGGAGGACGTAGGCCTGAGTTGGCTAAACCTCGTTAAATTGTGTGTCTTCCTTTACTACTCTACATACATTCCGCTGCTAAATAGGAACCAGCACAACTGGTTCCCCCCACTGCTCGAAAAAGGGAGAAAAATAGGCCAAGACTATTTAACACTTAATTCACCCCCCCCCCCCCTCTTGAGTGCTCTAAAACCTTGACACATTATAGCCCACCTCCTGAGGACCCTAACTCTACTTTGCTTACTTCAGCTACAGCTGCTCGGTGGAGATTTTTGACTCCCCGCGCTAGAGGTGATGGAGATGCTAGGAGTGCGTCCACTCCTACGACAGATATAATTTTTTCTTTATCTTTTTCTATATAAACTTGTGGCTAACTGTGTCGAACTTACCAATGTTACACAAAAGTACTTACGAGAGATAACTTGTTTGTTTTATTTGTTTGTTTGTATAATAATAGTTTCCATAATGCTGACTTTTCTCCCTTTGGTTCTCTTCTTCATCTTTCCCAAGTGCCGAGACGACTCTTGAGCTGGCTTGGGGGAGGGTCCTTGTGTTTTCAAAGTTTCGAAAGATCCGCATTATTGAAACTATTGCCTTAGTTTTTGTTTTAGTTTTTCTGTATGTTTAGGTGTGTCAAGTTGATGTGCTTGAGTTATGAAACCGACATGTAAGTTTCTGATGTGTAAATTTTAGTGGTCCTATGCATACTCATTTTTTCCTAGCCTTATTCCTATTTTAGGACCAAATGATTGAATGTTTTCCACCTGACTTGGGGGATCTGGGCTTGATTGGGTTGTTGCTTGGATGACTACCTATTGAGGCACATTTCGACTAGCCTACTAAGGATTGAGCCTTTTAGGACTCCATTGTGAGTCCTATGTCATCGAGTGCTAGTTAGAGAATCTAAGTATTATATCTATTCTCCTCTAGCATAGTCTGCTTTTCTAAAGGTCAGGGATGATAACATGTTTGTAGTTACAGCTACATGACCAAATTGCCTACCATGAATATCGATTAACTTTAGGGTAACCCAATTTTGTGCCTTTACCTTTTCTTCGTATCTATATTACCTAACTCCACATGAGCCAAATATTCCCTCTCTTAACCTAGAGGATAGTCAAGTGATCATAGTGAAGTGGTGCCCGTTACATTGTGGTGAATGATTTTGGTTGGAAAAGTCATAGTCGGATGATATGACTATATACATTACTCCTAGTATATTTCAGAAACATTAACATGAAAAAAACCAAAAAAATAAAAAAAAAACAATAAAAGAGTAAAGAAAAAGAAAAGAAATAGAAAAAAAGCAAAAGAAAAATTCGAGAATAAAGTTGGTGTAATGTATTAGAGTTCATTTATGCGTATCTTGAGGACTTTGGGAGTGGCGTTACTGTTGGAAGTCATAGTTGTCCTGGGTTTCATTACCTTGGATTTCTTACTATCCTCTATTTTACTCCACATCCCCAAATTTTACCCTCCCTTGATCCTAGCCTACATTGCAACCATTTCCAACCTGTTTGACTTGGCCTAATTAGCAAGTTCTGTGCTGGAGAGTAGATAAGATACAATTTTCGAAATTTCTCCTTATTTAGGTTTTTAATTCCCAGCTCTTCTTTAGTCGAATGATTCTGAGCGAAACACATACCTAATTAAAGACACGAGCGTATCAGAAATTTCCCACATCTTTTGGAAAATAGCCTGGGGAGTGTAGACTTGTGACCTCATTAGGTAGTGGGTAGCATGGCCTGTGTTGTAGCTTTTCCAGTGATCTTGAGTCTGTGGAAAGCATTATTCATCTTGGTATTATGCTCTTTTGAGCCCATTGTACTTGTACACCCATGGCTAGGGAGGAGTTTTTCGCGTACACAGCTGGCATTGTCTTGTTTTCCACTCGCCTTGCTCTTCATGTGTGAAGAATCAATAGGGAGATGGAATAGGATTTATACTCTAGAGGGGGGGGGGGTGAATAGAGTATAACCAATTTTCGCGTTCAGGATCTTAAGGTCTTAAGCTGACTTTCAAAGGTGGAATATAAGCGTTAAGGATAATCTTTGAATCTGGATGTCAAAGCCTTTAAATTGGTTTCAAAGGCTTTTGCTTAGGCTTTGACTGTTCGTTGCTTTGATTAATGAGCGATGCAAACATAAAACGTAATCAATGAAGACAAAATTAAGAAGAGACAAAACACGAAGATTTGATACGAAGTTCGGCAACTAATTTGCCTACGTCTCCTCTTAGGGTTGTCCAACCCTTAGGATTTAACTTGCTCTTTTATTACTTCCCTTAGGGACCTAAAGCACCATAGAAGATCTTAATCCCCATCTTCTACTCCATAGCACCCCAGCTACACTTTAGCATCTCAGATCCTAATATTAAAAGCTCTTTCTCTTTTCTATACATTTGAGTATTATGGGTATACTCTTAGTATAACACTCTCTCAAAATATTATTTTAAACACTCAAGAGTTTATACTTTGATTTTCTCTCAATCTAAATACAAGATAAGGTTTGTTGATGTAGCTTATGACTGAAATTCACGATTAAAGCTTCTGTTCTTGTATCACTTTTGTCTCATTGTGTCTCACCTCCATCTCTACTCTTTCTTCAACTTCAAAGCTTGGAATATATACTGAACTTGATTTTAAGCCGTTGAAAGGAGGCTCAAAGTAGGCTACTGAAAATCTGATTTGCCTTTAATACTTTCAGCATGATTTCCTCCAATATGGCTGTAGAGATTCGTTCATTTTGGCAGTTAAAGATTGATATCATTTGAATATTTTACAGCAAGAATCTTTTCACTTTATTTGCTGCACTTTGAAGCTTCAACATATTTCTTTTTCCATAACCACAATGCTTCAATTTTGGGTAACTACCAAAATTAACTTGAAGAATCTTCAACATATATGAGCATCATTTATTTGCTAAAATTAAGAGATATCTTTGACAATAAAAACATGTATAAATAAGTTAGGTTAGAGAATAAAATAAGTGAAATAAGGAAAGGATAAAACACAAGATTTAGGCAATTAGAATATTATTATCCTTTGACAAAGTGTTTGAACTTTGCTGACTGCTTTGAGACATGGCTCAAGCTTTTGAAGACGTGGTTCAAACTTTGAGGACGTGGCTCAAGAGTTATTCTCATCCTTTGACAGAGGGCATAACATTTTGTATTATAGTTTCCATTACTTCCATCACATTGTCAACTCTATGCATTTTGGTTTCCATGATGTTTTGAACTCTATTTGACTTTGTATTTTGTCTTCCATCATTAGACATAAAAACCTTAGTAATCAAGGTGGAGTATTCAATGTGTTTTGCTCGTTGTGTTGCCTTGCTAGTTCATTTGCTAGGGATTGGCAAAGGTTTGCCTTGGGGAAAGTTGATGTGCTCGTTTTAGAGCTCGTTTATAGCCCCATTTAAGTGTCGAGTCTTGCAGTTTTAGATTAATTGTGTGCACATTACATTCGATTTTACCTTGATCTTGTCCTTCCACTATTTTTAGGTCATTTCAGGTAATTTCGAGGAATTCAAGGTAAAATGTGACGTGTTTAAGGCTTTGACACTCTTATCAAAAGTTTAGATGCACGTATTGTAGCTTGGGCACACATTCCAAGTCACTCTCGAAGATCCCACAAACTCTAGAAGCCATTAGACACTTCAAAGAAGCTGTTTAGCAAGGTTGAGGTTTAGATTCGACCGAATCTAACATACATTCGGTCGAATGGAAGACAAGAACTCAATCATATGACTCAAGCTCTCGGAAAAAGCCGAATGAACTCCCATTCGGCCGAATCAAAACCCATTCGACCGATTGGTTGCTCTCCTTCGGGCGAATAGTGGACAGCCTCTAAAAACTCGAAGCTTTTGATATGGGCAAAGGACAATACCATTCGGCCAAATACACTATTCATTCGACCAAATGACTCTTGGTTTCGAAGTTTTTGGTTCTTTCTTTAGTCGGCCCTTGAGGGTTTTTCTAGAGTTTTACCCCATTATGTCTGAAGACTCCACCTTGATTACTAATGTTTTTATGTTTAATGATGGAAGTCAAAATGCAAAGTCAAATAGAGTTGAAAACTTGTTGGAAACCAAAATGCATAGAGTTGACAATGTGTTGGAAGTAATGGAAGCTATAATGCAAAAGCTTTATGCATTCTGTCAAAGGACGAGAATAACTCTTGAGCCACGTCTTCAAAAGCTTGAGCCACGTCTCAAAACAGTCAGCAAAGTTTAAACACTTTGTCAAAGGATAAGAATATTCTAATTGCCTATCTTGTGTTTTATCCTTTCCCTATTTCACTTATTTTATGCTCTAACCTAACTTATTTATACATGATTTTACTGTCAAAGATATATCTTATTTTCAGCAAATAAGTGATGCTCATATATGTTGAAGATTGTTCAAGTTAATTTTGGTAAATACCAAAATTCAAGCATTGTGGTTATGGAAGACGAAATCTGTTTTGAAGCTTCAAAGTGCAGCAAATAAAGTGGAAATATTCTTGCTGTAATATATTCAATGATATCAATCTTCTACAGCCAAAATGAATTATTCTCTACAGCCATATTGGAGGAAATATTGCTGAAAGTATTGAAGGCAAATCAGATTTTCAGCAGCCTATTTTGAGCCTCCTTTCAACGGCCTGAAATCAAGTTCAGTATATATTCAAAGCTTTGAAGCTGAAGAAAGATATAGAGAAAAAGAAAGACAACGTGAGACACAACAAAACAAAAAGAAAAGAGCAGAAGCTTTAATCGTGAATTTCAGTCACAAGCACATCAACAAAGCTTCATTATTTTCTCTCTAGTTCCATAAACTTTTCTTGTATTTAGATTGAGAGAAAATCAAAGTATAATCTCTTGAGCGTTTAAAAGAAATCTATAGAGAGTGTTATACTAAGAGTATACCCATAATACTCAAACGTATAGAAAAAGAGAGAGCTTTTTATTACTAGGATCTGAGATGCTAAAGTGTAGCTGGGGTGCTATGGAGTAGAAGATGGGGATTAAGATCTTCTAGGGTGCTTTAGATCTCTAAAGGAAGTAATAAAAGAGCGAGTTAAATCCTAAGGGTTGAACAACCCTAGGCGGAGACGTAGGCAAATTAGTTGCCGAACTTCGTATCAAATCTCCGTGTTTTGTCTCATCTCATTTCTGCCTTCATTGCTTACGTTTTATGTTTGCTTCGCTCATCAATCAAAGCAGCGAACAGTCAAAGCCTGAGTAAAAGCCTTTGAAACCAATTTCAAGGCTTTGACGTCCAGTTTCAAAGATAAGCCTTAACGCTTATATTCCGCCTTTGAAAGTCAGTTCAAGGCCTTGAGACCCTGAACGCGAAAATCGGTTATACTCTATTCACCCCCCCTCTAGAGTATAATTAATCATATTCCATCTCCTTATTGATTCTTCAATTGGTATCAGAGCTAGACTTACAAGGAAAAGATTTAATCATCTGTGAGGAAAAATGAATTCAATAGGTGATGGTGGTTTTGCTCAAGGAAGGTCTACCAATCGCCCTCCTCTATTTTGTGGTAATAATTTTGCCCATTGGCGCTCATTGATGCAAATATTTGTTATTGATCAAGATTTGGAACTCTGGGACATTATCAAGAAAGGTCCTAGGGTGCCAATGAAGACTAATGAAAGCGGCACAATGGTTCCTAAAGAAGATGATGATTTTACGCAATCAGATTTGGAAAGTGTTGCTAAAAACTATCGAGCCATGAACCTTCTCTATTGTGGTTTAGATGCAAATGAATTCAACAGAGTTTCTGCATGCAAAAGTGCTAAAGAGATATGGGATAAATTGGTGGTCACATATAAAGGAACGAGTCAAGTCAAAGAGAGCAAGATAAGCATCTTCCTTCGGCAATATGAGTTGTTCAAAATGACGCCTAATGAAACCGTGAAAGAGATGTTCACAAGATTTACCCAAATAGTGAACAATCTGGATTCTCTTGGTAAGGTATTCACAAATGAAGAAAAGGTGAGAAAGATTCTACGGTGCCTTCCAAAATCAAAGTGGGGTCCAAAGGTAACCGCGATAGAAGAAGCTCAAAATTTGAGAACCTTGCCTTTGGATGATCTTCTTGGAAAATTGATCACACATGAGATGTCTCTTAATGAAGAAGATGGTGAACCAGCATCTTCAACCAAAAATTTAGCACTCAAAGCAAAGAAAGAAGAAGCTACAATGGACAATGAAGATAGTGATGATAGTGATGATGAAGATACATTTGCTCTTATCGCTAGAAGTCTTGCCAAGATTCTGAAAATGAAGAAGAATTACTCAAGAGGCAGAGACTATCATTCAAATAAATATAAGGGTAAGTCATCCAACTCAATGAATAAAGTTAATACACTAACATGCTATGAGTGTGGTGAAACAAATCACTTAGTGAAAGATTGCCCTCAACGAAAGAAGAAGCCTTTCCCCAAAAAGGATTATAAGAAGAAAGCTATGGTTGCTTCATGGAGTGATTCAGATTCATCTAGTGACTCAGAAGATGAACAAGCAAACCTATGTCTTATGGCTAATCATGATGATGCAAAGAAAGAACATCTTGAGGTAATGGTGAAAAATTTAATCTCAAGTCCAATTGATGTTCTATCCGAATTCTTGCAAAATATGATTATAAATGAAGAGAGTTTGATTCTTGAATCCAAGATTCTTAAGGAGAAGCTAAACCAACAGGTAAGTATTTCTGAAAGTCTCGCTAAGGAACTAACTGATCTCAAAGCCTCTCAGTCAGCTTTTAAACTCAGGGTTCAAGCCTCGGAGTCATCCTTTGACACCCAGGTCAAGACCTTGAAAACTGAAAACACTGTTTTAAAACGAAAGCTCGCCTCTTTGAGTTATTGTAATGATAACTTGGAGAAGAAAAAAAAGCTACTGGCTGGGAAGTGTAGAGAGCAACATAATTCCTTGGTTAGATTTGCTCACTCCGAATCTACTAATGCTAGGTGAGCACCAATCATCCTTGAATAAAAGCGGTCTTGGTTACAACAAAAATTTTCCAAATAAAACCATGACCACGTTTGTAAAAGCAAAGGATAATTGGCGAACACCTACATGTTTTTACTGTTGTAAAAAGGGTCATACTAAGCTAACTTGTCCTTTTCGTAGGAATGACCCTCAAATTCTTAAAAATTCATTTCCTATTGTTCTTTGAGACCAGATCAAGCAAGTATGGGTTCCTAAAGGGACTAGACCACCTAACATGGTCCATCCCGATTATGAATCTAAATTTGCAATTTGGTCTAGTCGAAAGGTTTGATGTTTTGTTCTTTTATAGGAAATCACCAAGAGCAAAGATTATAAGTGGATTCTAGATAGTGGATGCTCACGGCACATGAGTGGGAAGTCCTCTTTATTTTCAATAATCAAAGAGCAATCTGCTGGAACAATTACACTTGGTGATAAAGGAAAGTGTAGAATAATTGGTATTGGAAAAGTTGGAGATAATGCATCAAACACCATTGATGATGTGTACCTAGTTGAAGGTCTTAAATACAACTTGCTTAGCATCTCTCAATTATGCGATAAAGGTAATAAAGTCATCTTTGATGAAGAAAAATGCGAGGTACAAAGAAAGGTGGACGGTAAAATTATTTTAATTGCTCCTCGTTGCAATAATGTTTATGCTTTTCATACTAACCAAGTTGCAAGTACTAGCTTAAAATGTCTTAAGGCCTTGACCAGCGACTCAAGGCTTTGGCACAGAAGGTTAGGTCATATTAATATGCATACCATGAAGAAGCTTTTCTCAAAGGACTTAGTACGTGGACTACCAAAGTTAGATTTCAAAGAAAAAGAGCTTTGCAAAGCATGTGCAAGGGGTAAACAAACAAAAGGATCCTTCAAAGCCAAAAAGGTTGTAAGTACCTCTCGCCCAATAGAGCTTCTACACATAGATTTATGTGGTCCTATGCGTGTTAAATCACCTAAAGGTAAACAATACATCCTTGTTGTTGTTGATGATTTTTCCCATTTTACTTGGATTACATATTTGCGTGAAAAATCAGAGGCTTTACTAGAGTTTTCAAAAATTTGCAAAGAATTACAAACATTAAAAAACCTACCCATAGTTGCTGTGAGAAGCGATCATGGTAGAGAATTTGATCAACTAAAGTTTGACAACTTTTGTGCTAAATATGGTATTTCTCACAATTTTTCAGCTCCTAGGACACCTCAACAAAATGGAGTTGTGGAACGAAAGAACCGCACTCTTGAGGATATGTCTAGGACAATGCTTTTGGAAAATGATTTGCCAAAATACTTTTGGGCAGAAGCTGTTAATACAGCAAACTATATTTTAAACCGTTGTTTGATTCGCTCTATTTTAAAGAAAACTCCTTATGAATTGTTTAAAGGTAAAAAGCCTAATATTTCCTATTTCAAACCTTTTGGATGTATGTGCTTTGTTCATAATAATGGCAAAGATAACCTTGGTAAATTTGATGCACGTAGTGATGAAGCAATTCTGTTAGGTTACTCCTTGAATTCTAAAGCTTATAGAGTTTTCAATAAGCGTACTAAAGTTGTTGAAGAAAGTATACATGTGATCTTTGATGAAACCGAGAACGGTATCTTGAGTGATGGTTTTACAGGTTTAAACTTGAATAAGCATGAAGGATATTCATTTGAGACAGAAGGAGAAGAAAGTTTGTCAGATAATGAAATAGAGAAATCTGCCCAGAATATGCAAGAGCCAATTTTAGACGCAGATGAATTAGATCAAAGTCTTAACTAGCAGCCTCAAGATCTTGAAACTCCATCTCAAAGTCTTGAGCAGACGAACAATATTATACCAGAAGCCACTCCAGGGCCTTCAGACCCATCTCAAGGTCTTGAAAGGATACTTCAGGAAACTACATCAGTTCCTTTGATGCTGCCACGAAAGTTCAAATACTCCTCATCTCATCCAACAAACAATATAATTTCGGATCCAAAAGCTGGTATACAAACACGCTCTAATGTTAAAAATTTGTGTGCATTTCACGCTTTTGTTTCTCTTATAGAACCGAAGAATATCAATGAAGCACTTCAAGAGCCCGATTGGATTTTAGCTATGCAAAGTGAGCTAAATGAGTTCGAAAGAAATAAAGTGTGGACACTCACACCAAGACCAAAGGATCATTCAATTATTGGAACAAGGTGGGTGTTCAGAAATAAGCTTGATGAAAATGGAAAAATAGTGAGGAACAAAGCAAGATTAGTAGCCCAAGGTTATAATCAAGAAGAAGGGATAGATTATGAAGAGACATTCGCTCCCGTGGCTAGAATGGAGGCTATTCGAATGCTCCTTGCCTTTGCTTCCTTTATGCGAATTAAATTATTTCAAATGGATGTTAAATGTGCATTCTTAAATGGTTATTTACAAGAAGAAGTATATGTTGCTCAACCCCCCGGTTTCAAAAATGAGAAATTTCCAAATCATGTTTTTAAACTTGACAAAGCGCTCTATGGTTTGAAACAAGCTCCAAGGGCTTGGTATGAGCGTCTTTCAAAATATCTTTTAGAAAATAATTTCAAAAGAGGGTTGATTGACAAAACTCTTTTTGTGAAAACGAAAGGTAAAGATTTATTAATAGTTCAAGTTTATGTTGATGATATTCTTTTCGGTGCTACTAACGATTCCCTTTGCAAAGAATTTTCTGAGATTATGTGTAGGGAATTTGAGATGAGTTTAATGGGTGAGTTGAACTTCTTCCTTGGATTGCAAGTTAAACAAGAGAAAGGAGGTATATTTATAAATCAAAGCAAATACGCAAGAGATCTCCTTAAGAAGTACAATATGACTCAATCTAAAGAGGCTAAGACTCCTATGAGTTCGTCATTACTTTTAGATCAAGATGAAAATGGTAAGTTAGTAAATCAAAAGGAATATCGAGGTATGATTGGATCTCTTCTCTATCTCACGGCAAGTAGGCCAGATATTATGTTTAGTGTGTGTATGTGTGCTCGTTTTCAAGCTAACCCCAAAGAATCTCATTTGAGTGCAGTTAAAAGGATTTTACGCTATCTCAATGGGACAAAGGATTTCGGTCTTTGGTACCCTTGTAATAGTAACTTTGAACTTGTTGGATATTCAGATGCTGATTTTGCAGGTTATAAAGTAGATAGAAAGAGTACTTCAGGTTGCTGTCAATTCTTGGGATCATCTCTCATTAGTTGGCATTCAAAGAAACAAAATTCGGTGGCACTCTCTACTGCCGAAGCCGAATACATTGCAGCTGGTGCTTGTTGTTCACAAATTTTGTGGATATCTCAACAATTAAGAGACCTTGGGTTAGACTTCAAAGGCATACCTATTAAGTGTGACAACACGAGTGCAATTTCCATAACAAAGAATCCAGTTCAGCACTCTCGCACTAAACATATTGATGTTAGACATCACTTCATACATGATCATGTGGAGAAAGGAGACGTATCTATATCTTTTATTTCTACTGATTTGCAACTCGCTGACATTTTCACCAAGCCTTTGAGCGAAGAACGATTTAACTTTATTCGTCTTGAGCTTGGAATGTTAAATGGGGAAGCATCCTCGTAGGGGGAGCTATTTCAGTAAGTTGTATATGTTTATTTCTTTTTGCATGTGTATGTCAAAGTCTTGACACTCTTATCATTGCCTTGACGTACTGTCACTTTTTAATATTAATATTGGATCAAAATGTTTGGTACTTATCCTATAGATAATTATCAAATTTATTAAATGATTTTTGAAATTTTTTGGATACAAAAAATTGCAGATGGATCTGTTTATTTTGCTTTCAATGTTTTTAAAATCTCATTCCATTCGTTTTAAAAAATTCTCATGGCCTTGAAGCTGTTTTCAAAGTTTTCCACGTATTTTATTTTTAGCTTTCAAAGCCTTGACTGATTGATTTTTTTTAAAACAACGCCTTTTTGTTTTCATGTCTTTAAAGGTTTTACTGTTTTATATCTTTTTGTTATTTTGAACAAGTCCTCTTGTGATCCAACATTTATATTTTCCCACCTTGTCGGAAGACAAAAAGGGGGAGAGTATTTATTATCTATTTAAAGGGGAGAATATTTTTTTATGCATTTTATTCTTTGACGTTTGCATATAATGTTTTGTCTTCCATCAAGGGGGAGATTGAAGACTCCACCTTGATTACTAATGTTTTTATGTTTAATGATGGAAGTCAAAATGCAAAGTCAAATAGAGTTGAAAACTTGTTGGAAACCAAAATGCATAGAGTTGACAATGTGTTGGAAGTAATGGAAGCTATAATGCAAAAGCTTTATGCATTCTGTCAAAGGACGAGAATAACTCTTGAGCCACGTCTTCAAAAGCTTGAGCCACGTCTCAAAACAGTCAGCAAAGTTTAAACACTTTGTCAAAGGATAAGAATATTCTAATTGCCTATCTTGTGTTTTATCCTTTCCCTATTTCACTTATTTTATGCTCTAACCTAACTTATTTATACATGATTTTACTGTCAAAGATATATCTTATTTTCAGCAAATAAGTGATGCTCATATATGTTGAAGATTGTTCAAGTTAATTTTGGTAAATACCAAAATTCAAGCATTGTGGTTATGGAAGACGAAATCTGTTTTGAAGCTTCAAAGTGCAGCAAATAAAGTGGAAATATTCTTGCTGTAATATATTCAATGATATCAATCTTCTACAGCCAAAATGAATTATTCTCTACAGCCATATTGGAGGAAATATTGCTGAAAGTATTGAAGGCAAATCAGATTTTCAGCAGCCTATTTTGAGCCTCCTTTCAACGGCCTGAAATCAAGTTCAGTATATATTCAAAGCTTTGAAGCTGAAGAAAGATATAGAGAAAAAGAAAGACAACGTGAGACACAACAAAACAAAAAGAAAAGAGCAGAAGCTTTAATCGTGAATTTCAGTCACAAGCACATCAACAAAGCTTCATTATTTTCTCTCTAGTTCCATAAACTTTTCTTGTATTTAGATTGAGAGAAAATCAAAGTATAATCTCTTGAGCGTTTAAAAGAAATCTATAGAGAGTGTTATACTAAGAGTATACCCATAATACTCAAACGTATAGAAAAAGAGAGAGCTTTTTATTACTAGGATCTGAGATGCTAAAGTGTAGCTGGGGTGCTATGGAGTAGAAGATGGGGATTAAGATCTTCTAGGGTGCTTTAGATCTCTAAAGGAAGTAATAAAAGAGCGAGTTAAATCCTAAGGGTTGAACAACCCTAGGCGGAGACGTAGGCAAATTAGTTGCCGAACTTCGTATCAAATCTCCGTGTTTTGTCTCATCTCATTTCTGCCTTCATTGCTTACGTATTATGTTTGCTTCGCTCATCAATCAAAGCAGCGAACAGTCAAAGCCTGAGTAAAAGCCTTTGAAACCAATTTCAAGGCTTTGACGTCCAGTTTCAAAGATAAGCCTTAACGCTTATATTCCGCCTTTGAAAGTCAGTTCAAGGCCTTGAGACCCTGAACGCGAAAATCGGTTATACTCTATTCACCCCCCCTCTAGAGTATAATTAATCATATTCCATCTCCTTATTGATTCTTCAATGTCCCTAGGGTATAAATACCCTCTTGCTCTATTAAAAAACCATCATGCCTACTTTGAGAGTTGTTGTGCCTCAACCTAGAACATCACTTTATTTCTTTCCATTTCATTCATGCATTAGTTTAGATTTATAGTTTTCGTTGTTCTCCTTTTCAAGCTTTGCATTTCGGATTCATAATTACTTTCGTTCACGCAATTTCAATCACGTAAGTTATCGTTTCATTTATTGTTCTATTTCGTTTAATGCTTTCATTTATTGCTTTTGGTAATTTCATTGCTCTTGCTATTATCGTTGCTCCATTTACATCTTTAATAGAGTAGTTGTCGGTTTTGTTATAGTTCTTTGTTTTCGCTTTTCGTTCCCTTATTCATTTACGTCAAATTGTTTATGTTTAAAATCATGTTCTTGTTCATTGTTTATGCCCTAGTTTTCATTACTATGAGTGAGTAGTTTTCTTAGGGGTTTGATTGGTGAAACCCTAGGTTTGCTCGTTCTTCATACGTAGAGTTAGGGTTTAAGATTGTTGATGATTGATTGATTGACATTCGATACAAAGCTTGTCGTGCCACTCCTTAGGAGACATAGGGCGATTATAGGTTGTTTATGTGATTTATAGGGTCACAAACTTCCTCTCCTCATCTTGAGTGTCTTGATTAATTGTTGATCGATTCCCCTTAACTTAGCATATTTGTTAGTTCGATTGTCCTTCCTAGGGTGGAACTAATCTATCCCCGTTTTTCTTCCATTGCATATTATTTTCTTTATTCTTGCTTCATTTTTCTTTTATTAGTATAGTTCAATCACTTTTCAAGTACACGCTTTACATCAAGTCTAACACCTATCATCCCTTGTCCTTGTGGTTCGACCCTCGACTTACCATTATAGTAGTTGTAGTAGTATTAGGGTGTTTATAAATATTTTTTGCGTAACTAGTCTTTTAGTTAATGACCTAAAAGCCGGTTATTACACGAGTAGTGGACCTTTTACTCTCTTGCTAATAGGACTATAGTAGGTCTGTTGAACTACTATAATAACTTTAATTTACCTCTTATAATAACTATAAAAGATTTTACCAATATGTTTCTTAATAATTCTAGAAATAATTTAGCTATTTTATTATTTTAATATTTATTCGGTATATTTCTTAATCTTAGCTTGTTATAAACTTATGATTTTATGGGATTATTGCTCCCTCAAATATTTTCACTTGGGGAGGGGTTGGGAAGTCAACATGATTTATCTTTTTATTTTTGACATGATTGATCACTTATAGCAACTCCATCACTTATAGCAACTCCTTTCAAGTTTAACACTTTCTCCTTTTTGTTGAATTAGACCATAACTGTAACTAATTCAAGAATAATATATCAATTCCATTTCTTATTACATTTAGGTGCATGACGAGCTAAACTATGGCGATGAATGAAGAAATTCAATCAAGTATGCGAAGATTTTGCAAATTAGCAAATTATCAATATTGCAAGAGGGTAATTTTTTAGTAAACATTTTTTTATTATTAGTAAGATCCAACGTTAGAGATTTCACATAAAAAAGTTACTATATCAATAAAAAAAATGGTCACTATAATTATAAAAAGAGTTACTATAATAATAAAATAGTCATTATAAGTGAAAAAAAATTATTTGGTAACTATGAGTTAAGAAAGGGTCACTATATGTACGTAAAATCTAATCCGTTGGATTTAGGAGATGAACAACCAAGATATCTTCTCATTTTAAATACCCTTCTTATTTTAACTAATATAGGAAGGGTAGCTAATATAGGAAGAGTGAGAAGCATTTCCATGCATTGACCCGGTTTTCTCACATACTGTGGTCGTGCCCAATCTCACCCATAATCATCCAAAAATTCATGCATTGATTCTCACGCTCTCTCACCCATATATTACAAACCTCACCCAAAAATCTTGCTGAGTTTTTAGAATTTCTCTAAAATTCTCACTCTGTTCTTCATCTACTATGAATTTGCAAATTATCTCAGAATCAAACACCGAAGTCAATGCAAACTCTTCAACAACAAATGTTTTGTCTAGTTTTTCCGGATCAAATCAAGGATAGACTGCCAATTCTTTGAATTCGGAATCTAATGCTTTAGGAACAAATTTTGAAGGTAGTAGTTCGGTTTCAATTGATTTGCGATATCTTGATTATAATTTCTATTTCATTCAAGAACTATTTTTTTAAAAATTACATTTGATCTTTCATAAATTATGACAATGTTTCAATTGATTTGCGATATCTTCCTAATGATCTAATTCTTGGCTTCTAGAAATACTCGCCAAAAATTACTATATGTTAAAGAAAGATCCTTCAAGACTAAGCTAGGTCAAACACTAATAATTATTTCAAGCTTGGTGCGAACAGGTTCAAACTTGACTTTGTACAATTCATTTACAACCTAGCTACAACAAATAGATTTTGTCATCTATAGATCCATATTTTCATCTACTGTTTTTTGGGACTAGTTGAGGTATAATGAGTTGGCCAAGAGTGAGTTTCTAGATGGACATATTGTTTTAAACCTCTTTTTGGAATATAGTTACCTTTTGTTCATATAAAGTTCATACTAAATAGTTTACTTGTAAAAATTTGGTAGTTTAAATGTTACAATCATAGTTACTATTTTTACGAGCATTGTTACCCTTTTTTCTATGTAGTAACCCTTTTACATATTGTAGTGACAATAAAAATAATATCTCCAACTTTCATCAAAACTCCTAGAACTAAAACATGTGTTACTCCAAATGGTACTGGAGAGTGGTTTCCTTATTGGGCTAAAGATAGAAAGCCTTGTGATGGTATGGTGTTTGATAATTTAGAAAAGAAAATAGAGTTTTACCGTTGTTATGCTAAAAAATGTGGATTGGAACCAAGGTCATCTTCTACTTACAAGAGTAGAGGTATTATTGGTTCACAGCAGAGAGGGTTTTATGGTACCTAGTATTCAGAAGAATGAAAGTGGTATTAAACATTATAAGAGAGGCACAAAATGAGTTGGTTGCAAAGTAAAGTTGATCTTAAATCTTAATAAGTTAAATGGGACATACTGCATTTCTAGATTTTTTGAGGCCCATAATCATTGTCTTGGTACTCTTAACTCTAGACAATATTTAAGAAGTAATAGAAAATGACCATTGTTCACAAAAGATTTATTTCAAGCGGGTGAACATAGGTCCTGTGAAATCTTTTTGCATATTTAAGGAAGACATAGGGAGTTATCAGAATGTGGGAGCAACTATGCAAGATTTTAAAATTTTCATAGATATATGAAAGAATACATCAAAGGAGATGATGGGAAGATTTTGATTGAAAATTTCCTCAGGAAAAGAGACATTCATAATTGGTTTTATTTTGATTATGCATTAGGTAAGGAAAACCATATTTTTATGCTATTTTGGGCAGATATTGTATATCACAAAAATTATGCAATATTTGGAGAAATGGTTAGCTTTTCTTGTACATATGACACAAACAAATATTGTATAGTTTTAGCCCCTTTTACTGGTGTTGATCGTCATAGATCTTGCATTACATTTTGTGTTGGTTTGATTGTAAAAGAAAATACAGAATCTTTTGATTGGTTTTTTAGGACATTCCTAAATTGTATGGGCAACTATGCACCTACATATTTGATAACTGATCAAGATCCAGTGATGAAAATTGCTATTAAAGAGGTGTTTCTAAATACAAGACACAAGCTTTATATGTGGCATATAATGAGAAATGTTACTAACAAAATTAGATGGCCTTTGAACAGCTTGTGATGAAGAGTTCTTGAATGCTTTGAATAATTGTGTTTGGAACATGGATCAAGATAAATTAGATTTTGAGAATTCTTGGGGGAAATCATGGTTAAGTATGACCTTGAAAACCATAATTGGTTTGCATATATGTATAGTATAAGAGAACAATGGATTCCTGCTTATTTCAAAGACATGATGCTGGTAGGAATCATAAGAACAACATCGAGATCTGACAGTGTGAATAGCTTCTTCAATAACTTCACAAACCCTCACTTGAAACTTGTTGAGTTTTATATGCATTTTGATAGTGAGCTGCTAGGTGATGTTTAATCAAAAATATTTAATTCGTTGCACTTGCAGAGAGAAGCAAAGATGACTTACAATAACTATACTATAATTTTAAGGAATTCAGTCAAAATCTAGAAGAAAATAATGTCAAAATGGTTATGATAAAAGCACAAGAGATGGAGATCTTTGTTGGCCCTAGTGCATCTTCGACACTATATATCCAAAATCCAGTTTAGTGAAAAACAAAGGAAAGAGACATAGAATAGTTGGAGAAAAAGAGCAAAGCATTTTGCAAAGTCTGAAGAATAAGAGGGGCACATGATTACCATGATAGTCGTACCTTCCCTACAAAAAATTAATCTTAGATCCAAAAAACAATAGTATTCAAAAAGGTTTCCATATTTTATACAAGAAATATGAGCTCTAAAAAACAAAGTAAATAACATGTAACAAAAAGGTCACTATGATTAAAAGATATGTCACCATAATAAAAAAAAATACGTCACTATAAGAAATTTCAAAGTAAATTCTATAGCACAAAAATAGGAGACTATAACAAAAGGTCAATATCATAAAAATTAAAATTTATACTAAAAACATTATTACCATAATGATTAGAGCTAAAGTCAGAAATTATTAAAAATTGTCACTATAGCGTTAAAAAAGGTTACTATATGAATTCAAAAGGTTACTATAGAATCAATTTTCATTAAGGTGACTTTCATTGAAAAACCCAAATATTTACAGGACAACACTATTTTTATCTAAAATGATTATCTACTAGTCTTAAAATACATCATAAGGTAAAAGTTAGACTACTAATATATGTATGAGGTTAGAATACTAATATTTTACAAATGTTTGAAAAACTAATATTTACCAAAAAGCTTAAAAAATACTTGTTTGGTTCTAAGCTTTCTTTGTTACTTTCTTATGTTTCTTCTTTCTTTCTGTAACCTCCTTTGAAAGTTCTCCACGTTTCATCCTAATTTCTTGTAACTCCTTTAACACATTTGATCTTTGACAGTTCAAGTTACACTACAATAGTGTAGCTCATATTCTTGCTCGTACTACATGCTTCAATGGAGCCTAACATTGAATTATATAAACACATCATAATTAAAAAATGTTATCATATAACTAAAAACCAAATAAAAAAAGAAGATTAGGAAAAAACATAACTGCTTTTAGTATTGGATTGTCAAAAACATATGTTCCTTAAAAGTAGTGCATGCTAACCATAATATACACAGCACAATCGAAATTACTTCTGTTTGACTTCCAAGGTGTGGAAACTTGATCCATTTTATATATTTATATTTTATCTGCATTGGGAATCTTGTCATCAAAAGAAATGTTGCCAACAAATCGACCTACAAACAAGTTTAAATCAAACATAACGTTTGTATAATATATATTGAGCAATACAAGGAAAAGAACAAAAACGATGCAAGGATTATATAAATACCATAGCATTAGACAATTCTTTAATTTCAGTTTGAGACTCATCATTATATTTCAAATTGTCAACCTATTATATTTTACCAATTTTCAAATTAACAACTAGTAAGAAATAATGGCTATGCCTAAGTATTGGGACTAAAATATAAATTAAAGAGAAATCATAAAAATCTGATGAGAAAATCCAAAAATATGTACAAACATAAATAATATTAATAAAACACTAACTTACTATAATAACTATTTTATCAACTATAGTGACTATTATTTGACAATATTGAACTCATGTTAATATTGTAAGTTTTACTCCAATGAAAAACATGCATGTGTTTGGATTTTTCACAACTTACTCGTTAAAGTGTTAAAGCTATGAAATAGGAAAGGATAGTGCTGATGGGAGTGTTCAAAACTATGAAATAGGAAAGGGTTCCCACTATTAACTCCTTTCCTAGTTCTTTCTCTTTAAATTCCTGACTTTTATCATGCCATATATCACAATGTCTAAAGGTCTACTTCATGCCAAATCTGAATCACATTATTTTATCATGCATTGATATCGAAATGATTCACCCTTGCATATTCATCCTTGTTAATTAAATATTTTAAGGGTAACTAACTAGTTCCACATTCTTCAAATCAAAATTGTTGTAAATTGGATTCATCCAACTTTCCCAACTTTTATTTAAATGGTCCACATCTTCTGTTTCTTTGTTGTTCTCTTACACTTGTAGTAAAGCACACTTAAATAAATTAAAAAAAATTGTTAAAATACTTCTAAATAATGCTCATAAAGGAAATTTTATGAATAATTAAAACATCACTCACACTTTGGGTGGCACCGAAGTAAAACTTTTTGGGTCCTTCTTTAGTGTTCCTCTAATTCTCATTTAGTTATAAGGCCCAACAATCTACAATGCTCATAAACGTGTATTCTAAAGGTTCCCCTAAAGAATAAAACTCATGCCTAGGAATGTTATGAACATTCTCAAAATCTACCAGCAACGCACTGTAAAAAAGAAATATAA
Organism: Dysphania ambrosioides; assembly: GCA_026401315.1. Taxonomy (NCBI): domain Eukaryota; kingdom Viridiplantae; phylum Streptophyta; class Magnoliopsida; order Caryophyllales; family Amaranthaceae; genus Dysphania; species Dysphania ambrosioides. Next base: position 17,904,739 of record CM048666.1, read on the forward strand.
AAAGATTAAGAAATAATATAAATAAATAAAATTAAGAAAGAACAAAAGAAAAGTGAAAATATTTTAAATTACTTACTTTGACTTTACACATAAGTCATTGATAACCCATAATCAACAATTTCTTATTTTATAATAGGCAAAGTCCGCGTATATTTCATATTCATCTTCATCAAGTGGGAAACAAAAAGAACCTTCTCCAAATTATTATCATGTAGCTCAATTGAACATTTTGCTTTTCCAAACTTCAAAATACTATACTACAACTACTACTCGTTTCTTATGTAAGCTCGTTCATGTTTAGATTCCTAGGGGAAGATTAAACACATCATTTAATCAGTCATGTATTATATTCCTGGGGGAAGATTAAATGCTGCGGTTATTTCAAATAACCGCAGCACTTGTGACTCATAAATGATGCGGTTATTTAAATAACCGCATCACTTGTAATAAATGCTGCGGTTATTTTTATAACCGCAGCACTTGTGTTATAAGTGCTGCGGTTTTTTGAATAACCGCAGCACTTATTGTTATCTGCTTCAAAATTTATTTAACCGCAGCAATTGAGGCGAAGCAATTGAACTGTTTTCTACTAGTGTTGGTAGAAAAACTCCCATGACTACTCCAATCTGTTGGGTGGATCCGTGTAAATATCAGTGCAATGATTCGAAAAAGATCCCCCCACACCTGAAAAAATGGAACCAAGAGCTGAAAACTTGGGAAAAGTAAAAAAGTTTGGGAAGAAAAGGTTTAAATGAGTTGGGATCGCTAGATGACCTAAAATCTATGTCCTCTCCACCTTTGATAGACCCTAGTTCAATGAATGAAGAGAAGTCATCATATATGGGTATGTTCAGGAAAAAGTCACGTTTAAAGCGCTATCGCATGGGTGACCCTACTCATGGAAAGGTTATCATCATTAACAAGCTGAAAATCAAGGGGATCGATGCTTATGACTCAATAAACAAGTGCTTCATGAGAGGCAACCCATTTATCTAATTTATCTGTAAGTTTTCAGGTATTTTTCATATTTTTATTAGTTTTGATGTGTGACTTTAGGTTTTTTTGTGTTTTTGTGTTTATTTTGTAGGATTTAGGTCATGCTGATCATTTTTTGGTTTCGTTGGGTGTTTTTTATGCTTAGAAGCACTCCATCAGTCCATAAGAGGAAAGATATGAAATCAAGAGCCAGAGATCTAAGGAAACTAGTTGAAATATGCATATTTCTAGAGACACTAAATCGAGTGTACACAACACTCAATTGAGTGCCCTGTAGAAATGCAAAATTTGAAGATTCTGGCAGAGAAAGTGCTTAAAATGAAGACACTCGATCAAGTGTCCCGAGCACTCGATCGAGTGGTCCTTGTATTTTTGCAATTTTGAACTGTGATTCAAAAGCAGGTTACATTTTTGCATATTGGTGAGGGACTCGACCGTGTGCCCCTGCGCTCGATTGAGTGCCCCTGGTCCAGGTTTTAAATTTTTGGATCTCACCTCATTTTCTTCATTCTACTAACTCACCCTCTCAAACTCATGCACTCCTCTCCTACTCCAATTCTTTTACTCAATTTACTCAACCTACTGCTCAAAACTTCAAAAACTCTTGATTTCCTTTAACCCTCTTCACTCCAAAACCAATTTTCACTTCAAATTTCCACCATTTCACCCAATTTATACACAAACCCTAACTTTTTAAGAAATTTAGGGTTTTTAATTTGGTTTTCCTCTATGGAAATTGGTGGTTTTTAAAGCTTCAACAAACGTATTTAAACTATTTTGCAATGCTTTTTGCTTCCATATTGCTCTCCAAGGCTTTGGTATACTCTAATCCTTTCCATATTCATACACTTCACTAGTTGCTTGATATTTTCTAATTTTTGTTCATAATTCTATGGTGGGTTGTGTTGTGTTGTGAATATGTTTGGTTTTGTTAAGGATTTGTGTTGACTGAACAAACTTTTGAGAATTTTTGAGAAGTAAACCCTAGGTAGTACTAGACTCCATAACACATCCATGCCTAATCATTTTGAAGCCTTTAGTGCTTAAATCTTAGTAAAAAATTTCTTTATTTAAGAGAACACAATCAAGGAGGCCAAGGGAACCCTACCTAGTTCATGTCCAAGTCCCGCAAATGGAAATGTATAGGTTCTATTTTGGGATTAATGAGGATTATATGCGTAATTTCATTTGTAAAACCAGTAGAAACCCCATCCTGACCCGTTTCTACAATCTATCATATGCTAGGGCCTTAGGACATGAGGGAGTGGTTAATGATCTCTTTTCTAGGTTTTGGGGGGAATCATTGCTTAACCTTCATGCCCTAATCTATAGAAACCTGACTCTACAAGCCCCTTCAACTTTTAACATCAACCGTAATACTAATTGAACCCCTTTTAAGATCTATTTTAATGTTCTCCGCAATAGGTTATGGTTCTCCTCAGAGGATGTTCCTAGGGCCCAAGGCTTGCCTTAAATGGGGTTCTCACCCCTAGCCATCCTAGGTTAGAAGACTATTAGGATAACATATTATAGAAAGATATCATTAGGCTTATGACCTATGAATTCAGCCCATCCAAGGTAACTTGGATTATCCACCCACTGCTGAGGGTAGCATATAGGGTCCTAGCTTGGACCTTAGTCTCCAAAGAAGATGGAGGTGGTGTTTACTCGCTGCATGAGTTGTATTTCCTTTTGGAATTAAATTGCTAATGAGTCTAAGATAGTTTTCTTGGTAGCCTGATCTATGAAATATCTCGACCTAGTAGCTAAGGGATCGACCAAGATAGCCATAGGAGGCCTCATTACCCTTCTAGTTTTATCCCAAAACATTAACCTTTTATCTCCATTCCCTATGAGGTGTCAGGCCTCACTCGTATATCTTTGTGTAGCATGCAGAACATGCGCTAGATCCGACCTCATAGAGGTCGACACGAGGGGTTTGAATGGCTTGTGGGATGCCCGACTCTAAATATCCTAGGCCCCTATGCCTTTTACCCCAGGCTCAACTCCCTCTTCTGGAAGGAGCTAAGACATGGATTCTTCCCCTAACTTCTAGTGGCCTCCCTTGATGGCCGAAGGTGCCCCACTCCTCGTTGAGGGGGAGGGATAATGATGATGATCGGGAGGCTACCGGTCAAATGTAGGAGGAAGCCGCGCCCATTTTTCCACATAATGAGGAGAGTAGTAGTCAGTCTTAGCCCTTGAGGCTCAATCTGTTGCCCAGCAGCATGATTTCGGTCTTTTTACGAACTAATTTTGGGCATATGCGGAACACCTACGCTAAATTGAGAACACCCCATCAGTCCATGAGCAAATCATTCTATGATATGCAGATAGATTATCATGATTTACAGGAGTCCCATCGGGCTAAGTGTGCATAGTATGATTGAATGAGGACTAAATACTCCTCTATGCGAGCGAGCTTCTCCTCCATGGAAGAAGCTATGCAGAAATATTTTAGGGGTGGTCCCAATTCTTCATCTAGATATGGCCCGCCTAGCTATGGACCCTACCCTTCCCTGGATCACTGTAGTTTTTTTCTTTTTCTTTTTATTTTATCTTATTTTGTTTTTGGTATGTTTTAATATTTAGATTTTTTGCATTCTTTCCCTTTTAGGTCATTTACTAAAAGACTAGTTATGCAAACTATATTTATACCAACCTACGAACTATACGAGTATAGTGAAGTAGGGGGTCGAACCACGAGGACAAAGGATATGAAGACGTCAATTCTTAACACAACTGGACTTTTTTGGATTGAAAAACAACTAAAACTAATAACGAGAATACAGCTCGCGATGAATTAAGAAGTAAATCAAATAGAGAAAAACGAGGATGAGATTAGATTCACTCTAGGAATGAAGCTTTCAAAACTGAACATGATAGGTTAGAGAAAATCAAACAATAACTAGCATAGAATCACAAGCATGCGAGAGGAAGTAGGTGATTCCACAAATCACAATGAACGACCTATAATCGCCCTATATCTCCAAAGGAGTGGCAGGACAAGATTCTCATTGGATTCTAAAACTACTTATTGTCATCATTCCTACAACCTTAGACAACAAAGAACATAGCTTTTCCTAGGGTTTCACCAATCAAAACCCCTAAGAGAACTGCTCACACATATTCAGGCTAAACGACATAACGATATTCAATAAAGCAAATGAAATGAACATGAAAAGAAATCTGTGAGAACGAAAGCGAATCAGAAATATTCTAGTAAACGATAAATACTATGCTAAACAAGGAATGAAATAAAACGAATAAATTTAAAAGCAAAGGATAGATTAATACTCACAAAAGCTTCAATGCAATATCCACGATCAGAATTTAAATGACAAAATCCGAAACTCGGAGTACAAATGTTGAGAAAACAAAAAACTGAAAGCTAGAACTAATAGAATTTGGAGGCTAAACAAAGCTAAAAGTGCATAAACTATAAAAATCTAGCTGCCCTCCCTCTCATCAGAGGGAGGGGTATTTATAACAAAGCATAAAAGAAATACAAAAACACTAAAATGTCTATGGGCCGGCCCTAAAAAGAAGTAGTTGTTCTAGAGAAAACACTGTCATTCGACCGAATTCAAGGCCCATTTGGCCGAATATAGCTCCATTCGCCCGAATGCTCTTCCATTTGCCCATTCCAAAGGCTCCTAAGAATTGCTCTCTGTCCAGTATTCGCCCAAATGGAGGGTCATATTTGGCCGAATGGAAGCTCATTTGCCAGAATGAGTTCCATTCGGTCTTCCCATTAGCCATGGACATATACTCTGAATATTGTCCATCATTCAACCGAATCTCTCTCAAAGTGACTTGAGTGAGTGACTTGAAATGTTTGCCCAATCTATGATACACGTGTCTAAGAGTGTTAAAGACTCGAATTCATCGTAATTCACCTCGAAATCATCAAAAACACCTGAAATGACCTTAAGACAACTCGAAGACAAGATCAAGGTGAAATCAAGTATAATATGCATAAAATCAATACAAAATCACGAGACTTGACACTAAAACGGGGTGGTAAATGTGCTCTAAAACGAGCACATCAACTCCCCCCAAGCTAAACCTTTGCTAGTCCCTAGTAAATGAAATAGGAAGGTGACACGAAAGCTTATAGAAAAACAGTTATAGAAACAAACGAAGAATACGGAGAGTGAAAATTAAGACAATGCAAGCCGTGCATGTGGGAAACTCTTCCCTAGCCATGGGTGTGCAAGTACAATGGGATTAGAAGAGCATACTAACATTTCACACATACTCGGGATCACTAACCAAGCTACATCATAGTTCATTCCGCCCACTACCTAATGAGGTCACAAGTCTACGCTCTCGAGGTTATTTCCCAAGAGATGTGGGAAATTTCTAATACACTCATGTGTTTATAGGGTATGTGTTTCGCTCAAAATCATCCGACTAAATCACCTAAACAGGGAGAAATCTTGGGGATTGTGTCGTATCTACTCTCCAGCACTGATCTTACTAATCAGGTTAAGTCGAACAGGTTTGGAAAGGGTTGTAATGTAGGCTCAGATCAAGGTAGGGTAAAATTTGGGAATGTGGAATTAAAATAGAGGATAGTAAGTGATCCAAGGAAATAAAAACGAGGAAGACTACTCCTTACGACAACCATGCCACTCCTAAAATTTGCAATAATGAACTCTAATACATTATGTTAACTTTATTCTCAAATTTTTCTATTTTTTTCTTTTTTTTCTCTTTTTTTTCTTTTTCTTTTCTTTTTCTCTTTTTTTTCTTTTTCTTTTCCTTTTCTCTTTTTTTTCTTTTTCTTGCTTTTTCTCTTTTTTGTCTTTTTCTGCTTTTCAAGCTTTTTTTCTTTTTTTGATTTTTTCATGTGAATAATTCTTTAAAATACACCAAGACTAATGTATATAGTCAAATCATCCAATGATCATTTTTTCCGAACTCAAATCCTATATCACAATGCAACGATCACCAACTTCACTATGATCACAAGACTATCCTCTAGGTACAAAGAGGGGATATTTGACTCATGTGGAGTTAGATAGCGTGGCTACAAAGAAGAAGTTAAAGGCACAACTTGGCTTAACCTAAAGTAAATTCATATTCATGGTAGACAGTTTGGCTATGTAGCTTTTATTACAAACGTGTTATCATCCTTAACCTTTAGAAAAGCAGATTATGCTGGAGGAGAACAGACACAATTCTTAAGATTCCCTGACTAACACTCAATAATATAGGACTCATAATAAAGTCCTAGAAGGCTCAATCCTCACTAGGTTAGTCGAAATGCGCCTCAATAGGTAGTCATCCAAACCACATACCAAGCAAGCTCAGATCACCCAAGCTAAGTGAAAAACAGTCGATAAACTCAGACCCAAAACAGACACAGGGCTAGGGGAATTACGAGTTTGCATATAATGAATATAAAGTGCATGACAAAAGCTTGCATGTTTGTTTATAGCATATGATGGAAAGAAGGGAGCATAAGATGGAAAGAAGGGAGCATATGATGGACAAAAGGTAGCATATGATGGAAAGAAGGGAGCATATGATAGAAAGAAGAGAAACAAACACAAATATAACAAAGTAAATAAATTTGGATTTTCAAGCGAGCAATCATACCAGTACGTAGGCGCAGCAACACATGGAGCTTATTATACAAGCACCTAAAAACAACACCAAAAAGAAAAACACAAAATTCTTCGCTCCCATTCAACTGAATTGCTAACGTATTTGGTAGAATGAACCTCCATTCGCCCGAATGGAGTGTCCATTTGGGGTTCCTAGGGGCTCCCTATAATTACGTTTGTAGATCTATTCGTTCAAATGGGGCCTCCATTTGATCGAATGAATCTCATTCGCCCGAATATGATGACTCATTCGACACTTTCTGAAACTTCACAAAAATTTGATTAAGTTCATATGCCAAGCTCATTCAGCCGAATGGAACTATCATTTGGCCAAGTGTAAAGTGAAATCCAAACTTCTTAGGATAGAGTAATCAAATGACTTATGCCTTCTCAAATCAAGAATGGTACTATGATTATTTTGCACGAAAATCCAAATAAAACCGGGTTACCTCCCGTAAGTGATTGGTTTAACGTTGTTTAGCTCGACATAGCTAGGGTAATTGATAACCGTACTTTTAGGTCGTTTAACTAAAAGAATAGTTATGCAAACTAAATTTATAAACACCCTAATACTACTACAACTAGTGTAGTGGTAAGTCGGGGATCGAACCACAAGGACAAGGGGCGATAGTTTATAGACTTGATGCAAAGGGTTTAAATGGGATTTGAAAGAATTATACTAATAACAGAAAAGTAAAGCAAGAACTTAAACGATGTTATGCTATGAAGGGAAAACGGGGACAGATCAGTTCCACCCTAGGAAGGACAATCAAACTATCAATACGCTAAATTAGGAGAAATCAGTCAACAATGAATCATGACACTCATGATGAAGAGAGGAAGTTTGTGACCCTATAAATTACACGAACAACCTATAATCGCCCTATGTCTCCAAAGGAGTGCCAAGACAAGATTCGCATCGAATATCAATCAATCAATCATTAACAATCTCAAATCCTAACTCTACGCATGAAGAACGAGCCAACCTAGGGTTTCACCAATCAAACCCCTAAGAAGACTACTCACACATAGTAATAACAATTAGGGCATACAAAATGATAAAGGACATGAACAAAAGAATGAAAAACGAAGAATTATAACTAAACCAACAACTTCTCTATCAAAACTGTAAACAAAACAACGATAATATCTAGAGGAATGAAATTAAGAAAAACAATACTTAAAAGCATTAAACGAATTAAAATAGAAAACAAACAATACCTTGCATAAATGAAACTGCTTGAACGAAAAAGAAACCGAATCCAAAATACAAAGCTTGAAAACGAGAACAACGAAAGCTGTAAATCTAAACTAATGCATGAAAGAAATGAAAAGCTTTAAAGTGATGTTCTAGGTTGAGGCACAAGAGCTCTCAAAGTAGGCATAAGGTTATGTACAGAGAAAGAGGCTATTTATACCCTAGGGACAAAAGGAGTAAAACCCTTGGAAAAACCCTCGAGCGCCGACTAAAGAAAGAACCAAAATCTGCGGGAAGGAAGGCCATTCGGCCGAATGGTGTGACCATTCGCCTAAAATAGAAACTTGGCATTTGTGCAATCTGTCCACCATTTGGCCGAATGAGTGGATTCATTCGGCCGAATGGATCTTGATTCGGCCGAATGAGTCTTCATTCGGCTATTCCCGAGAGCTTGATTTATGTGCTTGAATCCCTGTCTTCCATTCGATCGAATGGATGTCAGATTCGGTCGAATCTGAACCTAAACCTTGCTAAACAGTTCCTTTGAAGTGTCTAGTGGCTTCTAGAGTTTATGGGATCTTCGAGAGTGACTTGGAACGTATGCCCAAGCTATGATACGCGCATCCAAACTCTTGATAGAAGTGTCAAAGCCTCAAACACGTCTCATTTTACCTCGAAATCATCGAGATCACTTAAAATGACCTAAAAGCAGCTCGAGGACAAGATCAAGGTAAAATTGAATGTTACGTGCATAAAACCAATATAAAAGCACGAGACTCGACACTAAAATGAGGTTGTAAACGTGTTCTAAAATGAGCACATCAACTTCCCCCAAGCCAAACCTTTGCTAGTCCCTAGCAAATGAACTAGCAAGGCAGCACCGTGAGCAAAACTCATGAAAATCAAGGTGAGCGGAAAACAGGACAATGCCAGCCGTGTACGCGCAAAACTCTTCCCTAGCCATGGGTGTGCAAGTACAATGGGCTCAAAAGAGCATAATACCAAGATAAACAACGTTTTCCACAAACTCGGGATCACTGGAAAAGCTACAACACAGGCCATGCCACCCACTACCTAATAAGATCATAAGTCCACGCTCCCCATGCTATTTCCCAAAAGATGTGGGAAATTTCTAGTACGCTCGTGTGTTTAATACGGTATGTGTTTCGCTCAGAATCATCCAACTTAAGATAAGTCGGGAATTAAACACTCAATCAAGGAGAAATCTTAGGGATTGTATCCTATCTACTCTCCAGCACAGAACTTGCTAATCAGGCCAAGTCGAACAGGTTTGGAAACGGTTGCAATGTAGGCTGGGATCAAGGTAGGGTAAAATTTGGGGATGTGGAGTTCAAATAGAGGATAGTAAGCAATCCAAGGTAATCAAACCAAGGATGGCTACGTTTTTCGAAAACCATACCACTTCCCAAAATTCTCTGGATACGCATAAATGAGCTCATTACACCAACTTTATTCTCGAATTTTTCTTTTTCTATTTTTTTCTTTTCTTTTTCTTTTTCTTTCTTTTTTTTCTTTTTTTCTTTTTGTTTTTAAGAAAATGCTTCTGAAATAAACTAAGAGTAATGTAAAGAGTCATATCATACGACAACAATTTTTCCAACCAAAATCTTTCTCCACAATGCAACTGGCACCACTTCACTGTAATCACTTGACTATCCTCTAGGTAAGAAGAGGGAATATTTGGCTCATGTGGAGTTAGGTGATGTAGCTACGAAGAGAAAGTAAAGGCACAAAATTGGCTTACCCTAAAGTCAATCAATATTAATGGTAGGCAATTTGGCCATGTAGCTGTAACTACAAACGTGTTATCATCCCTGGCCTTTAGAAAAGAAGACTATGCTGGAGGAGAACAGACACAATACTTAGACTCTTTAACTAGCACTTAATGACATAGGACTCATAATGGAGTCCTAGAAGGCTCAATCCTCACTAGGCTAGTCAAAATGTGCCTCAAAAGGTAGTCATCCAAGCCGCAAACCAAGCATGACCAGATCCCCCAAGTTAGGTGGAAAACAATCAATCATTCGGTCCCAAAATAGGCACAAGGCTAGGAAAAACATGAGTATGCATAAGACCACTATAATGTACACGTCAGGAGCTAGCATGTCAGTTTCACAACTCAAGCACATTAATCTTAACACACCTAGACATGCAAAGAAAAACTAAAACAAAAAGCAAGGTAATAGTTTCAATAATGCTGATCTTTCGAAGCTTTGAAAACACAAGGACCCTCCCCCAAGCCAGCTCAAGAGCCATCCCGGCACTTGGGAGAGAAGAAACAAAAGGGAGAAAGATCAGCATTATGGAAGCTGTTGCTATACAAATAAACAAACAAAACAAACACCGGGTTATCTCCCGTAAGTACTTTTGTTTAACGTCGGTAAGTTCAACACATTTAGGCACAAATTTATACAGAAAAAGAAAATAAAGAAATTATACCTGCCGTAGGAGTGGATTCACTCCTAGCATCACCATCACCTCCAGCGTGGGGAGTCAAAACTCTCCACCGAGCCGCAGTGGCGGAAGTAAGCAATGGAGAACCAGGGTCATCTGGAGGTGGGTTAGAATGCGGGGCTCCCCCAAGCTAGGGTGGAGCCATTAGTCTTTTTTTCCTTTTTCTAGCCCTTTTCCGTTTACGGGCTGGCTCTTCAGTTCCCTCAGATTTATAATACGTCTCCGTTGGCAGAGTAATTCCATTTGCAACCCCAAAAATAAGACATTTTTGCGCGTCCTCCTCATCCGACACCTCAACTGTCATTGGAGCAACATAAGCACTACACCTCTCGACTTCTTTCGCAGCGTCTTTCTCGACCACCCCAAGGGAACAAATCCGCTCGACCATGGGTTCCATTGAAGACTTAGAAAAGGCAAAGACGACCTTCTCTTGGGCTACCCTGACGGTTATAGTTTCTGATTCACAGTCGATCAGGGCACCCAAAGATTTCAAAGCATCCCTCCCTAAGATGAGAGGAGTATAAGGATCCTCGGCCATATCAAGCACCACAAAGTCACATGGTACTACTATGTTCCCTACTTGGATCAGAAGGTCCTCAAACTCCCCACATGACACTTTTATACTACGGTCGGCCAGCTGGATTGTTTTCTATGATGGCTTGAGTCAAAAGTGAGTTTCTTGGCAATGGACATTGGCATTAGGCTAATGGAGGCCCTAAGGTCAGCGAGTGCTCCCTTAGAATTGAGTTTTCCAAGGGTGACTAGGAGCACAAAGGGTCCTCTAGCTTTTTCTTTCTTTGCCCACGTGCCCTGAATGATGGCACTTACTTGCTCTGGCAAACTAATCACTTCGACCTCAAGCTTTCTCTTGTTCCTTAGGAGGGTTTTCAGATACGTAGCATATTGCGGCATTTGCTCCATGGCCTCTAGGAATGGTATTTTCATTTCAAGCTGTCGTATATACTCTAGGAATTTAAGAAACTTTTCTTGAAGTTGCTTCTCTACCTTTTTGTAAGGAAAAGGTAGAGGCGGAGCATGTTGACGCTCGAGTTTCCTCCTTTCCTGTATCTCCCTCCATCTCTCATCTTCGTCATTCTTCTTCCCATCATACCTATTGATTTTGACATTGTGCCCCTCAATTTCTTCACCACCCTCCTTTTCGTCTCTTCCCTCAAGGTTCTCCTTGTGCTCATTTTCTCTTAGAAAACCACTACCCTTCGAGGGATCTTCCCCTAAATCATCTCCATTGGCTACAGTTGGAGAAGGATGTGAGGTTCCAGATCCTAGGAAGATCGCCTTACAAGTGTGATGCTTAGGGTTAGAGTCAGGAGAGTTTTGTGGTGGAGGCTGGGTGGATGGGTTTTATTGGGGGTGAGAAGGAAATGGCAATGGTGGGGGTGGACTAGCCATCTGCGCAAGCTATAATTCAAACAACTTCTGCTACACCTGAAGTTGTTGAATTTGATTCATCAAAGTTTGGTTGATGTGTGAGAGGGTTTGGTTTTGCTGCGCAAGGGAGTTCACTTGGGTGGAAAGGAATTCATTAGTTGGAGGCGGGTTTGGTTGAGGCTATACAGATGGATAGGGTAGGTTGGTGTTGGGTCTTGGCATTGGAGGGTATGGCCTATTCCCATTCGGCCTAGGAAAACTCCCATTCGCTTGATTGTTGGAATTATACCCTTGGGAGGAGTTTCCTTGGCTAGAATTCGGATTGAAGGTAGGTCTAAAGGGTTGGTTATTAAAAGGACCTTGCTGAGAAAACCCTTGGTTTTGACCACCATATCCCACAGCTGCCACATAGTCGGGATTGTACCCGTATCCATCATAGTTCATGATTGGGGTTCCTTCTTGGTTATACCCCCCGTAGTTAACAGTCGCTATATGCTCAGAATTTGCACGCCCACAATATGATGTATCATGATTGGTGCCCCCACAGATTCTACATGAAAAGGGCGTCTCTTTAACCGATGATACATTGGAGCTACCTTGGGCGTATTTGAACTTGGACAGCTTCTTATCCATGATAGCCTCGATTTTTGAAGTAATTGTGTCCAAGTTGCTTGAATCCATCCCTCCTCTTGGTAATCCACTTCCCCTTGCTCCTCACCAAGAGCTATTTTTAGCAACCTCCTCAATCTTAGCCCTCACTTGATTGCATGGGACTTTCGAAAGTTGGCCACCAACAGCCGAGTCTAGGAGTGCCTTGGTGGAGTCATTTAGACCATCATAGAAGAATATATTGAGATGGTTCTCCCCGTACTCATGATGGGGGCATGCTCTTATCATTCTCTTAAACCGACTCCAAGTGGCACTAAGGTTCTCATCATCCTCTTGAGTGAATGACGCAATTTTCTTACGCCAATCCTACGTTCGAACTGTGGGATAGAACCTTTCTAGAAATGCTGTCTTTAATTGAGCCCAATTAATGATTGAGTTGGGCTCTAAGCATTTATACCAATCCCGAGCATCACCAGATAAGCTCAAGTGAAATAAATGCATCCGTACATAATCCGAGCTATTGGGGCATGGAGATATGAGACCGCAAATATCTGAGAATGCCTCCAAGTGTTGGAGAGGGCATTCATTTCTCAAACCGCAAAAAGGGGTCTCTTTCACCATCCGGGTGAATTGAGGATGTGCGAAGGACAAGTACTGTAAATTATTTGGCATTTTCTTTCATTTTCAAGGAGTAATGTCTAATTTTTTGGCACACTTTGAAGGTTTGTTGGTGACCTAAATGAGGAAGAGCCCTTATTTAACATTGTTCAAGCCAAAAAAATGAAGAAGAAGACTTTCATGTACGAACCTATTGTAGATCCGGCGTTGCTTGAAGAAATAGCAGAGCAAGCCGAGAACATAGAGTAATGAATTTCACAATTTAAAATTTAGTTTTTCTGTATACAATGTATTCCTTTTAATGTTCATGTATTTGTATGGATTGTATTTGTATAGATGTTAAACTTTATATGAAATTAGGTAAATGGTCAGTGTACTTGACCAGATGTGCATTCAATATATGTACATAGTCAGTGGAAATGAGTAAATGTTAACTGGAAATACAGTTGAGTGTATTAAGTTACACATTGAACATGTTCAGTAAATTGAATTACATGTTCAGTGAAACTGGCCAAATGTTTAGTGCAATTAACTAGTTGGTCATTAAGATTAAGGACTTGTTCAGTGGACCTAATTATATATATTCAGTGAAATTACCAAAACATTAGTGGAGTAGATTACATGTTCAGTGGAGTAGATTACATGTCCAGTGGAGTATGTTACATGTTTAGTGGAGTCAGAATGGTTGTTCAGTGGAATTGTCTAGATGGTCAGCAAACTCTATCAAATGTTCATTGGAATAACATACATGGTCAGTTTATTTAACTAAATGTTCAGTGAATGTTAAAACATGGTCATTTAAAATAAAGGTAATGATCATTGAATATAATTAGGTGATCATTGCAATTGACTAAAACACAGTAAAATGGAACAAAAATGTGCAGTAGAATTTGCTAAATGATCAATAAATGATTTACTATATGCTCAGGGAAATGAATGTAATGATCAATGGAATAATGTAAATGGTCATTAGAAATGTAGAAATGTTTAGTGCAATAAGGTACATGATATAGTAAGATTTCATAAATGGTCATTGAGATTTAGTAGATATTCAGTGAGAAAAGGGAGATGTTCAGTGGAATTATGCAAATGTTCAATGAAATGGGTTAATTATTCAGTGGTATTATATGTATGGTCAGTGAAAAATGACAAATAGTCAATATTATAAGCTAAATGGCGAGTTAGATTTTATGGATGTGAATGTTAGTGAAATAATGGACATGTGCAGTCAATCAAATGGACAGTGGATTTGCTAAGAGTGTTAGTGTTCAGTGAATTTGATATAATGTTCATTGGATTTGATTAAATGTTCATTGAATTTGATTTAAAAAATGTTCATTGATTTTATCAAATGATCATTCGTATTTGCTAAATGTTCGTTGTAATCATGTAAAAGGTCATTAGAAATGGAGAAATGTTCAGTAGAATTATGCAAATGTTCAGTAGAATTTGATTTCGTAAATATTCAGTGAAAAAAGGGAGATGTTCAATAGAATTATGTAAATGTTCAATGAAATGGGTAAATTGTTCAATGGTATTAGGTGTATGGTCAGTGAAAAATGACAAATAGTCAGTATTATTAAGCTAAATGGTGAGTGAGATTTTATTGGATGTGAATGTTAAGTGAAGTAATGGACATGTGTAGTCAATCAAATGGACAGTGGATTTGCTAAGAGTGTTAGTGTTTAGTGCATTTGATAAAATGTCATTAGATTTGATTAAATGTTCATTGAATTTGATTTAAATAAATGTTCATTCATTTTATCAAATGATCATTCGTATTTGCTAAACGGTCAGTGGATATAGCGTATATGGTCAGTAGATGTTCAGTAGATGTTCAGCAGATATTATTGGATGTTCATTGTAATAATCGAGTAGATGCTAAGAGACATAGGTAGATGTTGAAAGAAACCTGATATATGTTCATTGTAATGGTGAAGATATTAAGTGAAAATAAATGTTCATTGATTGTTTTATTTTATGCAGTGAGCAATCAATTCCAATCCCACTGGCGGTGGAAATGCCAACCCCACTCGCGGTGGAAATACCAACCCCCATCATGGTTGAAATTCCTACGGAGAAGCACTCCAAGGGGAAGAAAAGGTTAGAATCAATACCATTAAACGACGGATTAAATGATGTTCTTTTCAATTGCATCAAATGCCAACCCACATAATACCACTTATCATTCAGTTCAAAATCCATTTAGCTTATTTCCACTGAACAGACCATCCCACTTCCCTGACCAATTAGCTTATTCGACTGACCATTTTGTTTAATTTTGCTTACCATTCAAATCAATCTCGTGAGCATGTCATTTATGTTATTGATCATTTCCCAATGACCATTCAGCTTATTCCACTGAACATTGCATTCATTTTCAATGACCATTTGCATATTCCCACTGAACATTCCTAGCGGCAAGTCACTAACCATTTAGCCCACTAGCACTGAACATCTATCCATTTGAACTAAACATGTACTTAATCTCAATGACCATTTTTTGTTTACAGAGCACAACAAATGCCAGCTCAGACTAATGAGGTTGGAGCTGAAAGGGAGAAGGCACAAACTCCGAAACGCCAAACAAAGAAAAGGTTAGAATCAATGCATATTTAAATAACTATTTAGTTTATTTACACTAACCATTCCATTCTCACTTCACTGACCATTTAGATTATTCGACTCACCATTTGTTTATTTTTGCTGACCATTCAAATCAATCTCTTGACCACCTCATTCATGTGATTGATCATTTCCCACTAACCCATTTAGCTTATTCCACTGAACATTGCATTCGTTTTCAATGATCATTTGCATATTCCCACTGAACATTCTTAGCAGCAAGTCACTGATCATTTTTCTAATTACCACTGAACATCTATCCATCTGAGCTGAGCATGTACTGAATCTCAATGACCATTTTTTTATTTGCAGAGCACAACAAATGCCAACACAGGCTGAAGAGGTTAGAACTGAAAGGGAGCAGGCACAAACTCCAAAACGCCAAAAAAAGAAAAGGTTAGAATCAATGCATATTTAAGTAACTATTTAGCTTATTTACACTGACTATTCCATCTCACTTTACATACCATTTAGCTTATTTGACTAACCATCTGTTTATTTTCCGCTAACCATCTGTTCATTGAAATAAATGTACGTTCAGTGAAGATAAGTAAATGTTCAGTGAAAGTAACTGAATGTTCAGTGAAGTTAGGATATGCTTAGTGAAATATAACAAATGTTTAGCATACTATATAGCGAATGTTTAGCATAATATATTAAATATTCAGTGGAAATAAAAAAATGATCAGTGAAAGATAGTAAATGTTCAGGGTAAATATGTAAATGTTCAGTGCAAATGTTGTAAATGTTAAGTGAATTTAAGGAAATGTTTAGTGGAAATAAGTATATGTTTAGTGAAAATATTGTCCAGTGGAAATAAGTATATGTTTAGTAAAATATAGTAACTGTTCAATGAAATATAGTAAATGTTCACTGAAATTGGGAAGTTGATGTGCTCATTTTAGAGCACGTTTACAACCCCATTTTAGTGTCGAGTCTCATGCTTTTATATTGGTTTTATGCACATTACATTCAATTTTACCTTGATCTTGTCCTCGAGCTGTTGTTAGGTCATTTCAGGTGATTTCGATAATTTTGAGGTAAAATGAGACGTGTTCGAGGCTTTGACACTTCTATTAAGAGTTTGGATGCGCGTATCATAGCTTGGGCATGCGTTCCAAGTCACTCTCTAACATTCCATAAACTCCAGAAGCCACTAGACACTTCAAAGGAGCTATTCAGCAAGGTTCAGGTTCAGATTCGACCGAATCTGACATCAATTCGGTCGAATGGAAGATAGGGATTCAAGCACATAGATCGAGCTCTCGGGAATAGCCGAATGAACACTCATTCGGCCGAATCAAGACCCATTCGGCCGAATGGTTGCACTCATTCGGCCGAATAGTGGACAGAGCCCAGAAACTCATTGCTCCTGTTTTAGGCGAATGACATACTCATTCGGCCGAATGGCCACTCATTCGGCCGAATCCATACTCCATTCGGCCGAATGGAGCCTATTTCCGACTTTCTTAGTTCTTTCTTAGGCCGGCGCTCGAGGGTTTTTCCTAGTGTTTCACCCCTTATGTCCCTAGAGTATAAATACCCTCTTACTCTGTAAATAACCCTAATGCCTACTTTGAGAGCTTTTATGCCTCAACCTAGAACATCACTTTAAAGCTTTTCATTTCTTTCATGCATTAGTTTAGATTTATAGCTTTCATTGCACTTCCTTTTAAGTTTTGTATTTCGGATTCGGATTCCTTTTCGTTCACGCAATTTCATTTATGCAAGGTATTGATTCTTTTCTGTTTTATTTCGTTTAATGCTTTCAAGTATTGTTTTTCTGAATTTCATTCCTCTTGCTATTATCATTGCTTTATTTACGGTTTTGATAGGATAGTTTTCATGCTTTCAATAATGTCTTTTATCATTGTGTATGTCCTAGTCTTTATTACTATGTGTGAGTAGTTTTCTTAGGGGTTTGATTGGTGAAACCCTAGGTTGGCTCGTTCTTCATGCGTAGAGTTAGGATTTGAGATTGTTAATGATTGGTTGATTGATATTCGATGTGAATCTTGTCCTGCCTTTCCTTTGGAGACATAGGGCGATTATAGGTTGTTCGTGTGATTTATAGGGTCACAAACTTCCTCTCGTCATCTTGAGTGTCATGATTCATTGTTGACTGCATTCTCCTAATTTAACGTATTGATAGTTCGATTGTCCTTCCTAGGGTGGAACTGATCTGTCCCCATTTTTCCTTCATAGCATAATATCGTTTTAGTTCCTGCTTACTTTTCTGTCATTAGTGTAGTTCTATCCAATCTCCATATAAACCCTTTGCATCAAGTCTATAAACTATCGCCCCTTGTCCTTGTGGTTCGATCCCCGACTTACCACTACACTAGTTATAGTATTATTAGGGTGTTTATAAATTTAGTTTGCATAACTATTCTTTTAGTTAAACGACCGAAAAGAACGGTTATCAAGTACATGGTCAGTGAAATTATTATATGGTCATTGAAATTAAGTATATGTTCAGTGAAAAGTAGTAAATGTTCAGTGTGAATTTGTAAATGTTCATTCAAAATGTAATAAGTGTTTAGTGAAGTTAAGGATATGTTCACTGGAAATAAGTATATGTTCAGTGAAATAGAGTAAATGTTCATTGAAATATAGTAAGTGTTATGTGGAGATAAGGATATGTTTAGTGGAAATAAGTATATGTTCCATGGAAATAAGTAATTGTTCAGTGAATTATACTAAATCTTTAGTGAAATTACCTAAATGTGTTAGAATAAGTAAATATTCAGTGAAGATAAGTAAATATTCTGTAAATATGTAGTAATTGTTCAGTGAAATGTAATAAATGTTCAGTAAAAATGCGTACATGTTCAATGAAATGTGCTATTTGTTTAGTGACTATGCGTAAAATGTTCAGTGCTCTTGTTCATACTGCGCAATGTTTTCAGTGCGCTTTTGCGTTATGTTCAGTCTATCTATGATTGATGTTTATTGCATTTGTAAGAAAAGACAAAAGAGAAAGCCTACAGCGCTCTAATCCCCATTCTTACTGTAGTATTCAAATTTGATTGATCGCGACGATGATGAAGTACAAGTACTTTGCGACTACGCATTCGCAGAAGATCTCGATCCCGAGTAAGAGTTCTAAACAACTCATGGCATAACCATGGACACATATTATATAGTACTCACTGGCCAATTCGTTACATCTACCCTAGGGAGTTACTATTTGATGATGGACAAACATTTATCTCTCGGGATCAATTCAAGTCAATGTCCAATGATGCAAACATCTACACGGAGATTATAGATACATGGGCTGCAATACTCAATGCTCGCAACACAGCGAGAAAGGAGAAGAGGATTTTCTTCCCAAACAATCCATTTGTAAGCTCCCCCATTTATCTATATTTTGCATAATATAAACTTGACCCTAACATATCCTCATTTTGTGAACAGAATGTCCTATGTATGAGCAATGCCTATGATGAAACAAGTCAAGCTGTGACTGAGGAATTAAAAATGGCACAGTTCATTGAGAGCCTTGAGTATTATTTGGCTGATAGCAAGTTACCCTCGCTCAAGACCTTAGACCAGGTATATTCATTCATTATGTGTATAATGTTCATTACTATTATAGAAAATGCGCAAATTAAATATGGACAAATATATAACCATTAATATAATTTAACGAATGTTTTAGATCTTCTTCCCAACGTACACATCGGGTCACTTCTACTTGTACAGCGTGAACGTCAAGAACAAGTTCCTAGACCTTCTTGAGAATAGGATTCTTCCAGATGGGGTTTCGTTTGAAAACAAATACCATGATCATCCCAGTAAACTGGTTAGTTATCTCCCACTACACTGAACATATCCTAAACTTTACTGAACATTAACTTCACTTCACTGAACATTTACAGTTCACCACTGAACATGTACTATATTTCACTGAACATTTACTTATCTTCACTAAACATATACTTAGTTTCGAACATTTACTTCATTTTTTCTAAACATTTACATAATACCACTGCACATTCCCTACTTTCACTGAACATTTACTTATCTTTAGTGAACATATACTTAGTTTTGAACATTTACTTCATTTTCACTGAACATTTACATATTACCACTAAACATGTACTACATTTCACTAAAAATTTACTTATCTTCAATGAACATGTACTTAGTTTCGACTGAACATCTTCTAAACTTTCACTGCACATTAACTTATTCCCACTAACCATGCTTATCCTATTTGTTCACCAACAGTTGAATGTTGTAGCAACCTACATGAGAAACAATGGCAGTAAGAAAAATTTCAACGCTTTCAAGGTAAGGAACCTTGAGATACCATGGAGATTGAATGAAAATGAGGTTGATTGCGGCATATATGTTATGCGACACATGGAAACCTATGAAGGGAAGTCCAAGTGGGAATGTGGACTAAGTCCTACTAACGTGAGTATTTGTTTTGAATTTGATACTTTCCAATTTATCATTTGTCCAAATCCTTACTTATCAATCCTTACTTTTCAATTATTAACATGCAGTTCCAAGTACTTAAAGGTTTACATTTGCACTACACATATGAGATCCTTGCGGATGATCTAAACAAGAAAAGGGGCAATGTTCATTACTTGGCATTGAAAAGGACATTTTGATGATTCTTTATTGTAAAAGTACATTGTTTTAAATTTTCTAGATGTACGTTATTGCACATTTTAAGGTTGGTTATGTCTTTGAATGTACTCATTTTCTTTTAAGTTTAATACTTACGTATCTAATGTTCATTACCTTTGTGTTTTATGTTAAGAGTCTATATAAGAAATGTTTAGTATAACTCATTTTCTTTTTGCATATTACATATTATATATCCATAAAGTTCAAATAAACATTTTACATATCCATAATGAACATACTACGTATCCATAATGAACATACTATGTATCCATAATGAACATGTAAAATATTCCTAGTAAACATACTAATTATCCAAAATGAAAATATCTAATGTTCAAATGAACATATTAAATATCCATAATGAACATACTGCGTATCCATAATGAACATGTAAAATATCCCTAGTGAACATACTTGGAATCGTCTAACTTGGAATGAACACGCTAAAAGGGAGTGATATTGACATCAAAATATTCATCGTACTGGAAACTTTGAAGTTCTTGGACAGCAGACACTGGATGAGCAAGAGTATCACCTACAGGAACATCAAAATAATCTTGCAATATTAACCATACTTATAGTTAGCACCGTAATGTTTATTGATTTCGGAGTTAATGTTCAGTGCATATAACCCTCCTGCTCATTCTCTTATGACTAAATGTCCACTGCCTTAGCAAAACAAGTATGTTCAGTTTAGTATGTTCATTGACTTCAGAGTTAATGTTCATTTCATATAACCCTCATGTTCATTCTCGTAGGACTTGTTGTTCAGTAACATTGAACATATTGTTCATTGTATTTGAATATAGTGTTCATTATCTCTGAACGTTGTGTCATTAGAGGCATGTATAATGATCAATACCTTTATAGAACGCGTAGCCCTCGTTTTCATTGTATCAACAGCCCTACCCGTCCTTTTTTTCCATGATTGAAGTTTTCGGCCCTTGAGCTTGTTGTAAATTTTCTCCTATGTTGATTTAAGCCGATCATTTCTGCCACCCTTTTTTTCTTTTTATTGGGTCCTTTATCTCATTCTCTTAAAGCACGGGTTAGTCATCGTGTATCTGTGAACCATATGCAGTGGGTTCTAAAACACCATTATCCTCATTGGTACACTCATTACTATCCCTCTTGTTCGTTATACCACTCAAATAGAAATCAACCTTCTCCTTGCACTCAACTAAGCACTTTTCTATGGCTCCTCGAGCAGCGGTATTAAACTAAGCAACATCAACTAGCTTTGTAAAACATCGTATATTATATAACCTCCAAATTCCAGAAGGTGTTGCACCTGACCCTTCAACCACATTCTCATCCACCTTCGTGCACATAGCAGACTTAGTCCATCTCCTTAGGATGTATCTTTCTGGTATAAAAGTAACATTGTTGAGGTGAAGAACACGAAGAGAATGTTTACAAAGAAGCCCAACCTCGTAAAAATACTTGCATGTGCAATCAATTGTCATTAGACGATCATCAAATGTAAAAGTATGATTTATAATGTCCTTTTTCGGATGACCCACATGATACTCATAAGTAGAGGGCTGCATTTGGATAACCTTTGCAATACAAGGAACACCAATGACAAAATTATCCTCAAATTGGATGTATAAGGGAATAGTGTAAACCTTCCTTGCATGCTCCAATATACCCACATCCGCCCAAACTAAGTGCATACTACCAGTAATGTTGTTATAGCCATCAATGTTCTCATTACTCCTCCACTCTTCAACCACACCGATAAAACAATTATAAAAATCACAAAGACTATGAGTTTTATGCAATCTCCTCGAAATAGTCCTTGGAATACGCAGGGCACCACAACTCCTTGATAAGATACAGATTTTGAATCCATTTGTTAGAGGAACACGCAAACTTTGTAACCATGCTACAAAATGAAACAATGGACACTGTGTACATTAAAATTACACATAATTTTCAGCCAAATCAAAAACAAGTTCAGTGCAGATAGGCTGCATGGTCATTAGAATATAGTAAATGGGGTATTTAGTGAAAATATTCAGTGAAATTAACTAAATATGCAGTGAAATTAACTAAATATGCAGTGAAATTAACTAAATGTGAAGTGGAATCATCTAGATTGTCAGTGAAATTTATCATATTTGCACTTCAATAAAATAGATGTTCAATGGATTTTTCTTAAATGTTCAGTGCGATGGCGTAAATGGTCATTGAAATGTTCAGGTCAATTATGCAAATGTTTGGTTAAATGAAGGAATTATTTGATGGAATTATGCGAATGGTCAATGGACATGACCAAATGTTCAATGGAATTATGTAAATGGTCAGTAGAAATGAAAAAAATGATCAGTGGAAATGAAAAAATGATAAGTGGAATGAGCTAAATGTTTAGTGGAGTAAGTTGAATGGTCGGTGAGATGTACTAAATAGATGTTAATGGGAATGAAGGACTTGTTCACTGAGTTTAAGTAGATGTTCAGTGAGATTGAGTAGATGTTCAGTAGAATTTAGGATATATTCACTAAAAAACTCCTCCTGAACATACTAAAACTCATTCAACAGGAACTTTCTAAGATACATATTATAATTTCCAATGCACACTGTACTTATTATTAATGACCAAATTACTAATTAACAATGAACATAATGTAAACCTCGCTTATGATATACATGATACCTTGACCAGTAGTGCTCAAATTCAGCTATTGTATCAGTGTATATAAAACAATGTTGAATATATCATTTAAACCCTCCATAGACCTCAATCCCTTAATATTCTTTTTAGCATTCTCCCCGATATGCCATGTACATAAACGATGACGGGTGTTTAGAAACACAATCTTTATCGCTCTAGCCATTGATTGTGCTTGATCCGTCATAATAGTAATCGGATGCTTCCCACCCATGGATCTCAAAAACGTGCTAAATAACCACTCAAAAGACTCCCACTTCTCATTCAGTATGAATCCAATGCCAAGCATCACATTCTTGTTTTGATGGTTCATTCCAACAAAAGGACCACAAATCATATCATATTTATTCGTGCGGTAAGTCATGTCATGAAGTAATAAATCGCCAAATACGTCGTAGTCTACTCTCATACGACCATCCCAAAAAAAGAAAGACTCAAGATGACCTTCCTCATCCACGTCAAAATTGTAGAAAAAGTCAACCTCGTTTCTACTCCTTTCCTTAAAGTAATTAATTAATCCCTTAGCATCACACCCATCATATTTCACCTTTTTCTGCTCTTTTAACGCATCATAAGCATCCCTAGCAAGAAATCCAAGATTAGCTTCACCTCCTGCCTCGTTCTTCAAAACGCGGACAACATCAGCAATAGGTATTCCACTCTCGGTGAAATTGCTCAGCATTGCAATTAGATTTTCTGAAACCTTCCTATGGGATCTTATTAAATGTCATTGTGACACGGGGACCCTACTATGATTATGAACCATGTAATGCTTTGTAACTATAAATAAACCTTAATCCTTCTAAACATCAAACTGAATAAATGCCTTGCACCCAGTTCTAACATCCCTTTTCTGATAAACCGATAAATCCCTACTTTTCTTAAACCCAGCTTGCGAGCATACAAATATCCGCAGTCGTGTAGTTTTTTTATCGGCCCTCATCTCCATCTTTCCTTTACGCGTGCCAAACCCATGCTTGAACGAATAATTGTTATATAATTCATACGCTTCTTCATCAGATTTTACTTCTTTGTACATAAGCTCAGACTATGTGGACTCTACAAAACCCTCTACAAAAACACAAACATTGAACCTAATATTAACTACAAACAACAAACATTGAACCTAATGTTCATTGATTTAACCTAAATGTTCAGTGCCCGCTTCCTTAATGGTCAGTGATTATGAACCTAATGGTCAGTGCCCTCCAGCATCTTAAATGTTCAGTGCATCTGAACCTAATCTTCAGTGCTTTTTTAAACTAAATGTTCAATACCTTTTATCAAGGTGTACAAATGTGTTCATGTTCAGCCTATCCAGTACAATTGTTCAGTGCATAAAAGTTGATGTTCAATCAAAGCTTGCATAATATTTAGTGCTTATTAACATAAAGTTCCCTTCCCCCAAGTGTATTGTTCAGTGTGTTTGCTTTTATGGTAAGTGCCTATCAACCTATTGTTCAGTGTCTATGACTCTTACCAAAATTAATTACAAAAATCAATAAACTTCATATTGCTAATTAAATCAACATTAACTAAGATAATTAAATACAAAATTCAAATAAACTGAAAATAAGCAAAAAAAAAATTCAACAATATGCATAGTATATGCTAGTTAATTTCTAAAAAATCAACAATAGCATAAATATGCTAATTAATTTCTAAAAAATCAACAATATGCATAAATATGCTAATTAATTTCTAAAATCAACAATATGCATAATTAAATCCACAAAAAACTCAAAAGAATACAAATCATTTCTAAAATATCAAAACGGAATTTAAAACATCGATAAAATATATGCTAATTTATATTATAAATGAACATTATGCATAAATATGCTAAAATATACCTCCACTTAATTCAATATTAGCACTTCTACATTCCTCAACAGAACCAATGCTTATATCATCAATGTCTTCACCCAAGGGAATCGAAGCCATTGTAGTTCATTCACAAGATAAAAAAAAAAGGAATGAGTTGGAAGGCTTCTACTTTTGAAGAACATAAATAAATAAAATATAAAATTTACAAAGCCAAAAGTAACATTGCAAAATCTCAAATATTGAAGTAAATATTCAAAAGATAGATGCAAAGAAAACGCATGCATCATCATTACAAAAAAATGCTCCTTTCCAATGCAATCTCTTAGATTTTTGTGCTGATATGTAACGTTCATTCAAACAAAAAACGTAAATGTTCATTCGTTTACACTAATATGTTCATTGGTTTCCAAAAGTATGTTCATTGGTTTACACTAGTATGTGCAATCTCTTAGATTTTTGGACTGGTATGAAATGTTCATTCAAACGTAACACTAGTATGTTCATTCGTTTATACTAGTATGTTTATTCGTTAACACTAGTATGTTCATTCGTTTAGACTAGTATGTTCATTGGCCTAGTGTGTACAATATTAAAATATATCACAATTTGTAAATACTTTTATGATCATTAAATATATTACAATAGGTCCTCATACGTAACAATCATTAAAATATTAAATTAAACAAATCCCAATACATAATCATTACAAATTAATGCTTTCTTTTTTAACTCTTTCTGTGAAGTAAAACAAATGTTCACTACATAATAATAAATGTTCGTTTCTTCTCAAATAAATGTTCAATGACTCGTTGTAAAATATTCATTTTTAAAACTTTTAATGGATTATTTTGAACTAATTCACCTAAGTAAAGAAATATTCATTGGCTTCTACTCTAATGTTCAGTGATGTACAACTACATGTTCATTGGATAACTACATAATATTCATTCGTAAAATTATGTCATTAATTCTGGCCTTATTTCATGATTCCCAATGCAAAAAAGTAGACTATCCATGCGGTACAGTAAATACTACAGTGACTCCTGCAAAAAATCTTTCCTTTTCACGTTTACCAAGTACACCTTTTCACGTTTACCAACTTTAGCAAGAATGCACGTTACCACCTTTTCACGTTTCTGCTGACATGTCTCCCACCCATGCTGACCTGTCTTCCACTATCGTTCAACTCCAGAAAAGTACGTCCAGCCAATTGCGTTTTATGTTATTTCTCCTACGTTTTGCACAGGGTGCACGATGCGCATCTTACACCCGGGTGCACTATCCTATTTGCGACATTTTTCTGGACAGCCTCGTTATTCATATTGGAATCAATAATTACAAATTTGGGTCAAATAATTGAAATTTTTGATTTGGGTTTTTTTTTATTAAACAGTTACAAGACAATTTTACAGTAAACGCCTAAACTACACTCGTAAAAGTGCTTCAAGCATCTTCTATTGGATCCAACCGTCCAATACCTTATGACCTTGTCCCAGCCCATTCCACTATCAACCCTAGAGCACACACCACATTTTCATTCCTCATATAAATAGACTCCCATTTCCCCAAATCCTACTTTCTCCTCCATAGTACCGCCCTTCACCGAAGAGAGCGAGAGAGAGAGAGTCCCCAAGCCACCCCCGAAACCCTAACAATGGTGAAGTTTCTTAAACCAGGCAAAGCCGTCATCGTCCTCCAAGGCCGCTACGCTGGGCGCAAGGCAGTCATCGTCCGCAACTTCGACGAAGGAACCCGCGACCGGCAGTACGGACACTGCCTCGTAGCCGGAATCAACAAGTACCCTAAGAAGGTCATCCGGAAGGACTCCGCCAAGAAGCAGGCGAAGAAGTCGCGTGTGAAGTGTTTCGTGAAAGTCGTGAATTACAACCACATCATGCCCACTCGGTACACTCTTGATGTTGATCTCAAGGACGTAGTGACTGCCGATGTGCTGCAATCGAAGGACAAGAAGGTTACTGCTGCTAAGGAGACCAAGGCTAGGTTTGAGGAGCGGTTCAAGACTGGGAAGAATCGTTGGTTTTTCTCAAAACTCAGGTTTTAAAGTGTTTGGAGGAAAGAGATTTAGAAGAAAAAGATTGTTTTTTTTTTGGCAAAGAAGATTGTTGTTTTTAGTGTTGAATTTTGTTTGTGTACGGCTATGATTTAGGATAAATTTTGGTGATATTACTATGTTTAGTTTATTGGGTATTGTGTTGAATGTCATATTAATTATCAACCTCTTTAAGAAAAGAATGTTGTATGCTATGCTCTATATCTGTGTCATTTGTTTTGATTTGTTGTTTATTGTTTTTATTGCACTAGTTTGGAATTGTTGAAAGTTATACAAATGTAAATCTGATACTCGATTGGTTTTGTTGCAAATGGGTTACCGTTATAGGAAGTTTGGTGTTGAATCCTTGAGGAATACGGGTTTCTTTTTTATATACAGGAAAGACAGGACCTGTGCAGTTTGTGATGGTCCGGTTTGCTGCTGCAATGTGCTCGTTGTGTATTTTAGATTGATTTTATTTTAGATTCATATTTTGCAGAGTTGGAATGTCTGGTTTAGTAATTTGACTTCTTGCTGTTTAAATGGATCAATCAACGATGGTCTTGGGTCTTGACTCTTGATTTTGCGGATAATCTGAGTTTACCACGGTGCTTCATTAGGGAAGTTCCTGCTCTCCCATATATTTATCAAATTCGATATTTTGTTGGTTTTTATTTGAAATAGTTTGATTATCTGATTTATAAATGTCTTTTTCTGTTGTTTTTAATGTTCTTGTTGCTATCTATTTTTAATTATAGATTGGTGTCAACATTTTTTGCATGTTTCCTGATGTCGTGGATTTTTCTTCAACAGTTTTGCTTTCTCTAATTTTGTTCTTTTGTTGGCTCATTGTAATATCTGAGATAGTCTGCTTCAGTCTTGTTAGTCTTCTAGATGTTATGTTTATGCAGTTAATCTAGTGATGTGGTTTCAGATTTATTACTGGTTGTGTTCTCTTCTGGAAATGCTTTCTCAGTTGCCTATTTCTGTTCGATCTTTTGCTCTGCTGCTGTAATTTGTTACTCATGCCTTTATGACTGCACTACTGGTACACTTCTGCAATGATAACTGATGTTTTTTTGTTTGGTATTTGGTATATACTGACCCTAGACTTGCTGTTGATACTGATCGTAACTGTTGTATCCATTGGACCTGGATTTATATCTATATGATTACTACTTCTATCTCCTGCTCCCTGCTTATTTTGGAATTTGGATAGTGTGAATCAGTCTCCTAATTTTTGGTGTCACTCCTATAGTATACCTTTATTTAGCACTGAGCGGTACTTGGTCCCTGGTGCATTTTGCTTCTGATTTGGATGTGAGGGCTTATGGTTGTAGTCTATGCTGCTTCTTCAACTCTGATCTATTTTAATGCCATCTATTGTTGTTTGGTTTTGATATATATTTGAACTTGTATGAGAATTTTATAGGCTTTGTATTTTTATTCTTTGTTTTGATTTGTTATCGTTATTGTGACTTGAATTAATGTGATGTTTATGGTACTTATTGCTTTGAGTGATATTCATTTGATTACGATTTTACTACCAAGATTAAGTATATGTGATTCAAAGGCTATAGTTTGTAGAATAGATAAAAAATATATTAAAGTTGAGTTATAATAGGAATACAAATATTAAGTATAAAATACATAAGATATTATGATAAGAAGTAGACTTTGATTATACCTCAATAAGAGAGTTATATCAAACTCTATAAATAGAGTAATGATGTACACAATTTTGATTTAAGAGATAAAAACCAATTAAATAAGAGTAATAAAAAGACTTTTATGGTATCAGAGCCGTAGGGTTTTTTGATTCTAAAACCTTAAACATCGTTATCATCATCTACTAATTCTTACTTGAACATATTGGAAGATAATGACTAGAAAGATCCTAAGGAATTGACTTTCCAATTGATTTACATAGATGAACTCTTGGATCAGTTAAACACCATCAGAAGCTTAGACATTAATGGCAATCAAGCTTTGGTGAATCTCAACGAGAAGTTGAACCACTAGAATTACATGAAGTGGTCCAAATTGATATATATGGCTATCAGTGGGCGGGGGAAGTTTAGTGATATCATCGCTTTACCACCATCACCTGATAGCTCGGATTATATCAAATAGACACAACAAGATGTCATAGTCATTACTTGAATCATAGAGAATATATCAGCAGATCTTGTAAATTAATTTCTTGACTATTCCACAACAAGAGATTTGTGGAAGGGGATAGAGTTACTATACAATAGCGGACAAGATGAACTTCTGATGTACGATCTAACAGTCAAAGCCAACAAACTGAAATAGGACAAGGACTCTATTGAACTATACTATAGCAAATTGCTAACGATATGGAAAGAAATCGATAGATGTGTTCCAAACCCCATGAAGCACACCGAAGACATTAACATGTATAATCAGAAGACCCAAACAAATAGATTCTACCAATTCTTGTCTGGAATTAATGACACATTTGATAACCGACTTTTAGCGTCGTTTTACTAAAAGGCGAGTTATACAAACAATATTTATAAATGCCCTAATACTACTACAACTAGTATAATGGTAAGTCGGGGGTCGAACCACAAGGACAAGGGGTGATGGTTTCTAGACTTGATGCAAAGAATTTATTTGGAATTTGATTGAACTATGCTAATAACAGAAAAATGAAGCAAGAATAAAAACGATAATATGCTATGGAAGAAAAACGGGGATAGATTAGTTTCACCCTAGAAAGGACAATCAAACTAGCAAACATGCCAAGTTAGGGGAAAATCGATCAACAATCAATTAAGACACTTAAGATAACGAGAGGAAGTTTGTGACCCTATAAATCACATGAACAACCTATAATCGCCCTATGTCTCCAAAGGAGTGGTAGGACAAGATTCGCATCGAATGTCAATCAATCAATCATCAACAATCTCGAACCCTAACTCTACGCATGAAGAACGAGCCAACCTAGGGTTTCACCAATCAAACCCCTAAGAAAACTACTCACTCATAGTAATGAAAACTAGGGCATAAACAATAAACAAGAAAATGATTGAAAGTAATAACTATTTGAACGTAAATGAACAAGAGAACGAAAAAGGGAAAACGAGGAGTTATAACATAACCGACAACTACTCTATTAAAACTGTAAATGGAGCAAGGATAATAAAAAGAACAATGGAATTAACTAAAACAATACGTGAAAGCATTAAACGAAATAGAATAGTAAATAATCGATACCTTGCATAAATGAAATTGTGTGAATGAAAGAAAATCTGAATCCGAAATACAAAACTTGAAAAGAAGAACAACAAAAGCTGTAAATATACACTAATGCATGAATGAAAAATGGAAAGAATTAAAGTGATGTTCTAGGTTGAGGCACAAGAGCTTTTGGTAGGCATGAGGGTTTTGTTACAGAGCAAGAGGGTATTTATACCCTAGGGACATAAGGGGGTAAAACCTTAGAAAAACGTTCAAGGGCCGACTTAAGAAAGAACCAAAAACTCCGGAAACAGGAGCCATTCGGCCGAATGAGTGGTGTATTCGGCCGAATGAGTGGTGTATTCGAATGAATGGTTCTTCATTCGCCCATATCAAAAGCTTCGACTTTTCTCACCCTGTCCACCATTCGACCGAAGGAGGCCTTCCATTCGGCCGAATGGGCCTTGATTCGGCCGAATGGGAGTTCATTCGGCTATTCCCGAGAGCTTGAGTTGTATGCTTGAGTTCCTGTCTTCCATTCGACCGAATGGATGTCAGATTCGGTCGAATTTGAACCTGAACCTTGCTGAACAGCTTATTTGAAGTGTCTAATGGCTTATGGAGTTTGTGGGATCTTCAAGAGTGACTTGGAACGCGTGCCTAAGCTATGATACATGCATCTAAACTCTTGATAAGAGTGTCAAAGCCTCGAACATGTCACATTTTACCTCGAAATCATCGAAATTACCTGAAATGACCTAAAAACAGCTCGAGGACAAGATCAAGGTAAAATCGAATGTAATGTGCATAAAATCGTTCTAAAACTACGAGACTCGACACTAAAATGGGGTTGTAAACGTGCTCTAAAATGAGCACATCAACATTCGACACAAATAGAAGAGAAATACTCAACAAAGATCCAATACCTTATGTAGAAGAAGCATATGCCTTCATCAGGAGAGAGATTTTAAGACGAGGGATCCTTACCAGAGAAGGGTCACAAGAATCGGCCTCATCAAGGGTAGGGAGTGGCCTTGCCACAAAATTTCGACCCGAAAAAATCCAAGCCTGGCGCGAGGAGGGAGACAAGAGCAAGCTACAATACAGTCATTGTGGAGGAAAAAGGCACACCAAGAGTAGGTGCTTCAAACTAATTGGTTACCTAGAATGGTGGGCCGATTTACTAGCACAAAAGAAGGGACAAATTGGAAGAAACCCTGCATCTGAACAAAAGAAAAAGGAGGAAGAAAGGGACATCAGTGTGTTGTACGTGAGAGGAGACTTACCGGAGGAAGAGGAAGGAGATGCCCCAGAGGAGACTCAGGCAAAGACTGACCAAGAAACAATGGAGGAGAAACGAGGTAAGGGAAAGGGTATTAATGACTTGCACATAGCAAGAGCCAGCAAAGAAATAAACAAAGATGTGCACACAACACAAAAAGACAGCAAACCCAGCTTTTTTGCTTCCCAAGGTTTCAAGAACCAAGAAAGCATCTTTCCTGTTTCCCAAGACTAAAAAACACTGCACGATACAATACATGAATCACCTCCGTTGATTTATTTATCCACCAAATCAGCAACCCTAAGGGCCGGAAGTTACACAAGCCCAATTAGGTATGACATAGCCCAA
The DNA here is from genome assembly GCA_026401315.1 of Dysphania ambrosioides. Lineage (NCBI taxonomy): Eukaryota > Viridiplantae > Streptophyta > Magnoliopsida > Caryophyllales > Amaranthaceae > Dysphania > Dysphania ambrosioides. Next base: position 17,936,299 of record CM048666.1, read on the forward strand.
AATAGAAAATTAAAACTTGGACTTAAAGGCTCAAACTGGATTCTTGATAGCGGGACGACATGCACAATGACTAACGACCCTAGTGACTTTCTGTCAATTGGAAAAAGCAATAAAACCTCTATTCAGATGGCTAACGGTGAATATGTCGAAGTACAGGGAGCCGAGAAAATTAATGTTTTCACGATGTCACCCTTAAAAATTGTCTTCTCGTTCCCAAATTGTCTCACAAATTGATTTCTACTAATTAATTAACTTGGCAACTTGAGTGTTATATTCTAATAGAATCTGGTTTTTGTATTGTGCAGGACCATCAAACCGAGAAGACTATTGGGCATGGTATTGAGAAAGCCGACCTATACTATGTGGACATGGTGTCTCAACAAAGCAATGCAGCGCTTGCTCATGGGTTAGTTGAACAACAACTCTGGAGATGGCATCGTTGACTTGGTCATCCGTCTTTAGGTTACATAGAATATATTTTTTCTTCTTTGAAAGGTTTAGAAATAAAGTTAAAATGTGAATCGTTTGTGTTAACTAAAAGCCATAAAAATTCATACTCTACTAGTACTAGTCGTGATGTTAAACCATTTATGCTTATACATTCTAATGTTTGGGGATCAGCACCAAATCCTGGACCTCATGGTTTATCATAATTTGTGTTGTTTATTGATGACTGTACGAGAATAAGTTGGGTTTATTTTCTAAAATACAAAGATGAGGTTTTTAGAGTATTTCTAAATTTCTACAATATGATAAACACCCAATTTCAAACCTAGATTCGTAGCCTAAGAACTGATAATGGAGGGAAATTTGTTAATTTTGATATGAAGGATTTTTGTTCTAAACATGAGCTCCTTCACCAAACCATGTGCCCCGACACCCCATAACAAAATGGTAAAGACGAGAGGAAAAATCAGACTCTACTTGAAATGACTCGAGCGATGTTAAAATCCTATGTACCAACCCATTATTGGCCTAAAGCTGTGGCTACAACTAACTATTTAACTAACCGACTTCTTACCAAGGCTTTGGAATTTAAGACACCTTTGGACACCCTTAGCTCACATATGCCTATACCATCAACCCACTTCCTCCAACCTCGAATCTTTGGTTGTATTACATATGTCCATTTACCTAAGAGAAGTCGAAACAAGCTTCAATCCCGAGCTATCAAATGTGTGTTCGTAGGGTACGGGGTAAACCAAAAGGGCTATAGGTGTCTTGATTATGTCACTAATCACATGTATACTATTATGGATTGTTACTTCTTTGAGGATACCTATTTTTTCCACCACCATAGACATCAGGGGGAGAATTACGATTTAAGTCTAAGTTAGCTAACCTATTCAGGGGGAGTTGTTACAGACCAAAAGGAGAAAGTGGGCAACACCACAAAAACTGCCGCCACTATAGAGTTGCCAATATCCCATCCAATACAACTCATGGCTGAAGGTCCAAAGGAGGTAAATACAAATCATTCCCTTGATATTAATGATATTGTATCTCCTAATCACTCTTTCTAGAAAGAAGATCCAGCCAATCTTCAGGAGGAATATCCGGTTGCCAGATATATTCTGCCTCCCAGAAGTATAAGGGGAATCCTGCCAAAGCGATATGATCTAGACTTTGAGGCCTAGAGATCTAGATATCCTATTCCTGACACTAGTGGAGTATTTAAGAGTGTAGTATCCTTTAAAGCAATCTTATATTCTGCCACTACACCAAAGAATACAGAGGTGTCCCTTAGAGATAATAGATGGAAGAAGGCTATGCAAGAAGAAATTGATGCACTTGAGAAGAATGACACGTGGGACAAGTGTACTGTTCTAGAAGGAAAAAAGCCTGTAGAGTGTAAGTGGGTATTTACCTTCAAGTATAAACCAAATGGGAGTATCGAGAGATATAAGGCAAGGATTGTAGCTAAAGGCTACACTAGGTGTATGGGATTGATTACTCAAAGACATTCTCACTTGTGGCGAAGATTGACACAATAAGAGTATTTTTCTCAGTAGCCGCAAACAAAAATTGATCCCTATATCAGGTTGACAAAAAGAATGCCTTCTTACATGGAGAGATCGTTGAAAAAGTATACATGGAACCACCCCTGGGTTTTTCTCAAGATTTCTCTAAGCGAGATGGGTGTAAACTTAAGAAAGCTCTATATGGGCTAAAACAGTTACTTAGAGCCTGGTTTGGTAGATTCATAGTAGCCATGAAGAAGTTTCGGTATAAGCAGAGTGGGTCTGACCATACCTTGTTCTTGAAGAGGAGAAGTGACTTGGTTGTGTGTCTTATCATCTATGTGGATGACATGATCATCACAAGGATTGACAGGGAGGAAATTGAGTTACTAAAATTGAGGTTATTCTAGGAATTCGAGATGAAAGATTTGGGAAACCTCAAGTATTTCCTTGGCATCGAAGTACTTAGGTCAAAATTATGTATCTTCATTTCTCAAAGGAAATACATTCTAGATTTTTTGTCAGAAACTGGGATGGTAGACTGCAAGCCCGATAGAGACTCGGATGATGGTTAACCATGGGTTGCAGATAACAGAAGAGGATAAGATGGTGGATCAAGGTCACTATTAGAGGCTTGTAGGAAAGCTTATATATATGTTTCATACTCGACCAGATATTGCTTATGCATTTGGAGTAGTGAGCAGGTTTATGCATAAACCTCAAATGCCTCATATGGAAGCAGTTTACAAGATTCTAATATATCTAAAAAAGGCACCAAGCAAGGGATTTCTGTTTAGGAAGAACGAAAATCTAAACCTAAAGGCGTATATTGATGTCGATTAGGCAGGAGACCGAGACAGTCAAATGTCTACATCAGGGTATTTTACTTTGGTTAGTGGGAACCTTGTAACATGGAGGAGTAAGAAGCACAAGGTTATTTCTATGTCTAGTGTTGAAGTAGAGTTTCGAGGTATTGCAAAAGGAGTTACCAAGGTTCTTTGGTTGAGAAAGCTATTATTTGAGCTTGGTTTCCCTCCGGAAACTAGCTGTGAGGTGTTTTGTGACAACAAGGCTGCTATCAGTATCGTTGAAAATTCGGCACAATTTGATCGAACAAAGCATGTTGAAGTTGATAAGCATTTTATCAAAGACAACTTAAAAGCTGGAGTGATAAGTATTCCGTTTGTAAGGTCTAGTGATCAAATGGCTGATATTTTGACCAAAGTAGTAGGAGCTCGAGTATTTGAAGATGTATTGAGCAAGTTGGGTGTTGAAGATCCCACAACCAACTTGAGGGGAGTGTAAAATAGATAAAAAGTATTAAAGTAGAGTTATAATAAGAATGCAAATACTAAGTATAAAATACATAATATAGATTATAATAGAAGTAAACTTTGGTTATACCTCAATAAGAGGGTTATACCAAACAGTATAAATAGGGCAATGATGTACATAATTATGATTCAAGAAATAAAAACTATTGGTTGATTATAGTTGAGAAATTGGATTAAGTTGGAGTATAAACGAGTCAAACTTTCTATTTACAAGAGTTATGCTTTGATTTATGTTTGTTAAGCTGGTTTAGGTTAATTCTGTTCTAAATAATATTCTGCTACAAAGCAATTGCAAGGTTCTAATATGGTTGTGCTTTCCCTTGAAACCACTTCTTTACTCGCGGTTTGTCTAGTTGGGCCAATGTGATTGTAATATGGTATAACGATTTTCTTACCTAATTGATGTTTTGCTTGTTTTATGATGTTTATTCTAGCCTTTTGTATTCCGGTTTGGCGTTTTGAGGTTGTGAGCATTCATGGTTTGAAGTTGGTAGTTGAATTGGGAGAATTTAGTGGCAAACTTTAGGTGAACCAATTGTTTGGTATGTTCTACTGGCTAAATGAAGTTGATAAATTTTGAAGTTGATAAATTGGATTAGTTGGAGTGTAAATGAGTCGAACTTTGTATTTGTACAAGTATTTCCTCGATTTTAGTTTATTAGTTTTTTTTTTATTGAAGTTGGAGATGTAATTTTAGTGTACTTCAAATAAGGAGTTATGGGCTTGCTTGGATATTTGTTGAGATATCAACAATTGACCCGCTTCGAATTTCTGATGTGAACACGTAACGATGTCAACTCGATTCGTACTTGTTTTACGTGTGAAATTGGTAGCACTTAATTTGACCTGAACCCGACTTGATATTAATTAACGACTAACTTTTTCCAATATTATTTACCTGATTTTAAACTTTCACCCGATTTGACATAAATTGATAACAGACTTGAATAAAATTGACAATAAAGAAAATTTGAAATAAAACCTAACTTGTTTAGAACCAAAACAAATTATAATTCAAGAATACTTATTATAGACCTGATCTATAGTGATGTATATCCTGTTTTATTTCGATTTATTGATGATTCGACCTGTTATTGACTAAAGTCGTAATATCTTATAACCTAATTTAATTGAGTCATGATTGTTGACCTTTCAATCATTGAATCAATCTAATTTATGTTTGAATGGGACTCTTTGAAGCACACTACAAGGCAAAGTTGACGACTAGTTGAATCATACTTCCCCTAGGATTCATCATATCTTTATTAATCCTACTTGGATTAGGATTTGATGAGTTTACTAATCCTAATTGGATTAGGATTTGTGTTATTTTTCCAAAATTGATTTGGATGTGGTTTTGGAATATTTTACATTTCCTAATTGACTTAGGGAAAAGTTTATTCTACTAGTCCTAATTGATTTAGGATTTATTTTACTACATTTTTGGCTTACATGGTTTTACTATAGGTTTTACATGTTTTAAGCAGTTAGGGGTCTTAACTTTATTTTTTCTAGTTTTATTAGGACTCAAAAGCTCAAGGTCAGGTTGTAGCATATATAAAGGCTTGATTTGTATCAATTCAAGGCAGATGAGATTTGAACAATAAGAATTCTAAGTTTATTTATATACAAAAGTGTAATTTCCTTTGAAAGTGGTGGTTAAATCCTTTATCTTGCGTAACAATTAGTTTTGTTTTAAGTTGTTAATGATTAAATTCTGTAAGCAATTTAAGCAATTCAACTAATTGAAATTGTTCTTGATGGCATGACCTTTTGAGATCCCTTTCAAAGTTAAGCTTCTACATTAGTATTTGTTCTTCTTAGATCAAACACATCATCTTGGTACTAGAGCACTTGGTAAGCATTGCGATGTTAATAGCAAGATTAAGAATCAATCTTTTTTCCAAGATTTCATTTTTTCTTTAAAGTTTCATCATAGAGGGTTGTTGTAGAAGAAATTTATCATGGAAAAACATCAAAGATTCGATATTTTCTTGTAATATAATCGCCAGCACCTCAAGGTCTCATTATAGAGAAAGCTCATAATTTGCAACGTGATAGGCAGATCTAAGAACTCATCGAACATTTAAACAAAGTCCTAGCAAGGCTAAAGGGTAGGGGAGAATCTCCTAGCCTTAATAGGACGTAAGAACTAAATCTAACTAAGATTCGAAAGAGGAAAGGTATGACCTTAGAAGGAGGAATCCAAATTTTAGAGATTATGACACAAGTTTGTGCTTAGGCATCCCTGATTTTGATGGAAGAATTATATACACGAAATCATGTCTCCCTGCCTAGCGCTCCAATGATAAACCAACCCATGCAATTGGATTTAGCTTGGGTCAAGTTTGAGTGTATGTGTACCCAAAATCATCTCAAAGATGAACCCCAAAAAGGCCTAAATACAAACCCGAGCCCAAGTCACAGATCTCAAAACTGTGCATAAGTAGGCTACTCAGAGTGTGACTGATGCTCAAAGTTGGCATTGAGTGTAGAATCTCAGCCAGCTTTTGGCGTCCGACGCCTAGTTAAGGCGTTGAGCACTGACTCAAAGTCTAACACTATGCCTCAACGTCAATCACGCAGTCTGCTCCAAGCACCTGAACTAAAACAAAATCTGATCAGCTGTTAGTTCGTGCATCCAATACCTAGCCTAGGCGTCTGACACCCAGCTTTGTGCGCCACCCCGAAAGTGTTCATATCTCCTTTTAAGCCTCTATTCAACTAAGCAAAAGGTTCCTTTCTTGAGCGTTCAATGACCATGCCCACCGTTTGACACCCTAAGCTGGCGTCCAATGCCCAATGTTGGCGTCCAACGCTTAAAAAACCGACTATTTTTACCTATAAATACCCTCTCATTTCAAGAGTAAGGGTCCGCATTTTTCACAATTTTAGAGCACCATTACTTTGCAAAAATTGACTCTCAAACACTTCCATCCTCAAATCAAATACAAATCCAAGCATTCAAGGCATTCATTTTGCCTTCAAACATCAAGTAACCATTACTCGTTCAACAAATACTCAAGCAAGTTTCAAGCGAAGGAATTATCCTCAACGGTAAACACCGAGGGACCCTCTCAAATTCAATCTTATTTATTGCTTTGTCTAATTATACTCCATTCACTTTCTAGTCTTTGATTCTGGTGGTTATACATCCATTTAAAGTCTTAGAATAGACTCTTCTTTATAATAATTGTGGAAGGTGCAAACCCCTTCTACATGAATACCATATTTTTAGTTTTAAGCACTTGTGAGTCATGATCAACCAAAGAGTCATCACTCCTGATGGGTGATAAGTCCCAATTACACTTATAAATGTATCGTATTTTAGGTCTTTTTGCATGTGGTTATTTGCATTTTAGTTTAGTTTTAAGTGAATTCTACTCATTTGCTATCTTATGATGTGTTCAAGGGTTTTTGTAGTACGTGTTTGTGTCGTTTCTCTAGATTTCTAAGGACTCTGTGTATTGGACTAGTTTAATATCTAAGGAACGAAGCTCACACCGAATAAAGAAGACGATCCTAAGAGAACCCAGACATAGGATGAAGCAAAGGAGCAAAATTATAGTCAAAAGCAAGAAGATTATGTCGAGTGCGTAGAGGACTCGATCGAGTGAAAGTGCAAAATCAGGCATAATGTAGCCTTCAATGAAAAAGGGAAGAAAACAAAGACACTCAATAAAGTGTGTAGAGCACTCGATCGAGTCCCTTCTCATGCAGCCAATTCTGACCTGATGCAAAATCTGAAGAAAGAGCATAGACTTGATTGAGTTCTATTCGTACTCGATCGAGTGCCTTAGTTTTGGGCAGATTTTTGAGCGTTTTTATTCAAGCCAAAACTCCTTTTATATATATTTTAAGATTTTCTAGGTTAAAAAGGATGGCTATAATTAGGTTAATTAGTAATTAAATAGTAGTTTTCATTAGGTTTTACTTAGGTTTCCATTAGCTTTCACAAAACTATCTCAAATTCTCTCTAGATTTATGTTTTGTTCTTAGATTTCATTGAAGCTTTTGGATTGCAACTCTAGCTTTGTGGACAATAATCAGTTTGTTTTATATTCAATACTTTAGTATTCTTTTCTCTTTAATTGCTTTAATATTCTAACAAGGAAGGTGGCTTCTTGAAGTCCTTTAAGGCTCCAAGACTCTTGCTATAAAGTTTGGATGAAGAAGTTCCTTACTGAACTTGGAATGAGAAGGTGGATTCTTGAAGTCCTTTAAGGCTCCAAACATGTACTTAGAAAGTATTACATCATTCAAAAGATAGTCGAACGAAATGTTGTAAAGGTCTTTAATGTTCATACGAATGAGAATGTAGGTGATCTATTAACTAAACCCCTACCTCGTATGAGAGTCACATTAGAAATATAGGAACTAAGCATATTGGTGAATGGCATTAATTTGTAAAGACATTACTTTATGCTGGAATTTTGTGTTTATAAATAAATTTCTTTTCTTATTAAATTGTGGTTTAAAGTTATATAATATGTCCAAAATATGTTATATTAATCATAGGCTACCCAAATCCATGATTAGAATAATGAAATCCTATTGTTAAATAATTTCATAAATACTAAGTAAGCCTAGCTTGAAATTATTACTAGACAAATAATTTTGAAAAGTTTAACATGTTAATTACGGGCTTTAGGGACATATAGATGTCTGGTCAATTACATGGATAATTAAAGAGTCTAATTACTTAATTGACCTAATTGAAATATTTAATTTTTTTTATTTATAAGCTTTTTTAAAAATATTTGCAAAAATAAACCGGTTTACAAACTATTTTATAAAATAAGCCACTTATGGATATTTTATAAAATAAGCCACTTTTGGTTTGGATAAAAAGTGTTGCCTGAGACAATGATTTATCTAAAGGTAAATTGTTTTCTGGAGCAACGTTTTTCATGGAGCTGGCATAAGTTTGGTGAAATTGGGGCAAAAGAAATCGTTGCCTTCGGCAACGATTTACTTAAAGGTAAATCATTGCCCTAAGAAACATTTTATATTATAATAATTGCAGGGAATCTTGTCAAGGAAATCTGGTCAGTTAATAATCGTTGCCACAGACAACAATTTCACTCTTAGTATAATCGTTGCTCGAGGCAATGATTTCATTCTAAGTAGAATCGTTGCCCGAGGCAACGATTTTAGTTAAGCCCGATTTTTTTTCCTTTTCTTCTCTTTTCTTCCTTTTCTCCCTTTTCTCCCTCCTCTTTCCATCTTCTTCCCCATTTTTTCGTGGAAAACCGACGAGTACTTCTCCCAGATCTAAAGAATTTCGGCCCCAATTTCCCTCAATTTTCATATCAATTCCTTCCCCTTTCTTCCCAAAATAAGATATGTTATACATTTTTAGTTTTATTTATTTTTTTCTTGCTTTTTTTTGTGGTGTTAAATTTTGTTTTTTTAATTGGTTAAATGTTATGAATGGGTTGAATTATGGGTATATTATCATATTTTCATGAATTACAATTATACATTAGCCCTTTTTTCCAGCCGTCTAGGTCACGTTTCGCGCCTGCATCAGTGTCATTACACATCGTGGTAAGAATTCTAGCTATATTACTTGTTTTTTTATATATAGTATGCAACTAAATTCATTTGTATTCCTTTTTTATCATGTAGACTGAGGAGCTGCTACATATTCGTGACAACATTCACGATTCTCTAGCCATGTGTCATCTCATGGCAGATCATGTGTACGACCTTATCCAGGACAGTATGGAGAGGATATGACAGCCTCACTGACTTCGGCCGTACCCATTACAGACGACTTGCGACACATCCACACCCTCCACACCTTACACAACGCAGGAGATCCTTACTATCGAGATGCCCAGTCAGCATTACACACAGGGTCAGTATTTGTCATTGGTTTACACATCTCCATAAGCCCCATTTTCACACCATCCACAGTGGACCCAACATACTCAAAGTAAGAGTCAGAGCTCGTATTGTCATTTGGACATCATTTTCGAGGAGCAAACTACGGGTCCAGACTCTTAGGGTTCTATTTACTTTTTTATTACGTTATTCTGTGTATATAAATATTATGAACGTTATGTATTCAATTCAAAGTTTATTAATGTAATTTAAAAATTATTAATTTCAATATGTAATTTCGAGTTATGGTTGTATTTCGATTTGTGTTTGTGTTTATTTTTAAGTTGTTATTTGAGTTTATGATGAAGAGTTGACATTTTCATGTTGGTGTTGAATTTCAAGATTGATGGGAAGCTGGTATTGATGTTGTGTTTGAAGATGTGTATATGGTTTTGTGTTTGAAAATGTTTAGGTTTGTGTTATGGTTTTGTGTTGATGGCGTTGTAGGGACAAAAAAGAAAGAAAAAAAAAACAGTTAGGAAATTGTTGCCCTGGACAACGTTTTTAGTCACCATGAAATCGTTGCCCTTTGCCCAAGGCAACGATTTCATGGTGAGGCAACAATTTCACGGTGACTAAAAACGTTGCACAGAGCAACAATTTGCTTTGTCTCGGTTTCAGCCAACTTCATGCAAATCGTTGCCTGAGGCAACCATTTTTGTCCAAATCAAAAGTGGCTTATTTTTTAAAATAGTTTCGGAACTGGCTTATTTTTGCAAATATTTTATTAAAAAAATTCAAAATATATTTCAATAATATATTTCGTGGGTTCCTTTGACATGAGCACTTCATGTATTTCATTGAGTGGCTAGTATAACTTTGATGTTGTTAAATGTCGTGCCGCAAAAGGAGGAAATGCAGTATTTGGGTTTGCTAAATGCTCAATGGGAGTCATGGTTGTGCAAAGTTGTATAAGTCCTCTTATATGATAGGATTAGAGTCTTGGCCGCTTGAAGAGAAATAACTGGAAATGCATGGTCGTGCTCGAATTGATTAAAGGTTTAATCACTTATTTTTGTAGTTTAATCTCGAATTTCAAGAAATGATTTACGTAGCAATTTTCAAATGTTAATATATCATCAAATCGGACACATAAAGACTTAAGGAATTCTTGATTGCTCCACTTAATATCGAACTAGTTGGAGATTGAAGGAAATGTCCTCAACCAATAGGCAATTACTAAATATGCGTTTGGATCATTATGGAAATAATTATTTTGATTATTTTATTATAATAACATTTTGCTAGAAGGCAATTGCGATACGTAGGTTTAATATAACTTAGCCTGCAATTATTCTAATCGAATTCTATGAGGTCACATAATAAATGCAAACAGATTGAATTTACCAAGCCGATTTATGCAATGGGTTGGCAGGTCAAAAGGAGAGCAGACTAGGGTTTGTTGGTTGCTTGGTTTAATTAGTATATAAGGTGGAATAATTAGGAGTAATTGACTCACCTTTTCTCATATACTAATAAAGAGCACAAAACTCTGAAAATCCCTAGCCTACTAGCCGTCATTACGTGAATAGGGAAGAGGAAGATTGTTCTTCCTATTTCACGTATTAGCATACATGGAGATCTGCTTGTGCGTTTGTGGACTAAATTGAGGAACTACATTTGTAGTTCTTGATCTCTGTTGTGTTCGATTGTTGAAACATGCATCAAAGGTGTATATAACTACTTATTATATAGTTTGTATCGTGTGTATGCATGAGATTTTGTGATTAGGTATTAGAAACGTTTCTGAAATTCCACTAATCGCACCTAATAGTCCTATAATAGTTTCGTACAAGGTAGTGGTAGTAATATTGAAGAAGTTTTTACATTCCATTTAAGGACTCTTCAATTAATAGAATGCTTGTTAAATAGAACAGTACTAGAATCTCAATATAATAGCGATTTTGATAAATGTAGCAGTTTCAGATGTAAAACACAATAACTAGTGTTAATTAGGAGGGTGGAATAGCTAAAGTTTGTTCTGAATTCATGTTTGTATGGAAGGTCTAGAACATTAGTTGTCCAATTACATACTATGAACCTTGAATTGATGATGAACAACTCCACACTTGCAGGGAGCTTCATGCCATACCTCTTTACTCAGAGTCATTGAAGGATAGGTACGGTATATGATCCTAAAAGCACAGATCACAGAACTTTCTGCAAAACTTGTGTCGCTGTGATTCAAATGAGGAAGTAAGGTTTGCGATGAAGAGAAAGGGAGAGAAGAAACAGACTTAACCACTGTCATGATTCGTTTGCCAGGCATGAATGGTCTGGTGTTCATCGAGGACTTATTTAGAGGGATGTAGACATGAGGAGGGGAAAAAAAAGAAGAGCATTCCCGGTGAGGCCACGATCCCTTCAACGTGTTTTTCCAGCATGACTTTGAATTAATTACTTTTGTAGAAAATTATATTATACTACCTACTTTCAATCTTTCGATCACTCTGTACTCTTAATTGCCAAACAAGAAATTGTACCTTTAAACCCTCTTGGGTTGATTAGCAAATAACGAATGGAATTATCCTAAAATCAACTAATTTGAGGTATGAGTGCAAAAGACCGACAAATCAGTATGGATCAGTTCTGTACATTCTTTTGCTTTCCTTGTGCTATTATTGCAGGACAGAAGGCTTAGGTACTATACAGCTCTTGTAAATTCTAAATTCCTTGTTAAAATTTTTTTAGGGTTGTAAACGACTTCATTAGATGAAAAGCTTGCAATGAATTGGAATAAATCAATATCATGATATATATACACAATAAAATCTATTACAAGTGCACAGAAATCATCCAAGATGACAAACATCATCAACAAAAAATTTATAAGGAATTTTACCGTTCAGAAGTTCCATCCCCTCTCCTCTCTTTGGCTATGCTTCTTAGGCTCCCTAGTAGCCACTCTTCTACCATTTCCCAACAAGACCCTTTGTCCCAATCTCCCTCGGCTTCCGATCGAGACTCTAACCTTCTCTACTCCTACGTTAACCCCTCCTTTCTTGTGGTGTTGCTGCAAGGGGGATTTCATTTTTTTATGAAGACTTTGCCGCAGTACATTATTCAACTTTTTTATGTCACTCTTCGAAGCAAGGGGAATAGCTGGCTCTATAGAATAATGATTCTCTTCATCTTCTTTCTCTTCTTTCTCATCTTCTAGAGGTGGAAATGGCCTTATTGAAGGATTGCCGAGGGTCATTGGAGTGCTGGGTAACGGAATTAAAGATTTTCGCCGTTGATTTGATGCTGTAGGAATCCTTTGTGCTGTCGGGCAAAGAGAAGTTCTGCCTATTTTCTTCGGCTGTGGAAGTAGCACGCCAGTGTCAGGCTTATTTTCTTTCTCCATCTGAAGTCTCTCTGACAGAGGAAAAGATGATGGCATTTTGAGGTTGCTCTGATCAGAAAGTAAACGTGGGAGATTAGGGGAATCAGTTGTGAGGTCAGTGGTATTCTGTAGAGTTCCCAGTGCTTTAGCTGCCAGAGGTAGCCTCATCGGTGCACTCTTTTGATCTTCAAGTTGCTGCCGCATTTGTTGTTCTTGTTGCTCCGCTATCTTAGTGTCTACATGTTGCCGTGCCAACTTTCTCTCTACCAAAAGCTGCGCCTCTAGTTCCTTAAGCTGGAATATAAAACCTTTTGTTTATAAACTACAACTTTCGCTCAAATACACAGAATTATTCTGTCAGGTAAATCAAATACAGTTGTAGGTTCTTGTAAATCAAATTATTCACATGAAAGTTGCGTCCTCAAGAAATATACCTTCTCTTGTAGGTTCTTGTTTTTCTGGTCCCTGTCTTTCACCTTCATTTCTAAATTGTTAATTGTTTCTTCCATCTTCTTAATTTCCAAATCTTTCAACTTTGTCTCTTGTTTTGTCTTCTCGACCTTACAACCAAAAGTAAACCATTTTGAATAACTTGGAGAAAAAAATAATTGAAGTTGAAAACTGAACTGTATGGAACCCCTATTACCAATTGCTTGTATCTCAGAAATTCAGTGTTTTCCAATTGCTTCTTTGCTGGACCCAACTCCACTCCCTTCACCCTGCTAGCAAAGTTGAGAGAGCAAATTGTCTCACTCAAGTCATTTTCATTGGGACTGATCTGTAAAAACATCAGTGCCTTGGAGTCTCCTCCTGCGGAAAGAAGATGAAACAAAACATGAACAAACCTCCATTTCAGGTTAAGGGATGTATTTTTTCTCTCTTGTTCAGATAGTTAAGCTAAAAATATATATCAAATTACCAAGAGAATCCTGAAGTAGGTGGGTAAGCTTAGAGTTCCTGGAGATCAATGTGTTAAAACAGGACCTCATTGGCATTATGACATATGCAAGGACCAAATTGACATAAATGACTGGTAATTTACCTGAAAGGTACATGAGGACTTTTGTTAGCCAGAGCAGATATAACATCCCCAAGAGCCGAAAGAGATCTATTAATATTTTGTGCTTCCTTCAGTCTTTCCCCTTGGGCTTCAGTCTTAGCAATCCGTTCACTACCTGCTAGATCAACCAACCACAATTTGCTTCTAGTGCATTCTCCATTCAGCAAATTTTCTCCCTTAACCATCACACAATGTATGCTATGACAACAGTAGAATTATGATACAGCTAGTTAGATGTCATTCTCAACAGCAAGGAGAAAAAGAGCATAAATAGTATGAACAAGGTAGCAAACCAGTGAGATCGGCTACTGTGCTCATTAGCATTGGTAGACCCAACTGCCCTAGCATTACTTCCAGTTTGTAGAACATCCCAAGCCTCTCTAATGTTGGTTACCTGTGCTTCAATCAATCCAGGAACATGAGGCACTCCTTCACTCGCCTGCCGTATCTCAAGCCTAGGTTATCAGTAGATATCCACCAGTCAGAATAGCTGGCTTCTAAGCATAATATCAATCCTTTATCATCAACAGAAAATCAATAGACAGCATTCTTCATGAATATTACCATCATCAGTAATCTCTGTAACAGTTCTGACCAATCTATTAAAGTCAGAATCTTAGCTAGATTACCCCCACTAACGAAAACAAAAGGAAAATACAAGGATTTCATACAGTTAATAGAGAAAATTTCTGGTTATGGTAACATGTAGATAAAAGTTATGTTTGCTACCAAATGGTAGTCAGGGGACATACAATACGTTTTGTAAATTTATAATTGCATATCATTGTAGCCGGATCAGAAGAAAAGTATTAAAAAAGCTATTAATAAGCTAGCTACTACAAATTGCTTAAGGTTGAAGCAGCTGTACAAGGAGCCATTAGCTGGTTATAGGTCATACTCTTAAGCAGCTCGACAACTGAAGGAATTAAATCCTTGTGAGGAGCCAATGACGATAGATTGCTTGAGTTGAGGCCATCATACATTTGTGAAATGAACAATAATAATTAACAAATAAACTTTACAAAGTAGATTTACAAGTTCTATGGTGATGTTTGACAAAGCATAAATCCTGCATGATCAACAATTTCTTGTCCTATGTAAAAAAACTGTTCAAGAATTTATATTAGCCTACCTCTTTGAACATACACTAGGCGGAGATCCAAATGATAATAAGTCTCTTATTTGCTCATTGTAGACTTCCAAGACAGACACACATATTTCATACTGGAACAGATTCTGCCTCTCACTTATAATATGAAACAGCTCAGCAAGAGTCCTATAATTGACACCACGAGCATCCTCTGTACCCTCCATTGTGAATGTTTTTCCAGTACCGGTCTGCCCATAAGCAAAGATGCAAACATTGTAGCCATCTAAAACTGAGGTTGCAAATGGTGCAGTATCTTCAAATACATCATCTGGTGGAGGGAAAAAGATAAAAAGAAGTAGAGAGTTAGATTCAATGGAAATGTACAAATGATATGGAGAAAAAGTAATTACTACTAAGAGAACTACCTTGGTCTGCTTGTGGACCAAAAACAGCATCAAACTTGAATGTCTTTCGTGGATGACCATTAAACCGAATGGTAAGTTCTCCATCTCTAGCAGATTCAAAATCAATAGCCGTCTTATCTCCCATGGCTATTTCCTCTTGATTCAAAGGCCTGCAGCGACAGAAAACGCGTATATTACCTACAAAGAAAACAAGGCTAGGGGTTAATATTCTGTAACTTAATGCTAAAAAATAAATTTATCTTACTCTAATCACTACTTCCAGATTTCAGCACAATGTCAGACCTTTTAACTCCAGAACTTTGTTATAAAGTACTTTTCTTCGCTTTTCCCCTTCACTGATCTTCATCTTAAGCTCATCATGATATGAAACCTGTTGGTTTACTATCACCAAAGAGGCAAAAGTTGAGGTCAAATAATCTAATAAATGAAAATCTAGTGAAACCGTTAGTTGATACGAGTATCAGTATAGTTACGTAAAGCTTGCATAATATATCTTAAACCATCCATATCTTCAAGGCAGTCCTTGTACTTCAATGCCTCTTCTAATAGTTTGACTTGATCCAATTTCAGCATCTGAAGTTCAGCAGATATTAATTAAGGATTCAATAGTCCTACTGACAACTTGGTCAAGAGAATTAGTATCACCTTCAATTTTCTCTTTAAGCCACTCAAGGAGGAGAGCCATTTGCTCTTTTCTTTGACTTGTCCCTCAACCGCAAATGCTGCAGTTTAAAGAAAGCTCATCAAGGTGTAAACACAAACATTCAGAAAAATAGACAGCATATTTAATAATCCATTACCTAATGAACCAACATGCATTGATTTGCGCATGAGCTCACTTTGAAGATCATGCAGGGCTTTCAAGGCTTTTTGGCAATTGTCACTCTTGACCTCATTCTCTTTCTTAAGCTCTTTTATAACATTGTTAGCTTCTAGTAATTGTTTCTTTTGGTTATCATACTCTCCTAACTTCTTGGAACCTCCAGATACCTCAAACCCATTTATATCCTATTAAAAACCCTTCGTCAAACCACAAAACAACACCACATATTGAAATTTTTTTAGCTAGAAGAGCAAAATATGAATGAAATAGTTACTTCAGTCGAGTGCCAAAATGATGAAAACTTCAAAGACTCATGGCTACCCCGCAAAGCTTCCGCTTCAATTCCATTAATCCCTTCTTCTAGTGACAGCACAATAGATGTCCCCCTCTTCTTCTCCACCGGACTTTCCTTTAGAATATCAGGTGAACCAGCACAGACAACCAAATCAGGTGAAGGAAGGGAAAACCCCATCATTAACTGACCTGCAATCACTGCGAAAATTCAAAATCCAAAACCAAATCGTGTTGTTGAATTCATTATAAGCCGACAACCAAAATCCCTTCTGTACCATTGCTAGTATCACCCTTAACAAGATCAGTACATCGCTGAGGACTAGTCATTTCCAAGCTCTGATTCAATCCCGTAGTTCCTAAAGCATAAACATTCATCCAATCATTGTCATCATTAAAAACTGTCGAAATCTCAGTCAGTTAAATAATCCAAAATTTGAATGCATGAAAGGGGGTCATTATCTATGTTACATGGACTCATCATTTCACCTCGAGTACCTACGTCAGTTCCTCGACCCTCCGACATGGGTAGCACACTTGGACAAGTACCAATAGTGATGTAAATCACAAAAAAAACTGATTTTTTCATCTAGGGTGGATTAATGGGTCCAGCATTTCAAACTTAAATTAAGTAGAGTTTATTTAATTAACTTTTCTTTATTTAAGAGAAGTAAACCTGTATTTTTGTTTTAATGTTATAGGTGGAAATAATAAACAAGTTAGAGTAAAGAAATAAGGCTGAATAAAGGAAGTTGGGATCATTCAAGGTGACTTGTTCATTAAATGAAGCTGCATTGACTTAATTGAGCTAGCAAACTAGAAAATGACAACCAAATTAATTTTTCAGCTGGGTTAATGTTTGTTGAAGCATTTAAACTAAGTTAGTTGAGGAGTTACAAGCTTTAAAGTATAGCTTTTATTCTGGGCATAATTTAAGGAGAGTTACAAATCTGGTCAGGAAGCTTTAATGAAGAGGTTAATCAGCTAGCTTGAGTAAAGGAAATGGTTAATGTTTCTTCAGCTACAAATGACGTGATTTAAGGAAGGGAATGTTGCAAGGTTTCAATGGGCAACATTCAAAAGCATTAAACAAGGGTTGGTGTTAAAATTTTAATTCCTTTATATTAAGGGCATTAAAATGGGCGTTTTTGGTGCTGATGTTACTGATTGGATTCCTTTACATTGAAGAGCTTGTTTAAGACTAGCTAAGGAAGGTTTATGAATTAAAAACTCTAGTAATGAAGTGCTGCACTAATGGGAGGTAATTGACTAAGTTAAATTCATTCAACTCTAGCAATTGAAGCTCAAGCCTTTTGCATTTCTAGGTGGCTGGTTTTTTTTTTCCTTTGGAGCTGCAATTGATCAGTTTGGTCCTTGGCTTTAAAGTGCACGAAATTGAAGGCTCAAGTTATCAAATTAACTCCCTTGCTTTCACTCACATTTATGGGCATTAAGGGCTGAAGTTTTTAGTTGTTTTCCTTACATTAAGAAGCTTTTAAGTCAGTTTTGCTGAGCTGATGAAATTGAGCGTTTTTGGAGCTATTGAAGTCCTTGGATCCTTTGCATTAAATGGCTATTTTAAGGATGATTAAGGAGAGTTATAGTGTTGAATAGCCCAGCAATGAAGAGGGACGTTTTTGGGAGTAATTGGCTGCCTTAAGTGATTTAAACTCTAGCAATTAAAGTCCAGCACATTATGGTCATCTTCAATGAAATTATGTGTTCGCTTTGGATTCTTTGGTCATTCAAGCTTCTTTCAACACATTAAAACATCTTCATTATTTAGGTTAATAGATGCTTATTTTCAATGTGTAATTAAGAAAAATAGTTAATCTGTTTTCTAGTCATAGGGAATTTTGGATTTTATGTATCTTTTGGGTTGATTTGAGTATTTTGATTTTCTCGTCTTTTAAGCTTCTAGGCTGTTTTGGTAGCCTATACTAGTGCAAGTTGATTGTTCCTTGCCTACATATCCTTTGATTACAAGTTGTGTAATCTTTTTTTTTTTCCAATCCCTTTTCTGTCCTAAAACCCACGTTCCATTTCTCTTACCTCCAAACTGTGAATTGCATTCCATTTTACATCCAAAACGTCCCCAACCCAATTCCCATCCATTCCCACTCTTAAACTAATCCTAATCTACGAAAATCCCACAAAGCCTACGCATATTTTTATCCTAACCAAACCTAACCTCATTCCAACAGATTTTAGGTCCATTTGAGAACTAGAAATTCTAGTATTTCTTACTAGATTTTACATCAAATACTGGACACGAATAACCGAGTCCAAAAACACAGGTCATGATATACTGTAACTCCACCTAAAGCACCAATATACGAAACAATGCTATTATAATTACCTCCTGAATTATAAGTCTCAATTGATTGAGAATCTGGACTAATATTCGAAGAAACTTCTACAAGAATTAAACAACCCAGATCAAATTTCAATCAAATAAAAGGTTTAACAGGGAAAATACACAACACATTTTTATTTGTAGTTAGTAAAATTACATCCTGAATTGAGCACAGCCAGGGTTTGGGAACTGGGATTATTAACTGATGAAATATCTATCTAGCAAAATAAAAATATATATATGAAACCTCAGATTGTAAGAATTCAATAAATTTTATTGTTTACAAATTATGATTATTAACTGATGAATATCCCGAAATAAAATATTATGAGAACCACAGATAGTTAAAATGCCGTAAATTTTGGATTTAAGAATTAGGGTTATTAACTGATGAAATTTCCAGCAAAATCAAAAACTAAGAGAACCCCAAATTGCAATAATGCATTAAAATTAGGTTTTAAAATCAACAGATGAAATGTCTAGCAAAGTCAAAAATTGGGAGACATCCAAATTGTAAAAATGCACTAAAATTCAGGGTTTAACTATAGGGAATATTAATTGAAGAATATCGAGCAAAACTAAATATTAAAAGAACCCCAGATTGTAAAAATGTATTAAAAATTAGGGATTGATAATTGGGAATATTACCTAATGGTAAATATCCTGCAAAATAAAAAATTAGAGAATACCGGATTGTAATAATTGAGTAAAATCTAGGGTTTCAAAAACAAAAAATGGGAGACTCCCAGATTGTAAATATTGAGTATAAATTAGGGTTTCGATAGGAAAATAGAACTGATGATACCATGTGAGAAGGCGGGTTGTTGTTGGCGAGAAACGTCAGTGAGAAGGAGGGGATCATGCCATTGAATGAAGTCCTCCATTGTTGTTCAAGTGATGTTAAACAAAAATGAAATAAAGTGTTAAATGGTTTGAAATTTGATTGAAGAGAGGAGAACGAGAGGGAGAATTTGCCAATGATAATTGCGTTAAAGGTGAAATTTGCATGCTTTTGTGATTTGTGTAAAGACTGATTTTGTGTTACATGACCGTTGTTGATGTTTAAAATTCAAACTGTTGTTACCGGGGTAGGACTGTTGGATTATTGTTTAAACTTTAAACAAGTCAACAACCCAAATTCTCAATTGCCAAAATAAAAAAGTAGATGTATTTTACACTTTTTTTACGATATTACTCTTATATATATTAGCAACCCTATTTAATAATTATTTAACATATTAGTGTACTAACCTAATTTAATAATTTAATTTACTAATCTAATTTAACCTATTTACTAACCTAAATTATTATTTATATAATGTTTGAATTTAATGACCTAATTTAATCCATTTACTCACCTAATTGTACTATTTTTTTTAATCTCTTATAAACCCATTTTTTATTACTCTTTCAACACTTTTCTATCATTTAAACTCACTCAAACTCTCTCAAAAATCTGTTTCTCTCCCAAGATATTCACCTATTTTAAAAAAACCAAATTTTTTTCCAAAACTTCAACATGTCAAGAGCGGGCAAAGAACCAACTCAAAGCTTGAAATGAAAAATAAGTAGAGTTGCCGGTAAAGCTCTAAAAGGATTAGCGGGTTCTTCATCCCCAAAAGTATGTATTATTTTGTTTTTAAGCAATTTATGGTTCTTTATACTCAAAAGTATGTATTACTTTGATTTTTAAGCAATTTCAAGTTAATTTTCATTGAGTATACTGATTTTTAGGAAGATCTTGGTTGTTCCTCCATTGTTGAGTTTTGGTATTTTGAGCTAGAAGAAGATGATGAAAAAAAATATGTAGAGTAATCGTGTAAAATACACGGTTCTACCTAGGTAGAATTGTGTATTTTACATGGTTCCATATATATATATATATATATATATATATATATATATATATATATCCGTGTGTGTGTGTCTTTTTTTTTGTATAAAATAATTAATTATATTATTAGTTAATATTTATTACTCAATAATAATAATACATATAGATAAATTAATATTAAGTATTAATTAATATTTAATATTACATATAATTATAATTAAAATTCCATATTAAATTAGTTAATATTACATTACGTACTAAGCATATTAAATTATTTAATATTTAATTAGTTAATAATAATACGTATTAATTAGATAATATTAATAAATTTATATTGATAGTAATACGTATAATTAGACGTAATTTCATTATATTAATTACACTCTATATTTAATAATTATAATATGTATAATTAGTCATTATTTCATTGTATTAATTATATTTTATATTTATTAATAATAATACTCGTAATTTATTGTATTAATTATATTATATATTTATTAATAATAATACGTATAATTAGTCGTAATTCTACTATATTTTACATTATATATTAAAGATGTTTATATATATTAATAATAATATTTACTCGTAATTTTATGTTGTAGTTAAATTTTGTTTAATAGTTAATATAGTTAAGTTATGTTTATTTTAAATTAGTATTAATTTTTATTTATTACTTATTATTTATCATTAATATAATGGAATAGATACCTGAAATCCATGGCGAGGCTGATTTAGGTTCGAGACATTCTCGATCCCGTGGTATCTCACCTTCTTTACGGAGGGAGAGAGAGAGGGTATATGGTTGCAGTAGTTACATGAGGATTAGGAAGATGAGGCAGACAAGGATGTAGATGATGATTGGGATAATTACATAACAGATGACGAGGATCAGGATCAGGGTGATGATGATATCCCGAACTATAATTTGGGTTGTGCTACTATTATGCCAGAGGAACAATTAAGGGATCAGGTTAGAGTGCGCAAAGGCGTAGATGGTAAATTTGCTAGTGCAACGGAATCAGGTTCTTCTTCAACTATTTCTAGCCCGAGTAGTAAGAGGAAGAAGGGGGATGACTCTTGGGTTGTGAAGGATGGAATTCCTGGCGGCCCAATTGAAGGGAACAAGATTCCTAGCTCTCTGGGTCACATTGCAACAAATATTTAGGTTAGGAAGGAGCGCATAAACAGTGTATTGAAGTGTCAAAACAGTGACAATATGTGCTCCCTTCACAATAAATGGGCTCATTCTAAGCTTGATGGAAGTCCAATACAACAATGATTGTTGAATTCTGACATTCTCTTTCTACCAAACATTATATTCGATCACATAGATGCACCATTGATATATACTTTTGTGGAGCGTTGGCAACCAGATACACATTTCTCTCACTTTCCATTCGGTGAGATGACTATCTTACTACATGACATGGAGGTCATTCTTGGTGTTCGTGCAGAGGGTAAACTAGTAGATGATTGTACTGATATGACCCTAAGTGAACTTCTATGTGTTGACCATGCTATCCTCAGAGGAGAAGATCCCGAGAGTATACATCGTAACAGTGGTGTGAAACTTACGACTGTGTACAAGAGATGTCTCATAGCAAATAGGGTAGAGGATACACGGGTATCAACGTGGTTGTTTTTGGCACTGGGTTGCACCTTGTTTGTAGATAGGAGTGGCGATAGGGTTAGGATGCAATGTCTACGTGAGGCGTTGGAGCAATATTCTATTTCTACATACTTTTGGGGATCGGCAGTCCTAGCGAACGTGTATCGCCAGTTAGGGATTGCCAGCTGAATTGATTGTCGTGAGATCGTTGGGTGCATGACATTGTTGCAAGATTGGATTTATGAGTACTTCCCAGCTTTTTGGCCTCATAGAGACCCAAATTTTTATGACCCCATTTCCTAGAATAAAGTTGTGGGGAAGTCGAGCCGAGAAGAAGACTTTGGATCAACTTATTGAATTTCGGTGCCAACTTGACACCATGTGTGCGCATGAGGTACACCATCGTGTTTAATTTATCATTTGATTAGTTTATTAAATTTCCAACTTGACACCATCATGTTTAATATATTGGTTGATTACATTCCCAAGTCAATTAGTTTCCATATTTCCCTAATCCGATTGCTAATTGTTTGAGGACTTCATATACGGGACTTATTCAATATAAGGACGTCATAGAACCTTATATGCCTCATAGATGCGTTCGCCAGCTTGGTTTCATCTAGTTTATCCCCCCCCCCCCCTCCATGTGGCCTGCAAAAGCCTTAAATCGAAGAAATACAAGGTGGAATGGTTGAAATGCATAGTGAGAGCGTTTTGGGATCAAATTCCTGCGACGAGCCATCTTGATTTGAGTTCGTTGATTCTAACTATGACCGGGAACCATGGTGCATTTGACATGAAGAATTACATTGATTGATACTACATGCATTCCCATCCATGCGTTATGAATGCAGGTGTACGCCCGGTAGGAGATGGTTGGCCGCCAAGGACAGTTGGTGATGCAGTATGTTCTCAAATAATTGATTTTCATAGCTTGTTTTTTTTATTATATATACATTACTAACTACACCTTTTTAATATGTGATTTCATAGTGGATGAACTTAATGATTTAGGCTTCTCAAGGTGTCATTGCAAATAAGGAAGGTCTTACCAATGATATGCCTAAGTTTTCAATTGAATAAATAGAGGAGGTGATTAAGAAATGGAATAGTATATTGTAAATGTTTTGGATTGTGTTTTGTAATATGCAGAACGATTTGATGTTTGGATTATGTTTGGGATTGTTTATCAAAGGAATTGTGTTTAGAACATTTCTATGTTATACCAGGTATAAAGTTATCATAATGTCAATAACTTGGGTGTCCAAATTATAGAGGGAACTCTATTGAATTTGATACTCGAACATAACATCAACGAATTCATTATGTGCTTTATTAGTTGTCAAGTTACATAGTTAGCTAAATCATTTCAATCTTCCATTCTCCCAGCGTAGAGTTGGTCCCACCCATCAACAGTGGCATCTCGCATGTCCTCCCATAAATAGTTTATCGGAGAAACCGAGAAACTAGGGGATAGGTATAACCGAATGAAATGCTTGTAAATCCCCAAATTAAATGTGCAATAGCCAATTCCCTAACCAGTGTGGTGTACACTGATGGAGAATGCCAAGGTAAGCCTGTAGTGGATGGATAAAGGCGCGCTCATGCAACCCAACTCCAAATAGCATTATTGCACACTTGTAAATGTTAGCGATAGCGAAAAAATTAGCGCTGACCTCCATCTAGTGATCTTCCTTGCAACGTCCACCTTCCCAGTTAATACGTTTGAGAGCTCAATCCACTTCATTGAAATAGATAGTAGTGTATTTTTATTTTCTACCACTTCATTGTACATGAGTCTACGTACAAGTGGGTAGTTGTCTTCTCCATTGTGAAATGGATTAGCAACACATTTGAAGCTACAATTTCCATCAACCTTGACATCATTCCACCCATCAACATAATTCAATATAATTCTTGGAACTCTGTCTTTGCACGGGAAGTTCTCCGTGTCCATTCTACCTATTACTGGAGGCATGTTCACGGATTTTAACGAACGACAAGATGATTGCCTTGACTGTCTAGATCGAGTTTTTGACATAGTCTCACATCCTTAAGTGTACTCCCATGAACATTGGTCACGTCGTGAAGGTCGTTCTCGAGTGTGTGTCAGTGACTCGGGTTCTTCAAGTTACGATCCCTAAGGCTCTAACATGCCATATAGGTAGCACGAGGCATCACGTATTAGAGAAGGGGTTGACGAATCTACTCTCTCAAATAGACCCCCGTAATTGATTCACTTCTTGCTTGGATCGGTTGACGTACTCAGAGTCTAAATGCGGTGCACCAATGGTTACCATTCTCTAGAACTGGTGGATATCAACTAAAAATAGTGTCGAATTCCCCATGGTCATTCGATATATAACACAAGCACATGGGAGACCGTGTGTAGCCTTTAAAACACACCCGCAACTGCTCTCAACTACAACACCAAGTCTCATTCATTTTGCCTCATCCTTAATCAATGACAAACAATAATGAGAAACGCGACCATGAAGTTGGTTATATATGAACTCTTGGTACAAAGTGCCATGATGACTTCATGACTGCTCAAGTTTGTATTGAATATTCTATCGTTGGGTTTGTAAATGCTTGTGGAAACACTCAAATAGCATATCCAGAGCACTGGTGGAGGAATCCAACTAGTCCTTCAAGGCACTATGTGAGCTCTCAACTCTGCATGTTGTCCTATTTCCTAAGTGAAGGAACTGGTTAGTATAGTACTTCATGAACCGCTCAACATTAGGCAACCATTGGTTCAACACATACTGCACCAGAATAGGGTACCACGTATAAGAATCCTAGAATTGTATCACTGTATTGTTGTAATCCGCTTCTATCTTCATATTCATAATTCTACTCTATTTACTCATTTTGACATCAGCAACACGCCTCTTGTCTTTCAAAATGTCGTATGTCTTTTTCTCTACATAATTTTTGATGTTCCATGTGCAAAGTAAATGACCCAATTGAGGAAATAGCTCTATAATAGGACAAAATAGTCCTCCCTCACAATTAATCACTATCACTTTAGGGTGCACTTCAAAACCAATTAAATGCCTCAGTTTATCTAACAACCATCAGTAACTCTCTGATTTCTCATCTTACATGATTGCATAACCGATCACGAAGTTTGAATTTGTCAGAGTCATCCCAATTATCTCAGCTAGCAGATATCTATGCTTATTTATTTTGTACGTTGAATCAATTAGAATTACATATGGCCACGTACATATACATCAAGATAGATTTAGGATGCACCATAAACATACGAGTCAGTTGAAATGTCTTAGTGTCAATATCAAACCCGAATTCATATTCATATTTCTTTGCTTGGTTAAACATATGTTGAATCACATTCCTTCCTTTAGAGTTTTTCATCCTCATCTTAAATCTCTCATTATAAATGTGTCGCACATAAGGGTTGTCTTATAGATATTGGTCCAATATTGATGCTCAGATCTTCTTTGGTTTCACATATGCGTCACTCATTCCCCATACTACTTCTTTAGCAGTTGGACTTAAGCCACTCACTTGTCGATGCCCCACAGGATAGACCACCAACTCATGGTTTAGAAACCTCCATTTCGGAACACCCATATATACCAACCATTACGCTATGGACACTCTAACGCATTGATCCTGAATTTGCAACCGCACCCCTTTTTTCGTGTTAAATCTTTGTGCATTCGAAAAGTCTTGATCCTTCTTCTTCCCATATTGATCGCAAAACAACCACTTATGCACACAACCATCATATTGAGGTTTATGTGTTGCTGAAACCAACATAAATCCATATTTCATGGCTTCTTCTTGAGCCCATACTTTAGCCTCCATAAACGTAGCAAAATCTTGTTTGTGACTAAAAACCCTGCTATAATCAATTTCATCCCCGCCAAAATCCTGAAATTCCATATAGAGATCACTACATTAGATATGCAAATCTAATACATAATTGATATTTCTAATAATATCCGATTACCAATATATATCAAATGAAATTAATTGATATTTCTAATAACATTAAATTACCAAAGTATTTGTTGTTTATGCTAATTTAATACTTAGTAATAATACTTAATTAAGAATGTTTTAATTTTTGGAAAAATTGTAAAGAAAATAGGTACCTGAAAAACCACCCGAAAATCCGCCAAATTGGACCCTAGAACCATCCAATTTAGACGATTCTCTACCCATTAGAACTGTACAAATTGGATGGTTCTTAACCCATTAGAACCGTCCAAATTGGACAGTTTTAATGGGTAAAGAACTGTCCAATTTGGATACTTTTTTGGGTAAGAAAACTTTGACGGTTTTACGGTCCATTTATCATCAAATTTTCACATTATACCCATGGCCATAACGTCTACTTTTTATGGTTACAAACACTAGTAAACATCCAAAACATACAATTCTCTTAAATTTGCATGTTAAGTTAAGCCTAATTTGCATGTTTAATGTATATAAATGAACGTATTTAACCTAAATTCATATTAAAGTAACAAAATGAAATGAACGACATTAAAATTGGCATAAGAACGTATAGACCTCATCCGACATTGTTGAAATTGAATTGAAAGAATGCAATGGAAATCTATTGAACTGAAGGAACCGAAGGAAATGAAGTAAAAGAATGAAGGAAGAAGAATGAGAGGAAAAGTAGAAATTGGTTGGAATGTGTGAAATGAAATGTACTGAAGTAACAAGTATAAATACTGAATTAAATCACTAAATTCAAAAACTCAGAGTAAAATGAACATTTATTGACTGATAAAAGAAAAATTATATTTAACGTATATAAAAATAAAGTAAGGGCAAATTTGGCATTTCATGTACTAAATACGGACAATAGCTGGAGATTTACCAGGATTCTCCATGACGCAACAAGCCCACCGCTGCATTCCTTTTTTTTAAATAAAAAGTGGATATTGTAAATCAATGTAAATCAGCCTTCTCAAGATAGGAGAGCCCCTCAGGAAAAGGGTCCATACAAACCAATTCAAACATTCTTCTAGTATCCATCTTAGCCACAAGATGAACCACAGTATTGCCTACTCTACGCAAGGGAAAAAATATGCTCAAAATATTCCTTAGCTAATATAATATCATTGTAAAGAAAGAAATTCGGGCTGCATCCTTGCTTACTTTGGATGGTCTTCACAACATTACAAGCATTTCCCTCCATGATCACTCTTCGAAAGCCCATGCGAGCTGCCAATCGAACTCTATATCGTATCATTGCTGCCTCTACTCTAGCTGCGTCCTAGCTTACCATTTCTCGATGTGTAGCTCATGCCAAGAGCTTTCTAGAGTCATCTTTAATGGCCACTCCTAAACTGAAATATACATCCTTGGAGACATGGGCATCAACATTAGCTTTAACAAAACCCACGCTGGGAGTCATCCATCCAATAGTTTGATGCGCTGTAAGTATACTTTGGTTAGGTTTGATTCTCGCAGTTTACCTTCTGTAATCTGAAACCATCCTATAGAAACACGCATCAAAGCCAATCGGATCAGGTGAGGTCTCCTTGAATATCCTTTTGTTACAAAAAGACCAGGTTGCCAATGGAAGCACACCTATGTGGATGAGGTCCTCTTCAGTGCACTTTCCTTTGAACTACCTCCATGCTTCGTTAAATCTGGTCCTAGGTGTTTTACATATAGGTGTTTTGCATAACTATTGCCATATCGTGCTTGAGTTCCCAATAGCTTGACTTTCCCAGCAATAAAAAAGGGCATGCATAGTCGTTTCTGCCTCACAATCCCATCGCACATAACTATCATCCTTGTAGACTCTTCTTTTGGCCAACGCATGTCTAGTAGCGAATTCCAATGGCTCCCACCGGAAGTAGTTGATATCCTAGTTCCAAGCATACCAATACACTAACGCGATTTGACCGAGAATAACTCATTGTTACAACTTAACCAGTACACTCCATCTTGTCTCGATTTGTTTGGTCTTGGCATGGAGCATATTAACTTGGCATCGTCATCTCAAAACAACTTCACCACTAAGTCCCTAAGCTATTCCTTCGAAGTAGGATCAATGAGGGCGGAAACCTTGAGATTTTCATTGAAGGACCTTAGTATGTTGGTATATTCTGCATTTGTGTATGTTGGTAGCCAAGCACGAGTCTAGACCCCCATAGTGATGAGTGGCATTTATGTCACTCATTTGTGTCTTCTTAACATAGTTTTCGTACTCTTTTTGGTCCAATTTCGTTTTGTTTTGTGCCATTTTACATCACTTTATGCATGATATAGACTTAGGAATGTTCTTTATGTTTCGCTCCTTGTTTCATTTATTTCCCGTATCTTTTGTACTTTTACATGTATTATTGTTGGCTTGATGTAGGTGTCTAGTTAGCATGAGCATGAAATCAAAGGATAGAGATGTAAAGTAGAAAATTCGAAAAGAGAAGCCAATAGATCACTTGAGATTTGAACCAAGAGGCCTCTTAAGAAGAAAAGACATGAGCGGCCGCTCAGAAGAATCTTAAGCATTCGCTCAGTTCAATGTGCATTGATAGACAAAAGAAAATGAGCGGGTAGCAAGCAACCATTAAATGGACGCTCAGAAGGCAAAATCTCCTTCTGAGCGGGAGCTCATGGTTGAACTGAGCGGCGGCTCAATTCACTTAAACCCCAAAGATTAATGGACTGTTAGAGTTAAGTCTTGATCCTACATGGAAAACGGATAGGATCTTTAAAAGTGTCTATTTAGCCAAAGTAGAGAAAATGTTACATTAAAAATGGCCCTACTTGTGGCTTGAATGCAACCCCGCATATTGAATCGGAAGTAAAGTGGTTCCGAAACAAGTTCAACATCATATTGGAAATGGTTTATAGAACATCTAAATTTAGTTGGGATAGTGAGACTAGTACGATTGCATGTGAATGACAAAGCTTTGATGATTTTTATAAGGTAAACAGGTTTTACTATTAAATATTGATTTTGCTTCATATATTTTATTTATTTGTTTTATTGTGGGTATTTTTTTTTTGTAGAGTCATAAACTTGCAAAAGGCTTATGGAAAATTTCTTTCCTTTTTTTCGAACAATTAAAACTTATTTATGGAAATGATAGAGCTAAAGGAGTTGATGCCGAAACATTTAAGGACGTGGTAAAAGGTCGAAATCAATTTTCCATCAACTTGGATGTATGAAAATGACGACGCCCTCATTGACTTAGGTGAAGATGACTCTGTTAATAAAATAACCCAAAAAAACTCCCATTGTTCCCAAAAAGTTAAGACAAAAGAGAAAAAGGGAGGAGGTTGATCCTATAACTTCAAATATAAAGGATATAGTTGGATTTATAGGAAAAATGGATTCTCATTTAGCATCCTTGTCAAGTGTCTCCTCATCTCCAACTGAATACGAATGAACACTTATGCATCGTGAACAAGCACAAGATAATCAATTCAATAATTTTTTGGCTGAGGTTGCACATATACCTAGACTCACCAAATCTAAAGCTATTACATGTGCTGAAAAATTAGCAACTAATCCTAGCAAGCTCGGTTTTTTCACCAGTGTCCAGATGACAAATAGAATAAAGAGTTTCTTCTTAACCTCTTGACAAATCGCGATGCTTGACTTTTGAACAACTTTTAGATGTCACCTTATTATAATACTTAGAACACTAGTAATAATTATTAATAATATATTATTATTAATATTATTGAAATTAATGATATTATCATTTTTATTCAACTATTATCATTATTATTGATATATTTATAAATTTTATTATTAATATCGTTAGTACTTTTGTTTTATAATATGCATTTAGTACTTTTTTTATAATATGCATTAGAACATTTACTTTAATATAATAAATATATAAAAGTAAAAATATTTTATTAATAATATTAAGATTATATTTTTCTTATTTCATTCCTGTTTTAACCAATAATCAATAGGTAAGGAATTGAATCTCATTCCTGTGTTAAACCAAACAGCTGGAAAGAGTTTAAAATCCATTCCTGTACTTAATCAAACAACTTTTTAAAACTGATTACATTCCTTCCATGTATCATTCTTGATTCCATTCCATTTCTGTAATCCAAATAGGCCCTTAGTGTAATTAACCTAAACTAATCTAATATACAAAACTAACCTAAATTAAATATTAACCTAAAATAACCTAAAATTCATAATTTGCCTAAGTTAAACATTATCTAAACTAATATAATTTTCATAATTTACCTACATTAAATAGTAACCTAATTCAAACTAAATTTCATAATTTACCTAAATTAACATAAACTAACATAATTTTAATAATTTTTTTAATAATTAACCCAAACTAAAAATTAACCTAAACCACTAGTGGAAAAAACCTTAAATGCTCCGGAGTTTTGAGGGCTTTATGCTCCGGTTTTGACCCGGAGTAGATATAACCGGAGCAGATTTAAAATGACTTTACGCTCCGTTTTGAACCGGAGCAAAAAATACACTTTATGCTCCGGTCCACTGAAACCGGAGCATAAAGTTTATATATTTTTTTAAAAAAATTCTGATATTATTATTGGAACAATACAATACAATAAAGTCTATATATATATATATATATATTATATACAATATAAAAGAAGCTCACGAAGAGCCC
Organism: Dysphania ambrosioides; assembly: GCA_026401315.1. Classification (NCBI taxonomy): domain Eukaryota; kingdom Viridiplantae; phylum Streptophyta; class Magnoliopsida; order Caryophyllales; family Amaranthaceae; genus Dysphania; species Dysphania ambrosioides. Next base: position 17,966,920 of record CM048666.1, read on the forward strand.
TCCTGTTATTCTCTACATTCTCAACATATATATTGATGCTGGCAAACCGTTTTCCAATTAATGGTGCCAGTTGACTCGTGTAGGCAGCATTGACAATATAATGAGCTCATCTGCAAAGGAATAATCATCATGGTTGAATTAGCTTTACAGACATTTTATTCTTTCATTTAGAGACAGAAGCAAGCAATGGGAATATAAAGGAAATCAAAGACTTAACAAGGCAGAGGAAAGACTGTAGTATAAGTGATGAAATATAAGGAACAAGCTAACAAAAGCTAGCTAGACAAGATCATAATCAATATATAAAAAGTATCTAGACCAAATTAAATCATACTCATCAGTGAGGAGAAGCATACACAATATTGAACATATGAGAGTTACGTACTTACATATTAACATATACACAATAGGTTAGAAGATTTTATGACAATAAACAAACAAAAATATGATTGCGGATTATATAGAACAACAAAGCAGCTAGTTAACTCCTTAAAAAAAAATCTTGTCCACATTGTATTACTCTTCTAGTACGTCAACACATCATGCTATAAGCATATATACGTAACAATGAGCTTTAGAAACATAAATAGCACCAATAACCAGGCATCCTCCCCCTTTCTAATATCAGAAGTTAAGACATTGAAAAGTCAAAAGTCAAGCCAAATTGATACTCTAGGTAGCTTAGTCAGGTAGATGGTTCAAATTCCATAACTAGCTTAGTCAGCTAATTAACTAACCTAATTTCCATAATTTCACTAAACTAAAAATTAACCTAAACTAACTTACTTTTCATAATTTACCTAAACTAAAAATTAACCTAAACTAACTTACTTTTCATAATTTACCTAAACTAACTTAATTTTCATAATATACCTAAACTAAAAATAAATCTAAACTAACTTACTTTTCATAATTTAACTAAACTAAAAATTAACCTAAACAATTCATAACTAACTAACTTAATTTCCATAGATCCCAAAAATTTCCATAATTAACTAACTTAATTTCCATAATTAAATAACAATTTCCATAATTCACAACAACTTCCATAATTAAATTACAATTTCCATAATTCACAAAAACCCATAATTCACAACAATGCATAATACCCATAATTCACAAAATAACAATAATTTATTAATACTTCACAAATAATAATACAAAATAAATAATTCATGAAAATAAAAAATATATAAAAAAAGATATATCACCATACATAACACACCTATACTTCAATCATAATTACAAAAAAAAAACAAAATTAACCTAATTAAATAATAACCTAAACTAATTAACCTAATTTTCATAACTTAGTGTAATTAACCTAAACTAATCTAATATTCAAAAGTAACCTAAAAAAACATTGACCTAAACTAACCTATTTTCATAATTTACCTTAATTAAACCATAAACCCTAAATTAAGCTAATTATCATAATTTATCTAAAATAACCTAAACTAATCTAATATTCATAATTTACCTAAATATAACATTAACCTAAACTAACTTATTTTCATAATTTACCTAAATTAAACATTAACCTAAACTAATATGTTTTTTATAATTTATCTTAATTAACCTAAACTAATCTAATATTCATAATTTACCTAAATCTAACATTAACCTAAATTAATCTATTTTCATAATTTACCTAAATTAAATATTAACATCAACTAACCTAATTGTTATCATTAATCTAAATTAAAGATTACCCTCAACTAACCTAAATGAACCTAAATTTAATATTAACCTAAACTAAACTAATCTAAAGTAACCTATATAAAACATTAACCTAAACTAACCTATATTAAACATCAAACTAAATTAACCTAAACTAATCTAAATTTACCTAAACTAACCTAAATTAACATAAACTAACCTAAATTAAACCTAAACTAACCTTACTCCTAAAATAACCTAAACATTAAAAATCACCCATAATTAACATCATTACCATAATTTACAAATACTTAACAAAAAAAGGAAAAATCACGAAAATAAAAAAACATTTTTAATTCACCATACATGATATACCCATAAATCACCCATAATTCAACTTAAAGTATGAAATTAAAAAAAAAAACAAAATTTCAAAAACATGAACAAAATAAACAAACTTTATAATGTAATAATTTAGGGAAGAAAGAGGAAGAAATTGAGATGGAAATTGAAGGAATGGGTGCCGGAATTTGGTAAATCCGGGCTTAAGTTGCTTGGCAAAAACCATGGAAACGGGAAGAAGAAGGAAAGGGAAGAAAGGAAAAGGGATAAAAGGAAGAAAAGAGAAGAAAAAGAAAAAAAACCTAGAGCAAGTGAAAATCGTCACGCAACGAATGAATTTGGTTTGAATGAAATCGTTGCCCCAGGCAACATTTTTTACCTGATCACATTCCCTATACTGCCATATTCCATACAAAACGTTTCTTGGGACAACGATTTACCTAACAATTTTCATGAAAAGCTAAATTGGCCTATTTTTTAGATTAGCTTGGGTAGGAGATTAGTTTTGCAATTTTTTTAAAAAAAATCTTAGAAATAAAAATTCATTTTTTTGTGATCCACTTCTTAAGAAGTCAATTAGCATATTTCAAGTTTATGATTTCTTGAAGGAATCCACTTGCATTAGTTCTATCTCTTGCTTTTTTTTAATGAGGGAATTGTTTGTAGTTTTTATAGATTTTTTTCCATGCATTGTTGGTTTGGCATTGCCTTGGATTTATAGGCATTAAAGCGAAGGATTGTCTTATGTTGATTTTAGATTCAACTGTTGTATGTTCCCGTGGACTTTTGGAATTATTTGTGTAGTTTGAACTTCTCTAACAGGATGTCTTGACGCTATTCAACTTCTATCAAATTTGGGAAGCATTTGCCCCTCTAATTTATGTTTTCTACCATCCTATAGTTGTTCTTTTGTGGGTTTCGATTTTTCCAGTATGACTAGTTTGAATTTTTATGTGGCTCAATGTAACTATATATGCCATCTGGTTTTTGCATCAATTTCCTGACCATGGGATGATAGAGATGATTGAGAGCCTTGCCTCTACAAGTTTTATGTAGGGAATGTTAGTAAACCACATGTGGTGCTCACTTATGCAAGGAAGAGGCATGGCCAAGAGAAACAAGGGAGCTCATAAGAGCACTTTTTGCAAGAGGAGAATATTTCACTATAACTATGTAAATAGATATTACTATACATATGTAATTAAATAAAGGAAGTAAGGAATCTTATTCAGTTAAAGTTCAATATATTTAAGGGAAGGGGACTGATGTAAGGGGACACGAATATTTTATAGTTAAGCTTTTGCTTGCTAAAGAGAGGCTCTTTCTCTCGAATAAAGGGGGTATATTAGAGTATATTTGCAGTTACATCAATACTATTACATACTATATTTCTTGTTATCCCTTGTTCTAGTCCGTTGATGCTTGCAATTTTGTGCCATTTAGGAGATAATCCCAACCTTCTTGCACATATTCCTTTGATCTCCAACAAATCTGGTATCAGAGTTGACGTTTCGGGGAGTGGCCATGGCACCGATGATAAATGCGTAAAGAATGGAAGCTTTGGAGAATGAGATCTCAACGTTAGATTCTAAAATTTCACATGCCATTACAACAACGTTAGGGGTGATAGAGCAGAGATTCGTGCAACAAAAAAATGATATATTTGACAGATCCATACACGATTTGCAAACAAAAGTCTCAACACTTTCACAAAAGCTTGAGGCTCACTCATTGGATCAAGAAAAAAAGAACACGGGTGAAGTTAATGGAGAGAGTATAGTTGAAGAATCATTTATACCTTGACAAGGATCAACACCCAATCAACCACTGGGTCATATAGCGGACCATATGGAGGAAGAGGAGGGGTGAGTTGAAGGATAAAGAGGCTAGACTTACCCTCATTCGATGGTATCAATCCTGACGGGTTGATTTAAGGGCAAAGTGATATTTCAATTTGTACAGATTCAATGAAGATGAATTCTATTGTAGCCTTAGATGGAGATATATTGCTCTGGTTTCAATGGGAGAATCATCGCTGGAGGATAAGTAGGTGGGAGGATCTTAAAGGACTCATCCTTTGTAAGTTTAGATCAGATGCATCAAGGAACTTATATGAACAATGGCTTGCGCACCGACAAGGGGGAGCTACAGTGATTGGGTATAGGAGGAGATTGGTGGAGCTGATGGCACCATTAGTAAGAGTGTCGGAGGAGATATTGATGGGGTAGTATATGAACGGATTGAGGGATGAATTACATGTAGAGTTTAGGTTGCTGAGACCACATACCTTAGATCATTCAATGGATCTCTCACTAGATGGACACATGAACCCAATGCGGATGGAAAAATAGCCTAGACCCAAACTACAAACAACAACTAATCCATTCTTTTTTGACCCATCCAAACACAATCCACTTCCAGCCCACCCCAACAACTGCTATTCTCTTGAAAGCACCTAATTTCCAGCAAAACAACAATGTGAAGAGATTGAGTGAAAACGTGTTGCAGTATAAGAGGGAGCATGGCCTATGTTTTAGATGCAATGATAAATGTAGAAGCAATCACCGGTGTAAAAGGAAGGAGCTGAGTGTGTTGTTAACATTTGAGGAAGATGATAAAGAAGAACCAGAAGAGGAAAGCTAGTAGGATACACCCCCGAAATCACATTCAAATATGCCTACCATTTCCTTAAATTTAGTCATGGGTTTCACCAGTCCACAAACCATGAAGTTGACAGGGGTGATTGAAGGGAAAGAGATGATAGTGATTATTGATCCAAGGGCAACGATAAATTTTCTATCAAGTAAGGCGGTGAAGTATTTGGGGCTTCAAAACTAAACTCTATGGGATTCGAGGTGACCTTGTAAAATAGAGATTCATTATAGGGGAGTGGAGAATGCCTAGGGGTGGTACTACAATTAGACGAAATCACAGTTGTAGAGGATTTCTTGTTATTGCCTCTTGGAAACTTAGATATCATACTTGATATCCAGTGGCTTGAAAAGTTAGAGAACATTACTACCAACTGGAAGACTCAGACTATGAGATTCCAGATTAGAGAGGATAGGGTGACTTTGCAGGGGTCACAATTATGGAGGATTTCTAGGTATTGCCTCTTGGCAACTTAGATACCATACTCGGTATCTAGTGGCTTAAGAAGATAGGTAACGTTAGTACCAACTGGAAGACTCAGACTATGAGATTCAAGATTTGAGAGGATAGGGTGTCTTTGTAGGGGGACCCTTCTTTACAGCGTAACAGTGTCTACTTAAAAGATATGATACTGACTTTACATAACATGTCATCTATTTAGATTATCTTTAGGATATTTCTCCAACAAAGTTACCAGTATTTTAGCCAATCTCACTTATGCCTCTGTCATCTCGTGCACAACTTTCTTTGCACCAGGACTAATGCCACTAATCTATCGATATCCTTATGGATACACAATCAACTCATGGTTTTGTTTATCCTATTTGGAAGCACCAACAATTTGCCAACCGCTAAGATCTTGATATTAACAAACATTAATCTTAAATAAGCAGCCATAACCTTTCCTCCTCGTGTCAAACCTCATGGCCGTTGTCAAATCTCGATCAACTTTCTTTGAAGAACAATCGCATTTCAACAATTTATCTTATAGACCATCTCTTTGTATTTTCCATGTTGAAGTTGTCAAATAAAAGTCGGATTGAATTGAAACATTTTTTCTCATTCAATTGCCAATTCCAATGTTGAAAAATTATCATGTTAAAAAAATACCACTATAATCAATCCCATCTCCACCGTAATCTTCATTATTATCCTAAAAGAAAAAGAATTTCAATATTAGAAACAAAAAAATTTAAGGTGTTTTCAGAAGACGCCCCACCATGGTGGGTGGCGTTTGCTGAAGACGCCCCAACATGGTGGGTGGTGTCTGCTGAAGACGCCCCACCATAGTGGATGGCGTATCCTAAAGATGCCCCACCATGGTCTGTGGCGTCTTTTGAAGACGCCCCACCATGGTCCGTAGCGACTTCCAAAGATGCCCCAACAATACATCTGTAAAATGACCAATTCTTCAAGTATAATCTAAAACCCTACCTTATTTTTTGGGAGAAGGCATTATCGGTTAGCCCGACATCATCAATTTGTCACAGTTAATGTCAAATAGGAGTTACTGATGTGCTCATTTTAGAGCACGTTTACAACCCCATTTTAGTGTCGAGTCTCGCTATTTTGTATTGGTTTTATGCACATTACATCCGGTTTTACCTTGATCTTGTCCTCGAGCTAATTATAGGTTATTTCAGGTACTTTCGATGATTTTGAGGTAAAATGAGACGTGTTCGAGGCTTTGACACCTTTATCAAGAGTTTGGATGCGCGTATCATAGCTTAGGCATGTGTTCCAAGACACTCTCGAAGATCCCATAAACTCTAGAAGCCATTAGACACTTCAAAGGAGCTGTTCAGCAAGTTCAGGTTCAGGTTCAGATTCGACCGAATCTGACATCCATTCGGTTCAATGGAAGACAGGGATTCAAACGCATAAATCAAGCTCTCGGGAATAGCCGAATGAACACTCATTCGGCCGAATCATGGCCCATTCGACCGAATCAAGGCCCATTCGACCGATTGGTTGCATTCATTCGGCCGAATGGTAGACAAGGCGCAAAAACGCCAAGATTCTGATATAGGCGAATGGCATACCCATTCGGCCGAATGGCCACTCATTCGGCCGAATCCTCTCTTCATTCGGCCGAATGGAGACTGTTTCCAAAGATCTTGGTTTTTTCTCAAGCCGGCGCTCAAGAGTTTTTTTTCTAGGGTTTTACCCCTTGTGTCCCTAGGGTATAAATACCCTCTTGCTCTGTAAATAACCCTCATGCCTACTTTGAGAGCTTTTGTGCCTCAACCTAGAACATCACATTTAATTCTCTTCATTTCATTTAAGCATTAGTTTAGATTTACAGCTTTCGTTGTTCTTGTTTTCAAGCTTTGTATTTCGGATTCAGATTCTCTTTCGTTCACGCTATTTCATTTATGTAAGGTATCGATTCTTTTCTTTTTTATTTCGTTTAATGCTTTCAAGTATTATTTTTCTGAATTTCATTCCTCTTGCTATTATCGTTGCTTCTTTTACGGTTTTGATAGAGTAGATGTCAGTTTTGTTATATGTCTTCATTTTTCATTCTCTTGTTCATTACATTCAATTAGTTCGTGCTTTCAATCATGTTCTTTTTCGTTGTTTATGCCTTAGTTTTTATTACTATGTGTGAGTAGATTTCTTAGGGGTTTGATTGGTGAAACCCTAGGTTGGCTCGTTCTTCATGCGTAGAGTTAGGATTTGAGATTGTTGATGATTGATTGATTGATATTCGATGCGATTCTTGTCCTGCCACTCCTTTGGAGACATAGGGCAATTATTGGTTGTTCATGTGATTTATAGGGTCACAAACTTCCTCTCGTCATCTTGAGTGTCATGATTCATTGTTGACTGATTTCTCCTAATTTAGCGTATTGATAGTTTGATTGTCCTTCCTAGGGTGGAATTGATTTGTCCCAGTTTTCCTTCCATAGCATATTATCGTTTTAGTTCTTGCTTTATTTTTTTGTTATTAGTTTAGTTCTATCAAATCCCCATATAAACCCTTTTTACCACTAGAAACTATCACCCCTTGTCCTTGTGGTTCGATCCCCGACTTACCACTACACTAGTTATAGTAGTATTAGGGTATTTACAAATTTTGTTTGCTTAACTATTCTTTTAGTTAAACGACCTAAAAGAACGATTATCAAAATGGCGTTGTTGCTGGGGATAAGGCATTGTGTTTAGATTATAGTCTTGGTGTAAGTCATTTTTGTTTTATATTATCGTCTATTAGTTTGCTTGTTAGTACTTATGCTTGGTCTCTAGTGTTGTTTGCATGCCATATAGCACACGTAGATCAAATCAACAATAAGAACCATACGACCCTGAGGTTCAATGCAGCAAACGGAGAATTCCAACCTAAACCTCGTCACAACCAAATACTTCCAACCCCCTTACACCACCAATGGACGAAAACCACCAACAACTATTTGGTCAATTTGGGACACCTGGGTCCCAATAATTTCAAGGAGGTGTAGTATTACCCATAGCCCCGAACCCTTATCACATACATCCTCAATTCACCCGGATGGTAAAGGAGACCCCTTTTTGCGGTTTGAGAAATGAATGCTCTCTCCAACACTTGGAGGCATTCTCAGATTTCTACGGTCTCCTACCTCCATGCCCCAATAGCCCGGATTATGTACGAATGCATTTATTTCACTTGAGTTTATCTGGTGATGCTCGGGATTGGTATAATTGCCTAGAGCCCAACTCAATCCTTAATTGGGATCAATTAAAGACATCATTTCTAGAAAGGTTCTATCCCACAGTTCGAACGCAGGATTGGCGTAAGAAAATTGTGTCATTCACTCAAGAGGATGATGAGAACCTTAGTGCCACTTGGAGTCGATTTAAGAGAATGATAAGAGCATGCCCCCATCATGAGTACGGGGAGAACCATCTCAATACATTCTTCTATGATGGTCTAAATGACTCCACCAAGGCACTCCTAGACTCGGCTGTTGGTGGCCAACTCTCAAAAGTCCCATGCAGTCAAGTGAAGGCTAAGATTGAGGAGGTTGCTAAAAATAGCTCTTGGGGAGGAGCAAGGGGTAGTGGATTACCGAGAGGAGGGATGGATTCAAGCAACTTTGACACGGTTAGTTCAAAAATTGAGGCTATCATGGATAAGAAGTTGTCCAAGTTTAATTACGCCCAAGGTAGCTCCAATGTATCATCGGTTAAAGAGACGCCCTTTTCATGTAGAATCTGTGGGGGCACCAATCATGATACATCATATTGTGGGGGTGCAAATTCTGAGCGCATAGCAGCTATTAACTACGGGGGGTATAACCAAGAAGGAACCCTAGTCATGAACTATGATGGATACGGGTATAATCCCGATTATGTGGCAGCTATAGGGTATGGTGGTCAAAACCAAGGGTTTGCTCAGCAAGGTCCTTATAAAAATTAACCCTTTAGACCTCCCTTTAATCCAAATTCTAACCAAGGAAACTCCTACCAAGGGTACAACTCCACCAATCAAGCAAATGGGAGTTTTCCTAGGCCGAATGGGAATAGGCCATACCCTCAAATGCCAAGACCCAACACCAACCTACCATATCCATCTACACAGCCTCAACCAAACCCGCCTCCAACTAATGAATTCCTTTCCACCCAAGTGAACTCCCTTGCGTAGCAAAATCAAACCCTCTCGCAAATCAATCAAACTTTGATAAATCAAATGCAACAACTTCAAGCGCAGCAGAAGTTGTTTGAATCATAGCTTGCATAGATGGCTAGTCCACCCCCACCATTTCTACTTCCTTCTCACCCTCAACAAAACCCATCCACCCAACCTCCACCACAAAACCCTCTTGACTCCAACCCTAAGCATCACACCTGCTCCAATTATAGCCAATGGAGAAGATTTAGGGGAAGATTCCTTGAAAGGTAGTGGTTGTCTAAGAGAAAATGAGCACAAGGAGAACCTTAAGGGGAGAGAAGAAAAGGAGGGTGGTGAAGAAGATAAGGGGCACAATGTCGAAGTCATTAGGCATGAGAGGGAGAAGAAAGATAAAGATGAGAGATGGAGGGAGATATAAGAACGGAGAAAACTTATGCGTTAACATGCTCCGCCTCTACCTTTTCTTTACAAGAAGGTAGAGAAGCAATTGCAAGAAAAGTTTCTTAAATTCCTATAGCATATGAGGTAACTTGAAATGAACATACCATTCTTAGAGGCCATGGAGCAAATGCCACAATATGCTCAGTATCTAAAAACCCTCTTAAGGAACAAGAGAAAGCTTGAGGATGAGGTGATTAGTTTACCAGAGCAGGTAAGTGGCATCATTCAGGGCACATGGGCAAAGAAAGAAAAAGCTAGAGGACCCTTTGTGCTCCCATTCACCCTTGGAAAACTCAATTCTAAGGGAGCACTTGCTGACCTTAGGGCCTCCATTATCCTAATGCCGATGTCCATTGCCAAACAGCTAACCTGTGAGCTTAAGCCTTCGAAGAAAACAATCCAGCTGGCGACCATAGTATAAAAGTGCCATGTGGGGAGTTTGAGGACCTTTCGATCCAAGTAGGGAACATAGTGGTACCATGTGACTTCGTGGTGCTTGATATGGCTGAGGATCCTTATACTCCCCTCATCTTAGGAAGGGATGCTTTGAAGACTTTGGGTGCCCTGATCGACTGTGAATCAGAAACTATAACCGTCAGGGTAGCCTAAGAGAAGGGTGTGTTTGCCTTTTCTAAGTCTTCAAAGGAACCCATGGTCGAGCGGATTTGTTCCTTTGGGGTGGTCGAGAATGAAGCTGCGAAAGAGGTTGAGAGGTGTAATACTTTTGCTGCCCCAATAATAGTTGAGGTGTCGGATGAGGAGGACGCGCAAGACCGTCTTGTTTTTAAGGTTGCGAAGGGAATTGCTCCACCAACGGAGATGTATTACAAATCTGAGGGAACTGATGAGCCAGCCCACAAACGGAAAAGGGCTAGAAAAAGAAAATCTAAAAAGAGACCGATGGCTCCACCATGGCTTGGGGGAGCCTCGCATTATAACCCACCTCTAGATGACCCTGGTTCTCTATTGCTTACTTCCGCCACTGCGGCTCGGTGGAGAGTTTTGACTCCCCACGCTGGAGGTGATGGTGATGCTAGGAGTGAATCCACTCCTACAGCAGGTATGATTTTGTTGTTTTCTTTTTCTGTATAAACTTGTGCCTAATTGTGTCAAACTTACCGACGTAAAACAAAAGTACTTACGGGAGATAACCCGGTGTTTGTTTTGTTTGTTTATTTGTATGGAAATAGCTTCCATATGCTGATCTTTCTCCCTTTTGTTTCTCCTCTCCCAAGTGCCGAGATGATAGCATACTTTAGTGCGCGGATTTTAGGTGATTTAGTGTCCAAATACCGACTCTTCGGAGCCATTTTGTATGGTTATTGCTCTATTTCTGCTTATTCTATTAATTATATGATCCTTCATGGGTATATTGGTGTTTTGGTCTTAATTTCAGATATACACGGGCTCGTTGGAGCCATTCCGAGACTTATCCAAAAGGACGGGACAATTGAAGGTTGTTTGGCAAGCCTAGAAGCCAATAAGCTCCCCTGAAGGCTTTGCATGGCCGTGCCAATAGTGGCACGCCCGTGTAAGTGAGGCAGAAAGTGACGGTAGACTCACTGGAGTAGTGCACGCCTGTGCTAGGTGTGACACGCCCGTGCTATTCCTTGGCACGACTCATCCCCGTCTGACACTCCCGTGCTACACGCCCAGAGACCCCCTGCCCAGCCAACACGCTCGTGTCAGGTGTGGCATGCCCGTGCCGCCCCTTGGCACGCCTTATCCCCATGTGACACTCCCGTGCCACAACCTCAGAAGAAAGACTGACAGTTTGGCACGCCCGTACCAACACTGGCACGCCCGTGCCGAATCTCTGAAGACAGTTCCGCGTGATCTCTATTTTTAAAAGACTATATATATAGCAGTTATTTCTTTCGGCGAGGGGGGGATGATTATTATTATTCTACATAACATAGGTGATAGAGAGGTTTTGGGGAGAGTACAAGGGTAGACGGTCGACTTTCATAGATTGCTAACAGACGATTTCAATTTTTCGCACTTTGTAACCGATCAACGATTCATCTCCAATTGAGGACTCTTCTCTTAATCTTTAAATTCTGAAATTACTTTGATAAAGCTTGATAATTGATTCTTAATTTCATTACTCATGTTTAATATTTTAGAAACCCTAGATTTTGAATTCTTGTCTTTAGCTATGATGCGTGAGTAGTTTAATTGCTAGGGTTCGGGTGAAACCCAACCCAATGATAATTATGCGATTTAGCATTTGAAAATGCATAATTGAATTGTGATTAAATGTGATTGTATGGAATTGCTTGTTAGGTTTATCATGATAAGAGTGATCAACATAGATTATTGACCTTTACAGCATAGGATATTCGATTCGACGCGGGAGCGTGAATTTAGTATTCTATAACCTATTTTGATATGATTATGTATCTTTGTTGCTAAGTCAATGAGGGATCTAGGCTTAGTGATTTAAGTTGTTTTGGTATCGTGTGTTGTTGATTTTGCATATAGTCTTTGCAATTCGTGAATCCATGTTCGTCCCTATTTGCCCGATTATCGTTGTGTTGTGTGAATCCCGTTTCCCTAATGCCTTAGTTAATTAACACCCACCTTTAGAAATAGTTAGTTTTTGACACCTCTCACTTTAGATTTCGATTCAGCTTAAGCGTCACAGTTCTATAGCGATTGAATCCCATTCCTCGTGGACCGAACCTTTGCTTACCATTACACTTGTTTAGTGAGGTGTTTGTATAAATATTGTTTGATTAAGTGTTGGATTATAGCGACCAATTTAACGCTTGTCAAAATGGCGCCGTTGCCGAGGAACGGTTCTGTTTAATTGTTATATAACTGCTTGAGTCTGTTTCTAAAAAAAAAAACACAAAAATATTTTTCTTTTTTTTGTTACACTTATAGCCCTGCTACTAATCGCGTTTGTTGAGTGTGTTTATGCGCAGGAACTTTCACCGTGAGTTAGTGCCTTATGATCTTGAGATTGATCGCACTTATTTAAGGCAGAGAAGGAGATCTCATTTAAGATCCTCAACTTCACCTAGGAGAGTTTCCGTTCCGACTGCACAACCAACAGATACAATGACCGATAGTACACCAAGACCCCTTAAGGAGATGGGTACTCTTGGTGCTTATAAAGCTTCAAATGGAATCGCTCCACCAACTACCCCTGTAAATGATTTCAAAATCAGGCCGGCTATGATAACATTGATTGAACGTCGACAGTTCAGTGGAGCAAAGCATGAAATCCCCCTGACCCATCTAAACGAATTCGAGAAGTACTGCAATACAATCAAAGTGAACGGAGTTTCACAGGAATTTGTTCGATTGAAGCTGTTCCCATTCTCATTGATCGAGAGAGCTCTAGAGTGGTTAGAAAAGGAGGTCAAGCCAAACTCCTTACACATATTGGATGAAGTAACCACAACATTCTTGGGGAGATTCTATTCTCAAAAGAAGACAGCAAATGCTAGAGCCTTGATTCAGGGTTTTCGCCAGAGAGGTGGAGAAACGATATACGATGCATGGGAGAGGTACAAGGAGTACCAACGAGAGTGCCCTCACCATGGAATTCCAACTTATCAAGTGCTGCAAATTTTCTATGGAGGATTGAGTCCTCAAGGAAAGACAAGTTTGGATGCAGGAGCAGGTGGCCCGATTATGAACAAAATAGAAGATCAAGTGATTGAAATTATTGAAGATGTGGTACGACACCACATGGATTGGCAGGATGGCGAGCGCGATGCAACGAACAAGAGTGGAGGGGCGACCTACTCAGTAGACCACCTCAATGCCATTAGGAACCTGACATCGCAGATGACGAACCTTGGGAAAGAGATGGCGGCAATTAAGGCCAAGCTTGATACCACGCCACTACAAGATCTTCCTTCCCAATATAAGGGGAGAGGTATGATTTCTAACTCTGCTCTTAATAATATGCCTGCTGGATGTATATTTTGCGAAAACTGTGGGTCTTATGACCATGATACTTCTGCCTGTAATTTTGATTCCCATTTCCAACCTAATGGTAATGATGGTAGTGAAGCTGAAAATGAACATGTCAATGCTTTGTCCTATGATAATAGACCTAGGAATGACAATAATAGATATTTACCACCAAATCAACGAGGGAACAATTTTAATCAAAGGGGTAATGATTTCGATTACCAGCAACAAAACCAATGGGGGAATAGGAACCAAAGGGACCAAAATCCCCAAGGGCCCTATAATCAACATGGTGGTTTTGGTAATCAAAATCAATACCAACAGAACCAAGGCAATAAAAATAATCAAGGGCAATATAATCAAGGGATGAATGCCAATAACCGAGGAAACTGGAATAACAATCAAAATAGAGGTTTCCATAATCAAAATCCCCAACAACCCTATGCGTGTGGCTCCCGGGCTCCCAATGACAATTACTATGCTCAAGAACCACCGCAAAGGTCTAGTTTGGAGGAGATGATGGAGGCACAATCTAAGATGTTTAACACTTTCATGGCCGCTAGTGATAAGAAATTTAATGAAGTGATAACACATAATAAAATGCTAGAGACCCAGATTTCCCAGTTAACTAGTGCTATAAAAGATGGAGTTGGGACTTCCAAACTCCCGCCCCAAGGTATTGACCCTAAGAATTCTGTGAATGCTATTACTACTAGGAGTGGCAAAGTTTTGAAAGATAGTGAAAAAGAGAAAAACCATGAGCATCCTAGTATAATTGAACCAACTGTTGATGATGAATGTGAAGATAGGGATGAGATTCCAAAGGACAAGGAGGGAGAGAAGGCTAGAGAACCCACATATTTGCGAAAACTCCCTTACCCCCATAAGTTTGTGAGACATAAGCTAGATGTTTAATTTGGGAAGTTCTTAGAAACTTTAAAATAGGTCCACTTGTCTATACCTTTCACTGATGCTGTTAAACAAATGCCTAACTATGCTAGGTTTTTGAAAGATATTCTAAGTGGTAGAATTGCGACGAGGTAGAAACTATGAACCTAACCTAAAGTTGTAGCGCTATAATCATGAATAAGATGCCTCCCAAACTAGGGGACCCTGGAAACTTCTCCATCCCATGTGCCATAAATAAGATGTAAATCAAGAATGCCTTATGTGATCTTGGGGCTAGCGTTAGTCTCATGCCTTACTCGGTTTACCAGAGATTAGAGATAGGAGAACTCCTTCCCACCAATATTACCCTTCAACTAGCCGACCATTCGATCAAATTCCCTAAGGGTAAGGTGGAAGATGTTCCCCTAAGGGTTGGAAAGTTTGTTATACCTGTGGACTTTGTAGTGCTAGAGATGGATGAGGATATTCATATTCCTATAATTTTAGGACGACCTTTCCTTGCTACTTCGGGTGCTCTAATTGATGTTAAGAGTGCTAAGATTACTTTGAAAGTAGGAGAGGACGTTCTAGAATTTGATTTGAATGCAACTATGAAATATCTTAGTTCTAAATCTAAAAAATGCATGATGATTGACACTATCGATTCTATTGTTTGTACCATGCATGTGCAATTGTTATCCATTAACCATGGTTTTGAGGATGATGATTTTGATGAGATTGCAAAAAGCAGAGAGTTGGTAGAACATTCACAGGTACTTGAGAAAGATGAAGAAGTTAAAGATTTCAAGACTATGGGGATCACAACCCATGATGCATTGGAGATGGCCGCTGCAAAGAAAGAAAAAGAGTCACCGACGGTGGAACTTAAACCTCTACCCGATTATCTAAGGTATGAATTTCTTGGCCCTAATTCCACCTACCCCGTCATTGTGAATTCTTCTTTAGATGAGCACCAAACTCGAAGGTTATGTGGCATTTTGAGAGAGCACCAAGGTGCCCTAGGCTATACCATTGATAACCTCAAGGGTATTAGCCCCGCCTTGTGCATGCACCACATAACTCTCGAGGAAGGTGTAAACCCTCTATAGAGAGGCAGCGGAAACTTAACCCGCAAATGGGGGAGGTGGTGAAGAAAGAAATCACCAACCTCCTTGATGCCGGCATCATCTTCCCCATTTCGAGCTCAAGATGGGTTTCCCCTGTTCATGTTGTCCCCAAGAAAGGAGGAATGACTGTAGTTGAAAATGAGAACGGTGAGCTCATTTCAACTAGGACTGTAACCGGATGGAGGATGTGTATAGACTATAAACGTCTAAATGCATCAACCAAGAAGGATCACTTCCCCCTCCCTTTTATTGATCAAATGCTTGAAAGACTAACAGCGCACAAGTATTATTGCTTTCTTGATGGTTATTCGAGTTTCTTTCAAATACCAATCCACCCGAATGACTAGGAGAAAACTACTTTTACTTGCCCGTATGGTACTTTTGCTTACAGGAGAATGCCTTTCGGACTGTGCAATGCACCGGGCACTTTTCAATGGTGCATGATGAGCATTTTTGGGGACATGTTAGAGGCCGAGATGGAGGTATTCATGGATGACTTTTCAGTGGGAGGTTCTTCTTTTGATAATTGCCTTGCAAACTTGAAAAGATGCTTACAAAGATGTGAAAAGGTAAATTTGGTCTTAAACTGGGAAAAGTGTCACTTCATGGTAGAAGAGGGAATTATTTTAGGTCACAAAGTTTCGAACAAGGGAGTAGAGGTTGACAGGGCAAAAGTTGAGGTCATTGCAAAATTACCACCACCACTCAACGTAAAAGGGGTGCGATCATTCTTGGGTCATGCAGGATTCTATAGAAGATTTATCAAGGATTTTTCCTTAATTGCAAGACCTTTGAATGCTTTATTACAAAAGGAAGCAAATTTTAGGTTTGATGAGGAATGCTTACAAGCTTTCACCAAACTTAAGGAAGCTCTAATTTCCTCTTCAATAGTGCAAGGTCCAAGATGGGATCTATCTTTCGAGCTAATGTGTGATGCAAGTGATGTAGCCATTGGAGGTGTTCTTGGGCAAAGAATTGATAAGAAGCTTCATGTGATTTATTATATGTCAAAGACTTTGAATGATGCATAGAGAAACTACACCACCAAAGAGAAAGAATTCTTAGCTATAGTACATGCCTTCGACAAGTTTTGGGACTACCTCATTGGTTCCAAAACCATTGTATATACAGACCATGTGGTAATTAAGTACCTAGTGGCAAAGAAAGAATCCAAACCATGCCTTCTACGTTGGGTTTTATCATTGCAACAATTTGATATAGAGATTCGAGACAAAAAGGAGGCAGAGAATGTGGTTGCAGATCATTTATCCCGAATGGAAAATAATGAGTCCAATGATGATGGTGCACCTATTTGTGACGAGCTTAGGGATGATGTTTTGTATGTGATTAAAGAAGAGGAGCTTCCATGGTTTGCTGACTTAGTCAACTATTTAGCTTGTGGAGAGTTTCCCCCCGATTGCACACGGAACCAAAAGAAGAAATTGAAGAGAGAAGCATGACACTACATATGAGATGACCCAATCTTGTTCAAAAGAGGGGTGGATGGTCTACTTCGACGTTGCGTACCAAATGATGAAGTACGAAGTGTGTTAAAGATGTGCCATTCCGATCCTTGTGGAGGTCATATGGGGGCCAACAAAACAACTTTGAAGGTTCTACAAAGTGGACTATGGTGGCCCCATATTTTCAAAGACTCATGGGGATTTGTAAGGACTTACGACTCGTGTCAGCGAACTGGGAATGTGTCCAAGAGGAATGAAATGCCCCAACAACCTATACTTGAGTTGGAAATCTTTGACGTATGGGGAATAGACTTCATGGGACCTTTCCCTTTGTCTCGCGGGAACCAATACATCCTTGTGGCAGTGGATTATGTTTCAAAGTGGGTAGAAGCAATCGCTGCCCCAACAAACGACCACAAGGTAGTGATGAAGCTTTTTAAGAAAATCATTTTTCCAAGATTTGGGGTTCCTCGGGCTGTGATAAGCGACAATGGGTCTCACTTCGTCCATGGTGTGTTTCAAAGAATGCTGAGAAAACATGGTGTACATCAATGATTTGGGACGACGTATCACCCCCAAACAAGTGGGCAAGCAGAGGTATCTAACCGGAAAATCAAATTGATCCTTGAGAAAACAGTAGCAAAAAACCGGAAAGATTGGTCTGATAAGTTTGATGATGCTCTTTGGGCTTATAGAACAGCGTTCAAAACTCCTATAGGTACCACTCCATATAGGTTAGTCTATGGGAAATCATGCCATCTCCCGGTTGAACTGGAACACCGCGCTCAATGGGCGATAAAGGAAATCAACTTTGACTTGGCACGCGCGGGTGAACAACGATGGTTGGACCTACATAAGCTAGAAGAGTTGAGGATGGACGCATATGATTGCACAAGCATCTACAAAGCTCGGTCAAAGGAGTGGCACGACCGAAAGCTTGAGCAGAAATCTTTTGAAGTTGGCGACAAGGTACTACTGTATAATTCCCGAATAAAACTCTTTTCGGGAAAATTGATGTCTAGTTGGAGTGAACCCTTCACGGTCAAGGCCGTTCTCCCCAATGGTGCAATTGACGTGTACGATCTAGATCAATCAAGATCATTCAAAGTAAATGGACACCGCCTCAAGCTCTACTATGAGGGTGCCACTGTCGGTTTGATTGACATCCTAACCTATAGGTAATTGGTAAGCTTTGCATTGCGTCAAGCTAATGACGTTAAACAAGCGCTTTTGGGAGGCAACCCGTGCTTTTACCGCTTTCGTAATCTTTAATAAAATAAAAATAAATAAAAAAAATAAAAAATAAAATATATGAATAGGAACGAATTATCGTGGGAGTAACAAGTACTTAGAGAAAAAGATCAGGAGACATGATAAAAGCAAGCACGACAACCTTGGTATGCCCGTGCTGCCTTGGTAGAAAGTTTTGGAGAAAAGTAGCACGCCTGTGCCACCATGGCACGTCCGTGCTGGGTTGACTGGCAGTTTGGCACTTCCGTGCCAACACTGGCACGCCCGTGCAGCACAGGCAGAGTACAACCCAGATTCATTGGCACGCCCGTGCCAACACTGTCATGCCCGTGCAGAAAAGGCAGAGTGCAACCCAGATACATTGGCACGCCCGTGCTAATTTTGGCACGCCCGTGCTGCATGGGCAGTGCTCCTTATAGAAGCCGGACTCCATCCTTTTTCCACACTACCTAACATTTTCTTCCTCACTCTTTCTCTCTCTAAAAACCTCCACTACACCCTTCCTCTCTTCAACCTTCCTCCTACCTCCATTCAACTCCTACTACACACATCCTCCTTACTCACCTCTCAATTCTCTCGTTCAACCGCAATTCACAACACCCTAACTTTGCACATCAAATTGGGAGTTTTCCAAATCATGGGATTTTGAAGAAATTGAAGATAGCAAGTGTTCCAAAGAATCCACACAAATACAAATTCGGTTCCTTTGCGGATTTTACACCCACGAATTTGCCGGTATTCGCTCTCCATTCTTTCTGCTATTTGAAATTTTTTAGTTGAATTATTTGTAGTTGATATATATATTGATTTGGTAGATTGAAAACATTTGCTTGCATTGCCATCCGTTCTTTTCATATTATTCGTTCTCTATTACTGAATTTGCACTCATGGCTAGACGAAAGAATGCAACCCCTTCCCGTGCCCGGCCGCCACAACCCCCTCCCATAGTTGTTCCTCAAGTAGACCCTTTAGGAATAAATTTTGCTAACCAGGGTTTTCTAACTGCATATGTCTCCATTAGCAAATGTAAACTTAGGCCCACTAGGTTTTACGATCCCTCTGTAGGCATTGCATTAGGGGTAGACGGGGACATGCTACAATTGTTTTCCTATGCCGAAATAGAGAGTTTGCTACACTTGCACTTGCCCACTTACAAGTGCCTAACCTATGAATTTCTATCTACCTTATATGTGCATAGAGACATAAACTTAGCCCCGTGTTACATGACTTTCACCTTATTGAACCAAACTCACCGCATGACCCCTGACCAGGTTAACATTGCGTTTGGATGGCCCACGGGGGGTAAGTACGGCCCTAGGGACGGGTCCTCCAAGCATTATGACCCAGACACCTTTTGGCGCCAGATTACTAGAAAAACCGTTAGGAGGCCTCGTTCCGATAAGGCCACAGCTATAGTTCACCCCGCCTTTCGTCTAGCCCACAGACTCATCGCGAGCACTATCTTTGCTAGAGGAGATAGCACGGGGGTTGTCTCTCACAGGGAGTTGTTATTTTTATGGCACCTTAGTCAGGGTAACCGACGTTTAGAGTGGGGGGCATTCTTAATGGATCATCTCGCTGATGTGGCCACTGGTCGTGGGGTTATCACAATCAGTGGCATGATTACTGCACTTGCCATGTTCTTTGATCTTGATCTTTGAGGTGAGGAGACCCTCCCCGGGCCATCACAATTAGATATGCAGTTCCTCCGCACCATACAGGGGGTCAAGGTAACAGTCGGACTGTTTCCTCTGGCTCGTCGGAAGCCACCGATACGCCTTCCTCCCCGACCTAGAGAGGACAGTGATCTATACGCCAGCCAACTGGTTGTTCGCCCCTGACTAAGAAAGCATTGGTGAGGATGAGGATGAGGATGAGGATGAGGATGATGATGATGATGATGACGCGGGTAACCAGCCTAAACGACAAACTAATGCCGCCGATGACCAAGGGGATGAGCTACCCCACCCACAATACCAGCAGCAAGATTGGCCATACTCTGACCATCACTTTGAGGAGGGTTGCAGCTCCTACCCCCACTATGACATGCAAATTGACGAGTTGAGGGGGGATTTTCAGGGGCTCCGTACAGACTTTGAGGGCCTTCAATTATTGAATGAAAGAGATTGGAAATCGAATGAGGATATGACGGTCGCCTTCACTACCATGAAGGACAGTTTTGACCGCCTATGCCAGGAGCTTTCCAGTTCCCGCTACCACGGCGCTAGCCCTAGTCAGTGAGGTACATTTCTCTCCCCTTTCTTTTATATCCTACGTAGTCTCTTGATGCCTGACATTGAGGATAATGTCTATACTAGCTTGGGGGGGGGGGGGGGGTGAGTTGTCTCTCATTGATTGTTCCCTGATTTTCTCTATTTCTTCCTGAACAAAAAAAGACAAAATAGTGTGTTTCATTTTGTTTTGGTTTGTTTTATCTCACCTGTGCAGATATGAAGCCCCTAAAGGCAACATTCGGAGCATCGTCACACTTCATGGTTGTTTTATGGTGTCTTCAAGAAGCACTCGGTGATACCTTTCCTTTTCTATTGAATGATTTGATTTTGGATATTGTTTGTGCATTTAGACTTGCTGTTCACAACTACTATGTGCTTGAACGCTTGCTCGTTTCTTATGTCAATGATGGATTACACAATTTGAGAGTACTATTGGTTTTTATAAGCGAATCTTAGCTAAGGTGGCCCGATTAGAACCTTTTGGGATCACTTGAAAACTTTATTTCACTGGTTTGTGGTAAGATGGAGTTGCTCCCCATAGTGGATTTGACCCTTTCTTGGTTGGTAGTTGTTTGATTTTATTATCCCGTGTGAGGTTTTAATTGTTCTAGCCTTCATCATTTTTTTTAATGGCATATTTGGATCCTTAATTACGCATGTTTCGATCTTTGTATTGAATTGTAGCTCCCAAGACCGTGACTAAACGCCTTTAGAGGAGGAAAAGGGCACCTTTTTCATTTCTCCTATTTTTGTTCTTTTTGTTTTGTTACAAATTTAACTTTCTTTTTACATCATCCCACTTGCTAACCATGTTGAGCCTTTATTTCCATTCTTGATTACCCATGTCACAAACCCGATGGCCTATGTTTTACCAACCCTTAGTTAGTGAAGCGTTTGCCTCGCAAGGTTCGTTTGAGCTCATTGCTATTAATCAAGATGTATGCTCGGTGTTTGGTTTGAGCAAGTTTGAAAGTGTGCTCAATTGTAAAGATGTATTATGAAAGTTTCTTACAAAAAAAAAAAGAGAGAGAAAAAAAAAATGAAAACAAAGAATGATAAAGAAAGAAAAAGCCGTCTTAGTTGTGAAAAAGGCAAGGACAATGAATAAAGTTAAAGGTTTCGAGTGTGTACTTCAATTATATATTTGATAGTGTGTTGAGTTGTGAATCAATGTTGTTCGTGTGGAATGTGAATTGCATCTCTTGAGCTTTGTTTTTGAGAATTGTAATTCCTGCGCTTCACTTAGGATTTAACTCCACTTTTTAAATTGTTTCACCTACCCTTACCCATTGCCAATACATTACAACCTCACTAAGAACCTTAGACTTTAGAGATGTTCGGTCTAAAACCGGTGGAGGGAGATGGATTTCAACCCTATAGAAAGATCGCGCGTAATTGAGATGTCGGGATACCCTATTTATATCCTCAAAAATGTTTTCAATCTTTTTCTGGTTCCTTTGCGGAATCATGAGGAGCTAGCCAAGGAGATGATTTGATACTAGTGGGGAGAACGCGGATGTTCGGCGGGAATTAGAGTTAATCGTGAACCATCATGTTCTCTACGCTTGGCTTAGATTCGTTCCTACTAACCATAAGCACCTTGAGTTGTGTCTCCATCATTTACGTGAGTAAGTCTTGAATTCTTGTACATGGTTTATTGTGGTAAATCTA
Source organism: Dysphania ambrosioides (assembly GCA_026401315.1). Lineage (NCBI taxonomy): Eukaryota > Viridiplantae > Streptophyta > Magnoliopsida > Caryophyllales > Amaranthaceae > Dysphania > Dysphania ambrosioides. The sequence continues at coordinate 17,989,190 of CM048666.1, forward strand.
AATTGAGCTTATTCCCTATTTTAAAACTTGATTTAATTTGCAAATGCCTTGCATATTATGTAGCGTGTGTGTGGCCTAATATCTCTCTATGCTTTTGCTCGAGGACTAGTGCGCAGATTTTAGGTGATTTAGTGTCCAAATACCGACTCTTCGGAGCCATTTTGTATGGTTATTGCTCTATTTCCGCTTATTCTATGAATTCTATCATGCTTCACGGGTATATTGGTGTTTTGGTCTCAATTTCAGATATACACGGACTCGTTGGAGCCATTCCGAGACTTAACCAAAAGACGGGACAATTGAAGGTTGTTTGGCAAGCCTAGAAGCCAATAAGCTCCCATGAAGGCTTTGCACGGCTGTGCCAAAAGCGGCACGCCCATGTAAGTGAGGCAGAAAGTGAAGGTAGACTCACTGGAGTAGTGCACGCCCGTGCCAGGTATGACACGCCCATGCCATTCCTTAGCACGACTAATCCCCGTCTAACACTCCTGTGCTACACGCCCAGAGACCCCCTGCCCAGCCAACACGCTCGTGCAAGGTGTGGCACGCCCGTGCCGCCCCTTGGCACGCCTTATTCCCGTATGACACTCCCCTGCCACAAGCCCAGAAGAAAGACTGACAGTTTGGCATGCCCGTGCCAACACTGGCACGCCCGTGCCGAATCTCTGAAGATAGTTCCGTGTGATCTCTATTTTTAAAAGAATATATATATAGCGGCTATTTCTTTCAGCGAGGGGGGGATGATTATTATTATTCTACACAACATAGGCGATAGAGAGGTTTTAGGGAGAGTACAGGGGTAGACGTTCGACTTTCATAGATTGCTAATAGAGGATTTCAATTTTCCGCACTTTGTAACCGATCAACGATTCATCTCCAATAGAGTACTTGATGTGCTCGTTTTAGAGCACATTTATTAACTCATTTTAGTGTCAAGTCTCATAGTTTCGCATTGGTTTTATGTACATTATGCTTGATTTTACCTTGATCTTGTTTTCGAGTTGTCTTAAGTTCATTTCAGGCACTTTTGATGATTTCAAGGTGAAAGGCGATACATTCGAGCCTTTGACACACGTATCTTAGCTTGGGCAAGTGTTTGAAGTCACTCATGAAGATTTCACGGAGTTCAGAAAAGAGGGAAGTGAAAAGAGGAAAAAATGCTCTCAGATTCGACCGAATCTGAGAGACATTCGACCGAATGCTTGCAGATTCGACCGAATCTGAGACTCATTCGGTCGAATGAGAGGTAGTCTTCAGAGTTCTCGAGCCTTGCTACTGGAAAGGCCGAATGGAACTCATTCGGGCGAATGAGCTTCCATTCGGCCGAATGAGCTTAACAGAGATCGATTCCCCGAAGCCTCTGGAATAGGCGAATGGGATCACATTCGGCCGAATGAGACCTATATTCAGGCGAATGACAGTGTTTTCCTCCGGATCAACTACTTCTTTTTAGGGCCGGCTCCTATGCATTTTAGGGTTTTTCGTAGGTTTTTCTTATTTTGTTATAAATACCCCTTCCTCTGATGAGGAGAGGGGGAGCTAGGTTTAATACTTTTATGCACTTTTAGATTTCTTAGCCTCCAAATTCTTTTAGTTTTAGCTTTCGATTTTCAGTTTTTCTTCAACGCTTTGTAGTTCGAATTCTTTTCGTGGATATCAATTTGAAGCTTTTGTAAGTTTAATTTCTTCCTTTAATCTTAATCCATTGCTTTATTTCATTGCATGCTTAGTTCTAAGTTTATCGTTTATTAATTCTGATTTTGTTTTCATTCTCGCGATTTCACTCCATGTTCGTTTCTGCTGAATCTTTTAATATCTTTATGTCTTTAAGCATGAATATGAGTGAGTAATTCCTTTAGGGGTTTTGATCGGTGAAACCCTAGGAAAGCTATGATCTTTATTGCTTAGGGTTGTAGAAATGATGTTAATAAATAGTTTCGGATTCCGATGCGAATCTTGTCCTGCCACTCCTTTGGAGATATAGGGCGATTATAGGTCGTTCGTGTGATCTATAGGGTCACCAACTTCCTCTCGTATTCTCGGATATCCATGCTAGTTATTAACAGATTTTCTGTAATCTATCATGTTCGGTTTTAAAGCTTCATTCCTAGGGTGAATCCAATCTTGTCCCCGTTTTTCTCTACTTGCTTTACTTCGTGATTTGTCGTCATCTATTTTCCACCTATTAGTTTTAACTGAATTTCCAACCCCAAATAGTCCGGTTGTGTTAAAAGTCAAAGTCTTGATATACCTTGTCTTCGTGGTTCGACCCCCTACTCCGCTATACTCGTATAGTTTGTAGGTTGGAATAAATATTGTTTGCATAACCTGTCTTTTAGTTAACGACCTAGAAAACCGGTTGTCAAAATGGCGCCGTTGCCGGGGACAAGGCGTAATATTTAGACTTAACTTGTTTTAGCATAACTTTATTTATTTTATTTCTATTTTTATTTTCCTTTCTGTGTGTGGTTGTCTTTGACTTAGGTGTTTGCATGCCCCATAGCACGCGTAGGTCAAACCAGCCAATTACACCCTTAAATCCTGAAATCCAACGTGTTAGTAGACAACGCCCTTCAAAGTATACCTAACAATCTTTCCAAAACCCTACCATATCCATAATGGCCGAAGAACATCAATTGTTTGGCCAATTCGGAACTCCTGGCTCACAAGAGTTCCAAGGGGGTGTAGTACTTCCTGTTGCTACTACACCTTACCAAATTCACCCTCAGTTCATAAGAATGGTTAAGGAAACACCATTTAGTGGCTTAAGAAACGAATGTCCTCTTCAACACCTAGAGGCATTCTCGGATATTTGTGGACTTATCCCTCCTTGTCCTAATAGCCCTGATTATGTGCGAATGCACCTTTTCCATCTGAGTCTAGCGGGAGATGCCAAGGATTGGTATAAATGCTTAGAACCCAATTCAATTGTTAATTGGGCTCAACTAAAAACCGCATTTCTAGAAAGGTTCTATCCTACGGTTCAAACGCAGGATTGGCGTAAGAAAATTTCGTCATTCACCCAAGAGGATGATGAGAATCTTAGTGCTACATGGAGTAGGTTTAAAAGAATGATTAGAGCATGTCCCCACCATGAGTACGGGGAAAACCATATCAACACATTCTTTTACGATGGTCTTAATGACTCCACCAAAGCACTTCTAGACTCAGCTGTAGGTGGCCAGCTTTCCAAAATTCCTTGCACCCAGGTAAAGGCCAAAATAGAGGAAGTTGCTAAGAATAGTGCCTGGGGAGGAACTAGGAGTCAGGGATTACCTAGAGGGATGCTAGACACAACTAACTTGGACAACATTAGCGCCAAAATAGAAGCCGTTATTGATAAAAAGTTGTCCAAGCTAAGCCTAGCCGGTAGTTCGAACAACCCCCCAATGCGTGAAAAGCACTTTGCATGTGGCATATGTGGGGGTACCAACCATGATACATCTTATTATGGTGGTTCGCACTCCGAGCATGTAGCTGCAGTTGACTATGGAGGGTATAACCCAGAACCGCAGGTGATGAACTATGACGGTTATGGGTATAACCCTGATCATGTGGCAGCCCTTAACTATAGTGGACAGGGCCAAGAAGTAGGGTATGGGCAGTAACCTTTCCCGAACAACCAACAGTACAAACCTCCCTTTAACTCCAACCAAAACCAGGGAAACTTCCACCCGGGATACAATAGAAATGGTCAAGGTGGATTTAATAACCAAAGTTTCCAGGGGAACCAGACTAATGGGAACGTACCTAGGGCCAATGTGTATAGACCCCCAGGGTTTCACCAAGGACCTAGAAATAGTTCAAACCTGCCTTTTTCCCCTAGTCAGCCTCATCATGTGGCTCCTCAACCACAACATGGTAACACTTCAACCAATGACCATTTAGCCTCCCAAGTAACAACTCTTGCTCAACAGAACCAGAGTCTAACGCAAATTAATCAGACTCTCATCCAACAAATGCAGCAACTTCAAGCTCAGCAGAAGTTGTTTGAAACTCAACTGGCCCAAATGGCTAATCCTCCTGCACCACCGCTATTCCCATCTCACCCTCAACCTAACCCCTCTATACAACCTCCACCTCAGCAAACGAACCCAAACCAACACACTGCTAAGGCTATCCACCTGAGATCAGGGACTCAGTATAACAGTCCTTCATATCCGGTAGATACACCTTTGGTGCGGGTGAGTGATGAGACGAGAGTACACAAAGATGAAAAAGAGGAGGAACATGGTAAAATGCCAGAGGTTGAAGATGAAAGTGGTAGGGAGGACATCAATGCTAAGGCAGGGAGTGAGAAGCCAGTAGAGAGTGAGGAGGAGAGGAGGAAGAAAGCTGAGGAAAGAAAGAGGTTAGAACGGTTATATGCACCACCGCTTCCTTTTCCCTACAGGAAAGTTGAGAAGCAACTTGATGATAAGTTCAAGAAGTTTCTTGAACATCTTCAGAAGATGGAGATGAAAATCCCATTCCTCGATGCTATGGCACAAATGCCAAAGTATGCTAAGTTCTTGAAAGACTTACTGTCCAACAAGAAAAAGCTTGAGGAAGAGGTAATCAGTCTGCCTCATCAAGTTAGCTCTATACTGCAAGGGAAAATTCCTATGAAGGAGCGAGATCCCGGTCCTTATAACCTCCCTGTGAAGTTGGGAAACCTTGATCCTAAAGGGGCGCTCGCCGATTTAGGGGCTTCGATCAGTCTTATGCCCCTATCGATCGCCAAAAAGCTCCCCTTTGCCCTCCGACCTTCAAGGAAAACAATCCAACTGGCTGATAGGAGCATTAAAGTGCCATGTGGAGAGCTCGACGACATACCTATACAAGTAGGAGAACTAGTGGTCCCTTGTGATTTTGTGGTAATGGAAATGGAAGAGGACCCTTATACTCCACTTATCTTGGGCAGAGCCGTTCTGAAAACGCTTAGGGCAGTTATTAATTGCCATGATGATACCATAACGGTAGAAGTTGCCCAAGTAAAGGTAGTTTTCAAAATCTCTCCCCTTTTAAAGAAGCCTATGGTTGAGCAGGTCTGTCGCCTTGAAGAAGGTGAAAGGGAGAGTGAGGTTAGTTATGAGAACAAGGAAGTAGAGGTTGGGTGTCAAATGATTGATGAGGATACCCCTACTATAAATGAGCTGTTGGAAGGCCGGTTAGATACGGCCCAGGATTCTGAAAAAGAAGCAGAATATGAGCACCTTTACGAGGTAGAGGAAAGTATTACGCACAAAAGGGAAGGTCCTAAACCTTTCCCCAAAGTGACTTTGAAACCTCTACCTCCTAGCTTAAAATATGCCTATCTCGATGAAGATGAAGGAAGCCCGGTCATAGTGAATTCTGAGCTCGATGACATTTCTTTGGAAAAATTACTTGTTTTATTAAGGAAATATCGAGATGTCATCGGGTATTCACTAGGTGATTTAAAAGGGATTAGTCCATCCCTTGTTATGCACCGGATTCATCTTGATGATGAACAATTTTCCTCCGTTGAGCCTCAAAGAAGGCTGAATCCCAACATGAAAGAGGTTGTTAAGGATGAAATCCTCAAACTCCTCCAGGCCGGCATCATCTACTCAATTTCAGATAGTAGATGGGTTAGCCCAGTTCATGTTGTTCCTAAAAAAGGAGGAATAACCATCGTCGAGAATGATAGAGGAGAGATGATCCCCATAAGAGCCACCACGGGATGGCGAGTTTGCATTGACTATCGCAAACTCAATAAAGCAACCAGAAAAGATCACTTTCCCTTACCCTTCATCGATGAGATGCTTGAAAGACTAGCCAGGCACAGGTACTATTGTTTTCTAGATGGTTACTCGGGTTTCTTTCAAATCCCAATCCACCCCGAGGACCAACAGAAAACAACTTTCACCTGCCCTTTTAGGACTTTTGCCTACAGGAGAATGCCCTTCGGTTTATGCAATGCTCCATCCACCTTCCAGAGGTGCATGTCGGCTATATTCGCCGATATGTTAGAGGACTTTATGGAAGTGTTCATGGATGATTTTTCTGTTGGAGGGTCCTCTCTTGACACGTGCTTGACACATCTTGAGAAAGTACTATTAAGGTGTCAAGAAACGAATCTTGTACTAAATTGGGAGAAATGTCACTTTTTAGTTCAAGAAGGCATCGTCCTAGGCCACAAAGTGTCTTACAAAGGCATAGAGGTGGATCCTGCCAAAATTGACGTGATAAGGAATCTTCCTGTACCTACCTCAGTTACAGGAGTACGATCCTTTCTTGGACACGCAGGATTCTATAGGCGTCTCATCCTAGGATTTTCGACTCTAGCAAAACCCTTGAATGAACTTCTTCAGAAAGATGTCGAATTTCACTTCGATGAGAGATGCATGAATGCCTTTAATAAGCTAAAAGAGGCTCTAATTTCTGCGCCCATCGTGCAAGCTCCGGATTGGAGTTTGCCATTTGAATTGATGTGCGATGCCAGTGATATTTCTGTTGGTGCTGTCCTTGGGCAGAAAAAGGAGGGAAAGCACCATGTTATATGTTATATCAGTAAAACACTGGACCCTACACAACGCAACTACACTACAACTGAAAAAGAAATGCTAGCAGTAGTCTATGCTTTTGAGAGACTGCGCCAATATCTCATTTGTTCAAAAGTTGTAGTATTCACTGATCACTCGGCTCTGAAGTTTTTAATGACCAAGAGAGATGCAAAGCCGAGGTTGATCCGTTGGGTGCTCCTACTACAGGAGTTTGACTTTAAGTTAAGAGATAGGAAAGGTAGCGAAAATGTGGTAGCTGACCATTTGTCTAGGCTACCCGAGCTTAATAACGACGCCGTACCTATCCAAGACGAAATGGTCGAAGAAACCCTAATGACAGCAATAGTAGTTGGGAAAGCCCCTTGGTTCACAGATATTGCGAATTATTTAGCTTGTGGAGAACTTCCAGAGTTCGAATCAAGGGCATGAAAAAGGCTTTCTTTGGTAAAGTCGGGAACTTCTTTTGGGATGATCCCTACTTATTTCATGCTTACGCAGACGGCATAATCCGCCGCTGTGTCACTGAAGAGGAAGTTCCAAAAATCCTAACTCATTGTCATTCCTACGCGTGTGGCGGTCACCATGGTATAATGAACACTGCTGCTAAGGTTGCCACCACAGGTTTCTATTGGCCAACGTTACACAAGGATGTTGAAACGTTTGTGAAAAGCTGTGAGAGGTGCCAAAGAGTTGGAAACATCTCAATGCGAAATGAGATGCCTCAAAACTACATCCTTGAGTGTGAAGTGTTCGACTGTTAGGGAATTGACTTTATGGGCCCATTTGTTTCATCTCATAGGAACCAATATATTTTAGTAGGAATTGATTATGTGTCTAAGTGGGTGGAAGCCATCGCCTCACCTACGAATGATCACAAAGTGGTTATTAAGCTTTTTAAAAGCATAATCTTTCCTCGATTCGGTGTTCCCAAAATAGTCATAAGTGATGGGGGATCACACTTTGCTAAGCACGAACTAAATAAATTATTGAAAAATTATGGCGTCGTGCACAAAGTCGGATCACCCTACCATCCCCAAACTCAAGGACAGGTGGAAGTAGCTAATAGGGAAATTAAGAGAATTCTCGAGAAGGTGGTAAACCCAAATAGGAAAGATTGGTCTCTAAAGTTAGATGACGCTCTTTGGGCCCACCGGACGTGTTACAAAACCCCTATTGGCACCACCCCGTTCCGGCTTTTATATGGGAAATCCTATCACCTACCGGTGGAACTGGAATGCAAATCTTGGTGGGCGATCCAAACTCTAAATTTGGACCCCACCTTATTCTGCGAGAAGCGAGCCGCCCAATTACGAGAATTGGAAGAACTACGGCTCGATGCATTCCATAACATGCACATCTACAAGGAACGTACTAAGCGTTGGCACGACCAACGTATCATCCAACGAGAGTTCCTTGTAGGAGATAAAGTGCTGCTCTTTAATTCAAGAGCTAAGTTACTCCCCGGAAAGTTAAAATCACGGTTGTCTGGGCCATTCGAGATTTCACAAGTTTTTCCGTATGGAACGGTAGAGCTAAAAGACCATCATGGAGAACGTTTCATTGTTAATGGACATCGGTTAAAACTCTTCCATGAGAGCAGCCTTCACAACGTCAACACCATTGAGCTTATAAAGTTACATGATGTCAAAGTCGAATGATTGGTATAATCATTGACCCTTATCGAATATCCCTACTTTGAATCATCGTTCTTTACCATTTTTTTTAGGTTTTAATTGCTTAGTTTCCCTTTTGTCTTTGTTTAATTACCCGAGCTACGTCGAGCTAAACGACGTTAAACAAAGCACTTACGGGAGGTAACCCGGTTTATTTGGGTTTTCAAACAACTTAATCATAGTATATTGATTGATTTTGAGAGGACACAAGTGATTTGATCTAAACAGAGCGAAATCGCTCCCATTCGGCCGAATGATAATTCCATTCGGCCGAATGAAATTGAAGATGGAGCTAAAACCAATTCTGGCCCAGTTCCTGATAATGCCGAATGAAGCTTCAATTCGGCCGAATGAATCTCATTCGACCGAATGAAGTGATCCATTCGGTCGAATAGATCTTTTGGGAGTATTTATGAGGCCGCTGATAATGCCGAATGAAGCCAACATTTGGTCGAATGAAGTTACGTTCGACCGAATTGAGAAACCTATTCGGTCGAATGGGAGCGAAGATTTCTTCGTAACACTACTCCATTCGACCAAACAGGTTATACATTCGGTCGAATAGGACACCATTCGACCGAATGGAAGTCCCATTCGACCGAATGGAGGTCAGTTCTATAAATATCAGCTCATTCCACGTAAAATCGCACCGAAACTTTTCCACTTCTTTCATTCGGCCGACTCCCCTCCCACATTCTTGCTCTTTCTCAAATCCTTCTACTCCCCTCCAAATCACCTTCAACTACCATGGGTCCAAGGAGAACTTTAAGGAACCCCTTCAAAAGGTCCAAGAAGCATGGAGAGGGTTCCTCTTCGGGTGCGGCTCAGGAAGCACAACAAACCGGTTCTCAACAACCGGAGGGTCAACAAAGGCTTCCTGGCCAGGAACTATGGTTCGATGAGGACCACCCTACGGTTATTTTCGTATCTTTGGAGCAATATGAGCGTTTCCAAAGACTTAAGGTACGAAAAATCAACTCTACTCGTTATTTAGACCTATCAATTTTGCAACGAATGGGTATATACGAGCAATTTGTTGCATTATTAACTGCATGTGGGTTAGAAAACTGGATAAACATGTGGCACCCGACTCATAAGCTCTTACCTTATGAGTTTCTTAGTTCCCTAACCCCGTGCCAACGGGATGGTAGGTTGCATTTATCTTTTAGGCTAAGGAATGCAACCTATTTTCTTGATTATGCTGCATTTTGTGCCGTATTTGGTTTCAATAACGAGCCTATCCCGGATAAACAACCGGACAACTCTCGGGTTTCCGAGCTATGGCCTAAAATAGCTGGCCGGCTTGTTTATCCGAATAGGAACATATATGCTTCTGATGTGCAACACCCAGTTTTGCGCATGTTCTTTAAATTTGCTAGGGAGACTTTGTTCCCTTCCCCTAGCCCTCACCTAGTACGAATGCACGAGGTGCACATCTTGCACCGCTATCTTGCATCACACGACGACACTGCACTAAGCCTGCCAATGACGCTGTGGAAGTTTCTAAACAACACAGCCACCCTAAACGCTACTACTGACTTATGTTTAGGGGGACACGTATTCCGCATTGCTGAATTCCTGAACGTCATGAATCCTGTGGAATTCAGCAAAAGATATGCCAGTTCCACTACCCTTCACGAGCAATGTCTCGTACGGGCTGGCTTCATTTTTGCGGACCCCATGTGATGGCGGTACTTGAAAGACCGCACCATCCCCCTCCCCTGCCCTCATTTACCTCTCCTGGTCCAGTTTGGGGCCTCGTATCTCTTAGAGGGCGATGTGCCGAGATTCGCTGTCGAGCCCCCACTTGTACCACCTCCTCGCCCTCACACCCTCTCTATGCGTGACCGACCTAGAGCCTCTACCTCAGTCTTACCGGACCATGACGATTCAGACGATGAGTCTGAATCTGACATTATGTCCACCCTAGGACGAATAGAGAGAAGGCTTGATCAGGTCCTCACCACCCAAGCCCACCACACCGCCCGGCTCGAACACCTCGAACAAAACTTCGAGCGGGCGAACTACCCATGGTATGATATGGCCTACCGCTCCCACATGGTCGGCGAAAGCATGGCCACCCCTTCCTGGTACCCTCGCCATGACAACTATAATGAGATATCACTAAGTCATGGGTTTGACCGGTTGCGGGTGGGTAGGCGTAGGTTTAATAACTTCACTCCACCGGCTCCTAGAAGAGCCTCAGACGACAATGGGATGGACTACACGGGTGGGGAAGAGGAGGTTAATGAGGAGGATGACCAGGGGGATGATGAGGAATTTATGGGGGATGAGTAGTGGTGGACCTAACGGCCTCCCTTAGCGCCGAGGACGGCTTCATCCTAGCTTGGGGGGGGATATCCATAGTCCACTACTCATTCTTTCACGTGTCCTTTGGTCTTGGTTGTCAGTTTAGTGTTGTGTAGCGTTTCGTTGCTTCGTGTTTTATTTCTAGGTGTTATTTTGTGCTTTGCGTTCTGCTTTTTGGTGTTGTTTTCAGGGATATATACAAGAAGTTCCATATGCCGCTGCACCTAGTACTGGTATGATCTCCTATACGAAAATCCAAATTTATGTATTTTAGTTATTTTTTATATTTGTTTTTTTTTTACCCTTCTTTGCATCACATGCCCCCTTTCCCATCATATATCCCAAACAAGCATGCAAGCCTCTGTTGTGCACTGACTTTATGCAAACTCGTATTCCCGTAGCCCTGTGCCTGTTTTGGGTATGAGTTTATCAACTGTTTTTCACTTAGCTTGGGGGGATCTAAGCTTGCTTGGTATGTGGTTTGGATGACTACCTATTGAGGCGCATTTCGACTAACCTAGTAAGGATTGAGCCTTTAGGACTCTAGCTTGAAAAACACTATATTGATGAGTGTTAAACAGGGAATCTTAAGAATTGTGTCTGTTCTCCTCCAGCATAGTCTACTTTTCTAAAGGTTAGGGATGATAACACGTTTGTAGTTAAAAGCTACATAGCCAAAGTGCCTACCATGAAAATCAATTTACTCTAGGTTGAGCCAAATTCGTGCCTTTACCTTCTTTTGTAGCCACGCTATCTAACTCAACATGAACCAAATACTCCCTCTTTTTACCTAGAGGATATTCATGTGATCATAGTGAAGTTGATATTTGTAGCATTGTAATATAGGATTTCGGTTTGGGGGAATGATCATTGGATGATTTGACTACATACACTAGTCTTAGTACATTTTAAAGAAGTATGCACATAGAAAGTTCAGAAAAAGCTTGAAAAACACAAAAGAAAAAAAAGAAAAAAAAAAGAAAAGAAAAAAAAAGAAAAAAAAAGAAAAAAAAAGAAAAGAAAAAAAAAATAAGAAAACAAACAAAAGAAATTAGAGAAGAAGTTGAGAATAAAGTTGACATAGTGTATTAGTCTACTATTGGGAATTTTGGGATTGACATGGTTGTCGGAAGGCGTAATCTTCCTCGGTTTTACTTCCTTGGATCACTTACTATCCTCTATTTCAACTCCACATTCCCAAATTCTACCATACCTCGATCCAAACCTACATTACAACCCTTTTTCAAACCTGTTCGACTTAACCTGATTAGTAAGATCAGTGCTGGAGAGCAGATAAGACACGATTTACGGGATTTCTCCTTGCTTAGGTGTTTAATTCCCGACTCAACTTTAGTCGGATGACTTCGAGTGAAACGCATACCCCATAAACACATGAGCGTAATGGAAATTTCCCACACCTTGTGGTAAATAACCTTGGGAGCGTAGACTTGCGACCTCATTAGGTAGTGGGCGGAATGAATTATGATGTCGCTTGCTCGGCAACCCCGAGTAAGTGTAAAAAGTTGATTATGCTCTTTAAATCCCATTGTACTTGCACACCCATGGCTAGGGAGGAGTTTCGCACGTGCACGGCTTGCATTGACTTGAGCTTCACTTCTCATGTTTTTCATTAGTCTCTTCATTCATTTCTTCATTCATATTGCCTTAAGCTGTCATTTCACCTTTCTATTTCGTTTGCTAGGGACTAGCAACGGTCTAGCTTGGGGGAAGTTGATGTGCTCGTTTTAGAGCACATTTATTAACTCATTTTAGTGTCAAGTCTCATAGTTTCGCATTGGTTTTATGTACATTATGCTTGATTTTACCTTGATCTTGTTTTCGAGTTGTCTTAAGTTTATTTCAGGCATTTTTGATGATTTCAAGGTGAAAGGCGATACATTTGAGCCTTTGACACACGTATCTTAGCTTGGGCAAGTGTTTGAAGTCACTCATGAAGATTTCACGGAGTTCAGAAAAGAGGGAAGTGAAAAGAGGAAAAAATGCTCTCAGATTCGACCGAATCTGAGAGACATTCGACCGAATGCTTGCAGATTCGACCGAATCTGAGACTCATTCGGTCGAATGAGAGGCAGTCTTCAGAGTTCTCGAGCCTTGCTACTGGAAAGGCCGAATGGAACTCATTCGGGCGAATGAGCTTCCATTCGGCCGAATCAACCTGTACATTCGGGCGAAGCCTCTGGAATAGGCGAATGGAAGACCATTCGGGCGAATGGGATCACATTCGGCCGAATGAGACCTATATTCGGGCGAATGACAGTGTTTTCCTCCGGATCAACTACTTCTTTTTAGGGCCGGCTCCTATGCATTTTAGGGTTTTTCGTAGGTTTTTCTTATTTTGTTATAAATACCCCCTTCCTCTGATGAGGAGAGGGGGAGCTAGGTTTAATACTTTTATGCACTTTTAGATTTCTTAGCCTCTAAATTCTTTTAGTTTTAGCTTTCGATTTTCAGTTTTTCTTCAACGCTTTGTAGTTCGAATTCTTTTCGTGGATATCAATTTGAAGCTTTTGTAAGTTTAATTTCTTCCTTTAATCTTAATCCATTGCTTTATTTCATTGCATGCTTAGTTCTAAGTTTATCGTTTATTAATTCTGATTTTGTTTTCATTCTCGCGATTTCACTCCATGTTCGTTTCTGCTGAATCTTTTAATATCTTTATGTCTTTAAGCATGAATATGAGTGAGTAATTCCTTTAGGGGTTTTGATCGGTGAAACCCTAGGAAAGCTATGATCTTTATTGCTTAGGGTTGTAGAAATGATGTTAATAAATAGTTTCGGATTCCGATGCGAATCTTGTCCTGCCACTCCTTTGGAAACATAGGGCGATTATAGGTCGTTCGTGTGATCTATAGGGTCACCAACTTCCTCTCGTATTCTCGGATATCCATGCTAGTTATTAACAGATTTTCTGTAATCTATCATGTTCGGTTTTAAAGCTTCATTCCTAGGGTGAATCCAATCTTGTCCCCGTTTTGCTCTACTTGCTTTACTTCGTGATTTGTCGTCATCTATTTTCCACCTATTAATTTTAACTGAATTTCCAACCCCAAATAGTCCGGTTGTGTTAAAAGTCAAAGTCTTGATATACCTTGTCTTCGTGGTTCGACCCCCTACTCCGCTATACTCGTATAGTTTGTAGGTTGGAATAAATATTGTTTGCATAACCTATCTTTTAGTTAACGACCTAGAAAACCGGTTGTCAGTACTCTTCTCTTAATCTTTAAATTCTGCAATTACTTAAATAAAGCTTGATAATTGATTCTTAATTTCATTACTCATGTTTAATATTTTAGAAACCCTAGATTTTTAATTCTTGTCTTTAGCTATTATGCGTGAGTAGTTTAATTGCTAGGGTTCGGGTGAAACCCAACCTAATGATAATTATGCAATTTAGGGTTTGAAAATGCATGATTGAAAATGTGATTGTATGGAATTTCTTGTTAGGTTTCTCATGATAGGAGTGATTAACCTAGATTATTGACCTTGACAACATAGGATATTCGATTCGACGCGGGAGCGTGAATTTAGTATTCTATAACCTATTTTGATATGATTATGTATCTTTGTTGCTAATTCAATGCGGGATCTAGGCTTAGTGATTTAAGTTGTTTTGGTATCGTGTGATGTTGATTTTGCATAGTCTTTGCAATTCGTGAATCCATGTTCGTCCCTATTTGCCCGATTATCGTTGTGTTGCGTGAATCCCGTTTCCCTAGTGCCTTAGTTAATTGATACCCACCTTTAGAAATAGTTAGTTTTTGACACCTCTCACTTTAGATTTCGATTCAGCTTAAGCATCATAGTTCTATAGCGATTGAATCCCGTTCCTCGTGGACCGAACCTTTGCTTACCATTACACTTGTTAAGTGAGGTGTTTGTATAAATATTGTTTGATTAAGTGTTGGATTGTAACGACCAATTTAACGCCTATCACGAGACAACTCTTGAGCTGGCTTGGGGGAGGGTCCTTATGTTTTCAAAGCTTCGAAAGATCTGCATTATTGAAACTATTGCCGTGGTTTTTGTTTTAGTTTTTCTTTGCATGTTTAGGTGTGTCAAGTTGATGTGCTTGAGTTGTGAAACTGACATGCGAGGTTCTGACGTGTAGATTATAGTGGTCCTATACATACTCTTGTTTTCCTAGCCTTGTGTCTGTTTTGGGACCGAATGATTGACTGTTTTCCACCTGACTTGGGGGATCTGGGCTTGCTTGGTTTGTGGCTTGGATGACTACCTATTAAGGCGCATTTAGACTAGTCTAGTGAGGATTGAGCCTTCAAGGACTCCATTATGAGTCCTATGTTATTGAGTGCTAGTTAGAGAGTCTAAGTATTGTGTCTGTTCTCCTCCAGCATAGTCTTCTTTTCTAAAGGTCGGGGATGATAACACATTTGTAGTTACAGCTACACGGCCAAATTGCCTACCATGAATATCGATTCACTTTAGGGTAAGCCAATTTTGTGCCTTTACTTTTTCTTTATAGCTACATCACCTAACTCCACATGAGCCAAATATTCCCTCTTTTTACCTAAAGGATAGTCAACTGATCACAGTGAAGTGGTGCCCGTTGCATTATGGTGAAAGATTTTGGTTTGAAAAATCGTTGTCGTATGATATGACTCTTTACATTACTCTTAGTTTATTTCAGAATTATTATCTTGAAAACAAAATGAAAAAAAGAAAAAAAAGAAACAGAAAAAAATAGAAAAAGAGAAATTCGAGAATAAAGTTGGTGTAATGAGTTCATTTATGCATATCTAGAGAATTTTGGAAAGTGGCATTGTCGTCGGAAGTCATAGCCGTCCTTGGTTTGATTACCTTGGATTGCTTACTATCCTCTATTTGAACTCCATATCCCCAAATTTTAGCCTACCTTGATCCCAGCCTACATTGCAACCATTTCCAAACCTATTCGACTTGGTCTGATTAGCAAGTTATGTCCTGGAGAGTAGATAGGATACAATCCCTAAGATTTCTCCTTGATTGAGTGTTTAATTCCCGACTCATCTTAAGTCGGATGATTCTAAGCGAAACACGTACCGTATTTAACACACGAGCGTACTAGAAATTTCCCACATCTTTTGGGAAATAGCATGGGGAGCGTGGACTTGTGACCTCATTAAGTAGTGGGTGGCATGGCCTGTGTTGTAGCTTTTCCAGTAATCCCGACTCTGTGGAAAGCGTTGTTCATCTTGGTATTATGCTCTTTTGATCCCATTGTACTTGCACACCCATGGCTAGGGAAAAATTTTGCGCGTACACGGCTGGCATTGTCTTGTTTTCCGCTCACCTCGCTTTTCTTGAGCTTTGCTCACGGTGTTCCCTTGCTAGTTCATTTGCTAGGGGCTAGCAAAGGTTTAGCTTGGGGGAAGTTGATGTGCTCGTTTTAGAGCACGTTTACAACCCAATTTTAGTGTCGAGTCTCGGTATTTTGTATTGGTTTTATGCACATTACATCCGGTTTTACCATGATCTTGTCCGTGAGTTGTTTTTAGGTTATTTCAGGTACTTTTGATAATTTCGAGATAAAATGAGACGTGTTCGAGGCTTTGACACCTTTATCAAGACTTTGGATGCGCGTATCATAGCTTGGGCATGTGTTCCAAGTCACTCTCGAAGATCCCATAAACTCCAGAAGCCATTAGACACTTCAAAGGAGCTGTTCAGCAAAGTTCAGGTTCAGGTTCAAATTCGATCGAATCTGACATCCATTAGGTCGAATGGAAGACAGGGATTCAAGCGCATAAATCAAGCTCTTGGGAACAGCCGAATGAACACTCATTCGGCCGAATCAAGGCCCATTCGGCCGAATGGTTGCACTCATTCGGCCGAATGGTAGATAGGGTGCAAAAACGCCAAGATTATGATATAGGCGAATGGCATACCCATTCGGCGGAATGGCCACTCATTCGGCCGAATCCTCCCTTCATTCTGCTGAATGGAGACAGTTTCCAAAGATCTTGGTTCTTTCTCTAGCCGGTGCTCGAGGGTTTTTTTTCTAGGGTTTTACTCCTTATGTCCCTAGGGTATATATACCCTCTTGCTTTGAAAATAACCCTCATGCCTACATTGAGAGCTTTTGTACCTCAACCTAGAACATCACATTTAATTCTCTTCATTTCATTTAAGCATTAGTTTAGATTTACAGCTTTCGTTGTTCTTATTTTCTAGCTTTGTATTTCGGATTCGGATTCTCTTTCGTTCACGCTAGTTCATTGATGCAAGGTATCGATTCTTTTCTGTTTTGTTTCGTTTAATGCTTTCAAGTATTGCTTTTCTGAATTTCATTCCTCTTGCTATTATCATTTCTTCTTTTACGTTTTTGATAGAGTAGATGTCGGTTTTGTTATAGGTCTTCATTTTCATTCTCTTGTTCATTACATTCAATTAGTTCGTGCTTTCAATCATGTTCTTTTTTGTTGTTTATGCCTTAGTTTTTGTTACTATGTGTGAGTAGTTTTCTTAGGGGTTTGATTGGGGAAACCCTAGGTTGGCTCGTTCTTCATGCGTAGAGTTAGGATTTGAGATTGTTGATGATTGATTGATATTCGATGCGAATCTTGTCCTACCACTCCTTTAGAGACATAGGGCGATTATAGGTTGTTCGTTTGATTTATAGGGTCACAAACTTCCTCTCGTCATCTTGAGTGTCATGATTCATTATTAACTGATTTCTCCTAATTTAGCATATTGATAGTTTGATTGTCCTTCTTAGGGTGGAACTGATCTGTCCCAGTTTTCCTTCCATAGCATATTATCGTTTTAGTTCTTGCTTTATTTTTCTGTTATTAGTATAGTTCTATCAAATCCCCATATAAACCCTATGCACCAAGTCTAGAAACTATCCCCCTTGTCCTTGTGGTTCGATCCCCAACTTACCACTACACTAGTTGTAGTAGTATTAGGGTGTTTGCAAATTTTGTTTGCATAACTATTCTTTTAGTTAAATGACCTAAAAGAACAGTTATCAGTTACGTACACCTTAAATATGAGTTTCGAATTTTTTACTATAGTGAAAATAG
The DNA here is from genome assembly GCA_026401315.1 of Dysphania ambrosioides. Lineage (NCBI taxonomy): Eukaryota > Viridiplantae > Streptophyta > Magnoliopsida > Caryophyllales > Amaranthaceae > Dysphania > Dysphania ambrosioides. The sequence goes on from CM048666.1 coordinate 18,006,722, forward strand.
TTTTACAGAATTATAATGTTATAGTGACTGGTGAAAATGAACTTATTTATCTTTTATATGTATTTGAAAAAAGAAAAAATAAAGGTCAAAAAGATCATTTTAGGTTAAAAATACGAGCGATCCCTAGTAATACACGGGCGATGAATAGTAACTCCCTTTAACAAAGGTACGATACAAGATAAGTACCCTATCCCCATTATCGATAAGTTATTAAACGAGTTGTAAGGAGTAAAATTTTTTCTAAATTAGACTTGAAATCTGGATATCACCAAATTGGATTCATGGAGAGTGACATTCCAAAAACGGCTTTTTGTACCCACGATGGCCATTACGAGTTTTTGGTAATGCCATTCGGGCTGACAAATGCACTAACTACTTTCCAGTCCCTTATAAACTCAGTTTTTAGGCCCTATTTGCGGATGTTTGTATGTTTTTTGATGATGTGTTAGTGTCTAGTAAAACCCAGGAAGAACACAAGGAGCATTTAACTTCGGTTTTAAGGGTATTGCAAGAACACATCCTATATGAAAATTTGAAGAAGTGTGAGTTTGGGGTTGAGAGAATAGCGTATTTTTGAAATGAGTAAAAGATAAATATAGATCTGCTTTATAGTTGATTTAGTGTTTTATATCTCTTACTATATTAAATAAAAAGCAATATATGTCAAATTTCATAATTAGTATAAAAGTATAATGTATGTTTCATATATCTCTTACTATATGAAGTAAATAATCATGGAATGTTGAATTTACTATAAAAAAAGAACTTCATATATAACTTTAAATTTTTTAGAGTTTTTTTAAGACTGAAATTAATTAATGTTACTATTGGTGGTGTAATGAGTTCCTAAAATATATTTAAGTTCAAAGATATTATCATTCTTTAGCCATGTTAATTTAATAGTTTAGCTTTATGAAAAGATTTGATCTTAGACTATCTTCTTTTCACTTTTTGAAACTATTTCTCTCTTATATCATACAACCTAACTATTGTTGATATATAAATTAGTTTTTGAATATTTGATTGTTAATATTACATTTTATCTTAATGTATCAATCAATTAGTAATTTCTTATTAATGATCCATGGAGAAGCAGGAAGACACATTTTATTTTCATATCACTTATTGTTGATAGGTACTCCATTTGCGATTAATAAAATATATGGAATCAAATTTATGTTGACTTGTTTCAAGTAATCCTTTTTGGTTTTATAATTTAAAATTTTATGTTTATTAATCATGAAATAAAAATTAGTCTTGATGTGAAATTTACTTTGTGTGTTCTAAAATGATGGTTGTGGCCCTTGTGAGTACTAGTCGGACTGTTGTTTTGGATCTTTCCTAATATTGATCTTTTTTAGTTAACATATATCTTACTCTTATTTGAAGAGATTATTAATTTTTTATTTATTTTATCCTTTAGAGTTACTGATGTGCTCGTTTTAGAGCATGTTTACTACTTTATTTTAGTGTCAAGTCTCGTAGTTTTATATTGGTTTTATGCATATTATGCTTGATTTCACCTTGATCTTGTCTTCGAGTTGTCTTAAGTTCATTTCAAGTAGTTTTGATGATTTCTAGGTGAAATGCGATGCATTCGAGCCTTTGACACACGTATCATAGCTTGGGTAATGTTTGAAGTCACTCATGAAGATCCCACGGAGTTTAGAAAAGAGAGAAGTGTAAAAGAGGAAAGAATGGTCTCAAATTCGACCGAACCTGAGACACATTCGGTTGAATGGTTCAGATTCGACCGAATCTGAGACTCATTTGGTGGAATGAGAGGCAGTCTTTAGAGATTTTGAGCTTTGCCACTGGAAAGGCCGAATGGAACTCATTCGGGCAAATGAGCTTTCATTCGGCCGAATCACCCTCTATATTCGGGCGAATACTGGACAGAGTTCGATTCTACAGAGCTCTGGAATGGGCGAATGTATGTGCATTCGGGCGAATGGGACTATATTCGGCCGAATGGGCCTTGAATTCGGGCGAATGACAGTGTTTTTCTCCGGATCAACTACTTCTTTTTAGGGCCGGCCCATATGCATTTTAGGGTTTTCGTAGGTTTTTCTTTTTTTGTTATAAATACCCCTTCCTCTGATGAGAGGAGGGGTAGCTAGGTTTACATACTTTTATGCACTTTTAGATTTCTTTAGCCTCCAAATTCTTTTAGTTTTAGCTTTCGGTTTTCAGTTTTCTCAACACTTTGTCGTTCGAATTCTGTTCGTGGATATCAAATTGAAGCTTTTGTGAGTTTAATCTATTCCTTTACTCTTAATTCATTGCTTTACTTCATTGCATGCTTAGTTCTATATTTATCGTTTATTAGCATAATTTCTATTTTTGCTTTCATTCTCGTGAATTCCTTCCATGTTCGTTTCTTTTGTGTTGTTAAATATCTTTATGTTTTTAAGCATGAATATGTGTGAGTAATTCCTTTAGGGGTTTTGATTGGTGAAACCCTAGGAAAGCTATGATATTTATTGCTTAAGGTTGTAGAAACAATGATAATAAATAGTTTTGAGATCCGATGCGAATCTTGTCCTGCCACTTCTTTGGAGACACAGGGCGATTATAGGTCGTTCGTTGTGATTTGTGGAATCACCAACTTCCTCTCGTATTCTTGGATGTCCATGCTAGTTATTATCAGATTTTCTCTAACTCATCTTGTTCGGGTTTTGAAAGCTTCATTCCTAGGGTGAATCTAATCTTGTCCCCGTTTTTCTCTATTTGATTTCCTTCGTGATTTATCGTCATCTATCTTCTGCTTATTAGTTTTAGTTGAATTTTGAAATCCAAATAGTCTGGTTGTGTTAAGAGTTAAAGTCTTGATATACCTTGTCTTCGTGGTTCGACCCCCCCCACTCCACTATACTCGTATAGTTTGTAGGTTGGAATAAAACTTGTTTGCATAACTTGTCTTTTAGTTAACGACTTAAAATACCGGTTATCAGTTACTAATACGAGATTGATGACAGAGTATGCAATCCATGAAGGGAGGACTATTCATTGAACTTCAAGGGTGTATGCTGGATCAATTTGTTTACACTAGTAGAAAAATGTCTATTTGCTGCGGTTATTTAACCTTATTTGCTGCGGTTATTATGACGCAGCACATATAGGCGAAGCACATGGTAAAACAACAAATGCTGCGGTTTTTTAGACGCAGCAATAAAAACATCAATTGCTGCGGTTATTTGAAAAACGCAGCAAATATATCTATTATTTGCTGCGGTTTTACCAAAAAACCGCAGCAAATATTTTTTTTTAAAAAAATATATATATTTTTAGCATTATTTGCTGCGGTTTTTTGGTAAAACTGCAGCAAATAACAGACATATTTGCTGCAGTTTTTCTAATAACCGCAGCAATTGATGGTTTTCAGAACAAAAAAAAAAATAGGTAATAGGTCATAAAAGATAAGAAAAGCTAAGAAATGATCAATCATGAAGCATATAAATCGAAAATTCTATTATGACCACTCTATTTCGCACGCAAAATCGCGATCTACAATATTTTGTTCTCAAAATAAACAACCAATTCATTCTACATAGATTTCGGGTGCTATTCCAAGGTTTCGTAAAGTTCGAAGAAGCATATCTCTTAGCCTGGTAGTCGAATGGTGTAATTTTTTTTTTGAAACCACCTATTTTTAGAGGTACTACAGAACTATGTTACCCTTTAGCGGCCTTGGTGACGTATTATTTAAGATATTGAAAAAAAAAACTTTGAGAAGCCATAAAATTGGCTACGGGACTCCGAATGAGACTCAGAATATGTGTAAACTGGGTATTTTTGAGAGATCTATGGGGGATTTGTCCACTCCTTATCTCAAAAAAGGCCTCTAACAACCTATAATCCATGAAATTCATAATTTAAGGCTTATTCCTTCATAAACACAACATATAACATACAGATCCGAACATATAAGAGTTTTTATCTTCGCATTTATATATTAACAAATTATGAACAAAAAAATTTAAAAAAAAATATTTACTAGAGTTCAAGGCATATACAATCTCCAGTCCCCCACCCGTGGCCACCCCTAGTTATTGTCGCTAGTTGAGGTCCTTGTTCAAATACAAGTTTTATGAGAATGTTTCATTCATTTAATCAATCCCTGTTATCTACATTAGCTTGTCTTGCACAAAGAAATTTTGGTTAGAAATTCATATGGCTTTAACAAGTATAAATAGATAAGGATATTTTTATTCAATTTAATTTTAGACATGTGTATTCATTATATGAATCAATGAATGTTAGTTTAGTAGAATATAGTTGTGTTTATATGAATAATGTAAGTTTAGTTGAATATAGTTTAGTTTAAATGAATCATTGAATGTTATTTTAGTCGAATATAATTTAGTTTAATAAAATTTAGTTTATACGAATCGAATATGATTATTTCTCTTTTGATTATACGTACTTTATATAATTTATGTAAATAGGTAATGAAAAATATCGACATAAGAAATGAAAAATGAATGTGATTAGTCTAATATAAAATTTTACGACGAATGTCAAGATGTGATTCGAAAACAAAAACGTTTAATAACTTTTAAAACAATTCATTTCTACTAATTTCTAAATGTCATTATGTGAAATTCAGTTCGTCCAATACGTGTATTCGATTTGATTCAGTTCAAATTGTGAATTCGATTCAATTTGATCAGGAATGTGATTCGATTTGTGAATTTGGTTCGTGATTCGATTTTTGACTTTGTTCGATTCGGTGCGCATCCAAAAGCCCAACCCAGCCCGGCTCGGCCCGCCCCAAGGATCTATTCAATCTTTAATCCCCCAGCATGGCCCGTTAGCAGGCCTGGCCCGTGGCCACCCCTAGTTATTATCGCTAGTTGAGGTCCTTGTTCAAATACAAGTTTTATGAGAATGTTTCATTCATCTAATCCCTGTTATCTGCATTAGCTTTGTCTTGGACAAAGAAATTTTGGTTAGAAATTCATATGGCTTTAACAAGTATATATAGATAAGGATATTTTTATTCAATTTAATTTTAGACTTGTGTATTCATTATATGAATCAATGAATATTAGATTAGTAGAATATAGTTGTGTTTATATGAATAATGTAAGTTTAGTTAAATATAATTTAGTTTAAATGAATCATTGAATGTTAGTTTAGTCGAATATAATTTAGTTTAATATAATTTAGTTTATACGAATCGAATATGATTATTTCTCTTTTGATTATACGTACTTTATATAATTTATGTAAATAGGTAATGAAAAATATCGATAAAAGAAATGAAAATGAATGTGATTAGTCTAATATAAAATTTTACAACGAATGTTAAGATGAGATTCGAAAACCAAAACATTTAATAACTTTTAAAACAATTCATTTCTTCTAATTTCTAAATGTCATTATGTGAAATTCAGTTCGTCCAATTCGTGAATTCGATTCGATTCAATTCAAATTGTGACTTCGATTCAGTTTGATCGGGAATGTGATTCGATTTGTGAATTTGGTTCGTGATTCGATTTTTGACTTTGTTCGATTCGGTGCGAATCCAAAAGTCCAACCCAACCCGGCTCGGCCCGCCCCCAGGATCGATTCAATCTCTAATCCCCAGCATGGCCCGTTAGCAGGCCTGCCCGTGGCCACCCCTAGTTATTGTCGCTAGTTGAGGTCCTTGTTCAAATAAAAGTTTTATGAGAATGTTTCATTCATTTAATCAATCCCTGTTATCTGCATTAGCTTGTCTTGGACAAAGTAATTTTGGTTAGAAATTCAGATGGCTTTAACAAGTATATATAGATAAGGATATTTTTATTCAATTTAATTTTAGACATGTGTATTCATTATATGAATCAATGAATATTAGATTAGTAGAATATAGTCGTGTTTATATGAATAATGTAAGTTTAGTTGAATATAATTTAGTTTAAATGAATCATTGAATGTTAGTTTAGTCGAATATAATTTAGTTTAATATAATTTAGTTTTTTTCGAATTGAATATGATTATTTCTCTTTTGATTATACGTACTTAATATAATTTATGTAAATAGATAATGAAAAATATCGACAAAAGAAATGAAAAATGAATGTGATTAGTCTAATATAAAATTTTACGACGAATATCAAGATGTGATTCGAAAACAAAAACATTGAATAACTTTTAAAATAATTCATTTCTTCTAATTTCTAAATGTCATTATGTGAAATTCAGTTCGTACAATTCGTCAATTCGATTAGATTCAATTCAAATTGTGAATTCGATTCAGTTTGATCGGGAATTTGATTCGATTCGTGAATTTTGTTTGTGATTTGATTTTTTTGACTATGTTCGATTCGGTGCGCATACAAAAGCCCAACCCAAACTGGCTCGGCCCGCACCAACGATCGATTCTATCTCCAACCCCCAGCATTGCTCGTTAGCAGGCCCGGCCCGTGGCCACCTCTAGTTATTGTGGCTAGTTGAGGTCCTTGTTCAAATAGAAGTTTTATGAGAATGTTTCATTCATTTAATCAATCCCTGTTATCTGCATTAGCTTGTCTTGCACAAAGAAATTTTGGTTAGAAATTCATATGGCTTTAACAAGTATATATAGATAAGGATATTTTTATTCAATTTAATTTTAGACATGTGTATTCATTATATGAATCAATGAATGTTAGTTTAGTAGAATATAGTTGTGTTTATATGAATAATGTAAGTTTAGTTGAATATAGTTTAGTTTAAATGAATCATTGAATGTTAGTTTAGTCGAATATAATTTAGTTTAATATAATTTAGTTTGTACGAATCGAGTATGATTATTTCTCTTTTGATTATACGTACTTTATATAATTTATGTAAATAGGTAATGAAAAATATCGACAAAAGAAATAAAAAATGAATGTGATTAGTCTAATATAAAATTTTACGACGAATGTGAAGATGTGATTCGAAAACAAAAACGTTTAATAACTTTTAAAACAATTCATTTCTACTAATTTCTAAATGTCATTATGTGAAATTCAGTTCGTCCAATACGTGTATTCGATTTGATTCAGTTCAAATTGTGAATTCGTATCAATTTGATCGGGAATGTGATTCGATTTGTGAATGTGGTTCGTGATTCGATTTTTGACTTTGTTCGATTCGGTGCGAATCCAAAAGCCCAACCCGGCTCGGCCCGCCCCAAGGATCGATTCAATCTCTAATCCCCCAGCATGGCCCATTAGCAGGCCTGCCCGTGGCCACCCCTAGTTATTGTCGCTAGTTGAGGTCCTTGTTGAAATACAAGTTTTATGAGAATGTTTCATTCATTTAATCAATCCCTGTTATCTGCATTAGCTTGTCTTGCACAAAGAAATTTTGGTTAGAAATTCATATGGCTTTAACAAGTATATATAGATAAGGATATTTTTATTCAATTTAATTTTTGACATGTGTATTCATTATATGAATCAATGAATGTTAGTTTAGTAGAATATAGTTGTGTTTATATGAATAATATAAGTTTAGTTGAATATAGTTTAGTTTAAATGAATCATTGAATGTTAGTTTAGTCGAATATAATTTAGTTTAATATAATTTAGTTTGTACGAATCGAATATGATTATTTCTCTTTTGATTATACGTACTTTATATAATTTATGTAAATAGGTAATGAAAAATATCGACAAAAGAAATGAAAAATGAATGTGATTAGTCTAATATAAAATTTTACGACGAATGTGAAGATGTGATTCGAAAACAAAAACGTTTAATAACTTTTAAAACAATTCATTTCTACTAATTTCTAAATGTCATTATGTGAAATTCAGTTCGTCCAATACGTGTATTCGATTTGATTCAGTTCAAATTGTGAATTCGATTCAATTTGATCGGGAATGTGATTCGATTTGTGAATTTGGTTCGTGATTCGATTTTTGACTTTGTTCGATTCGGTGCGAATCCAAAAGCCCAACCCAACCCGGCTCGGCCCGCCCCAAGGATCGATTCAATCTCTAATCCCCCAGCATGGCCCATTAGCAGGCCTGCCCGTGCCCACCCCTAGTTATTGTCGCTAGTTGAGGTCCTTGTTCAAATAAAAGTTTTATGAGAATGTTTCATTCATTTAATCAATCCCTGTTATCTGCATTAGATTGTCTTGCACAAAGAAATTTTGCTTAGAAATTCATATGTCTTTAACAAATATATATAAATAAGGATATTTTTATTCAATTTAATTTTAGACATGTGTATTCATTATATGAATCAATGAATATTAGATTAGTAGAATATAGTTGTGTTTATATGAATAATGTAAGTTTAGTTGAATATAATTTAGTTTAAATGAATCATTGAATATTAGTTTAGTCGAATATAATTTAGTTTAATATAATTTAGTTTTTTCGAATTGAATATGATTATTTCTCTTTTGATTATACGTACTTAATATAATTTATGTAAATAGGTAATGAAAAATATCGACAAAAGAAATGAAAAATGAATGTGATTAGTCTAATATAAAATTTTACGACGAATATCAAGATGTGATTCAAAAACAAAAACATTTAATAAGTTTTAAAACAATTCATTTCTTCTAATTTCTAAATGTCATTATGTGAAATTCAGTTCGTACAATTCGTGAATTCGATTAGATTCAATTCAAATTGTGAATTCGATTCAGTTTGATCGGGAATTTGATTCGATTCGTGAATTTGGTTTGTGATTTGATTTTTTTTACTATGTTCGATTCGGTGCTCATACAAAAGCCCAACCCAAACCGGCTCGGCCCGCCCCAAGGATCTATTCAATCTTTAATCCTCCAGCATGGCCCGTTAGCAGGCCTGGCCCGTGGCCACCCCTAGTTATTATCGCTAGTTGAGGTCCTTGTTCAAATACAAGTTTTATGAGAATGTTTCATTCATCTAATCCCTGTTATCTGCATTAGCTTGTCTTGCACAAAGAAATTTTGGTAAGAATTTCATATGGATTTCACAAGTATATATAGATAAGGATATTTTTATTCAATTTAATTTTAGACATGTGTATTCATTATATGAATCAATGAATGTTAGTTTAGTAGAATATAGTTGTGTTTATATGAATAATGTAAGTTTAGTTGAATATAGTTTAGTTTAAATGAATCAGTGAATGTTAGTTTAGTCGAATATAATTTAGTTTAATATAATTTAGTTTGTACGAATCGAATATGATTATTTCTCTTTTGATTATACGTACTTTATATAATTTATGTAAATAGGTAATGAAAAATATCGACAAAAGAAATGAAAAATGAATGTGATTAGTCTAATATAAAATTTTACGACGAATGTCAAGATGTGATTCGAAAACAAAAACATTTAATAACTTTTAAAACAATTCATTTCTACTAATTTCTAAATGTCATTATGTGAAATTCAGTTTGTCCAATACGTGTATTCGATTTGATTCAGTTCAAATTGTGAATTCGATTCAATTTGATCGGGAATGTGATTCGATTTGTGAATTTGGTTCGTGATTTGATTTTTGACTTTGTTCGATTCGGTGCGCATCCAAAAGCCCAACCCAGCCCGGCTTGGCCCGCCCCAAGGATCTATTCAATCTTTAATCCCCCAGCTTGGCCCGTTAGCAGGCCTGGCCCGTGGCCACCCCTAGTTATTATCGCTAGTTGAGGTCCTTGTTCAAATACAAGTTTTATGAGAATGTTTCATTCATTTAATCAATCCTTGTTATCTGCATTAGCTTGTCTTGCACAAAGAAATTTTGGTTAGAAATTCATATGGCTTTAACAATTATATATAGATAATGATATTTTTATTCAATTTAATTTTAGACATGTGTATTCATTATATTAATCAATGAATGTTAGTTTAGTAGAATATAGTTGTTTTTATATGAATAATGTAAGTTTAGTTGAATATAGTTTAGTTTAAATGAATCATTGAATGTTAGTTTAGTCGAATATAATTTAGTTTAATATAATTTAGTTTATACGAATCGAATATGATTATTTCTCTTTTGATTATACGTACTTTATATAATTTATGTAAATAGGTAATGAAAAATATCGATAAAAGGAATGAAAATGAATGTTTTTAGTGTAATATAAAATTTTATAAGGAATGTCAAGATGTGATTCGAAAACAAAAACGTTTAATAACTTTTAAAACAATTCATTTCTTGTAATTTCTAAATGTCATTATGTGAAATTCAGTTCGTCTAATTCGTGAATTCGATTCGATTCAATTCAAATTGTGAATTTGATTCAGTTTGATCGGGAATGTGATTCGATTTGTGAATTTGGTTCATGATTCGATTTTTGACTTTGTTCGATTCGGTGCGAATCCAAAAGCCCAACCCAACCCGGCTCGGCCTGCCCCAAGGATCGATTCAATCTCTAATCCCCTAGCATGGCCCGTTAGCAGGCCTGGCCCGTGGCCACCCCTAGTTATTGTCGGTAGTTGAGGTCCTTGTTCAAATACAAGTTTTATGAGAATGTTTCATTCATTTAATCAATCCCTGTTATCTGCATTAGCTTTGTCTTGGACAAAGAAATTTTGGTTAGAAATTCATATGGCTTTAACAAGTATATATAGATAAGGATATTTTTATTCAATTTAATTTTAGACTTGTGTATTCATTATATGAATCAATGAATATTATATTAGTAGAATATAGTTGTGTTTATATGAATAATGTAAGTTTAGTTGAATATAATTTAGTTTAAATGAATCATTGAATGTTAGTTTAGTCGAATATAATTTAGTTTAATATAATTTAGTTTTTTCGAATGGAATATGATTATTTCTCTTTTGATTATACGTACTTAATATTATTTATGTAAATAGGTAATGAAAAATATCGACAAAAAAAATGAAAAATGAATGTGATTAGTCTAATATAAAATTTTAAGACGAATATCAAGATGTGATTCGAAAACAAAAACATTTAATAACTTTTAATACAATTCATTTCTTCTAATTTCTAAATGTCATTATGTGAAATTCAGTTCGTACAATTCGTAAGTTCGATTCTATTCAATTCAAATTGTGAATTAGATTCAGTTTGATCGGGAACTTGATTCGATTTGTGAATTTGGTTTGTGATTTGATTTTTGACTATGTTCGATTCGGTGCGCATCCAAAAGCCCAACCCAACCCGGCTCGGCCCGCCCCAAGGATCGATTCTATCTCCAACCCCCAGCATTGCTCGTTAGCAGGCCCGGCCCGGAGCCACTTCTAGTTATTGTCGCTAGTTGAGGTCTTTGTTGAAATACAAGTTTTATGAGAGTGTTTCATTCATTTAATCAATCCCTGTTATCTGCATTAGCTTGTCTTGCACAAAGAAATTTTGGTTAGAAATTCATATGGCTTTAACAAGTATATATAGATAAGGATATTTTTATTCAATTTAATTTTAGACATGTGTATTTATTATATGAATACATGAATGTTAGTTTAGTAGAATATAGTTGTGTTTATATGAATAATATAAGTTTAGTTGAATATAGTTTAGTTTAAATGAATCATTGAATGTTAGTTTAGTTGAATATAATTTAGTTTAATATAATTTAGTTTATACGAATCGAATATGATTATTTCTCTTTTGATTATACGTACTTTATATAATTTATGTAAATAGGTAATGAAAAATATCGACAAAAGAAATGAAAAATGAATGTGATTAGTCTAATATAAAATTTTACGACGAATGTCAAGATGTGATTCGAAAACAAAAATGTTTAATAACTTTTAAAACAATTCACTTCTTCTAATTTTTTAATGTCATTATGTGAAATTCAATTCGTCCAATTCGTGAATTCGATTCGATTTAATTCAAATGGGGAATTCGATTCAATTAGATTGGGAATTTGATTCGATTTGTGAATTTGATTCGTGATTCGATTTTTGATTTTGTTTGATTCGGTGCGCATCCAAAAGCCCAACCCAACCCGACTCCGCCCGCCCCAAGGATCAATACTATCTCCAATCCCCCAGCATGGCCCGTTAGCAGGCCCGGCCCGTGGCCACCCCTAGTTATTGTCACTAGTTTAGGTACTTGTTCAAATACAAGTTTTATGGGAATGTTTCATTCATTTAATCAATCCCTGTTATTTGCATTAACTTGTCTTGCACAAAGAAATTTTGGTTAGAAATTCATATGGCTTTAACAAGTATATATAGATAAGGATATTTTTATTCAATTTAATTTTAGACTTGTGTTTTCATTATATGAATCAATGAATGTTAGTTTAGTAGAATATAGTTGTGTTTATATGAATAATGTAAATTTAGTTGAATATAATTATTTTAAATGAATCATTGAATGTTAGTTTAGTCAAATATAATTTAGTTTATATGAATCGAATATGATTATTTCTCTTTTGATTATACGTACTTTATATAATTTATGTAAATAGGTAATGAAAAATATCGACAATAGAAATGAAAAATGAATGTGATTAGTCTAATATAAAGTTTTACAACGAATGTCAAGATGTGATTCGAAATAAAAAATGTTTAATAACTATTAAAACAATTCATTTTTTCTAATTTCTAAATGTCATTATGTGAATTTCAGTTCCTCCAATTCGTGAATTCGATTCGATTCAATTCAAATTGTGAATTCGATTCAATTTGATCGGGAATTTGATTCGATTTGTGAATTTAGTTCGTGATTTGATTTTTGATTTTGTTCGATTCGGTGGGCATCCAAAAGCCCAACCCAACCCGGCTCGGCCCGTCCCAAGGATCAATTCAATCTCCAATCCCCAAGCATGGCCCGTTAGCAGGCCTGGCCCGTGGCCATCCCTAGTTATTGTCGCTAGTTGAGGTCCTTGTTCAAATACAAGTTTTATGAGAATGTTTCATTCATTTAATTAATCCCTATTATATGCATTAGCTTGTCTTGCACCAAGAAATTTTGGTTAGAAATTCATATGGCTTTAACAAGTATATATAGATAAGGATATTTTTATTCAATTTAATTTTAGACATGTGTATTCATTATATGAATCAATGAATGTTAGTTTAGTAGAATATAGTTGTTTTATATGAATAATGTAAGTTTAGTTGAATATAGTTTAGTTTAAATGAATCATTGAATGTTAGTTTAGTCGAATATAATTTAGTTTAATATAATTTAGTTTATATGAATCAAATATGATTATTTCTCTTTTGATTATATGTACTTTATATAATTTATGTAAATAGGTAATGAAAAATATCGACAAAAGAAATGAAAAATGAATGTGATTAGTCTAATATAAAATTTTACGACGAATGTCAAGATGTGATTCGAAAAATAACTTTTAAAACAATTAATTTCTTCTAATTTCTAAGTGTCATTATGTGAAATTCGGTTCGTCCAATTCGTGAATTCGATTCGATTCAATTCAAATTGTGAATTCGATTCAATTTGATCGGGAATTTGATTCGATTTTTGAATTTGGTTTGTGATTCGATTTTTGATTTAGTTCGATTCGGTGCGCATCCAAAAGCACAACCCAACCCGGCTCGGCCCGCCCCAAGGATTGATTTAATCTCCAATCCCCCAGCATGGCCCGTTAGCAGGCCCGACCCGTGGCCACCCCTAGTTATTGTCGCTAGTTGAGGTCCTAGGTCATATACAAGTTTTGTAAGAATGTTTCATTCATTTAATCAATCCCTATTTTCTGCATTAGCTTGTCTTGCACAAAGAAATTTTGGTTAGAAATTCATATGTCTTTAACAAGTATTTATAGATAAGGATATTTTTTTTCAATTTAATTTTAGACATGTGTATTCATCCATGGAGTATACTCTTTCAAAAATTTTATAAGGTATGGTATATGTTGTAGTAAATGAATATTGGCTAGGTGATAGCATTAGAGTGGGTTTAGACTTTCAAGTAAATATCTTGTCATTTTAGGGTGATTTTTGGTATTTAACTCTTATTTGATTATACATATTATTTAAATTTTTATTTGTTTAGTTAATTTAATTATATTAGGTTAAACAAACATTAACTTTTCAACTATTACAATTTATACCATTAGAGTTCTTAAAACCCTACACACATGAGACTAACAATATGAGCTTTACTCACTCTTACAAATTGACCAATGCACAAAACATTAAAGTCATCGAAATATCAATCACTATTCTTATTGGTCTAAATGTCAAGCACATAGTAAGAGTGATATTAAATTCTAATGACCTATGGAACGAACTTGTAAGGCGAAGCACAAACGGGATGAGTAAGGATTGTTATGAATTGGTTGCAAAGACCTTTGTGATCAACCTAATATGCTTCAAGTCATTTTTTGTTACTCGGTACCCTCTTGATTAGGTTTATAGAAACCTTACATAAGAGAATCAAATACATTAATAAGCTATGAACCCACAAATTGTGAAGTAGTGCTCAAACAAAGAATTTTAAGAATAATAATAATATAAATCATTGCAAACTAAAAATCAGAGTTAACAAAAGTTAAATCTCATATTTCTTTGCTTTCTAAAATTAGAATAAACAATCAAATCCTAAGAACTCTAAACATTAAATCCATTCACACTTAAAGTAAAGGATGGCTCCAATGGAGGTTGTATAAACTATAGAGCTCTATAACCCTCATCGTTTGACCTTAAGACTACTCCCAAAAATGATTTGGACAATATTAAATCCCAATCCTTAGCCCAAAAGGACATTATTTGAGAAAATACATCCGAGAGATAAGCCTCCAAAAACAACTAAAAATTACAAACAAATGAACATAGTAAACTAATTAAATAAGACAATAAAATCAAAATATAGGAGCAACCAAACTAGATAGGAGAACCACCAAATTTGGCTACATTGATACCAAAACATAAAACCTAACTCAATTTTTACCATTACCATTAAAACTGGTAATTATCAAAAGTAAAAAGTGGGTTGACTTTAATATTAGAGAAGCATGAATTCCTTCTACGCTAACCTAGTACTTCCAATCCCAAACAAGAAACTCTAACTTTACTTTTACCAACATTTTTGCCGTCGACGTCCTTCAATATATCTTTAGGAATCAAATATGAATTAAAACTTAATAGAAAAAGTCTAAAATTATTGTTAAGGAAAAGATGAGATTTGGATTTGGATTGGGTATCAACATGCATAACCTTTTATTATCTCTTCATGATTTTTGCAATAGTCATCATCACTTTGAATCAAAAAGTAGTGGTTCAACAAAAGACTTTATTAACAAATTGGTAGTTTTAGTAACTTACTTGCGATTAATGTGTTCAATGCCTTTAATTTCTAAATTGTCTTTTATGTGAAGCAAACATTCTAATCCTAGAAAACTAGAACCCCGCTTCATTGATTTGAAAAAGTTTCAGAAACCACCCAACAAATAAGTTCCAAAAACCATCAATTCCAAACAACTATAACTACAAAAAATGGTCTAGACTCGGGTAACTAGCCATTAGTGGAAGAAGGAGGCTCAATCACATCATAGCCACCCATTCACTCCCAAGTGACCCCAACTATACAAAATGGACTTAAAAGGGTTCCAATGTAATCTTGTGGATAATTAAGATATTAAACCTGAGTTGGTTAATGACTATCTAATAACACAGGTTTTATGGAAGTGTATAAAGGCCATGTACAATAGTGGAAGGGAAAAACTACATATATTTGATCTCATCATAAAGGTTAACAACATTGAACAAGGAAAATACTCAATCGATGTCTTTTATAGCACATTGGTCACCATATGGAAGGAAATTGACACAAGGATGCTAAATCCAATTAAGGACCTTATAGATATCACCATATACAGCAAGATAATAAAGAGGTCCCAATTGTATCAATTTTTTACTGTAATTAGTGATAACTTAGACAAGGATAGAAGGAACATTTTAAATTAAGAGCCTTTACCTTCAGTGGAGAGTGTGTAGCTATAATCCAAATAGAGATTATAAGTAGGCTTGGAAATGAGCCGAGTCGAGCCCGAGATTGAGAAGCTCTTGACTTGGCTTGCTTGATGAACCTAAAGCTCAGGCTCGTAACTCGTAGAGTTTTAAAGTTTGAACTTGGGCTCAACTCGACAAAAGCTCATGGCTCGTCCTGACTCGGTATAAGCTCGTTACTTGCTTAGATTCATTGAAGACTTGTTTGAGTAATTAAGCTTAATTATTCTTAAATATTGGTTATATATATATATATATATATATATAGGGGTTGGCCCATGTGTAACTCCCTTATATGAGAACCTTATAGCATGTAAGAACCCATCTAACACCATCCAATTGCCAAATTTAACGGAGGGGTTTAACTGGAAAATAATGGCAAAATCATAAATATCATCAAAACTGACAGAGAAGTTGATTTGAAAAAAATAGACTGACACACAAGGATAACCGCAACTTTTCCTACTCTAGTATATTAGTGCACTTTTCTAAGTTGTCAAATGATTTCTTCACTTTTCCAAACTTTTCACTTTCTTGTGCACTATAACTTCCCTTCTTCAACCTTCACCATTCCCATCATTCTCCAAACTTTTCACCTTCTTGTTCACCATAATTTCCCGTCTTCAACCATCCTCAATTACGAAAAACACCATGGAATCCTCAAGCAAAGCAATACAACACTCGAAGAAGATTATTGCGAGACTTTTGTAAGTATTTGTATTTCTTTTTGCTCTATTTTTTCCCTTGATTATGTGTAATCTTATAAAAATGGGAATCAACATTTCAGAAAAAAGGATTGCTGAAGAGATAGCATCATCACCCACGAAGCCATCAGAGGTAAATTATTTCTAACCCTTGTTCTAAATTCAACAATGCTTATTCTAAATTATAGTTCTATTGTTCTAAATAATGATTCCATTGTTCTAAGTAATGGATTAATGTACTAAGTATTGTTTTGTTCGTGATTTAGGTTTAAGGATTTGGATTAATATATTTTGATGATTTTATAACCCTTGTTCTAAATTCTACAACAGTTGTTCTAAATTATAATTCCATTGTTCTAAATAAGGCTTCTATTATTCTAAGTAATGGCTTAATGTACTAAGTATTGTTTAGTTCATAGTTTAGGTTTAAGGATATTAAATAATATATTTTGATGAATTTGTAACCCTTGTTCTAAATTCAGCAACGGTTGTTCTAAATTATAGTTCCATTGATCTAAATAATGCTTCTGTTGTGGCTTAATGTACTAATTATTGTTTAGTTCACAATTTAGGTTTAAGGTTGTGAAATTATATATATTTTTATGAATTTGTAACCCTTGTTCTAAATTTTGCGACGATTTTTTTAAATTATAGTTCCATTATTCTAAATAATTCTTATGGTTTTTTAAGTAATGACTTAATGTACTAAGTTTGCGAGTTAGGTTTAAGGATGTGAAATACTCCGTAATATATTTTGATGAATTTGTGACCCTTGTTATAAATTAAATGGTTGTCCTAAACAACACTTCCAATTTTCTAAATAAAGTTTCTATTGTTCTAAGGTAAGGCTTTAAGTTCTAAGTATTCTTGTTTAACTTATAATTTCATTAAAATTATGTTTAAATTGTTAGAAAGTTACATAATATTTTGTTTTGGTCCATTGTTCCAAATTTTGTTTAGAACCCTAGATATGGTTTAATGTTATTAAATTGTTTAGTTTAATGCCTATATTGTTTAAATATGTTTACAAAACTAGACAAATATTGTTATAAATATTAGAGCATAAGTTCTAAAGTAAGAAATTATTGTTCTAATATAAACATATTGTTCTAAGGATGTTGAATCATATATTGAAGTGTATTTATACCCCTTGTTCTAAATTTAGCAATTGTTGTTCTAAACTACAACTCTATTGTTCTAAATAATGCTTCTACTATTTTAAGGTAAGGCTTAAAGTACTAAGTATTGTTATTAACCATTCAATAGTTGCTATAAACCATTTTTCTATATGTTTGATAATATTCTTCTAAAATGAAAAGCTTTTATTATAAAATGAAATAGTCATGTATTCTAAAATAAAGAGAAGTTGTTCTATTGTTCTAAATTATTACACTAATGTTCAAAAAATTTGTTCTATTGTTCTAAATGATTGTTCTATTGTTTTAACGTTTGTGCTGTTATTCTAAACTATTATCTAATGTTATAGACTTATGATCAAATGTTTTAAACCTCGATTCTATTGGTCTAAAGCTTAGTTATATTGTTCTAAACTTCTCTTTTGTTGTATTAAATTATTATTCAAATTTATTAAACTTAACCTTATTAGTTTATTGTAACCCTAGTAGCCCTTGTTCTAAACTTAACCCTATTCTTTTAAGGATGTCAAATCATATATTTTAGTGTATTTGTAACCCTTGTTCAGAATTTAGCAACGATTGTTCTAAATTACACCTAGAACAATATGGTTATTCTAAAATGAAAAGTTGTTCTATTGTTCTTAACTATTATGCTAATGTTCTAAAATTCCGTTCTATTATTTTAAATTATTATACTAATGTTTTAAATTTTTATTCTATTATTATAAGTGATTGCTCTATTGTTCTAATGCTTCTTTTGGTGTTCTGGACTATTGTTCTAAATAATTTCTCTATTATTCTAAATGTTTTAAACTTCGGTTTTAATGTACTAAATTCCTATTGCAATGTTTTAACCTTCATGTAGGGGTGTTGAGATTGAAACAAATGTTGCTAGACCAAAACAGAAAGCCACTGATGATGTTTCTTTGAACAAGGAATAGAAAAAGAAACAAAAGAAATCCCCTAAAATTCCAAAAAACCCAATAAAAGGAATATTATCACCCAAAGAATTACACCCTAGAAATTCATAATAGATCGCTTAATTGACCACCCTGACCAACACGAAGAAGCCATAAAAAATATAGGCTTTAGGAGCTTCCTAGGACTAGATTTAGAAAGTCATAAATCTAGCTTCTGTGCAGAATTGGTTCAAAGCTTTGACCAAGATATATCTTCTTTGGTACTCTCCCATAGCTAGGGGAAATACCAATATCAGTTGAGGATGTCCATCTATTTTATGGGCTCCTCATTGGAGGGACCCATATTAATGAACAAGAACTTGTTGATTAGGATGAAAAAGTAAAAGCATTTGTGCAATACTAGAGAAGTATGTTTGGCATTACTATTGGTAGTCTTACAAACTAATCCCTCATTGACAAAATAAAGGAGCTAAAATAAAAGGATGTGTGCGATGAGTTCTTGTGAAACTTTGTCATTGCTGCCATCAGTTGATGTGTTAAATCCACAGCAAATCAATCACTCAACATTAAATTAATGTACTACTATGAAGACATAAGCAATATCAAAACCCTTAATTGGCGTGTATTCACCGACAAGCACATGGTCCAGTCAATAAGTGATTGGCAAAATGGGTCTGCATTTTCCACAGGTAGTCCACTACCATTTTTACTTGTAAGTTTTTTTTTCTAAATTTTGTTTCATTGTTCTATTTTTATTATTATTATTATTATTACTATTATTTTAAACGTTTGTTCTATTATTCTAAAGATATGTTATATCGTTCTAAACATTTACCCTATTATTTTAAAAGTTTTTCCTATTAATCGAAAGATATGTTATATTGTTCTAAATGTTTGTACAATTATTCTAAAGATACATTCTATTATTCTAAACATTTGTTTTATTGTTCTAAATGTTTGTTCTACTGTTCAAAAGATCAGTTCTTACTATTGTTCTAAACGTTTGTTCTATTATTCTAAAGATTTGTTATATTGTTCTAAAGATTTATTTTATTATTTTAAAGACCTATTATATTGTTCTAAAGATCTGTTCTATTACTCTAAAGTATGTTCTATTATTCTAAGGATTTGTTCTATTATTTTAAAGATTTGTTCTATTGTTCTAAATATCTATTCTATTGTTTCAAAGATCTATTCTATTATTCTAAGCATTTGTTCTATTATTTCAAATATTTGTTCTATTGTTCTATTATTTTAAACATTTATTTTATTGTCTACTATTCTAACAATCTATTCTTTTATATAGATTTCTTGCTTTCATTGCCTCAAAAGAGGCAATGTTGATCAACCAAGATAATCCCCTTTGATTGGTGTTTGGAAGAAGGAACTGATTCAATCAAGAATGAAGATTGAACTAACAAGGGGATTTGGAAAGGGGATTGTTGTTAAAAGAATGATCAAAGAGGAGAACACTGACCTTGAATCTAGGGTACTACCTTCAACATCATCTGCTCCTGCTGATGTACTTGTAAATTTAATTTCTCATTATATTGTTTTAATTATTAAATCTAATGTACTAATCCTTATTTCTATTATTTTCAATTTAAAATTCTCTTGAACTAGAAATTACTTTAATGTTCTAGAAATTAATTATATTGTTCTAAAAGTTACTTACCATGTTCTTTTCTTCAACTGTCTAGGCTTTCTTGGATAACTTTGTAAATTTAACTAAGACTCTTGCTTCAAATGCCAATGACATATATTCCATGATTGAGAAAATGAACATCTTATTTAGAGAAATCCAAATGAGAGATGAAATGTATCTGGATTAAGTACACATCAAAATCAAACACTCTAAGCTAAGACTTGATGAACAGTCCTATAATCCTCAGCTAGGACGAACATCTTTTTGATGAGTCAACTTTTATGCAGGAGCTCAACTATGTAATAGGTAAATCTTGGTCCAAATAAAAACCTAAGGATGTTGTTGACAAGGTTTTTTTTTACTCACCCTACCTTTGAGCTTTTTACTGAGTCTTAATAATTACCCCCTCCTCGTCCTCTTATTCTAACCCCCCAACTTACCCTTCCCCCAACCTCACTAATGCATAATTTTTAAAATACTCCCCCTGTCCCCCACCTACTAATTCTCCTTCTCCTTAAGAACATATCCCCCTACTCACTTCTTCTCTTGCTCCTCCTGAACAATGTGCTACATCTTCTACTTTTACCTATGACCATGCACTAGAAGAGAAAATACACCAATTGACACAATCAATTATTCAAGATATTGAAAAGGAAAGGTAATCACACTTGTCTAACCTTTAGTTTTATTGCTTTTATATTTTGTTCTAAAGATATATTCTACTGTTCTAGACTTTTGCTTAATTGTTCCAAATGTTTGTCCGATTGTTTTAAAAATTTGTTCTATTATTCTAAACATTTGTTCTATTGTTCTAAAGATCTTTCCTATTGTTTTGAAGATTATTTTTATTGTTCTAAATGTTTGTTTATTGTTCTAAACGTTTGCTTTATTGTTCTAAAGATCTATTATATTGCTCTAAGGATCTGTTCTATTATTCTAAATGTTTGTTATATTGTTCTAAACATTTTTTCTATTGTTTTAAATGTTTGTTCTATTGTTCTAACCTTTAGTTTTACTGGTTTTAAATTTTGTGTGTATGTTCTAAACATCTATTCATATGTGCTAAAAGTTTTTTATATTGTGCCAACTTATATTTTAATGTTGTAATACATTAAAATTATATTTTAATGTTCTAAACTTATATTTTAATGTTTTTAAGCAATTTTAAGTTCTAAGCAAGATGTTGTGGTCGGGTTGAATGAAAAAGAACCACAACAACAAGAAAAAGATGTCCTTAGAACATTTCTTTGTATTGCACTCTCCATTCATGGTCTAAAATGAAACTAATTGGAAAAGAGTTGATGCATCACAAATAAGGGTTGTTGAATATGCATTTTCAAAGGGACCCATAAGGTATAGATTTTCTAAACATTAATACTAATGTTCCAAAATTCCTATCTATTGTTCTAAACATATAATATAATGTTCTAATTTTAAATATTAATGTTCTTACATTCAACTACTGTTATGAACTTCTATATTTTATCCCCATGAATAAAAGCAAGGAGTCATACAATGATAATCAAACCTGCATTAGCAGGGAAGATGTATTGTCACTTGTAGAAGATTATTTGATCATGAATAACATCGTTGATTCATGGGCTTATATACTAAACGTTCCAAATAAAAGGAGAAACCCTAAATGAAAGAACATATTTTTTTGCACCTCTAAGAATTGGATAAATTATTTTTATAATGTTATAAATTATTCTAAAGTTTAATTCTAATCTTCTATTCTATTGGTCTAAATGTTGTTCTAAATTATTTTTTAATTTTCTAAATCTATTGTTATAATTTTCTAAATTTTTGTTCTAAACTACTATTAGCATGTTCTAAACTTATTTTAATGTTATAAACTTTTGTATACTACAGATCATACTCTCTAGTGATAGGTATTTCCCTATGTCAACTAATTTTAAAGAAAGTTACATGGCCTTCAAATCAAGAATGGAAGATGAGATGAAACACTCTAATGTCATTACCTTCGACAAAATGCATTAAGTAAGTCAATAATTTTGAAATTACACAATTTCCTTTCCATGTTACTAAAAGTATAAACTCAATATAACCTTATGAATGGATACATTTTCAGGTGTTCTTCCCCATAGTAGCCTTTGAACACTATTAACTATTTTGTTTTAATTTCATAACAAAAAGAATTGAGGTGATTGATAATAGATTCTAGGAGACAAGATTCTCATTTTCATCAAAATAAAAGAACTACCCTAAGACAATGGTAACTATACACTAAAATCTATTCGAATGTTCTATTATTTTATTTTTCTAACTATACAGTAAAAGCTTCTGTTCTATTGTTCTAAATTATTTTCCTAATATTCTAAACATTTTTCCTATTGTTCTAAATACCTATTCTATTGTTATAGTGTTCTAAACTACTGTTGTATTATTCTAAACTTTTGTTTCAATGTTCCAAACTTTGGTTCTAATGTTCTAACCTTAATACTCATCTTTTTTATAACAAAGTCAAAAGCCTTTGCAAGACTTTTTAGAAAGAAAAAAAATAGGGAATGGTAAACTCGTCTCTACTTTCAAAACAACATTGAAAAATTTAAATGGAGGAACCACAAAAATGAAAATGATTGTGGAGTGTTCTTCATAAAGCACATGGAAACGTATCAAGTTTAGAGTGATTCACAATAGGACATAGGAGTAGAATCTATCGATATAAGTTACTAGCTTCTTTAATACACTAAGTGCTTTGAATTATTTAAATTTCCTTTCGTACACATTAATTTTCTTTCATTTCCTGTTTCATTCTGAAATGATTAAGAAATTATAGATTGAATATTATGGAAGAATCTTGACAAGCAATGAGAATCAAGTTCAAAATAAAGTAATTTCTAAATCAAAGGGTGGGCAAAGGATCAACTAAAGCAGTAAGAGAAATCGTGACTTAGCATGGGGCTAACTAAAGCATGGATTGATTATTTAAATTTCAGTGAACTCTATGAGGAATAGTACTAACATTATATTACTATGCGCACATTTGAATTAACTTTAGTTTTTAATTGTTCAAATATTAGTATTCATCATGTTCAAACTTTTAATTATGCCAATACTTGTCAACAATATTGTATTATTGTCCTATTGGTCTAACCTTCTATTGTTCCATATGTTTTAAATTTCTAAACTATCATTCTATTCTAAATCTCATCTTCTATTCTAACCTATTATTCTAAACTTCTTTTATAATATTCTAAATTTCTATTACAATATTCTAATTTTCTCTTAACATGTTCTAAACACCTTTTCTGATTTTCAAACTTCTATTTTAATATTCTATTCTAGTTAAACTATTGTTCTAACCTATTGTACTAGTGTTCTAAACTTTTATTCTATTGTCCTAAATTTATATGACAATGTTCTAAATTTTATCAAATGTTCTAAACATCTTTCATGATTTTCTAAAGTTCTATATTAAGATTCTAAACTATTAAAACTATTGTTTGAACATATTGTACTATTGTTCAAAATTTCTTTTATAATGTTCCAAACTTATATTTATATAAACGTCTTTTTTTACTAGACATAAATGGATACTTTTTGAACATTAAACCAAAAACTTTTATACAATTCAATAGTTGTATCATAAAAATTTATTTGGATAATTTCGGATATCATGGTATCTAACTTCCCCACACCTTTGACGTAACCTTTTCTTCTTTAGACATTGCTTAATTGTTTTCTCCTTATCGCCGTTTAATCTATTCAACGTAACCCTATTGCAATTTTAGTTCACACTATGTACTCCAGTCCCTTTATTTTTTGATATTTTAGGAGTTTTAGCCAATATTTCACAAGGAGTATTAAACTTAGTTAGTAACTTAAGAACTTGGGAATTATTATGCCCATTCTCACTCTAATCTACAAATCTTTTTTCGCTTCCAACCTCAACTTGAACTCTTGTAGATACTTAATAAAGTCACCCATATCTTCATTATTCACTTCAACCAAACTCACACAACTATAAATCTCAGACCAAAAAATCATTCAACAAGCCCTTCCTATCGTCACCATTTGAACACCCTTCCATCTCATTACCATCAACATCAAACATTGGTTTTTTCATAGCCATGGTTGTTCACCTGTTCAAAACAAATTATTTAGAAATTATATCCAACTTCTTTGCCTTCTAAATCCATATCATATGTTTACATTAAATTTCTTGCCTACAAAATAACTTACAAGAACATCTGTTTTTATAATTACTAAAATCCCTATCAATCTCATAAGTTCTTCTACCTTTACATTCACTAACTTTTTCAATCTATAATCGATTCCTTCCTTAACTCTTCTACACCACATTCATAACAAGCACTATGAAGTTCTTCTTAAAAATTATAGAAAAAATTAATGGTATGTACCTTAGAATCATATCTTTCAATCACCATTGTTGAGAGTCATAATCACTTTGTGCTTAAGTGTGTCTTTGTGCATCCATGAAACTTTCAAACCTCATCAAACACTCTATAACTGATACTTGAGGATTAACAAAGGATGAAAAAAATATTCTCACTTTCTGACCTTGATGTAGTTCTCATAATGCCACCCATAAACCCATAAATAAATCTC
This sequence comes from Dysphania ambrosioides, assembly GCA_026401315.1. Lineage (NCBI taxonomy): Eukaryota > Viridiplantae > Streptophyta > Magnoliopsida > Caryophyllales > Amaranthaceae > Dysphania > Dysphania ambrosioides. The sequence continues at coordinate 18,031,586 of CM048666.1, forward strand.
TAAAATAGCTATGAATCCATTTTGCTCTCATTTCGAATATTAGCCGAACCTATTCACGATCTTCTAAATGAAACTCAATGAGCATCTTGTTTCATTTATCTTCGAATTCCTTTGGTTTAATTTTTGTGAAACTCCGTTCACTTTGATTATATTGCAGTACTTCTCGAATTCGTTCAGATGGGCCAGGGGGCTTTCATGCTTTGCTCCACTGAACTGTCGACGTTGAATCAATGTTATCATAGCTGGCCTGATTTCGAAATCATTTGCAGGGGTAGTTGGTGGAGCGATTCCACTTGAAGCTCTATAAGCACCAGGAGTACCCATCTCCTTAAGGGGTCTTAGTGTACTATCGGTCATTGTATCTGTTGGTTGTGCAGTCGGAACGGATGCTCTCCTAGGTGAAGTTGAGGATCTTGAATGAGATCTCCTTCTCTGCCTTAAATAAGTGCGATCGATCTCAGGATCATAAGGCACTAACTCACGGTGAGAGTTCCTGCGCATAAACACACTCAACAAACGCGCTTAGTAGCAGGGCTACAAGTGTAACAAAAAAAAAGAAAAATATTTTTGTGTTTTTTTTTTAGAAACAGACTCAAGCAGTTATATAACAATTAAACAGAACCGTTCCCCAGCAACGGCGCCATTTTAACAGGCGTTAAATTGGTCGTTACAATCCAACACAAATTAAACAATATTTATACAAACACCTCACTTAACAAGTGCAATGGTAAGCAAAGGTTTGGTCCACGAGGAACGGGATTTAATCGCTATAGAACTGTGATGCTTAAGCTGAATCAAAATCTAAAGTGAGAGGTGTCAAAAACTAACTATTTCTAAAGGTGGGTATCAATTAACTAAGGCACTAGGGAAACAGGATTCACGCAACACAACGATAATCGGGCAAATAGGGACGAACATGGATTCAAGAATTGCAAAGACTATATGCAAAATCAACTTCACACGATACCAAAACAACTTAAATCACTAAGCCTAGATCCCTCATTGACTTAGCAACAAAGATACATAATCATATCAAAATAGGTTATAGAATACTAAATTCACGCTCCCGCGTCGAATCGAATATCCTATGCTGTCAAGGTCAATAATCTAGGTTGATCACTCCTATCATGAGAAACCTAACAAGAAATTCCGTACAATCACATTTAATCACAATTCAATCATGCATTTTCAAACCCTAAATAGCATATTTAACATTGGGTTGGGTTTCACCCGAACCCTAGCAATTAAACTACTCACGCATCATAGCTAAAGACAAGAATTCAAAATCTAGGGTTTCTAAAATATTAAACATGAGTAATGAAATTAAGAATCAATTATCAAGCTTTATCAAAGTAATTGCAAAATTTAAAGATTAAGAGAAGAGTACTCTATTGGAGATGAATCGTTGATCGGTTACAAAGTGAAGAAAATTGAAATCGTCTATTAGGAATCTATGAAAGTCAAACGTCTACCCTTGTACTCTCCCCAAAACCTCTCTATCGCCTATGTTGTGTAGAATAATAATAATCATCCCCCCCTCGCTGAAAGAAATAACCGCTATATATATAGTCTTTTAAAAACAGAGATCACGCGGAACTGTCTTCAGAGATTCGGCACAGACGTGCCAGTGTTGGCACGGGCATGCCAAACTGTCAGTCTTTCTTCTAGGCTTGTGGCACGGGAGTGTCACAAGGGGATAAGGCATGCCAAGGGGCGGCATAGGCATGCCACACCTAGCACGAGCGTGTTGGCAGGGCAGGGGGTCTCCGGGCGTGTAGCACGGGAGTGTCAGACGGGGATGAGTCGTGCCAAGGAATGGCATGGGCGTGTCACACCTGGCACGGGCGTGGACTACTCCAGTGAGTCTACCTTCACTTTCTTCCTCACTTACATGGGCGGGCCACTTTTGGCACGGCCGTGCAAAGCCTTCAGGGGAGCTTATTGGCTTCTAGGCTTGCCAAACAACCTTCAATTGTCCCGTCCTTTTGCTTAAGTCTCGGAATGGCTCCAACGAGTCCGTGTATATCTGAAATTGAGACCAAAACACCAATATACCCGTGGAGCATGATAGAATTCATAGAATAAGCGGAAATAGAGTAATAACCATACAAAATGGCTCCTAAGAGTCGGTATTTGGACACTAAATCACCTAAAATCCGCGCACTAAAGTACGCTATCAAATCCCCCCAAGCTAAACCTTTTCTAGTCCTCGAGCAAAAGCATAGAGAGAGATTAGGCCACACACACGCTACATAATATGCAAGGCTTTTGCAAATTAAATCAAGTTTTAAAACGGGGAATAAGCTCAATTTAGATTTACCACAATAAACCATGTACAAGAATTCAAGACTTACTCACGTAAATGATGGAGACACAACTTAAGGTGCTTATGGTTTGTAGGAACAAATCTAAGCCAAGAGTAGAGAACATGATGGTTCACGATTAACTCTAGTTCCCGCCGTACATCCGCGTTCTCCCCACTAGTATCAAATCATCTCCTTGGCTAGCTCCTCATGATTCCGTGAAGGAACCGGAAAAAGATTGAAACATTTTTGAGGATATAAATAGGGTATCCCGACATCTCAATTACGCGCGATCTTTCTATAGGGTTGAAATCCATCTCCCTAGACCGAACATCTCTAAAGTCTAAGGGTCTTAGTGAGGTTATAATGTATTGGCAATGGGTAAGGGTAGGTGAAACAATTTAAAAAGTGGAGTTAAATCCTAAGTGAAGCACAGGAATTACAATTCTCAAAAACAAAGCTCAAGAGATCCAATTCACATTCCACACGAACAACATTGATTCACAACTCAACACACTATCAAATATATAATTGAAGTACACACTCGAAACCTTTAACTTTATTCATTGTCCTTGTCTTTTTCACAACTAGGACAGCTTTTTCTTTCTTTATCATTCTTTGTTTTCATTTTTTTTTCCTTTCTCTCTCTTTTTTTTTTTGCAAGAAACTTTCATAATACATCTTTACAATTGAGCACACTTTCAAACTTGCTCAAACCAAACACCAAGAATACATCTTGATTAATAGTAATGAGCTCAAACAAACCATGCAAGGCAAACGCTTCACTAACTAAGGGTTGGTAAAACATAGGCCATCGGGTTTGTGACATGGGTAATCAAGAATGGGAATGAAGGCTCAACATGGTTAGCAAGTGGGATGATGTAAAAAGAAAGTTAAATTTGTAACAAAACAAAAAGAACAAAAATAGGAGAAATGAAAAAGGTGCCCTTTTCCTCCTCTAAAGGTGTTTAGTCATGGTCTTGGGAGCTACAATTCAACACAAAGATCGAAACATGCGTAAACAAAGGATCCAAATATACCATTAAAAAAAATGATGAAGGCTAGAACAATTAAAACCTTACACGGGATAAGAAAATCAAACAACTACCAACCAAGAAAGGGTCAAATCCACTATGGGGAGCAACTCCATCTTACCACAAACCAGTGAAATAAAGTTTTCAAGTGATCCCAAAAGGTTCTAATCGGGCCACCTTAGCTAAGATTCGCTTATAAAAACCAACAGTACGCTCAAATTGTGTAATCCATCATTGACATAAGAGACGAGCAAGCGTTCAAGCACATATTAGTTGTGAACAGCAAGTCTAAATGCACAAACAATATCCAAAATCAAATCATTCAACAGAAAAGGAAAGGTATCACCAAGTGCTTCTTGAAGACACCATAAAACAACCATGAAGTGTGACGACGCTCCGAATGTTGCCTTTAGGGGCTTCATATCTGCACAGGTGAGATAAAACAAACCAAAACAAAACGAAACACACTATTTTGTTTTTAATATTTTTTAGGAAGAAATAGAGAAAATCAGGGAACAATCAATGAGAGACAACTCACCCCCCCCCCCCCCCCAAGCTAGTATATAGGATATAAAAGACTACATAGGATATAAAAGAAAGGGGAGAGAAACGTACCTCACTAACTAGGGTCGGCGCCGTAATAGCGGGAACTGGAAAGCTCCTGGCACAGGCGGTCAAAATTGTCCTTTATGGTAGTGAAGGCGACCGTCATGTCCTCATTCGATTTCCGAACTCTTTCATTTGATAATCGAAGGCCCTCAAAGTCCGTACGGAGCCCCTAAAAATCCCCCCTCAACTCGTCAATTTGCCTGTCATAGTAGGGGTAGGAGCTGCAACCCTCCTTAAAGTGATGTTCAGAGTATGGCCAATCTTGCTGCTGGTACTGTGGGTGGGGTAGCTCGTCCCCTTGATCATCGGCGGCATTAGTTTGTCCTTCGGGCTGGTTGCTCGCGTCATCATCATCATCATCATCATCATCCTTATCCTCGCCAATGCTGTCGTAGTAAGGGGCGAACAACCAGTTGGCTGGCGTATAGATCACTGTCCTCTCTAGGTCGGGGAGGAAGGCGTATCGGTGGCCTCCGACGAGCCAGAGGAAATAGTCCGGATGTTGTGTATCCTCGACCCACTGCATGGTGCGGAGGAACCGCATATCTAATCGTGATGGCCCGGGGAGGGTCTCCTCACCTGAAAGATCAAGATCAAAGAACATAGCAAGTGTCGTAATCATGCCACCGATCATGATAACCCCACGACCAGTGGCCACATCAGCGAGATGATCCATCAAGAATGTCCCCCACTCCAAACGCCGGTCACCCTGACTAAGGTGCCATAAAAATAACAACTCCCTGTGAGAGACAACCCCCGTGCTATCTCCTCTAGCAAAGATAGTGCTCGCGATGAGTCTGTGGGCTAGACGGAAGATGGGGTAAACTATAGCTGTGGCCTTATCGGAACGAGGCCTCCTAACGGTTTTTCCAGTAATCTAGCGCCAAAAGGCGCCTGGGTCATAATGCTTGGAGGACCCGTCCCTAGGGCCGTACTTACCCCCCATAGGCCATCCAAACGCAATGTTAACCTGGTCAGGGGTCATGCGGTGAGTTTGGTTCAATAAGGTGAAAGTCATGTAACGCGGGGCTAAGTTCGTGTCTCTATGCACATATAAGGTAGATAGAAATTCATAGGTTAGGCGCTTGTAAGTGGGCAAGTACAAGTGTACCAAACTCTCAATTTCGGCATAGGAAAACAATTGTAGCATGTCCCCGTCTACCCCTAATGCAATGCCTATAGAGGGATCGTAAAACCTAGTGGGCCTAAGTTTATGTTTGCTAATGGAGACATATGCAGTTAGAAAATCCTGGTTAGAAAAATTTATTCCTAAAGTGTCTACTTGAGGAACAACTACGGGAGGGGGTTGTGGCGGTCGGGCATGGGAAGGGGTTGCATTCTTTCGTATAGCCATGAGTGCAAATTCAGTAATAGAGAACGAATAATATGCAAAGAACGGATGGCAATGTAAGCAAATGTTTTTAATCCACCAAATCAATATATATATCAACTACAAATAATTCAATTGAAAAATTTCAAATAGCAAAAAGAATGGAGAGAGTATATTGGCAAATTCGTGGGTGTAAAATCCACAAAGGAACCAAATTTGTATTTGTGTGGATTCTTTAGAACACTTGCTATCTTCAATTTCTTCAAAATCCCATGATTTGGAAAACTCCCAATTTGATGTGCAAAGTTAGGGTGTCGTGAATTGCGGTTGAACGAGAGAATTGAGAGGTGAGTAAGGAGGATGTGTGTAGTGGGAGTTGAATGGAGGTAGGAGGAAGGTTGAAGAGAGGAAGGGTGTAGTGGAGGTTTTTAGAGAGAGAAAGAGTGAGGAAGAAAATGTTAGGTAGTGTGGAAAAAAGATGGAGTCCGGCTGCTATAAGGGGCACTGCCCGTGCAGCACGGGCGTGCCAATGAATCTGGGTTGCACTCTGCCTGTGCTGCACGGGCGTGCCAAACTGCCAGTCAACCCAGCACGGACGTGCCATGGTGGCACAGGCGTGCTACTTTTCTCAAAAACTTTCTGCCAAGGCAGCACGAGCGTGCCAAGGTTACCGTGCTTGCTTTTATCACGTCTCCTAATCTTTTTCTCTAAGTACTTGTTACTCACACGATAATTCGTTCCTATTCATATATTTAATTTTTTTTTTAAAGATTACGAAAGCGATAAAACATGGGTTGCCTCCCGAAAGCGCTTGTTTAACGTCATAAGCTTTTCGCAATGCAAAGCTTACCAATTACCTACAGGTTAGGATGTCAATCAAACTGACAGTGGCACCCTCATAGTAGAGCTTGAGGCGGTATCCATTTACTTTGAATGATCTTGATTGATCTAGATCGTACATGTCAATTGCACCATTGGGGAGAACGACCTTGACCGTGAAGGGTCCACTCCACCTAGACATCAATTTTCCCGGAAAGAGTTTCATTCGGGAATTATACAGTAGTACCTTGTCGCCAACTTCAAAAGATTTCTGCTCAAGCTTTCAGTCGTGCCACTCCTTTGACCGAGCTTTGTAGATGCTTGCGCAATCATATGCGTCCATCCTCAACTCTTCTAGCTCATGTAGGTCCAACCATCGTTGTTCACCCATGCGTGCTAAGTCAAACTTGATTTCCTTTATCGCCCATTAAGCGCGGTGTTCCAGTTCAACCGGGAGATGGCATGATTTCCCATAGACTAACCTATATAGAGTGGTACCTGTAGGAGTTTTGAATGTTGTTCTATAAGCCCAAAGAGCATCATCCAACTTATCGGACCAATCTTTTTGGTTTTTTGCTACTGGTTTCTCAAGGATCAATTTAATTTGCCGGTTAAATACCTCCGCTTGCCCACTTATTTGGGGGTGATACGTCGTCCCAAATCGTTGATGTACACCATGTTTTCTTAGTATTCTTTGAAACACACCATGGATGAAGTGAGACCCGTTGTCGCTTATCACAGCCCGAGGAACCCCAAATCTTGGAAAAATGATGTTCTTAAAAAGCTTCATCACTACCTTGTGGTCGTTTGAAGGGGCAGTGATTGCTTCTACCCACTTTGAAACATAATCCACTGCCACAAGGATGTATTGGTTCCCGCGGGACGAAGGGAAACGTCCCATGAAGTCTATTCCCCATACGTCAAATATTTCCAACTCAAGTATAAGTTGTTGGGGCATTTCATTCCTCTTGGACACATTCCCAGTTCGCTGACACGAGTCGCAAGTCCTTACAAATCCCCATGAGTCTTTGAAAATATGGGGCCACCATAGTCCACTTTATAGAACCTTCAAAGCTATTTTGTTGGCCCCCATATGACCTCCACAAGGATTGGAATGGCACATCTTTAACACACTTCATACTTCGTCATTTGGTACGCAACGTCGAAGTAGACCATCCACCCCTCTTTTGAACAAGATTGACATATGTAGTGTCGCGCTTCTCTCTTCAATTTCTTCTTTTGGTTCCATGTGCAATCGGGGGGAAACTCTCCACAAGCTAAATAGTTGACTAAGTCAGCGAACCACGGAAGCTCCTCTTCTTTAATCACATACAAAACATCATCCCTGAGCTCGTCACAAATAGGTGCACCATCATCTCATTTTTTTCCATTCGGGATAAATGATCTGCAACCATATTCTCTGCCCCCTTTTTGTCTCGAATCTCTATATCAAATTGTTGCAATGATAAAACCCAACGTAGAAGGCGTGGTTTAGATTCTTTCTTTGCCACTAGGTACTTAATTGCCACATGGTCTGTATATACAATGGTTTTGGAACCAATGAGGTAGTCCTAAAACTTGTCGAAGGCATGTACTATGGCTAAGAATTCTTTCTCTGTGGTGGTGTAGTTTCTTTGTGTGTCATTCAAAGTCTTTGACATATAATAAATCACATGAAGCTTCTTATCAATTCATTGCCCAAGAACACCTCCAATGGCTACATCACTTGCATCACACATTAGCTCGAAAGATAGATCCCATCTTGGACCTTGCACTATTGGAGCGGAAATTAGAGCTTCCTTAAGTTTGGTGAAGGCTTGTAAGCATTCCTCATCAAACCTAAAATTTGCTTCCTTTTGTAATAAAGCATTCAAAGGTCTTGCAATTAAGGAAAAATCCTTGATAAATCTTCTATAGAATCCTGCATGACCCAAGAATGATCGCACCCCTTTTACATTGAGTGGTGGTGGTAATTTCGCAATGACCTCAACTTTTGCCCTGTCAACCTCTATTCCCTTGTTCGGAACTTTGTGACCTAAAACAATTCCCTCTTCTATCATGAAGTGACACTTTTCCTAGTTTAAGACCAAATTTACCTTTTCACATCTTTGTAAGCATCTTTTCAAGTTTGCAAGGCAATTATCAAAAGAAGAACCTCCCACTGAAAAGTCATCCATGAATACCTCCATCTCGGCCTCTAACATGTCCCCAAAAATGCTCATCATGCACCGTTGAAAAGTGCTCGGTGCATTGCACAGTCCAAAAGGCATTCTCCTGTAAGCAAAAGTACCATACAGGCAAGTAAAAGTAGTTTTCTCTTAGTCATCCGGGTGGATTCGTATTTGAAAGAAACCCGAATAACCATCAAGAAAGCAATAATACTTGTGCGCTGTTAGTCTTTCGAGCATATCAATAAAAGGGAGGGGGAAGTGATCCTTCTTGGTTGATGCATTTAGACGTCTATAGTCTATACACATCCTCCATCCGGTTACAGTCCTAGTTGAAATGAGCTCACTGTTCTCATTTTCAACTACAGTCATTCCTCCTTTCTTGGGGACAACATGAACAGGGGAAACCCATCTTGAGCTCGAAATAAGGAAGATGATGCCGGCATCAAGGAGTTTAGTGATTTCTTTCTTCACTACCTCCCTCATTTGCGGGTTAAGTTTTCGCTGCCTCTCTATAGAGGGTTTAGCACCTTCCTCGAGATTTATGTGGTGCATGCACAGGGCGGCCCTAATACCCTTGAGGTTATCAATGGTATAACCTAGGGCGCCTTGGTGCTCTCTCAAAATGCCACATAACCTTCGAGTTTAGTGCTCATCTAAAGAAGAATTCACAATGACGGGGTAGGTGGAATTAGGGCCAAGAAATTCATACCTTAGATAATCGGGTAGAGGTTTAAGTTCCACCGTCGGTGACTCTTTTTCTTTCTTTGCAGCGGCCATCTCCAATGCATCATGGGCTGTGATCCCCATAGTCTTAAATCTTTAACTTCTTCATCTTTCTCAAGTACCTATGAATGTTCTACCAACTCTCTGCTTTTTGCAATCTCATCAAAATCATCATCCTCAAAACCATGGTTAGTGGATAACAATTGCTCATGCATGGTACAAACAATAGAATCGATAGTTTTAATCATCATGCATTTTTCAGATTTAGAACTAGGATATTTCATAGTTGCATTCAAATCAAATTCTAGAATGTCCTCTCCTATTTTCAAAGTAATCTTAGCACTCTTAACATCAATTAGAGCACCCGAAGTAGCAAGGAAAGGTCGTCCTAAAATTTTAGGAATATGAATATCCTCATCCATCTCTAGCACTATAAAGTCCACAGGTATAACAAACTTTCCAACCCTTAGGGGAAAATCTTCCACCTTACCCTTAGGGAATTTGATCGAACGGTCGGCTAGTTGAAGGGTAATATTGGTGGGAAAGAGTTCTCCTATCTCTAATCTCTGGTAAACCGAGTAAGGCATGAGACTAACGCTAGCCCCAAGATCACATAAGGCATTCTCGATTTGCATCTTATTTATGGCACATGGGATGGAGAAGTTTCCAGGGTCCCCTAGTTTGGGAGGCATCTTATTCATGATTATAGCGCTACAACTTTGAGTTAGGTTCACAGTTTCTACCTCGTTGCAATTTCTCCTACCACTTAGAATATCTTTCAAAAACCATAGTTAGGCATTTGTTTAACAGCATTAGTGAAAGGTATAGACAAGTGGACCTATTTTAAAGTTTCTAAGAACTTTCCAAATTGAACATCTAACTTATGTCTCACAAACTTATGGGGGTAAGGGAGTTTTCGCAAATATGTGGGTTCTCTAGCCTTCTCTCCCTCCTTGTCCTTTGGAATATCATCCCTATCTTCACATTCATCATCAAGAGTTGGTTCAATTATACTAGGATGCTCGTGGTTTTTCTCTTTTTCACTATCTTTCAAAACTTTGCCACTCCTAGTAGTAATAGCATTCACAGAATTCTTAGGGTCAATACCTTGGGGCGGGAGTTTGGAAGTCCCAACTCCATCTTTTATAGCACTAGCCAACTGGGAAATCTGGGTCTCTAGCATTTTATTATGTGTCATCACTTCATTAAATTTCTTATCACTAGCGGCCATGAAAGTGTTAAACATCTTAGATTGTGCCTCCATCATCTCCTCCAAACTAGACCTTTGCGGTGGTCCTTGAGCATAGTAATTGTCATTGGGAGCCCGGGAGCCACGTGCATAGGGTTGTTGAGGATTTTGATTATGGAAACCTCTATTTTGATTGTTATTCCAGTTTCCCCGGTTATTGGCATTCATCCCTTGATTATATTACCCTTGTGATATGATAGAGGATGCCAAATTCGAAGGATTGGTTGAAGCTTTAAAGAAGAATGCTACCATGGGAGAGTTGTTGGCTTATGGAGACACGAATCTTCTAGCCATCAAAGGGGAACATTTGCATGTGCAAGATAACATGCAAATGTAAATGAGGATTGGTGGACATAGGGAATAAGTTGGTTTTGCCTATGAGTTTTCTCCCATTTCATTTGATAGGGTTTTTCTCATTTTAGGCATAGGTGTGTTTTGAACTTTCCATTTTCGGATTTTATGATTCTATAATGTGTGGAAGCCATGGAGGTGATGATTGATGGAAGGCCTTGATCAAAAGCTAAAATCTTGGAGTAATTTTCGAAGATTGAAAATTTTGACCAAGGAGGAAAATTTTAAGACAAGGGGAGGTGCTTGTTACATTGAGATGTGCTTATTACATCTTATCGGTGCTTTATTACGACTTAAGTGACATGGCAAGTGACATGGCATGGGTATGGACGTGGCTACACACATGGCATTGGATATTTAGTGTTTTACTTTAAATAAAATAGGATTAGAGTAGTTAAATTGTAATATTATCTTTTTAGGTAGGATAAGATTCTAATTAAGATAAGATAGTGTTAGAGTTTTAGTAGGATTATGTAATAAATAGGTGGCATTATCCTATTGGTTATTAGGAGTCCTTTTAGAAGTAGGAGGCCTAGTCATAATATGATTGAAACTCTCAAGCTATGGGTATAAATAGATGTGCACCCAAGCTTGGAAAAATCAGATTTGGAGATTCTTTTCTATATATTCTTCAATAAACTTAGAGAGTTTGTTGTTTTTCTTTGTGTGTAACAAAGAGTTGTGAATTGGTGCTTAAAGCTTTAGATTCACGTGAGGAAGTGTAGGAATTGAGGGTGCTTTGCTTTAATCAATTCTTAAACTTTCGCCCTAGATTTTAAACCTTTGGTGCGTAGCTTTAGAGGGTTTTCTATCTAGTTCTATCACTTTTGTGTGGATTAAGGTTTCAATACCTAGATTCACATCAACTTTTGGTGCTTTCGTTGAGAGGATTCGAAGAATACTCAAGCAATATGGATTCTAGTGGTGATGATGCACACGAGATGCCACCAGGCTTCAAAAAAGGTTTAACCTTACAAGAAGCCAAAGCCTTGTGCATGGAACGCGAGTTGAAGGAACTAAAGGAACGTATGAATGAGCTGTTGCAAATCGTGGGGAAGAAGGAAAAGTCCTCAAGCAAAGGTAAACTCTCTTCTCACGAATCTAACTCTAGCGAAAGTGATGGTGAATCCAATGTTAGAAGCTCAAGGAGGCCTAGCAAGAGGGACCCATCCTCCTCAGGTGATGATGAGGAATCATATAAAGGGCGTAGGAGAAAGAGTTTAAGGGGGAAAGAGGATCAAAGCTTGAGACTTGAAATCCCTGAGTTCAATGGCAGTTTGGACCCAGACAAATTCCTAGATTGGATCCGTAGAGTTGAACAAATTTTCAGATATAAGGACTATGATGATCATAGATCCTTTAAGGTTGCTGAACTCAAACTCACTTCTTATGCAAGTTTGTGGCTTGAAGGTTTGCAAAAGAAGAGGAGAAAGGAGGGGCGTTCCAAGATCTCATCTTGGACAAAACTAAAGAAGTACATGCAAAAAAGGTTTGTTCCTCAAGACTTTGAACAAAACAATTTTATAAAAATGCATACTTTGAAGCAAGAAAGGAGGTCTGTGGAGGAATACTTGATGGAATTCGAAAATCTAGCCATGGTGTGTGGGCTAGAGGAGAAAGAAGACCACAAGGTGGCTCGTTTTGTGGCTGGGTTAAATGACCCAATCAAGGAAAAGGTGGAATTACAACCCTATTGGAGCTTTGATGAGGTGTGTACAATAGCAACTAGGGTTGAAAGGCAAACACGTAAACCTAGAGGGATCTTTCGATCATTTGAAGCTAAAGGGGTGCGTGAGATGTCTAATATGAAGCCTAATCTCGAGAATTCCATAAAGCCACAATCTTTTGGGAGAGATAAGGGAGGAAGTTTGAGGCCCCCTATGGGAGATCAACGAACTTGCTTCAAATGTAAGGGACAAGGCCATATCCAACGGGATTGTCCCCATGCTAGGATTGCTACTACTCGGACTTGGGAGGAAGATGAAACCTTTGAAGAAGAGGAGCATGAGCTTGAAGAGGAAGAAGGTAACACATCTTTTGAAGTCCTAGAGGAGGATGTGGAGGAGGTGATGGCAGAAACTAGGGGATCTAGCCTAGTATTGCGAAGGGCATTACAATCCAAGTCCTTACCATTAGAGGAGAGCCAAAGGGAGAAAATCTTCCTCACAAGATGCAATGTCCAAGGAAGACTATGTGATGTGATTATAGATTCGGGGAGTTGCACTAACATGGTTTCTACACTCTTGGTGGACAAGTTGGAGGTGCCCACTCAAATCCATCCTCAACCATATAAGCTCCATTGGCTTAGCAATTCAAGTGACGTAAAGGTTAGTAAACAAGCATTGATTTCGTTCAAAATTGGCAATTATGAAGATCAAGTGCTTTGTGATGTTTGTCCCATGGATGCGTGTCATATTCTCTTGGGAAGACCTTGGCAATATGACAGATTTGTAAAGTTTGATGGAAGGACAAACATATATGTTGTGAGGAAGAACGCACAAGCCAAAGCATTTGCTTTGAAGCCTTTTATGGCACTAAAAACTCGTTCTAACAAAGATAATGGCAAGGGAGTGTTATTGGTGGATGGAAGGGAATTAGAGAAGGATGCGAAGGCCAAGGTTGACTATATGCAAAAGCTTCACACCCAAGTGAGAGCAAGAATTGAGAAGGTCAATGATATCTATAAGGCTAGAGCTAACAAACACAAGACTCAACATACTTACAAGGAGGGAGACTTGGTTTGGTTACACTTGAGGAAGGAAAGATTTCCTAATCGACATAAGAACAAGCTTATGCCTAGGTGTGATGGTCCATTCAAAATCATCAGTAAGGTGGGTGATTATGCATATAAGCTTCAGTTGTCTGGAGACTATGGAGTTCATGCCACATTCAATATAGGCGACTTAGCACCTTATGTGCCTGATGATCAACTTCGAAGTTTGAGGACAAACTCTTTTGAAGAAGAGGAGGATGATATGATAGAGGATGCCAAATTCAAAGGATTGGTTGAAGCTTTAAAGAAGAATGCTACCATGGGAGAGTTGTTGGCTTATGGAGACACGAATCTTCTAGCCATCAAAGGGGAACATTTGCATGTGCATGATAACATGCAAATGTAAATGAGGATTGGTGGACATAGGGAATAAGTTGGTTTTACCTATGAGTTTTCTCCCATTTCATTTGATAGGGTTTTTCTCATTTTAGGCATAGGTGTGTTTTGAACTTTCCATTTTCAGATTTTATGATTCTATAATGTGTGGAAGCCATGGAGGTGATGATTGATGGAAGGCCTTGATCAAAAGCTAAAATCTTGGAGTAATTTTCGAAGATTGAAAATTTTGACCAAGGAGGAAAATTTTAAGACAAGGGGAGGTGCTTGTTACATTGAGATGTGCTTATTACATCTTATCGGTGCTTTATTACGACTTAAGTGACATGGCAAGTGACATGGCATGGGTATGGACGTGGCTACACACATGGCATTGGATATTTAGTGTTTTACTTTAAATAAAATAGGATTAGAGTAGTTAAATTGTAATATTATCTTTTTAGGTAGGATAAGATTCTAATTAAGATAAGATAGTGTTAGAGTTTTAGTAGGATTATGTAATAAATAGGTGGCATTATCCTATTGGTTATTAGGAGTCCTTTTAGAAGTAGGAGGCCTAGTCATAATATGATTGAAACTCTCAAGCTATGGGTATAAATAGATGTGCACCCAAGCTTGGAAAAATCAGATTTGGAGATTCTTTTCTATATATTCTTCAATAAACTTAGAGAGTTTGTTGTTTTTCTTTGTGTGTAACAAAGAGTTGTGAATTGGTGCTTAAAGCTTTAGATTCACGTGAGGAAGTGTAGGAATTGAGGGTGCTTTGCTTTAATCAATTCTTAAACTTTCGCCCTAGATTTTAAACCTTTGGTGCGTAGCTTTAGAGGGTTTTCTATCTAGTTCTATCACTTTTGTGTGGATTAAGGTTTCAATACCTAGATTCACATCACCTTGGTTATTTTGATTACCAAAACTACCATGTTAATTATAGGGCCCTTGGGGATTTTGGTCCCTTTAGTTCCTATTCCCCCATTGGTTTTGTTGCTGGTAATCGAAATCATTACCCCTTTGATTAAAATTGTTCCCTCGTTGATTTGGTGGTAAATATCTATTATTGTCATTCCTAGGTCTATTATCATAGGACAAAGCATTGACATGTTCATTTTCAGCTTCACTACCATCATTACCATTAGATTGGAAATGGGAATCAAAATTACAGGCAGAAGTATCATGGTCATAAGACCCACAGTTTTCACAAAATATACATCCAGCAGGCATATTATTAAGAGCAGAATTAGAAATCATACCTCTCCCCTTAGATTGGGAGGGAAGATCTTGTAGTGGCGCGGTATCAAGCTTGGCCTTAATTGACGCCATCTCTTTCTCGAGGTTCGTCATCTGCGATGTCAGGTTGCTAATGGTATTGAGGTGGTCTACTGAGTAGGGCGCCCCTCCACTCTTTTTCGTTGCATCGCGCTCGCCATCCTGCCAATCCATGTGGTATCGTACCACATCTTCAATAATTTCAATCACTTGATCTTCTGTTTCTTTCATAATCGGGCCACCTGCTCCTGCATCCAAACTTGGCTTTCCTTGAGGACTCAATCCTCCATAGAAAATTTGCAGCACTTGATAAGTTAGAATTCCATGGTGAGGGCATTCTCGTTGGTACTCCTTGTACCTCTCCCATGCATCGTATATCGTTTCTCCACCTCTCTGGCGAAAACCCTGAATCAAGGCTCTAGCATTTGCTCTCTTCTTTTGAGAATAGAATCTCCCCAAGAATGCTATGGTTACTTCATCCCATGTGTGTAAGGAGTTTGGCTTGACCTCCTTTTCTAACCACTCTAGAGCTCTCCCGATCAATGAAAATAGGAACAGCTTCAATCGAACAAATTCTTATGAAACTCCATTCACTTTGATTGTATTGCAGTACTTCTCGAATCCGTTCAAATGGGCGAGGGGGCTTTCATGCTTTGCTCCACTGAACTGTCGACGTTCAATCAATGTTATCATAGCTGGCCTGATTTCGAAATCATTTGCAGGGGTAGTTGGTGGAGCGATTCCACTTGAAGCTCTATAAGCACCAGGAGTACCCATCTCCTTAAGGGGTCTTGGTGTACTATCGGTCATTGTATCTATTGGTTGTGCAGTCGAAACGGAAACTCTCCTAGGTGAAGTTGAGGATCTTGAATGAGATCTCCTTCTCTGCCTTAAATAAGTGCGATCGATCTCAGGATCATAAGGCACTAACTCACGGTGACAGTTCCTGCACATAAACACACTCAACAAATGCGATTAGTAGCAGGGCTACAAGTGTAACAAAAAAAAAGAAAAATATTTTTGTGTTTATTTTTTAGAAACAGACTCAAGCAGTTATATAACAATTAAACAGAACCGTTCCCCGGTAACGACGCCATTTTGACAGGCATTAAATTCGTCGTTACAATCCAACACTTAATCAAACAATATTTGTACAAACACCTCACTTAACAAGTGCAATGGTAAGCAAAGGTTCAGTCCATGAGGAACGGGATTCAATCGCTATAGAACTGTGACGCTTAAGCTGAATCGAAATCTAAAGTGAGAGGTGTCAAAAACTAACTATTTCTAAAGGTGGGTATCAATTAACTAAGGCACTAGGGAAACGGGATTCACGTAACACAACGATAATCGGGCAAATAGGGACGAACATGGATTCACGAATTGCAAAGACTATACGCAAAATCAACATCACACGATACCAAAACAACTTAAATCACTAAGCCTAGATCCCTCATTAACTTAGCAACAAAGATACATAATCATATCAAAATAAGTTATAGAATACTAAATTCACGCTCCCTAATCGAATCGAATATCCTATGCTGTCAAGGTCAATAATCTAGGTTGATCACTCCTATCATGAGAAACCTAACAAGCAATTCCATACAATCACATTTAATCACAATTCAATCATGGATTTTCAAACTCTAAATCGCATAATTATCATTGGGTTGGGTTTCACCCGAACCCTAGCAATTAAACTACTCACGCATCATAGCTAAAGACAAGAATTTAAAATCTAGGGTTTCTAAAATATTAAACCTGAGTAATGAAATTAAGAATCAATTATCAAGCTTTATCAAAGTAATTGCAGAATTTAAAGATTAAGAGAAGAGTACTCTATTGGAGATGAATCGTTGATCGGTTACAAAGTGCGGAAAATTGAAATCTTCTATTAGCAATCTATGAAAGTCGAACGTCTACCCTTGTACTCTCCCCAAAACCTCTCTATCACCTATGTTGTGTAGAATAATAATAGTCATCCCCCCCCCTCGCCGAAAGAAATAACCACTATATATATAGTCTTTTAAAAATAGAGATCACGCGGAATTGTCTTCAGAGATTCGGCACGGGCGTGCCAGTGTTGGCACGGGCGTGCCAAACTGTCTGTCTTTCTTCTGGGCTTGTGGCACGGGAGTGTCACATGGGGATAAGGCATGCCAAGGGACGGCATGGGCGTGCCACACCTGGCACGAGCGTGTTGGCTGGGCAGGGGGTCTCTGGGCGTGTAGCACGGGAGTGTCAGACGGGGATGAGTCGTGCCAAGGAATAGCACGGGCCTGTCACACCTGGCACAGGCGTGCACTACTCCAGTGAGTCTACCTTCACTTTCTGCCTCACTTACACAGGCGTGCCACTTTTGGCACGGCCGTGCAAAGCCTTTAGGGGAGCTTATTGGCTTCTAGGCTTGCCAAACAACCTTCAATTGTCCCGTCCTTTTGGTTAAGTCTCGGAATGGCTCCAACGAGTCCGTGTCTATCTGAAATTGAGACCAAAACACCAATATACCTGTGAAGCATGATAGAATTCATAGAATAAGCGGAAATAGAGCAATAACCATACAAAATGGCTCCGAAGAGTCGGTTTTTGGACACTAAATCACCTAAAATCCATGCACTAAAGTACGCTATCAATGCCACATACAAAATCTATGCTCACACTTCTTGAACACATTATTCACCGCAATCTTCATTACTGGATCTTGATCTAAAATTAAACATGAAGGCTCCTTAAGATCCATTGCTTTCAAAAACATTCTAAAAAGCCATTCAAAAGATATTACATCTTCTTTGGCTATAAACCCAGCATTAAAGGTAACACATCTCTTATGGTGATCAACCCCTGTGAAAAGCCCAAATACCATATTATACCTGATATTGCCATTACTTAAAATGGTAGAGTTAATCCACAACATTGGCACAAAGAATAATAGAAAATATATTTAGAACAATAGAGCAACTATTTAGAATATCATTTTGAAAATTTTAGAATAATCAACTTCACATTTAAGTCATATGGTTAAACTATATACTAGAACCTTATAAAATTACTCTTACTATTTATTTGAAACAACAAGTCTAATTTTAAAACAAGAAAACCAAATAATATTTAGAACAATAAAATATTTGTTAGTTTGATAAGTGGTATCAAATGAAACCATATCCCCAAAAAAATTATAGTTTTTCCTACCTATAAGATCGACCTATAAAGCCCTACATAGGCAATTATCATCATCAATATGATAATCGAAGAAAAACTACAACAATTCAACTTTTTCCTCTTGAAATTATCCACAAAAATTTGCACATCTGCCCCTTCAATGTACGCCTTTAAATCCCTATAAATATTTTTGAAATCACACTTAGATCCACTTGTATTCTTATAACCACCAACTTATTCTTTTATCATTCTAAATGTTTTCACGAGTCCAATGTTAACTTTTACAAATTTACTTTAGAACAATATGATACAATTTACTTTAGAACAATACAATGTAACTTTAGAATACTAGTATATACCTTTAGAATACTATAATATAATTTTAGAACAATTTATTAAATACTTCAAACAATTTCATATATACTAGATAAGAATAAAATTAATATTTAGATTACTAAATCAATATGTTAATACTTTACAACAACATAAAAATTATTAAAAATTACCTTCGAATTATCAATAATCTTCTTCTTGTGTAAAATGCTCAAATTTCTCCTTACTTTTTGAAAATGTACAGAATTAGAAGAATAGAGAGAATGGCTATGTCCTTCTTTGATATTTAATAAAACATAACCCCCATCATCGCAAACCTTCAACATAATTCATGCCTTGCATCCAACATGAGTGACCAATCTTCTTCTAGCAACACAGTTTTATCTTCATCTTCATATTCAATTCCCATATCTTGCATATTACTCTTTTTGTTAGACTTACATCCATCTTTATTACACGCATAATATTGGAAACTAACAATGCCATTCTTCCTTCTTTTTGTAGTAGATTTTCTAATGTTAAAACTAATAGCAGTTGTATATGCATCAATCCTTGAGAATTTCATGCCCACAAAAGGTTTTACCTCGCTAGAGCAACATGGAATCCATACTTTTGACCTTCCAGACGTACGTATAGGTACCACTCCAGATGTATTACCCTATTTTCATTAGAAACACTACAATTCTCTTACCAATGCCTATAAAAACCATAATAGCTGAACAATTTCCAATTTGTGATGATGGTGGTTATGTTATAACCAATTTCCAAGAAGGACATTCTCATCCACTTTATTCCCATAAGTTTCTACATTTTCTAAAAGTAAGAAGAAATTGGAGCATTTTGCACAAGAAGGTAATAATTGATGATTCTAAGGTACCTTTTGTATTGTTGCAAAGTGTGATTGTATTGGTATAATTATTAGGATTATTGTTCTAAATTAAACTATTTATTCTAAATAAAATATTGTAATTAATCTTTATTATTATTGAATTGTTTCAAAGAGTAATTTAATGTTTTCTTTTTTACTATAATGGTTTAAAGTATGGATATATTGAGTTTATTATTAATTATTAGCTGTATTATTATGTTTTTTTTATAATAATTTTACTTTGTTTTCTTAGGTTAATGTGGGTCTTGTGAAAACATATAGAATTATGAAAGAATATGTAGAGGGTTATGAAAATGTTGGTACCTCTAAGTACAAATTCAAAATATTTCATAGCGATTTAAAGACATATATTAAAGGGTCAAATGCCTAAGTATTAGTGGATAATTTCCATAGACAAAGACTTATGGACTCGTTGGTGATATGGTATCATTTAACACTACTTATCAGACTAATAGGTATGTCTTAATTTTATAACACTTCTTTGTTTTAGAACATTGATTTCTATTTTTAGAACAACAAAACATTTAATACCAAAGTTACATGGGTTAAAACATACATAGTTAAATATAGAATAATAGTATAATAATTTAGAACAATAGCTATTAATTATATAATAATAAAAATATAACTTAAAACAATAGGAATATTGTTCATAACATTAGATATATTATTATGAATAGCCGAAATATAATTCACAATAGTCTTAATATAGTTTATAACAATAGTATTGTAATTCAGTAAATGGGTCACAAAGAGCCTATTTATTTAGTTACATATTAGGATCTAGAAAAGAAGATAACTGTAAATAATTTTTTCAGAAATGTGAGCATAGGTTTTTTATGTGGTACATTATGATAAAAATGAAATATAAAATATGAAGAAATATTACTTAGGAGACTGATTTTTTGAAGAGGATAAGTGATTGTGTTTGAAATTTGGAGATTAACCCAAAAGTATTTGAAGAGAAATAGAATTATGTTTATTGAGTTTCATTTATAAGATCATGAATGGCTTTGTTTAATGTATAAATTGAAAATAATGTGAATTCTAGCCTATTTTAGATATTTATTCATGGGTGGTATTATGAGAACTACATCTAGGTTAAAAAGGAGAATAATTTCTTTTTTTATTGGAAATACACATGTATCACTTACAGAGTTTTTAATGAGAATTAAAAGTGTCATGGATACACAAAGACACAGTCAAGGATAAATTGGTAATGACTCTCAACACAAGCATCTGGAGTGTAAGAAACCAATGGATATTAAAAGACATGGTTATGAGGTGTATACCATTTATGTTTTCTATGATTTCCAAGATGAAGTGTATAGTTATTGTTATGAATGTGGTGTGGAAGAGTTAAAGAAAGAAAATGGGTTGTAGAGTGCAAAAGTGATTAAAGGTATTAGGAGAACAAGTAATGAAGTTATCGTGGATTATAGCAATTTTGAAACAAGCTAGTCTTGTAAGTTCTCCCTATTGATGAAGTTTAATTCACCATTGTACAAATCCTTATTCCATTCATAAAAAACAATAATATAATACATTAGAATGATTGAATATATATATTAGAAAAAATAAACAAATATTTATAACAATATATTATATAATAGAACAATAAGGCTATAGTTTAAAATAATAGTATAGAATATTAGAATAATATATGTTAATTTTCAGATCAATAATGTTATATTTTACAATAATAGAAATGTAGTTTATAATAATAATAATAAAATAGTACAAAACAATATAACCTAATGTTTAGAACCAAAATTTAAGTTAAGAACAATATAAACATTTAGTTATAGAGTTCTTATCAATTATTACACAGTTTAGAACAATAGTAAAATAGTTATGAACAATAGTAATAATAATTAGTATAATAAGTTTATAGTTAATAACAATAATTACATAATTTAGTGTAATAGCAATAGAGTTAAGATCATTAGTTGAATGGTCTAGAACAATAGTTATATAGTTTGATACAATAGAATTATAATTTAGAACAATAGTTATACAATGTTGAACAATAGTTAAATATGTAAGAATAATAGATATATCATTCTAAACAATAGTATTAATATTCAGAACAATAAGACTATTGTCCAAAACATATAGTACCCAACTTAAAAGATGTATATGTTAAAACATTAGTTATATAACTCATAACAATAGTTATATATTTCGGAGTAATTGATATTTTTTCAAAACAATGTTACAATTATTTTCACCAATGGGAGTTTAATATATAACAATGGAAATAAAGTTAAAGCATTATTTCTTGGTCAATTTGAAAATACATATTCTGCAACCCTTCTATGTGCTGCATCCAATCTTTTCTCTCATTCTTGTTCAGCCTCTTTTCAATCAAATTGTTTGATAATATTTTTATTAGAGTTGAGGACAAATATGAATGTATTATCAGCATATAATTATTATAATATCTTACCCTTTCTTTGTAATGCCTTTAACAATGGACTGTGTTAATTGATGTAAATGCTCCTCAATATCCTCCTTCCCTTGTTGGAGTGTTTGTTGTTGTTGAGGAGTAGGGCATGTAGCATCCTCTTGTGGAAGGACTCTATGAGGAGTTTGTAGTATTTGTTGAGGAAAAGAGGTTGCATCAGCCTCTTGTTCTATAATTGAAGGTGGAGGGGGTTGGGTTTCAAGTAATGGTGGGTATGGTAGCAAGCCTTGTGATCTTGAGAATATATTAAAATTTAGGAGAGTAAAATCATGGGATCAATAGTTTCATTGCTTATGTTATTTATTGACAATTGGCCCACACTTTCCCCATTAAATAATTTAGCTCTGCCAGAAATAATGGTTCACCAAACAATTGTTGGTCTTAGCTAAGAATTGTTGGATTATTGATGCGTTCTTGGCTCATCGTTTATTTCTTTGAAGTATAATTATTCCAAATGTTGTCAATGAGATTATTTATTTCCTCTTGTATAGAAATCTTTTCAAGTAAGGCATTTGCTTTGTAAATCATTGAATAAATCTTATTGACGTTAGAAGCAAGACTCTTAGCTAATTTATCAAAATTGTCTAAGTAAACCTTTGAAAAAAAAGAGAATTAGTAATAAGATATAGAAAAGGAGAACATAATAATAGAATAACAGTATTTTAGTTTAAATAATATAGAACAATATATATAAACATTAGAATAATAGATATTAAATTTAGAACAGTAGGTATATAGTGTAGAACAATAACTATATACTTTTGAGTAATAACACTACTATTATAGTACAGTAGCTACATAATTATATACCAATACAAACAATAGTTAAGAACAATAGTATCATATGTTAGAACAATAGTGTTATTTGTTAGAATAATAGTGTTAAATTTTAAATCAACGTTAGATTAGTTCAAAACTATTGCATTATATATTTAGAACAATAGGGTTACATTATAGTACACCATTATATATTTAAAAATAATAGTATAGTGAGGTTAAACTTTTGAACAATAGTATTATAGTATTAAACTTAAGAAGAATAGTATTATAGTTTTAGAATAATCATCATTATGTTTGCAGATGCAAATGTGTTTGATGTTGAAGGTTCAGATTCACCTTCTTTGGTACTCATCCTCTCAAATACAATTCCCTTTCCATACCTTCTCTTTAATTCAATCTTCATTTTAGATTGAATATATTCTTTTACGAAACAGATATCAGAGGTAATTATCATGGTGTGTCAACGTCTCCTCTTTTGAGTGTATCAAAGTAGAAAATCTGCGATTGAATAAACATTAGAACTATAGAACATAAAAACATTAGACTATTAACATTATAATAAAAAATTCAAAATAATATTCTAAATAAATAGAATAATAGAATCAAAAGTTTTGAACAATATACTAAATAAATAGAACAATATACTTAAAAATTTAGAGTAATAAAAGAACAAAATAGTATAAGAACTTTAAAATATTAGACTTAATTGGCTAGAACAATAAAATCATAAGTTTAAATCAATATAGTAAATAAATAAAACAATATAATCAAAAGTTTTGAATAATATACTAAATAACTAGAACAATAGACTGAAAAGTTAAGAACAATATAAAAACAAAAAAGTACAACTAGTGACCAAATTAGAATAATAGAGGAAATATTTGGAACAATAGAACAAGGATTCTAGAACTAAAATAATAGAATTTAGAACATTAGAACAAAACTTCAGACCATTAGAACAATAGAAAGTACATTCAAGCATTAGTAACTTAATTTAGAACTAATGATGTAATTTTTAGAGCAATCAGGTTAGGCTTTAGAACAAAAGTGCTAAATTTTAGAAAAATAGAAATAACAAATTTTAAGCTTTTAATTACCATAAAAAATGGTAGTGGACTAGTAAAAAAAAGAAGATCCATGTTGACATTAAGTAATAGATCATAACATGTAATTGTATGTGAAAGCACAACAATAAAATGTGTTAAAATTGATGATGTCTTTGCAACAGTGTAAGAATTTGAAGTTTATAACTTGGTTTGTTGTTGATCTACCACAACAATTGATGGAAACTACTATAAAATTCCATAAGAACTAATCACACACTACAATTTTTTTCAGCACCTCTTTTGTACTTATAAAAATTGAATTGTTAGGACTAACCTAAAGATGTTGTTGACAAGGTTTTTCTGACTCACCCTACCTTTGAGCTTTTTACTGAGTCTTAATGATTACCCCCTCCTTGGCCTTTTTATTCCAATCCCCCAAACTTTCCCTGCCCCCGACCTTACTAATGCGCAATTTTTAAAACCTCCTACTCCCCCTGTCCCCCACCTACTTATTCTCCTTCTCCTCAAGAACATATCCCCCTACTCACTTCTTCTCTTGCTCCTCTTGAACAATATGCTACATCTTCTACTTTTACCTATGACCATGCACTACAAGAGAAAATACACCAATTGACACAATCAATTATTCAAGATATTGAAAAGGAAAGGTAATCACACTTTTCTAACCTTTAGTTCTATTGCTTTTATTTTTTGTTCTAAAGATATGTTCTATTGTTCTAGACTTTTTCTTAATTGTTCTAAATGTTTCTCCTATTTTTCTAAAAATTTGTTTTATTATTCTAAATATTTGTTCTATTGTTCTACATGCTTATTCTATTGTTCTAAAGATCTGTCCTATTGTTTTGAAGATCATTTTTATAGTTCTAAATGTTTGTTTATTGTTCTAAAGATCTATTATATTGTTCTAAGGATATGTTCTATTATTCTAAATGTTTTTTTATTGTTTTAAATGTTTTTTCTATTGTTTTAAATGTTTGTTCTATTGCTCTAACTTTAGTTTTACTCGTTTTAAATTTTGTGTGTATGTTCTAAACATCTATTCATATGTGCTAAAAAATTTTATATTATGCCAACTTATATTTTAATGTTGTAAACCATTAAAATTATATTTCGATGTTCTAAACTTATATTTTAATGTTTTTAAGCAATTTTAAGTTCTAAGCAAGATGTTGTGGTCGGGTTGAATGAAAAAGAACCACAACAATGAGAAAAAGATGTCCTTAGAACATTTCTTTGTATTGCACTCTCCATTCATGGTCTAAAATGAAACTAATTGGAAAAGAGTAGATGCTTCACAATTAAGGGTTGTTGAATATGTATTTTCAAAGGGACCCTTAAGGTATAGATTTTCTAAACATTAATACTAATGTTCCAAAATTCCTATCAATTGTTCTAAACATATAATATAATGTTCTAATTTTAAATATTAATGTTCTTACATTCAACTACTGTTCTGAACTTCTACATTTTATCCCCTTCAATAAAAGCATTGAGTTATACAATGATAATCAAACCTAGATTAGCAGGGAAGATGTATTGTCACTTATAGAAGATTATTTGATCATGAATAACATCGTTGATTCATGGGGCTTATATACTAAACGTTCTAAATAAAAGGATAAACCCTGAATGAAAGAACATATTTTTTTGCACCTCTGAGAATTGGATAAATTATTTTTATAATGTTATAAATTGTTCTAAAGTTTAATTCTAATCTTCTTTTCTATTGGTCTAAATGTTGTTCTAAATTATTTTTTAATTTTCTAAATCTATTGTTATAATGTTCTAAATTATTGTTCTAAACTACTGTTAGCATGTTCTAAACTATTATTTTAATGTTATAAACTTTTGTATACTACAGATCATACTCTCTAGTGATAGGTATTTCCCTAAGTCAACTAATTTTGAAGAAAGATACATGGCCTTCAAATCAAAAATGGAAGATGAGATGAAACACTCTAATGTCATTACCTTTGACAAAATGCATTTAGTAAGTGAATAATTTTGAAATTACATAATTTCCTTTCCATGTTACTAAAAGTATAAACTCAATATAACCTTATGAATGGATACATTTTCAGGTGTTCTTCCTCGTACCAGCCTTTGAACCCTATTAACTGTTTTGTTTTAATTTCATAGCAAAAAGCATTAAGGTGATTGATAACAGATTCTAGGAGACAAGATTCTCATTTTCATCAAAATAAAAGAACTACCCTAAGATAATGGTAACTATACACTAAAATCTATTCGATTGTTTTATTGTTTTATTGTTCTAACTATACATTAAAAGCTTTTGTTCTATTGTTCTAAATTATTTTCCTAATATTCTAAACATTTATCCTATTGTTCTAAATACATATTCTATTGTTATAGTGTTCTAAACTACTATTGCATTGTTCTAAACTTTTGTTTCAATGTTTCAAACTTAGGTTCTAATGTTCTAACCTTAATACTCATCTTTTTTATAACACAGTCAAAAGCCTTTGCAAGGCTTTTTACAAAGAAATAAATAGGGAATGGTAAACTCGTCTCTACTTTCAAAACATCATTGAAAAATTGAAATGGAAGGACCACAAAAATGAAAATGATTGTGGAGTGTTCTTCATCAAGCACATGGAAACGTATCAAGTTTAGAGTGATTTACAATAGGACATAGGAGTAGAATCTACCGATATAAGTTACTAGCTTCTTTAATAAACTAAGTGCTTTGAATTATTTAAATTTCCTTTCATACACATTAATTTTCTTTCATTTCTTATTTCATTCTGAAATGATTAAAAAACTACGTATTGAATATTATGGAAGAATCTTGATGAGCAATGAGAATCAAGTGCAAAATAAAGTAATTTCTAAATCAAAGGGGTGGGCAAAGGATCAACTAAAGCAGTAAGAGAAATCGTGACTTAGCATGGGGCTAACTAAAGCATTTATTTAAATTTCAATGAACTCTATGAGAAATAGTACTAACATTATATTACTCTGTGCATATTTGAATTAACTTTAGTTTTTAATTGTTAAAATATTAGTCTTCATCATGTTCAAACTTTTAAACATGTCAATACTTGTCAACACTATTGTATTATTGTCCTATTGTTCTAACTTTCTATTGTTCTATATGTTTTGAATTTCTAAACTACCATTCTATTCTAAATCTCATCTTCCATTCTAACCTATTACTCTAAACTTCTTTTCTAATATTCTAAATTTCTATTACAATATTCTAATCTTCTCTTCACATGTTCTAAACGTCTTTTCTGATTTTCAAACTTCTATTTTAATATTCTATTCTAGTTAAACTATTGTTCTAACCTATTGTACTAGTGTTCTAAACTTTTATTCTATTGTCCTAAATTTCTATGACAATGTTCTAAATTTTATCAAATGTTCTAAACATCTTTCATGATTTTCTAAACTTGTATATTAAGATTCTAAACTATTAAAAGTATTGTTTAAACATATTGTACTGTTGTTCTAAATTTCTTTTATAATGTTCTAAACTTATATTTATATAAACATCTTTTTTTACTAGACATAAATGGATAATTTTTGAACATTAAACCAAAAACTTTTATACAATTCAATAGTTGTATCATAAAAGGTTATTTGGACAAATTCAGATATCATGGTATCTAACTTCCCCACACCCTCGACATAACCTTTTCCTCTTTAGACATTACTTAATTGTTTTCTCCTTATCGCCGTTTAATCTTTTCAATGTAACCCTATTCTAGTTTTAGTTCACACTATGTACTACAGTCCCTTTATTTTTCGACATTTTAGGAGTTCTAGCCAATATTTCACAAGGAGTTTTAAACTTAGTTAGTAACTTAAGAACTTGGGAATTATTATGCCCATTCTCACTCTAATCTGCAAAACTTTTTTTCGCTTCCAACCTCAACTTGAACTCTTGTAGATATTTAACAAAGTCACCCATATCTTCATTATTCACTTCAACCAAACTCACACAACTATAAATCTCAAACCAAAAAAATCATTCAATTGATAATGAATCTCAACACAAGCATCTGAAGTGTAAGAAACCAATGGATATTAAAAGACATGGTTCTGAGGTGTATACCATTTAAGTTTTCTATGATTTCCACAATGAAGTGTATAATAATTGTTATGAATGTGGTGTGCAAGGGTTAAAGAAAGAAAATGGGTTGTAGAGTGAAAAAGTGATTAAAGGTATTAGGAGAACAAGTTATGAAGTGATCGTGGATTCTAGCAATTTTGAAACAAGCTAGTCTTGTAAGTTATCCCTATTGATGAAGTTTAATTCACCATTGTACAAATCCTTATTCCATTCATAAAAAACAATAATATAATAAATTAGAATGATTGAATATATCTATTAGAACAAATAAACAAATATTTATAACAATATATTATATAATAGAACAATAGGGCTATAGTTTAGAACAATAGTATAGAATATTAGAATAATATATGTTAATTTTCAGATCAATAATGTTATATTTTAGAATAATAGAAATGTAGTTTAGAATAATAATAAAATAGTACAAAACAATATAACCTAATGTTTAGAACCAAAATTTAAAGTTAAGAACAATATAAACATTTAGTTATATAGTTTTTATCAATTATTACATAGTTTAGAACAATAGTAAAATAGTTATGAACAATAGTAATAATAATTAGTATAATAAGTTTATAGTTAAAAACAATAATTACATAATTTAGTGTAATAACAATAGATTTAAGATCATTAGTTGAATGGTCTAGAACAATAGTTATATAGTTCGATACAATAGAATTATAATTTAGAACAATAGTTATACAATATTGAACAATAGTTAAATATGTAAGAATAATAGATATATCATTCTAAACAATAGTATTAATATTCAGAACAATAAGACTATTGCCCAAAACATATAGTACCCAACTTAAAAGATGTATATGTTAAGACATTAGTTATATAATTCATAATAATAGTTATATATTTCAGAGTAATTGGTATTTTTTCAAAACAATGTAACAATTTTTTTCAGCAATGGGAGTTTAATATATAACAATGGAAATAAAGTTAGAGAATTATTTCTGGGTCCATTTGAAAATACATATTCTGTAACCCTTCTATGTGTTGCATCTAATCTTTTCTCTCATTCTTGTTCAGCCTTTTTTCAATCAAATTTGAAGACTCCACCTTGATTATTAATGTTTTTATGTTTAATGATGGAAGCCAAAATACAAAGTCAAATAGAGTTGAAAACATGATGGAAACCAAAATGCATAGAGTTGACAATGTGTTGGAAGTAATGGAAGCTATAATGCAAAGCTTTATGCATTCTTTCAAAGGACGATAATAACTCTTGAGCCACGTCTTCAAAAGCTTCAGCCATGTCTTCAAAAGCTTGAGCCACGTCTCAAAACAGTCAGCAAAGTTCAAACACTTTGTCAAAGGATAAGAATCTTCTAATTGCCTAAATCTTGTGTTTTATCCTTTCGCTATTTCACTTATTTTATGCTCTAACCTAACTTATTTATACATGATTTTACTGTCAAAGATATCTCTTAATTTCAGCAAATAAGTGATGCACATATATGTTGTAGATTATTCAAGTTAATTTTAGTTATTACCAAAATTCAAGCATTGTGGTTATGGAAAATGAAATCTGTTTTGAAGCTTCAAGGTGCAGCAAATAAAGTGGAAATATTCTTGCTGTAAAATATTCAATGATATCAATCTTCAATAGCCAAAATGAATTATTCTCTACAACCATATTGGAGAAAATATTGCTGAAAGTATTAAAGGCAAATCATATTTTCATCAGCCTATTTTGAGCCTCCTTTCAACGGCATGAAATCAAGTTCAGTATATATTCCAAGCTTTGAAGCTGAAGAAAGGAAGTGAGACAACGTGAGACACAACGAAACAAAAAGTAAAGGGCAGAAGCTTTAATCGTGAATTTCAGTCACAAGCACATCAACAAAGCTTCATTATTTTCTCTTTAGTTCCATAAACTTTATCTTTTATTTAGATTGAGAGAAAATCAAAGTATAATCTCTTGAGTGTTTAAAAGAATATTTTGAGAGAGTGATATACTAAGAGTATACCCATAATACTCCAACGTATAGAAAAAGAGAGAGCTTTTTATTACTAGGATCTGAGATGCTAAAGTGTAGCTGGGGTGCTATGGAGTAGAAGATGGGGATTAAGATCTTCTAGGGTGCTTTAGGTCTCTAAGGGAAGTAATAAAAGAGCGAGTTAAATCCTAAGGGTTGGACAACCCTAGGCGGAGATGTAGGCAAATTAGTTGCCGAACTTCGTATCAAATCTCCGTGTTTTGTCTCATCTTATTTCTGACTTCATTGCTTACATTTTACGTTTGCTTCGCTCATCAATCAAAGTAGCGAACAGTTAAAGCCTGAGCAAAAGCCTTTGAAACCAATTTCAAGGCTTTGACATCCAATTTCAAAGATAAGCCTTAACGCTTATATTCCGCCTTTGATAGTCAGTTCAAGACCTTGAGATCCTGAACGCGAAAATCGGTTATACTCTATTCACCCCCCCTCTAGAGTATAATTAATCATATTCCATCTCCCTATTGATTCTTCAATTAGTATCAGAGCTAGACTCACAAGGAAAAGATTTAATCATCTGTGAGGAAAAATGAATTCAATAGGTGATGGTGGTTTTGCTCAAGGAAGGTCTACCAATCGCCCTCCTCTATTTTGTGGTAACAATTTTGCCCATTGGCGTTCATTGATGCAAATGTTTGTTATTGATCAAGATTTGGAACTCTGGGATATTATCAAGAAAGTTCCTAGGGTTCCAATGAAGACTAATGAAAGCGGCATAATGGTTCCTAAAGAAGATGATGATTTTACTCAATCAGATTTGGAAAGTGTTGCTAAAAACTATCGTGCCATGAACCTTCTCTACTGTGGTTTAGATGCAAATGAATTTAATAGAGTTTCTTCATGCAAAAGTGCTAAAGAGATATGGGATAAATTGGTGGTCACATATGAAGGAACGAGTCAAGTCAAAGAAAGCAAGATAAGCATCTTCCTTCGACAATATGAGTTGTTCAAAATGACGCCTAATGAAACCGTGAAAGAAATGTTCACAAGATTCACCCAAATAGTGAACAATCTGGATTCTCTTGGTAAGGTATTCAAAAATGAAGAAAAGGTAAGAAAGATTCTACGGTGTCTTCCAAAATCAAAATGGGGTCCGAAGGTAACCGCGATAGAAGAAGCTCAAAATTTGAGAACCTTGCCTTTGGATGATCTTCTTGGAAAATTGATCACACATGAGATGTCTCTTAATGAAGAAGATGGTGAACCAGCATCTTCAACCAAAAACTTAGCACTCAAAGCAAAGAGAGAAGAAGCTACAACGGACAATGAAGATAATGATGATAGTGATGATGAAGATCCATTTGCACTCATCGCTAGAAGTCTTGCCAAGATTCTGAAAATGAAGAAGAATTTCTCAAGAGGCAGAGACTATCATTCACATAAATATAAAGGTAAGTCATCCAACTCAATGAATAAAGTTAATACACTAACATGCTATGAGTGTGGTGAAACAGATCACTTAGTGAAAGATTGCCCTTAATGAAAGAAGAAGCCTTTCTACAAAAAGGATTATAAGAGGAAAGCTATGGTTGCTTCATGGAGTGATTCAGATTCATCTAGTGACTCAGAAGATGAACAAGCAAACCTATGTCTTATGGCAAATCATGATGATGCAAAGAAAGAACATCTTGAGGTAATGGTGAAAAATTTAATCTCAAGTCCAATTGATGTTTTATCTAAATTCTTGCAAAATATGATTATAAATGAAGAGAGTTTGATTCTTGAATCCAAGATTCTCAAGGAGAAGCTAAACCAACAGGTAAGTATTTCTAAAAGTCTCGCTAAGGAACTAACTGATCTCAAAGCCTCTCAGTCAGCTCTTAAACTCAGGGTTCAAGCCTCAGAGTCATCCTTTGACACCTAGGTCAAGGCCTTGAAAACTGAAAACACTATTTTAAAATGAAAGCTCACCTCTTTGAGTTATTGTAATGATAACTTGGAGAAGGAAAGAAGCTACTGGTTGGGAAGTGTAGAGAGCAACATAATTCCTTGGTTAGATTTGCTCACTCTGAATCTACTCTTGAAAAAATTCTAGGTGAGCACCAATCATCCTTGAATAAAAGCGGTCTTGGTTATAACAAAAATTCTCCAAATAAAACCATGACCATGTTTGTAAAAGCAAAGGATAATTGGCGAACACCTACATGTTTTTACTGTTGCAAAAAGGGTCATATTAAGCTAACTTGTCCTTTTCGTAGGAATGACCCTCAAATTCTTAAAAATTCATTTCCTATTTTTCTTCGAGACCAGATCAAGCAAGTATGGGTTCCTAAAGGGACTAGACCACCTAACATGGTCCATCCCGATTATGAATCTAAATTTGCAATTTAGTCTAGTCGAAAGGATTGATGTTTTATTCTTTTGTAGGAAATCACCAAGAGCAAAGATTATAAGTGGATTCTAGATAGTGGATGCTCACGGCACATGAGTGGGAAGTCCTCTTTATTTTCAATGATCAAAGAGCAATCTGCTGGAACAATTACACTTGGTGATAAAGGAAAGTGTAGAATAATTGGTATTGGAAAAGTTGGAGATAATGCATCAAACACCATTGATGATGTGTACCTAGTTGAAGGTCTTAAATACAACTTGCTTAGCATCTCTCAATTATGCGATAAAGGTAATAAAGTCAAGAAGAAAAATGCGAGGTACAAAGAAAGGTGGATGGTAAAATTATTTTAATTGTTCCTCGTTGCAATAATGTTTATGCTTTTCATACTAACCAAGTTGCAAGTACTAGCTTAAAATGTCTTAAGGCCTTGACCAGCAACTCAAGGCTTTGGCACAGAAGGTTAGGTCATATTAATATGCATACCATGAAGAAGCTTTTCTCAAAGGACTTAGTACGTGGACTACCAAAGTTAGATTTCAAAGAAAAAGAGCTTTGCAAAGCATGTGCAAGAGGTAAACAAACAAAAGGATCCTTCAAAGCCAAAAAGGTTATAAGTACCTCTCGCCCAATAGAGCTTCTACACATAGATTTATGTGGTCCTATGCGTGTTAAATCGCCTAAAGGTAAACAATACATCCTTGTTGTTGTTGATGATTTTTCCCGTTTTACTTGGATTTCATTTTTGCGTGAAAAATCAGAGGCTTTACTAGAGTTTTCAAAAATTTGCAAAGAATTACAAACATTAAAAAACCTACCCATAGTTGCTGTGAGAAGCGATCATGGTAGAGAGTTTGATCAACTAAAGTTTGATAACTTTTGTGCTAAATATGGTATTTCTCACAATTTTCAGCTCCCAAGACACCTCAACAAAATGGAGTTGTGGAACGAAAGAACCGCACTCTTGAGGATATGTCTAGAACAATGCTTTTGGAAAATGATTTGCCAAAATACTTTTGGGCAGAAGCAGTTAATACAACAAACTATATTTTAAACCGTTGTTTGATTCGCCCAATTTTGAAGAAAACTCTTTACAAATTGTTTAAAGGTAAAAAGCCTAATATTTCCTATTTCAAACCTTTTGGATGTATGTGCTTTGTTCATAATAATGACAAAGATAACCTTGGTAAATTTGATGCACATAGTGATGAAGCAATTCTGTTAGGTTACTCCTTGAATTCTAAAGCTTATAGAGTTTTCAATAAGCGTACTAAAGTTGTTGAAGAAAGTATACATGTGATCTTTGATGAAACCGAGAATGGTATCTTGAGTGATGGTTTTACAGGTTTAAACTTGAATAAGCATGAAGGATATTCATTTGAGACAGAAGGAGAAGAAAGTTCGTCAGATAATGAAATGGAGAAATCTGCCCAGAATATGCAAGAGCCAATTTTAGACGCAGATGAATTAGATCAAAGACTTAACCAGCAGCCTCAAGATCTTGAAACTCCATCTCAAAGTCTTGAACAGACGAACAATATTCTACTAGAAGCCACTCCAGGGCCTTCAAACCCATCTCAAGGCCTTGAAAGGATACTTCATGAAACTACATCAGCTCCTTTGATGCTGCCACGAAAGTTCAAATACTCCTCATCTCATCCAACAAACAATATAATTTCAGATTCAAAAGCTGGTATACAAACACGCTCTGATGTTAAAAATTTGTGTGTATTTCACGCTTTTGTTTCTCTTGTAGAACCGAAGAATATCAATGAAGCACTTCAAGAGCCCGATTGGATTTTAGCTATGCAAAGTGAGCTAAATGAATTCGAAAGAAATAAAGTGTGGACACTCACACCAAGACCAAAGGATCATTCAACTATTGGAACAAGGTGGGTGTTCAGAAATAAGCTTGATGAGAATGGAAAGATAGTGAGGAACAAAGTAAGAATAGTAGCCCAAGGTTATAATCAAGAAGAAGGGATAGATTATGAAGAGACATTCGCTCCCGTGGCTAGAATGAAGGCTATTCGAATGCTCCTTGCCTTTGCTTCCTTTATGCAAATTAAGTTATTTCAAATGGATGTCAAATGTGCATTCTTGAATGGTTATTTACAAGAAGAAGTATATGTTGCTCAACCCCCCGGTTTCGAAAATGAGAAATTTCCAAATCATGTTTTTAAACTTGACAAAGCGCTCTATGGTTTGAAACAAGCTCCAAGGGCTTGGTATGAGCGTCTTTCAAAATATCTTTTAGAAAATAATTTCAAAAGAGGGTTGATTGACAAAACTCTTTTTGTGAAAACCAAAGGTAAAGATTTATTAATAGTTCAAGTTTATGTTGATGATATTCTTTTCGGTGCTACTAACGATTCCCTTTGCAAAGAATTTTCTAAGATTATGTGTAGGGAATTTGAGATGAGTTTAATGGGTGAGTTGAACTTCTTCCTTGGATTGCAAGTTAAACAAGAGAAAGGAGGTATATTTATAAATCAAAGCAAATATGCAAGAGATCTCCTTAAGAAGTACAATATGACTCAATCTAAAGAGGCTAAGACTCCTATGAGTTCGTCATTACTTTTAGATCAAGATGAAAATGGTAAGTCAGTAAATCAAAAGGAATATCGAGGTATGATTGGATCTCTTCTCTATCTCACGGCAAGTAGGCCAGATATTATGTTTAGTGTGTGTATGTGTGCTCGTTTTCAAGCTAACCTCAAAGAATCTCATTTGAGTGCAGTTAAGAGGATTTTACGCTATCTCAATGGGACAAAGGATTTTGGTCTTTGGTACCCTTGTAATAGTAACTTTGAACTTGTTGGATATTCAGATGCTGATTTTGCAGGTTATAAAGTGGATAGAAAAAGTACTTCAGGTTGCTGTCAATTCTTGGGATCATCTCTCATTAGTTGGCATTCAAAGAAACAAAATTCAGTGGCACTCTCTACTGCCGAAGCTGAATACATTGCAGCCGGTGCTTGTTGTTCACAAATTTTGTGGATATCTCAACAATTAAGAGACCTTGGGTTAGACTTCAAAGGCATACCTATTAAGTGTGACAACACGAGTGCTATAACCATAACGAAGAATCCAGCTCAGCACTCTCGACATCACTTCATACGTGATCATGTGGAGAAAGGAGACGTATCTATATCTTTTATTTCTACTGATTTGCAACTCGCTGACATCTTCACCAAGCCTTTGAGTGAAGAACGATTTAACTTTATTCATCTTGAGCTTGGAATGTTAAATGGGGAAGCATCCTCTTAGGGGGAGCTATTTGAGTAAGTTTTATGTAATTATTTTTGCACGTGTATGTCAAAGTCTTGACACTCTTGTCATTGCCTTGACGTACTGTCACTTTTTAATATTAATATTGGATCAAAATGTTTGGTACTTATCCTATAGATATTTATCAAATATTTATTAAATGATTTTTTTTAAATGTTTTGGATACATAAATTGCGGATGGATCTGTTGCTTTTGCTTTTAATGTTTTTAAAATCTCATTCCATTCGTTTTAAAGATTCTCATGGCCTTGAAGCTGTTTTCAAAGTTTTTCGAGTCTTTTATTTTAGCTTTCAAAGCCTTGACTGTTTGACCTTTTTAAGCAACGTCTTTTTGTTTTCATGTCTTTAAAGGTTTGACTGTTTTATATCTTGTTGTTATTTTGAACAAGTCTTCTTGTGATCCAACATTTATATTTTCCCACCTTGTCGGAAGACAAAAAGGGGGAGAGTATTTATGTATTATCTATTTAAAGGGGAGAATATTTTTTATGCATTTTATTCTTTGACGTTTGCATATAATGTTTTGTCTTCCATCAAGGGGGAGATTGAAGACTCCACCTTGATTACTAATATTTTTATGTTTAATGATGGAAGCCAAAATGCAAAGTCAAATAGAGTTGAAAACATGATGGAAACCAAAATGCATAGAGTTGACAATGTGTTGGAAGTAATGGAAGCTATAATGCAAAGCTTTATGCATTCTGTCAAAGGACGAGAATAACTCTTGAGCCACGTCTTCAAAAGCTTGAGCCACGTCTCAAAACAGTTAGCAAAGTTCAAACACTTTGTCAAAGGATAAGAATCTTCTAATTGCCTAAATCTTGTGTTTTATCCTTTCCCTATTTCACTTATTTTATGCTCAAACCTAACTTATTTATACATGATTTTACTGTCAAAGATATCTCTTAATTTCAGCAAATAAGTGATGCTCATATATGTTGAAGATTATTCAAGTTAATTTTGGTTATTACCAATTGTGGTTATGGAAAATGAAATCTGTTTTGAAGCTTCAAGGTGCAGCAAATAAAGTGGAAATATTCTTGCTGTAAAATATTCAATGATATCAATATTCAACAGCCAAAATGAATTATTCTCTACAACCATATTGGAGGAAATATTGCTAAAAGTATTGAAGGCAAATCATATTTTCAGCAGCCTATTTTGAGCCTCCTTTCAACGGCCTGAAATCAAGTTCAGTATATATTCTAAGCTTTGAAGCTGAAGAAAGGAAGTGAGACAACGTGAGACACAACGAAACAAAAAGTAAAGGGCAGAAGCTTTAATCGTGAATTTCAGTCACAAGCACATCAACAAAGCTTCATTATTTTCTCTCTAGTTCCATAAACTTTATCTTGTATTTAGATTGAGAGAAAATCAAAGTATAATCTCTTGAGTGTTTAAAAGAATATTTTGAGAGAGTGTTATACTAAGAGTATACCCATAATACTCAAACGTATAGAAAAAGAGAGAGCTTTTTATTACTAGGATCTGAGATGCTAAAGTGTAGCTGGGGTGCTATGGAGTAGAAGATGGAGATTAAGATCTTCTAGGGTGCTTTAGGTCTCTAAGGGAAGTAATAAAAGAGCGAGTTAAATCCTAAGGGTTGGACAACCCTAGGCGGAGATGTAGGCAAATTAGTTGCCGAACTTCGTATCAAATCTCCGTGTTTTGTCTCATCTTATTTCTATCTTCATTGCTTACATTTTATGTTTGCTTCCCTCATCAATCAAAGCAGCGAACAGTCAAATCCTGAGCAAAAGCCTTTGAAACCAATTTCAAGGCTTTGACATTCAGTTTCAAAGATAAGCCTTAACGCTTATATTCCGCCTTTGATAGTCAGTTCAAGACCTTGAGATCCTGAACGCAAAAATCGGTTATACTCTATTCACCCCCCCCCCCCCCCCCTCTAGAGTATAATTAATCATATTCCATCTCCCTATTGATTGTTCAAAATTATTTGATAATATTTTTATTAGAGTTGAGGACAAATATGAATGTATTATCAGCATATAATTATTATAATATCTTACCCTTTCTTTGTAATGCCTTTAACAATGGATTATGTTAATTGATGTAAATTCTCCTTAATATCCTCCTTCTCTTGATGGAGTGTTTGTTGTTGTTGAGGAGTAAGGGATGTAGCAACCTCTTGCGGAAGGAAAGTGTGAAAAATTTGTAGTATTTGTTGAGGAAAAGAGGTTGCATCAGCCTCTTGTTCTATAATTGAAGGTTGAGGGGGTTGGATTTCAAGCAATGGTGGGGATGGTAGCAAGCCTTGTGATCCTGAGAATATACTAAAATTTGGGAGGGTAAAATAATGGGATCAATAGTTTCATTGATTATGTTATTTATTGACAATTGGCCCATGCTTTCCCCATCAAATCATTTAGCTCTGCCAAAAATGATGGTTCACCAAACAAATGTTGGTCTTAGCTAAGAATTGTTGGACTATTGATGCGTTCTTGGCTCATCGTTTATTTCTTTGAAGTATAATTATTCCAAATGTTGTTAATGAGATTATTTATTTCCTCTTGTATAGAAATCTTTTCAAGTAAGGCATTTGCTTTGTAAATCATTGAATAAATCTTATTGACGTTAGAAGCAAAAGTCTTAGCCAATTCATCAATATTGTCTAAGTAAACCTTTGGAAAAAAAAAAGAGAATTAGTAATAAGATATAGAAAAGGAGAACATAATAATAGAATAACAGTATTTTAGTTTAAATAATATAGAACAATATATATATAAACATTAGAATAATAGATATTAAATTTAGAACAGTAGGTATATAGTGTAGAACAATAACTATATACTTTTGAGCAATAACACTACTATTATAGTACAGTGGCTACATAATTATATACCAATACAAACAATAGTTAAGAACAATAGTATCATATGTTAGAACAATAGTGTTATTTGTTAGAATAATAGTTTTAAGTTTTAAATCAACGTTAGATTAGTTCAAAACTATTGCATTATATATTTAGAACAATAGGGTTACGTTATAGTACACCATTGTGTATTTAAAAATAATAGTATAGTCAGGTTAAACTTTTGAACAATAGTGTAATAGATTAAAAAAAAATATAAAATTATAGAACAATAATCTTTATTTAAGAACAATAGTTTTATAGTATTAAACTTAAGAATAATAGTATTATAGTTTTAGAATAATCACCATTATGTTTGCATATGCAAATATGCTTGATGTTGAAGGTTCAGATTCACCTTCTTTGGTACTCATCCTCTCAAATACAATTCTCTTTCCATACCTTCTCTTTAGTTCAATCTTCATTTTAGATTGAATATGTTCTTTTATGAAAATGATATCAGAGGTAATTGTCTTGGTGTGTCAACGTTTCCTCTTTTAAGTCTATCAAAGTAGAAAATCTGCGATTGAATAATCATTAGAACTATAGAACATCAATACATTAGACTATTAACAATATAATAAAAATTTTAAAATAATATGCTAAATAAAAAGAATAATAGAATCAAAAGTTTTGAACAGTATACTAAATAAATAGAACAATATACTCAAAAATTTAGAGAAATAAAAGAACAAAATAGTATAAGAACTTTAAAACATTAGACTTAAATGGGTAGAACAATAAAATCAAAAGTTTAAATCAATATAGTAAATAAATAGAACAATATAATCAGAAGTCTTGAACAATATACTAAATAACTAGAACAATAGACTGAAAAGTTAAGAACAATATAAAAACAAAATAGTACAACTAGTGACCAAATCAGAATAATAAAGAAAATATTTGGAATAATAGAACAAGGATTCTAGAACTAAAATAATAGAATTTAGAACATTAGAACAAAACTTTAGACCATTAGAACAATAGAGAATACATTCAAGCATTAGTAACTTAATTTGGAACTAATGATGTAATTTTTAGAGCAATCAGGTTAGGCTTTAGAACAAAAATGCTAAATTTTAGAAAAATAGAAATAACAAATTTTAAGCTTTTAATTACCATACAAAATGGTAGTGGACCAGTAAAAAAAAGAAGATCCATGTTAATAGAACAATAGAACAATAGAGAATACATTCAAGCATTAGTAACTTAATTTGGAACTAATGATGTAATTTTTAGAGCAATCAGGTTAGGCTTTAGAACAAAAGTGCTAAATTTTAGAAAAATAGAAATAACAAATTTTAAGCTTTTAATTACCATACAAAATGGTAGTGGATCAGTAAAAAAAAGAAGATCCATGTTGACATTAAGTAATTGATCCTAACATGTGATTGTATGTGAAAGCACATCAATCAAACGTGTTAAAATTGCTGATGTCTTTGCAGCAGTGTAAGAATTTGAAGTTTAGATCTTGGGTTGTTGTTGATCTACCACAACAATTGATGGCAACTACTACAAAATTCCATAAGAACTAATCACTTTTTTTTCAACACCTCTTTTGTACTTATAAAAGTTGAATTGTTAGGACTAACCTACGGATGTTGTTGATAAGGTTTTTTTGACTCACCCTACCTTTGAGCTTTTTACTATGTCCTAATAATTACCCCCTCCTTGTCCTCTTATTCCAACCCCCCAAACTTTCCCTACCCCCAACCTCACTAATGCACAATTTTTAAAACCTCTTACTCCCCTTGTCCCCCACCTACTGATTCTCCTTCTCCTCAAGAACATATCCCCCTACTCACTTCTTCTCTTACTCCTCCTGAACAATATGCTACATCTTCTACTTTTACCTATGACCATGCACTGGAAGAGAAAATACACCAATTGACACAATCAATTATTTAAGATATTGAAAAGGAAAGGTAATCACACTTTTCTAACCTTTAGTTCTATTGCTTTTATATTTTGTTCTAAAGATATGTTCTACTGTTCTAGACTTTCGCTTAATTGTTCTAAATGTTTTTCCGATTGTTTTAAAAATTTGTTCTATTATTCTAAACATTTGTTCTATTGTTCTATATGCTTATTCTATTGTTCTAAAGATCTTTCCTATTGTTTTGAAGATCATTTTTATTGTTCTAAATGTTTGTTTATTGATCTAAACATTTGCTTTATTGTTCTAAAGATCTATTATATTGCTCTAAGGATCTGTTCTATTATTCTTAATGTTTGTTATATTGTTCTAAACATTTTTTCTATTGTTTTAAATGTTTGTTCTATTGTTCTAACCTTTAGTTTTACTGGTATTAAATTTTGTGTGTATGTTCTAAACATCTATTCATATGTGCTAAAAGTTTTTTTTTTGTGCCAACTTATATTTTAATGTTGTAAACCATTAAAATTATATTTTAACGTTCTAAACTTATATTTTAATGTTGTAAACCATTAAAATTATATTTTAACGTGCTAAACTTATATTTTAATGTTTTTAAGCAATTTTAAGTTCTAAGCAAGATGTTGTGGTCGGGTTGAATGAAAAAGAACCACAACAACAAGAAAAAAGATGTCCTTAGAACATTTCTTTGTATTGCGCTCTCCATTCATGGTCTAAAATGAAACTGATTGGAAAAGAGTCGATGCATCACAAATAAGGACTGTTGAATATGCATTTTCAAAGGAACCCTTAAGGTATAGATTTTCTAAACATTAATACTAATGTTCCAAAATTCCTATCTATTGTTTGAAACATATAATATAATGTTCTAATTTTAAATATTAATATTCTTACATTCAACTATTGTTCTGAACTTGTATATTTTATCCCCATGAATAAAAGCAAGGAGTTATACAATGATAATCAAACCTGGATTAGCAGGGAAGATGTATTGTAACTTTTAGAAGATTATTTGATCAAGAATAACATCGTTGATTCATGGGCTTATATAACAAATGTTTCAAATAAAAGGAGAAATCCTGAATCAAAGAACATATTTTTTTGCACCTCTGAGAATTGGATAAATTATTTTTATAATGTGATTGTATGTGAAAGCACATCAATCAAACCTATCAAAATTGCTGATGTCTTTGCAGCAGTATAAGAATTTGAAGTTTATAACTTGGTTTGTTGTTGATTTACCACAACAATTGATGGCAACTACTACAAAATTCCATAAGAACTATTCACACACTTTAATTTTTTTCAGCACCTCTTTTGTACTTATAAAAGTTGAATTTTTAGGACTTCCATTTGGTAGTCCAGACATCCATCTCCTCCTTTGCTAGAAACCCTAGGTTTCTTCATCTTCATTATTATTTAGGTCCTTTAAGACTACAATAATAAATAACATAATGATATTTTAGAAATAAAAATGGAATAATCTTAAAGAATAATGTTAGAACAATGGTAAAGAATTTATTTAGAAATATTTTGAAATAAAACTGGAATAATATTAAAGAATATTAGAAATATATTTTTGAACTTTAGATAGGTATATTAGAACATTCGTATACATTATAAAAAAGGAGTTTAATATGATTGTATATGTTATATTGTTCTTAAATCATTTCATCCACCATTCTTGATATGAAGGCTTTGTACTTGTCTTCAAATTTATCCGTTTCATGGAAGTACTTATCATTTCAGAGTATGATCTATTACAGGAAAATATTAGATATAATATTTGTATAACAAGCCACATAAGAAAAATAAGTCGTTTTAGTAGTATAGTTATTCACCCAATTTTCACTTAAGCAAAATAAATTTGTTCTTTGCTTCATGGCCTCTTCTTCTATTCATAATATTAAAAATACGTGCCCGTGAATCTACAACATTATTACAATAAAGTTGTTCCCTATAAGGGACAATATATCCTCCCTACTTATGAAGTTTAATTCATCATTATACAAATCCTCATATCATTCATGCAAAACAACAATATAATGCATTAGAATATCTGAATATATATATATATATATATATATATTAGAACAAATAAATAAACATTTATAACAATATATTATATAATAGAATAATAGAGAAATAGTTTAAAATAATAGTATAGAATACTAGACAATATATGTTAATTTTTAAATCAATAATGTTATATGTTAAAACAATAGAAATGTAATTTCGAACAAAAAAAGTA
Organism: Dysphania ambrosioides; assembly: GCA_026401315.1. Taxonomy (NCBI): domain Eukaryota; kingdom Viridiplantae; phylum Streptophyta; class Magnoliopsida; order Caryophyllales; family Amaranthaceae; genus Dysphania; species Dysphania ambrosioides. The sequence goes on from CM048666.1 coordinate 18,073,992, forward strand.
GTACAAAACAATATAACCTAAAGTTTAGAACAAAAACTTAAAGTGAAGAACAATAGAAACATTAATTAAATAGTTCTTATCAATTGTTATATAGTTTCAAAAATAGTAAAATACTTATGGACAATATTAATAATATTTAGAACAATAAGTTTATAGTTATTGATAATAATTACATAATTTAGTATAATAGAAATAGAGTTAAGATCATTAGTTGAATAGTTCAGTACAATAGTTATATAGTTTGGTACTATAGAATTATAATTTAGAATAATAGTTATATAATATTGAACAATAGTTAAATACCTAAGAATAATAGATATATCATTATAAACAATATTATTAATATTCAAAACAATAGGACTATTGTCCAAAACATATAGTACCCAACTTAAAAGATGTATATGCTAAGATCATTAGTTATAGAATTCATAACAATAGTTATATATTTTATAGTAGTTGATACTATTTCAAAACAATGTAACAATTATTTTAAACAATGGGGGTTTAATATATAACAATGGATATTACTTTTTGGGTCCACTTGAGAATGCATATTCTGCGATCCTTCTATGTGATGTATCCAATCTCTTAGACAATCTTTCACATTGAACCATGAATGGGGAGCGCAAGTACAAGAGAAGGTTTTCTGAGCATTTTTTCTCTCATCCTTGTTCAGCCTCTTTTTCAATCAAACTTGGAATATGAGTAAAAATATGAATGTATTATCAACATATAATTATTATAATATCCTACCCTTCCTTTATATTGTCTTTAACAATGGACTTTATTAATTGATGTAAATGCTCCTCAAAATCCTTCTCCTCTTGTTGGAGTTTGTTGTTGTTGTTGTTGTTGAGGAGTTGTGGATGCAGCAGCCTCTTTTAAATGGACTATAGAATGATGTATTAGAACAATATATATATATATATATATATACATATATATATATATTTATATATATATATATACATATATATATATTTATATATATATATATATATATTAGAACATTAGTATAACTTTTTGAACATTAGGCTGAAATATATTGGCTGAAGTTTAATGAAATAAAATTTTTAAATATAGTATAATACTTAGAATAATAAAATAATGTATTTAGAATATTAGAACTATAATACAAAACAATAGTTATATCTTTGAGAATAATAGGTATAGTTATGAGAACAATATACATTGTTCTAAATTTATGATATGATGTTACAGAGTTGCATTCTATTATTCCAAAGTTCATTTTAATTGTTCCAAAGTTTATTTTAATTATTCCAATTGTTTATGTTCCAAAGTTTATTTTATGTTCTAAAATTAGCTATATTGATTATTATTGAGATATTATAATTTTAAACTAAAGTATAATGTTTAGAACATTAGAATAATATTTTAGAATATTAGAACTATATTATAGAACTGTAGGTATATTTTTTATGACAATAGGTATAATATAGAATAGTAGGTATATTAATGAGAATAATATACATTGTTCTAAAATTATAATACGATATTCTGGAGTTGTATTCTAATATTCCAAAGTTTATTTCTATTGTTTGAATTTTTTATGTTCCATAATTCATTTAATGTTTTAAAACTTAATTTAGATATTGTGATTATTATGAAACGAAGTTTATATGTTTCTAATTCTCTTCGGTTTTTTTTAAGACATGAGCATTAATGAGGCCTATAGTGTCTCTAATTCAAATGAGGTTATTGCTCCTGAAGTAGAACCTGTATGTACTCTTGGAGAAACAAAATCATGATTAGAGTAATTGTGTGAGTTTGGCAGAAGGTAACAAAGAAGACTTGATTGATTTTATCAAGAATCTTCAAGTGTTTAGGTCAAGCTTGGAAGCCAAAAAAAGATCAAATTTGAATGAAGGTGAGAGTAACCACCCTAAAGATCAAGTTATTGGAATATTGATTAAATCTAGTAATCTTTCTTAAATTCTGATTAAACCTCCTAAGATTTCAAAAAATAAAGGGACTGATGTTTACATTGGAAGTGATTATTGTGGAGTGGGATCTTCTAAGAGATTCAAGAGTAAAAAAGAGAAAATAGTGCAGCAAATCTCAAAAGAAAAAAAGGTTATGTAGAGGATGCGGGGAACTTGGATATCATGATATCCAGAACTGTCCAAATAAAATTTTATAATTGTTACAATTATAATGACATAATTTATAAACTAATCACATATGACGATTACTTATATTTTAGAATAACCAAAATATATTTCTAAAATACCATAAACAAGCCAGAGTATAGTAGTATTAGATTTCAGAACAATATTATAACAATGGTATAATGATTTCGAAACAATATTATAACAATTTCAGAACAATGTTAGAATAATTTAGAACAATATTATTAAATACTTTGAATAATAGAAATATAGTACAGAACAATCGACATATAATATTCAGAACAATAGAAATATAGTACAAAATAGTAGGCACATAGTATAGAATACTAGAAATAAAGTATAGAACAATAGGTTCATAGTAGAGAATAATAGAAATATAGAATTTAGAATAATAGAAATATAGTATAGAACTAATAATGTTATACTTTAGAACAATAGAAATATAGTACATAATAATATTTCATAAAGTCTAGAATAATAGTTATATATATTAAAACAATAGTACAGAATAATAGCACATAGTTAGAACAATAGACATATACTATTCAGAATAATAGAAATATAGTACAGAACAATAGGCACATAAAATAGAACAACAGAAATATAGTCTAGAATAATAGGCACATAGTACAAAACATTATAAATATAGAATTCAAAGTAATGGAAATATAGTACAGAACTAATAATGTTATACTTTAGAACAATAGAAATATAGTACATAAAAATATTTCGTAATGTTTAGTACAATAGTTGTATATATTAAAATAATTTGTATACATAAATAGAACAATAGCTATATATTTTAGAACAATATAAACAATGATTGATAACTATTGAATTACGTTTTAGAACATTAAGATAATTAAGAATAATGTTATAGAATTCCAACATCAATAATATCATTGAATCAAACAATAGTATTAAATATTAGAATAATAGGTATGAACATTAAAACAACATGTATACATAATAGAACAAATCATAGAAACAATGCTCAAAACTATAGTATTATATTTTAGGACTTAGACAATATGTTAGAACAATAGGTATACATATTAGAGAAATAGATATGATTCTTAGAACTATGAACATCTATTTTAGAACATTAGAATAATATATTAGAATAATAGGTATAATTATAAAACAATGCTGATAATTTATAACATTAGGGTGTAATTTCAAAACAATAGTATCAAAGTTTTGGACATCAGTTTCATATTTTAGATCAATAGTTTTATAGTTAAAAACAATATACATAATAGTTGTAAAGTTGAGAACAATTGAATTATTTGTTAGAATAAGAAGTAAATAGTTTAGAACAATAACCTTATAATTTAGAACAATAAGGTTATAGTTTAGAACAACCACCTTATAGTTTAGAGTAATAACCTTATAATAATTACTATAACGTTTAATTCCTCTATTTCAAACATTAATCTAGTGTTTTAAGGATTAGTTCTACTGTTCTATTTTATTTTAATTTAATTACACTGTTACTAGATATCGTTAAATTATTCTAAACATTAATTCAGGTGTTCTTAAGATTAGTGATGTTATTTTAAACATTAATTTTGATATAAATTTTGTTCAAAACAATATTAAGGATCAAAACAATGGTTTTAATGTTCAATATTAGTAATGTTCAGAACAATGATATTAATGTTTATGAAATTGATAATAATGTTCAGAAAAATATTGTGTTTAAAAAAATATTGTGTTTAAAAAAATATTTTGGGACAATAGTACCAAAATTCTTAGAACAATTGATTAGGCATTTAGAACATTACGATATAAAAATTAGTACAATTGAACCAAATGTTCAGAACAATAATGATAGACATCGAAAAATATGTCTTAATGTAATGAATAGAGAGAATATTTGGGACAATATACCAATGATTTAGAAAAGTAATATTAACCTCTGAACAAAAGACTTTAAATTTAGAACAACTACACAAGACTTGAGAACATTGGTCCAGTAAATTTTAAATTGATTTGAAGTTTGAAAGAGGGGCTGAAGCAAGGTATGATTTCAAAACTTGATAATAATATGAAAGTTTTGTACCAAAAATAATAATAATATGGAAGCTTGATTAACAAAAATTAAAAGGTTAAGAATAGAATTGATAGTGAGGGCGAAAATTAAGGTAATTTTAAAAATTAGAATAAAGCTGCATTTAATACGTTTATTAGTTTTAACAATTAGCCAGTAATTTCATTAATGTCATTTGTTGATCAATGCTCTAAACCGTAGAATTTTAGAATTTAATAGCTAAAGATGGGTTCTCACATATAAGAAGTTAAAATATATTAGGGGTTTCTTACTGAAACTCATCCACACATATATATATATATATATATATATATATATATATATATATATATATATATATATATATATATATATATATATACACACACACACACACACACACACACACACACACACACACACACACACATACACACACACACACACACACACACACACACAAATATATATACATATATATATATACATATATATATATACATATATATATATATATATATATATATATATATATATATATAGGGTCGGGTTCTGGTGAGAACCCTTCAATATATAAGAACTCCATGTTATATAAGAACCCATCTTCAGCCTTAAAATAAGAAAATCTAACGGTTTGAATGATTTGTCTTTAAAATGGCTTAATTTAATTTTTGGCCAGTTACCGTATTTTAAGCAACCTCAATCTAATTTTTAGACTTCCTTTCCTTTTTGCAAGACTGGTCAGATACCATATATGTTGAATCTTTTAATTCCAAACATAGATAATATTATAAGCCAATTAATGGTAATTATTTTCATTCATACATGGGATAAATGAAACATGCTTATTAATATATATCTAATGTTCTAAACTCATATGTAGTTGTTCTATTTGTTAATCGGTATGGTTGTATTATATGAACACTTATGTTGTTGTTCGATATACAGTTGTTCTAAATTCATATGTAAGTGTTTCATATACGTATGCTGTTGTTCTAAACTCGTATGTAGTTATTATATGAACGTATATAGTTGTTCGAAACTCATATTGCTTTTATTCTGAACCCATTAACTACACTTCGAAATACATATGCAGTTGTTCGGTATGAAAGATTAATGCAGCTCCTTGTTAGAATCAGTGATCATGGAGTATAAAAGTGATGTTGTGCCATGTTTGGAGATTTTTATGGTTTTGGGGTTGCGGATGGAATAAATGGAAATCTAAGAATAAATTGGATGTATTATTGATATGTGTTTAGATAGAAAATACAATTCAAATCGGTATGGTTGTATTGATATGCTAGTTGGTTAAATGTGAGATGTTCTAAACTCATATGTAATTGTTCTATACACGTATCAAGTTGTTCCAATCTCACATATAGTTGTTCTATATTCATATGCAATTGTTCTAAAATCATATTTAATTGTTCTAAACCCATTAACCGCACTTTGACATACGTGTTCAGTTGTTCGATATGAAAGATTAATGCTTCCCCGCGTTAGAAACGGTGTTCATGGAGTATAAAAGTGATGTTGTGCCATGTTTGGAGATGTTTATGGTTTTGGGGTTGAGGATGGAATAGATGAAAATACAATACTAATCGATCTGGTTATATGGTTATGCTGATTGGATAAATATGAGTTGTTCTAAACTCATATATAGTTGTTTTATTCATGTATTCAGTTGTTATATATATCACATGTAGTTGTTCTATATATCATATGCAGGTGTTCAAATCAATTACCTATACTTCGACATACGTGTTCATTTGTTCGATATGGATCATTAAACACGCTGATGTGGTAATTAAATATAACCATTATTTAATTGAACGATATATATAAATCACGCTGATGGTAATTAAACTCATATCTAATTAACCTCATATTTGAACTCTATACACGATGATTGTAATTATACTCATATTTATTTGTTAAAAATCATGAGCTCATTATATTTATTTGTTATAAATCATGAACTCTAAAATTCTTAACTGATGTACTACACCTTTTACGTTTTGAGTATCATTGTTCTATATTATTGTTATGCATTAACATTGTATGATGTTCTAAATTCTTAACTTGATGTTCAAAATATTGGTATACACTGTTCTATTATTATTATCTTATGTACTCCACTAACGTTTTATTTTTTTAGTGATGATGTTCTAAAGCTTAAAACTAATGTTCTATTTTTTTGACTTGTTGTTCTGATTTAAAACAACAAGGTACATACTGATTTAAAATATTGGAATAATTTATATAATGAAATAATACGAACAAAATTATTGAAACCACTCGTAATTTGCAGTATTAGATCGAACATTGTATACTATTTCGAAACATATAACATACGCACTCGCAATCATGCACTTTATAAATAATCAAATACAACAATCTCTATACGGTGTAATATATGACTTAGAATATTAAATCAAATACGAGAAATAAAAAATGAATCAATTACCTTTATTTTCAATGCCAAAACAGCAAACTAAGCTTTGGGTATGAAATATTGCGAAAATACTGTTTTAAATAACTTCTTGAATAATTCGAACAATCGTTGAAATTATAAATATTTAAGAATATTAAGACTTGAAATTATAACAATCGTTGTCATGCACATCGATGTTCTAAGAACAACGTAAAATGTAGTGTTAAAATAATATTAGAACATTGGTACTAATATTTAAAACATTAAGTGTTTATAATTAGAAACACTCTATATATTATACCGAACATAAACGTTTATGAATAGGTCATTCGTTTTTAAAAACAATACGATAAGGTACTAAGTACTACGTTTTTAAAAAAATAACAAAAAAAATAAAGAAACTTTCCCTCTAAGTCCTGAGTGTGCCTAAAAATACGCAACACTCTGAAGAAACTGCTGCACCCTTTTAGCTTCCTATTTCAGAGTTGCAGTCTTTTCAATTTTTTCCAATCTTGTCAAAACCTCCAAACCGTCACTTTTCTCCATTAGAGCAACTGGAAAAGAAACCTAATACCTCTATTGAAAATATTTCGCCAAATTTTCTTTATTTCTAGCGACATTAAAAAATGGAGAAGACGACGAAAGGCATTAAGAAATTGAAAACTGTAAAAAAATCGATCGAATCAAAGAAGAAGAGCATTGAAAACCTGTTGTAAGTTTATTTATTCAGTTTTCTCGGAACATTACATCGTGGTGACTTAATTCTTACTCCTCTATAATTGTTGTCAGGCAAAGGATCAATGAAGATACCTCTCCTATTTTATCACTTCCACCAGTCGATGTAGCAATTGACGAACACGAAGAGTATGGTTTATTTATCGAAATATACTTCGTAATTTTAACTGTAAATTTATTATTATTATAATTTCTTATAGTGTTCTTGGATTTTACCGTGATGTTCAAACTTTTTTATAGGATGTTTTATTATGTATACATGTATATATAAATGTGCATAGACCTTTGAGTGAATTAGTGTTTTATTTAAGTGACTTATTGTTTTATTTAAGTGACTTATTGTTCTAAATTTGGAATAATGTTCTTCAAGAAACACCATATTTATAAACAACATTCGGATTTATGAATATAATGTTTTTAACCATTTCCAAGGGTTTTAGTTTTTAATTGGGTTATGTAAACCTATTGTTCTGTTTACATAACCTAATGTTTTATTTATTTAAACCTATTGTTCTGTTTATATAATCTAATGTTCTTTTTATGTAACCTAATGTTCTGTTTATATTGGGTTATATAAATCTATTGTTCAAGAATAGAACATTAGGTTATATAAACCTAATGTTCTGTTTATATAACCTAATGTTCTATTAATTTAAACCTATTGTTCGGTTTATATAACCTAATGTTCTTTTTATATAACCTAATGTTTTGTTTATAAGTGGGTTATATAAACCTATTGTTCTAAAATATAACAATATGTTATATAAACCTATTGTTCTTTTTATATAACCTAATGTTCTATTAATTTAACCAACTGTTCTATTATTATTATAACATACTAAAACCTAATGTTCTGTTATTGTATGATATACTGTTGTACTTTTTTATGTATATATTGTACTTTATTTCTTCCAATTGTTCTTATGATAATATCTTGTAATATTTTATAGTGTACCTTTGAAGAAAAAGAGTAAGAAAAACAGAAAGGAACATGCTATAGTTGTCCATCAAAGTCAGGGTAAACCCAAAAATATTGAAAAAGCAATTGTGAAAAAAAGGAAACAACTGGATATTGTTGAAATACAGTCCAAAGAGAAGAAAAGAAAAGAAGCTCATGATGCAACTGTATTGAATCAGAGAGTACCCCCAAAGCAATTTATGTCTGTTGTCTTGAAGGACATTCCTGAACAACACAAGGAAGCAATTAGAAGAATTGGATTTGGAGGATTCTTAACCCTGGACTTAGACTCTCACAAATCTGGATTCTGTGCTGAGTTGATCAATAGCTTTGACCCTGATAGGTCAACACTAGTACTATCACAAGGGAGAGAAATACCATTGATTGCTGATGATGTGCACATGGTATATGGATTACCCATTGGAGGTATGCTCATTAATGAGCAAATAGATGAGGATGAAGAAGCCCAAGCTTTTTTACAGAGATGGAGGACCATGTTTGGACTGAAGAATGGAAGTCCTAACAACTCAGCTCTGATTTCTGTAATTGAAGAGCAGAAGAGAGTTGATGTGTGTGATGAGTTCCTGATCAACTTTGTTGCTGCAGCAATAAATTGTTGTGTTAGGTCAACTGCAAATCAAGCTATTAACTTCAAATTTTTACATTGCTGCAAAGATGTCAGCAAAATTAACACTTTTGATTGGTTGCTTTCACTTACAAGCACATGCTTCGTTCAGTTTCTGAATGGCAAGAAGGTTCATCATTTTTTACAGGACCTCTACCATTTTTGATGGTAATAAATCATAAGATGTTACTGTGTTAAATTTATGATTTATTTGTTGTTCTAAATCATATTATTCTTTTTCTAAATCAGTGTACTAAATTTTAATGTCCTAAAAATGCAGATTTCATATTTTGATAGACTGCAAAGAGGAGATGTTCACCCCCCAAGAATGTTTCCTCTTATTTCTGTCTAGAATAAGGATCTAATCCAGTCCAGGATGAAGATTGAATTGAAGAGGGGCTTTGGTAAAGGAATTGTGCTTAACAGAATGAGCACAGAGGAAAATGTGACTGAACCTACAACATCAAAGGCCTCTGCAAACATGGTGGTATTCAACTTGTTGCACATCGTATTATTATAATTATTATAAATTAAATTTATAACCTATTGTTCCAAAAATATAGCCTAATATTCTAATATGATAATAAACTCTAATGCTCTGATTTAGCCTTCTACTTTTAGTAAATATAACTCTAATGTTCTGATATATCAATCTAGTGTTCAGATATACACTTCTATTGTTCTAAATTATTACTTTATAATAATATACATAACTGTTCTAAAAACCTAGTGATAAAAGTTATCTTGTATTCTTAATATCATATACCTATTGTTCTTAATAATTAATTTTTTGTTATGAGTTAAAGAATTTCATATAATCTTTGCTCTTTTTATTGTAAAATACACCTTAGTGTTATAGAATAATAAAAGCATTATAGATAAATGACATTGTTTTAAGAGGTTGACTTATTGTTCTAAATTATAACCTAAATGTTTTAAGAGGTTGACTTATTGTTTTAAGAGGTTGACTTATTGTTCTAAATTATAACCTATTTTTTCTAATACTTATTTTGCAAACTATTGTTCTGTAGGAGTATTTGGAAACTTTTGGTAAATTGGCTAAGACTATTGCTGTAAATGTCAACGAGATGTACACTTTGATTGACAAAGCTAGCACAATTTTTGAAGAAACATCATTACAGGAAGAGATGAATGTTTTAATTGATAATATTTGGAACAAATATTTATCAAAGAAGCCATCTATGACCCAGGAAGGAGACAAGGGTCCAACTATTCTTAGCCAAGACCAGCACTTGTTTGATGAACCATCATTTATGGCAGAGCTCAATGAGGTTATGGGGAAAGCATGGTCTAATCTTAAACAGAAAGACAAAGTAGAAGATACAATAGTTCCAGTGTCTTTCACTCCCCCTACTTTCAACATCTTCAATGATACACAACCACCCCAACCTAACCCCTCATCTCCCAAATTGCTACAATCCACCCCACAGCAACCATCCCCCCCATTACCACCATCCGAACCATTGCCCCTTTCTAAACCATTACAACACCCTCCTTCAAACCAATCCCCCCCCCCCCCTTGGCCACCCCAACAACACATGCATTGCCCAAAAATCCAACACCACCCCCATTGGCTGAGCCACACAAGAAGGATGGCTCCCATTTGCAAGAACAGGAATTAGAAGAGCATATACATCAATTGACTCAGTCAATTGTAAAAGGAATTGCAAAGGATAGGTTAGTTATTATAAATATGGTAAAGGTTTATAATGTATAATTGTTCTAAATAATTACCATTTATTCTTGAGCAGTTTTGATGAGGAGGAGCCTCAACAAATGCGTGAGAAAAGATCTAAGCATAGCCTTCCTTTGTACCTGCGCTCCCCTTTCATGGTGAACCATGAGAGAGTGTCCAAGAAATTGGACATTGCTCAAAGGAGGGCTGCAGAATATGCCTTCTCTGGTGGTCCAATAGAGTATGTTCCTTATGTTCTGATATATTATTATAGTGTTCATATATACACTTCTATTGTTCTAAATTATTACTTTATAATAATTTACATAACTGTTCTATAAATATATTATTGTTCTAAATGTTATAATGTATTGTTCTGAATGTTATAATGTGTTGTTATATGTTTATGATTTAATGTTCTTTGTGGACAAATATACTACGTATATATACACTATGTAGTATGACATTCAGAACAATGATGTGAGGATGTATAATATAACTATATAGTATCTATAATGTTCTAATGATTATAACTCATTATTATAATTTCCTGTTTAATTGTGGTGATCTAAATTCTCTCATTTTTGCATGGATGAAGTGAGGATTTATACAATGATGAATTAAATTTCATCAATAGGGACGACATAATGTCCCTTACAGAAAACAACTATATTACGAACAATATAGTTGATTCATGGGCACGTATTCTAAATGCTATGAGTAGAAGAAGAAGCCCAGAAGCAAAGAACAGATTCTTTTGCACAAGTGAATTATGGGTACATTCCTAATTTATTCTATACTAATTTATTTCTTTCAAAAGTATATCCTAACTAATATATATTATATTATATTATATTATATATATATATATACCACAACAGATAATTCTTTGCAGTAATACATACTTCAAAGAGAGCGATCCATTTGAAGACAGATACCTTGCCTTTAGATCTAGACTAGAGGATGAAATGAGGCACTCTCAAATCAGTTCTTTTGAAAAGGTTCAATTGGTATGTAATCCTATTGTTATGATTCACAGTACTATTGTTCTAAATGTTATTTTTTCTCATTTTGTAGTATATACTTATTCTAATGTTCTATTTTTTATTTCAGGTGTTCTTTCCAGTGTGTGCCTATGAGCACTATTACCTATTCTGTATTAATTTTTTAAATAAATTAGTTGAGGTGATTGACAATAGATTTCTTGAGAAGGGTGTGACGTTTATATCAAAATACAAACACTTTCCCTAGACAATGGTAATTTTCTTTATTATACAGTTAATGTTCTTCGTTAATGTTATATTTGTTATAATTAGATTATTCTAAATTATAATTATACATTAACTTAACATTAAATATCTCTATTGTTCTAAAGAGTAACTTTATTGTTCTAAAGTACAACTATAATGTACTAAAGAATAGCTATTTTTATTATTTATGACTCCATTGTTCTGATTTATTATTTTAGTGTTCTGATATATATTTCTAATGTTCTAATTCATTACTCTATAATTATATACCATAGTATTATTATTGTTTTATCCATAATGTGTCATATTACACTTATAATAACCAATCTCTAATATTTTAATTGGCAGATGAAGGCCTTCGCAAGATTTTTGAAGGAAAAAAAGATAGGTGATGGTGCTTTGGTATCCACATTTAAGGGTGCGTTGAAGAGGATGAAATGGAGGGACAACACCAACGTAAATGATTGCGGGGTGTTCATCATGAAGCACATGGAATCATACCAGGGCCAGAGTGATGAGCAATGGGATATTGGATTCCAACCAAATGATGTAAGATATAAATTCATATATAATTTCATTTTTGATGTCATACTTTATAATATATCAATTAATAATACTAGTTATTATTATTACAGGGCGAAGCATTGAAGAAATTACGAATTCAGTATTGTGCTAGAATATTATGCAGCAATGAAAACAAGCTTAAGGATGAATTACTATCAAAGGCAAAGGAATGGGCGAAGGAGCAGCTAAAGCAAAATTAGCCACATGTTTTGATTCTAATATTAGATTTAAGTGTTCGATGTTTGAAATGTTTACTATATTGTTCTAAATATGAATATACATTGTTAGATCAACTATTAACTGTTTGTTTGGAATTTAAGTATATATTGTTCGAAAGTATTAACTAATGTTTGAAACTACTAATTTATTGTTCTTAATTATATGAATATATTTCTATTCATTCTAAAGCTATTTATACTAATGTTCTAATCATATGCTAATGGTCTAAAGCTATTTCTACTGTCCTATTGTGTGAATATACTAATGTTCTAATTTGTGTGAAACTTTCCACCTACTGTTTAAATATATTTCTATTGTTTGAAATATTTAAAATATTTAAAATATATATCGAATGTATTGTACTTAGTGTTCAAAAATTAAAAGTATAGTATAAATATAATAGCTATTTATACGAATGTTCTAATCATATTAACGAGCTCTAATGTTCTAAAAACGATAGTGTTCTAACTATAGTACTATTGTTCTGATTCGTAATCTAATTGTTCTAAACAATGAATTATTTGTTCTGATTCATAATACTATTGTGGTGTTTCATTTTTATGCTGTTCTATGCAGTAACTCTATTGCTTTGATTCCAAATGTTAATGCTCTAAACCAAATCTCTAATGTTCTAACCCATGAATTACACGATCCTATATAGTTACTCTATTGCTTTTATTTCGTATGTTATTGTTCGAAGCCATAACAACTATGTTCTAAACTACGACTATATTGTTCTGATTATAATACTATGTTCTGATTAATAAACTAATGTTCTAAACCATGAATGTATTGCTCTGATTCATAATACTAGTGTGCTTATACATTTTTATACTATTCTATATAGTAACTATATTGCTTTGTTTTGGACTGTTAATGTTCTAAAATATAACACTAATGTTCTAACCCATGAATGTATTGTTCATATATAATACCATTAAAGAAAAACCCAATTGAACTACAAATTTATTTATTCTTTGATAAAAGTAACTATTGTTCAAAACTTGTTGTACTAATCTTATCCGGACAGTTTCGAACATCATGAAATCCAAGTGCACCACATCCTCTACATAACCTTTTCTTCCTTTTTGATTGCTCCACTGCTTTCTCCTTTTCACCTTTAAACCTCTTCGATGATCCAATGCATTGCTCATTACCACTATGAGTTCCAGTACCCTTATTTTTGGAAATCTTAGGAGGTTTAATAAGAATTTGTGAAGGAGTGCACGATCCAATCAATTTCTCGATAACTTGATCATTCGTATGAGCATTATAACTTGTATTCACATTATGTTCTTCACATCTCGACCTAAAGACCTGAAGATGTCTAACAAGATCAATTAAGCTATCTTCATTACCTTCAGCCAAACTTACGCAACTGTGAATCTCGGACCATAATTCATTCAACAAACCCTTCCTTTCAACACCAATTGAACAACTTCCCATCTCTTTCCCATCAAGATCAAACATTGGCTTCTGCATTGCCATGGTAGTCCACCTATTAACAACATATTGTTCAGGTATTCTTACAATGTTCTTGGCCTTCCATAACCATATCATATGCCTACATGGAATTCCTTGTCGATTAAACAACTTGCACGAGCAATTTGTTTCACAATTGTTAAGATTCATAAGAACTTTATAACTTCTTCTCCTATTACCTTCACTCACTTTTGCAACCTCCAATCCCTCTTCTTTCCTCAACTCTTCCACCCCACACTCATAACAAGCACTATACACTTCATCCTGAAAATCATAGAAAACATTAACAGTATACACCTCGGATCCATGTCTTTCAATCTCTATTTGTGTCTTGCATTCAGGATGCTTGTGTTGAGAATCATTGTCATTCTGTGCTTGAGTGTGCCTCTGAGCATCCATAGCACTTTCAAACCTCATCAAGAACTCTAAAAGGGAAACATGGGGATTGACAAAAGATGTGAAGAAATTGTTTTCACTTTCTGATCTTGATGTAGTTCTCATGATCCCACCCATAAATATATCTCTAAAATAAGCTGGAATCCACATCTTTCTCATTTCAAACATCACACAAAGCCATTCATGGTCTTCTAAATGGAACTCAACAAGCAACTTGTTCCATTTTTCCTCAAATTCTTTCGGTTCACTCTCCAAATTCCAAACACAATCACTTATTCTCTTTAAAAAATCAGTGTCTTGGATAATACTTCTTTCTATTTTATCAGGGATTTTCTTCATTATATGCCACATACAAAATCGATGTTCACACTTCTTAAATACATTATTCACAGCAATTTTCATTGCTGGATCTTGATCTGTAATTAAACAAGTTGGCTCATTTTGATCCATTGCTCTAAGGAAGGTTCTAAATAGCCATTCAAAAGAATTTACATCTTCCTTAGCTATAAACCCAGCAGCAAAAGTGATACATTTTTTATGATGGTCAACTCCTGTGAAAGGTCCAAACACCATGTTATACCTGTTATAGAACAATAACATTTATTTCTAATAAATTTCAGAACAGTCTAATATCTATTTAAAACAGTCACGCATATTGTGCCATATAAAGACTATATAGTTATTGTTATGATTTATAATTATAATGTACTGATTTATAAATCTATTATTCTAAATCATAAATACAATAACTTACCCTACTACGTAGTTAATTTTCTTTAGCACAGTAAGTTATATTAATGTTCTAAACCCAGTTCCAATTGTACTAAATTACTTGTACTAACGTTTAAAATGGGAACTGGATTGTTCTAATGTCATTCAATGAGAATTACATACCAATATATCATAACTACTCTAATGTTCTATAGTAAACCTATTGTTACTGACTTATAATTCAGTGATTCATTTTGTTATATTAATGTTCTTAATTATTATTCTATTGTTATGAATAATGATTATATTGTGCTAAAGTGATGATGTGCCATAACTTTATTGTTTATTAGCATTAGCTACATACCTGTTCGTCTGATACGTAGTGTCGAAAGATACCATATCCCCAAATAGTCCATAATTCTTCCTACAAATCGGGTCAGCCCATAATGCTCTACATAAACAATCATCATCATCAATTTGATAATCAAAGAAAAAAGCAGACCACATCAACTTCTTCTGTTTGAAATTATCTACAAACATTTGGGCATCTGACCCTTCAATATATGCCTTCAAATCCCTATGGAAATTTTTGAAATCACACTTCGAGGCACCAACATTCTCATACCCCCCAACATACTCTTTCATCATTCTAAATGTTTTTATAGGCCCCACATTTATCTGAAAAAACACAAGGAAAAATATAATGATTCAAACACTTAAAAAAATTTCAGAACAATCAAACACTTATTTAGAACAAATAACCAATTGAGTAAGAACATTAGACTATATACCTTGGAATTATCAACGATCATCTTTTTGTGCAAGATGCTCAAGTTTCTTCTTGATTTTTGGAAATGTTGATATATAGTAGAAATGAGTGCATGAGAGTGACCCTCTTGGAAATTCGATATAACATAAGAACCATCATCACAAATCTTCAATACAATTTGTGCCTTGCATCCAACACGAGTCACCAATCTCCTCCTAATGATCGAAACATCATCCATACCTTCTTTTAGTTTTCCCTTGTCTTGCACATCAAACTTCCGTTTACACCTATATCCGGCTTTATTACACACAAGATATTGGAAACTGATTACACCATTCTTCCTTCTTTTCGTAGTTGATTTTCTAGTATTAAACCCAGCTTCATTTGCATATGACTTATAAAATGAAATACCTTCTTCAACACTTGAGAATTTCATTCCAACATATGGTTTCACATCATTGGAACAATATGGTATCCAGGATTTGGTTCCACCTGGAGTGCATACAGGTATTACTCCAGGAGAAACGCTGTCATTTGAATTAGAAACACTACACTCCTCGTTGATGCTCATGGCTACAAAGAATATAATTAAGGACCGTTAAAATTATGTATTATTCTAAACTATAGTATACTGTGTTCTTTATGCATTAAACTGATGTTCTATAAATATTCAAACACTGAGTCACAAGGACAATATAATTCTAATGCAGAACAATTGAGTTATGATTTAGAACATTAATATTATTAAGTTGAATGTCGATACAGCGTGTGATCTGATACATGTTCTTACTATATAATACTAAATCAGAACAATATAGTTCTGATTTAAAACATTAGTTTAAATGGCCTATGGGTGAAGAATACTATATAATTCTAATGCGATCTTATACTTATACTCTTAAATGTTCTAAATAACTACTTAATGTTCTAACCATATCCATATTGTACAATTATTCATTTTATTATATTAATCTTCTTAACAATAAATCTATTATTCAAATATAATGATTGTATTGTTCTAAAGAACACCTCTATTGTACTGATTTATAGTGTTCTTATTTATAATTCTAATATTCTTAATTATCATTGTATTGTACTGATTTCTACTTCTATTGTTTAAAATCATAACTCTAATATAACATACTACACTACAGATCATTTACAATATCTGAAAGTATTAGCACATTTAAATTAGAACATTTACAACACAATACTATTACATATGATACAATAAGACGAACAACTTCTTAAAAACACACGAAATATTTTAGCATAATAGAGTTATTATTTTAGCATAAAATAGTTATTATTTAGAAAATTATATGCATTTCAAAGCGTGAATATAGAACATTTAGAACATTTAGAACATTTAGAACATTCAAAGTGGAATTCAGAACAATGGAATACTAATTTATAACAAGGTACATACTCATATTTATTTGTTAAAAATCATGAGCTCATTATATTTATTTGTTATAAATCATGAACTCTAAAATTCTGAACTGATGTACTACACCTTTTACGTTTTGAGTATCATTGTTCTATATTACTGTTATGCATTAACATTGTATGATGTTCTAAATTCTTAACTTGATGTTCAAAATATTATTATACACTGTTCTATTATTATTATCTTATGTACTCCAACGTTTTATTTTTTTAGTGATGATGTTCTAAAGCTTAAACCTAATGTTCTATTTTTTTGACTTGTTGTTCTGATTTAAAACAACAAGGTACATACTGATTTAAAACATTGGGATAATTTATATAATGAGATAAAACGAACAAAATTATTGAAACCACTCGTAATTTGCAGTATTAGATCGAACATTGTATACTATTTCGAAACATATAACATACGCACTCGCAATCATGCACTTTATAAATAATCAAATACAACAATCTCTATACGGTGTAATATATGACTTAGAATATTAAATCAAATACGAGAAGAAAAAAAAATGAATCAATTACCTTTATTTTCAATGCCAAAACAACAAACTAATCTTTGGGTATGAAATATAGCGAAACTACTGTTTTAAATAACTTCTTAAAAATTCGAATATTGACATGTGATTATAGAGTAAAATAGGAAAACTACTGTCCTTGAATTATGCGAATTTTAATGAAAACTACCCATAAATCACGGAAACAAATAAACTTCCATAACTTTCAAATCCGAATTTATTTTAATTACCAATTTGCCATTAAAGATTATTGAATCATAACCATTTATCTCACTTAAATCAATGGTAATAGATTGGTTCTTATATAACAAAGGTTCTTATATAACTAAGGGGTTCTCACATGATCCCATTTCTATATATACATATATATATATATATATATATATATATATATATATATATATATAGGGGCGAGTTCCAGTGAGAACCCCCTAATATATAAGAACTTTCTATATAAGAGAACCCATCTTTAGCCATCAAATTTCTAAATCCAACGGTTTAGATACATTTCACATTAAATAGCATAAATGTAATTATTGTAAAAATATTAATAACTAACAATTATATAAAACGTAACTTCCTTTTATTGTTTAAAATATGCCGTAATTTCCGCAACAATACCCAATTCTTATCATATCGATTTTCCGAATTCAATTTTTATTTGGGTGTAAATCTTCCAAATCATTATATGGTTGTCAAATAATAATCTCCCAAATTTTTCAACTATACTAATCTCTATAATCTTATATTCAAATAATTACTATTAATATTCTAGTATTGATTTATAATTCTGTTGTTCTAAATCATAAATCAATTATTCGAAACCATAACTCGATCTATTATTCTGATTTATAACTCTATTATACTTTTTTAGAATTTATTGTTCTAAACCATAACTCTACTATTCTGATTTATAATTCTAGTGTTCTGATTTAAAATCTATTATTCTAAATCAAAAAGCTATTATTTAAAATCTTAACTATATTATTTTGATTTATAATTCTAGTGTTCTGATTTATAATTCTATTATTCTAAATCATAAAGCTATTGTTCGAAACCATAACTCTATTATTCTGATTTATAATTCTAGTGTTTTGATTTATAATTATATTGTTCTAAATCATAAAGCTATTGTTTGAAACCATAACTCCATTATTCTGATTTATAACTCTATTGTAATGTTTTAGAATTTTATTATTCTAAACCATAACTCTACTATTTTGATTTATAATTCTAGTATTCTGATTTATAATTCTATTGTTCTAAATCATAAAGCTATTGTTCAAAACCATAACTCTATTATTCTGATTTATAATTCTAGTGTTTTGATTTATAATTATATTGTTCTAAATCATAAAGCTATTGTTTGAAACCATAACTCTATTATTCTGATTTATAACTCTATTGTATTGTTTTAGAATTTTATTGTTCTAAACCATAACTCTACTATTTTGATTTATAATTCTAGTGTTCTGATTTATAATTCTATTGTTCTAAATCATAAAACTATTGTTCGAAACCATAACTCTATTATTCTGATTTATAACTCTATTGTACTATTTTAGAATTTTATTGTTCTAAACCATAACTCTACTATTCTAATTTATAATTCTAGTGTTCTGATTTATAATTCTATTGTTCTAAATCATAAAGCTATTGTTCGAAACCATAACTCTATTGTTCTGATTTAGACTTCTAATGTTTTGATTTATAATTCTACTGTTCTATATCATAACTCTATAATAATTTACTATACTACTGTTTAAAATAAGCTAAACTAATGTTCTAAACATATAAACTATTGTTCAAATGCTATATATATATATATATATATATATATATATATATATATATATATATATATATATACTATCATTATGTTTTCATACAAAAAAATTAAAACAAACACTTGTAAATTAAAATATAATGATTCAACAAATCTATTGTTCTAAATCGATTGTTTTAATTTATAATTCTATTGTTCTAAATCATAAAGCTATTGTTCGAAACCATAACTCTATTGTTCTGATTTAGAATTCTAATATTCTAATTTATAATTCTACTGTTATAAATTATAACTCTATAATAACTTACTATACTACTATTTAGTAAGCTAAACTAATATTCTAAACATATAAACTATTGTTCAAATGCTATATACATTAAGGACCTAATATATATATATATATATATATATATATATATATATATATATATATATATATATATATATATATATATATATATATATGCCATCATTATGTTTGCATACAAAAAAAATTAAAACAAACACTTGTAAATTAAAATATAATGATTCAACAAATCTATTGTTCTAAATCTATTATTTTGATTTATAATTCTATTGTTCTAAATCAGCTATTGTTCGAAACCATAACTCTATTATTCTGATTTATAACTCTATTGTACTATTTTTGAATTTTATTGCTCTAAACCATAACTCTACTATTCTGATTTATAATTCTAGTGTTCTGATTTATAATTCTATTGTTCTAAATCATAAAGCTTTTGTTCAAAGTCTTAACTATATTATTCTGATTTATAATTCTAGTGTTCAGATTTATAATTCTATTGTTCTAAATCATAAAGCTATTGTTCGAAACCATAACTCTATTGTTCTAATTTAGAATTCTAATGTTCTGATTTATAATTCTACTGTTCTAAATCATAACTCTATAATAACTTACTATACTACTGCTCTAAGTAAGCTAAACTAATGTTCTAAACATATAAACTATTATTCAAATGCTATATATATTAAGGTCCTAATAATATATGTATATATATATTTATATTTATATACATGCTATCATTATGTTTGCATACAAAAAAATTAAAACCAACACATGTAAATTAAAATATAATGATTCAATAAATCTACTAATACTGAAATTTACTATCATATTCAATCATAAGCAAACATTATCTTCAAATTCAATCATAAACAAA
Source organism: Dysphania ambrosioides (assembly GCA_026401315.1). Lineage (NCBI taxonomy): Eukaryota > Viridiplantae > Streptophyta > Magnoliopsida > Caryophyllales > Amaranthaceae > Dysphania > Dysphania ambrosioides. Next base: position 18,094,947 of record CM048666.1, read on the forward strand.
CACGAAATAATATGGTTTTATATACGTATTATAGTATGGTATTACGACAAAAAATTTAAGAATCATTGCATTATTTTTTAACCACCACACAGCAAAAATGTTGATTGAAAGTGAAATATAGCAAAAGAGTAATTCGAATTTTCGTATTTGAATATGGAGTAAAATGAAAAGTATGCAACTTACTGATTTTTAGGAATGTAAACGGATATCTAGGTAACTACCCAATAATCATGAAAAAAAACTTCCTTAACTCCCAAATTTGACTTAAATAAATTACAACTTTGCCATAATATAGATTGAATCACATCCATCTAAATACACAAGATTAATAGTATTAGATTGGTTCTTATATAACAAAAGTTCTTATATAACTAAGGGGTTCTCATATGATCCCATTTCTATATATATATATATATATATATATATATATATATATATATATATATATAAATATATATATATATATACATATATATATATACATATATATATATATATACATATATATATACATATATATATATATATACATATATATATATATGTGTGTGTGTGTGTGTGTGTGTGTGTATTAAAGCTCATTTAGGCTCGTCGAGCCCTCGAGCTTAAATTGTTTGAGCTCGGCTCAACTTGGCTTGGGCTCACATAATTCCGAGTTTGAGCCAAGGTTAGGGCAATCCAATCCCATGGATCTCACTCGGCTTATATCCAACCCTAATTGTAAGAAGAGGCATCATGAATCATGAGAAACCATAACTAGAGCCAAGCCCCTTAGTGGACTCTTCTAGAGCAAGCTTTCACTAGTCAGGCAACCCATCACCCCGGCATGATAAAGACAAGGTTCACCTAAAGTGCTCCTATTCTGGTGGTACAAAACATACCAAGGATGGGTGCTTCAAACTAATTGGGTATCCCAAATGATGGCAAGATAGTAAAAAGAAAGGGACAAAACCAAGCATTGTAGTAAGTTGAGTAAGCAGCAATGACATAAAAGAAGAAGGGGAAGAGAAGAAGATGGAAACAACAATAGTCATTCAAAGTGGTGGATTAGGTAACTAGGGGGGTCTAGTCGTATGAAAACCCTACACACCAGTCTCTTTTTATACCTTCTATTACATGCTCTAGCCCACTTAATCCATTTCCTCTTACTTGGTCTAGCTCGCATATAATCACCACACAAGCCAGTCCATTTACTCCCTTAGAACTCACAAACTCTCTTGCTCCCTTATACGACATGGGATCAAATCAAATGCATAATCCTAAACTAGCCCAATTTCCTCACACAGGCCGAAACTTTATAACCTTGAGGCCTAAACAAATCATAGGAGCAGGACTTGTGACAGAAAATCTAGCCAAACATACTTAATGGATCTTTGACTATGGGGCAACTAATACTATTTCATATGACCCAAATGACTTCCAAATAATTGATGAAATGATAAAAACTCACATTCAAAAGGACTAGAAGTATTCATTTATACCCAAATTTAAATTTAAAAAAGGTCTATATGTCCTAAGACTATCTTATAAGCTCCTTTTAATTAGCCAAAATACAAAAGAATTAAATTACACCGTACTAATGTATCCATTTTTATCCTTGTATAGGATATTCATACCAAGAAGATATTTTACTGTGGTACTAAGCATAATGAACTCTTATATGTGGGGGAGGTGGCTCACCAAGGTAAAACAATGCTTGCTCATAGGAAGGTGGATTGATAATTATGGTTGTGGCACTAAAGGCTAGGTCATCTCTCTCCGAGGTACTTAGATCATTTATTTCTAGTTTTATCTAAACACAATAGAAACTTTACTTTTCAGAAATTTATTCAACCTAAGAGTTATAGATAGATGTTTCATCCTCATAACTCTAGTGTTCCTCTAATGTGTGGGTCCTGCCCCAAAAATTGGAGAAAATGAATTAGCTTATTTTTTGTGTTTATTGATGACTATACTTGAATGATAAAGCAACAGGCTATAGTTGAACATGGGTAACTTAAAGTCATTAAATTTATCATTTGAAGTATATAAGTCACTAAAAAAGACAACATGGTGTAGGAATTGGATGTCTTACTTTCTCAAATCTGATTTCGATAGCTTAGGGATTCCTGAAACGTTCATCTTGTTATGTTGGAGCATTTGGCTTCACAGAAATGACGTATGCATCAATTCCTCTACACATAACCCTACTACTGTCTTCACCATATTTAAAGAATGGAACTCTAGGAGAATGGTGAAGAATAACTCATTTGTTTCTCAAGATGTAACCCAACCCCCCCTTAGGTTATTCTGGTGTGGATGGTTTGGGAATTTTTAAGTAAGTCTCTGATTATTATCATTTGAAGTGTATGGGGCATGAAAGAAGGTGAAAATGATGAATCAAGGATGGCTTGTGGAAATAGGTATTGGTTGGGCTATCCTCAACACGGACAACAGAACGAAAGGAGGAGGAGAAAAGGTATGGGGGCATTCGGCACTTCATTCATAATTTATAGCAATACAAAAGGGAATGAATGAAGTAGACAAAAGAGGTGATGCCTGCTTAATACGTACAGACTATGTTGTGTTATCCAAATGCTCCGTGAACTTGCTAGAAGACCAAAGGAACTACGTCAAACATTGCTCGTGAGGCTTTATCGTTTGCTTTTTTCTCCTATTTTAAAGTTTCAAGAATCCTTATTGATAAGGCACATAAATTACCCATCATGCCTAGAAATGGGTCTGTCATTTAAGTTCTTTGTTTGTTAAACTACCAAAAAATAAATACAATAATTGAAAGAGATAAATGAAAATCAAACAAAACTAAAGAGGGAGACTACAAAAAATCCAATTAATGAAGACATAAAATGCAAAGTAAAATAAATTTAGATTAATAAAACACAATTTTGATATTTAAGTGACACAAACTAGTACATGATTATCACTCAAATTAAATTAAAGCATACAACAACACAAAGAAAATTAAAACAATAAAATGAATTTTCAATAAACATATCTATAATCTAATTATTGACAAATAGTTCCATCATCAAGTTATATATGAATTATTAATAGGTCATCAATCATCAATTTATATATGAATTTTTATAGGTCATTTTAGGTGCTAATTACATATAAAAGTATAATATTAAAAATTAATATCTCTCAAAATTTTATATTTGCAAATATAATTGTTATATACTATTACACCACATTCAATCAAGAACATAATATAATCAAAGCTAAGAATATCATGCATTATGTGTTAGAAATAATAGGTCATAATAATAAAAGTTAAGAAATGATCAACTATGAAGCATATAAATCCAAAATTCTATTATGACCACTTGTTTTGGCACGCAAAATCGCGATCTATAAAATTTTACACTCAAAACAAACAACCAATTTATTCTTTATAGATTTCGGATGTATTCCGAGGTTTTGAAAACTTCGGAGAGGCATATCTTTTAGCTCGATAGTCCGAACGGTGTATTTGAAACCCCCTATTTTTAGAAGTACTTCACAACCATATTGCCCTTTAGTGACCTCGGTGACATCTTATTTGAGATATTGAATTGGCTACGGGACTCTGAATGGGGCTTATAATATGTCTAAATGTGGTATTTTTTTCGAGATATACAGATCACAAATATCCTAAGGGGGATTTATCCACTTATTTACCCCAAAAAATGCCTCTAACACCATATAATCTCTAAAATTATAATTTTAATAGTTATTCCTTCATAAACATAACATGTAACATGCAAATCTGAACACAAAAGAGTTTTTCATCTTTACATTAATATTATAACAAGTTACGAAAAAAATTAAAAAAATATATATACTAGGGTTCAAGGAATATACGAACCTTTAGATTTTAACTTTAGAGTATGTAGACTTCTTAAAAATGGGAGAGATGAGTAAGCTTCCACACATTACGCCATATCCATGGAGGCACGAGTGAAAGAGAAGAGTAGGCTTCAAATTTCCTGAAGAAGAATGAATGAAGACTTTAGAAAGAAGTTAGGGTCATAAGTAGAAAATACAAGAGATTAGGAGTGGGCGATCTAAGTGTTTTGTGTATTTAGGGTTAGGAAAGTTGAGGTATATTTCAAATCATTAAATGCTTCAAATTGTATATAACTGCATCATTTGTACCGAAGCAATTAAATGATTTTCTACTAGTGGTTCTTCTTAGGGAGTTAAAGGAATCCTAGCATCAACATTTGCTCATCCACCCAATAAGAAAGCCCCTAACCTATTTTTGACAGAGAAAGGACTCATGGGAGTAAAGAGCTCTAACAGAAGAGTGGTTTGATGATGTGGATCGTTAAACATCGCCTGTGATTTTCCAGCTATCGCCCATATTTTATACGTAATTTACACATTCTTTATGATTTTTCCCTTATATATTATACACCTAATTTAACCTTATTTAAACATATGTAATAATTACTTAACGTTTTAGTTTACTAACCTAATTTAGTAATTTAATTTACTAATCTAATTTAACCTATTTACTAACCTAATTTAATAATTTGATTTACTAATCTAATTTAACCTATTTACTAACCTAAATTATTATTTATATAATGTTTAAATTTAATGACCTAATTTAATCAATTTACTCACCTAATTGTACTATTTTTTTTCTATCTCTTCTAAACCCATTTTTATCACTCTTTCAATACTTTTCCATCATTCACTCACTCAAACTCTCTTAAACATCTATTTCTCTCATAAGAAACCTCTTTTAAAAAACCAAATTTTTTTTCCAAAAATTCACCATGTCAAGAGCAGGCAAAGAACCAAGTCGAAACTTGAGTGGAAGAATAAGTAGAGTTGCCGGTAAAGCTCTAAGAGGATTAGCGGGTTCCTCACCCTACAAAGTATGTATTATTTTGTTTTTTTATCAATTTATGGTTCTTTATATGTATTATTTTGATTTTGAAGCAATTTGAAGTTATTTTTCATGGAGTATAATGATTTTTAGGAATATGTTGTTTGTTCTGCCATTGTTGATTTTGTTAATTTTGGTAATTTTGAGCTTGAGGAAGAAGATGAAAAAAAAATTATATGCATAGAATCGTGTAAAATACATGGTTCTACCCTATATAGAAACGCCCAAAATGGACGGTTCTACCATGGTAGAACCGCGTATTTTACACGGTTCCATGCATATATATATATATTTATTTAATTAAATTATTCGTTAATATTTATTAATCACTAGTAGAAAAATATCTATTTGCTATGGTTATTTAATCTTATTTGCTGTGGTTTTTTGGACGTAGCAATAAAAAAAGTATTTGCTGCGATTATTTCAACTAACCGCAATATTAATTAACATTATTTGCTGTGGTTTTTCCTTAATAACCAAAATATTTATTCTTAAAAATAAAAAAAATTAATTTTAAAATGTTATTTGCTGTGGTTTTTTATGAATATCGCAGCATTTATACGCTTTATTTGCTGCAGTTTTCTTAAATAACCGTAGCATTAACTCATTTAAAATAAAAAAAAAATTAAATTTATTCTGATCAATAAGTGCTGCGGTTATTTGATTGAACCACAACAAATAATATATATGAGTTGCAGTTTATTATAATAACCGCAGCAAATATGTGTTTTTTTTCCTGCTTTGCCACGATTTCTAAAAATTAGGGAGAGCCAATTAGTGCCATATATGTATGGAAATGAGTTTATTATGAGTTTATGCCAATGAATCTACAAAAATTAGGGAGTGCCAATTGCTACCATATATGTTATATGCCAATGAGTTATAAGCCAATGAGTTTATGCCAATGAATCTACATTATCTACAACTAACTAAATCCAATGAATTGTTATATATAAAAAGAATGTTTTAATCTAATGATAATACAAAAATTTAACCCAATGTATTTAAGTAAAAACAAAATCGAAGAAGAAGCTAGCTCTACCTATACATATTGTTCGGCCACAATAAAGTATTCCGCCCATATTTTCTTAATCTCCATCAGCTCTTAGGGTGAGTATGATGTTGTTCTTTGAATTGCCTGAAAGGGTAAGAAAAGATAGGTTTAGTATATCTAAAAAATGGGATACATAATTCCAAGCGTAAATTTCGGCAGAGTTTCCTCTGTAATTAGACCTATTTCCATTTTTTAAAGATACCTGTTTCCACAATGATTATAATCCAACACAATCCATCCAAAATTCACAACATAATTTTGTGTTCACATCACAATTATGTATTCTCAACACAATTTACAATACAATTCACAAATTAATTGTGTGTTCACAACACAATTCCCATACACAACACCTTCCATCCGTTATCGATGGTCTCGAGTAATCTATATCCTAGATCTCAAAAATAAATTACAGAGCTCATGAATAATACGTACCGTGGAAAGATCCTCACAAGTAGCATGGTTGTGGAGGATGTCAAACAAGTGACGCATAAGAAAGTAGCCACACTTAGTGTATTATTATTATTATTAATAATACATATTAATTAATTAATATTTAATATTACGTATAGTTGTAATTAAAATTTTGATTAAATTAGTTAATATTTTATTATGTACTAAGCATAACTAATTATTTAATATTTAATTAGTTAACAATAATACGTATTAATTAGATAATATTAGTAACTAGTCATATAATATTAATAGGTTTATATTAATAATAATACGTATAATTAGTCATAATTTTATTGTATTAATTACATTCTATATTTATTAATTATAATACTTGTAATATATTATTTTAATTATATTATATATTTAATAATAATAATATGTGTAATTAATTGTAATTTCATTGTATTAAATACATTCTAAATCTATTAATAATAATACTCGTAATTTATTATATTAAATACATTATTATTTATTATTAATAATATGTATAATTAGTCTTAATTCTACTATATTTAATATGTTTATATATATTAATAATAATACTTATGTCTGTATTAGTTAAATTTTGTTTAATTGTTAATAGTTAAATTATGTTTATATTAAATTAATATTAATTTGTATTTATTAATTACTTATTATTTATCATTAATATAATGGACTTGGTACTTGAAATCCATGGTGAGGATGATTCAGGTCCGAGACATCCTCGATACCGTGGTATCTCAGCTTTTGCACGTAGGGAGAGAGAGGGTGTATGGTTATAGCAGTTACATGAGGATCTGGTAGATGAGGCAAACGAGGATGATGATAATGATGATAATTACGTGATAGATGACGAGGATCAGGCTCAGGATGATGATGATATCCCGAACTATAATTTGGGTGGTGCTAGGGCTATGTTGGAGGAACAATTGGGTGATCAGTATGTTAGAGTCCACAAAGGCGTGGATGGTAAATTTACTAGTGCAATAGAATCAAGTTCTTCTTCAACTGTTTCTTGCCCGAGTAGTAAGAGGAAGAAGGGGGATGACTCTTGGATTGTGAATGGTGGAGTTCCTGGCAGCCCAATCGAAGGGAACATGATTCCTTGCTTTTTGGGTCACATTGCAACCAACATTTGGGTTGGGAAGGAAGGCACAAACGGTGTATTAAAGTGTTAAAACCATGACAAGATGTGCTCCCTTCTCGATAAATAGGCTCTTTCTACCGAACATTATGTTCGATCACATAGATGCGCCACTGCTATCTGTTTTGTGGAGCATTGGCAACCAGATTACAAATTCCTTCTATTTTCCGTTCGGTGAGATGACTATCTTACTGCATGACGTGGAGGCTATTCTTGGTGTTCGTGTAGAGAGTAAGCTGGTAGATGATTGTACTGATGTCTCCTTCACGATGCTAAGTGAACTTCTATGTGATAACCCTGCTATCCTTTGAGGAGAAGATCCCAAGAGTATTTACCGTAACGGTGGTGTAAAACTTATGTCTTTATAAAAGAGATTCTCGTAGCAAATAGGGCAAAGGAAACACAACTATCAGCGTGGTTTTTTTTTGGCACTAGGTTGCACCTTATTCGTAGATAAGAGTGGAGATAGGGTTAGAAAGCATTTTCTGTGTGAGGCTTTGGAGCCAGATTCTATTTCTACATACTCTTAGGGATTGGCAGTCCTAACAAACATGTATTGCCAGTTGGGGGTTGTCATCCGAATTTATTGCCGGGAGATTGCTGGGTGCATGACAAATTGTTACAAGCTTGGATTTATGAGTACTTCCTTTCTTTTATGCCCCATAGAGAACCAAAGTTTTCTATGACCCCATTTCTAAGAACTATGTTATGGGAAAGTCGAGCTAAGAAGAAGACTCTGGAGCGACTGATTGAATTTCGGTGCCAACTTGACACTATGAGTGCGTATGAGATACACCATCGTATTTAGTTTATTGCTTTATTACCTTAGTACATTTTCAACTTGACACCAGCATGTTTAATTTATTACCTATTACTAGAGGCATGTTCACAGATTTCGACGAATGACGAGATGATTGCCATGACTGCCTGGATCGAGTTTTTGACAAAGTCTCACGTCCATAAGCGTACTCCCATGAACATTGGTCATGTCGTGAAGGTCGTCCTCGAGTTTGTGTCAGTGACTCTGGTTTTTCAAGGTACGATCCCTAAGGCTCCAACATGCCATATAGGTAGCACAAGGCATCACGTACTAGGGAAGGGGTTGAAGAAGCTACTCTCTCGAATAGACCCCGTAATTCTTTCACTGCTTGCTTGGATTTGTCAACGTACTCGGAGTCTAAATGTGGTGCACCAATGGTTAACATTCTTTAGAGTGGGTGGATATCAACTAAAATTAGTGACGAATTCCCCACGGCCATTCGATATATAGCACAAGCACATGGGATACCATGTGTACCCTTTAAAACACACCCGTAACTGCTCTCAACTGTAGCACCAAGCCTCCTCATTTGATGTACCTCGTCCTTAATAAATGATAGAAAATAATGAGAAATGCGACCATGAAGCTGGTTATATATGAACTCTTGGTAACAAAGTGCCGTGATGACTTCGTGACACTGCTCAAGGTTGTATCGAACGTTCTATCGCTGGGTTTGTAAATGCTTGTGGAAACATTCAAATAGCGGATCCAGAGCATTAGTGGAGGAATCCAACCAGTCCTTTAAGGAACTGTGTGAGCTCTTAACTCTGCATGTCGTCTTGTTCCCTAAGTGAAGGAACTGGTTGGTATGGTACTTCACGAACCGCTCAGCATGGGGCAACAACTGGTTCTCAACATACTACACCAGAACAGGGCATCACGCATAAGAATCCCGAAATTGTATCACTGTATTGTTGTACTCCGCTTCTGTGTTTGCATTCATAATTCTACTACATTTACCCATTTTTACATCAGTAGCGCGCCTCTTGTCTTTCAAAATGTCATATGCCTTATTCTCTACATAGTTTGATGTACCATGTGCAAAGTAAATAACGCGATTGGGGAAATAACTCTGCAATGGGATAAAATAATCCTCCCTCACAATTAGTCACTATCACTTTAGGGTGCACTTCAAAACTAATTAGATGCCTCAGTTTATCTAACACCCACCAGTAACTCTCTGATTTCTCATCCTTCATGATTGCATAACCAATCAAAAAGTTTGAATTTGTTGGAGTAATCCTAATTATCTCAACTAGCGGATATCTATGCTTGTTTGTTTTGTACGTTAAATCAATTAGAATCACATATGGCCACGTACGTAACATCAAGCTAGATTCAAGATGCACCATATACACACGAGTCAGTTGAAATGTCCTAGTGTCAATATCGAACAAAAATTGATATCCATATTTCCTTGCTTGGTTAAAGATATGTTGGATTACATTCCTTCCTTCAGAGTTTTCCATCCTCATCTTAAATTTCTCATTATAAATTTGTCGCACATTAGGGTTGTCTTCTGGATATTGGTCCAATATTGATGCTAAGATCTTCTTCAGTTTCACATGTGCGTCACTCATTCCCCTTATGGTTTCCTTAGCAGTTAGACTTAAGCCACTCACTTGTCGAAGCCTCACTAGATACACCATCAACTCATGGTTATGAAACCCCCATTTCGGAACACCCTCGATATACCAACCATCATGCTCTAGATGCTCCAACGCCTTGATCCTGAATTTGCAACCACACCCCTTCTCTTTGTATTAAACCTCTGCACATTCGAAAAGTTTTGATCCTTTTTCTTCCCATATTGATCACAAAACAGCCACTTATGCACACGACCATCAGATTGAGGTTTATGTGTTGTAAAAACCAATATAAATCCATATTTCATTGCTTCTTCTTGAGCCCATACTTTAGCGTCCATAAATGTAGCAAAATCTTGTTCGTAACTAAAAACCCCACTATAATCAATTCCATCCCCGCCAAAGTCCTGAAATTTCATATAGAGATCACTATGTTTGACATGTAACTCTAATACGTAATTAACATTAATAAACAATGTTCGTATAAATCGACATTAGCGATTGATATTTCTAATTGATATTTCTAATAACATTCGATTCGCAATTGATATTTCTAATATCATAAAAACAGGAGAATTTTTACGCAAAAAAACAACCCAAAAACTGCCAAAACTGGACGGTTCTTTAACCTCAAAGAACATCCAATTTGGACGGTTATGCATCCCCAAAAAAAACGTCCAACATGGACATTTGTCTTACCCCAAAGTAACGTCCAAAATGGACGTTTGTGCTGCCTTAAAAAATTTCCAAAATGGACGTTTGTCTAGCCCTAAAAAATGTCCAAAATGGACATTTGCCAAGCCACTATAAAAATTCCAAAATGACGTTAGTTCCGTCCAACAAACGTCCATAATGGACGGTCAAACGGGTCCTAAAAAACGTCCAAATTGCACAAGTTATTTGACATAAAAAACATCTGTATTTCACGGTTATAAATAACGATAAAAATGTCTCAACCATACATTTCTCTTTAATTACCATCTTAATTAACCAAATTCTACATTAACTAACACTTATCACACAATTATATAACTATAAATATACAAAACATAGAATTATATATATAAATGCACATATTTAACTTAATGATATAGTTCAATATACAACAAAATGAAATGAATTACTTGAAATTGTCGTAAGAACAGTACCTTATCAGACATTGTTGAAATTGAACAGAGAAATTGAAATGAAGCAATGGAACGGAAAGAGTTCAAATTCAATGAAAGAAATTGAACTAAAGGAATAGAACTGAAGGAACCGAAGTAAATAGAGGTAATGAAAGAAGAAGAATGACAGAAAAAGTTTGGAATGTGAGAAACGAAATGTTACTGAGAGTAAAAACTATAAATACTAAAAATAATCACCGAAAATTTAGAGTAAAATTAACTAATATTGAATGGTAAAAGTGAAAAAACATTTAGCGTATATAAATATAAACTAAGGGCAAATTTGGCATTTCATGTACAAAATATGGACGGTAGCTGAAGATTTATGAGTGACGTTTAACAAACCCTTGATGATTTATGCTATGCGGGTTGAGAAAAATTATGCTCTCAATAAAGTAAGGGTCATCAAAATACAAAACTGTCGTGCATAAGTACGTTTTTCAGTATTACTTGTCTATTAATAGAAGCGACAGGTAAGACTTTCATTTTCATCTCTCTGAAATTCCGTTAATGATAATTATTTTTGTATATAATCAAATAATACTTGGAATACAAGTATCCAACTGTTCATCCATTAAGCTTTATAATCAAATTCCATTATTTTTGTTCATCCATTATTTTTGTTAATTAATGATAATTATTTTTGTTTATAATCAAATTCTATTAAGCTATATCACTAGAATACTAAGACACCAATATTAAAGGAGACAATGAGTTTTTGATCAGTATTTGCTAGCCCCTTTGAGTGTCACTAATTCAGGGTATATATTTAACTATGGATGAACAGTTCTCTCAAAATATTTAGAAAACAAATATTACATGCAATTAAAAAGTTAATTAGAATATGAGATTGAATGTATAACCTATGGTGTCGTCAAGGTCGTGACTTGGAACCTCTTTATGTTTTCGGATCAACTAACACTAAAGACAAATTATCCCTATCATATCATTGTACCATATTTGTTTAGAGAATGATCTTACTACATGGATATATACCTCTACAAGTTGGAATTGATCCAATTTACTTCAGATACCTTGAAACTGTCTTTTACCTCCATTTCTAGTAGAGTCGTAAGCCTGCATCTTCTTCAGTCGTCGAAGCCTTGTAGATTCTCGATGTCTTTTACGTCGTCTTTTAGATATTGATAAGAGACGAGCATAGTAGTCTCTCCATGGATTGCACTCTACAAAATCTTTGAATTCGTCAATATCCTTCTGATTCTTAAGCTCAAGCTTGAGGAACTTCTCCCCATTGCAAGTTTCTTCGTTTGAGATTTCTGAATCTTTAGCTGTTTTCTGATCCCTGACAGTTGTACAGATCCATAACTAATCTGGGAAGCTATAGGTTTGAAATAAAGTGTGTTGTATACTTGTATGAATGCAAAAAACGAAAAAGAAAAATTAAAAAAAGATAGAAATCAAAGATATTAGAAATTGAGATGCTCTGTATACTCCAATGTATTTGCTTCAAGCGGCTCTACCCCTCATTACTTCATCAATGATGCCATCACATAGATAGAGAGCTAACAAATATATTTTTGAACTTAACTAAGCCTTTTAATGCTCTTAATCCTGTATGGCTGTATTCCACAAGTCTTCTATACCATTGACAGTTGAAAGAGAAAGTAAACAAAACTCAAAGAAAACATCGTCCACCAAACTGTAAAACTGACAAGGACAAGAAAACTATATAAAATGAAATAATCTTTCTTCTAAACTTGTGAAAGCTGCAAAGAAAAAAAAATAGTGATTCTGTTAAAACTTCAAAGATAAAGGTTATCAAACAAGCAGCTTTTTATTCATAGAAAAAGTCCCTGTCCTTTATGCAGCATAATGAAACCGACACTAGGATTCCAATTAGCGCATACGAGTCTGGGATTATTCAGAGTGGATGGAGACTAGCTGAAATTTATATCAGGATATCAAGTTACCAAAGCATCTACAACTTAAGAATAGACTCACATACACATTCAGAAAGGATGCCATATCTTAAACTTTCAGAAGCAAATACCCCTCAGAAGTAAATAAATGGGGAAAAAAATGGCAACTTAATCTAGGTAGTTATTTGTTACTCTTTCGAAATCTAGAGTGAATTTTTAAAAGACTGTAGCAATAGCCGAAGATAAAAGCCAAAACTACATGTTTGGCATGTGTAAAGGATCTGTGGAAAGCTGCCAGTGTAATAATAACACAATATCTTAAAACCCTTAGAAATTGACAGTTCAGAAAATGGTAGTTGCTAAGTAATAACAAATAATGCAGCGACTATAAAACATGTTAAATAGAAATTGCCCACGATTAGTTGCCTAGCCAGCCTTGCATGAGAACACATGACTCAGTCGTGGGGATCAGAGTTCTTAAATATAAAGTGTTATCCAATAGTCAGTGAAGAATCAATAGGAGATAGAATATGATCAATATACTCTAGATAGGGAGAAAGGGGGGGGGGGGGGGGGGGGGGGGGGGGGTGAATAGAGTATGGTCGTTTTTCATAATTAGGCTTTCAAAGCTTTGAAACAACTTTCAGATGCGGAAAAATAATAAAACTGGTTTCAAGGGCTTTGAAGTGGGTTTCGGGATTTTGACTCGAATAGGCTATTGAAACAAATACGAATTAAGTAAAGCAAATTAAGTACAGAAGTGCAAATGTAAAGGGGACGAGTATTTGCTACGAAGTTCGGCAATGTGTCTACGTCTCCGCCTAGGGTTTCCTACCCTTAGGATTTAACAACTTTTATTTATTCCCTTAGAGATCTAAAGCCACCTAGAAGATGTACACCCTATCTTCTTTACCATAACTTTCCCTAACTACACTTTAGAATCTCAATTCCTAGAAATAAAAATCACCTCACTTTTATGAACCTTTGAGTATTATAATTTCTACTCAAGGTATATCTCTCTTTTCTTTTGATCTTTCTTTTTCACACTAAAGATATACTTGATATTTCTTTTTCTCTCAAATCTAAATTACAATAAAAAGAATAAGTACTAGAGAGAAAAGTAAGTTTGAGTTGTTTTAGCTTGATATTTGTATTTTGTTGAATGCTATTATTTCTTCAATGCTTCAGCTAACTCTTATTTATAGAAGCAATTGCAACAGATAGATTTGATCTTCAAGAAGACCGTTGCTTTTGAATCAGAGCTTCATTTAACCGACTACTTCAAAGTTGTTCCACAATTTTAGGGCAATTATGAAAGCTGTTTCAAAGGGACGTTGACCCTTTGAAATTTTCTTCAGAATTAGCAAACCTAACTCCACGAATATAAGGAGCTTTGTTGAAGAGACTGGGTCTTGTTGTTTGAGTAATTTGACTTCTTTAGAGTTTGAATAACTTCAAACTCTCTTAGTAGTTATCCTTGTCTTACTTAACCAAGTCACAAAACAAGGAACCAATACATGAAGACTTCAACCATGCGTCTTATCCCATGAGCATAATAACCGAGCTTAGTGATTGAATTTAGCAAACACCACATCCTTATCTTGCTCGATCATGAGTATAGGGTATCCTGAAAATTAGCAACAAACACAACAGTAGCAATGCACATAATACTCAACATTATGAACATTATGCATTTGTAATATGATCAAGTATATGACTTCCATCACCTATAAAATAGAACATGTTAGTATATGTCAAGGTGGAGTCTTCATTCAGAATTATAGATGGCCTAATAGCCTAAACAACTAGCTTTTAGGAAGCAAAACACCTTTATTTATACCTCAAACTTAATCTCTTATGGTAGAAAAAGATCCAATATGGAATTTCACCTCGCACCCCCCCCCCCCCCCCCCTAAATTGTTGACATATAAAGCCAATTGTTAATAAAGACACTTGCCAACAAAATGTAGTATATGAAATAATATAATTTCAAACAAGAATCTAATGAAAAAGGTAAGAGAATAGATCACATCACAATGAAATGCCAAAGTTTTGAAGTATAGAAAAATTCATAGATATGTGTACCTCATTGGCCTCCTTGTTTCTTTCCAAAAGTTTGATGCAACTCCGAGGCTAGATTTCTGTCATACACAAAACAAACATTTATTAGAAGATCAAACACACTATTGAAAAACAGATAAAAATTTTAGGAACTACATAAATTTAACTTTATCTACCTTTTGAGATATACCAGAAGAACTAGTATTTGATTTACTGGTAACAGAGCGAGTGACAATGACCTTTGAAATGGCACAAGTTGATAACTCTATCCTGATTCAACTGGTGGTCCCAGAAACTTTAAACTTCCTAGCTCTAACGCTAACGCAGTGTTGACATCTACCTGCTCCTTTCCATCTCCTCCTCCTACAAGAGTTTAATGCTTACCCCATGCGTTTAATGTCCAACCCCTAAGCGTCGTCCATAAGCGCTCCTTTCTCTTTTTGAGCCTCTTTTTAACTGAGAAAAAGATTCCTTTTTTTGAGCATCTAATAAAGAGAGTAAGAATCAAGAATTTGTATTTTTGAATTGTATATCAATTGTTACATCTGATAGTATATTTTATACTACAATGAATAACCACCCAAGTATTTTCATCTATATAGAAGTCTAGCTTGTATCTGTAACTCTTATCTTATCTTGCTATCACTTATCTTATCTTCGATATCTTATCCTATCTTGCTAACACTTTCCTTCAAGTTGGGCATGGGATCATCAACATCCAACTTGCATAACACACTTTCAAATGTAGAGGCTCCAACTGCCTTAGTGAAGATATCAACCATTTTTTCCTTTGATTGCACAAATGGTAGATTTATTACTTCAGCTTCTAGGTAGTATTTGATGAAGTGTCTATCAATCTCTATATGCTTTATTCGGTCACATTGGACTGGATTTTCTGAAATGCTGATGGCAACCTTATTATCAAAGAAAATTTCACACTTTTTCCCTGGTGGAAACCCAAGTTTAGTTAAGAGATTTTTGAGCTACAAAACTTTGGTAACTCCTTTGGTTATTCCTCGAAACTCAGCTACAATGCTTGATATTGTAATAACCTTTTAGTTTTTACTTTGCTAAGTAACTAGGTTTCCTCAAACCATAGTAAAATACCCTGAAGTAGATTTTCTATCATCTCAATCCCCTGCCCAATTTGCATTTGTATAAGCTTGGAGATTTAGGTGCCCATTTCTTCTAAAGACCACACCTCTACCTAGAGTTCCCTTGAAATATCTCAGAATCCTATAAACTGCTTCCATATGTAGGGTTTGAGGTTTGTGCATGAATAAACTCACTACTCCAATAACATAGGCAATATTTGGTTGAGTGTGTTACAAGTATATTAGCCTTCCTACTAATATCTGGTATCTCACCTGATCCACCGACTCTCCATCTTCACTTATCTTTAACCATGATTCACCATCATTACTATTTCTGCTGGTTTACAATCCAACATGCCTATTTCAGTAAGGAGGTATAAAACATATTTTCTCTAAGAAATAAATATCCTTTTTTATCTAAGAACCTTAGTTCCCAATAAATATTTTAGGTTTCCCAAATCTTTCATCACAAACTCATGGGATAATTTTCCTTTCAACATTCTTATCTCATGTTCATTATTTCCTGTGATGATCATATCATCTATATATATAATGAGACATATAACTTGGCCTCCTTTTAATCTGAATTACTTTGTAGATACCCAAACCTCTTTATTGCGAGTGTGAACCTTTCAAACCAGGCTCTTGGAGATTGTTTCAAACCATATAAGGCCTTTCTTAGCTTACACCCTTCTCGTGTTCAAAAATCCTCAGTGAACCTTGGAGGGGGTTCTATGTATACTTTTTTGGTTAACTGTCTATGAAGAAAGACATTTTTTACATCAAACTAATGCAACGGCCATCCCTTATTGGCAGGAATCCAAAAGAGTACCCTGATAGTATCAATGTTTGCTACAGGCGAGAAGGTTTCTAAGTAGTCAATCCCATTTACCTGATTGTAGACCTTAACTACTAGTCTGACTTTAAATCTCTCTATGCTTCCATCAGCCTTGTACTTAATTGTAAACACCCACTTGTAGCCTATAGGTTTCTTCCCTTCAGGAATGATGTATTTCTCCCATATCTTATTCTTCTCAAGAGCACTCAGCTCGTCTTATTGACCACTATCTAAAGCTTCCTTAACTATATTGGGGATTATCGTAGAGTGCATATTTATGTATAACATTAGAGCAATTTCAGATAAATTTTTCATTTACTAGTTAAGGAGTAGGATATTTTTGATCTTTGAGCTTATACTCTTAATCACATTCTCTAGTTTTTTTTTTTATAGTTTTTGTGATATGAGAGTCATGGCTAGTAGATAATTCAGAAGAAGTATCATTAGGCTCATTGAAGGTTACCTCCTCTACATAACCCCCGAGCAAGGTAGGAGTGGTTTGCGAGAGTTGGTGCACATACGTAGGAGTCGCCTTGGTGGCATTGCCTCCTTGCTCTTTTGGGTCTATGGAACTACTCATTAGATAAATTAGCTAGATTAAACTCTCATATTGAGTGTATGTCTCCCCCAGACGGTGATAAAAGTAGGTTAATTCAAAGAAGTCACAATCCATAGTGGTGTACATATGGTTTTTGACTAGATCGAGACACCCATTACCCTTTTTATTTACACTATAACCTATAAAAACACATCTCACAGCTCTAGACTAGAGTTTATCTCGGTTTTGTTGGGGTATATGGACATATACAGTACAATAAAAAATTCTGGGAGGGAGAGAGTGCGAGAAAGGAATTAGCATATGTGTTTGAAGGGTATCAAGAGGTATTTTTAGTTCAAGGTTTTGTTTGGGAGGCAGTTTGTCAAATAATTTGTACTAGCCACTGCTTTTGGCCATATATGGGCTAGAACACCAGATTCGAAACATTATGGTCGGCTAATCTCAAGTAAGGTTCAATTTTTTAGTTCAGCTACCCCATTTTGTTGAGGAGTATCAGTACATGTGGTTTGATGGGTGAGGACATGTGTGGAAAATTAGTATATCAAGATTAACATACTCCCCCCCATTATCTATTCTTAAGACACGAACTTGGGTTTGGAACTAAGTCAAAATCTTCCTATAGAAGTTAACAAACACATTGTATACCTCATTTTTGTGTTTCATAAAATAAACCCAACTCGTCTTGGTGCAATTGTTAATAAACAATACATAATAAGACAAACCATGAGATTTATTGCTAGGTGCTAGACCCCAAACGTCAAAGTGAACTAACATAAACGGTTTCGTAGAACGATTTACACTAGGAGGGTAAGAATGTTTATGACTCTTAGCAAAAAACACACGATTCACAGTTTAAATCTATTTTTAAACCTTTAAAAGAAGGAAAAAGACGTTCTAACTACCCTAATGGTGGGTGACCAAGTCTATGATGCCACCTCCAATGTTGTTATTCCATTAACCCATGAACAAGCACTACTTTACCTTATTAAGGTATATCATCCATGTAGTACAAGTCATCTCACTCAGTATCATGCCCAATTATCGTCCCTATCCAAAGGTCTTGCACAATTCAAAAATCAGATCCCATTAGTACGATATACTATAGTTCTTTAGCCAATTGACAAACAAAAAGTAGTTTATGAGATAGTTTAGGAACAAGAAGGCACTTATTAAGAGTGATATTGGGTGAGATTCTATTGGACCCTACTCCCTCAACTTGCACAAAATCTCCATTGACACTTTGGATAAAATTTTTATGGGGGTTTTCAAAGTAAATAAAATCATTCAGGTCATATTCCATAGTGTCGGTGGCTCCATAGTCAAACACCCATTGTACACCTTTTAAGTTATGACTTTGAATTTCAGTGCTCTTGATTTGAAGCCTAAATCCTTGCTGGGTTAGAACTTAGGCTAACATACAGGTTTTGGGCTAAAGAAATCCCGAGGCTTTGGACATTAAGGCTGATCAAGAATTTAGGGTAGGTTAAGGTGGAGAGAGCTTTAGGGTTTTGTCTTGCCGTGTGTTTCCTCTCAACAACCTCCTTCTTTCTTTTAGATCTTAGGTTAAGCCTCCCCCTAAATCCATTACCTTCCTCCATCGACTTCTGGTCTTCACCCATGGACTTCACCTCGCCTTCTTCCTCGCTTCTAGGTAGGTGCGTTGTAAGAGCGCTTCCTATCTTCTCGAACCTTCTATGCTTTGAGTTTATTGGTTTTCTGGCCTTCCTACCATTCTTCCACGATTGCAATTCACTCTAAAATTTTGGGTACCCTATGGTTTTAAAGTATCTTTCTTTGGTGTTTTTGTTTCCCTTGCAGTACGTGCACCATAATTGTGACTTGTCCTCTTCTCCTCATTGGGGCTCCGTTTTGCCATTCCTTGATCTCGTGCCCAGACCACTGCCAACTCTAGGTACATTCTCACTCGACGACTTTTTGACCCTAAGTATATCCCTTCTCACAACCTCCCTTTGGATTATCCCGTACGCTTCTTCCATGGTTGGTAAAGGAACTTTATTAATTATGTCTCTCCTATCTTCATCAAACGTATCATTGATGCCTCATAAGGATTGGTACACTCTGGTCCTTTTTTGATATCGTTATAAATAGTTATGTCCTTGGTTTGTTCCATGGGATTTGGCACCCGTTTGTGAATCTCCTTCCAGACAATCATCATCTTCCCATAGAACACCTCAATTTTATCCTTCCCTTAACTCATAGTATTTTCTTTTATAGTGAGATCATACACCTTTATCTCATCTAGTCCGCTGTTACCCATTCCAAAGGTCCTTTATGGTTGGATAGTTAACAAATTGTTGAACTAAATCCAGCTCTATGTTTTTCTATGATCCATGAGAAAATGTCAGAGTCCCGTTGAGTCCATCTTATGAAACTTGGGTCATCGGTGTTTGGTGGGAAGGTGATAAAGTGGTTAAGTCTACCTTGCCCACTGATGGCCAAGTACATAAGTTTGGACCACCTCGTGAAATTTGTGTGCTTCAACTTCTCGCCTTACACCATGCTCGATTGGCTTCCAGTCTCATGAATCTTGTTGTTTGTATTACACTGATTTATCAATTGCAGCAATTAGTTCATTGTGACTAGTTGTTTAGTTAGGTCTGATGTGCTCGTTTTAAAGCATGGTTACTACCTTGTTTTAGTGTCAAGTCTCGTGATTTTATATTGATTTTATGTATATTATACTTGATTTCACCTTGATCTTATCTTCGAGTTGTCTTAAGGTCATTTCAGGTGTTTTTGATGATTTTGAGTGAATTATGATGAATTCGAGTCTTTGATACCCTTAGACACGTGTATCATAGCTTGGACAAATATTTTAAGTCACTCATTAAGATCCCACAAAGTTTAGAAAGGATCAGAAGTTGAAAAGAGGAGCGGAGAGCTTCAGATTCGACCAAATCTGATAGTCCTTCGATCAAATGGTATAGATTCGACCGAATCTGAAAGTGATTTGGTCGAAAGGTGGTCAGTCTTTAGAGCATATATTCCATGGTCACCCTGTTAAGCCGAATCAGAGACTCTATTCGGGTGAATACTAGACAGAGAGCAATTATGAAGAGCTGTTGGAATGGGCGAATAAAAGCGTATTCGGGCAAATGATGAAGCATTCGGCCAAATGGGACTTGCATTCTGTCGAATGATAGTGTTTTCTCCAGAAAAACTACTTCTTTTTAGGGCCGACCCATAGACATTTTAGGGTTTCCGAACCCCTTTTACTCTTTGTTATAAATACTCCTCTCTCTGAAGAGAGGCGGGCAGCTAGGTTTTTATTAGTTTATGCACTTTTAGCTTTGTTTAGCCTCCAAATTCTCTTAGTTCTAGTTTTTAGTTTTCGGTTTTCTCAACATATGTACTCCGAGTTTTGGATTTCGTCATTCAAATTCTGATCGTGGATATTGCATTGAAGCATTTGTGAGTATTAATCTATCCTTTGCTTTTGAATTCATTAGTTTTATTTCATTACTTGTTTAGCCTAGTATATATCGTTTACTAGCATAGTTTCTTATTTAGTCTTGTTCTTGTTAATTTCTTTTCATGATCGTTTTGTTTGCTTTATTGAATATCATCATGTCATTTAGCATGAATACGTGTGAGTAGTTCTCTTAGGGGTTTTGATTAGTGAAACCCTAGGAAAAGCTACGTTCTTTATTGTCTAAGGTTGTAGGAATGATGACAATAAGTAGTTTTGGAATCCAATGCGAATCTTGTCCTGCCACTCCTTTGGAGACATAGGGCGATTATAGGTCGTTCGTTGTGATTTGTGGAATCACCAACTTCCTTTCGCATGCTCAGAATTCCATGCTAGTTATTGTTTGATTTTCTCTAACCTATTATGTTCTGTTTTGAAAGCTTCATTCCTAGGGTAAATCTAATCTCGTCTCCGTTTTTCTCTATTTGATTTACCTCTTAATTCATCGTGATTTGTATTTTTGTTATTAGTTTTAGTGGTTTTTCAATCCAAAAAGTCTAGTTGTGTTAAGAATTGAGTGTCTCGATATCCTTTGTCCTCGTGGTTCGACTCCCTACTCCACTATACTCGTATAGTTTGTAGGTTGGTATAAATATTGTTTGCATAACATGTCTTTTAGTAAATGATGCTTAAAGCCGGTTATTAAAATGGTGTCGTTGCCGGGGAGAAGGCGTTATATTTAGACTTTTTCTGTTCTTGACATAACTTTGTTTTATTTCGTTTTTGCTTACTGTTTGGTTGCTATTTTTACCGTTAGTGGTTACCTTTGACTTTGTCATTTGCATAATCCATAGCACGCATAGGTCAAACCAACCAATAACACCTTATAATCCTGAAATCCAACGCTTGAATAGACAATGCTCATCAAAACAAACCTCACATTCTGTCCAAAACCCATCCATATCCACAATGGCCGATGAACATAAATTGTTTGGTTAGTTCGGAACTCCTGGCTCACAAGAGTTCCAAGGAGGTGTAGTACTTCCTATTGCTACTACACCATACCAAATAAACCCTTAGTTCACGAGAATGGTTAAGGAAACACCTTTTAGTGGTTTGAGAAACGAATGTCCTCTTCAACATCTAGAAGCATTTTCTGACATTTGTGGACTTATCCCTTCTTGCCCTAATAGGCCAGACTATGTACAAATGCACCTATTTCACTTGAGTCTATCAGGAGATGTTAACGTTTTGGTATAAATGCTTAGAACCCAACTCGATTGTTAATTAGGCTCAACTAAAAACAACTTTTCTAGAAAGGTTCTATCCTACGGTTAGAACGCAAGATTGAAGTAAGAAAATTGCATCCTTCACCCAAGAGGATGATGAGAACCTTAGTGCTACTTGGAGTCGATTTAAGAGAATGATTAGAGCATGCCCCCACCATGAGTACGGGGATAACCATCTTAACACATTTTTTAACGATGGTCTCAATGACTTAACCAAAGCACTTCTACACTCAGCAGTAGGTGGCCAACTTTCTAAAATTCTATGCACCTAGGTAAAAGTCAAAATTGAGGAAGTAGCTAAGAATAGTGCCTAGTGAGGAACTAGGAGTCAGGGTTTACCAAGAGGGATGATTGACACAACTAATTTGGACACCATTAGTGCTAAGATAGAAGCAGTTATCGATATGAAACTTTCCAAATTAAGCCTAGCTAGTAGTTCGAATACACCTCCAGTGCATGAAAAGCACTTTGCATGTGCCATATATGGGGGTACCAACCTTGATACTTCCCATTGTGGTGGTTCGCACTCCGAGCATATCGCTGCAGTTGACTATGGAGGTTAAAACCTAGAACCGCAAGTGATGAATTATGACGGTTATGGGTATAATCCTGATCATGTAGAAGCCCTTAACTATGGTGGATAAGGACAAGGAGTAGGGTATGGACAACAACCTTTCCCAAATCAACCATACAAACCTCCCTTCAATTCTAACCAAAATTAAGGAAACTTGCACCCGGGATACAACAGATATGCTCATAGTGGGTTTAACAACCAAGGTTTTCAAGGGAACCAATCAAACAGAAGTGTATGAAGGCCAAATGTATATAGACCTCTAGGGTTTAATCAAGGGCCTAGAAATGGTACAAATCTGCCTTTCCCACTTAATCAACCTCATCATATGACTTCTCAACCACAACAAAGTCACACCTCAACCAATGACCATTTCGTCTCCCAAGTAACATCTCTTGCTCAGCAGAACTAGAGTCTTACTCAGATAAATCAGACTCTCATCCAGCAAATGCAACCTAACTTGCCCAAACGGCTAGTCCTCTTGCACCACCGCTATTCCCATCTCACCCTCAACCTAACCCCTCTACACAACCTCCACCTTAGCACCCAAACCCAAACTAACACACTGCAAAAGCTATCCACCTGAGATCTGGGACTCAGTATGACGACCCTTCATATCTAGTGAGATTGGATGAAAATGAAAAAGAGGAGGAATAAGGTAAGGGGTCGGTAGTTGAAAGTAAAAAAGGTGGGGATGACGAGGATGATAAGATAAGGAGTGAGAAGTTGGTAGAGAGTGAGGAATAGAGGAAGAAGGGGATTGAGGAGAGAAAGAGGTTAGATCATTTATATGTACCCCCACTTCCTTTTCCCTATAGGAAAGTCGAGAAGAAGCTTGATGATAAGTTCAAGAAGTTTCTCGAACACTTACAAAAGATGGAGATGAAGATTCCATTCCTTGATGCAATGGCACAGATGCCAAAATATACGAATTTCTTGAAGGACTTATTGTACAACAAGAAAAATCTTGAGGAAGAGGTGATCAGTCTCCCCCATCAAGTTAGCTCCATATTACAAGGGAAAATGCCTATAAAGGAGCAAGATTCCTGTCCAAATAACCTCCCAGTAAAGTTGGGGAATCTTGATCCTAAAGGGGTGCTTGCCAATCTAGGGGCTTTGATTAGTCTTATGCCTCTATCAATCGCCAAGAAGCTACCCTTTAGCCTCAGACCTTCAAAGAAAATGATCTAACTGGCAGATAGGAGTATAAAAGTGCCATGTGAAGAACTTGACGATATACCTATTCAAGTGGGAGAATTAGTGGTCCCTTGCAATTTCGTAGTGATGGAAATGGAAGAGGACACTTATATTCCAATTATCTTAGGAAGAGCTATTTTGAAAACACTTCGGACAATTATTAATTTCTATGATGACACCATAACGGTAGAAGTAGCCCAAGTGAAGGTAGTCTTCAAAATCTCCCCACTTTTAAAGAAACCTATGGTTGAACAAGTCTGTCACCTTAAAGTGGATGATAGGGAGAGTAAGAGTTGTCAAAGGGAGAGAGAAATAGAGGTTGGGTATTCAATGACTGATGAGGATACATGTACAAAAGATGAGCACTTGGAGAGTTAAGAGAGGGCCTAGGATTATGAGAGCGAAGAAGCAGAATATGAGCAACTTTGTGAGGTTGAGGAAGGTATTATCCATAAGGGGGAAAATCCTAAGCCTTCTCCCCAAGTAAGTTTGAAACCTTTATGTCCTAGCCTTAAATATGCCTATCTTGATGATGATGAGGGTAGTCCAGTAATAGTGAATTCTGAGCTCGATGACACTTCATTGGAAAAACTACTTGTTTTATTAAGGAAATATCAAGATGTCATCGAGTACTCACTAGGTGATTTGAAAGGGACTAGTCCAACCCTTATTATGCATCGAATTCACCTCGACGATGAACATTTCTCCTCAATTGAGCCACAAAGAAGGATAAACCCCAACATAAAAGAGGTAGTTAAGGATGAAATCCTCAAACTCCTCAAGGCCGACATCATCTACTCAATGTCAAATAGTAGGTGGGTTAGCCCTATTCATGTTGTTCCGAAAAAGGGAGGAATGACCATTATTGAGAATGATAAAGGTAAGATGATTCCCACTAGAGCCACCACAGGATGACAAGTTTGCATTGATTATCGTAAACTCAACAAGGATAAAAGAAAGGATCACTTTCCTTTACCCTTCATCGACGAGATGCTTGAAAGATTGGCAAGGCACGAGTACTATTGTTTTCTGGATGGTTACTCGGGATTCTTATAAATTCCAATCCACCCTGAGGATCAACAGAAAACAACGTTTACTTGTCCTTTTGGGACTTTTGCTTGTAAGAGAATGCCCTTTGGTTTATGCAATGCTCCATCCACTTTCTAGAGGTGCATGTTGACTATATTTACTGATATGCTAGAAGACTTCATGGAAGTGTTTATGGATGATTTTTCTGTTGGAGGGTCTTCTTTTAACACTTGCTTGACACATCTTGAGAAAGTTTTATTACGATGTCAAGAAACAAATCTTGTGCTAAATTGGGAGAAGTGTCACTTTTTAGTTCAAGAAGGCATTGTCCTAGGCCACAAAGTTTCTTTCAAAGGCATAGAGGTAGATCCTGCTAAGATTGATGTGATAAAGAACCTTCCTGTACCTACCTCAGTTACAGGAGTACGATCCTTTCTTGGACATACAGGATTCTATAGGCATCTCATCTTAGGATTTTTGACTTTAGCTAAACCTTTGAATGAATTGCTTTAGAAGGATATCGATTTTAACTTTAATGAGAGATGCCTTAATGCCTTTAACAAGCTAAAGCAAGCTCTGATATCTGCGCCCATTGTGCAAGCTTCTGATTGGAGTTTGCCGTTTAAATTAATGTGCGATGTCAGTGATATCTCTGTAGGTGCTGTCCTTGGGAATAATAAGGAAGGAAAGCACCACGTCATATGTTATATAAGTAAAACACTGGATCCAACACAACGCAACTACTCTACAACATAAAAGGAAATGCTGGCGCCAGTATCTAATATATTCAAAAGTTATAGTTTTCATGGATCACTCGGCTTTGAAATTTTTAATGATGAAGAGAGATGCAAAGAAGAGATTAATCCATTGGGTGTTCCTATTACAAGAGTTTGATTTTGAATTGAAAGATAAGAAGGGTAGTGAAAATGTGGTAGCTGACCATTTGTCTAGGTTACCCGAGCTTAATAATGACTCCTAACCTATCCAAGATGATATGGTTGAAGAAACCTTGATGACAGCAATAGTAGTTAGGAAAGCCCCTTGGTTCATAGATATTATGAATTATTTAGCTTGTGGTGAACTTCTAGAGTTCGAATCAAGGGCAATGAAAAAGGCTTTCTTTGGTAAAGTCGGGAATTTCTTTTGGGATGACCCATATTTGTTTCATGCCTGTGCCGAAGGCATAATTCTCCATTGTGTCACTGAAGAGGAAGTTCCTAAGATTCTAACTCACTGTCACTCATACGCATGTGGCGACCACCATGGTATAATGAACACTGCTGCTAAGGTCGCCACCGTGGGTTTCTATTGGCCAACATTACATAAGGATGTTAAAACATTTGTGAAGAGCTGTGAGAGATTCCAAAAAATTGGCAATATCTCAATAAGGAATGAGATGCCTTAAAAATACATCCTTGAGTGTGAAGTTTTTTATTGTTGGGGAATCGACTTCATGGGCCCCTTTGTGTCATCTCATGGGAACCAATATATTTTGGTAGGGATTGATTATATGTCTAAGTGGGTGGAGGCCATCGCCTTGCCTACAAATGATCATATAGTAGTTATGAAGCTTTTTAAAGCATAATCTTCCCTCGATTTGGTGTTCCCAACATAGTCATAAGTGTTGGGGGTTCCCACTTTGCTAGGCACGAACTGAACAAATTATTAAAGAAATATGGAGTCGTGCACAAAGTCGGTTCACCCTACCATCCCCAAACTCAAAGACAGGTGGAAGTAGCCAACAGGGAAATAAAGAAGATATTAGAAAAGGTGGTTAACCCAAACAAGAAAGATTGGTCTCTCAAGTTAGACGATGCTCTTTGGGCCCACCATACATGTTACAAAACCCCAATTAGCACCACCCCATCCTGGATGTTGTATGGGAAGTCTTTCCATTTACCGGTGGAATTGGAATGTAGGTCTTGGTGGGCGATCTAAACCCTTAATTTGGACCCTACTTTATTTTGTGAGAAGCGAGCCGCCTAATTAAGGGAATTGGAAGAACTAAGGCTCGACGCATTCCATAACATGTATATCTACACGTAATGAACTAAGCGTTGGTATGACCAATGAATCATTCAACGAGAATTCCTTGTAGGAGATAAAGTGCTGCTCTTCAATTAAAGAGCAAAGTTATTCCCCGAGAAATTGAAATCGAGGTGGTCTGGACCATTCGAGATTTTACAAGTATTTCCTTATTGAACGGTAGAATTAAAGGACTATCATGAAGGTAGTTTCATTGTGAATGGACATCGGTTAAAACTCTTCCATGAAAGTAGCCTTCACGAAGTCAACACCGTTGAGCGAATAAGGTTAGATCATGGCAAAGTTGAATGATTGGTACAATCATTGGCATGTAACGAGTATTTTAACTTCAAATCATCGTTCTTTTGAGTTTTGTTAAAGTTTTGAGTAGTTAGTCTAATTTCAGTTTTTGTTTCATGTTATTTTTGATTACCCGAGCTACGTTGAGCTAAACGACGTTAAACAAGCACTTACAGGAGGTAACCCGGTTTTATTTGGATTTTCGTGCAAAATAATTATAGAACCATTCTTGATTTGAGAAGGCACAAGTCATTTGATTACTCCAACCTTAGAAATTTAGATTTCACATTCCATTCGGCTGAATGCCCTTGGTATATGAACTTAATCAAAGTTTGGAGGAGTTTCTGAAAGTGTTGAATGAGTAGTCAAATTCAGTTGAATAGATCTATAGACGTAATTAAAGGACGCTTCTAGGAACCCCAAATGGACACTCCATTCGGGCGAATGGAGGTCCATTCGACCAAATACGTAAGTGATTTGGTCGAATGGAAGCGAAGAATTATTCGTAGGTCTTTGAGATTTGACCGAACGGAGCCTTCCATTCGGCCAAATGGAAGGCCATTTCTATAAATACCCCTCATTTCCACTGGTTTTCTACATGAAATTTCTTAAAACCCTAAACACAACCAAGCTTCCCTTCACTCCCTCACTCACTCATTCTCCCTAAACTTCTCTTTTCAAACCTCATCAATCACCGTGGGTACAAGAAGAACCTTGAGAAACCCCTTCAAGAGATCCAAGAAGCATGGTGAAGGATATTCTTCTGGAACGGCACGGGAGGAACAAGAAATAGGTTCTCAACCACAACCGAAGCACCAAAACCAACTTCCTGGCCAGGAATTATGGTTCATTGAAGATCATCCAACAGTGGTTTTCGTATCTTTAGAGCAATATGAACGTTTTCAAGGGCTTAAGGTACGAAAAAATAACCCTACTCGTTATTTAGACCTTTCTATTTTACAAAGAATGCATATTTATGATCAATTTTCGGCTTTGTTGATGGCATGTTGCCTAGAGAATTGGATTAACATGTGGCACCCGACTCATAAGCTTTTAACTTATGAGTTTCTTAGTTCCCTAACCCCATGTAAACGTGAAGGTAGGTTGCATTTGTCTTTTTGCCTAAGGAATGCAACCTATTTTCTAGAATATGCTGCATTTTGTGCCGTTTTTTGTTTTAATAACAAACCTATTCTGGATAAACAACTGGACAACTCTCGAGTTTCTTAATTATGGCCTTAAATTGCCGGCCAGCTTGTTTATCCGAATAGGAATATATATGCATCTGATGTACATCACCCTGTTCTTCATATGTTTTTTAAATTTTCTAGGGAGACATTTTTCCCTTCCCCTATCCCTCACTTAGTTAGAACATATTTAGTGCACATTCTGCACCGTTACCTTGCATCGCACAACGACACAACACTAAGCCTTCTAATAACGCTGTGGAATTTTTTAAACAACACAACCACCCTCGCTGCAAACACTGACCTATGTCTAGGGGGACACGTATTACGAATCACTGAGTTCCTTAATGTTATGAATCCTATAGAATTTAGTGACAGATATGCAGGTTCCACCACCCTTCACGAGCAATGTCTCGTACAGACCGACTTTATTTTCACTAACCCTATGCAATGGCGGTACCTGAAAGACCATACCGGTCCTCTTCCTTGTCCTTAATTACCTCCCCTCTTGAAGTTTGGGGACTCATATCTCTTAGACAGTGATGTGCTGAGATACGTTGTCGATCCCCCACTTGTACCCCCTCCTCGTCCTCACACCCTTTCTATGCGTGACAGACCTATGGCTTCCACTTCGGACTTACCAGATCATGATGATTTAGAGGATGAATCTGAATCCGATATTATGAACTCACTAGGTCTCATAGAGAGAAGGCTTGACCAGGTCCTCACCACCCAAGCCCATCATACTGCCCGGCTCGATCACCTCGAGAAAAACTTCGAGCGGGCACACTACCCATGGTATGACATGGCCTACCGCTCCCATATGGTTGACGAAAGCATGGCCACCCCTTCCTGGTACCCTCGCCATGACAACTATAATGAAATATCATTAAGTCATGGGTTTGACCGATTGAGGGTGGGTAGGCGTAGGTTTAACAACTTACCCCACCGGCTCCTAGAAGAGCCTCGGATGACTATGGGATAGACTATATGGGTGGGCAGGAGGAGGATAATGAGGAGGATGACTAGGGGATGATGAGGATTTCATAGGGGATGAGTAGTGGTAGACCTAAAGGCCTCCCTTAGCGCCGAGGACGGCTTCAGCCTGGCTTGGGGGGATATCCATTGTCCACTACTCATTATTTTGTTGCGTGTCCTTTGGTCTTTGCTGTTGGGTTTAGTGTTGTGTAGTTTTGCATTGTTTTGTGTTTTTGTGTTCTATTTCTTGGTGTTGTTTTGTTTTGTGTTTTGCTTTTTGGTGTTGTTTTCAGGTGTTTGTATAATAAGCTCTATGTGCTGTTGCGCCTACGTACTGGTATGATTGCTCACTTAAAAATCCAAATTTATTTACTTTTTTATATATGTGTTTGTTTTTCTTTTTTCCATCATATGCTCCCTTATATCCATTATATGCTCTATTTTGTCCATCATATGCTCCCTTCTGTCCATCATATGCTCCCCTTTTTCCATCATATGCTACAAATCCTTATTTCCATCATATGCTATAAACAAGCATGCAAGCTTCTATCATGCACTTTACATTAATTATATGCAAACTCATATTCCCCTAGCCCTATGCCTATTTTGGGTCTGAGTTTATCAACTGTTTTTTACTTAACTTGGGGGATCATAGCTTGCTTGGTATGTGGTTTGGATGACTACCTATTGAGGCATATTTCGACTAACCTAGTAAGGATTGGTCCTTCTTGGACTTTATTATGAGTCCTATATTATTGAGTGTTAGTCAGGGAATCTTAAGAATTGTGTCTATTCTCCTTGAGCATACTTTGCTTTTCTAAAGGTTAGGGATGATAACACGTTTGTAGTAAAAGCTACATAGCCAAACTGCCTACTATGAATATGAATTTAATCTAGGTTAAGCCAAATTTGTGCCTTCACCTTCTTCTTTATAGCCACACTATCTAACTCCACATGAGCCAAAAGTCCCCTCTTTGTACCTAGAGGATAGTCATGTGATTATAGTGAAGTTGGTGTTCATTACATTGTGATATAGGATTTCGGTTTGGAAAAACGATTATTGGATGACTTAACTATATACATTAGTCTTAGTGTATTTCAAGGAATTATTCACATGAAAAGTTCAAATAAGAAGAAAAAAAGCTTGAAAAGCACAAAAAGAAAAAAAAGAGAAAAAGAAAAAAAAAGAGAGAAAAAGAAAAGAAAAAAAGAGAGAAAAAGAAAAGAAAAAAAGAGAGAAAAATTTGAGAATAAAGTTGACATAGTGTATTAGAGTTCATTATTGGGAATTTTGGGAGTGGCATGGTTGTCAGAAGGCGTAGTCTTCCTCGGTTTTGTTATCTTAGATCACTTAATATCCTCTATTTTAACTCCACATCCGCAAATTCTACCCTACCTTGATCCTAGCCTACATTGCAACCCTTTCCAGACTTGTTCGACTTAACCTGATTAGTAAGATCTGTGCTGGAGAGTGGATAAGACACATTCCCCGAGATTTCTCCTTGTTTAGGTGTTTAATTCCCGACTCATCTTTAGTCGGACGATTTTGAGCGAAACACATACCCTATTAACACATGAGCGTATTAGAAATTTCCCACATCTCTTAGGAAATAACCTCGAGAGCGTAGACTTGCAACCTCATTAGGTAGTGGGCGGAATGAACTATGATGTAGCTTGCTTGGTGATCCCGAGTATGTGTAAAACGTTGTTATGCTCTTCTAATCCCATTGTACTTGCACGCATATGGCTAGGGAAGAGTTTTGCAAATACACAACTTGCATTGTCTTGATTTTCACTCTCCTTGTTCTTCATTCGCTTCTATAACTATTTTACCCTAAGCTATCACTTCACCTTCCTATTTCATTTGCTAGGGACTAGCAAATGTTTAGCTTGGGAGAATTTGATGTGCTCATTTTAGAGCACGTTAACTACCTCGTTTTAGTGTCAAGTCTCGTGATTTTATATTGATTTTATGCATATTATACTTGATTTCACCTTGATCTTGTCTTTGAGTTGTCTTAAGGTCATTTCAGGTGTTTTGATGATTTCGAGGTGAATTACGACGAATTTGAGTCTTTGACCCCCTTAGACACATGTATCATAGCTTGGGAAAATATTTCAAGTCACTCATGAAGATCCCATGGAGTTCAAAAAGGATCTGAAGTTGAAAAGAGGAGTACAGAGCTTCAGATTCAACCGAATCTGATAGTCTTTCGGTCGAATGCTACATATTAAACCAAATTTGAGAATGATTTGGTCGAATGGTGGTCAGTCTTTAGAGTATATGTTCCATGGTCACTGGAAAGGCCAAATGGCACTCATTCAGGCGAATAAGCTTCTGTTCGGCCGAATAAGAGACTCCTTTTGGCCAAATTAGCCTTGCATATTCGGGCGAATTCTGAAGAGCTGCTGGAATGGGCGAATGGAAGCATATTCGGGCAAATGATGAAGCATTTGGCCAAATGGACCTTGTATTTGGTTGAATGACAGTGTTTTCTCCAGAAAAACTACTTTTTAGGGCTGGCCCATAGACATTTTAAGGTTTTCGGACCCCTTTTACTCTTTGTTATAAATACTACTCTCTCTGAAGAGAGGGGGCAGCTAGGTTTTATTTAGTTTATGCACTTTTAGCTTTGTTTAGCCTCCAAATTCTCTTAGTTCTAGTTTTTAGTTTTCGGTTTTCTCAACGTATGTACTTCGAGTTTTGGATTTTATCATTTGAATTATGATCATGGATATTACATTGAAGCTTTTTTGAATATTAATCTATCCTTTGCTTTTGAATTCATTCATTTTATTTCATTCCTTGTTTAGCTAGTATTTATCGTTTACTAGCATAGTTTCTTATTTAGTCTTGTTCTTGTTAATTTCTTTTCATGATCGTTTTGTTTGCTTTATTGAATATCATCATGTCGTTTAGCATGAATATGTGTGAGTAGTTCTCTTACGGGTTTTGATTAGTGAAACCCTAGTAAAAGCTATGTTCTTTATTGTCTAAGGTTGTAGGAATGATGACAATAAGTAGTTTCAGAATCCAATCCAAATCTTGTCCTGCCACTCCTTTGGAGACATAGGGCGATTATAGGTTGTTCGTTGTGATTTGTGGAATCACCAACTTCCTTTCACATGCTCATAATTCCATGCTAATTATTATTTGATTTTCTCTAACCTATTATGTTCTGTTTTGAAAGCTTCATTCCTAGGGTAAATCTAATCTCGTCTCCGTTTTTCTCTATTTTATTTACCTCTTAATTCATCGTGATTTGTATTTTTGTTATTAGTTTTAGTTGTTTTTCAATCCAAAAAGTCTAGTTGTGTTAAGAATTGAGTGTCTCGATATCCTTTGTCCTCGTGGTTCGACCCCCTACTCCACTATACTCGTATAGTTCCTAGGTTATATAAATATTATTTGCATAACTATTCTTTTAGTAAACGATGCTAAAAGCCGATTATCAAGGTCTTTGGAGTCATGGTTCACGTCATTGTATTTTGTCATTGTATGTAAGTTATGGTAACTGATGAAGCAAAATTAAGTGTGTTTTCCCTTGTAAAAACATTGTTGCTCCGATAACATAAAGAGAGTAAGAATCAAGAACATGTATTTTTAAATTGTATATCAACTGTTACATCCGATCGTATAATTATCTGATCTTTGTTATTTTATCTTATCTTGCTAACACTTACCTTATCTTTGATATTTTTTCCTATCTTGCTAACATCTAATGCCCTAAGTCGGCGTTTAACGCATGAAGTCAAAAATTTATGACCAAAGGGTAAGAAAATCTCACTTTCTTAAGGGCCTTCACTCTACCAAAATACACTCCTAAAACACTCTTAAACACAACCAAAGCCTCTCAAACATCCTTCATACTTACCAAAGTTCTTTCAAAGCACATTTTACCTCAATCAACCAAGGAAATCTTACCCCTTCAACACATATTCAATCAAGACTCAAGTAAAAGGAGCCTCCTCAATGGTAAACACCAAACTAAATGAATACTAAGAAATATAAAGCAAGAGAAAGTAATAGAAATACTGATATATTGATGAGTAATTGATGTCTAACAAGCGTTGATTGCAATCTCGATGAAAATAACAAAAACCGATAACAAATCTACCAATAATCTATGAGTTTTTTTGAATGGAACATAAAAAAACCCTAGAACTATGCTCTATACTCTAATCTAGGCTAAACTATGGTTTATAATTAATGCTGAATTATGCCTCCTTATTTCGTTGATACTTTTCTCATAGAAGAGTTGGAACAGAATATGAAATGCCAAAATAGAATTGAGCAGGAGCTTAGTTCAAGGTTAAGTGCCCGCTCATAAGGAATATTCCAAGATTTCAGTGAACTAAACGAACGCTTGGAAACCGCTTAATGTTCGCTCGTAACTTCCTGCTTGTCAATTTCGATTAAACTAAGTGGCCTCCTAGGAGTTTTCTGAGTGACCGCTCAAGCCTTTTTCTCTTAAGAGGCCTCTTGTGTAGAAATCTCTTAGCTTTTCTACTATGAACCTAAATTCCTTGATTCTTGTGCTCATGTTAACTGGATTCCTGAATTAAGAGCACAAAAACACACATATATATAGAAAAAGGTTTGGGAAATCAAGTAAAACAAGGAAAAAACACAAAGATCACCTAAGCTTAGACCATTGACAAGCGTTAAATTGGTCGCACAATCTAACCCTAATCAAACAAATTTATACAAACACCTCACTTAATAAGTGTAATGGTAAGCAAAGGTTCGGTCCACGAGGAACTTGATTCAATCACTATAGAACTGTGACACTTAAGTTGAATCGAAATCTAAAGTGAGAGGTGTCAAAAACTAACTATTTCTAAAGGTAGGTATCAATTAACTAAGGCACTAGGGAAACGGGATTCACGCAATACAACGATAATCGGGTAAATAGGGACAAACATGGATACATAAATTGCAAAGACTGTATGCAAAATCAACATCAAATGATACGAAAACAACTTAAATCACTAAGCCTAGATCCCTCATTGACTTAGCAACAAAGATACATAATCATATCAAAATAAGTTATAGAATACTAAATTCACGCTCCCGCGTCGAATCGAATATCCTTTGCTATCAAAGTCAATAATCTAGGTTGGTCACTCCTATCATGATAAACTTGACAAGCAATTCCATAAAATCACATTTAATCACAATCCAATCATGCATATTCAAACCCTAAATCGCATAATTATCATCGGGTTGGGTTTTACCCGAACCCTAGCAATTAAACTACTCACGCATCATTGCTAAAGACAAGAATTCAAAATCTAGGGTTTCCAAAATATTAAACACGAGTAATGAAATTAAAGAATCAATGATCAAGCTTTATTAAATTAATTGCAAAATTAAAAGATTAAGAGAAGAATACTCTATTGGAGATGAATCGTTAATCGATTACAAAGTGCAGAAAATTGATATCGTCTATGAGCAATCTATGAAAGTTGAACGTCTACCCCAGCACTCTCCAATCCTCTCTATTGCCTCTAATGTGTAAAAAAATATATGTTTCATCCCCCTTACAAAAAGAAATAACCGCTATATATATAATCTTTTAGAAATAGAAATAACGCAGAATACGTCTTCAGAGATTTGGCACGGGCGTGCAACTTTTGGCATGGGTGTGCCAAACTGGCAGTCTTTCTTCTGGGCTTGTGGCACTGGAGTGTCAGACGGGGATGAGGCATGCCAAGGAATGGCATGGGCGTGCCACACCTGGCAAGGGCGTGTTGGCTAGGTAGGGGGGGTCTCTGGACGTGTAGCACGGGAGTGTCAGACGGGGATGAGGCATGCCAAGGAATGGCACAGGCGTGCCACTACTCCAGTGAGCCTACCTTCATTTTCTGCCTCACTTACACGGGCGTGCCACTTCTGGCACGGCCGTGCAAGGTCTTCAGGGAAGCTTATTGGCTTCTAGGCTTGCCAAACAACCTTAAATTGTCCCTTCCTTTTGGCTAAGTCTTGGAATGGCTCCAAAGAGTCCGTGTATATCTGAAATTGAGACCAAAACACCAATATACCCATGAAGCATGATAAAATTCATGAAATAAGCAGAAATAGAGCAATAACCATACAAAATGGCTCTGAAGAGTCGATATATGGACACTAAATCACCTAAAATCCGCGCAATAAAGTACGCTAGCAATCATGTACAAAGTAATGCAAAATGGAAAAAAATGGGACAAACATGGGCAAAAAAGAGTACAAAACTCTTCTAGGAAGTTACAAATGATTGATATAAATGTCACTCATCAAATTTTTCCAAGCTTAGCTCTTGCTCGTCCTTGAGTAAGACTCTAATACAAAGGAAAGAATAAATCAATTATTAACAATCACTAGTAGAAAATGATTAATATGCGGCGGGGTTTTTAGTACCATATGCGACGTCAAAAGGCTAGCAACAATTGGGATAGCAGCAAATTAATCTATTTAATTTGCGGCGTAAAAAATACTCCGCATTTTAATGAATAACATGTGGCGGTTCTAGGTTAAGTGACATTGCATATTAATCATCGGTTCTAGGCTTAGTGACACCACATATTAATGATTAATATACGGCGTCACTTAGCCTTGAACCGCCGCATATTAATCTTGCCAGATTGAAAAAAGGTCCTGTAATAGAGGAATATGCGCCGTCACTTAGCCTAGAACCCGCCGCATATAAATGTTTTTTTTGTACTCTTTAATTTGATCCCTACTACGCCCAAATTTCAAATTCCAAACCTACTATATTACATTTGCAATTTATGCCAACCAAGATACATATATACTCATTATGATCCATCTCTCATTTATATATACTAATAGGGTCGTAAAATCAAAACTACGACACAATTAATGAACTTGATCTATAAAAAATAAAAAATACATAAAAAGTTAATTTACATAATCTAAAAAAAGTTATCTACCTGGCCAATTTGTTGCGGACGACATCGATTTCTTCGGTGGAGAAGAGCTCCTTATTGAATCCTTTGCATACCTAATATTGACTACCATATCATTAAAGAGTGTATAAAATGCAATGTATTTAAAACGTATTTCAAACATATATGGTCCCAATTACAAATCCAACCTTCATATATTGACTTATTGATGTAACCCCGTTAAATACGTCACTTTCTACCCAAAATCGATCTCATTTGACCTATATTGACTCATATCGATGTATTTGAAGTGTTTAGGTCATTTATACTCAAAACCTCTCCTATTTGACCGATTTTGACTCAAATCGATGTATTTCAAGTATTTATGGCATGTTCTAGGGTAAATACGTCATTTTCAACCCTCGTTAGACCTATATTGACTCATATCGTCCTATTCAAAGTGTTTGGGCCAATTTATAGTGGAAATACGCCAATATTGATCCGGAACCGACCTATATGAGATATATTGACTCATATAGATGTATTTCACGTGTTTAAGTCATTTTATACCCAAAACCTCTCCCGTTTGACCGAGTTTGACTCAAATCGATGTATTTCAAGTGTTTATGACATATTCTAGGGTAAATACATCATTTTCTACCCAAAACCAAACTTATTTGACCTATATTGACTTATATCGTCCTACTAGAAGTGTTTAGATCATTTTATACCCAAAACCTCTCCCGTTTGACTGAGTTTTACTCAAATCGATGTATTTCAAGTGTTTATGACAAGTTCTATGGTAAATACATCATTTTCTACCCAAAACCGATCCTATTAGACCTATATTGACTCATATCGTTCTATTCGATGTGTTTGGGCCAATTTCTAGCGAAAAAATGCCAATATCGACCTGAAACCGCTCTATTTGAGATATATTGATTCGTAACAATGTATTTCAAGTGTTTAGGTCATTTTATACCCAAAACCTCTCCCGCTTGACTAAGTTTGACTTAAATCGATGTATTTTAAGTGTTTATGACAATTTCTACGGTAAATATGTCATTTTCTACCCAAAATCGATCCCATTTGACCTATATTGACTCATATCATCCTATTCAATGTGTTTGGGCCAATTTCTAGAGGAAATACGCCAACATCCACCCAAAACCGCCCTATTTGAGATATGATGACTCATATTGATGTATTTGAAATGTCTAGGTCATTTTTACCCCAAAACCACCTCTTTTTGACCGATTAATGGTGTAATTTATAACGCTTCCTATGTTTCGTTCTCCTGCTCTTCTCCCTTCAACACATTCCTCATCTTTCCTATAAAATGCTCTCTTAGGGTCTGTTCTTTTTTGACTATTGTGAAGAAAAAATGGAGAATTTATCTGCTGGAAAGAGAACAAGGAGTCAAAGAGCGAAAATGGTGATGAAACAAAATAAAAGGGCGTGTCTTGCTGCAGTTAGGAAGTGGCAATCGATGAAAGAGACCGATGTGGGTGGTAGTAGCCAAATAAAAGATAAAAATTTGAGGGTTTTGATGGATTAAAATGAAGTTGTTGTGATTGATAAAGAAGAGTATCTAAGAGGGGTTAAATCTCATGAATCCAATAATCCTTCTTAAAAACTCTTCTTCATCAATCACTACAGCCTCATTGTCACCCATCAAAACACTCATATTTTTATCTTTTATTCGGCTACTATCACCCTCATCAGTCTTTTTCATTGACTGCTACTTCCTAACCGCTGCAATATAAACCCTTTTATTTTGTTCCATCACCATTTTAGCTCCTTGTTCTCTTTCCCATAGATAAATTCTCCCTCTTTTCTTGTAAAAGTTCCAAAAAGTACAAAGGAAATAAGATCATTTTATGGAAAAGAAAAGGACTACGATGAAGGTGGAAGGACAGGTAAAAGTAACAAAGGAAACCGTTATATTCAATGTGTTTGGGGCATGTTAAAGGGAAGTACGCCAATGTCGACTCAAAACCGGTCCTATTTAGCCTATATTTCAAGTGTTAAGGTCAATAATCTACCCAAAACCGCTCATAATTGAGTTATATTAACTCAACCAATCCTACGTAAAGTGTTGAGGCATGATTAAGAGGGAATATAATATTGAAGATACTCAAAACGATTAAATTATGGGAAAAAGATTTTACCTCCTCCATGGGCATCCCACTACTGCACCTGTTCAGGACGTCAAGCATGAAATGCATCACAAAGTAGTCACACTCAGTTCCACCATGTTGTTGAGCACACTATGAATTACAAAATAAAAATGTTAGCCATACGTATTATAGTATTTTTTTAAAATGTTGAAATTAGGTAATGAACTTACCATCACTTCTATCCATGTTGATGTCTTCTTTTCGGCTCATTCTCCCTTCAATATAAGTCTCTTTAACACACTGGAAAATGGTATTGATTAGTTTAAAAGTTCAATTTCAGTCAACCTTAGCTTGCAATGTAAATCTATTAATAATACTTACTAATTAATAATCGCTCTTAGCTTGGTACCACCCATTGACCGAGCCGAGTTAAAGAAGTATATTTTCCCACTACCCACAAAAATGTCTGAATAATCGTAAAATGTATTATATATACAAATTATTAATAGTACCACATAAGTTAACCTATATATTAAATGTGTATACCTAATGAAGCATTGAATAATAGAAATGTTCAATTGAACTCCCTGTAAGAATTGGCTGATGTCAGCTTTGTCAAGCCATGATGTTCCGTCTTCAGAGTAGTGGAATAAGGCCTGATCCAATGTCACAACAATGGTATCGTCTTCCTTCATCATGGTCGCATATTAAAGTAGCCATTTGCACTTGGGACTAAGAGAAGCCGCTATATCTTCAGAGAGAAGAAGTCGGTTTTCTGCCACTGATTTCTTCGAGGTCGGCTCATTGCTCCTAATAACTTCATCAGCTGACATCCCCTTCATCTTCTTAGCTTTTGGAGTCACCTAATTACAAAAGCACATATCGCACCACTTAAGTCATACATAAATATAATTATAGAGGCAATTCGATTAAAACTCTGATTTTTACCTCACTTACGATCTTGATCAAATGTATAGGCCATTGCACAAAAGTACCAATTGCATCGTTCAATGTCTCCAAGTTGTACTGCGGAATAGGAACCGATAGTGCTGCTCCTTTGAAGAAGTCTCAAACAGTTTCAACCTTCACCACTTCATGTCCTTCAAGCCTTGTTCCTTGGTGAGTTCGTGTAAACTATTGGCCTTACTGACCTAGGTACGCTACACCACCGGCCACATCATATATTGTTCCCGTACTTGGATCTTTAAGGGAATATCAATACGGCAACTGGTAGGACCCTGAAAATTGAATATAATATACAAAGCCTATAGGTTATTATTAATGCAAATAATACTTATTCAACAATACATATAAAAAGGGAATATCAAATACCTCTACATGGAGAGTAGACACTCGTGCACCCTAGGATGCTAACTACTCGACACTGATTCTAATGTCTTGGAGTAGGGAGAACAACTTATCCTTCATAGTGGCATTGAACTCTTGTCTAAGATCCTCTTGGAGTTGAGCCTTCAAAGTTTCTTGATCTTCCCTTGGAACTCCGCTTTGACTTTGTTAGCTTGATCTCGGTGGAGGAGGTCCAAATACTTGTCGATACCCAATATTAGTCCCTTCAAGTTCGACGCAGCGTCCGAAGTGATTTGGCTTCTTAATGGCCATAGCTAATGCATCTTGGGCCCTTACAGAATGAATTCCCCTTGAATCTGCTTATCTCGAAACTCCAACTGAAAATTAAAAGGAAAAGATTAGAAATAAATGTCGGATCTTATAAGCTGTGGTAATTGAACCCTAATGCAAATAGAATTCTTACGTATTTCTTAGCCACAACTTGCGTCTGTTCGTTTGGAATGACTTTCTTCCCAGTTTTCTTGTCCCCATGGCTTATCTGCGTGGTGTTGG
The DNA here is from genome assembly GCA_026401315.1 of Dysphania ambrosioides. Classification (NCBI taxonomy): domain Eukaryota; kingdom Viridiplantae; phylum Streptophyta; class Magnoliopsida; order Caryophyllales; family Amaranthaceae; genus Dysphania; species Dysphania ambrosioides. The sequence continues at coordinate 18,135,340 of CM048666.1, forward strand.
ATTCTATAGAAGAAGGTCTAGAGCAAGAGGGATAAAAACTCTCTTATATTCATTGTTGCCTTACGTCGTTGTAGCTTGACTGCCAAGGTAATGGGGATGAATGTTCATCTTAGCACTCTTGCTCGCCTTCTCGCGTTTAGCTTGTCAACAACATAAAGGTATTTGACTTAACATTAAGGAACAAAAGAAAGAAATTTCCAAAATTGAATACAAAGAAGTATTTAACTTACCACTACATCTTCAAAAGTCTTGTTTAACAAAGGTTGCCCAGTCACCTTCCTTAATATGTTTCCATATTTCATATGGCAACCTGTTAGCTTCTTTTTCGGAAACTCTCGTGTCTTGGTAATCCAACCAGTCACCAACTTTGATTTGAAGTCCCAAAATCTATCAATGACTGTAGATAGAAAAAGCTTCTTCAATTGAGGGTTTTTTGGAATGTGAAAAGCCTAAAATAAATTTAAATTGAGTTAGTTTCATTTAGTAAGGTAGTTTACACAAATATTTAAATAATTAAGATTAAGTTAGGAATACGTACCATTGTGTCCACCCACAAGGTCTGCCAAAGTCCTTCATTTACTCCCGACCACTCCTAGTTGATGTTGAACTTCCAAATAAGAAGTCCAATGTGCTTACTGTACTTGAGACGCCACCTACCAAAAGGGTGGTACAAATGATTGAACTCCAGATGCATAGGTTCAACCACTTTAAGGCTTCTAGTCGGACCTTTAGGTCGACCTACGCCCCGAGTGATAACCGGTATTTTAGGTCGTTAACTAAAAGACAAGTTATGCAAACAAATTTATTCCAACCTACGAACTATACGAGTATAGTGGAGTAGGGGGTCGAACCACGAAGTCAAGGTATATCAAGACTTTAACTTTTAACACAACCGGACTATTTGGAGTTGGAAATTCAATTAAAAATAATAACCAGAAGATGGATGACGATAAATCACGAAATAAAGCAAGTAGAGAAAAACGGGGACACACTAGTGGAAAAAACCACATATGCTCCGGTTTTTTGAAGGCTTTATGCTCCGGTTTTGGCCCGAAGTAGATTTAACCGGAGCATATTGCAAATATCTTTATGCTCCGGTTTGAACCGGAGCATAATGGAAACTTTATGCTCCGGTTCTTGGAAAACCGGAGCATATAGTCTCCTTTTTTAAAAAAAAAAAATTAGACTTTATGCTCCGGTTCTTGGAAAACCGGAGCATATAATAGCATTTTATGCTCCGGTTTTCCAAAAACCCGAGCATAAAGTCTAATTTTTTTTTTTTTTTTTTTTTTTTTTTTTTTTTTTTTTTGCAAATGCTAATTATTGTTATTGGAAATATTATTTAATACGAATATTAGAACAAAGCAAGCTCAAAGGATTTCAATACTCTTTATATAAAACTAAGATTCAAATATAATTGTACATGATTAGAGTTACAAACTAAATTATACATAACTAAATATGTATATATATAGATATAAATATAGAAATTTGCTACAATGTACGAGCGCTGAACTGTCAACTGGGTTATTTGCTTTCATCGACAATATAATGCATCTTGAGCCTTTTATAGTTCAAGCGCTGAACAGGTGGACTCCTTATGATCTTCTTTTATAGGAAGAGCTTTCAGGAAAACAGGTAGTACCTGAACCAAGAGTAAGTAAAGACAACAGTCAGGCCATTCACGATTCAGGATCTTATCAAGATCTAATAAAACTCTCCAGAAAAGCCAGTAACTAACCTGATTTAATGGGATAGCCTCAGAGTGCACCATAAGCATCCTTGCCACAGCACCTGTTGCATTGTCCCTCACGACGTCATCTGGTTCAGATTCACCAAAAAGTGGATGGAGTCCCTTCAAAATATCACCATAATATCTCACACAGATTTAAGGGAAAACAGGCTAATAACGATAATCCAAGACCAGAGTCAGATCAACAAAAAAGTAGAAAGTACCTGCACTGCTTCTAATTCATTTAGGTAATTAATCAACATACAGAGTATTCTCAGGCCACAATCCAAAAACAATATGATCCTTTAATAAAGGAAACAAACTTGAGTGAAACTTAAAAAACAGACACAGGATACTTTAAAGCCACTTCACCGCCATGTCTGCAGAATTCACCAACGCAGAAGGCAGCATTCCTTCGATTTGTCGCACCAGATGATGCCAATTCTTTCAAAGCCAAAGGCACCACTGCCTGAAACATGTGTTACATCTCATACTACTCACACCTAGTATTTGAATGAAATAAAATAATCATTGGATATTGTTTGCAATGATGAGGATGGCTATGACTGAAATTAGGAAGTAAAAAACACTTTGAACAACCAAATCCGAGTCTTCATCCCAACAAACAAAAAAAGCAATCAGATGCATTACTTCAACATAGAGCTATAGGAGGACCCATGTTCTGAAATACAAAAAAAGCAATCTACATGCTTACAATCATTTGTGAGATCATGAGAAGTCTTAAACATGTAGTCATACACCCCTATATATTGAAAGGGATCAAGTTTCTGAAGTCCTGCAGGTAAGCAAGAGCCCTACAAGTTCTGAACCTAGGAATTCCTATCTGTTCTTTAACGTCATGTACGAAGTATTTAGATGTCTAGGAAACAACAGTAGCATGTGAAAAGTTCAAGTGTTGGGAAACATATATTAATACCTTATGAAATGAAAAACGAACATAAGAAGTTTATTTTTATTCAATATTTTATTCAAATTCTTTTCGATTTCTCGTCACTGCAATATTATATTTGTAATCATAATTATTTGATAACTTTTGTTTATGAAGGCTCTCTACTCAAACTTCTCCTTTGTAAAATCAGTAGCAGCTGATATCACCTTATAAATCCATAGTTGCACAGGCAATATGTCTTCTTTAATGATAAGAGTTCATTGACAACTTTAAGTGTTGGTTTTATAACATTATGATAAACTGTATAGAAAGGTGCTATCTCTAGCCATCATATTCTGACTCAGCACATCAAATCTGATGTCTTCACCAGAATTATTCAACTCTAACCAAAAAACATCTACACAAATTATGCTATATTATGCTATTGTAACACATAGATTTAAGAAGAAAACAAGCAATAAAAACAGAGAGGAAAGAGAAGAAAATTCAGCTAAAAATTCAATAAAATATTCAGATAGACATTACTTATTATACAGTTGCACCAAACAACAATAAGCAAAAACATCAATCGTCCATTTAATTTCCTATTCAATATATTTCTCAAAATTATCATGTTTACCGTATAAATTAACTTAAAACTACAACTAAAACTACACTATTCACCATTAATTACACCAAATAAGCACACATTATATAAAACAGTATAGTAGCCCATGAACTCTATATGATGAAGAGTAGTCTTCCCGTTTTGGAGTTGCACCAACGTATGTACGTCAAAAACTGACATCTATATAGATATGTATATAATTTTCGTAATTCAAGCAGCTTAGATTACTCTAACCTCAAGAAATCCATCATCCTCAGCTCAGCTGTTAGTCATGACAATCCAAATTGGTAGCCTTTTCGTCTTGCTGCACAGTTGCATGATCTGCAGCAATATTTTTTAAAGTATTCGTCTGACCCAACAAGATGCTAAGCGATCGAGCTTTGACAACACCAAGCTTCACCCTCTTGTTCCCGAACGAACTCATCCTTTCCAGCTTCTTGTCACCATCATCATAATCCTCCATTCCCAAACGAGACTTTATTATATTGGCTACCCCAAACCAAACTCACAAATAAAATAGTAATATATATTAGTATACCAAAAACAATAATATAATGAATGCAATTTGCTAAAAATTCGCTAAAAATTCAATTGAACAAATTAATAGAAATTCGGTGCACATTAATCGTTTAAAAATTCACTAATCTATATCATGCAAGTTAAACAAATCAATAAATTAATTGGGGGAATACAAAAACAAATTAAAGACATCAAATTGAATATACCTTTAACTGATTGTTGTTCGAAAATGCTAGTGGTGGGCATGAAGAAGTAGAGTTTCAGAGTGGGCATGAAGAAGTAGAGTTTCTACATCCTACAGTTAAGCCTCGACCTCAGACAATTGGGACAATGTTGCAGTTGGAGCCGGTTCGGAGAGGAGTGCCATTGATGTCGAGGACGACCATGTTGGCAGCGACGGTGGTGGTGAGTAGATAGACATAAAAGAAGAGGAGAATGGAAATTTGAAGAGAGGTGCTGCATGTGTTTCGTGGGAGAAAGGGAATTTGAAGTTTGTGTTGTGTGCTGCTTGGTTGGAGGCAAAAAGGGAAGTAGCAGCTAGCTTAGTTCTTTAATAGGTAAAAGGAATATGCTCCGTTTTCTAATCAACCGGAGCATAAAGTTGATATATGCTCCGGTTCTTAATAAACCGGAGCACAAAGCTTAATTTTACACCGAAAAAAATATATAAAAATAATCCATAAATATATACTCCGGTTTTATGAAGAATCGGAGCATATAAACAGTGGTATATGTCATTTTTTCCACTAGTGACAAGATTGGATTCACCCTAGGAATGAAGCTTTCAAAACCGAACATGATAGATTAGAGAAAATCTGATAATAACTAGCATGGACATCCAAGAATATGAGAGGAAGTTGGTGATTCCATAAATCAAAACGAACGACCTATAATCGCCCTATGTCTCCAAAGGAGTGGCAGGACAAGATTCGCATCGGACTCCGAAACTATTTATTATCATCGTTTCTACAACCTTAAGCAATAAAGATCATAACTTTCCTAGGGTTTTACCAATCAAAACCCCTAAAGGAATTACTCACACATATTCATGCTTAAAAACACAAAGATATTCAACGATGCCAAAGAAACGAACATGGAATGAAATCACGAGAATGAAAGCAAAATCAGAAATTATGCTAATAAACGTTAAACATAAAACTAAGCATGCAACGAAATGATTGAATGAATTAAGAGCAAAGGAATAGATTAAAACTTACAAAAGCTTCAATATATTATCCACGATCAGAATTCGAACGACAAAGTATTGAGAAAACTGAAAACCGAAAGCTAAAACTAAAAGAATTTGGAGGCTAAAGAAAACTAAAAGTGCATAAAAGTATAAAACCCTAGCTCCCCCTCCTCTCATCAAAGGAAGGGGTATTTATAACAAAACAACAAAACCTACGAAAACCCTAAAATGCATATGAGCAGGCCCTAAAAGAAGTAGTTGATCCGGAGGAAAACACTATCATTCGCCCGAATGTAAGTCTCATTCGGCCTAATACAATCCCATTCGCCCAAATGGTCTTCCATTCGCCCATTCTAGAGGCTTTGAGGAATCGATCTCTGTCAAGCATTCGCCCGAATGAAGATGTTGATTCGGCCAAATGGAAGCTCATTCGCCCGAATGAGTTCCATTCGGCTTTTCCAGTGGCAAGGCTCAAAATCTCTGAAGACTGCCTCTCATTTGACCGAATGAGTCTCAGATTCGATCGAATCTGAACTATTCGGTCGAATGTCTCTCAGATTCGGTCGAATCTGAGACCATTCTTTCCTCTTTTTCACCTCTCTCTTTTCTGAACTCCGTGGGATCTTCATGAGTGACTTTAAACACTTGCCCAAGCTATGATACATGTGTCAAAGGCTCGAATGCATCGCATTTCACCTTGAAATCATTAATAGTACCTGAAATGAACTTAAGACAACTCAAAAACAAGATCAAGGTAAAATCAAGCACAATATGCATAAAACCAATACAAAACTGTGAGACTTGACACTAAAATGAGGTAATAAACATGCTCTAAAATGAGCACATCAACTTCCCCCAAGCTAAACTGTTGCTAGTCCTCGCAAATGAAATAGGAAGGTGAAGTGATAGCTTAGGGCAAAATGAATGAAGAAATGAATGAAAAGACGAATGAAGATCATGAGAAGTGGAAATCAAGACAATGTAAGTCGTGCACGTGAAAAACTCTTCCCTAGACATGGGTGTACAAGTACAATGGGATTTATAAAGCATAATCAACTTTTTACACCTACTCGGGATCACCAAGTAAGCTACATCATAGTTCATTCCGCCCACTACCTAACGAGGTCGCAAGTCTATGCTCCCAAGGTTATTTCCCAAGAGGTGTGGGAAGTTTCCATTACGCTCATGTGTTTATAGGGTATGTGTTTCGCTCGAAATCATCCGACTGAAGATGAGTCGGGAATTAAACACCTAAACAGGGACAAATCTCATAAATCGTGTCTTATCTACTCTCCAGCACTAATCTTACTAATCAAGTTAGGTCGAACATGTTTGGAAAGGGTTGTAATGCAGGCTCGGATCGAGGTTTGGTAGAATTTGGGAATGTGGAGTTGAAATAGAGGATAGTAAGTGATCCAAGGAAATAAAACCAAGGAAGACTACGCCTTCCGACAACCATGTCAATCCCAAAATTCCCAACTATAGACTCTAATACACTATGTCAACTTTATTCTCAACCTTTTTCTCTAATTTCTTTTTGTTTATTTTCTTTTCTTTTTCTCTTTTTTTTTCTTTCTTTTTCCCTTTTTTTTCTTTTTTTTGTGCTTTTCAAGCTTTTTCTGAACTTTCTTTGTGCATACTTCTTTCAAATGCACTAAGACTAGTGTATATAGTCAAATTACTCAATAATCATCTCCCCATACTGAAATCCTATATTATAATGCTACAAATATCAACTTCACTATGATCACATGACTATCCTCTAGGTAAAAAAAGAGGAAGTATTTAGTTCATGTGGAGTTAGATAGCATGGCTACAAAAGAAGTTAAAGGCACGAATTTGGCTCAACATAGAGTAAATTGATTTTCATGGTAGGCACTTTGGCTATGTAGCTTTAACTACAAACATGTTATCATCCCTAACCTTTAGAAAAGTAGACTATTCTAGAGGAGAACAGACACAATTCTTAAGATTCCCTGACTAACACTCAACAATATAGGACTAATAATAAAGTCCTAAAAGGCTCAATCCTCGCTAGGTTAGTCGAAATGTGCCTCAATAGGTAGTCATCCAAACCACATACCAAACAAGCTCAGATCCCCCAAGCTAAGTGAAAAACAGTCGAGAAACTAAGACCCAAAACAGGCACAGGGCTAGGGGAATATGAGTTTGCATAAAATCAACGTAAAGTGCACAACATAAGCTTGCATGCTTATAATGGACAAAAGAAGGGGGTACATGATGCAAAGGGTAAAAACAAATATAAAAATAACTAAATACATAAATTTGGATTTTCAAGTAAGCAATCATACTAGTACGTGGGTGCAGCGTCATGTGGAACTTATTATATAAACACCTGAAAACAACACCAAAAAGCAAAGCGTAAAACACAAAATAACACCTAGAAATAGACACAAAACACGAAGCATTGCAACACTACACAACATTAAACTGACAGCCAAGACCAAAGGACATGCGAAAGAATGAGTAGTGCGCTATGGATACCCCCCCAAGCTAGGGTGAAGCCGTCCTCGGCGCTAAGGGGGGCCGTGAGGTCTACCACTACTCATCCCCCATAAATTCCTCATCATCCCCCTGGTCATCCTCCTGATTAACCTCCTCCTCCCCACCCGTGTAATCCATCCCATAGTCATCCGAGGCTCTTCTAGGAGCTGATGGGGTAATGTAATTAAACCTACGCCTACCCACCCACAACCGGTTAAACCTATGACATAGTGAAATCTCGTTATAGTTGTCATGGCGAGGGTACCAGGAAGGGGTGGCCATGCTTTCGCCGACCATGTGGGAGCGATAGGCCATATCATACCATGGGTAGTTCGCCTGCTTGAAGTTTTGCTCGAGGTGTTCGAGCCGGGCGGTGTGGTGGGCTTGGGTGGTGAGGACCTGGTCAAACCTTCTCTCTATGCATCCTGGGGAGAACATAATATTGGATTCAGATTCATCGTCTGAATCGTCATGGTTTGGTAAGACCGAGGTAGAAGCCCTAGGTCTGTCGCGCATAGAAAGTGTGTGAGGGCGAGGAGGGGGTACAAGTGGGGGCTCTACAGCGTATCTTGGCACATCACCGTCTAAGAGATACGAGGCCCCAAACTGGACTAGGGGAGGTAATTGAGGACAAGGAAGGGGGATGGTGCGGTCTTTCAAGTACCGCCATCGCATGGGGTCCGCAAAAATAAAGCCAGCCCGTACAAGACATTGCTCGTGAAGGGTAGTGGAACTGGCATATCATTCATCGAATTCAACATGATTCATAACATTCAAGAATTCAGCAATGCGGAATACGTGTCCCCCTAAATATAAGTCAGTGGTTGCATTCAGGATGGCTGTGTTGTTTAAAAACTTCCACAGCGTCATTGGCAGGCTTAGTGCAGTGTCTTCGTGTGGTGCAAGGTAACGGTGCAATATGTGCACTTCGTGTGTTCGTACTAGGTGAGAGCTAGGGGAAGGGAACAAAGTCTCCCTAGCAAATTTAAAGAACATGCGCAAAATGGGGTGTTGCACATCAGAAGCATATATGTTTCTATTCGAATAAACAAGCCGGCCAGCTATTTTAGGCCATAACTCGGAAACCCGAGAGTTGTCCGGTTGTTTATCAGGAATAGGCTCATTATGGAAACTAAACACGGCGTAAAATGCAATATAATCAAGAAAATAGGTTGCATTCCTTAGCCTAAAAGACAAATGCAGCTTACCATCTCCTTGACACGGGGTTAGGGAACTAAGAAACTCATAAGTTAAGAGCTTATGAGTTGGGTGCCACATGTTTATCCAGTTCTCTAACCCGCATGCAGTTAATACTGCAACAAATTTCTTGTATATACCCATTCGTTGCAAAATCGAAAGGTCTAAATAATGAGTGGAGTTGATTTTTTGTACCTTAAGCCTTTGGAAACGCTCATATTGCTCCAAAGATATAAAAATTACCGTTGGATGGTCCTCATCGAACCATAATTCTTGGCCGGGAAGTCTTTGTTGGCCCTCCGGTTGTTGAGAACCGGTTTGTTGAGCTTCCCGTGCCGCACTCGAAGAGGAACCCTCTCCATGCTTTTTGGACCTCTTGAAGGGGTTCCTCAAGGTTCTCCTTGGACCCATAGTAATTGATGATGATTGGGAAGGAAGTAGAGGAATTTGAGAGAGAGCAAGAGTGTGAGGGAAGACGTGCGTGCTATAGGTGTGAAGAAATATGGGTGTGAAATCCCGTGGAATGAGCTTGTATTTATAGGCCTGGCTTCCATTCGGCCGAATGGGGTCGAATAGAGCTCCATTCACCCGAATAGATGCCCTGTTCGGTCGAATGTCTATGAGCTACGAAGAATTCTTCGCTCCCATTTGACCGAATACTAAACCTATTCGGTCGAATGTCATACCATTCGACCGAACGAACACTCCATTCGAGGTTACCAGCAGCTTCAAAAATCTTTCTCTGCAGATCTATTCAGATCTATTTGGCCGAATGGTAAGTTACATTTGGTCGAATGATATATATTTGGCCGAATTTAAGCTTTATTCGGCTCTTTCAGGAACTTGCCCAAATTTGATTAAGCTCATGGTTAATTCTCATTTGGCCAAATGGACCTATCATTCGGCCGAATGGAGTGTGATTTTTGCACTTCTTTGCTTTGAGTAATCAAAACACTCGCCTTCTCAAAATCAATTGAGGTACGATGAGTAAGTTTGATGAAAATCCAAATAAAATGGGTTACCTCCCGTAAGTGCTTTGTTTAACGTCGTTTAGCTCGACGTAGCTCGCTACAAGGTTAGATAGAAAAAGAAAAAGAAGGAATTATACTGGTCGTAGGAGTGGACTCACTCCTAGCATCTCCATCACCTCTGGCATGGGGAGTCAAGACCCTCCACTAAGCATCGGTGGCAGAAGTAAGTAAGGTCGAACCAGGGTCATTCGGAGGAGGGCTACAATGCGGGGTTTCCCCAAGCCAGGGTGGAGCCCTCGTTCTTTTTTTGGATTTTTTCTTTTTCTTAGCCCTCTTCCTTTTTTGGGCTGGCTTATTAGGACTGTCATAATTCTCACAAATATCCTACATCACAACAAATTCCTTCTCGACTTCGAAAATAACACTCTTCGTTGTCACTTCCTCCTCTGTCACCTCAACAGACACTAGCGCAGCAAAAACATCACACCCCTCAACCTTTTCTTTAACTATGCCTTCAAAAATATCAAAGGAACAAATTTGCTTGACCATGGGTTCCCTGGAAGACTTAGAAAAGGCAAACACAACCTTCTCATGGGCTACCCTCACAGTTATAGTCTCTGATTCACAGTCGATTAGGGCACCCAAAGTCTTCAATGCATCCCTCCCTAAGATGAGGGGGGTAAAGGGATCCTCAACCATATCAAGTACCACAAAGTCACATGGAACTACAATGTTCCCTACTTGGATCGGAAGGTCCTCAAATTCCCCACATGGTACCTTTATACTACGGTCAGCAAGTTGGACGGTTTTCTTTGATGGCTTGAGGTCGAAAGTTAGTTGTTTGGTGATGGACATCGGCATTAGGCTAATGGAGGCCCCAAGGTCAGCAAGTGCTCCCTTAGAATTGAGTTTTCCAAGGGTGACTGGGAGCACAAAGGATCCTCTAGCTTTTTCTTTCTTTGCCTATGTGCCCTGAATGATGGCACTTACCTGCTTTGGCAAACTAATCACTTCGCCCTCAAGCTTTCTCTTGTTCCTTAAGAGGGTTTTCAGATACGTAGCATATTGCAGCATTTGCTCCATGGCCTCTAAGAATGGTATTTTCATTTCAAGCTGCCGCATATGCTCTAGGAATTTAAGAAACTTTTCTTGAAGTTGTTCCTCTACCTTTTTGTAAGGAAAAGGTAGAGGCGGAGCATGTTGATGCTCAAGTTTCCTCCTTTCCTGTATCTCCCTCCATCTCTCATCGTCATCCTTCTTCTTCCCCTCAAACCCATTTATTTTGACATTTGGTTCCTCATTCCCTTCACTAACCTCATTCTCTTCTCTTCTCTCAAGATCCTCTTTGTGTTCAATTTTTCTTTGAAAATCACTATCTTTTGAGGATCCCTCTCCTAAAACATCTTTTGGAGCTATAGCAGGATCTGAATATGAAGTTCCCGATCTTAAGAAGATCGCCTTGCATGTGTGATATTTAGGGTTAGAGTTAGGGGTGTTTTGTGGTGGAGGTTGAGCGGATGGTTTTTGTTGAGGGTGAGATGGGAATAGTAATGGTGGAGGTGGATTGGCTATCTGAGCAAGTTGAGTTTCAAACAACTTTTGCTGAGCTTAAAGTTGTTGCATTTGTTGGATTAGAGTCTAATTAATCTAAGTTATGGCCTTGTTGTGGTTGAGGAGCCACATGATGAGGTTAACTAGGCGAGAAAGGTAGGTTTGAACCATTTCTAGGCCCTTGGTTGAACCTTGGAGGTCTATACACATTAGGCTTCGGTACATTCCCATAAGGTTGGTTCCCCTAGAAACCTTGGTTGTTAAACCCACCTTGACCATTTTTGTTGTATCCCGGGTGGAAGTTTCCCTGATTTTGGTTAAAGGGAGGTTTGTACTATTGGTTGTTCGAGAAAGGTTGCTACCCATACCCTACTCCTTGTCCCTGTCCACTATAGTTAAGGGCTGCCACATGATCAGGGTTATACCCATAACCGTCATAGTTCATCACTTGTGGTTCTGGGTTATACCCTCCATAGTTAACTGCAGCTATGTGCTCAAAGTGCGAACCACCACAATAAGATGTATTATGGTTGGTACCCCACATATGGCACATGCAAAGTGCTTTTCACGCATTGGAGGGGTGTTCGAACTACCTGTAGGCTTAGCTTGGACAACTTTTTATCAATAACGGCTCTATTTTGGCGCTAATATTGTCCAAGTTAGTTGTGTCTATCATCCCTCTAGTAATCCCTGACTCCTAGTTCCTCCCCAGGCACTATTCTTAATGACTTCTTCTATTTTGGCTTTCACCTGGGTGCAAGGAATTTTGGATAGTTGGCCACCTACAGCTGAGTCTAGGAGTGCTTTGGTGGAGTCATTAAGACCATCATAAAAGAATGTGTTGAGATGGTTTTCCCCGTACTCATGGTGGGGGCATGCTCTAATCATTCTTTTAAACCTACTCCAAGTGGCACTAAGGTTCTCATCATCCTCTTGGATGAATAACGCAATTTTCTTACGCCAATCCTGCGTTTGAACCGTAGGATAGAACCTTTCTAGAAATACAGTTTTTAGTTGAGCCCAATTAATAATTGAATTGGGTTCTAAGCATTTGTACCAATCCTTGACATCTCCCGCTAGACTCAGATGGAATAGGTGCATTCACACATAATGAGGGCTATTAGGACAAGGAGGGATAAGTCCACAAATATCTGAGAATGCCTCTAGGTGTTGAAGAGGACATTCATTTCTTAAGCCACTAAATGGTGTTTCCTTAACCATTCTTATGAACTGAGGGTGTATTTGGTAAGGTGTAGTGGCAATAGGAAGTACTACACCCCCTTGGAACTCTTGTGAGCTAGGAGTTCTGAATTGACCAAACAATTGATGTTCGTCGGCCATTATGGATATGGATGGGTTTTGAACAGATTGTGGGGTATACTTTGAAGGGCGTTGTCTACTCACACGTTGGATTTCAAGATTTATGGGTGTAACTGGCTGGTTTGACCTTCGCGTGCTATGGGGCATGCAAACACCAAAGTCAAAGACAACCACACACAAAAAGAAAAGCAAAAAAAAAACAGAAATGAAATGAAATAAAGTTATGCTAAGAATTGAAAAGTCTAAATATTACGCCTTGTCCCCGGCAATGGTGCCATATTGATAACCGGTATTTTAGGTCGTTAACTAAATGACAAGTTATGCAAACAAATTTATTTCAACCTACGAACTATACGAGTATAGTGGAGTAGGGGGTCGAACCACAAAGACACAAGACTTTAACTTTTAACACAACCGGACTATTTGGAGTTGGAAATTCAATTAAAACTAATAACTAGGAGATGGATGACAATAAATCACGAATTAAAGCAAGTAGAGAAAAATGGGGACAAGATTGGATTCACCCTAGGAATGAAGCCTTCAAAACCAAACATGATAGATTAGAGAAAATCTGATAATAACTAGCATGGACATCCAAGAATACGAGAGCAAGTTGGTGATTCCATAAATCACAACGAATGACATATAATCTCCCTATGTCTCCAAAGGAGTGGCAGGACAAGATTCGCATCGGACTCCGAAACTATTTATTATCATCATTCTACAACCTTAAGCAATAAAGATCATAGCTTTCCTAGGGTTTTACCAATCAAAACCCCTAAAGGAATTATTCACACATATTCATGCTTAAAAACACAAAGATATTCAACGATGCCAAAGAAACGAACATGGAATGAAATCACGAGAATGAAAGCAAAATCAGAAATTATGCTAATAAATTTTAAACATAAAAGCATGCAACGAAACAAACGAATGAATTAAGAGCAAAGGAATAGATTAAAACTTACAAAAGCTTCAATATATTATCCACGACCAGAATTCGAACGACAAAGTATTGAGAAAACTGAAAACCGAAAGCTAAAACTAAAAGAATTTGGAGGCTAAAGAAAAATAAAAGTCCATAAAAGTATAAAACCCTAGCTTTCCCTCCTCTCATCAGAGGAAGGGATATTTATAACAAAACAAGAAAAACCTACGAAAACCCTAAAATGCATATGAGCCGGCCCTAAAAAGAAGTAGTTCATCTGGAGGAAAACACTGTCATTCGCCCGAATGTAAGTCTCATTTGGCCGAATACAATCCCATTTGCCCGAATGGTCTTCCATTCGCCCATACGAGAGGCTTTGAGGAATTGATCTCTGTCAAGCATTCGCCCGAATGAAGATGTTGATTCGGCCGAATGGAAGCTTATTCGCTCGAATGAGTTTCATTCGGCTTTTCCAGTGGCAAGGCTCAAAATCTCTGAAGACTGCCTCTCATTCGACCAAATGAGTCTCAGATTCGGTCAAATCTGAACTATTCGGTTGAATGTCTCTTAGATTCGGTCGAATCTGAGACCATTCTTTCCTCTTTTTCACTTCTCTTTTTTCTGAACTCTGTGGGATCTTGATGAGTGACTTCAAACACTTGCCCAAGCTATGATATGTGTGTCAAAGGCTCGAATGCATCGCATTTCACCTTGAAATCATCAAAGTACCTGAAATGAACTTAAGATAACTCAAAAACAAGATCAATGTAAAATCAAGCACAATATGCATAAAACCAATACAAAACTGCAAGACTTGACACTAAAATGAGGTCATAAACGTGCTCTAAAACGAGCACATCACCGAGCACCACCCTTCCCCCTCCAGGTACCCGAACACGAGGGGATGACAATATTCATGTGTATATCATCCCTAAATTTGTTGCCGCTTCAGTAATCCTCTCATGTTCGTCAAATAGTCTATCCATTCTCTGTGCTTCTAACTCAGCAGCTACATCTTCTAGATTACCTCAATCAGTTTCGAGGTGCACATCGTACTCAACGTTCTCGGAAGAGACACTGAAATCTTTGTCACTAGCCATGATGCAAGATTGTAACTATATAAAAGAACAATAGTATAATGTAAATCGAGTTAGTCAATTATATAAAAATAGTACAGGAAATAAGGAAAACATTCATATAAATACAAAATAATTAAATACCTAGACAATGAATACTACTCATCAATAGTAACTCCTTCATGGTGATCCATTTTCATATAATTTGTTTCCATTTCTAGTCCAGCATCTATGTCATCATTACATGGCATCGAGAATGGTGGGAGATCATCAAAGTCATCATACTCTTCCTCATTAGTGACATCACTAATTCCAAGGATATGTCGTTTATTAGGGACAACAATATCCCATCGAGGGTCATTTGTGTCTTTAATGTAGAATACTTGTTCACCTTGTGATGAAAGTATAAAAGGTTCCTTTGTATCACGCATCCAACTCATGTCGACTAAAGTCCAATTCGATTCATCTTTCTTCACTGAACCACGTCGACTGATATCTTCCCACTTGCATTGAAAAAGGGGAACCTTAAACCCACAGTATTCAAATTCCCATATCTCTTGAATTATCCCATAGTACGACAAGTTCGCATCAATTGGTGCTTTATCTTTTAAGCTAGCATATTTTGGAAAAGAAGATACTATTAAAACATCACTATTTTAAATAGACTTTGATTTCTTATCCCGACATTCAGTGTAGAAGGTATATCCATTGATATCATACCCCTCAAAAGATCGAACGGTTGTTCGAGGGCCATAAGCTAACCACTTGATTGTATCAGAAATGTTATGGCCTGTTTCAGACAATTCATGCAAAACTTTTCATGAAACCAATTGATGAAGGTGTTATTGTGTTCTTGTATCAATGCTCATTCACCTTTAGAAGGGTACTTCACCTTTAATTCATTATATGTCTTTCTAAGTAAGGATGAACCTCTGTGATATGGTGCAAAACAAATAAATGAGCTTGTCTCTCTTTTGGCAATGGAATTAAGACCTCCTTAGAACCCACGATGCCATGCCCTTTGAGCCTCCCTTCATGCCTCAATTTTGATAACCCAATTACCTTCCCCTTGGATAAGAACTCACTAAGGAACTTACCTACCTCCTCTGTGGTTATACCTTGAATTATACTACCTTCAGGGTGTGCTGGGTTTCTCACCTTCTTCTTTAGAGTACCCATGAATCTCTCGAAAGGATAAGCCCATCTAGGAACACTGGACCACACAACTTGATTTCTCGGACCAAATGCACAACTAGATGAACCATAATATCAAAGAACGAAGGTGGAAAATACATCTCTAGTTGACATAAGGTGGTAATAACACTAGCCTGTAACTCATCTAAACATGACAGATCAAGCTCCTTGCTGCATATTGTATTGAAAAAAGAACAAAGTCTAATTATAGAATCCCTAACATGCTTGGGCAAAATATGGCGGATGGAAATTGGTAGAAATACTTGCATCATAACATGACAATCATGAGACTTCATACCCACTAATTTCAGATCTTTCATTGATACGAAGTTCTTCAAGTTAGATGAATACCCACTAGGAACCTAAATTCCATACATACACTACAAAATATCCTCTTCTCTGCTCGAGACAAAGCGTAACAAGCCGGAGGAAGATATGTAGATTTGCCTTTTCCATTCCTAGGCGTTCTGTCTTCAGGTCACAACTTGGATCGAATCTTCATCGTCTTCATATCTCTCTTGATATTAGAACCATCCTTTGTCTTACCAGGTATATTCAACAATGTCCCTAAGATGGCATCATAAACATTCTTTTCTATGTGCATAACATCAAGATAATGTCTAACGGGTAAATACTTCTAATATTGAAGTTGCCAAAATATTGACTGTTTCTTCCATAACCCCTGAACATCTCTGTGTTTCAAAGTTTTCTTGAACACATTATCTATTCCTTTCGTAATGTCATAAACCTCACTACTAGTCAATGGTATAGGGGCTCTATGTTGCTCAACTTTACCATCAAATGAGATCTTTCTCTTACTATAAGGATGGAACATATTCAAGAACCTCTGATGCATGAGATACACATGTTTCCCACAATGTGGCAAATAAATTGAGTCCATATCATTCAAACAAATAAGGTTTTCTTTCCCTTTACCTTATACCCTAACAAGTCCCAATAGGCTAGAAAGTCATTAATGGTACAAAATAGCATGACACGGAGCGTAAAAGTCTCTTCAGCATATGCATCATACAATGATATACCTTCATCCCACAACAACTGCAAATCTTCAATAAGGAGAGCAACATAAACATCAATGTCATTCCCAAGTTGCTTGGGCCCTGATATTAGAAGCGATAACATAACATACTTACGCTTCATGCATAACCAAGGGGGCAAATTATATATCACTAAAAAAACTGGCCATGTGTTATGTTGACTGCTTAAGGTATCAAAATAATTCATTACATCCGTGTAGAGACCAAGTCTTAAGTTCCTATCTTCCCTGCCAAAAGCCTTGAAAGATTCATTAATTATTTTCCATTGGGGGGAATAAGCAGGATATCAAATCATCCCCTCTTTCTTCCTCTTCTCTGCATGCCATCTCAAATTCCTTGCATTGCTCTTAATTGAAAACAAATGCTTGAACCTTACTATTATGGGAAGGTACCACAACACCTTTATACTCGGACCTTTAATCACCACTTCAGGCTCTATCCCATGTGCAATAATTTCCATACAGTATGCAATTATTTGGACAGGAATCAATCTTATTATAATCTAAACCAAGGGGACACATTAACTTCTTCTCATTGTACATGGATATACATGAATCATTTCCCTCTAGAAATATGTCCCCTAATACTTTTGACAAGGCCGTGAAACTTTTATTAGTCCAACCATATTTCACTTTCAAGTTAAACAACGTGGATATGGCAGACAACTTAGTCTACTTAGTACATCCAGGATACAATGGCTTCTCAGCAGCCTCCCACAAACGCTCAAAACTATGAGATTGACTATACAATTCATCCTCCCCATCATCTTCTTTCTCGGCATCAACATCTTCACTGTCATTAAATTTTAATTGGCCATGATGGCCTAACTCAATTTGATGAATGGGAATTTTGTTAAAACACGACCATATGTCATTAGAAATAGGAACCTCACCATGTCATACCCATATGTGGTATTGTTGCCTAAACCCACGCCGGATCACATGGTCCCTCAACTCTCTTATACTACTAATTGTATTCACATTATTGCAATAAAAAAAAGGTAACACACCTTATTATCTCTAATGTTATTTTGGTGTTTCAACGCTTGTCTACAAAACTCATTAACTCCATTCATGAACTCCAGCTAAGCACAATTATCATACATCCAATAAGTTCATGCATAGTTATATGTATAATTACGCCTAAAGGGTCCTCAAGTAGCTTACCGAAAATAAGTTTAAGCAAACTCCACAATGACCCACAAACACTTACTCTATGCTTGGTTCAAACTTCAAAAGAAGGAGAAGATCAGCTTTTGCGAGTCTTTGCATGGACTTAAAGTTCCATCTGGGTTTTCTTCAAATTTTGCAAAACTTGTTTCAATGACTGATCTGAAGTTAGTAGGTATGAAATCCCATGATTGTCATGTTTTAATGCAATATTTTCATCCCGTTGCTATTCAAGGGATATTGCCTCCACAAGTGAGGTACACAATTACAAGGTTGTGCATTCAACGTTATTTCAAGCAAGGTAATCAATCTAGCGATATTAGATGACTTGCAAGCTGATGTGGTTGATACCATGTGTCGATTTGAAATGTATTTACCACCTTCTTTCTTTGACATCATGCCTCACTTGGTCATCCATTTGGTTTGTGAGATTAAGCTATGTGGTCCAATTTGGGGGAGATATATGTATTCATTTGAGAGAGAGATGGGTGTCTTAAAGAGTAGAGTCATAAATCTAGCCAAACCAGAGGCAAGTATAGTACATAGAATAGCTACTGAAGAAGTTGCATCATGGATTGCACATTATCTTGCCCGATCGCATGATATTGGGGTACTAATATCAAGACATGCAGGGAGGCTTGAGGGTTATGGCACTATTAGTCGGAAACGAATTACTTTCAGTTATAATTTGAAATATAAGGCCGAATTGTTTATTTTGCAAAACTTGAGTCAAGTTCATCCATATGTAGACAAGCACATGAATACTTTGAGGAGTCAATATCCCTCTAAAAGGGATTTATAGCTGGTAAAGGTCCATAATGCTACATTTGTTGTATGGTTCAGAGGAAGGATCATGGATCAATTATCTGACGCACCTGACGATGTTGGTGATACGTTAAAGTGGTTGGCATATGGTGCTAAAGTTCAAGTTATGTCGTATAAGGGATACGACATCAACGGTTATTCATTTTACTCAAAGCACCAGGATGAGAAGTCAACTACGCAGAATAGTGGTGTAATGGTCGTTGGCATGTCTCCTGAATTTTCTAGTTCAAAGGATCGAACATTAATAGACAAATAGGGTTCATACTATGGGGTTATTGTTGATATTTTCGAACTTGACTACGTCAATTTCATTATTACTTTTTCTACTATAATTGGGTTGATAATAACCACGGGATAAAGAAGGACGAACACGGGTACTTAACCCTAGTGAATCCCAATCGTCTGGGACATCATGCTGATCCATTCATATTAGCGCCACAGGTGAAGCAAGTTTTTTACATGGTCGATCCTGCCGATCGCAATTGGTCGGTTGTTATTGAAGGGAACAGACGGATTCTTAGCATTGGGGATGTTGTTGATGAAGATGAATACGATGAACAGTTATATGAAACTCTGCCATCCACATGGAATATCCCGAAATTAGTTGTTGATGATGTAGACGATATTCTAAGGCGTAATGACCATGATGAAGGATTCTACGTAGCTAGGGAGTCTGAATAGTAATGAACTACCAAATTATCCAATAATAAGGTAATACAAAGAAAATAGATATGAGTTTATTGCATATAGTTATATGATTCTTTAATGTTATTTTTTTAAATAGTCTATTTTTCATATAGATGTTTACTACATAATTCAATTAAATTGACTGACCTATTTATTTTATATTTGCAGATTCACAGACATGGAAGAACATAGAGGACCCCATCCATCTTGTTATGGACACCCAGCAGATGAAGAAGAAGAGAGTGGGGAGAGCTCCCTCAAAAGGGATCAAATCCATCCCCGGTGTCCAGAGAGTTCTTGAGTGGGACGCACTCGGACGCACTTATGGGACACACTACAAGGCATATAAATGCCATTTGGGGGAGATCAGTTGGTCAAAAGTATCGATCTTGATACCGGATTGGAGCTCTGTACCGAAAGGCGTGAACCAAAATGCTACATTTGTTGAATGGTTCAGAGGAAGGATCATGGATCAATTATCTGACGCACCTAACGATGTTGGTGATACATTAAAGTGGTTGGCATATGGTGCTAAAGTTTAAGTTATGTCGTATAAGGGATACGACATCAACGGTTATTCATTTTACTCAAAGCGCTAGGATGAGAAGTCAACTACGCATAATAGTGGTGTAATGGTCGTTGGCATGTCTCCTGAATTTTCTAGTTCAAAGGATCGAACATTAATAGACAAATAGGGTTCATACTATGGGGTTATTGTTGATATTTTCGAACTTGACTACGTCAATTTCATTATTACTTTTTCTACTATAATTGGGTTGATAATAACCGCGGGATAAAGAAGGACGAACACGGGTACTTAACCCTAGTGAATCCCAATCGTCTGGGACATCATGCTGATCCATTCATATTAGCGCCACAGGTGAAGCATGTTTTTTACATGGTCGATCCTGCCGATCGCAATTGGTCGGTTGTTATTGAAGGGAACAGACGGATTCTTAGCATTGGGGATGTTGTTGATGAAGATGAATACGATGAACAGTTATATGAAACTCTGCCATCCACATGGAATATCCCGAAATTAGTTGTTGATGATGTAGACGATATTCTAAGGCGTAATGACCATGATGAAGGATTCTACGTAGCTAGGGAGTCTGAATAGTAATGAACTACCAAATTATCCAATAATAAGGTAATACAAAGAAAATAGATATGAGTTTATTGCATATAGTTATATGATTCTTTAATGTTATTTTTTTAAATAGTCTATTTTTCATATAGATGTTTACTACATAATTCAATTAAATTGACTGACCTATTTATTTTATATTTGCAGATTCACAGACATGGAAGAACATAGAGGACCCCATCCATCTTGTTATGGACACCCAGCAGATGAAGAAGAAGAGAGTGGGGAGAGCTCCCTCAAAAGGGATCAAATCCATCCTCGGTGTCTAGAGAGTTCTTGAGTGGGACGCACTCGGACGCACTTATGGGACACACTACAAGGCATATAAATGCCATTTGGGGGAGATCAGTTGGTCAAAAGTATCGATCTTGATACCGGATTGGAGCTCTGTACTGAAAGGCGTGAACCATAATGCTACATTTGTTGAATGGTTCAGAGGAAGGATCATGGATCAATTATCTAACGCACCTAACGATGTTGGTGATACATTAAAGTGGTTGGCATATGGTGCTAAAGTTTAAGTTATGTCGTATAAGGGATATGACATCAACGGTTATTCATTTTACTCAAAGCGCTAGGATGAGAAGTCAACTACGCATAATAGTGGTGTAATGGTCGTTGGCATGTCTCTTGAATTTTCTAGTTCAAAGGATCGAACATTAATAGACAAATAGGGTTCATACTATGGGGTTATTGTTGATATTTTTGAACTTGACTACGTCAATTTCATTATTCCTTTTTCTACTATAATTGGGTTGATAATAACCGCGAGATAATGAAGGACGAACACGGGTACTTAACCCTAGTGAATCCCAATCGTCTGGGACATCATGCCGATCCATTCATATTAGCGTCACAGGTGAAGCAAGTTTTTTACATGGTCAATCCTGCCGATCGGAATTGGTCGGTTGTTATTAAAGGGAACAGACGTATTCTTAGCATTGGGGATGTTGTTGATGAAGATGAATATAATGAACAGTTATATGAAACCCCGTCATCCACATGGAATATCCCGAAATTAGTTGTTGATGATGTAGACGATATTCTAAGGCGTAATGACCATGATGAAGGATTCTACGTAGCTAGGGAGTCTAAATAGTAATGAACTACCAAATTATCCAATAATAAGGTATTACAAAGAAAATAGATATGAGTTTATTGCAAATAGTTATATGATTCTTTAATGTTATTTTTTTAAATAGTTTATTTTTCATATAGATGTTTACTACATAATTCAATTAAATTGACTGACCTATTTATTTTATATTTGCAGATTCACAGACATGGAAGAACATAGAGGACCCCATCCATCTTCTGTTATGGACACCCAGCAGATGAAGAAGAAGAGAGTGGGGAGAGCTCCCTCAAAAGGGATCAAATCCATCCCCGGTGTCCAGAGAGTTCTTGAGTGGAACGCACTCGGACGCCCTTGTGGGACACACTACAAGGCATATAAATGCCATTTGGGGGAGATAAGTCGGTCGAAAGTATCGATCTTGATACCGGATTGGAGCTCTATACCGAAAGGCGTGAACGATATGCTTTGGGAGGATGCGAACGAATTTAATGTACTTAATTACATTACTTGAATTCAAATCTAATTGTGTTATTTTTTGTTAAGCTAATTGTGTTCTTTTGTGTTTCTACATAATACAGAAAGAGTTCCAGATCAAGGATGATCCTCGAAAGAAGCAGGCAGTTCTCACCTCTTGCGAGTTAAAGTGGAGAGACTTTAAGGCCAAGCTCGTGAGTGGATGGATCTCTTGTACAAGGAATAAGGAGGGCCAGACCAGAAAGCGACCTTGGGATCTCTACAACTTCATTTCGGAGGAAGACTGGAACTCTTTTGTGAAGATGCATTCTACAGAGGTGTTTAGGGTAAGAATTTCTTTGAATATCATTTGATATTAATTATATATATTACTTTAATTTCTTGGTTAGTTTCTTATATACAATAACTTGTATCTTATAAAAAGCAAAGAAGCGAGAAGGCGAAGAGGAGTGTGGCCCAGAACTTGTATCCTCATCATATGGGTCAACACTCATATGCTGAGATGAGTGAAATATAGAGGCGAAAGGGCTTCATTCCTACGGTGTCATCGTCGTCGTCTAGTTGTTCATCTGTTATTTCAAGTTTGCCAGATATATGCTCCGGTTCTCGTAAGTCTCGAAGCATAAAATTTTCAAACCACGCCAAATACACTAAATGCTCCAGTTTTATGAGACCTGGAGCATATAAGACCCTTAATAAAAGAATATACTCCGGTTCTAGAAATCGGAGCATATGTAAGAGGCCCTAATTAAGAGCATAGTATGCTAGTGCAATTTCAAACACTAATTGCGGAAAAACGTTCTTGCTACTTCGTGCTTCCCTTCAAATTTTTCCCACTTTCCAATTCTTTCCCACTGAAATTCGACACTCTTTGATTCGTAGTGGGCAAATATGCAGAAGCCAATTTGTTCCCAGTGAAATTTGGCATTATTCAATTCGTAGTGGTCAAATACGCAGAAGCCAATCCGTTTCCACTTTCTACGTACTCTCACACTCACGTACCCTAAATTACAACTTTGACTCTCATCCGATCTTAGTGAAAATGAAGAAAGATAAATTTTTGCACGACTTCAATTCATTCTAACTACTAGATACCTTTAATTTTCTAGGAATGAAGTCTATTTTTTTTTTTTTTTGCAAATTGAATTTTACTGGTATTTGACCTTTGATGATATGAATTATGGTTTATGTTTTTTGTTTCTTTGGATTCTTCACTACGATTCGATTTTATGCATAAAAGTTAAAAGTTAGAGAAAAAATTACGATAAAATGAAGAAATTTATTTGCTAGTAAAAGCTTAGAAATTACAAATTTAAATTAAATAAGTTGTCTAAACATATGTAAGAAATATTCACTAGTAGAAAATTGTCTATTTGCTGTGGTTATTTAACCTTATTTGTTGCAGTTATTATACCGAAGCACATGAAAAACCAACAAATGCTGCGTTTTTTTTATGCATCACTTATAATATTATTTGCTGCGGTTTTTACAATAACCGCAGCATTAAAATGAATTTTTTAATACTTATTTGCTGCGGTTTTCTGTAATAACCGCAGCATTTTATACCTATTATTTGTTGCGGTTTTCATAGATAACCGCAGCATTAAATCATTGAAACTAGAATACTGATCAATAAGTGCTGCATTTTTTTGTACTAACCGCAGCAAATAAATATTATGTGCTGTGGATTTTTGTAATAACTACAGCAAATAAATATTATGTGTTGCGGTTTTTTGTAATAATCGCAGCAAATAAGTTCGGGTTTTTTTTTTCTTTCCCTGTTTTACCACCATTTCTAACAAGTAGGGAGCGGAGTGCCAATTACTGCCAATGTGTGTTAAGGCCAATGGATTTATTTTTTGTTTATGTCAATATGCCAATGAGTTAATTAACCCAATGTGTTTTAATAATACATACAAAAAGAAGTATATATATACAAAAAGAATGTTTAATCTAATGAATACAAGGAATTCCTACTACCTTCTAATCTAATGTGTTTTAATAATAACAAAATCGAAGAAGAAGCTAGCTCTACCTATACATATTGTCTAGCCCCAATGAAGTATTCCGCCCATAATTCCTTAATCTCCATCAGCTCTTGAGGTGAGTATGTCGTTGTTCTTTGAATCGCCTGAAAGGGTAAGAAATGATAGGTTTAGTATATCTACAAAACAGGAGACATAATTTCAAGCGTAAATTTCGGCAGAGTTTCCTCTATAATTCGACCTTTTCTCATTTTTTAATAGTACCTGTTTCCACAATAATTATAATCCAACACCATCCATCCAAAATTCACAACACAATTGTGTATTCTAACCACAATTCACAATACAAGTCATAAACATATTGTGTGTTCACAACACAATGTGTATTCTAAATACAATTCACAAATTCATTGTGTTCACAACACATACAATTCCCATACATAAGTAGATCTCAAAACAATTCCCATATATTTATATACTATATCTCAAAAATAAATTACGAAGCTCATGAATACGTACCGTTGAAAGATCCTCACAAGTAGCATGGTTGTGGAGGATTTCAAACAGGAAACGCATAAGAAAGTAGCCACACTCGATGCTTCCAATCTGCGGAGGACACTACATTTGGAAACCAAGTACAATGTAAACCAAATAGATCTAAAACAATTCTAAGGCAACGAAATAAATTGAAAATAGGGTTACCTAAGCCAGAATCCAGCTCAACTTCAATCTGTTACGGAGGCTGGACTGAACTTTAAAGCTCTTAAAGGCACTAGATTAGGAAAAAAAAAATATGTCAATAACTAAACTTTAGTCTGTTACTCTTGTCAGTGAAATAAAAATTGTAATTACCAAGAACTTACGTATTTAGCACTTCCTTAATCGCTAAATTATGTTTTTGTTGAAGAGGATCGAAAACGTATATTGTCCTCTTCTCTAAGGATAGAACAAGGAGTATCTAATGACGCCTACAACATGATTGGTAAATGGTTAAAATACGAACATACAAGCAAGAGGATACTATGTAAGAAGATCATACCTTTCATGGTACGGGCAAAAGATGAAACGCTTCCTATGGTGATTGGCCATAAAAGATATCACGTAAGAAGTGACGAAACCCTGTTCATTACCGATCATGGTAGCCGAGACCCTAGATGGGCACATGAAACCAAAGGATCCTAGTCCTTCTTGGACCAACTCATAACAGGCCCTGCAATTAATTGAAACAACACCCATTTAGCAATATCAACAAATAGATAAAACATATTAAATTAGGAATTACATTCAATAGTCAGGTAATTTACATCATGAAGACTTAAAGCACAGATACATTCAGCTCATCTCCTGTGAGAAGTTGAGTGATGTCCTCTGCTACGATCACGATATCCTGATCCTCGGGGTACCCAAATATCGTCTTCCCACAATGAAAGAAGACGATGCTATCTGGCGGAAGCCTTGACAACTAGGCCCTCATTTGACAACAATTCTCACCAAGATGACTCAAGGCCAGCTCAGTGAGATCGGTTTAGGCAACGTCCTTTCTCACGGACTCAGCCATCTCTAGACCACTAGAACTGCTGGCAACACCTTCAGTTGTGTCCTTTCGACCCGTACCTCTTTGCTGATTCAAACAAATTCAAAACTTAATACCAACATTAGTAGAATACAAATTCATAAAGTTAGGTAGAATCCATTTACCTCAGACATTAGGAGTTGAACTAGATGTTTTGGCCACTGTGTAAAGGTCCCGTGGGCTTGCTCGAGCCTTTTGATGAAGGCAGAAGGGGCAGGGACAGGGATATCCTTATAGACCTGGTCATAGTAGTCGACACTGACCTTCACATGACCAAGAAGGATGTCATCATGGTGGTCTCATGTCAGAGCTGGATGAACAGTTCCTAAAGCAACAATTATTGCTTCATTGCCGTTCACCATGTGCATCAACTAACACGAAACTTGCTCCTGCAACAAAAGAGACAAAGATGTTAATTTTTCTCATTTAGGTAAATTAGAGGAATTTGAAATGCGATTAGTAGTTTGTAAAACATAAAGAAACAAACCTGCAGATCCTGAAAAGGATCTCTAACCCCCGAGCCGCTAAAAGGATGAAAAGACTAAAGGATCAGGCCTATTATGCTTCGATTCCTGCGGTGGTGGATGCGGCATACCGAATGGCACAGCAAACATCCTGAACTTGTCTTAGAGCATGGAATCCATCTTCTCCTCCATCTCTTGATTGACTGAGCTCGAACTCGGATCTCAACCCGGATCTCTGCTTTGATGCCTTATATCCGTTTTTCTAGGTCGTTAACTAGAAGACAGGTTATGCAAACAATATTTATTCCAACCTACAAACTATACGAGTATAGCGGAGTAGGGGGTCGAACCACGAAGACAAGGTATATCAAGACTTTGACTTTTAACACAACCGGACTATTTGGGGTTGGAAATTCAGTTAAAACTAATAGGTGAAAAATAGATGACGACAAATCACGAAGTAAAGCAAGTAGAGAAAAACGGGGACAAGATTGGATTCACCCTAGGAATGAAGTTTTAAAACCGAACATGATAGATTACAGAAAATCTGTTAATAACTAGCATGGATACCCGAGAATACGAGAGGAAGTTGGTGACCCTATAGATCACACGAACGACCTATAATCGCCCTATGTCTCCAAAGGAGTGGCAGGACAAGATTCGCATCGGAATCCGAAACTATTTATTAACATCGTTTCTACAATCTTAAGCAACAAAGATCATAGCTTTCCTAAGGTTTCACCACTCAAAACCCCTAAGAGAATTACTCACTCATATTCATGTGTAAAGACATAAAGATATTAAAAGATGCAGCAGAAACGAACGTGGGATGAAATCGCGAGAATGAAAACAAAATCAGAATTAATAAACGATAAACTTAGAACTAAACATGCAATGAAATAAAGCAATGGATTAAGATTAAAGGAAGGAATTAAACTTACAAAAGCTTCAAATTGATATCCACGAAAAGAATTCGAACTACAAAGCGTTGAACAAAAACTGAAAATCGAAAGCTAAAACTAAAAGAATTTGGAGGCTAAGAAATCTAAAAGTGCATAAAAGTATTTAACCTAGCTCTCCCTCTCCTCATCAGAGGAAGGGGGTATTTATAACAAAATAAGAAAAACCTACGAAAAACCCTAAAGTGCATAGGAGCCGGCCCTAAAAAGAAGTAGTTGATCCGGAGGAAAACACTGTCATTCGCCCGAATATAGGTATCATTCGGCCGAATGTGATCCCATTCGCCCGAATTGTCTTCCATTCGCCCATTCCAGAGGCTTCGAGGAATCGATCTTTGTTAAGCATTCGCCCGAATGTACATGTTGATTCGGCCGAATGGAAGCTCATTCGCCCGAATGAGTTCCATTCGGCCTTTCTAGTAGCAAGGCTCGAGAACTCTGAAGGCTGCCTTTCATTCGACTGAATGAGTCTCAGATTCGGTAGAATCTGCAACCATTCGGTCGAATGTCTCGCAGATTCGGTCGAATCTGAGAGCATTCTTTCCTCTTTTCACTTCCCTCTTTTCTGAACTCCGTGAAATCTTCATGAATGACTTCAAACACTTGCCCAAGCTAAGATATGTGTGTCAAAGGCTCGAATGTATCGCCTTTCACCTTGAAATCATCAAAATTGCCTGAAATAAACTTAAGACAACTCGAAAACAAGATCAAGGTAAAATCAAGCATAATATACATAAAACCATTACAAAACTACGAGACTTGACACTAAAATGAGTTAATAAATGTGCTCTAAAACGAGCACATCAACTTCCCCCAAGCTAGACCGTTGCTAGTCCCTAGCAAACGAATTAGAAAGGTGAAATGACAGCTAAAGGCAATATGAATGAAGAAATGAATGAAGAGACTAATGAAAAACATGAGAAGTGAAGCTCAAGTCAATGCAAGCCGTGCACGTGCGAAACTCTTCCCTAGCCATGGGTGTGCAAGTACAATGGGATTTAAAAAGCATAATCAACTTGTTACACTTACTCGGGATTGCCGAGCGAGCCACATCATAATTCATTCCGCCCACTACCTAATGAGGTCGCAAGTCTACGCTCCCAAGGTTATTTCCCACGAGGTGTGGGAAATTTTCATTACGCTCATGTGTTTATGGGGCATGTGTTTCACTCGAAGTCATCCGACTAAAGGTGAGTCGGGAATTAAACACCTAAGCAGGGAGAAATCTCGTAAATCGTGTCTTATCTGCTCTCCATCACTGATCTTACTAATCAGGTTAAGTCGAACAGGTTTGAAAAAGGGTTGTAATGTAGGTTTGGATCGAGGTATGGTAGAATTTGGGAATGTGGAGTTGAAATAGAGGATAGTAAATGATCCAAGGAAGTAAAATCGAGGAAGATTATGCCTTCCGACAACCATGTCAATCCCAAAATTCCCAATAGTAGACTAATACACTATGTCAACTTTATTCTCAACTTCTTCTCTAATTTCTTTTGTTTGTTTTCTTTTTTTTCTGTTTTCTTTTTTTTTCTTTTTCTTTTTTTTTTCTCTTTTTTTTTTTTCTTTTGTGCTTTTCAAGCTTTTTCTAAACTTTCTATGTGCATACTTCTTTGAAATGCACTAAGACTAGTGTATATAGTCAAATCATCCAATGATCTTTTCCCCAAACCAAAATCCTATATTACAATGCTACAAATATCAACTTCACTATGATCACATGACTATCCTCTAGGTAAAAAAGAGGGAGTATTTGGTTCATGTGGAGTTAGATAGCGTGGCTACAAAAGAAGGTAAAGGCACAAATTTGGCTCAACCTAGAGTAAATTGATTTTCATGGTAGGCACTTTGGCTATGTAGCTTTTAACTACAAACGTGTTATCATCCCTAACCTTTAGAAAAGTAGACCATGCTGGAGGAGAATAGACACAATTCTTAAGATTCCCTGACTAACACTCATCAATATAGGACTCATCATAGAGTCCTAAAGGCTCAATCCTTACTAGGTTAGTCGAAATGCGCCTCAATAGGTAGTCATCCAAACCACATACCAAGCAAGCTCAGATCCCCCCAAGCTAAGTGAAAAACAGTTGATAAACTCATACCCAAAACAGGCACAGGGCTACGGGAATACGAGTTTGTATAAAGTCAGTGCACAACAGAGGCTTGCATGCTTGTTTGGGATATATGATGGGGAAGGGGGCATGTGATGCAAAGAAACAAATATAAAAATAACTAAAATACATAAATTTGGATTTTCGCATAGGAGATCGTACCAGTACTGGGTGCAGCGGCATATGGAACTTCTTGTATATATCCCTGAAAACAACACCAAAAAGCAAAGCGCAGAGCACAAAATAACACCTAGAAATAAAACACGAAGCAACGAAACGCTACACAACACTAAAGTGACAACCAAGACCAAAGGACACGCGAAAGAATGAGTAGTGGACTATGGATATCCCCCCCCCCCCCAAGCTAGGATGGAGCCGTCCTCGGCGCTAAGGGAGGCCGTTAGGTCAACCACTACTCATCCCCCATAAATTCCTCATCATCCCCCTGGTTATCCTCCTCATTAACCTCCTCTTCCCCACCCGTGTAGTCCATCCCATAGTCGTCCGAGGCTCTTCTAGGAGCCGGCGGAGTGAAGTTATTAAACCTACGCCTACCCACCCTCAACCGGTCAAACCCATGACTTAGTGATATCTCGTTATAGTTGTCATGGCGAGGGTACCAGGAAGGGGTGGCCATGCTTTCGCCGACCATGTGGGAGCGGTAGGCCATATCATACCATGGGTAGTTCGCCCGCTCGAAGTTTTGTTCGAGGTGTTCGAGCCGGGCGGTGTGGTGGGCTTGGGTGGTGAGGACCTGATCAAGCCTTCTCTCTATGCGTCCTAGGGAGGACATAATGTCAGATTCAGACTCATCGTCTGAATCGTCATGGTCCAGTAAGACCGAGGTAGAGGCTCTAGGTCGGTCTCGCATAGAGAGGGTGTGAGGGCGAGGAGGTGGTACAAGTGGGGGCTCGACAGCGTATCTCGGCACATCGCCTTCTAAGAGATACGAGGCCCCAAACTGGACTAGGGGAGGTAAATGAGGGCAGGGGAGGGGGATGGTGCGGTCTTTCAAGTACCGCCATCGCATGGGGTCCGCAAAAATGAAACCAGCCCGTACGAGACATTGCTCGTGAAGGGTAGTGGAACTGGCATATCTTTCGCTGAATTCCACAGGATTCATGACGTTCAGGAATTCAGCAATGCGGAATACGTGTCCCCCTAAACATAAGTCAGTAGTAGCGTTTAGGGTGGCTGTGTTGTTTAGAAACTTCCACAGCGTCATTGGCAGGCTTAGTGCAGTGTCGTCGTGTGGTGCAAGATAGCAGTGCAAGATGTGCACCTCGTGCGTTCGTACTAGGTGAGGGCTAGGGGAAGGGAACAGAGTCTCCCTAGCAAATTTAAAGAACATGCGCAAAACTGGGTGTTGCACATCAGAGGCATATATGTTCCTATTCGGATAAACAAGCCGGCCAGCTATTTTAGGCCATAGCTCGGAGACCCGAGAGTTGTCCGGTTGTTTATCCGGAATAGGCTCGTTATTGAAACCAAATACGGCACAAAATGCAGCATAATCAAGAAAATAGGTTGCATTCCTTAGCCTAAAAGATAAATGCAACCTACCATCCCTTTGGCACGGGGTTAGGGAACTAAGAAACTTGAGTTAAGAGCTTATGAGTCGGGTGCCACATGTTTATCCAGTTTTCTAACCCACATGCAGTTAATAATGTAACAAATTGCTCGTATATACCCATTCGTTGCAAAATTGATAGGTCTAAGTAACGAGTAGAGTTGATTTTTTGTACCTTAAGTCGTTGGAAACGCTCATATTGCTCCAAAGACACGAAAATAACCGTAGGATGGTCCTCATCGAACCATAGTTCCTGGCCAGGAAGCCTTTGTTGACCCTCCGGTTGTTGAGAACCGGGTTGTTGTGCTTCTTGAGCCGCGCCCGAAGAGGAACCCTCTCCATGCTTCTTGGACCTTTTGAAGGGGTTTCTTAAAGTTCTCCTTGGACCCATGATAATTGAAGATGATTTGGAGGGGAGTAGAAGGATTTGAGATAGAGCAAGAATGTGGGGGGGAGTCGGCCGAATGAAAGGAGTAGAAATGTTCGGTGTGATTTTTCGTGGAATGAGCTGATATTTATAGAACTGACCTCCATTCGGTCGAATGGGGCTTCCATTCAGTCGAATGGTGTCCTATTCGACCGAATGTATAACCTGTTCGGTCGAATGGAGTAGTGTTACGAAGAAGTCTTCGCTCCCATTCGACCGAATAGGTTTATTAATTCGGTCGAATGTAACTTCATTCGACCGAATGTTGGCTTCATTCGGCATTATCAGCAGCCTCGCAAAAACTCCCATAAGATCTATTCGACCGAATGGATTACTTCGTTCGGTCGAATGAGAGTTATTCGGCCGAATTGAAGCTTCATTCGGCATTATCAGGAACTTGGCCAAAATTGGTTTTAGCTCCATCTTCGATTTCATTCGGCCGAATGGACCTATCATTCAGCCGAATGGGCAGCGATTTCGCTCTGTTTAGATCAAAACACTTGTGCCCTCCCAAAATCAATCAATATACTATGATTAATTTGTTTGAAAATCCAAAAATAAACCGGGTTACCTCCCGTAAGTGCTTTGTTTAACGTCGTTTAGCTCGACGTAACTCGGGTAATTAAACAAAGACAAAAGGGAAACTAAGCAATTAAAATCTTAAAAAAAACGGTAAAGGGCGATGATTCAAAGTAGGGATATTCGATAAGGGTCAATGATTATACCAATCATTCGACTTTGACATCATCTAACTTTATAAGCTCAATGGTGTTGACATTGTGAAGGCTGCTCTCATGGAAGAGTTTTAACCGATGCCCATTAACAACGAAACGTCCTCGATGATGGTCTTTCAGCTCTACCGTTCCATACGGGAAAACTTGTGAAATCTCGAATGGCCCAGACCACCGTGATTTTAACTTTTCGGGGAATAACTTAGCTCTTGAATTAAAGAGCAGCACTTTATCTCCTACAAGGAACTCTCGTTGGACGATATGTTGGTCGTGCCAATGCTTAGTACGTTCCTTGTAGATGTGCATGTTATGGAATGCATCGAGCCGTAGTTCTTCCAATTCTCGTAATTGGGCGGCTCGCTTCTCGCAGAATAAGGTGGGGTCCAAATTTAGAGTTTGGATCGCCCACCAAGATTTGCATTCCAGTTCCACCGGTAGGTGACAGGATTTCCCATATAAAAGCCGGAACGGGGTGGTGCCAATAGGGGTTTTGTAACACGTCCGGTGGGCCCAAAGAGCGTCATCTAACTTTAGAGACCAATCTTTCCTATTTGGGTTTACCACCTTCTCGAGAATCCTCTTGATTTCCCTATTAGCTACTTCCACCTGTCCTTGAGTTTGGGGATGGTAGGGTGATCCAACTTTGTGCACGACTCCATAATTTTTCAATAATTTATTTAGTTCGTGCTTAGCAAAGTGTGATCCCCCATCACTTATGACTATTTTGGGAACACCGAATCGAGGAAAGATTATGCTTTTAAAAAGCTTAATAACCACTTTGTGATCATTCGTAGGTGAGGCGATGGCTTCCACCCACTTAGACACATAATCAATTCCTACTAAAATATATTGGTTCCCATGAGATGAAACAAATGGGCCCATAAAGTCAATTCCCCAACAGTCGAACACTTCACACTCAAGGATGTAGTTTTGAGGCATCTCATTTCGCATTGAGATGTTGCCAACTTTTTGGCACCTCTCACAGCTTTTCACAAACGTTTCAACATCCTTGTGTAACGTTGGCCAATAGAAACCTGCGGTGGCAACCTTAGCAGCAGTGTTCATTATACCATGGTGGCCGCCACACGCGTAGGAATGACAATGAGTTAGGATTTTTGGAACTTCCTCTTCAGTGACGCAGCGGCGGATTATGCCTTCTGCGCAAGCATGAAATAAGTAAGGATCATCCCAAAAGAAGTTCCCGACTTTACCAAAGAAAGCCTTTTTCATAGCCCTTGATTCGAACTCTGGAAGTTCTCCACAAGCTAAATAATTCGCAATATCTGCGAACCAAGGGGCTTTCCCAACTACTATTGCTGTCATTAGGGTTTCTTCGACCATTTCGTCTTGGATAGGTATGGCGTCGTTATTAAGCTCGGGTAGCCTAGACAAATGGTCAGCTACCACATTTTCGCTACCTTTCCTATCTCTCAACTCAAAGTCAAACTCCTGTAATAGGAGTACCCAACGGATCAACCTCGACTTAGCATCTCTCTTAGTCATTAAAAACTTCAGAGCCGAGTGATCAGTGAATACTACAACTTTTGAACAGATCAGATATTGGCGCAGTCTCTCAAAAGCATAGACTACTGCTAGCATTTCTTTTTCAGTTGTAGTGTAGTTGCGTTGTGCATGGTCCAGTGTTTTACTGATATAACATATAACATGGTGCTTTCCCTCCTTTTTCTGCCCAAGGACAGCACCAACAGAAATATCACTGGCATCGCACATCAATTCAAATGGCAAACTCCAATCCGGAGCTTGCACGATGGGCGCAGAAATTAGAGCCTCTTTTAGCCTGTTAAAGGCATTCATACATCTCTCATCGAAGTGAAATTCGACATCTTTCTGAAGAAGTTCATTCAAGGGTTTTGCTAGAGTCGAAAATCCTAGGATGAGACGCCTATAGAATCCTGCGTGTCCAAGAAAGGATCGTACTCCTGTAACTGAGGTAGATACAGGAAGATTCCTTATCACGTCAATTTTGGCAGGATCCACCTCTATGCCTTTGTAAGACACTTTGTGGCCTAGGACGATGCCTTCTTGAACTAAAAAGTGACATTTCTCCCAATTTAGTACAAGATTCGTTTCTTGACACCTTAATAGTACTTTCACAAGATGTGTCAAGCACGTGTCAAGAGAGGACCCTCCAACAGAAAAATCATCCATGAACACTTCCATAAAGTCCTCTAACATATCGGCGAATATAGCCGACATGCACCTCTGGAAGGTGGATGGAGCATTGCATAAACCGAAGGGCATCCTCCTGTAGGCAAAAGTCCCAAAAGGGCAGGTGAAAGTTGTTTTCTGTTGGTTGCGGGGTGGATCGGGATTTGAAAGAAACCCGAGTAACCATCTAGAAAACAATAGTACCTGTGCCTGGCAAGTCTTTCAAGCATCTCATCGATGAAGGGTAAGGGAAAGTGATCTTTTCTGGTTGCTTTATTGAGTTTGCGATAGTCGATGCAAACTCGCCATCCCGTGGTGGCTCTTGTGGGGATCATCTCTCCTCGGTCATTTTCGACGATGGTTATTCCTCCTTTTTTAGGAACAACATGAACTGGGCTAACCCATCTACTATCTGAAATTGAGTAGATGATGCCGGCCTGGAGGAGTTTGAGGATTTCATCCTTAACAACCTCTTTCATGTTGGGATTGAGCCGTCTTTGAGGCTCAATGGAGGAAAATTGTTCATCATCAAGATGAATCCGGTGCATAACAAGGGATGGACTAATCCCTTTTAAATCACCTAGTGAATACCCTATGACATCTCGATATTTCCTTAATAAAACAAGTAATTTTTCCAAAGAAATGTCATCGAGTTCAGAATTCACTATGACCGGGCTTCCTTCATCTTCATCGAGATAGGCATACTTTAAGCTGGGAGGTAGAGGTTTTAAAGTCACTTTGGGGAAAGATTTAGGACCTTCCCTTTTATGCGTAATACTTTCCTCTACCTCGTAAAGATGCTCATATTCTGCTTCTTTTTCAGAATCCTGGGCCGTATCTAACCGGCCTTCCAACAGCTCATTTATAGTAGGGGTATCCTCATCAATCATTTGACACCCAACCTCTACTTCCTTGTCCTCATAACTAACCTCACTCTCCCTTTCACCTTCTTCAAGGCGACAGATCTGCTCAACCATAGGCTTCTTTAAAAGGGGAGAGATTTTGAAAACTACCTTTACTTGGGCAACTTCTACCGTTATGGTATCATCATGGCAATTAATAACTGCCCGAAGCGTTTTCAGAACGGCTCTGCCCAAGATAAGTGGAGTATAAGGGTCCTCTTCCATTTCCATTACCACAAAATCACAAGGGACCACTAGTTCTCCTACTTGTATAGGTATGTCGTCGAGCTCTCCACATGGCACTTTAATGCTCCTATCAGCCAGTTGGATTATTTTCCTTGAAGGTCGGAGCGCAAAGGGGAGCTTTTTGGCGATCGATAGGGGCATAAGACTAATCGAAGCCCCTAAATCGGCGAGCGCCCCTTTAGGATCAAGGTTTCCCAACTTCACAGGGAGGTTATAAGGACCGGGATCTCGCTCTTTCATAGGCATTTTCCCTTGCAGTATAGAGCTAACTTGATGAGGCAGACTGATTACCTCTTCCTCAAGCTTTTTCTTGTTGGACAGTAAGTCTTTCAAGAACTTAGCATACTTTGGCATTTGTGCCATAGCATCAAGGAATGGGATTTTCATCTCCATCTTCTGAAGATGTTCAAGAAACTTCTTGAACTTATCATCAAGTTGCTTCTCAACTTTCCTGTAAGGAAAAGGAAGCGGTGGTGCATATAACCGGTCTAACCTCTTTCTTTCCTCAGCTTTCTTCCTCCTCTCCTCCTCACTCTCTACTGGCTTCTCACTCCCTGCCTTAGCATTGATGTCCTCCCTACCACTTTCATCTTCAACCTCTGGCATTTTACCATGTTCCTCCTCTTTTTCATCATTGTGTACTCTCGTCTCATCACTCACCCGCACCGAAGGTGTATCAACCGGATATGAGGGACTATTATACTGAGTCCCTGATCTCAGGTGGATAGCCTTAGCAGTGTGTTGGTTTGGGTTCGTTTGCTGAGGTGGAGGTTGTATAGAGGGGTTAGGTTGAGGGTGAGATGGGAATAGCGGTGGTGCAGGAGGATTAGCCATTTGGGCCAGTTGAGTTTCAAACAACTTTTGCTGAGCTTGAAGTTGCTGCATTTGTTGGATGAGAGTCTGATTAATTTGCGTCAGACTCTGGTTCTGTTGAGCAAGAGTTGTTACTTGGGAGGCTAAATGGTCATTGGTTGAAGTGTGACCATGTTGTGGTTGAGGAGCCACATGATGAGGCTGACTAGGGGGAAAAGGCAGGTTTGAACTATTTCTAGGTCCTTGGTGAAACCCTGGGGGTCTATACACAAATCCACCTTGACCATTTCTGTTGTATCCCGGGTGGAAATTTCCCTGGTTTTGGTTGGAGTTAAAGGGAGGTTTGTACTGTTGGTTGTTTGGGAAAGGTTGCTGCCCATACCCTACTCCTTGGCCCTGTCCACTATAGTTAAGGGCTGCCACATGATCAGGGTTATACCCATAACCGTCATAGTTCATCACCTGCGGTTCTGGGTTATACCCTCCATAGTCAACTGCAGCTACATGCTCGGAGTGCGAACCACCACAATAAGATGTATCATGGTTGGTACCCCCACATATGGCACATGCAAAGTGCTTTTCACGGATTGGGGGGTTGTTCGAACTTCCGGCTAGGCTTAGTTTTGACAACTTTTTATCAATAACGGCTTCTATTTTGGCGCTAATGTTGTCCAAGTTAGTTGTGTCTAGCATCCCTCTAGGTAATCCCTGACTCCTAGATCCTCCCCAGGCACTGTTCTTAGCAACTTCCTCTATTTTGGCCTTTACCTGGGTGCAAGGAATTTTGGAAAGCTGGCCACCTACAGCTGAGTCTAGAAGTGCTTTGGTGGAGTCATTAAGACCGTCGTAAAAGAATGTGTTGAGATGGTTCTCCCCGTACTCATGGTGGGGGCATGCTCTAATCATTCTTTTAAACCTACTCCATGTAGCACTAAGGTTCTCATCATCCTCTTGGGTGAATGACGCAATTTTCTTACGCCAATCCTGCGTTCGAACCGTAGGATAGAACCTTTCTAGAAATGCGGTTTTTAGTTGAGCCCAATTAACAATTGAATTGGGTTCTAAGCATTTATACCAATCCTTGGCATCTCCCGCTAGACTCAGATGGAAAAGGTGCATTCGCACATAATCAGGGCTATTAGGACAAGGAGGGATAAGTCCACAAATATCTGAGAATGCCTCTAGGTGTTGAAGAGGACATTCATTTCTTAAGCCACTGAATGGTGTTTCCTTAACCATTCTTGTGAACTGAGGATGAATTTGGTAAGGTGTATTAGCAACAGGAAGTACTACACCCCCTTGGAACTCTTGTGAGCCAGGAGTTCCGAATTGGCCAAACAATTGATGTTCTTCGGCCATTATGGATATGGTAGGGTTTTGGACAGGTTGTGAGGTATACTTTGAAGGGCGTTGTCTACTAACACGTTGGATTTCAGGATTTAAGGGTGTAATTGGCTGGTTTGACCTACGCGTGCTATGGGGCATGCAAACACCTAAGTCAAAGACAGCCACACACAGAAATGAAAACAAAAAAATGGAAATAAAATAAATAAGGTTATGCTAAAACAAGTTAAGTCTAAATATTACGCCTTGTCCCCGGCAACGGCGCCATTTTGATATCCGTTTTTCTAGGTCGTTAACTAGAAGACAGGTTATGCAAACAATATTTATTCCAACCTACAAACTATACGAGTATAGCGGAGTAGGGGGTCGAACCACGAAGACAAGGTATATCAAGACTTTGACTTTTAACACAACCGGACTATTTGGGGTTGGAAATTCAGTTAAAACTAATACGTGAAAAATTGATGACGACAAATCACGAAGTAAAGCAAGTAGATAAAAACGGGGACAAGATTGGATTCACCCTAGGAATGAAGTTTTAAAACCGAACATGATAGATTACAGAAAATCTGTTAATAACTAGCATGGATACCCGAGAATACGAGAGGAAGTTGGTGACCCTATAGATCACACGAACGACCTATAATCGCCCTATGTCTCCAAAGGAGTGGCAGGACAAGATTCGCATCGGAATCCGAAACTATTTATTAACATCGTTTCTACAATCTTAAGCAACAAAGATCATAGCTTTCCTAAGGTTTCACCACTCAAAACCCCTAAGAGAATTACTCACTCATATTCATGTGTAAAGACATAAAGATATTAAAAGATGCAGCAGAAACGAACGTGGGATGAAATCGCGAGAATGAAAACAAAATCAGAATTAATAAACGATAAACTTAGAACTAAACATGCAATGAAATAAAGCAATGGATTAAGATTAAAGGAAGGAATTAAACTTACAAAAGCTTCAAATTGATATCCACGAAAAGAATTCGAACTACAAAGCGTTGAAGAAAAACTGAAAATCGAAAGCTAAAACTAAAAGAATTTGGAGGCTAAGAAATCTAAAAGTGCATAAAAGTATTTAACCTAGCTCTCCCTCTCCTCATCAGAGGAAGGGGGTATTTATAACAAAATAAGAAAAACCTACGAAAAACCCTAAAGTGCATAGGAGCCGGCCCTAAAAAGAAGTAGTTGATCCGGAGGAAAACACTGTCATTCGCCCGAATATAGGTATCATTCGGCCGAATGTGATCCCATTCGCCCGAATTGTCTTCCATTCGCCCATTCCAGAGGCTTCGAGGAATCGATCTTTGTTAAGCATTCGCCCGAATGTACATGTTGATTCGGCCGAATGGAAGCTCATTCGCCCGAATGAGTTCCATTCGGCCTTTCCAGTAGCAAGGCTCGAGAACTCTGAAGGCTGCCTTTCATTCGACCGAATGAGTCTCAGATTCGGTCGAATCTGCAACCATTCGGTCGAATGTCTCGCAGATTCGGTCGAATCTGAGAGCATTCTTTCCTCTTTTCACTTCCCTCTTTTCTGAACTCCGTGAAATCTTCATGAATGACTTCAAACACTTGCCCAAGCTAAGATATGTGTGTCAAAGGCTCGAATGTATCGCCTTTCACCTTGAAATCATCAAAATTGCCTGAAATAAACTTAAGACAACTCGAAAATAAGATCAAGGTAAAATCAAGCATAATATACGTAAAACCATTACAAAACTACGAGACTTGACACTAAAATGAGTTAATAAATGTGCTCTAAAACGAGCACATCAATGCCCTCCATCCTCTTCATCAGTATCGAGCTCCTCTTGTTAGCCCCATACATAGTCTTTCGGCCAATGCCAATTCCATAACCGACCACCCGACCTGGGTGGTCTTTTTTGCCGAGAGCACGGGACAAAATGTCGTCTTGTGGCTGGGAGACAAACTCTCCTGATTCCTCTCTCTGTCTCCATTCATCCTATGTATATATCAAAATAAAAGTTAATAGAATTCACAAAATATAAAAAGACAAATAGAATAATGTTTTAAGCAAACATAACTCACAATAGAGTCCCGGACAACAACCGTCTGCTTGTCCTGCACCACGAGACGTCCTTTTTTGTCAGGGATGGATCTCGCTAAAAACCACGTCGTTGTCCTATCCGGCAGACTCAAAACAATGGTTGAACAACTGGATGACGATGACGACACCGCATGAATGAAGCTCTTTTGCCTCCATATTTCACTCATCTTAGCATATGAGTGTTGACCCATATGATGAGGATACAAGTTCTGGGCCACACTCCTCTTCGCCTTCTCGCTTCTTTGCTTTTTATAAGATACAAGTTATTTCATATAAGAAACTAACCAAGAAATTAAAGTAATATATATAATTAATATCAAATGATATTCAAAGAAATTCTTACCCTAAGCTCCTCTGTAGAATGCATCTTCACAAAAGAGTTCCAGTCTTCCTCCGAAATGAAGTTGTAGAGATCCCAAGGTCGCTTCCTGGTCTGGCCCTCCTTATTCCTTGTACAAGAGAT
Source organism: Dysphania ambrosioides (assembly GCA_026401315.1). NCBI lineage: Eukaryota > Viridiplantae > Streptophyta > Magnoliopsida > Caryophyllales > Amaranthaceae > Dysphania > Dysphania ambrosioides. Next base: position 18,175,314 of record CM048666.1, read on the forward strand.
CCATCCACTCATGAGCTTGGCCTTAAAGTCTCTCCACTTCAACTCGCCAGAGGTGAGAACCGCCTGCTTCTTTCGAGGATCATCCTCAATCTGGAACTCTTTCTGTATTATGTAGAAACACAAAAGAACACAATTAGCTTAACAAAAAATAACACAATTAGATTTGAATTCAAGTAAGTTAATTAAGTACATTAAATACCTTCGTATCCTCCCAAAGCATATCCTTTACGCCTTTCGGTATAGAGCTTCAATCCGGTATCAAGATTGATACTTTCGACCGACTTATCTCCCCCAAATGGCATTTATATGCCTTATAGTGTGTCTCACAAGGGCGTCCGAGTGCGTCCCACTCAAGAACTCTCTAGACACCGGGGATTGATTTGATCCCTTTTGAGGGAGCTCTCCCCACTCTCTTCTTCTTCATCTGTTGGGTGTCCATAATAGAAGATGGATGGGGTCCTCTATGTTCTTCCATGTCTGTGAATCTGCAAATATAAAATAAATAGGTCAGTCAATTTAATTGAATTATGTAGTAAACATCTATATGAAAAATAGACTATTTAAAAAAATAACATTAAAGAATCATCTACCTATATGCAATAAACTCATATCTATTTTCTTTGTAATACCTTATTATTGGATAATTTGGTAGTTCATTACTATTTAGACTCCCTAGCTACATAGAATCCTTCATCATGGTCATTACGCCTTAGAATATTGTCTACATCATCAACAACTAATTTTGGGATATTCCATGTGGATGGCATGGTTTCATCAAACTGTTCATCGTATTCATCTTCATCAAAAACATCTCCAATGCCAAGAATCTGTCTATTCCCTTCAATAACAATCGACCAATTGCGATCGATAGGATCAACCATGTAAAAAATTTGCTTCACCTGTGACGCTAATATGAATGGATCGGCATGATGTCCTAGACGATTGGGATTCACTAGGGTTAAGTACCTGTGTTCGTCCTTCTTTACCCTGCGGTTATTATCAACCCAATTACTGTAGAAAAGAGGAATACTGAAATTGGCGTAGTCAAGTTTAAAATTATCAACAATAACCCCATAGTATGAACCTCGTTTGTCTATTAATGTTCGATCCTTTGAACTAGAAAATTCAGGAGATATGTCAACGACATAACTTGAACTTTAGCACCATATGCTAACCACTTTAATATATCACCAACATCATCAGGTGTGTCAGATAATTGATCCATGATCCTTCCTCTAAACCATTCAACAAATGTAGCACTATGGACCTTTACCAGCTGCAAATCCCTTTTAGAGGGATATTGACTCCTCAGAGTATTCATGTGCTCGTCTACATACGGATGGACTTCACTCAGGTTTTGGAAAATAAACAATTTGGCCTTATATTTCTAATCATAGCTGAGAGTAATTCATTTCCGACTAATAGTGCCATGACCCTCAAGCCTCCCTACATGTTTTGATATTGGTACCCCAATATCATGCGATCAGGCAAGATAATGTGCAATCTATGATGCAACTTCTTCAGGAGCTGTTCTCTGTATTATACTTGCCTCTAGTTTGGCTGGATTCATGACTCTACTCTTCAAGACACCCATCTCTCTCTCAAATGGATACATATACCTCCCCCAAATTAGACCACATAGCTTAATCTCATGAACCAAATGGATGACCAAGTGAGGCATGATGTTGAAGAAAGAAGGTGGAAAATACATTTCAAATTAACACATGGTCTCAACCACATCAGCTTGCAAGTCATCTAATATCGCTGGATTAATTACCTTGCTTGAAATAGCATTGAAGAATATGCATAGTCTTGTAATTGTGTACCTCACTTGTGGAGGCAATATCCCTCGAATAGCAACGGGAAGAAAATGTTGCATTAAAATATGACAATCATGGGATTTCATACCTACTAACTTCAGATCAGTCATTGAAACAAGTTCCGCAAAATTCGAAAAAAAACCCAGATGGAACTTTAAGTCCATGCAAAGACTCGCAGAAGTTGATCTTCTCCTTCTTTGAAAGTGTGAACCAAGCAGGAGGAAGATACCATCGTTTACTATGTTCTTGAGGAGCCAATTCAGTTCGCCCCATATCAGCCATATCTCTCCTAACTTTAACCCCATCCTTGGTTTTACCAGGCATATTCAAGAGAGTACCAACAATCGCATCACAAATATTCTTCTCAATGTGCATGACATCAACGTAATGTCGTATCTCTAAATGGCACCAATAAGGAAGACTCCAGAACATAGACCTCTTCTTATAACCACCGGCTAATCTAATTTTAGAGCTCTTTCCAAACACAGTTTCAATGCCCTTAACCTGATCATATACCTCACTCACACATAAAGGGAGACGAACTTTGCGAAACTCTATGGAACCATTAAAAGCTTTCCTTTTTCTTTTGAAAGGATGATCTTCTGGAAGATACTTATGGAAACCCATGTAAACATGCTTCCCATAATTCTGTAGATGAATAGCTTCTATATCTTCTTCACATATCGGGCATGCGGTCTTCCCTTTCACAACATAACCAGAAAGATTTCCATAAGCCGGGAAATCATTGATTGTGCAGAAGATCAAGGCACACATAGTGAAAATCGATTTTGAGTAAGCATCAAAAACCTAGACACCTTCCTCCCACAACAATCTCAAGTCATTGATAAGAGAAGCAAGATAGACATCTATGTCATTACCAGGTTGTTTAGGTCTAGATATAAGAAGTGATAACATGATGTACTTGCGCTTCGTGCATAACCAAGGTGGAAAATTGTAAATAGTGAGAAGAATGGGCCAAGTGTTGTACTGAGTGCTCAAGGTCTCGAACGGATTCATTCCATTAGTGCTAAGACCTAGCCTAAGATTCCGATTCCCCCCCCCCCCCGAAACGCGTGTACATCCTAATGTTTCTCCATTGAGAAGAATCGGCAAGATGCCATAACAACCCATCTTTCTTCCTCCCTTCAACATTCCATCGCAACAATTTCGCATTACTCTCATCTAAGTACAGTCTCTTAAACCTCGGTATAATGGGAAGATACCATAGAACTTTGGCCGGTATCCTCTTCTTTCTCAAATCGAGCTCATTGACCTTTTTGTAACGGAAAACTCCACATATTGGGCATTCATCTAGATTCTCATACTCATTTCGATATAGAACACAATCATTTTGACATGCATGGATCTTCACATAATTCATTCCCATAGGACACATGAGTTTCTTAGCCTCGTAGGTAGAAAGTGGAAATTCATTGCCCTCAGGGAGCATACCTAATATAACTTCTAACAAGTGTGTGAAACTCTTATTAGTCCAATTGTGGTGTGCCTTTAAGTTGAAGAGCTTCATGACAGCGCTCAATTTAGTGTGTAAAGTACAAGAAGGATACAAAGGCTTCTCTGCAGCTCTAAGGATTTCATCGAAAATATGGGGACGATTGGTGAAATCATCCTCAACATCATGCATCATCTCATTTATTTTATCCTCTTCCACTCTATCCTGATCTTTAACATCATCATATACCTCATTAACATTCAACCCATCTTCATTGCGAAGTGGGTTCTCACTACTAGGAAACTTACTAGCGCTTCACCCGAACTCTAATATTTCACCATGCCAATTCCAAGTCCTATAATCCGCTCTGAAACCTCGACGAATTAGACGATCTTTGATTTCCTTAATGTCACGATAACCCCTAGAGTTGTTACAGTCACAACACAGACACAATAATATCTTCGAATGATTGTCTAATTGATGTCTAAGTGCAACCCTAGCAAACTCCTTAACCCCTTATATGTATTCCATTGTGGTTCGGTTACCGTACATCCAATCTCAATCCATTTTGAACTTCAAAGAAATAAACAAAAAAACTTGAGTTGGTAGTATATATATTAAAAGAACTCCTAGAAAGAAAAGGAAATTAATTGTACACCGAAAGAACCCCCAACGGCTTAAACAGTTTCTTCCAATAGCTTTACATAAGGAGAGGATCATAGCCCCTCCATTACTAGGGTGGAGCACGGGATTTAATCTCCAAACCCTTTCGTATGATTTAATCTCCAAAGTAATTACACTTTTAAAGGCTACTATCACTCTTAAACACTTTCACTTACTGGGGGCTATACAGAGCACATACAAATCATTATTAGGTCAATTGACCTAATCAGTTTCAGTCCAAGATTGTGATGAGTATTCATTATTTTAACTTTATTTTCTTTTTTTATTATTTTCTTTCCCTTTACATTTTCCTTTTTATATATAGCTTTTCATATAAATCAATGAAAAGAAATCTTATTTTCATCAAACCAAATAGAGTCTTAAAGAAATTTTTTACAAATTAGATGATATTGAAAAGTCCTTGATTCAAGCAAGGGTGAGTGAAATGTTTCTATTGTGCTAGCTCAAAATTGGAAAGTTATTGAAGATGGTCACCAAAATATGTGAAGTCCTATATGCTATAGATATTAAGAAGCTACTTTCACAACCTGATATAATAACCTAGTTAAAAGAAGTAAAATGATCTTAAGTTAGTTAAAAGTGTTAGTAATCTCAAAATATGAATCCACTACAGTTGTATACTTTATTAATAGATTATTGCAAAAATTAGTTCTTTTCATTAAAAAACCACTATATAATTGATTTAAGCTAGGTTGAATTGGGCACATATCCCTACTAATTCTTGCCCACTTTATATTCTCTAAGTTGGGCAAACTCCACCACATTTTTATTCTGTCGAGCTGCATTAGTAATCTTATTCAAAGAACGAACCCCGGCCTCACCCAACTTCTCTAAGCAACCATAAACAGTACACTTAAAAAAATATGCAATCCTTATCATTTATTAAACAGTCAAAGAACACATAATAACATACAAACCACCATCCTCAATAATACAATGACTCGTGAAGAAGAAGGGCATAAAGCTAAAGTGAATCCCACTATCAAACACGAAGAAGAAGGGAAATAAGTACCTCAAATCTCGCGAAGAAGAAGACAAATGCTTGGCACGACTTCCTCAAAGAAATCCAAATGCGACCCGAAGATTTTTCAAAGAGAGAAGACAAAGGGGCTAGAGAAGACGAAGTTCAAATGGGTATAATGGGGTTAGGACTAGAGAAGGAATGGAGGATGTAAAGTAATGGGGCTAGAGAAGACAAAGTTCGTAGGGTTTTTTTTCGAACGCTTCAGTACTATGTGTCTAGGGAAATTTTCATGTCTTTTGAAATGGCCTGGAAAAGTGAAGCCAAGGAAATAAATGACTCATTAAATGCTGCGGTTATTTCAAATAACCACAACACTTATAATAACAAGTGCTACGGTTATTTGAAATAACCGCAGTATTTAATCAGTCATATAATATTTTCCTGGGGAAGATTTAATGATGCAGTTATTTGAAATAACCGTAGCACTTATAATCACAAGTGCTGCGGTTATTTCAAATAACCGCAGCATTAAATCAGTACATATAATATTTTCCTGGGGAAGATTTAATGCTGCGGTTATTTGAAATAATTGCAGCACTTATAGTTATGTGCTTCGAAATGTATTTAACCGCAGTAATTGAGGCGAAGCAATTGAACTGTTTTCTACTAGTGATTAGACCGTTGACCCATTGACAATCTGACCCAAACATCTGATTCAGAAGTGATTTTTAAAGTGCCAAAATAGATTATTGGAAGTGTCCAAACATCCAATTTGGAAGTGATTATTGGAAGTGTCTAAATTTACTTTTTTTCAATAGGTGATTTAGTTTCCGGTTGATTGAGGTTCGAAGACAAAGGTCATATAGCTTGATTGCTTGGAATTGAGTGACTTTTATTTAGGGCAAAATTATACTTGGAATATGGTTTATTTGGTTTGGTACTAAGTAAAGCAACAATCCTCTGATTTCTAGTCGGTGAAGTGAAGGATCAATTACCTTGTCATCTAGCTCATTAATCATTAGGATTATTTGAGAAATGCATGCGTAGATGCTTGTGTGATGTGAATCTAGGTATTGAAACCCTAATTCACACAAAGGGATAGAACTAGATATAAAACCCTCTAAAGCTACGCACCAAAGGTTTAAAATCTAGGGCGAAAGTTTAAGAATTGATTAAAGCAAAGCACCCTCAATTCCTACACTTCCTCACGTGAATCTAAAGCTTTAAGTACCAATTCACAACTCTTTGTTACACACAAAGAAAAACAACAAACTCTCCAAGTTTATTGAAGAATAGAAAGAAAAGTATCTCCAAATCTGATTTTTCCAAGCTTGGGTGCACATCTATTTATACCCATAGCTTGAGAGTTTCAATCATATTATGACTAGGCCTCCTACTTCTAAAAGGACTCCTAATAACCAATAGGATAATGTCACCTATTTATTACATAATCCTACCAAAACTCTAACACTATCTTATCTTAATTAGAATCCTATCCTACCTAAAAAGATAAAATTACAAATTAACTACTCAATCCTATTTTATTTAAAGTAAAACACTAAATATCCAATCACATGTGTGTAGCCACGTCCATACCCATGTCATGTCACTTGCCATGCCACTTAAGTTATAATAAAGCACCGACAAGATGTAATAAGCATCGTTCAATGTAACAAGCACCTCCCCTTGTCTTAAAATTTTCCTCCTTGGTCAATCTTCGAAAATTACTCTAAGATTTTAGCTTTTGATCAAGGTCTTCCAATAATCATCACCTCCATGGCTGCCACACATTATAGAATCATAAAACCTGAAAAAGGAAAGTTTAAAAATACACCTATGCCTAAAATAAGAAAAACCCTATCAAATGAAATGGGAGAAAACTCATAGGCAAAACCAACTTATTCCCCATGTCCACTAATCCTCATTCACATTTGCATGTTATCATGCACATGCAAATGTTCCCCTTTGATGCACCTAGAAGATTCGTGTCTCCATAAGCCAACAACTCTCCTATGGTAGCATCCTTCTTTGAAGCTTCAATCAATCCTTCGAATTTGGCATCCTCTATCATATCATTGTGTCACCTTATTAACCGTTGGTCTCTTTGCATAATCTTAAGGTCTTTATTGTGTGTGCAAATGTGATAGTTCTATTGTTTTCTTTTTAGCTAATGCATTAATTAGTGTGTGTATGTTTTTTCATAGACAAGACTTTTGAATGTATTCTAAACTTATTTGGGAAAATTAATGAATGGAGGAGTTATATGTTGATTGATATGTGTTACATTCTATTTCATCAAAAGGAAGGTCTTAGTCATAGGGAGAGTTAGGGTTTTGTGCTATTTTTTAGTTTCTAAAAATATACAAGAAAGATATATGCAAGAGGAAGGTTTTGAGCTATTTCTTAGTTTCTATCAAAAGGAAGGTTTTGAGCTATTTCTAAAAATACCAAAATATCAGATCTGAAAGTCTTTCTGAGTTTCTGAAAATATGCAAGATGAAGGTTTTGAGGTATTTCTGAGTTTCTATCAAAAGAAAGGCTTTGTTGTTGCTTCACTAGCTTATTCTTATTAATTACTAGTTTTTTGGGCTGAAATGTCTAGCTCAATTCTAAGATAGTAATTGGTTATGTCTATTGGTCTTAAGCTACCTAAAGAGAAAGGTAAACCCCTCACTAAACCTAAAACTTACATAGATAGGAATTATTCACTTATTCCCTTGCTAAGTCCCTCACTAAAGAGCAAGGAGTATGTCAAGAGTTGTTAAGTAAAGGAGTAAGTCATTCGGTATGTCAAAGTGGTTATTCATTTATTCTCCTTTATGGCATGTTTGGAATGAGAGTAATATATTACTTGGGTAATAAAAGTCAAACATAAGAAAATGAATGTAAATACAAGGAAAAATGAGAGAGTTGTGGTGTGATTGAATGAAGATTATGTAGTGATAGTGTATTGGAAATTAAATAAATAGGAACTATTATTCTTATTTTGGGGAAAATAGTTACACTAGGGGGAGGGTGGGTGACTATAACCCCCCAAAATGAGGGTAATAGTTCCCCTACTTCTACCTCCCACCACACCATTAATATTTAATCAACTTGCAAATACATTATCACTTTCTTATTTTTTCTTAGATTTACATTTATGTTTTTAAGTTTGACTTTTATTACAATATTAATACATTACCCTAATCTCAAGCATGTCCTTAATCTCTGCAAATGAATATCTAGGCCTGATCTTTCTGTCACACATACTCCATCTAGCATAACACACATACTCCATCTAGCATACTCTTTCATCCTTTTTTTATAATTTTCCTTTTTGGAGAGCTCTACATACTCCATCTAGCTAATTATACACGGAGTACTTTGCAGTAGTACTTGCTTCATATTAATTCTAAATCTAAAAAAATTCTGTCAGTGAGAAAACACAGTTAGTAGGACTTTAATAACCAGGAAACAAGCATCTCTTGTCTCACTAGTAACTTACATGATCAGAAAAGTAAACATAGAAAATACTTGATGATGTGCTTGCTCAACCCAGCTCCTCAAGAAAAACAAAGTTCAGTGTAGCCATGTGACAAAGGGTAAAAGATCAGTAACTTCAACTCTGGAATTAGCACAGCTCATGCTTCTCCTCAATTTGGCCGAGATGGATTCCACCTCACCCCAAAACATATTGTAAACTGATCTATGATCTGATAACCTCAACTCAGCACGAACATAAGACAACTAATGTAGGCCATTTCCATACCATAAAATTTGGTCACACCTTAAAACATATAGCACCTCAATTAAGACTATAAAGTTATAGCTTTTCGTTGTTTGTTTTTTTATCATTTGGAATATTTCTGCAGCTCTGTTAAGTAGTTGATCTTACCATGCAGACGTTCTTCCTTTCTACTTTGGATGCATATCATCCCGTGCATATCTGTCTGAGTTATGAGAATACTTGTAAGTTGGTGGGTATTCACAATAGTAATGCTATGATAAAGTAATTAACAGAAACAGCAGCTCAGATAAAGGGTATTCACAGTAGTAACTTTTGTCTCAACATAGCTAGTTAATCAGATTATTTAATTTTTATGTAAAAAAGCAGGGGTATGGTGGAATGGTCTCAGCATAGCCCTTTAATATTTCATAAATCAAGTAGTTTCTGATGGCATTCCTCACGCTTCAATCTGACAAAGGATCATTGTTTATGCTAGGTACTTGTCACCAAAAAAAAAAAAGGAAAGCACTCCATCTCTTCATCTGCACCTATATATATAGCTGACTCCCCAGGTTTTTGGATTTATCCCACAATATAGCCTTGTCTATAAAATTGCCAAAAGAGTCAAAAATTTAAGGAAAGAAATCAAAGCCTTGAATGACAACAAACGGATTTCATAATTATGTCTCTTTATCAAGCCCTAATGGTCAAGTTGTTGGAGGATGCATTGCTGGACTAATGATTGTTGCTATCCCAGTTTAGATAATCATTCAGCTGTCATCCTCTTTCATGGTATATACTGATGTGAATCTTGCTTTCTCCATCACATGGAGACACTCTCTTTTGCCTGTGATGGAGGAAGCAAGATTCTGCATCATTTCTGCATTTCTACATCAGACTGACCACATTTCTCCATCACATACAAAACCTTTTCGTACTGACCATATTTCAGCATCATTTTAAGAAAAGGGTAAATGATAACTAAGACTTGGTGTATAAAATAATGGTGTAGAGTTATAAAAAGAATGGTTCAAACTAGAAAGCTATTAGGTGAAAATAGAAACTGATATTATTCGAGATAGGTGATGAGCTAATGACTGCATATCTGCAATGAGAATAGTTAGAGGAGGCAAATTGATCAGTTCATCTGATATATAACTCATAGGGGGGATGAGTGGATATTGGCTATGAATATTTCAGGTAGAGGCAGCAGTGGTAGTGGATGGGTGGCATTGTGAAATGGCAGCAGGGGGTAGTGGTAGTCGCTGGAAAGGAAAGGATGAGGCTAAATTCAATTCAGCCTTGGTTTGAGCCTTAGCAAAACTCTGATGGAATAGGGACTGCTAGTCAAACATAAGAAGGAATGTTTTAGAACACTGATCAGTAATAGAGATAGCTTATTCTTACGGAACATGGACTGTTAGTTTTAGTAAGTATTAAGTTAAAATTGACATAGGCATCCAGTATGAAATATGGTTCCAATTGGGAGAATTCTATCAAAACTCCAATTGTTGAACATAAGTAAGAGAAACATATTAAGTGCTTCTGTTTCAAGTTATTGTGATAATTTGGTTAGTTAAGTTATAGATTATGTGTAAAGGTACTCTTCTAAGAGTGATTTATTTTGGCCTCTTAAATCACAAGTAGGTTCTTATAGATGGTTAGAGGATCAGTCAGAATCTCATGACAACAGTTGTGTTACACATAATGGGGGGAAAAACAAGTTTGAGGTCCCATTAATTATAGATCATACCATCCCATTCACTTGAGCTCCACCAACCTTGCTATTGTAAAATATTGGACAAAATATATTGTGGGCACTAAATAGCAACCTATATTACTGAAAAAATCTTTAGCATTTCTTAGAATAATTATAGCCAGAAAAAAACACAGATAAATTGGAGCCAGAATGGATCAGATGGTACTAGTATTTTTAATTTACCGAATGTATGATAAAATCAAATAGGTCATCAGCTATTGTTCATAGTTTTGTCCCGTCAACTATGATTGGGAAATTTACTAGATTGGCGAATGGCAACTTCAAAAAAGTGTGCAATTAGTTTGTCAATAGCCTATTATTCAACTCTCATTATCTTGTTTGCTATCATGTCCCATCACCCTTGATTCAATCAAGTGTCATAAGTACTTATGTCAAGTTTTGTGTCTGTGCATTTTTATTTGGTTAGAATCTATCATTTCTGTGATCTATGATGTTCATAAACTTTCTTTGTCATTTCTCGCAATTCTCTGATACTTGCTGTTACAATTGACAAATTTGGACTCTCTAAAGTTGGTCTTATCTTTTTTGCGTCGTTTGTTTAGGGACTTGCTTGTTTGCATAATTTAAAGCATGATTACGCCAGTTCTCTCTAAAATTTCATGGTGTATGTATCTGGAAAAAATAATATTATCTTCAAAATGAGGGAAACTATGATTTACCATAATCATGCTCGCTATTACCCTTCCATAAAGGCATACGTGGAAACATCATATTTTTATGACAAAAGGTTGCATAATTCCTAATATTATGGCCTTAAATCCTACAATCATACTTACGGAGCAAAAACTAGGTGCGAATTTTACAATCAAAAACTTTTTGGATTGAAAATAATTAAAGAGAAACATATATCATGTCCTTATCTCTGATCAATCAATTGTTGATTAAACACTTGATGGGCTTGGTCTTATTCATCTTAGTCTTGTGTTTTTTACCCATGCTTGATCATAATTCTGTTGTAGGTATTGAAAAAGGAGATAGATATATATCAGCTTCAGTTGTATGGTTACTACATATTCAGAGCACTTGTTAGTCTTCATAAGATGGTTCTCGATATAAGTTTATAGATTTGTATGCTGTTCTATTAGTAGGATATGGTTTATTACATAAATTAAGTATAGTTAAATCCTTGCAGGGTATGTATCATAGAGACATCAAGCCTGGGGAATTCCTATTCGCACGCAAAACTCAGAGAGGGTATCTGATTGACTTCAATCTTGCTAAGGTGAGTACTACAACATATGAATACATCCTAATGGTGTCTACAATTCAACAATCTACCAGCATATTACTTTTTGTTATCCATACTAGACAGGGGAGCCACCCCCGCACAAGTATTTAGATTATGCACTACAACGCTCCTCTGCCCTTCAGCATTCTCATGCGTACCAACACTCTTCTGCGCTTCAGACTTTGATGATTTTGACTCGTATAATTCTGACTTAAGTGACTCAAATAGTGATGTTCAAGTTCAGAAGAAGAAGAACAACAAGAAGATATCCCTCATGCCGACAATGTAGTTTTTATTATTGATTTTTGTTATGAAGATTACTATTTTAATTTAATACTAAGAACGTGTTGATATAATGCTAATATCTCCCTGATTGGTGTAGGCTCATAATGCTTCAGCCCATGATCCTCCTTTGAATCAATCAACAAATTAGCTATGGAATTTTCGTTGAGGCCTTTAAGGTAAGATGATTTCTCTCATTGAGTCATCCTTCATTGTTTATATTTTGGGAGTAGTGCTTATGATTAAGTTAAGTTGCCAAGTGTTGATTATTTAGATTATAATAGCTGAAAGTATGATATAATAGCAAATTGAGATAATGGATTATGTGTTATGCATGCTAAGCGTTTCTTTGATTCACCAATAGTGTTTGGTGTTGTGTTGTATAGCAACTATCTGCCTTATCATGTATTTTTTTAATTTCTGAAAATTGCGAAGTGTTTTAATTCTTACTTAAGTTTGTTTTAATCCTAAACTAAAGCTTTGTGACTTTAGAGTAGATACATCAAGCAATATTCATGTTCGATTTTTAGATTTCGTGTTTATTTTTTACTGTATGCAAATGACTATTGCGTATCTCCCTCAAATTAATTTTGCTCTTTTTTATATGCAGATTATATTTTAAAGCATGCACAAAAAGTAAAAACGGATGGTGGACTTGAAATGATAAGTGGAGATATTCTCTATTTTCATATAGAGTATATGTTAATTACTTTGCCATTTCTTAATTAAATATTTAGTTTTCTATACTTTTAAAATTGTAATACTTTGAATTGTTAAGAATGTTTTGGGTAGTCATTAAGACGTTATTTTTGCATTTTAAGATCTTATTGTCTTTCTGTTATAAAATAAGGGGAAAGGATAATATTAGATAGAGATGTAGATGGTAATTCTTTATTCCTATATCTAACCTATTTCAATTTAACCATCTATACATGATATAAACAATATAACCTATGTGGACAATCAATAGTCCATTCATGAAGGCTTATAATATGAACTAATGGCATATAGGGGTTACAAGGAAGTTAAAAGGATAGTCATATTATTGAGAATGTTACAAACAATAATGGGCATACACAATTATTATTTTCTAACACTCCCCCTTGGATGCCCATTATCTAAAAGAGATTTAATGCGCTTATATGCTGCCTCATTAAAAACCTTTCCAGGAAAAACCCTGTGGGAAAAAACCATGGATAAGGGAAAAAGAGTGCGGCGCGCAATTACTCCCCCTCATTATTATATCACTGGAGATTTTTGAGACGACGCAATCCAATACGATAAACTAACTTTTTAAATGTTGTGGTTGGGAGAGCCTTAGTGAATAAGTCTGCTACATTCTCACTTGAACGAATCTGCAAAACATTTATATCCCCATTCTTCTGAAAATCATGAGTGAAGAAAAATTTGGGTGAGATGTGCTTTGTTCAGTCACCTTTGATGTATCCTTCCTTAAGTTGTGCAATACAAGTTGCATTATCCCCATATAGAACTGTTGGTGCCTTTTTCCCATATGATAAACTACAAATACTTTTAATATGTTGAATTACCGACCTTAGCCATACACATTCACAACTAGCCTCATGAATTGCCAAAATCTCAAAATGATTGGAAGAAGTAGTTGCAATGGTTTGTTTCATGGAACGCCAAGAAATGGCAGTACCACCATATGTGAACACATATCTAGTTTGTGATCGAGAATTATGTGGATCATATAAATAACCTGTATCTGCAAAACCAATCAAATTTTCTTTGGACATCTTAGGGAAAAATAAGCCCATATCCTTCGTACCTTGAAGGTAACGAAGTATATGTTTAATCCCATTCCAATGCCTTCGGCTTGGATCTGAACTAAACCTTGCTAATAAATTAACTGAAAATGATATGTCGAGTCATGTATGACTTACAAGGTACATTAGTGCTCCAATTGCTCTAAGGTATGGTACTTTAGGACCAAGAATTTCTTCATTATTTTCCTGAGGTTAGAAAGGATCCTTCTCTACATCAAGGGATCTTACAACCATAGGGCTACTCTATGGATGTGATGTATTCATAGAAAATCTTTTAAGAACTTTTTCTATGTATGTTGATTGATGCATAAGGATTCCATTCTCTAGGTGCTCTATTTGTAACCCTAAGCAAAACTTTGTCTTTCCAAGATCTTTCATCTCAAACTCTTTCTTTAAACAATCAACAGTCACCGAAATCTCTTCAAGAGTTCCAATGATATTCAAATCATCAACATACACTACAATTATAACAAATCCTGATCTAAATTTCTTTATAAAAATAGATGGGTCGACACAATCATTCTTATAACCTTCTTTTAACAAATACTCACTTAGTCGGTTATACCATAGACGCCAAGATTGTTTCAATCCATAAAGAGATTTGTTCAATTTAATACAGAAATGTTCTTGAGAACTAGACTTTGCTACTTCTAGTAGCTTAAAACCTTCTGGGAACTTCATATAAATGCTAATATCCAGTGGGCCATATAAATAAGTTGTGACTACATCCATCAAACATAAGTCAAGTCATTCTCTTATTGCTAGACTATTCAGAAATCTAAAACTAGTAGCATCCACCACAGGATAGTATTTCTCCTCATAATCAATACCAGGTCTTTGTGAGAATCCTTGTACAACTAATCGTGCCTTATGTCTTACAACTTTACCCTTTTCATTTCTCTTTTGCACAATGACCCATTTATATCCCACTGGTTTTACACCTTCAGGTGTATGGACTACAAGTCCGAATACTTCTCTTTTTCCAAGAGATTTTAACTCTACTTCAATTGCTTCTTTCCATTTTGGCCAATCATTTCTTTATCTACATTATTTAATGGATTTTGGTTTATGATCCTCATTATTAACCATAACATCTAATGCTACATTGCATGCAAAAATATCATCAATGTCGATTTGATTTCAGTTCCATATAATTCCAGACATAATATAATTTGTTGAAATTTCTTCATTATCAGGTACCTGAATTTCTTCTTGTATCATTTCTAAAGTATCTTCTAGAGGCCCTTAAGAAAATTTTTCTTTAATTTGACCATCATCAATCATTGCTCCTTTTCTTTTTCGAGAATTCTTATTTTCGGAACCTATTGGTCTTCCACGTTTATGACGTAGTTTAGACTCATTAGCAAATTTATTTTCTAAGACATCTATTTTAAATGGAGCATTTACAGCTGGAATATGTGATTTAGTCACTCTTTTGGGGTCGGCAAATGAGTCTGGCAATTGATTTGCTAAACTTTGTAAATGAATTATCTTTTGAACTTCCAACTCACATTGTTTGGTTCGAGGATCAAGAAAGGATAATGATAATTCATTTCATTTAATTTCCTTTTCTAGCTCTCTTTTTTCTCCCCCTAATGTTGGAAAAAGTGTCTCGTTAAAATGACAATCTATAAAACGAGCCATAAATAGATCCCCTATTGTAGGCTCTAAGTATTTAATTATTAATGAGGATTCAAATCCAACATATATCCCTAACCTCCTTTGAGGGCCCATCTTAGAGCGTTGTGGTGGAGCTATTGGGACATAAACCGCACATCCAAAAATTCTTAGATGGGAGATATTTGGTTCCTGACCATAAACCAACTGCAATGGGGAGAACTTGTGATAACATATTGGCCTGATGCAAATTAGTGTTGTTGCATGTAATATGGCATGTCCCCATGCAGAAATTGGGAGATTAATGCTCTAGCAATTAATTGAAGACGTTTAATTAATGACTCTAACAAACCGTTTTGTGTATGAACATGTGCTACAGGATGTTCAACACTTATCCCAATGGACATGCAATAATCATTGAAAGCTTGAGAAGTAAATTCACCAGCATTATCAAGACAAATAGTCTTAATAGGAGTATCTAGAAAATGCGCCCATAACTTAATCAATTGGGCAAGTAATCTCGCAAATGCCAGGTTACGAGTTGATAACAAGGACACATGTGACCATCTAGTCGATGCATCGATTAAATCCATAAAATATTTAAATATTCCACATGGGGGATGTATGGGCCCATAAATATTTCCTTGTATACGTTCCATAAAAGTAATTGATTCAAAATTTATCTTTGCTGGTGATGGGCAAATTATCAACTTGCCTTTCGAGCAAGCAGCACATGGAAAATTTTGGTGAAGAATCTGATGGCTCTTCAAAGAATGTCCACATGAATTCTCAATTATTTTTCTCATCATTATTGAACCGGGATGGCCTAACCAGTCATGCCAAACAACAAAGTTATTAGTAAACTTCAGGTTTAATATAGCATGAGTTTCAATAGCATTGATTTTTATGTAGTACAAACTAGTAGAGAATGTAGGGAGTTTCTCCAAAACATGTTTTGTGCCTTGAGTTATATTCGTGATTTGAAGAAATTCATTGTCTTCTTTATTCATTGTCTCAATATGATAACCATTATTACGAATATCCTTAAAACTCAATAAATTTCTTTGAGACATTAGGGAGTATAAGGCAATAATTATTTTAATTTTAGTTCCCCAAGGCAATTTTATGTTGGCTCTTCTAGAGCCTTCAATGATATTTGTACTACCTGATATGGTACTCACATTAATTCTTTTCATCATCAAATGAGAGAAATATTTTTTATTTTTAAGTTTTGTATGAGTAGTTGCACTGTCATTAAGACATAATTCTTCACCAATCATAACAAATTGAACTTGAGTAGTATCCATGTTCTTCATGAACTAAAATACATGTCAAAAATTAAGCATAAAATTAATAATGATAAAATAATAAATCAATAAAAAAAACACCCAAATAGTTCATAAATTCATAAAGCATAAAAAGTCCTTATTACAACCATAGAAATTAACATAAGTAAATCATTAGGTTAAGTCTAATACTTAAGGCTGACATAAATTGATATAAATTTAATTATTTCCTTCTAGGCTAGTGAAGAAATCAACAACTTCTAAATGGGTTGTATTGCCAAAATCAAAATTATTCCTTTTCGGGGAAATAAAGAAATCGAAAACTTCTAAATGATTTGCATTGCTAAAATCAAAATCACCTTTACCATCTTCAAGAACAAGGTTTGCCTCAACTTTCTTTCCTTTCTTCAATGATTCTTGGTAAAGTTCAACGAGATGCTTTAGAATTCTATAAATCCGAGACCAATGGCCTTTTACTCCACAACGGTAACATATATTGGTCTCACTTCTCTGTTTATCAATTTTATCATCCCTACGTTCCCACTTCTGGTGAGAATGTGAATTTTTGAATTGACCTCCATGGTCTCTACCATATCCATGCCCACGACCACGACCGCGACCTCTACCTCGACCACCACTACTAGAATGGTCTCTGTTTTTAGTTTCTTTCCCATAATGGGCTGTCACATTCGCTTCAGGGAATGGAGTAGAGCTAGTAGGACGTGATTTATGATTTTTCATTAATAGCTCATTATTTGCTCAGCCACAAGAAGACAAGATATTAATTCAGAATATTTTTGAAATCCTTTTTCTCTATATTGTGTCTGCATGACAATATTATTTGCATGGAAAGTGGAGTATGTCTTTTTAAGCATTTCTGCATCAATAATATGTTTTCCACATAATTTCAATTGAGAAGTTAGTTTGAACATAGTTAAGTTATATTCATTAATAGATTTAAAATCTTGCAATCTTAAATTCAACCAATCATAACGAGCCCTAGGGAGTATCACTATTTTTTGGTGGTCATACCTTTTCCTTTAGATTAGTCCAAAGGATTTGTGGGTCTTTCACAGTTAAATATTCATTTTTGAGCCCTTCACTTAGATGATGGCGAAGGAATATCATGGCTTTAGCCTTATCTTGAGGTGTTGACTCATTTGTCTCTTTAATTCTTTCACCAAGCGCTTTAGCATCTAGGTGTATTTCAACATCTAACAGCCATGATAAATAATTCTTTCCAGTAATATCATGGGTCACGAATTCAAGTTTGGCAAGGTTCGACATATTTCACTATAAATAATATTACAAGATAAGTGTATATAAATAGTATCCAAAAATATATACTAAACATTATTAGCCAAATTAATAACATGATAGTGAACATGATTATGAAAAAATATAGCAATAATATTTAATACTTATAAATTATAATTAGCATGAATATTACATAAGCATACATGTAGGCAAATAACACATGTATATATAAATTTAATAAGGAGTATAAACACATAGATTACACATACCTTAGTCATATAAGACATCACAAAAAGTAAATAAAAACATCTAAAGAACACAAAAAAAAACTATACACACAATATTGTTAAAAAAATAAAATAACTAACGCTAAACACAATGCATACAAAATGCTATACAAAATGCATGTGCAATGGAGTTTGATGTAAATGTATGTTGTCATATATAAACGAAAGAAAATCAACACTGTTAATCATCATTGTAGAAGATCATACTTACATGATGATATACGATTCTCGGTAAATATTTAGTTATCCTACTCAGTTGGCTAGCAATGGTGCTGATAACGTGTTATAAATAAGTGAAAAGGAGAATATTAGAGAGAGATGTAGATGGTAATTCTTTGTTCCTATATCTAACCTATTTCAATTTAACCATCTATACATATATATATATGATATAAATAATGTAACCTATATGGACAATCAAGAGTCCATTCATGAAGGGTTACAATATGAACTAATGGCATATAGGGGTTACAAGGAAGTTAAAAGGATAGTCATATTATTAAGGATGTTACAAACAATAATGGGCATACACAATTATTATTTTGTAACACATTCTTATTTGATTATCATTAATGAAACTTCATTTTTATAATTCATTGTTCTTGTTAATGACTTATGGTTCTCGATATTTTATAATTAATTGTGAAAAAACTATAGGTATAATATATGAAAAATTAGTTACTTAAAGAACATATTTGTATGGCATTTAATAAAATTTAAAAACTCTTACGGCGCTTTTAATTTAACTTTTCTATGCTATTGAAGTGCCCTAATAGGCACTCGATGCTATTGAGTTTGCAATGCTACTAAAGTGCCCCAATATGCACTTAAAAGCGCCTCCTTCAACCTTATGACACTTTTGATGCACTATACCAACACTTTTTGAAAGTGTCATAATAGGGGTTAGAGGCACAAAGCCAGCGCTTTTGAGAGTGTCGGTAAAGGGTGTAGCGACTCTAAAAAGCACCTCAATAGGCCAAAAATTAGCTTTGTAAAAGGCTATTTTCTTACTACTGTATGTTTTAGTTCCAACATGCTATGTCTTTTGTTATTGTTATCGAAGTTATCCTATATCCCAATTTATTGACTTTATATTTATGTTCATAGCAAAACATTGGTTGCTCCTAGTCATATGTCCTTTGACTCACATAGTAAATAAATTTGATTTTGTGTGTCTACCACCACCTCGACATTTACTCATCAAATCCTTGCTGAATATGTTTCTTTAAGCTCACCATTTACGTTTTACTTTGATTCTTAGCTTTGATATCACAATGATATGCCCTATATTTTTCTTATTGGGGTGTAGTGTAATGAAGATATATATTGCGTGGAAGTATTGATTTACATTCAAGAGCCATATTCCTAAATGGAAATTAGCGTAGGTACATGTTTTTGGAATTTAAATGTTTTTTGGTAACCCAACCACTGATTTACTTTGATTTTGACATAAATATTCATTTCATTTCCATTAAGTGTGTACAATAAGAAAATGGGGTAGATTGTGGATATTATGTGATGAGATTCATATACAACTTAGTCTCTTCTACCTTGAAAGTCGATGATGTAGAAAAGGTATTTCTAATTCCTTTACTTACATAAGTAGATGTATTATAGATCATGAAGGATAAAATTGGGAGTAGTTGTGTGTTGAATTGTTGAATTGTGGAGTTGTTGAATTATGTTGAACTTGTTTTTTGGATTAAAAACAGAGAAAATGTTCATTTTACTGAAGAAACTCTGTTAAAATTTTCAGAAAACTTTCATAAATAACCTGAAATTGTTGCATGTGTTATCCACATCTCTATTTAAGTGGTTTTTTTATTTTTTATTAATTATACATGTATGGTAATCTAATTTATGGTTAAATTACACACCGAAAGAGAAGCCTTTCACCATTAACAAAATCAAAGAAATAAGAGACAAGTTTGCATGGTTTCTTATTAATAACTGCATTTAGTACATAGTTAGATTTTTTGTATCTAATCCCTGTATACATATACATATATGTAGTTGTTACGTTTAATTTAGTTTGTAACTCAAATCATGCATTTGCCAAAAAATGCAATAATGAAACAGAGTATTGAAAGCCTTTGAGCTTCCTTTGTTCTAATATTTATATTGGATAATATTTCCAAATTCAATAACTAGCATTTGCCAAAAAAAATTCAAAAAGTAACTAGCATTTGCCAAGAACTGGAGCATAAAGCCTAAAATATACTTCGGTTCGAACCGGAGCATAAAGTCATTAGCAAGATGCTCTAGTAAAATCTACTTCGGGTCAAAATCAAAGCATAAAGTCTTCAAAAAATCGGAGCATATGAGGTTTTTTCCACTAGTGCTCCTAGATGGTTTCAACATATGAAAGGAAATTTATCCCTTTTGCCAACATGAAAGGAAAATTTATCCCTATTGATAACATAAAAGGAATATAATCATGTCTCCTATAATTCAAACAAAGAGAGTATCACTCAAATTTTTAGAAAATTCCCATAGAGATTTGAGCATAAAAATTCATCAAAGGTACTTTAAACAACCTAAAGATTAAACTTATCTTCACACCAATCTAGAAGTCCATCACCTAAAGCAATTATGGCATATAATAGACCATAAAATACTACATAGATAACAAAACATGAAAAATGATATGCATTCAAGGAAATTATACAAAGATTCAATCAAATCAAACTAACAGGGGACTTGTGCATAGAAAACTAAGAGAAGTAACAACCTCCCATAGGAAGTTAAAATTTGAAGTAGATTAATCATCAACGACAATCAATTAAAATACATATGGAGTAAACAACAACTACCAGATTTTATTTTTTTTAAAAAAATTATATTTGATGCCCTCTCTTTAGAATTCCATAATGTTAACATTGATTCAAATAATTATACAATCAAATTGAAATTAAAACCTTAGAATTTGTGAACATTGATTGAATTGAGAAGACCTATAAGAAAGGATAAAATAAGCAATATTAGAATTGCAATAAATGTAAAATTTAAAAGAAGAATTTAATAAATTCAAATTAAATAAGAGAGCATGAATGCTAAAATAGCAAAAAAAAACATAAATATTAGAAAATATTGGATAAACATAGTTAAAAAATGCATCATAAAAAATAATATATAAATTAGTGCAAAATCATCAAAATTAGGATGAATTTAAAAAGTTTTAATCATATTTTTTGCAAAATAAATTGTAAAATATTTAAGTATTTAATTATACTCAGTTTATTTGCCTCTGTAAATTGAATTCAACGAAGGGGGAAAAGGAAAGACGGTGGGAAAATAATGATTGATAGTGGATGAGTAGAAGAATAATTGCTATTTCAATAAGATAAATTAAAAAAAAATCATTTGAATTGAAAAATTGAACAATATTATAAATAAAACTTTTAAACTTAAGCATTAAATTCCTCTAACTTTTTAGTTTAGCGGTCAGATGATGAAACAACCCTGACGAGCACACTTAGTTTAGGTCGAGTTTGAGTATGTGTAAACCCAAAAATACCTCTAAACCAAACCCCAAAAGGCCTCAAACACAAGCCCAAGCCCAAGCCCAAGACTCTTACCTTGGCCCAAATACAAATCCAAAGTCACAAAATCACATCACCCTAAAGAACACTTCAATCCATGCAAACCCTGAAGCCTAGAGCTCTTTTTCTCAGTGCACAAGAACAGAAGAGCTTCAAGCAACCTAAGGCAAGGGCGTTAAGCGCCTCCCATTAAGGCGTCAGGCGCCCATATTTATGTTACGCACACAGCACATGAGCGTCTGGTGCCCAAGAACGTTCCAACTAATCTTCGTCTCTTCTTTATTCCAGCTCATCCCTTGCAAGCGTCTGATGCACTACCTCGGGCGCTTAACGCTCAACCCTAGCGTATAACGCCCAAACACCTGAACTAAAAAGGAATATGCTTAGTTGTCAGATATAGGGATTGACATTTTCCCAATGTTTGATGCTCAACCCATTGCTTAGCTTGATGCTTTCCCAACATTTGACGCTCAAACCCTATGTTTGACGCCTAAGAAACCGACTTTTTTTGCCTATAAAAACCCCCTCATTTGACGACCCAAGGGTTAGCATTTTCTCTTATCTCAAGTGCCATCACATTGCCCCAATACACTCTTAAATACAATCAAAGCCTCTTAAATATAATCAAAGCCTCTCAAACATCCTTGATCCTTACCAAGGATCAATCCAAGTACATTTGACACAACCTAGCAAGAAAATCTTACCCCTTCAACACATACTCAAATAGAAGGACTCTCTTCAACAGTAAAAACCAAGGACCCCTCTTAATATACACTTTTTCTTTATTTCTTGGTCTACTTATACTCCATTCACCTTCTAGTATTTGGATCTAGTGGTTTTCATCCACTTAAGACCCTTAGATTGGACTCATCTTAAGATGATTATGGGAGGTGCAATCCCCTTCTCACATGAACATCTCTTTATATCCTTTTATCACTTTTGATAAGCCATGATCAACAAAATATACATCACCCTTGATGGCCTCTTGAGATCAACTCACACATACTATTTTTAATGTCTTATTTTTCCTATGATATGAAGAGCTAGAAGAAACTCCCACTTCACTAGGTTAAGCCTCAAAACCCTAACTTTTAGCATCTTAATCATGGAACCATCTTCATAGATTGATCTCCTTTTAATTATTCAAGAAACCCCTTTCCCTTACGTTCTATATTTTGTAATCTACTTACATTTATGCAAGTTTCTTTTTCTTTTCATCTATGATGAAGAGACTCGGACATCCCCACTCTATCTAGACCTAATCAATCTTTGGCACTTTTTCTCCATCTCTAGCCAATTGTTTTGTAGATATTTATAGATTGAAATAAGTTGCTCATTCTCAACCTTCTCGTGGTTCGTAGACCATTTAAGTTATTCATATGAGGATTCAAACCCCAAGATTTCAAAATAACCCATTAAATGTTAGGAGGTAACTCCTTAACCCATTTGATGTCTCTAAAAACACATAGCAGATCCTTATCAATGCGCACAATCATAGGGCACTAGTGGGGGATATCTCCTTCCTATGCTCTTCACCAAAAAGGGAAGGTTGGGTTGCAAAAACTGAGCTCTCTAGTGGCAATTCACTCATCAAATTTCCCACCCGAGACCTAGTTTGGTTCCACACCCTTAGCACTTACAAAATACCCCGTATAATTTGGCGACTTCACTGGGGAGGTGTAAGCCTAAAGGTTACTTAGCTATGCGTGATAATAAATGAGTAACCAACAAAATCCAATTTGTGTGCTTATACTTAGAGGTTGTGTTAGGCATACTTGTAGTCATGCTTGTAACTATCTGTGTGTGGAAGTTACAACCTAGGATTCCATCTCGTATGAATGTGTTCAATATTTGAGACACCATGGGAGTGGAAGATTAGCCAATAACAATTACGGCTCTAAGCCTGACCTTTAGATTTTCCAAAACTTACCAAACTGTGGTGTTTGGCACGCGCTCCTAGCATTTTGTTGGGAGGGTTGTCCTCTTACCTTGCCCTCTTTTAAGGTCATGGACACTTGGACTCATGTATCCAACCCTAGTTCATGCTAAAACTTAGAACCTTGGCAAGGTGGAGACTTGTATTTGTCACATTCATCCAAGCATGCTAGCATGACTATGAGAATTTGGGTGTTATTTCCATGTTTTTTGCACTAACGTCGGATCTAGCTATGCAAAACCCTAGGGAAATGCAAACCCCTAAAACATGAATTACATGCATCATTTGTCACAATCACCAATTAGGCTCATTTGCATTATTTTATGCATCAAAACCGTGTTTAAACCGTGTTTAAATCGGTACATGGATGAAAGAAGACATCAAAGATCACAAATCCCTATGTCAAGAAGCTGAATATATTGAGTCGTCTAAGACAGAGTCTGATTCTAAGTCTTATTCAATCCAATTTGAATGCATAGGGTTTAGGTTTTTGTCGATTATGTCACATGGTGAAACACATAAATCCTCCCTTACTGTAACAACCATTGAAATAAATAAATAAATGTTACCTTTTCTACTTGCTCCTTTTTCTTCCAACTTTATCCTTAACAATTGCTTTGTCTCTAATGAACATGACTTTGAATTCACTAAAGCAATGGAAGAACATGAAGCATAAATAACCTTTAATCAAAGAAACTGAAAAGATTAACAGGTGTCAAATAGGAGCAAAAGCATGCGCAAAGTGGGGTAGCACTATCCCTTGAAGAACGTGCAAAGAAGATATAGTTGCTCACATAATACATCGATGTCTTTACTTGGTCCTACCTAGATATGCCAGTAATGGACAAAGATATTGTTGGAAGCCAGGTTCATCAGAATTGCAAACTACTCTGATTGAGTTACAAGCATAGTACCTTTTCCAAGGAAGGACTCTAGAGTCCGAATTTGTATGAATTACCGAGATTTGAACCGGGCTAGTCTAAAACACAGGTTACTACTACCAAAAGACTTAGAAAACCTTGCCCTTGTTCACTGACGGGTGTGCAAGCTATAACTAGATGATACCAAAAGAAGATATGTAAAAAACCATCTTCATCACTCAATAGGGCACTCATTACTACACGATCCTGTCGTTTGGCATCAAGAACATGGGTGCCACATACAAATGATACGATAGTAAAATCCAAAGATCGTCTAGGGCACTTTATCACCGTCTGAAAACATTTTGAACGACTTAGAAAGTTTAATATAATACGCAACCCTCAGAAACATCAAGCAAGTTGCCAATAACTCTTGAGGCATTAAGATTGATCATAACAAAATCAAGACTATCTTGCCTATGACACCCCCTAAAAACAAAGAAGAAATCTAAAGCTTCTTGAGTCATTTAGAATACATCATTATATAAGCCGGTGTTTTGAAAAATAAAGAAGGGTACACTAAAAATTGCCAAAAAGATTTCAATATGATAATAAGCTATATTCTCCCATACTCTCTCCAACATCACCAGGAACTCCTCTTCACCTATACCTCTCAGTCACCGACTTGTTATTCGAGACTTCCCTATCTCACTGGGTATAGGGAAAAGTGAATACAATCTACTATGTCAGCTTGAAGCATTCACTCTAAGAAATTAACTTGGATGGGAAAATTCATATCAAACCAGGCCAGACCCTTTGATTCAAGAAAATCCTTTTCAAAAGTATATATGGTAGCTTTTAAACATGGACGGTAACGAGTTTTGTTTAAAGACTAATATCATTCTTAGCACACTTTGTCCATATAGATCTACGTGTGGGCCTGAATCCCTTAGTGGATATGTAGGCAACCTCGCTTGGGTCTTGGCCATAATCACGTGTTTTCGATTCTCAAGCGAAACCTCTGAGTTTCAAATCTGAATAAAGCTTCTAAAATGCAACTGACTCAGTCTCATCTTATAGCGTTACATTATGTCTTGATTCCTTTACTGGATACGTAGGCAACCTCACCCGAGGCTCGGCCGCCATCTGTGTTCTAAAAAGAAACCTCTGAAATACACCATCTTAAAAAATAACATATCTTGTCTCTCTGCAGTCATGGGTTTATGAATCTGAACGAAAACCTCAAAAGCATGCAAAAGGAGTTTCGAACACCTAAGCGAGACTTCTAAAAACAATAGAGCTACGTTTTGACCTAATTCCTTTGAAAGGATACATAGGCAACCTCTCTCGAGGCCCGCTTACATCAATAATAATCAAGCTTTGCACTCAAAAGATCATCTTTAGCACTTATGCAAAAGAGCTCCTGTCTCAAGCTAAATTCCAATTTCTTTAATTGCAAGATATTCCCTAACTTTGTGCTAAGTTACGGCTTGTTCTTCCATGATTACTTTGGCTCTTCATCTTGGTAATCGATTTTAATTTTGTAAATTAAGTATAATCCTTAAAAATTTTAATGGCACCTCCCAATTGAAACAAACTTAATTTCAAAACTTAAAGAATGATAAGTCTAAATTAGAGGAGATAAGGTAAATGGTTTTAAACGTGAATAAAACCATTTCTCCTTCATTTGCAATTTTATCCCCCAATCTAATCCAAAATTGGTTAGCCACTTTTCTTTCCCTTGCTGAACCTTTCTTTTACCATTTTCACTATCTTTCCAAACCTCTCCATCAATGAAGTAGCCTATGCCTCCTAGATTCTAGTCGTTCGAACTTGATCTAATTTTGATAAAGAAAAAGTCTACAAATCATTCGCCTCGCTTAAGCAGCAAATTAAGCCGCCTCCCATGTGTAAATGCCTCACAAGTCTCAAAAATCATATCTCCCCTTCAAACTAAAAAAGGGATGCCTCTAATCCATGGAAGCTCACGCTCTTGCACACCAACCCATTCATACCCTATTGACTCCTGCATTTTCTTATTAGTTACAAAAACTTTGCCTCTTCGCAACAATTTTCCTAAAAAAGCCTTCCCTTAATTCTTCTTTTCCTTTGTGTTGGGAGAGAGTCAGTATCATTTTCGTGTCCAAATTTGAGTCCATGCTCGTGCAAAATCATACATGCATCATGCTAAGCCTTATTTTCATTAGGCGTGTACATCATAAGTCATGCTAAACCTTATTTGCATTAGACACATGCATCGTAAGTCAAAACCTTGTAAAAGTCACATTTAGCAAAGTCATCTGAATTTCCAAAGCTGCAATAAACTAAGCTACAATCAAATTTGCCACAAACCTGCATCCCATGCAAAGTTAGAATCTTGAACTTGTAGGGTAATCATTCAAAACATTGATCAGCAATCAAATCATCATCCTGAAAATTAGCAAATAGAAAAGCAACAATACGCACAACACTAGGGGCTAAGATCTCTCCTTTAAAGGCCTTTGGGGCCTCCTCTTTGGGTCCTTGAAGAGTTACCACAGTAAAGCTTGAAATTCGTGTAAGGAAGCTCAAGGCTTCCACTAGCCACATCGCAAAAAGAAAACTCCAGGTTTTTAAAAACATGCCTGCCTCTGACCCTGACACATAAACACAAAACATGAAAATTCAAAGCCAAATACGTAAAGCCATAAATCTACCACAAGAAATCCTTATGACCTACTCAAATAACCAAAGATTCATAGAATGTGACACTTTAAAAAATGGGACTTACCAATCAAACCCATTGTACAAACAAACACAAAACCGGGGGCTTATCACTCAAACCCGTTTCTCAAACACATCAAAACTAGAGACGTACCACTTAAACGGGTCCTCTTCCAAATTAATAGGCAAAAGACCATTTTACCCCTAAAATAAAAAAGTGGCATTCTAGAAATAGATCAAAAGCCGGGTTATCCCCACTTGACTCCTAAGCACTTCGACCCAATGACTCTGTCTCAAGGCTCAGGAGTTGTCCCCGTAATACACAGGTAGTCTCTCTAACTTAGGAGGCATCCCTTTAATACATGCAGTGGCTCAAGGCTTAGGAGGCATCCCTAGCGAAAAAGCAAACTGAAAAATTCCCTAATGGAGTTTGATCCTAGTAAGGTTAAAGGTAGCTAAATCCTTCAAAGTTGATGATTTCAACAGCCAAATCAAAGAGAAACCAAGTGAAATCGTCTAAAGCTATGAATTAGCATGAGTTCAAGGACCAATAAAAAGGCAAACTCCCTGGCGGAGCAGGGTAGGACCTTGTTAAAGTGCTAGAACCTCCTCAATAAATTGCATGGGCATAAGGAGCATCAGACTCAATCCCTTCTTAATTATATGCCACTATGACGGTTCCCATCTAGAACAATAGGCCTTATCTCTAGCATAGCATACCATGTCTCTTGCACAACAAGTCATGTTTCTAAGTCGCGCCACCTGAATATCGGTCCCCCGTTGGCACAACAGGCCATGTCTCTAAGCCACGCCACCCTAATGGTGGCACCTAGTTGGTCCAATAGGTCATGTCTCTAGCATAGAAAGTGATATGATAGAGGATGTCAACTTCAAAGGATTGATTATAGATTTAAAGAAGGATGCTACCATGGGAGAGTTGTTGGCTTATGGAGACATGAATCTTCTAGGTGCATCAAAGGGGAATATTTGCGTGTGCATGATAACATGCAATACTTAGCAAATGTGAGTGAGGATTGATGGACATGGGGAATAAGTTGGTTTTTCCTATGAGTTTTCTCCCACTTCATTTGATAGGGTTTTTCTCATTTTAGACATAGGTGTTTTTTTAACTTTCCTATTTTTTGGGTATATGATTCTATAATGTGTGGAAGCCATGGAGTTGATGATTGGTGGAAGGCCTTGATCAAAAGCTAAAATCTTGGAGTAATTTTTTATGATTGAAAATTTTGACCAAGGAGGAAAAACTTTAAGACAAGGGTAGGTACTTGTTATATTGGACGGTGCTTATTACATCTTGTTAGTGCTTTATTACAACTTCAGTGAAATGGCAAGTGACATGGCATGGGCATGGACATGGACGTGGCTACACACATGTGATTGGATATTTAGTTTTTTACTGTACCTAAAATAAGTTAAGAGTACTTAATTTGTAATTTTATCTTTTTATATAAGATAGAATTCTAATTAACATTAGATATTGTTAAAGTTTTGGTAGGATTATGTAATAAATAGGTGGCATTATCCTATTAGCTATTAGGTGGTTATTAGGAGTCCTTTTAGAAGTAGGAGTCCAAATCTCAATGTGATTCAAACACTCAAGCTATGGGTATAAATTGATGTGCACCCATGCTTGGAAAAATCAGATTTTGAGCTTGTTTTCTTGTTTTAAGAAATAAACTTTGAGAGTTTATTATTCTTTGTGCGTAGCAAAGATTTATGAGTTGGTGTTTTGCTTTAAGTTCACATTAGGAAGTTGATAGAATTGAGGGTGTTTCTTTAGTCAATTCTCTAAACTTTTACCCTAGATTATAGCCTTTGTTGTGTTACTTTATAAGGTTCATAGTCTAGTTTCTATCCTTCATGTGAATTAAGGTTCTTACACGTAGATTCACATCAATTTTTGGTGCTTTCTTTGAGAGAATTCGAAGCATACTCAAGCAAGATGGATTCTAGTGGTGATGATGCACATGAGATACCACGCTTCTTAAAAGGTTTGACCTTGTAAGAGGCCAAAGCCTTGTGCATGGAATGTGAGTTAAAGGAACTAAAGGAACGTATTTACATGCTATTGTAAATCATGGGGAAGAAGGAAAAGTCCTCAAGCAAAGGTAAACACTTTTCCCATTAATCTAACTCTAGCAAAAGTGATGGTGAATCCAGTGTTAGGAGCTCAAGGAGGCCTAGCAAGAGGGACCCATCCTCTTCAAGTGATGATGAGGAATTATATGGAGGTCATAGGAGAAGGAGTTCAAGGGAGCAAGAGATCAAAGCTTAAGACTTGAAATCCCTAAGTTCAATGGCAGTATGGACCCAGGCAAGTTCTTAGACTGGATTCGCAGAGTTGAATGAATTTTCAGATATAAGGACGATGACCATAGACCTTTAAGATTGCTGAACTCAAACTCACTTCTTATGCAAGTTTATGTCTTGAAGGCTTGCAAAAGAAGAGGAGAAAGGAGGGGCCTTTCAAGATCTCATCTTGGACAAAACTAAAGAAGTACATACAAAAAAGGTTTATTCCTTAAGAATTTGAACAAAATAATTTTATAAAAAGGCATACTTTGAAGCAAGAAAGGAAGTCTATGGAGGAATACTTGGTGGAATTCAAAAATCTAGCCATGGTGTGTAAGCTAGAGGAGAAACAAGACCACAAGGTGGCTCATTTTATGGCTGGGTTAAATGACCCAATCAAGGAAAAGGTGGAATTATAACCTTATTGGAGCTTTAATGAGGTGTGTACAATAACAATTAGGGTAAAAAGGCAAACACGTAAACCTAGAGGGATCTTTCGATCTTTTGAAGCTAAAGGAATGTGTGAGATGTCTGATGTGAAGCCTAATCTTGAGAAAGCCATAAAGCCACAACCTTTTGAGAGAGATAAGGGAGGAACTTCGAGGCCTCCTATGGGAGATCAACAAAGTTGCTTCAAATGCAAGGGACAAGTCCATATCCAAAGAAATTGTCCTTATGCTCGGACTTGGGAGGAAGATGGGACCTTTGAAGAAGAGGATCATGAGCTTTAAGAGGAAGAAGGTTACACATTTTTTGAAGTCCAAGAAGAGGATATGAAGGAGGTGATGGCAGAAACTAAGGGATCTAGCCTAGTATTGCAAAGGGCATTGCAATCCAAGTCCATGCCATTAGATAAGAGCCAAAGGAAGAAAATCATCCTCATAAGATGCAATATCTAAGGAAGACTATGTGATGTAATCAAGATTTGAGGAGTTGCACTAACATGGTTTCTAAACTCTTGGTGGATAAGTTGGAGGTCCCCTCCCCCAAAAAAAACTATCCTCAACCATATAAGCTCTATTGGCTTAGCAACTCAAGTGATATAAAGGTTAGTAAACAAGCCTTGATTTTATTCAAAATTGGCAATTATGAAGATCAAGTGCTTTATGATGTTTATCCCATGGATGTGTGTCATATTCTCTTGAGAAGACCTTGGCAATATGAGAGATTTGTAAAGTTTGATAGGAGAACAAACATATACATGGTGAGGAAGAATGTGCAAAGCCAAAGCATTTGCTTTGAAGCCTTTAATGGCTCCAGAAACTCGTTCCAACAAAGATGATGGCAAGGGAGTGTTATTGGTGGATGGAAGGGAATTGGAGGAGGCAAAGGCAAGTAGCATGGTTTATGTACTGGTGGCTAAGGAGGTAGAGAATAGAGCCCATGTAGTTCCAAGATCTTTGAAACCACTACTCACTAAGTTCGGAGATGTTTTTCTTGAGGATTTGCCTCCAATCTTACCACCAATTCGAGGGATTAAAAATCAAATTAAATCTCATTTTGGGAGCACAAATACCTAACAAGCCAGCTTATAGGTGCAATCCGGAAGAAACAAAGGAAATTCAAAGGCAAATCAAAGAACTCATGGCACGTGGGTATGTAAGGGAGAGTATGAGTCCTTGTGCGGTGCCTACTTTGATTGTACCAAAGAAAGATAGAACTTGGAGTATGTACATTGATTTAAGGGCCGTAAACAACATCACCATCAAATATAAGTTTCTTATTCCCAGACTTGATGATTTATTAGATGAGTTGTATGGTGCGCAAGTCTTCTCCAAGATCAATCTTCAAAGTGGGTATCATCAAATACGGATAAAGGAAGGTGATGAATGGAAGATAGGTTTCAAAACAAAGCTTGGGCTTTATGAGTGGTTGGTTATGCCTTTTGGCTTAATAAATGCACCTAGTACCTTCATGCGTTTGATGAATGAAGTCTTGAAATCATTCCTAGGTAAATTTGTTATTGTTTACTTAGATGATATTCTAATTTATAGCACTTATATTGATGATAATCTAAGCCACCTAAGGAGTGTGTTTGAGGTTTTGAGAAAACAGAAGTTATATGCTAAGCTTGAAAAGTACTACTTCATGGTGTCTAGTGTCACATTTTTGGGCTATATTATGCCCAAGGATGGGGTTTGTGTTGATCCATCCAAGGTGGAATTAATAAAGTCATGGCCTATTCTTAAAACCGTGATTGAGGTGTGTGCTTTTCATAGGCTAGCCTTATTCTATCGAAGGTTCATGAAGAATTTCTAGTCCATTGTTGCTCCTATGACTGAATGTATCAAGAATGACAAGAAGTTTGAATTGACCAGAGATGCAAACAAGGCCTTTAAAGCTATTAAGGAGATGCTATGCCATACACCTATTCTAGCCTTGCCGGATTTCTCTAGACCTTTTGAGGTGGAGACTGATGCTAGTGGGGTTGGAATTGGCATTTTGCTCATTCAAGGGAAGAGGCCCATTGTGTATTTCAGTGAGAAGCTTAATGGGGTCAAATTGAACTACTCACTTATGACAAGGAATTTTATGCAATTGTAAGGGCTTTGGACCATTGGAGTCACTATCTAAGGCCAAATCACTTTATATTGCATTTTGATCATGAAGCTTTGAAGCAAATCAATAGTCAACACAAGCTTAATCCACGACATGCTAAGTGGGTTGAATTCTTGCAATCCTTTCACTTTTCTTCGAAGTATAAGGATGGTAAGTCTAATGTGGTGGTAGATGAACTTTCAAGGAGGTATTCATTACTAGGTGTCCTAAACTCTAAACTACTTGGTTTTGATCTCATTACACAATACTATGACCAAGATGAGGATTTTGGGCAAATCATGCAACAACTCAACAAAGGGGCCATGGGTTCCTATGTTCTTTATGATGGTTTATTGTTCAAGGGAAATCAATTGTGCATTCCTAGGTGCTCAATTCGTGAATTGCTCATGAGAGAAGCGCATAGTGGAGGATTAGCAGGACACTTTAAGATCACAAAGACTTTGGCTATGCTCCAAGAACACTTCTATTGGTTAAAGATGATTGTAGATGTTGGATCCATCCTATCCTAATGTGCAACATATCAAAAGGCAAAAGTTATTTTTTACCAAGGTCTTTATACTCCATTGTCTGTTCCAAAGTTTCCTTGGGAGGACGTGTCTATGGACTTTATTGTGGGGTTTCCAAGAACTGCAAGGGTGAAGGATTTAATCATGGTGGTTGTTGATAGGTTCTTCAAGATGGCACACTTTATACCATGTCATAAAATGGATAATGCAATGAATATTGCAAATTTGTACTTTAGAGACATCATTTGCTTGCATGGAGTTCCAAAGACGATTGTGAGTGAAAAGACATAAAGTCCATAAGCTATTTATGGAAATCATTTTGGAGATTGATAGGGACTAAGCTTTTATTTAGGACTTCTTATCATCCCTAGACAAATGGATAGACAGAAGTCACAAATCAAACTTTAGGTGTTCTCTTTCATGGTTTGGTTAGTAAAACACGGAAGGAATGGGATTTAAAGTTAGAACATGCAGAGTTTGCCTACAAAATATCTCCAACCTATGCAACAAAACAATCACCATTCGAGGTTGTCTATGGAGTGAACCCAAGACTACCTATTGATTTCATGGGGATTCCCAAAGGGGAATTAGTTCACAAAGATGTGAAGGCCAAGGTTGACAATATGCAGAAGCTTCACGCCTAGGTGAGAACAAGGATTGAGAAGGTCAATGACATCTATAAGGCTAGAGCTAATAACACAAGACTCGACAAAATTACAAGGAGGGAGGCTTGGTTTGGTTGCACTTGAGGAAGGAAAGCTTTCCTAATCAACGCAAGAACAAGTTTATGACTAGGTGTGATAGTCTATTCAAAATCATTAGCAAGGTGGGTGATAATGCATATAAAGCTTGAGTTTCCTAGAGACTAAGGAGTTCATACCACATTCAATATAGGCGACTTAACACCTTATGTGCCTGATGGTCATATTTGAGGTTTGAGGATAAACTCTTTTGAAGAAGAGAAGGATGATATGATACAGGATGTCAACTTTAAAGGATTGATTGAAGCTTCAAAGAAGGATGCTACCATGGGAGAGTTGTTGGCTTATGGAGACACGAATCTTCTAGGTGCATCAAAGGGGAATATTTGTGTGTGCATGTGATAACATGCAATACTTAGCAAATGTGAGTGAGGATTTATGGACATGGGAAATAAGTTGGTTTTTTCTATGAGTTTAATTCCACTTCATTTGATAGGGTTTTTCTCATTTTAGACATAGGTTTTTTTTAACATTCCTTTTCTTTAGGTTTTATGATTCTATAACGTGTGGAAGCCATGGAGTTGATGATTGGTGGAAGGCCTTGATCAAAAGGTAAAATCTTAGAGTAATTTTCGAAGATTAAAAATTTTGACCAAGGAAAAATTTTAAGACAAGGGGAGGTACTTGTTACATTGGATGGTGCTTATTACATCTTGTCGGTGCTTTATTACAACTTCAGTGACATGGCAAATGACATGGCATGGGCATGGACATGGACATGGACGTGGCTACACACATATGATTGGATATTTAGTGTTTTACTTTAAATAAAATAAGTTAAGAGTAGTTAATTTGTAATTTTATCTTTTTTGATAGGATATAATTCTAATTAACATAAGATAGTGTTAAAGTTTTTATAGGATTATGGAATAAATAGGTGGCATTATCCTATTGGTTATTAGGTGATTATTAGGAGTCCTTTTAGAAGTAGGAGTCCAAATCTCAATGTGATTCAAACTCTTAAGCTATGGGTATAAATAGATGTGCACCCAAGCTTGAAAAAATCTGATTTTGAGCTTGTTTTCTTATTTTAACTAATAAATTTTGAGAGTTTATTATTCTTTGTACATAACAAAGATTTGTGAGCTTGTGCTTTGCTTTAAGTTCACGTGAGGAAGTTGAAAGAATTGAGGGTGTTTCTTTAATCGATTCTCTAAACTTTTGCCCTAGATTATAGCCTTTGGTGCGTTGCATTATAAGGTTCATAGTCTAGTTTTTATCCTTCGTGTGAATTAAGGTTCTTATACCTAGATTTACACCAGCAAGCCATGTCTCTAGCTTAATAGGCAATGTCTCTAAGTCATATTACCCTGAGAAAGACTTCCCCATTGGCGTATTAGGCCTACTCAAAAGTCGCACCACTCCGATAATTGCTCCCCATTGGCACATCAAGCCAATCTAAGAGTCGCGCCATCCTAATAGTGTCTCCCATTCAGCACCAGCTTCCCTGACAGAGATCTCAAGACTCTAACCTCTGGCATTTAGTCCAATCGATACAAATCCTTAACAGTGACTTAGCAACACCCGACGGACAGGTATTTGCACACTAACCCTTATTTTTTTTGTAGGTACTGATGTTGGAAGGGAGGTCAAAAGTCACAAACGTCTCAGATCTTCCTTCTTCCTAAGTCGTACTTTGGCATTTTTCTTATCTAAGACTCGGTCAAAGTGGGGCTTCTATTGACACATAATCGTGTCTCTCTATGTAGCGGTCCGATGACGAAACAACCTTGATGAGAGGACTTAGCTTAGGTCGATTTTCAGTATGTGTAAACCCGAAACACCTCAAAACCAAACCACCCAAAGGCTTCAAACACAAACCCGAGCCCAAGACTCTTACCTTGGCTTAAACACAAATCCAAAGTCACAAAATTGCATCATCTAAACACCCTAAAGCACACTTAAATCCATCCAAACCCTAAAGCCAATAGCTCTTTTGCTCAGCGCATAAGCACGGAAGAACTTTAAGCCACCCAAGCCAAGGGCATCAAACGCCACCCATTTGGGCATTCAATGCACAACACATGAGCGTCTGACACCCAACACCATTTTAGCTTATCTTCGTCTCTTCTCTATTCCAACTCATACCTTGCAAGTGTCTGATGCACTACCTTAGGCGTATGATGCTTAACCCGACGCTTAAATGCCCAAACTAAAAAAGGAATCTAATTAGTTGTCAATTACAACACTTGACACACAGTCCCAACGCCTGGCGCTTTCCCAACATTTAACGGTCAAACCCAAAACTTGACGCTTTTCCAGCGTTTGACGCTCGAACCTAGCATTTGACGCTTGAACCCAGCATTTGATACTCGAGAAACCAACTTTTTTTTGCCTATATATACCCTCTTATTTGACGACCAAGGTTTGACATTTTCTCCAATCTTAAGTGAGATCTCTTTGTCCCAATAAACTCTCAAATACAATCAAAGCCTCTCAAACATCCTTCATCCTTCCAAGGATCAATCCAAGCACATTTAAAACAACCAAGCAAGGAAATCTTACCCCTTCAGCACATACTCAAGCAAAAGGACTCCCCTCAACGATAAACACCAAGGAACCTTCTTAATCTACTCTTCTTCTTTATTTTTTTGTATACTTCTATGCCATTCACTTCTAGTCTTTGGATCTAGTTGTTTCCATCCATTCCAAACCCTTAGATTGGACTCTTCTTGCGATGATTTTTGGAGGTGCAAACTTCTTTCCACATGAACATCTCTTTTAATCCTTTTGTCACTTTTAATGAGCCTTGATCTACCAAAGACATCACCCTTGATGGCCTCTTGAGATCAACTCACACATACTATTTTCAATGTCTCATTTTAAGGATAGGAGCAACTCCAACTTCACTAGGTTAAGCCTCAAAATGCTAACTTTGAGCATCTCCACTCTCTCTAAGCTCAATCAATCTTTGACCCTTTCATGAGCAAGCCCTAGGTGTATATCACATTTGAATGTACATTTAGGAGCTGTCCTTAAGGCTCATTTATTATTCAAGCATCCTAATCCATACTTTGATCTTGCTCATGTCTCTATTTGTCAATGATGTCCTATGGCTAAACCATAAATGCCTTTTGAACTAGACTTTTGTCTCTTTATTTGAAGTATCTCATGGAAAAAGGTCTTTTTAGGCCTCAATATTCATTTGACTAGAAAATCTTCAACTTATCATCATTTTGCATACTTACCTTGCATCCTAACTAATCTAACCCACTAACTCTTGACTTTATTGCTTTATTTGCATAATACATTTACTTATGTACTAATCAATAAATATTATTTAAATAACATGCCTAATAAGATAAATAATGGAAGACCGGACATAGGTTCCTATTAATCTAGTGGATATTTAACCAAGTGGTCACCAACTCTAGATTTATATGCATAATTCTTAACTAGCCAAACCGACTAAATCTAGAGTGTGCTTTGCCTTGATTTTTCATGTTTGCGTCGGAACTAAACTTACTTATTCTCCATCTCTAGCCAATTGTTTTGCACAAATTCATAGATTGAAATAAGTTGCTGATGTGCTCATTTTAGAGCGCGTTTACAACCTAATTTTAGTGTCGAGTCTTATGCTTTTATATTCGTTTTATGCACATTACATTCAATTTTACCTTGATCTTGTCCTCGAGCTGCTTTTAGGTCATTTCAGGTGATCTCGATGATTTCGAGGTATAATGAGACGTGTTCGAGGCTTTGACACTTCTATCAAGAGTTTGGATGCGCGTATCATAGCTTGGGCATGCGTTCCAAGTCACTCTCGAAGATCCCATAAACTCTAGAAGCCACTAGACACTTCAAAGGAACTGTTCAGCAAGGTTTAGGTTCAGATTCGACCGAATCTGACATCCATTCAGTCGAATGGTGGACAGGGATTCAAGCACATAAATCAAGCTCTCGAGAATAGCCGAATGAGAAGTCATTCGGCCGAATCAAGGTCCATTCGGCCGAATGGTTTCACTCCTTCGGTCGAATGGTGGACAGGGTGCAAAATCATCAAGCTTCTATTTTGGGCGAATGACCACTCCATTCGACCGAATGGCTACCCATTCGGCCGAATCCTCCATTCATTCGGCCGAATGGTCTTCTTTCCCGCAGTTTTTAGTTCTTTCTTTAGCCGACGCTTGAGGGTTTTTCGAGGGTTTTACTCCTTATGTCCCTAGGGTATAAATACCCTCTTATTCTGTAAATAACACTCATACGTACTTTGAGAGCTCTTGCGCCTCAACCTAGAACATCACTTTAAAGCTTTTCATTTCTTTCATGCATTAGTTTAGATTTACAGCTTTCATTGTTCTCGTTTTCAAGCTTTGTATTTCGGATTCGGTTCCTCTTTCGTTCATACAATTTCGTTTATGCAGGGTATTGTTTCTTTTCTGTTTTAGTTCGTTTAATGCTTTCAAGTATTGTTTTTCTTAATTTCATTCAGTCTATTCATGCTTTTAATCATGTCTTTTATCATTGTGTATGCCCTAGTCTTCATTACTATGTGTGAGTAGTCTTCTTAGGGGTTTGATTGGTGAAACCCTAGGTTAGCTCGTTCTTCATGCGTAGAGTTAGGATTTGAGATTGTTAATGATTGATTGACTGATATTCGATGCGAATCTTGTCCTGCCACTCCTTTGGAGACATAGGGCGATTATAGGTTGTTCGTGTGATTTATAGGGTCACAAACTTCCTCTCGTTATCTTGAGTGTCACGATTCATTGTTGACTGATTTCTCCTAATTTAGCGTACTGATAGTTCGATTGTCCTTCCTAGGGTGGAACTGATTCGTCCCCGTTTTCCTTCCATAGCATATTACTATTTTAGTTCTTGCTTTACTTTTCTGTCATTAGTATAGTTCTATCACATATCCAAATAACTCCTTTACATCAAGTCTAGAAACTATCGCCCCTTGTCCTTGTGGTTCGATCCCCGACTTACCACTACACTAGTTGTAGTAGTATTAGGGTGTTTATAAATTTAGTTTGCATAACTATTCTTTTAGTTAAACGACCTAAAAGAACGGTTAACAAAATGGCGCCGTTGCCGGGGACAAGGCGTTGTGTTTAGATTATAGTCTTGGTGTAAGTCATTTTTGTTTTATTTTTATTATTGTCTATTAATTTGCTTGTCAGTACTTACGTTTGGTCTCTAGTGTTGTTTGCATGCCATATAGCACACGTAGATCAAATCAACAACTAGAACCATACGACCCTGAGGTTCAACGCAGCAAACAGAGAATTCCAACCCAAACCTCATCACAACCAAATACTTCCAGCCCCTCTACACCACCAATGGACGAAAACCACCAACAACTATTTGGTCAATTTGGGACACCTGGGTCCCAAGAATTTCAAGGAGGTGTAGTGTTACCCAAAGCCTCGAACCCCTATCATATACATCCTCAATTCACCCGGATGGTGAAAGAGACCCCTTTTTGCGGTTTGAGAAATGAATGCCCTCTCCAACACTTGGAGGCATTCTCAGATATTTGCGGTCTCATACCTCCATGCCCCAATAGCCCGGATTATGTACGGATGCATTTATTTCACTTGAGTTTATCTGGTGATGCTCGGGATTGGTATAAATGCTTAGAGCCCAACTCAATCATTAATTAGGCTTAATTAAAGACAGCGTTTCTAGAAAGGTTTTATCCCACAGTTCAAACGCAGGATTGGCGTAAGAAAATTGCGTCATTCACTCAAGAGGATGATGAGAACCTTAGTGCCACTTGGAGTCGGTTTAAGAGAATGATAAAAGCATGCCCCCATCATGAGTACGGGGAAAGCCATCTCAATACATTCTTCTATGATGGTCTAAATGACTCCACCAAGGCACTCCTAGACTCGGTTGTTGGTGGCCAACTTTTGAAAGTCCCATGCAATCAAGTGAGGGCTAAGATTGAGGAGGTTGCTAAAAATAGCTCTTGGGGAGAAGCAAGGGGTAGTGGATTACCGAGAGGAGGGATGGATTCAAGCAACTTGGACACGATTACTTCAAAAACCGAGGCTATCATGGATAAGAAGCTGTCCAAGTTCAAATACACCCAAGGTAGCTCCAATGTATCATCGGTTAAAGAGACGCCCTTTTCATGTAGAATCTGTGGGGGCACCAATCATGATACATCATATTGTGGGGGTGCAAATTCTGAGCATATAGCGACTGTTAACTACGGGGGGTATAACCAAGAAGGAACCCCAATCATGAACTATGATGGATACGGGTACAATCCCGACTATGTGGCAGCTGTGGGATATGGTGGTCAAAACCTAGGGTTTTCTCAGCAAGGTCCTTACAATAACCAACCCTTTAGACCTACCTTCAATCTGAATTCTAGCCAAGGAAACTCCTCCCAAGGGTATAATTCCAACAATCAAGCGAATGGGAGTTTTCCTAGGCCGAATGGGAATAGGCCATACCCTCCAATGCCAAGACCCAACACCAACCTACCCTATCCATCTATACAGCCTCAACCAAACCCGCCTCCAACTAATGAATTCCTTTCCACCCAAGTGAACTCCCTTGCGCAACAAAACCAAACCCTCTCGCACATCAACCAAAATTTGATGAATCAAATGCAATAACTTCAGGCGCAGCAGAAGTTGTTTGAATCACAGCTTGCGCAGATGGCTAGTCCACCCCCACCATTGCCATTTCCCTCTCACCCCCGACAAAACCCATCCACCCAGCCTCCACCACAAAACTCTCCTGACTAACCCTAAGCATCACACTTGTAAGGCGATCTTCCTAGGATCTGGAACCTCACATCCTTCTCCAACTGTAGCCAATGGAGATGATTTAGGGGAAGATCCCTCGACCGGGGTAATGGTTGTCTAAGAGAAAATGAGCACAAGGAGAACCTTAAGGGAAGAGAAGAAAAGGAGGGTGGTGAAGAAATCGAGGGGCACAATGTCAAAATCAATGGGTATGAGGGGAAGAAGAATGATGAAGATGAGAGATGGAGGGAGATACAGGAAAGGAGGAAACTCGAGCGTCAACATGCTCCGCCTCTACCTTTTCCTTACAAAAAGGTAGAGAAGCAACGTCAAGAAAACTTTCTTAAATTCCTAGAGCATATGCGGCAGCTTGAAATGAAAATACCATTCCTAGAGGCCATGGAGCAAATGCCGCAATATGCTACGTATCTGAAAACCCTCTTAAGGAACAAGAGAAAGCTTGAGGGCGAAGTGATTAGTTTGCCAGAGCAAGTAAGTGCCATCATTCAGGGCACATGGGCAAAGAAAGAGAAAGCTAGAGGGCCCTTTGTGCTCCCAGTCACCCTTGGAAAACTCAATTCTAAGGGAGCACTCGCTGACCTTGGGGCCTCCATTAGCCTAATGCCGATGTCCATCGCCAAGAAACTCACTTTCGACCTCAAACCATCAAAGAAAATAATCCAGCTGGCCGACCGTAGTATAAAAGTGCCATGTGGGGAGTTTGAGGACCTTCCGATCCAAGTAGGGAACATAGTAGTACCATGTGACTTCATGGTGCTTGATATGGCCGAGGATCTTTATACTCCCCTCATCTTAGGGAGGGATGCTTTGAAGACTTTGGGTGCCCTGATCGACTATGAATCAGAAACTATAACCGTTAGGGTAGCCCACGAGAAGGTTGTGTTTGCCTTCTCTAAATCTTCAAAGGAACCCATGGTTGAGCGGATTTGTTCCTTTGGGGTGGTCGAGAATGATGCAGCGAAAGAAGTCGAGAGGTGTAGTGCTTTTGTTGCTCCAATGACAGTTGAGGTGTCGGATGAGGAGGACGCGCAAAAGCGTCTTATTTTTGGGGTTGCGAATGGAATTGCTCCGCCAACGGAGACGTATTATAAATCTGAGGGAACTATTTGTCAATGATGTCCTATGGCTAAACCATAAATGCCTTTTAAACTAGACTTTTGTCTCTTTATTTGAAGTATCTCATGGAAAAAGGTCTTTTTAGGCCTCAATATTCATTTGACTAGAAAATCTTCAACTTATCATCATTTTGCATACTTACCTTGCATCCTAACTAATCTAACCCACTAACTCTTGACTTTATTGCTTTATTTGCATAATACATTTACTTATGTACTAATCAATAAATATTATTTGAATAACATGCCTAATAAGATAAATAATGGACGACCGGACATAGGTTCCTATTAATCTAGTGGATATTTAACCAAGTGGTCACCAACTCTAGATTTATATGCATAATTCTTAACTAGCCAAACCGACTAAATCTAGAGTGTGCTTTGCCTTGATTTTTCATGTTTGCGTTGGAACTAAACTTACTTATTCTCCATCTCTAGCGAATTGTTTTGCACAAATTCATAGATTGAAATAAGTTGCCCATTCT
This sequence comes from Dysphania ambrosioides, assembly GCA_026401315.1. Taxonomy (NCBI): domain Eukaryota; kingdom Viridiplantae; phylum Streptophyta; class Magnoliopsida; order Caryophyllales; family Amaranthaceae; genus Dysphania; species Dysphania ambrosioides. The sequence continues at coordinate 18,216,976 of CM048666.1, forward strand.
CGAACCTTCTCATGGTTCACAGATCTTTTATATGAATCATATGGGGATTCAAATCTTAGGGTTTCCAAACAACTCATTAAATGTTTGGTGGCAACTCATTAACCCATTCGATGTCTCTAAAGCTACGTAGCCGATCCTTACCGATGCACACAATCACAGGGCACTAGTGGGGGAGAGTTCTTTCCTCTTTTCTCCACTGAAAAGGGAAGGTTGGATTGCAACTCTTAGCACTTACAAAAAGCCCCTACAAGAAGGTATCAAGAGAATTATAAAATACAAATTAAGAGAAAATCAGGCAAATAAAAGGAGAAATATAAAGTAGAGGGCGGATGATTAATTAGCGAATAAGGAAAGGAGTATCCACCAAACTGGTAAAGTGAGAAGGCAGAAGCGGAACACAAAACTATAAATGATTGAATAGTTTTTTTCTATAAAAAAATTGAACTAAAAATAGAAATTCTAACTAGATAGACACAATTGCATCATAAATATTGAAAAAATGATAGAAATTTTTAGAGGATAGCAAACAGTTGGAGAAAATGAGGGGCAAGAAAAATGATGGGTACCCAAGTGTTGAAAATGCAATATGATGCCATGTGTATACTCTTAAAATGCTCGATTTTGAATTTGCTCAAATCACGTTAATTCTTATTCTAAAATAATATATAGGATAATACAATAATAAATTTATTTACAACCATATGTACGAATGTATATTCACATGGTTATAAAAATCAATAAGACGGTTAGTAAATAATTCATAAATTAAATTTAATTGATTTTAGAGATTATATCTAGATTGTCTAGGTCTTTTTTTGTGAACTAAAGAGTAAATAAAATGATTTTTTGTGTGTTGTTGAGAATAGGGAGTATGAGAAATACAGGATCATGTGAGCATAAGGCTTAGAGACTTTTCGAGGTTTCCTATTATTTGGACGTACATGGATTTAAATAAGAGTTGGAGAAGAGTTTGGATGAATTAGGATAGCCACCAAGAAAGAACCTAGGTAGAAGGAGAAATGCGTGTCATGTGAACACTTTGCGAAACACGCAAATGATTTGTGTAATGCATAGAGCCTTAGGCTTGACAGTTGGAACTGTGATCGTTTAGGAGGTCATAATATTTTCTAAAGACCTCTATACGACACACATAATTATATCAAAGGAAATGGCAGAAAAGAAATTGACTAATGGTTTTGGAATCAAGTCATTCTAATGGGATTTGAAAAAGTTAGAGCTTATAGTAAAAGATATATGAATTAAGCCTCATTTTACTAAATAATTCATAACTTATATTATATTGTTAGAAAGATTGAAAGAAGGGTTATCCAACCAAAGAGACTTCATGGGTTAATATATGGGTTTATAAAATGTTACAAGCTCGATTTTTATTCTTTTGGGCTTATTTTGAAATTATAGGATCATGAACTTATTAATATTGATACTCATGAAATATTTTAGGGGTTTTGACCAAGTGAGCCCAATAGGGGCTTTAATTAATCTTTGGCTTTTCGTTATCTTTTGAGCATGTTGTCTTACATTGGACCAATTAGGCTATTTGTATAATTCAATCATTTGGTTTTTTTTAAAGGGGAGACACAATTGGTTTTCTATAGTAAGGTTCTAAAATGTGAAGTAAAGAAACATCAAGAAGCATTCAAGAAGACTTATGAGCAAGTTTGAGTTGCTATTGAAGAGATGAATGCTCAATATAAGGAGATATCTAACAAGGGTAAAAACACAACCATAATTTCAAGTGATTATAAAAATTCAACCGACATTTGGTGAATAGTGCAAATAGTATGGTACTTTTGTAACTATATTTGTGGGTTAAAAAGTATAATTTCGTGTTTTAATAGTACAACTTTATTTTCAAATAGTACAAGTGCACAACTACATTTTTAAATAATACTCCCTCCGATTTTTTTATTCTTCCCATTTAAAATAAGGAAAGAAACCAAGATTTGAGTAAATATGAGTAAGATTCATTTAAATAAATTTAAAATAATCTAAAAACAAAATCATATTCCCTTGAAAAGAAGCGGTAAGTGAGACATGCATTAATTACTCATGAGAATCTGTAACTGAGTTGTTTAGGAGTAAATATTGATGGAAACTTTTAGGGTTAATCGGGGATATTTCTAGTAGTATATGTGGATATTGGGGTTATTTTCGTCAACAATTTTATTCAAATGAGGTTATTTTCGTCAACAATTTTATTCAAATGAGGTCATTTGGATTAAAATAGAATGATTATATATGGAATATATTTTTGAAATTTCCGGAAACATGAGACACCGGCATGTGCAGCAGCAAATCATTAATAATAATTTAAATTGCATTAAAAAAATTAATAAAAATTTAAAACAAGAAATTGACGAAAATATCCTTTAGTATATTGATCAGTAAAAATACCAGTACATGAATGAATAAAAATCCAAGAGACCACACCCTTGACCCATAGTAACAAGTCAATCATATTTTTATCCCCGTGATCGTGTCCTCTGCTTCCCCATTCTCACCCAAAATTCAAATCCTGACGCAGAAAAGAGGGTGATATTCTGATTCATCGTAGACCATCCCGAAAACATCCACAGAGGAGAGAGAAAAACCGAAGAAGGTCCTCTCGGGAATGACAATGGACAGAGAAAAGGAAAGAGAAATCGAACTCGAAAGCGCAATGTACACAAATTGCCTCCTCTTAGGCCTCGATCCATCCATCATCGGCCTCGGCGCCGGCAATACCACTCCTCGCGTGGGACTCTTCCGCCATTCCAATCCTAAACTCGGCGAACAACTTCTCTACTTCATCCTCTCCTCTCTCCGAGGCCCTGCTCAATCCGCTAAGGTTCATTTCCATATTTTTATATTTTTCATTTAGCTCTTGATTTGGCTGAATTTTTCGAAGTTTGAATTTTCTGTTGGATTATTTTTCAGGATTTTGATAAGGTCTGGCCGATTTTCGATTCCGCCCAGTCTCGTGATTTTCGTAAGGTAATTCTAGATTTTTTTTTTATTTTTGCAATTTTGTACATTTTGAGTAAATTGGATTACGTTTATTTGATAATTTTGAAAAAATGTGGATTGTTCAATAGGTTGTGCAAGGGATAATCAGTGAGCTTGAATCACAGGGTGCATTGCCGAGGAGTAATTCAAGGGTTTCGTCTCTTGCAACATGTTGTGGTCCCAGGTTGGTGGTCATTTCCTTTTCAATGTTTTATTTTTATTAAAATGGAGTTTCTTGTAAGATTGTTAGTTGCATTGTGAATATCGTTGTATAAACCGTGATTTTGCTGTTTTAATTTTCTTATTTTATTTACATAAATTTCATTGCTGACCGGTCGTTTTGGGAAATATCATGGGGTTTGGTGTTCTTTTTATTAGCTTTACAAACGAACAATACTGAATTCGCTAGGTTTTATAATAAGAATCAGAGATTCTGGTTATCTAGTCTTTAATATGTGAGTTAGGACTTAGGAGCAACAAGATTAAATAGTTATTCTCAAGAAGTTGATTGGGTAAGGATTACATTAGGAGTGAAGCATCAACTCCAAAAGTTCTTTTTGTTTGTTAAGATTGATGGTTTGAGACTGAGAATTGTGTATCTGTGTAAGAATCCAAGTAAATAGTGTTAGAGGTTGAATTGTTTTATGTTCTTGTTAACAAGTCCCTCAAGTCCCTCAAGTCCCTCAAGTTTCAACATTTCTTATATTTTTTCATGTTATCATAATGTGGACATGGGTACGGGCAAGAAAAAGGGACCTGTGTTCTGTAACTTTTGCTTGCTACCGAAAAAAGTGTTGGAGCTAGTATTGCCTCTTTTATATTTCAGAGTTTGACATGCATGAAGACCTTATTGGACTTTATTGTGATGGTTTGTAATCCCTCTTAGACAAGCTTTTCCTTTAAAAGTTTGAATGCGTGGTGAATGGATAACATGGCTGATTAATTAAATCGTGGGTGTATGTCTATTGTTCCCCTTTCATTTCTTTATGTTGCATGCCACTTTCTATGTTGGTGATGGGTGAGATATCCACTGTGAGAGATCCTGACTAGATGGAGACTTTGATGTGCAAGGTTTGGATTTTCATTTTTCTTGATGGAAGGTTATATGGCATGGGAGAATGATTTTCGGAGGGCTGTTTTTTGTATCTTTAGTTTTTCAAGTCTTTGTTTTGTTTGTTAGCCTCACCTACTCAATTTCCTAGTTCTTGTAGTTGCCGATTCCATTTTGGACAGGTAAGAGCTTTTGTCTGGATCCTATCATATGTACATCTAGTGCTATGATGTAGTGATGCACACATAGAGAAATGATCAGATCTTGTGAGATGTTGTGTTGATCCAATAGTATCATGCTTGCTTATCTCTCTACAATGCGATGTACAATAATGGTGGAGGGGGTTGTGCACACACAAATTACGGGGTTCATAAGCACCAAGGAGAAGATGTTTTGATTCCTGGATGGTACTTTATGGATGCATTGTGTTGTCAGCGGTTAGAACTAAGAACTGGATTCACACATTTCATCATGCAATCTTCTACAGGATTAGATTACTTAGTGGGATATAGGAGAATCAGATTAATTTGTAACATATGCTTCTGGTTTGAGAATAGGTTTTAATTAGTTGCAACACTTCTCTTTCACACTTATTGATGCACAATTTAAACCATTATTGTGTCTAGTTATCACTCGGTAACAATTACAAAACGTTTTTATATTGAAATTATACTAATCTAACAAGATCCCACATGTCTATGTTATTTTTCCTTGCGGATAACTTACTAAAGAGAGTTCAAAAGAACTCGTGAATAGTGCTTAAATCAAAGTATTGCTACTCAAAAAATCCAGAGGAAGTAATACTTTATAAAATTTCTATAACCCTGAAATGATTGTTTGAGAACTTAACAACAATGTCTTTACTTAGACCGATAGTATGCATTGTTTAAATATTTCTTGTCATGATATGCTTGTGCTGTTCAAAAGATTTATTTGGAATAACTTTTGTTTTTTGAAAGAGTTTATTTAAAAAAGTTCATGACATGCAGCTATTTTAGTTGATGTTCTAGGATGTATTCGTGTCTTATCTAGGATGTTTTCATTTATAAATTAGTCAGTGATTCTCAATTTAATGTAGTCTTGTAAGTACAAATCAATGTTTTAGTTTTGTGTGAAGGTAATAGAAAGCTAATAATGTTGAAATTTAATACTTGAATTTACATGTTCAAACTTGAGCTTGCTCAATATTCGAGCTCATATTTCTCAAGCTCTACTTGAACTTTGAATCTAAACTTTAAGGTCAAATTAGCACTCAACTCAAGATCATCTAAAGTTCATTTATAGATCAAGTCAACTATGTTCCATGAAGATTTTTTTATTGCCTTTTCACTATCTCTAAGACACAACTTTGATCATTACTATCCAAAATTATGTTTTACAAAAAACATATGAAAATTATATATTTTGATAAAAAAATATCAAACCGAATCTAATTAAATCGCAAACAATATTATTTTATATTATACATGTATAAATAAATAGAGGAGGATGATTATTTTTATGGATGATCACGAGAGATAAACTCTTAGTTCTTGTAGCTGACCCATCTTTTTGGGATTAAAGCTTTGTTTTGTTGTATATATGTATAAATGTGGTCTAAGTTTTCTTTTTGACCAAGAATTGTAAATAGGAATGCCTTTGTTATTGGGATGAAGCTGTAAATAATAATAAAGGGGAAATTTTTTGAACTAATTTTGTAGATTGTAAAAATTAAATGAATAGTTTATAAAATTTAACATGGGATTGATAATAATATCATATAGTCAAGCTTCTTGTGAGCTCTTCAAGTCGTGTTAAGTGGTACTTGACTTTACTCATTAATTTCTCTAGTCAACTTTTGATTGGGTATAGTTCAAGTTGTATGCGTGTTTAGTTGTCTCGCCTCATTATCACCCCTAATTGGGAATCTTTAAAAACCTGGTAAGGTTGAACTTGGAAATCAAACCCTTCCAGCATCATGTGGCTCTGTACTATTGTGTTTAAAATGGACACATTTATTTGGGCTATTTTTCAATTGGTTTTTTTCTAATTTGATTGGAACCTTTTTTGGCTTGTCTCAATAATGTTCTTCAGTTAGTGGAGTACTAATTGTTTATACAATTTCAGTTGTCTACTCTCCATAATCTGAATGTTGCTAGTTTAATCATGATAATGCTTGGGATTTACAATTTTGCAAACCATTTCATGATAGGGAGTTAGAGGAGCTCATATCTTTCCAAGAGGTATCGGATTTTCAGTTAGGAGCATGAAGGCTTCTAGGGTGTGGACCGGTGATTTATCGGGTTCTTTCTCTGCAAATATTTTCTAAAAAATATAAACCGCCCTCTCAGTTTTCCAGTTTTCCAGCGTTTCCAGTTGCGTATTTCATTTGGAAAACAAGGATGCCATTTAAGGTGAGGGCTATTGTGTGGACTTTGATATTAGGGAGGATTAACACTAGTGACATGGTCCAAGGTAGACAGCTGTTTGGTTATTAGTCTTATTACACTGACTATGTGCTTTCGCTGCTGTGCTAATAGTGAGCATTGTTCACATCATAAAATGGGAAGTTACCTTTCTTGGAGGTTGTTTGGCTTTCATGAGGAATCTTGGGTTTGCCCTTGGAGATTATGGATTTCTTTTAGATAATTTTGTTTGAGTATGGAGAAGAAGTTGATATGTTGCTATGCATTTATGGCAATATGTGTTGTATGTTTAGAGTGTAACTCCCAGGTCTTGTCATGTGATCCTTTGTCTTCCAATTTGTTGGGGGACAATCGATTTTTTTTGGCATCATTATGGGCTAAGGTGGTGGGGTTTTCAAGTATTATTCGGTTGGGGAGATTCAGGATTAATTTACAATTTACTAAAAGAGGATAACTCGCTCCCATTTTTCTAAGGCGTTAATATAATATTTTTTTTCTTGTCACTATTTTTTGTGTTTGTGTGATTTTCAAGTAAACTATTATGACGACTTTCTCAGCATTCTTAGAAAATTTTCATCCCTTCAAATTTGATTAACATTTATCTTTTCTTTGTTGAGATATGTGCTTTTGTACATGATTGAAAAAATGCCTAGTCATTGAGAGGCAAGGATTTAGAGACAAAAGGCCTTGCAGAGATACCATATGTGGTCCATGGATCATTTGGATGAATGCCTAGGTATTGAGAAGGAAGGATTTAGAGGCGAAAGGCCATGCAGAGATACCATATGTTGTCCATGGATCTCCTATTTGGAACCCGTATCCAAGCTCTATGGCTGTCTGCATTCTTTGAACTTTTCCAAAAAGTTCTTGATTCGTTCTGGGGCAATTCCTGCCTAGAAACTAAAAATGTTGAAACTTTGGACCAAAAAGTTTAATCCCCTAGTTTTTATTGTACTAGTTAGCTCTTATGATGCAGAAAAAGGACACAAAATTTTCAGCTGTTCTCCATTTTAGTTACAGGACGAAGAATTTTCTTGGCTTAGTTATGCGCTTAAGCTGGTAGAGCACTAATATTTTGTGTAATGCAGGTTCGTTGAACTATTATGGCAACTTTCTCTGCATGCTTTACGGGAGGTTCATAGGCGAACCTTTCCAGCTGATGTCGCTTCTAATGCATTGCCCAGTTCCCTAACTGATGTGGCATTCTCACATGCTGCTGCGTTACTCCCTGTAACAAAGGTATCTTTGAAATATATTTTCCCTCCTGTAATACTATACTTTAGTCCCTAGGATATTTGGTGCTAGATGCAAATATGTGATTCGCCTGGGTGGTGGATATGATTTCCCTTATTTTAATAGGCCAGGATTGCTCTTGAACGACAACGGTTCCTGAAAAATGCAGAAACTGCTGTCCAGAGGCAAGTGATGTGGTCAGGTTTGGCTCATGAGATGACTGCAGAGTATCGTGGTCTCTGCGCAGAAGAGGTATTGACTTCAATTGTAGGAAATACTTGTAGGACCATTTATTACTATACATTTTAGCTGCCCAACTATCCGTTACTCCGAATTGGGATTTCTCATTTTCTTTCAATTTTCTGGTTTAGGCATATTTGCAGCAAGAGCTTGAAAAGCTTCAGGATTTGAGAAACAAAGCCAAGATGGAAGCAGAAATTTGGGATGAACGTGCTGCTGGTTCAAGTCAAAGTTCTCATTTGGTCTCTAAGGCTACTCGACTATGGGAGTCCTTGTTATCTCGTAAGAGTAAGTGGAGTTACTGCAAATACAAATTCATTTAAGTAACTGAATCTGCTACTTTGGCGTTCATTGCCTTTTGATAATCTGTAATTGTTCTTCCATGTATCTTTTCCTTTTAAAAGACCTCTGCAGCTCTAGACGAATATCCAGATCTTGTTGAATATGAATATTGGACTTTGCAGAAACAAAGTAGTCTGTTCAACGTTGTCTAATCCAAGATTTTATGATCACCTTTGAATGATATAAAGTATGAAGTAGTTGTTAGAGCTAAGACATTCAAACCTTTGATGATATTGATATACTGTGACTACTTTGCGGATTTTTATATTGGTGTTTGTGCACTGATATTTTTTAGTAAAATAAGAATTATTAATATTCTTTTCTTTGTAATTAAAATTAATTCTTGAATTGTTTGTCCTTTTCCCGACTCTATGCCTTCGCCATACCTTCCAAATGTTAGAGATGAAATTTGAGTTGTATTTCCTTCATTTCCAATATAAGATTGCAACACTTTGATATCTATTTACTTTTGCATTATTCATAAACTAGCTTTGACTAATTTCTTCAATAATTTTAAAAAAATCATGTAAAATAGGAATAGTCTCAATGCGTGTTTTCAATATATCATGTTTCTATAATTTTTATTAATTGATAATTAGAGATTCTAATGGTCAAGTGTGAAAATAAAAGTATTGCAGTTAGATTGAAACGAAGAATTATCTTTATTCTAGAAATGGACCATTTTTTAAGGATGTGTGGCATTTAGCAGGTGTACTTTCGTATACTATCTACAAATATAGCTTTGATTCAAAATTATATCCGTGAGTGCTCTGTAAATTCAGAAGCATTGACCAGTAACATGGTTACTAAAATTGCAGCGTATCTAATAATGTTCTTTCCCAGGGAGTGTGGACATAATAAAATAATGTCTTAATGGTATAACTTATTTTCATTGGAAAGTTAGAAATGTTATTGGTCCACCCACTCGTCATTTTATCTACTTTTGACTCAATGATTCCCCGTAAGACATTGTTAGCAAGAATATGTTATTGGAAAAATTTAAATTAAAATTACAACCTTCGTCTTGTTGAAAAAGGCCAACCTTTACTTTATTTCACAAGAATAAAACCTTTGGGAGTTAATGATCGTCTCCACTAGTCATTTAGTTGTTTAAAATATAATGACCCCTAAGGTTATATTTTCATGAAATAAAGCAAATGTTGACCTTTATTAACAAGATGGATCAAAGATTATATTTTTAATTTCAATTTTTCTTAAATTATTGGGGTGCTTTGCGTGTCGAGTGCGAAATTGCCAAACTTTGAAATTCTTGATCAATGGAGGAACAATATGACCATTTTTGTTCAATAAGATACCAAAGTGGATGATTGACTCCTCTTCCCCCTCCTTGGAACAGTTTTTGTCCATTCTCTTCATCACGTGGTGCTTGGAATATTAGTTCTTGGTTTTTAGATCTATGATATTATCCGAAGTGACTACAACTTCTTTTTAAAGAGATTTTGGGAGGAACGCATATGCTATGTTTCCAGTCATGGTTAAGGTGAGTTTGTGTTTGTACTGAGAAAGTCAGAAGGCTTTTTGGAATTCCTAGCAAAACATGAGTAATTTTGGAACTAATATGTCGTATGTTGATTTGTTGAGTAAGAGGAGAATTTGGTAACTCGAATTTGCAATGTTAGCCTAGTTGATGTTTGTCCGACTCTTAGCTTATGTAATCTTAGATTTTTTTTGTCCAACTCTCAGCATATCATTGACTAACAAAATATTGGCATTAGCAATTTGATTTTCATGACTTTGATGGTAAAGATGTTATGCCAAACCATGATGACCTGTGTGTAGCATTGCCTTACTCTTTTTAAGATGATGTACCGTATCATGAAAAGTTGATGTTTATTTCATTGTTGATGTGGTCAGGTCAGCATGAAGTTCTTGCTTCCGGACCTATTGAGGATTTAATAGCTCATCGGGAGCACAGGTATCTAATGTTCCTTTGGACCACTTTTGACTAGGACCTCTAGTGTCTTTCTGAAGAATTTCACTGCTTTTATTTTTATTTTAGGTATCGCATCTCTGGTTCAGCTTTGCTTGCTGGTATGGATCAAAGCTCACAGCTGTTGGTAGGGAAGCTTGGTGACCAGGCTGTAGCTTATCCAGACGAGAAAGAGCAAATTGATGGGTCATCCGCTAATTTGCACAAAGATATGCCAAGAACAAGTGTAGATTCTTCGCTTTCACAGACAAATGAAGACAGCCGAATGGACGACAGAATTGGAAGAGGTCATCCCACTGTTGATGTTGCTGAGATTCTTAGACGCTGGACGCATGCTTTACAAAGAATTCATAAGCAATCACTTCAACTGGTATACTTTTCTACTTAAATTTTATTTGTTAAATTATTGTTGTGTTTTAGGCATTGTTTTTGGTATGCTTTTTTTTATCAATTTGTACTACTTTAAATCAATGGTTGAGTATTTTGTAACTAGATGCTATTGCAGGCAAAAGCAAATGACGGAGAGGGTCCAGAAATCTTGCGAAGCACACAAGTTGGTGGAACTGGCCATGCCGAATGTTTGGCAGCAACACTTGTTGAACATAGGCAGCACTTAGCCAGCATACAGGTGAACTAGCTGCATATTGCATGGAATTTTGGTGCACTGTTCATCCCAAATTAACTTTCCTACCTTTTTTATATTTATTTACTTTTTATCAAATCTATTTTTTCGTTTCTTTTGTCAAGTTGATGTCTTGATCACGTCAAATCTGCATTTTCTTTCTATTACTATACTTTCTGTTGGCATTATTTTTTTCTCTTATCAATTTCTTCTTTCAACTTGAGTCATATTGTTTTATATTTGTGGCATTTAGAAGGTAGAATTTATTTGTGGAAAAGAAGTTTTTTTTGTTCTAGTAGGCATCATTTCACTCACCAGCACTTCTGTTGGCAAAACATCAATTATTTTGCTTTGTGTGGTTTGTACTATTATTACATGACATTTTCGTTGATGGAGAATATTCAAATGAACAGAAGTTACCATAAAGTTGTTGTCAAGGTTTTGGAGAAGTTGGTAAATACGATCAAACTATAATATCCATGAATTCTCCCGCATTCACTATTTATATGAACCTTTAAATGAACGTGTTGGTGAAGAACAGCTACAGTTTACTCCTAAACTTTTATTTTTCTCATGAAACTTTCTTACTCCATATTTAGTTAAACTTCCCTTTGATAATGTCATGTAGTTTCATGACCATACCTTTTAGTTATAACCAATTTTTTTGGCTGGGCATAGGGAACGTCTCATGTCACTCATCTAATGCCAATTGAAGAAATTGTGGTTGTCTTAACTTATTTTTAATTAATGCACCCAGCACAGAGCCACAGGGAAATCTTGTTCGTGCACTGGGTTTGTATGTAGTCTGTCAGGCTGCTTCAAGTGAGGCACAGAAGTCTACAGCTTTTGGCCCATTCTGGTAGCTGGTTTAATGATCCAAACATGAAAGGGAAAATGGAAGTAGAAAACCAAACCTCTGTTCAAGTTGTTCCCCATTGAAACCTTCATCCTAACAGTTCATGATGAAGAAGAAAGGCTTTACATAGCTTGTAATAAAAGAAGCCAGCTCAACATAATCGTTGGCAGTCAATTAATGTTAAGTTGGCTGTGATGTGCATTACTGACCAAAAGTTACAAATAGCAAGTTGACATATCTTCTAATTTCTTAGCACCCCCTCCCCCTCTTGTTGCGTTCATGTCCCTTTCTCTAAGGATCTCACTAATTGTAATTATGTTTGAAAATAATCCATGTATTTATAAAATGTTCCCTGAGAAGTTCTATTTTACCCCCTTATATGAATGTTTAGTTCCCAAAATAGATAACATACATTTAACAAACTTCTACCTTCCATACAAAAACTCTAAGTGCCTAGTAGGCTCTAAAGAAGGTCCTTGAGTCCAGAATGTGAATTGAGGTAGAAGAACCATTATTTCGCTTGTGAAAAATAATTGTCCCTAGGCACTAGTTTAAGGATTAGATGTTTAAGAGGATTGATTGGGATTGATGATGAAGCTTTGTAGTTGCCTTATGGACAGTCTATTTATGTGAATCACAAAAAATGTGTTAGAGTATTATTTCTTTTTGGGGAAAAATAGTCATTTTGCTCCTTAGGGGTTGCCAAGTACAATAATTACTTTTATTTTACAACTAAAAAAGAACGGAGGAAGTTTTACTCAAGATCTTTTTGAGACACTATAAGAATATAAGTTGTTGCTTTTAGGCATCAACTAATTCTCCTTACTTACTAAGTTACCTTATCAAGACCCCCAAAATAGATAGTTTGTTGTATAACTGGGATCAACAAACTAATGTAAGAAACTTCTTTTGGTCCGAATGAGCTAAAGAAGAGTCTAATCCTTCAATTAAGCCAGAAGCCATGATGAAAGGTCATTGTTGAGAATTACCTTGATGCCATCATCCGCCCTCTCTTGAGAAGAGTTTTCCCTCTTGAAAAGGGCTCAAAGCATCAACATTAAAAGTAGCCAAAACACCATAATCTCCTAGAAGCTCTATCTTTTCAAGCACTATGAAGGAATCATGTGATCTAGGACTTCAGTTTTGGATGCCTCTTAGATGGAAAATGATTTTTGTGCCGGTGAATCCATTCTAAGTCTCCTTCTTTGAATTACATGTCCTTATTAATTCGAAGCTTCACTTGCTAATCTTGTCTCGGACTTTCTGAAGGAGCTTGTTCATCTCATCAACTTGTTCTTCTACCTCCTTGCTAAACTTAGTGTAAGTAGTAAATGGAGCCAAATCAATGGGAGTGCAAGGATTAAGGCCATATACCACACCAAAAGGGTCGCGACTTATGGTCTTATGAGGCACCCTATTGTATGCAAACTTGGTATGTCTAATCATCTCCTCCCATTATCTAAGGTTCTTAGCTAGGCTTCTAAGCAATGTTCCAAGGGTTTCATTAGTGACTTAAAGTACTAAACTTCATCTTAGTTCCCATCTTCTTCCATAAAGTAAGCTAAAAGTGACTCTAGAATTTGGAGCCTTTATCACTTACCATAGATTTAGGAATGTTGTGCAATCTATCTATCCCCTTGAAGATTTGCAATTTAAACTGCATCATAGTAGTATGTCTGATGTAAATTACAAAACCCTAATTTTCATCTAGGGAGGATTGATGGGATTTTTAAGATTTGTAGGTAGCCACTCCTATTTCACCGGCTATCTTCCCAAGGAGCTTGTGGCACGGGCAAAGGCATGTACATTCTTTGAGGTAATGAATGACTCTTGGCTTTTTCACAAGTAGGGCATCTCTTGATTATAAATTCCACATCACGTGCCATTTTGTGGCTAAAGAAATAATTAGCCATTAAGGAATTCGTCTTCTTAATGCCAAAATGACCACCTAATCCTCCTTGATGCATTTCCTTATTGAAGAATTCATGCAAATTATGCTTGGGAATGCATACTCGTTTCTTTTGAATAGAAAACCTTCAAAGATGTAGTATTCGTCATTTGATTGTTTTTGACACTTGGAATACAATTCTCCAATGTCTAGATCATCTTCATAGGACTTCTTCAAAATTTTTATACTAGCAACTTTCGATTTCAACGAATTCAAAAGTAAGTACCTTCGAGATAGGGCATTGATCATGAAGCTAAAAGATTTAAGGAATTCAACCCATTGAGCATGTCTTGGTTAAAGCTTCTATTGGCTTTGGAAATATTTCGATGCTTCGTCATTGGAATAAAGAATGAATTCCTTAGGGATCAACTAATGCCTCTGATGGTCTAAAGCTTGAACTAGTGCATACAACTCCTTATCATACGTGGAATACTTCCTTTTAGCTTCATTCAACTTTTCACTGAAGTAAGCCACGAGCCTTCCATTTAGGATAAGACAACTCCAATACCAACTCCGAATGCATCACATTCCTCTTCAAAAACTTCTTCAAAGTTTAGAAGAGTAAGAATAAGGATTGTAGTCAATTGCTTCTTGATTTCATCAAATGCGCTTGTGCTAGTAGATTCCTTTCAAACTTCTTAAGCATTGTTAACTCGGTGAAAGCTACCATGATGATGCTAAAATTCCAAAAAAACTTCCTATAGAAAGAGACTAAGCCATGGAAATTTCTCATTTGTTGGATGCTAGTAGGAATGGGCCAATCTGGAATATATTGCACCTTTCTTTCATCAACTTGTATCCCTTGGCTGGATACAATGAAACCCAAGAAAACAACTTGAGAAGTAAAGAAATGGTACTTCTATCTTTTCATAGTGTTTCTCACATTCGAGGACTTCAAGTACTCATTACAAGTGTTCAACATGCTCTTCCTCGCATTTGCTGTACTCTAAGATATCATCAAAGTAGACTACTACGAATGAATCAAGAAAAGGCTTCAAAGTTTGGTTCATAATTCTCATGAACGTGCTCAATGCATTTGAAAACTTAAATGGCATTACTAGTCATTCATACATGCCTTCTTTAGTCTTCAAAGCTGTTTTTCATTCATTTCTTTCAAAAAGGCTTCAACGTTTAGTTCATAAGCCTCATGAACATGCTCGGTGCATAAAAAATACTAAGTCACATCACTAGCCATTCCTACAAACCATCTTTAGTCTTGAAAGTTGTCTTTCATTCATCTTCTTCATGAATTAGGATTTGAAGGTAGCCACTCCTCAAATCTATCTTGAAAACACCTTAGCACCGTATAGATCATTTAGTTGGTCATTTAATCTAGGAATTAGAAATCGGTACATGATTGTGATCTTGTTTATAGCCCTACTATCAACACACATATGCCACTCTCCATTCTTCTTTGACACCACCAACATAGGCACAATGTAAGAGCTCAAAGACTCATGGATTAAGCACTTCTCTAACAACTCTCCAACTTGGCTCTTTATCTCATTGGTTTCCTTAGGCTTTGTTCTATAGGCAGGTTTATTAGGTAGAATAGGGCTAGGAATGAGGTCAATCTTGTGTTAAATGTCTCTTTTAGGAGGTAAGTCATGAGAAATTTCTCTAGGGAACACGGGAGTGAATTTCTGAAGTAATGGATTAAGTAATGAGTGATTTTATGGAGGTGAAGTTTTAGGCTCTTCTTCAAATTTTGAAAGAAGTAAGGGTTTCAAGGGTTCAATCTCATGATATTCGGTTTTGAAGATGGTTATAACTTATAGGGGTTTGGGAATCATTTGTAGGCAATTTAGTTGATGAATTGGATTTAATGGCTTTGCTTGGAATGATAGGGGTCTGGGAATCATTTGTAGGCAATTTAGTTGATGAATTGGATTTATTGTCTTTGGTGAAGGAATAGGTATTCTTCTAACCATCATGCATCACCTTACGATTAAGTAACCATTGTTCCCCTAACACAACATTGCACGCATCTATCTGATTCTCTGAATCAGATCACATCATAACTCCTCTTTATACATACTCCTCGACGCTAAAAGATAAAAGAACACGTGAAGTAACTTGAAGTCCCTTACTTTGGTTAAGCCATTGAACAACATATAGAAGAGGATTTGAAACCAATGTTTGTGAAGCTAACTGGGGCAACTCCCTCTATTAATGATTGAGGAACACACCTTCCATTGAATGGTATGCCGCGTGAGAAAGATAACTTCACGTCGCAATTGCTTCCCATGACTAGCAACTTCACTTATGGTCCAACTAACAACCAAACATTCTCCTTTATCTGGGCCTAGGCTCTTACTCTCATTTCTCCACTTCTATCTCTTAGCTCTTACTCTCATTTCTCCTCTTTTATCACTTTCTGCTCAAAGCTAGGGTTTTCAAAGATAGCAAAATCAGCAAGCGTTACCACCTCTTTGTTAGGGTATTATGAAGCAATATGTCCTAAGCCTTAACATCAAAAACACCTTTTAGGAGCCTTTGTGTTTTGAGCAAGGGTATTGATTAGGGTAATTGGTTTTGGGGGTATTAGAAAGGTTCGGACGTATATGGGAAGGGGTTGGCTTTTGGGGTTGAAAGGGTCTTGCATAGGTTTGGGTAAGCTCAGGCTTTGACATTTGCTTTTGTTGTAGTTCAACTTTGTGGCTAAGTAGGATTAGGTCTTCGAGTATTGAATAGGGATGTAATTCAACAACTCTTGAGATTTTAGGATCTAAACCTCCAAGAAATCAAACTAGGGTTTGTAGCTCATCCTCCCAACTCCACACTTTATGGCAAATACTTCAAACTCCCTTGCATACTCCTCTACCATTCTTGTACCTTGTTCAAGGTGATGGGACTTAGAATAGTTCTCTTGAACAAAGTATGTTGGTAAAAACTTGTGTTTGAGTAATTTCTTTATTTTCTCCCATTATCTCACCTTCTCCTTTCACATTCTTTCCTTCTTTGCACTCACACTAGCCTATAAGTTGAATTCAATGCTACAATCTTCACTTTCTTCTCTTCGGGTGTTTGCTTATAATCAAACATACAATCAACTACTCGAAGCCACTTAATGAATTTGTCTCCATCGAATCTTCCCTCATACTTTCAGATGTCTATCTTGATATCATTGAAGTTTTGATAGGGTTGAGGGAATGGCGGTCCTCCATATGCATGGTAATTCAACATCTCTTCATTATCTCCATTTCTCCATAGGTGGAGTTAGATCTCCTTTTTGTCTTTTTATCCTCAAAGACAAGTATTTTAGTTGATCTCTCATCAACCTCATCTACTCTTAGGGTAGCAACAACTTCTTACCAATTCTCGTTGAAGCCGTGGATGATGAATGAATGAATCTTCAAGGATACAAACTTGCTTTGGTACCAAATATTGTATAATTGGGCTTACAAGTCGAATTATACAAGTTATATTCAAGGATGATCCTTAAATCCGATTTTATGCTTGCTAGGGTTTGGTTTTGATGTGTTTAAAAGGCTAGGTTTTGTTTTGTGTATTACTAGGTTTTGAAACAAATTTGGGATAGTTGACAATGAATTCTCTTTACTTAGATATAGCAACACTACTAAGTAAACAAGAATCCTCCCTAAGATCACCTTTCAACGTGCCAAGTTGAAATAGCAAAAGGACTCATCAAAAAATCCAATCCAGAATTTTCACGGTTCAAAGAATGAGTATAAACTCAAAGAAATTCTCTTAATTCAGCGAAACTTGTGGTTTTTTCGTTGCATTCCACTTGGTATTTATAATACAAGATTGCTGGCAGATTCATTAAAGAATTTGGCTTCAAATTTAAACTAAACAAACTAGTCTAAGAACAAGGAATTAGTTACAACAACTTGATTTGCTTCAATTTTGCATTCCGCTGATTCAGAGTTGCTCTAAACCGCTGTATTAGCCTTGAATCTCGTTCAACATCCTTTGGGCAGCAAATTTCTTTAATTCAAATTTATTCAAAGATTTACTGACTCACGAATTCAAAGTGGTTCGAAACAAAAACAAAACAACTTAAAACAAGCTCAAATGTATGAAAACTCAACAAACTGATGTAAGAAGCTTTGCATGGTCCAAAAGAGTTAAAGAAGTGTTCAGCACTTCAATTAAGCTAGAAGCCACCGAATCAATGATGAAAGGATCTTTGTTGAGAATCAACGAGCTAGTGTTAGGGTCATTGCCTTCATAGTTAGCTGAAAATACGAGACTAAGTATAAGAAAGGTATGGATCACCTTTAGCATATGCTTTTAGAGCTAGCTAAAAGGAAGATCTTCTTTTCCAAAGTTTCCAAATTCGATTATAGTCATCCTAAATTGCTTTTTTTTTTCCCAAATTAATCTTCTTTTTAAGGGTATCTCTATAAAGCTATTTGGCAACTGGTCTTGATGATCTAGTTGAAGTTTGGTTAATAAACAATCTTTGATGACTAAAAAACTTTCCCTCGGAACTTTTCAATTTAAGGGATCACAAAATTTGTCAAAATCTGGTTTGTAGAATAAAAAAGGAAAACCAGATTTATTTGCAAGGATGAAGAGCTTTCTTCAGTTTACCGAAATGTTACATGCTTGTTCCATCTAGATTGGGACATGGCCACATAAGGTACACCCAATCCGTGAGAGTTGAGAGTAGGCTATTAAGATAACTTTAGCAAAATTTTGTTTGGGTTTATAATTCTCATACATATATCTTGTTTTATCGCTTTAGTATAATTTACAGTTTGTTCTGGTATCCTCATTTTCAATTGCTTATTTGTAGGCCTCCTGTTTCTATAGTTAACATGCATCCCATTTTCTTAACTGAAAATATCACACTTTGAAAATTGCATTTGAAAGTGTATCTCTATTATTTTTGGAAAAAGTTAATCCATTTTCATTGACCTCTCGTACTTGATAGGCCAGTGACTTGGATTCATCATCATTAAAAACTTTGACCTAGTTGTTTCTGTTTACTCTGTTGGATACAGAGTATCCAGTAAAAAGAAAGTATGATACTTCAATTAAGATTCCATGATTAACAGGTTCTGATAAATCAATTGAAAGAGGTTGCCCCTGCTATTCAAAATTCAATAGCAGAACTCACAGATGAAGTGAACACTGTTTCCTCCAGCCTTCCTCTAATGAATAAACGTCCTGGCCAATCTAATTTACCTGTGCAAGCTCAAAACAGTGGGAAGGTAATGACTTTTTTTTCTTGATTTAGTTGAATGAAATGATATATTGGGGCTTAGATATTTTGAGGTTTGATTCTCTGTACTTTTCTTTTTCCAGATTGGTAGAAACGATGATACCACTGATATTACATCAAAAATATCCAACGTTCATCTTGAGAAAGTGGTTGCAAGCCCCACTTTAAAGCTTCCTCCATTGTTTAGTTTGACCCCAAATTCAATAGGGAAAGGAGGAAATATACAAAAAAGTTTTACTTCTCCTGTCAGCCATGGAGATAATGTATCTGAAAGGACAATAAATGATAGTGCTGTATTGAACAATACTACAGATATTCTGCCACAAGGTTTGCGAATTTATCTTTGTTTATTTCTGCTATCTAATATGTTTTATTTCTGAATCGTTCACTTTTGCAGACACAGAGTCTTTATATGTCCAGAAGCTTAAGAGGTCAGTCCGAGAAGCAGCTTTGGCTATTAAATCTTGTGATTATGAATCATCGCGTGATAGCCACTCAGAGGACAGTTCAGAACACTTCTTTGTTCCCCTTTCAACCACAGGAATTCCTGCCAAAAGTGTCGAACAGAGAGGATCTTCATTTAGGAGTATCAGCTTGTATTCGTCTGAAGCTGAGTCTTTGAATCTTGGGAATTCTATTCTTGACAATTGTGGAGTCAAAAAGTTTGATGAAGTATCAGATGCTTTTAATGAATTTGACTCACTGTCTGAGTATGACAGAGTAAATGGGTTTCTTTCTGCGGCTTGTTCAAATTATGCAGCTTCTGATTCGCAAACATCTTTCTATGATCTTGATGAGATTTCTGATCAAGTCTTCTCTCCTCCGTTACTGATGGAAACGTCATTGCTAGCTGATGCATATGAAGATCTTCTTGGTATGTAGTTTTTATTTGCTGAAAGTTTGATCTTGCCTATGATCTTACTGCTTGTTATTGTTCACATATTCAACCTTGTTTCTTGATTTTATGTTTCATATCAGCATGATAGCTTCATAGTTCAGTGATTCGTTTTAAATATTCGTGTACCTCTGATATCTTTGGATAGTTTTTGCTGTGCTTATCTCGAAGTTGTATATCTTCTGGTGATCAAGCTTTATATACATTGTATGCATAGGCAATAATCAATTCCTTAGCCTGTACGTTAGATTTTCTCGTTGATTAAGCTAAGAAAATTCTTAACTGTTGACACTTGAGGAAGCTGTGTCTTGGTGTTATTAACAGGGAAACTTGGAGGCTCTCATCTTGCCTTCACCTACATTCCCTTTTTTGTATCCTTTGTTGGACTCTCTGTATTCTTTGCTCGCTGTTGCACTTTCTCCAATCAAAGGGCCAACCTTTTTCTTCTATTTATCTTCCTCTTATCCTTTATGGGTCTTCTGTCAACTGAAGGGCCTTCTTGATTTCTGAGTACTTTTGTTTTATCTGCCTCTTTCTTTCTCTCACATTGTTTTCCTTCTTCAAATGGGAGCTAAAGCTTTTTTTGGCCCCTTGTAAAGCATGATTTGAGCAGTTTTTTTTTAAAGTTGAGGTGGCAATGAGCTGTTGGCTGTCAAAGGACACATGCTATATTTACATCAAGCACTGTATTTTTGAGATGTAGCTGGTGTCCAGAATCGTTGAGTCTTTGATCTGGGTAGATCAAGGCGTCATGGTGAATTAGGAACTCAGGATGGAATCAAGAATGATCCAAGGTTCTTATTTATATTGTAATAAAAGGATAAATTAGTGTGATAACTTATGCAAGGTTGAATTGACTACCTAGTTTTGTAAAATTAGTTCAAAAGTGTCCCACTCACTTGTACAATTTGCATATTTGGGAAACGGGTTGTCCTACGAACTACATAAGTTTTCACACTTGCATACTCTGATATTAGTATATTACCCCTGATTTTGATCCATTTCTTGGGCTGTGACCAATTTTAAAGAACCATCTCAAATTCTACCTATCTTTCAACTCTACTCCACTTGGAGATGTTGTATTTGTGTCGAGAGCTTTGTGACTAATAATCACATATGTAATGTAGATCAGTGTGGAAACTTTGTGTTTACATGTTAGTGTCTACGTACTGTAGGCAGTGGGTATTCTGATCACGCCCAAAAAACACATTATTAGGCTATACGTTTTAGCACAGTTATGTACTTGGAAGAGATGTGATCTCCTTTTTGCTAGCTTGCTTGATTTTCATTCAAATTTTGTTTTAGTTTCAATATTTGTTGTTGCAGATGCAAGTAACACAAACTTTTACACCACCAAATAGTTCGTATTTTGTTTTTGTTTCAATATTTGTTGTTGCAGATGCATGTAACACAACCTAAACCTCACCAAAAAAAGAGCATGATTACTTTCTTTTGTTCATTAAACTCCATTCTGATCTTAGTGATCTCCCTCATAATTTCTATTGTAGCATCATCCTAATATCCATGTGGACCAAGTTCAAGCAATTCATTTGAAGATTTCAACGTGCAAAGCCCAATTACACTTATTCTTGATTCACTTGGGTTCGAGCCGTTTGCTTCCAAGGCTGAATTTGTGACTTATCTCCTTTGGGAAGTTTGTTAAAGTTAGTCTATTTTAGTTAGAGATAATTAAAGTGGTTGGATGTGCATTTGTTAGCATGGTCTGAACTTTAGTTGCTTTTATCTAGATTTAATAAAAAATAATTTATTTAGTGAGCTGAAGTTGAAAGGTAAAGGGTTATGGATGGTGAGCCCCTTGAATGGTGCTTTTTCAATGCTTCCATCAGTACTTGAGTCCTTTGGAGTGTCTATAACCTTTTGGCTAGCTTTGCTTCTGTTCAAATGATGCCTTTTATGTTTCTTTGACCCTTATATTTCCCCCTATAAATACAAGGACGTGAATAATGAAAAGCAGACTTAAAAGCTAAAAAAAAAAACCTTGTGTACAGCATTTTAACTTTGAGTGTGTCTCAAGTTGAGTGTTCCCTTATTACTTTGAGTGTGTTCTTGAGTAATAAGCGTAGGGGAGATTAATGTCTTATATATGACCTAAAAGCCCAAAACTTTGAGTAAGTTCTTGAGTTTTGGTTTATCTTTTATTTTCGTGAGTTTCTAAGTGTTTTGAGAGTTCCCATTTCTGCCCATAACAATACTGCGATTCCCTTTAAAACCAAGTCTAAAATTTTCCCAAACTCTTTGAGAATGTTTTCGGATTTACATCACCATGTAATATAGTTCATCGTTTGTTGATTAATATGTGTAGCTGGTAATAAAGTCAATGAATGTAAGGGATCTGTTATTTTCATAGTAAGAGTTTTGAGCCTTAGTGACTTGTGGGAGCCTTGGTGCCTCCACCCTTCTTTGTTTTTCTTGGTGACTTAATTAAATATTCCTCTACTTGATTTTGGCATAAGAAATAAATTTCATTGGTTTTAATGAAGTATAATTGTAGAGGATAATGAGTTAGCTTCACAGCTAAGACAAATCCCTTGAAAATGACTTCAAAGCTAAGAAAATTCTTATCCTGTGTTTCCTATCCTGCAACTCAAGGTCCATATTCCCTATTACCCTAATAGAATACAATGTGAGACATGGGGACACATTTTGGAAGTATCATTTTTTTATTATGGACTTGACGATATACTATTCACAACTCATTTATTATTTTTATTACATAAGGATTATTTTAACAGCTCAGAGATAGAAGTTCAGACAAAAACGCCTCAACAAAAGTTATAGATTAACTCAGTTCCTTTGGATATCCCCAACCGAGTAATCCTTGAAAGTCCCTACAGCCTTTGCTCAAAATGATGTAAAATAAGCGACTGTCTAAAAAAAATCAGAAGAAAAGAAACATGTGAAATGACCCTTTAGTTTGGCTTCAACCACACCGCAAAATTTTAATACTATCATTATGTTCTGTTATTATATCAAGTTTACCTCTTAACATTTCAATCTATGCTTTGTTTTGAAGAACACAGCAGGCTCGTAATTTATCTGAAGACAATAATATCCCCCCCCCCCGCCCCACACACACACACTCCAATAATGTTCATAGTTTCTTTCCAAATGTATGGATGAAGAACTACATCAAAGAGTTTTCTTTAATTCTATCATAATTCTTGGTGTAAATTCATTGCCACTGTTGATTTGCTTTGTGTTTGTTCTGGTGAGGTTATTTTTGTTGATTATGAAGTGTGGAACAAGGAGAATTAAGCTCCTTGGTAATCTTAGGATTTTTAGGCTAGGTGCTGATGCTTAGGTTCTACAAAATTGCAATGTTTAACTTTTTGGTAAGTTTCACAAACATTGCAGCATTCCCTTATTTTTACATTCATTCTCTCTATCTCTCTCGTTTAAAAATCCGTGCACTTCCCCCATGTTGCAATATTAAGGGAATGCAGGAAGTTTTTTCCCCCTTTATTTATGCAAGTTAAAAGGAAAATCATTGGAAAAAAGAATTCCATCTTTTGGAATTTGGAGAAGTCATATATTTAGAATCCCGAGGAATTAATCTTGAAAAATTCTAGCCATATTGTTTTGCTTCTTACATGTGTAAGATGCCATCAAAGAAGATTTTCATAGGGCAAAAGATATGATACTCAAATTTTTCATTGATATGTAAACTTTTCTTTTCTATCTTTTTGGTGGAAGTGTTCTAACAAATAGAGATCAAATTATTTAATGCAGCACCACTTTCAGAAACAGAAGCTGCTTTGATGGATCATTGAATGGGTATCTTGTATTCTCTCTGTTTCTGCAATATGCTGTTGCTTCATCCCTACGTCTGAATGATGGTGGGTTCAAGTGTCACATTGTTTTTGTCTGCACATTATGCGATATCAGGGGGAAAATGATTACACATATGCGAGGATGTAATTTTGTTAGAATGCCAAAGCCTTCCTTGATTGCTAATGAGTCTGACCAAGATTAATCAATCCAAAGGGACAATGGGGTCAGTTCAGGTAATTGTGACTTTGAGCACTACATGGCCTAATGAGCCTGATGGTCGTAGCTGGTGCAGTATAGTAAGCTACCTCTTGTAATCGTTGGTTGACACTGAAGACTGGCTAGGTATGACTTTCCCATCTGCAGATGAGAGTAGGAATCGTGTGAGGTATATGTTATGTTTGTTTTGTGGTGCATCTAGTATTTGGTTTCAGGATTCAGATGGTCTCCCATTGTGTCTAGTTGTGTGCAATGTTTTCATATGGGTGGAAACTATCAAATTTGATAACAGGCGGCTGGACTTCAATAAAGACTCGGAACATTATCTTTACTGTGGCTGGTGCCTTGGCTGTGGATTGCTATTTGTATCTATAAGATCTTTGTATACCAGTCTGTCAAATGGAACCTATTTTTTCTAGTGTTCGGATATATTGTATAACTCATTTGTTTAGTTATGCGACTGTAATGGGATTTGTGTCCTAAAAGAATCTGGCTGATGGTAGTGTGAACATGATATCTGCACTTCATGTATGATGTTAATATGTATTACGGTCACTTTGTTGAAGGAAGGCAGAGGTGTTTCAATTTAGGAGTACGATTAGTTATTTCATACTGTTTAGTTTTGACTGGAATTTCATAACTGGTTTATTACTACTATGTGATTTTTTTCCCTAAAAAATAACCCATAACAGGGTTCTCCGAATTCCGTTTTAGACAAAGAGAAACGTTGTCGTTTTGCCAATGAAAAAAGAACACACTTTAGCCAGATGTTTCTCAATATTTTGTCAAGCTTATTCCTTAAACTCCTTTTCAGTTTCTTCGATTCCAGGATATTACCTAACTTTGGGCTAAGCTATGACTTCTTCTTTCAAGATTACTTTGGCTCGTTTTAGCCTTAGTGATTGAATTTAATTTTGTAAATTAAATTTAATCCTAAAAAAAACATTTAATAGCAAGTCATAACTAAAAAAAAAAACTTTAATTCATTTCATTAGTGGAGAAAGGTTACATAATTCTTAAAATGTGGCGTAATGTATTCATTGAAAAGCTTAAAGAAAGAAAAGTCTAAATCAAAGGAAACAAAGCAAGTGGTTTTTAAATTTAAACAAAATGTTTTTTCTTCCTTTTCACAATTTTTGCCCATAACCTAAACCCAAATTAGTTAGCTAATTTTCTTGCCTTTTGTGAGTCTTTCTTTGACCAACTTCACTTTCTTTCCTAGCCTATCTTTTTGTGAGTCTTGCCTATTCACCTAAACTAATGTAGCTCGGGTAAGTAGGGTCAAAATCCCAAGAGATAATCTGGTACTAATGTTGTTTATACTAGTTTTAACTTTTATCAGGAATGTCACGAACTAAAGCAGTATATTCTAACTACTAGCTAGGCTAAACTAATCTAAAACACGAACTATAACTAAGTTGGATCACCTATATGAGACAAACATCTAGGATAACAAATCCCCACTAGTATGACTTAGATATAGATTTCTATTCAAATCCCACGAACTCATAGATAAAGTAATTTCGAGGATAAATGCGCCCTAAATAATATTAAGGATCTCTGTCAAGTATCAATAGCTTCTCCTTAAAGAAACCCTACCTACTCTTGTGGATTCATGCAATACAAAGATCACGAGTGACATTTATGTCACTTATTTTTTCCTTCCTAGTGGAGTTTTCATACTCCTTTGGCTTGAGTTTGTCCGGTTACGTACCATTTTGCATCATTTTATGCATGATTCGGAATTAGGAGTATTTGTCATGTTTCTATCCTATTTCCCTTTCTTTTCCATGCCTTTTCTAATTTTATGCGTGCTTTTGTTGGCTTGATGCAGGTATTTGGTTGTCATGAGCACGAGAAACGAAAATGGAAATGTGACGTAGAAAAGCCGAGAAGAGAAGCCAAGAGATCGCTCAAGAAAAGAGGCCTCTTAAGGGGTGAAAAACTAAGCGGGCATTCGAAAGAATTTGAAGCAGCTAATCAGTTTAATGTAGATTAGAGACAAAAAACTTTTGAGAGGGCACTGAGAGGGCTCTTAGAAGGAAAACTTTCTTTCTAAGCGGGTGCTTAAATTATAACTAAGTGGCCTCTCGGTTCATTCTAGGGTCTAAAATCCTTCTAAGCGAGCACTTAAAATTTCAACTGAGCGACCGCTTTGTTCAATTTGTAGCCTCAACACCTTCTGTGAGCGGGCGCTCATAAGTAGTACTAAGCGCCCACTCAGGCCAATTGTGGGCAGGTGCGTATAATTCTCAAACTCTTTTATGAGTGCTTTAAAGGGAAGTAGTTATGCGATGCATGGGGGATGAGGGATTGATTCATTATTCACTTATTAGTTCATAGTTCTAGCCTAGTTTTAGTCTTGAGAAAGCATAGTTTAGGGTTTCATATTTTCTTCATAAATTTTTAGATTAGTTTAAGATTTTGTTCTCAATTTTTGCTATATTCGACGGGATTACGTTAAAGCTTATTGGACATAAATTTCAATCTATAAATTTAGTATTTTCTTTTCCTTCTATTGCTTTATATTTTGTATTTTTTATTATTTATGTTTTTCTTGATTTATGCTTGATAATTTTAGGTTTATTTCATAATAGTAGTTAATCTTTATTAGTGAAATTGGTAGTATTTCTTGTTTATTCAATTTTGCAATGTTTACTCTATTAGGAATGAATAGTTAGATTAGTTAGGGGATAGAGTGAAAACCCAACTCGAGCATGGATGATGTTTAAAGCTTAGAGTTGGTTTCTAGATGAATAATGAGTGATTTGGTGTCGTATTTTGGTTGGAGCCTAGATTGGCCATATAGGTTTCTTCCATATGTAGTCCTAGGTCGAAGACATTGAGAAATGTTGATTTAGGTAGCGACTCGAGCTATTGGTTGTAGTTTTGAATCTATTGTGTTGCTTGGATGTTTTAGAATACGATTAAGTAAGAAATTCTAGTTGTAATGCTTTCTTCCTTGAAGATGACAGAGTGGTTAGTTCCTGGATGAAACCCCTTCCCTGCAACATGTTTTAAGTTCGATGCATAGATTGGTAGTGAGTTTGTGAGCCTCGTATTATCTCATTTTGAGTCCAATTTCCAGTTTAAGCTCACTTGTGTTAAAAATTGGTGTTGAATATCGAACCCCTAGCGGTTTTACCCTATTGAAAAAACCCTTTAGAACCTTACTTTTTACATTTTAGTTAGATTTAACCCTTTCCTTACCTTAGTTAGAGCTAGCTTGTAGTTGAATTGAGTGTAAAGAGATCTAAGACACTCGATTGAGTGTAAAGAGCTCTTGATTGATTCTCCTCTCTAACAACCAATTCAAACGTGATTTAAAATATGCATAACAAAGGACTCAACCGAATGCCATTCGAACTCAATCGAGTGCCTTGTCGTTGGGTCGTTTTTCAACGAGTGCTCTATTGAAGCCTAAACTCTATATGTATATATTTAGGCTTATTTGCATGGTTTTATAAATTTATGTAAAGATTTATTTAGGGTTTTTCATTAGATTAAGTAACCATACTCCTTTGCTTAGATTAGGTCTTAAAAACTCTCTCAAATTCTCTTTGATTTTGCTACTTATTATTGGTTTTACATTGAAGTTTTTGGATTTCTACTCTAGTATTGTGGACACAATTTAATTTGATATTATTCAGTATTTTTGCACTCTAAACTCTATTATTATTATATTATTTCTTTTTTATTATTTCGTATTTTTCTATCATAGATTAACGCTTTAATCATTATTTGTGTAACCCAAGCAACTCATACAAGGCAATATCAAGAATACTCTCTAATCACCTATCGGGATTAAGAGCTTTCCTAGCTAGCATACACTCACACTATCGTCATAAGGCATACAAGATAAGGTCATGCAATAATCAATCACCTAATGACTATTCCTAAGTCGCACTATCGTCACGATTTAGTTCACGTCATTCAACCACAACATGCGTATGGCCATAAACATGGAGTGGCTAATAAGTATAAGCACAAGGAAGATTTAATCACAAATATTCCAAATTAACCTAGCCTAGCATACATCAAACTCAAAGCATATCTTCACCAAACCCCTAGCAACAAGAAACTACTCACTAGTCATAACTACAACTACAATCATACTAAGCAACATTATAACCAATGAAATAGTAAGAAAGACAAAGTTTTTATCAACTAAACTAACAAAGGTAGAAACTTTAATCATAAAAACAAGAGAAAATAGAGAAATATACCAAAACCTTCATTGAAATCCAAATAAAGAGCCATACATCATTCAATCTCCAAGCTTGACCATACATCAATGCTGCAAAATTACTTCTTCAAAAACTAAGAGTAAAACTAATGTTGATAGACAATGAAAATTACACTAAAAACTATCAAGATTGTTCAATACAAAAGTGGCTAAAACAAAAACCTAGAAAAATTCCTTAAAAGCTCTCCTCTAAGGTTTCTATGCTAAAAAGTAATAATCAGCCTCCCCCGTGATAGAATGTTGTCCCCCCTTTTAACTTGGGCTGAAATCGGGATTTGAATCAGCAGCAGACAGGCGCGCCCGCGCGTTAAATGATGGCGCGGCTGCTCCTCGAAATGCGCGCCCACTCCAAAGTGGGTATTTAGTGGTTGGTCCAGCTCATCAATGCGCCCGCGCTCAAGGGATGCGCGCCCGCGCTTATAGGTGGCGCGCCCGCTCCTCTGGTGGCGCGCCTGCGCCATTTGTCTGGTCTGGATTTCTTCCCGCTTTGCCCTTGTTCCTTCCATCTCCGAATCAACGGCATACACCTGCAATCATGGAACAGGAAGGCAAGGCGTAATACAACGAAAGAGGAGGGGAGTATAGACTACCTAAACCACATGAATACACATTACGCGCCACAAAGGTAGAATACTCGAAATAGGCGGATCATAGCAAAAACATACTAAAATGGACCGAATTATTACTAAAACTACTAGAAAAGACTATCCTAAGAGCGACATAAATGTCACTCATCAGACTGCATTATTTATATTTAACAATTTGATTGTATTTGATTACTGATATGTTGAGTCTCTGATTTATGCAGCTTGAATTGGCAGCATCAAATTTAATCCTGGGCCAAACCTAAATATTAAAACATTGTTCACGGATCACACATGCACTCCTTCAAATGACGATGTCGCACCTGCCCCTATATCTCTTCCAGTTGTTGTTGCAAAGCCTATTGCTTATTTGTAGCTTGGAGCTCATTTCGTATTTTTTATAGTCATGTTCTTGAATTTTCACTTTAAAGTTTGTTTGTTTTGTTGAAAATCCATGTATTGTGATTGTGTTGCATTTGTTTTATTCTTATAGTCGTTTCAACCTACTGCTACAACAGCTGCTGCTAGTGCTAATGCTTTAGCTAGTTGAATGGCAACTATTGCCGCATCCTCTTATGTTCAAGCTGTAGATGTGACTGCGTCGTCCATTCCTATCCCCCAAATCAAGGTTTGCACCAACATAAATTGTTCAACTATAGAAGCATTATATGCTATTGAAGAGGTCTTTTTTATGGCATAGGGAAATTGGTGGGGTTGCAAGGAACTTTTTTGCTCATCTATTTTGAATATTCTTCTTTGTATTGTCAGCGCTTTGTCATGTTACCATACTTGTAGGCTAATAGTTTTAGTTTTGATTATTGACTCCTCATTGGTATGGTTGACTATCAAAATATTAATCACGAGTAGCTGATGAAACGTCTTTGTGTTGCACAATCTGTGGAGGAGGTACTTGCTTTGCTATGGGAGTGGAGTCCTAATGAGCAAAAACTGAACGGCAAGGTAATGGATTAGTTTAAGTTGTTGATGCCTTTAACTAAAGACTAGTTTAAGTTGCTGATGCCTTTAACTAAAGATTAGTTTAAGTTGTTGATGCCTTTAACTAAAGAGTAGTTTAAGTTGCTAAAATTATTTGGTTTCAAAAGGCCTCAGCCAGTGTGGTTCCCCAACATTGACAACCAAATAGTGGTCTTCTTATGACCAATGAAGTCTTGAGTGTCAACCATGAAGAAGTTGTACAATGTATAGCACTTTCGAAGAATTATTCATACGTAATGTCAACTGCTGGTAGAAAGGTATCATTGTTTAACAAGATGACATTTAAGGTATGTATTTTTATGATATATATTATCAAGTATGTCGTCTGTGTCTATGTAGTTTTGCCTAGTTTTGTGCCTCTAAGTATCATCTGGTGTAAATTCTCAAGTAAGCTATACTCGTTCTCATTTGTGAAGTTAATAAAATTTATGATGTTTGTTTGTCTGATGCATTTATAAAATGATGACTATATTGAATATAAAATGAGTGGTTTGGTCACAACAATAGATCCACACGGGTTGTTTATGTTCTGGTTTATATTCTTTTATCATTTTCTGTCCTCTTTTGATTGGGGCATTGGAGGGCAGGTGACTCTAAATAGGAATTTTAGATAAGCTTATATTTAGTTGGAATAATTTGTTAGCATTTATGATCATATTTTGGACATATATTATTGATATTATTTAGGGTCTTGATTTATATATATATATATATATATATATATATATATATATATATATATATATATATATATATATATATATATATGTGTGTGTGTGTGTGTGTGTGTGTGTGTGTGTGTGTGTATGTGTGTACATGGCTACGTACTAGCTAGCTTATATTAAATTAGTATTTGAATACACATGTATATGTACGCACTATATATATATAAAGTTCAAGTATAGCGTTTATTCTCATTTTTCATTTTTGAATCCTAATATTTAAATAAATATTGGCTTATAATAAATTTTTGAACACAAAAAAGCGTCGAAAAAAATCTATGGGCGACACCAATATATGTCAACAACAAAAATGGATACCAAAAAGCGTTGAGAATGTCGACGGAAAAAAGTGTCGAGAATTACTTAAATATAGCAAATAAATGAATATTACAACAATTTGGGCAGTTTTAAGGATCGAAATTGTCGACACCAAAATATGTCAACACTAAAAATGGATACCAAAAAGCGTTGAGATTGTCGACGCCAAAACATGTCAACAGCAAAAATGGACACCAAAAAACGCCAAGAAAGTCGACAGTAAAAAGCGTCGAGAATTACTTAAATGTGACAAATGAATGAATTTTTCAACAATCTGGGCAGTTTTAAGCGTCGACATTATCGGCGCAAAAAAGCGTCGAGAATTCTCGACATTGATTTTCTCGACACTTTTTAGGGGCGTCGAGAAATAAATTCTCGGCGCTTTTTGGCGAAGAAAATGTACACAAATAGCGTTTAAAAACAAGGGATTTGTTGTAATGAGTACACTAAGTCCGTAGGAAAACTGAAAAACAATACTAATTGTACAAAGACCCGTGAACGCATCATATGATAACAAATGAAAAAATTCATTTAAAACTAAACTAAAATTCATTAAAATACATGAAAAAGATCTAAAGTACCATATAAATATGATTACAATCGGGACTTATCAAATCCTCCCTAACTAAACGAGTGCTTGTTCTCAAGCATTCAAGGGCAAAGATGAGAGAAATGAGATATCCCTTAGGAAATACAACAAGCCACAATTTTATAAAACCCAAATCAAAACATAGCTTATAAACAAGTATGCGCATATATGAGATTATATAATCTAAGAACAAGTGCATAGGGAAATAAGCCACTCATGTGCTTTCGGGTTTAAAATGTAATTACTCAACCTAAAATCCATGTTAACTCTGTGAAATCGTCCTCTTTAGGCTTGCGTTCTATCTTTCTCTACTAATAAATATGGTGTCAACTAGTTAAGGTAATGACACTCTAAATAGGTAGGCTTGGTTAATTAGAGTAGGGTGATTTTATTTAGAAAAATGGTGCTTATAGGGGCTAATATGCGAATGCTAAGGGTCTAGAACCCAACTAGCTTTTGGGTGAGAAATTTGATGAGTAAAACTGCCGCTAGAGAGCTCGTTTTTTACAACCTAACCTCCACTTTTCTATGAAGAAAAAAAGGAGGAGTTCTCCCCCACTAGTGCCGTACAGGTTTCCACATTGATAAGGATCGCCACCAAACATTTAATGGGCTATTTGGAAACCCTTGGGCTAGAATTCCCAAATAACTCACGTAAGTGGTATTTGAACCATGAGAAGGTTTGGGAATGAGCGGCTTATTTTAATCTGGGAGTATGTGGAAAAAAGGGGCATAGAGATGAAGAACAAACCAAATTAAGTTCCTAGGCAACACATGCAAAATCAAGGCAAAGCATACCATAGATTTAGTCGGTTTGACAAATTAAGAATTATGCACATAAATCTAGAGTTGGTGACTACGTGGTTAAATATCAACATGATTATTAGGTACCCATATCAGCTCGTCTATTGTTTATCTTATTAGGTGTTGAATTCAATAAATATGTCTTGATTATAGCATAAGTAAATGGTGATCATTCATCTGTAATACAAAATAAGGGTTATGTATAAAAGTGCAAAATTGAAATATAGTCAAGAGTTAGTGAGTTAGATTAGTTAGGATGCAAGATAAGTATTATGATAATGATAATGAGTTGAAGATTTTCTTGTTAAATGAATATTGAGGACTAAAGAGACTTTTCTCCATGACATACTTCAACTAAAGAGGAAAGAGTCTAGTTCAAATGGCATCTATGGTTTGGCCTTAGATCATTGACAAAGAGAGGCGAAATCGAGATTAAGATATATTTTATGATGCTTAAAAAGAAATGAGCCTTAAGGATAACTCTTAAATGTACATTTAAGTGTAATGTACACCTAGGATTTTCTCATAAAACAGTTAAGAGTCAAGTCTAGTCAGATTGGAAATGTCCAAATCTTAGCATCATAGACTAAATGTAAAAGAGGCAAAAGTCACATAATTTAACTTAAAATAAGTAAATTCAAGGGAAGGGGGTTACTTGAGAGGGTAAGAGGAGACCAATCTATGGAGATGGTTCCTCAAATAAGGTGTTTAAAGTTAGGGTTTTGAGGCTTAACCTAGTGAAGTAGGAGTTGCTCTTAGCTCTTGATATCATAGGTAAAATAAGTCATTGAAATAAGATTGTATGACTTGATCAAAATAGAACATCAAGGGTGAGGTCTCTTTGCCAAATCGAGGCTCATCAAAGGTTGCATGAAGAATATATATAGATGTTCATGTGTGAGGGATTCACACCTCACATAATCATCAAAAGATAGCTTTAATCAAAGGGCCTTGAGTGGATGAAAACCACTAGATCTAAAGGATGGAGAGTGAATGGAGTAGAAGTAGAGAAAGCATAAAATGTAATGAAAAGAGATTAAGGGGGTGTTTACTATTGAGAAATGTCCTTTTTACTTGAGTCTTTTCTTGGTATGTGTTAAAGTGGTAATATTTCCTTGCTTGGTTAAGTCAAATGTGCTTGGGTTGATCCTTGGTAAGGGTTAAGGATGTTTAAAAGGATTTGATTATATTTAAAGGTGCTTTGAGAGTGTATTTGGTTAGAGTGACAATCAGCTTGGGAGCAAAAATGCCGACCATTGGGTCATTCAATGAGTGGGTATTTATAGGAAAAAAAGTCAATTTCCTGGGTGTCGAGCATTGGTTTTTAATGTTAAATGCTGGGGAAGTGTTATGCGCTAAGTTTGTGCATCAAGTGCTTGATATGCGTCAAACGATGAAGATGTGTGTTAGATGCTGGAGATGACAACTGATTAAATTCCTTTTTAGCTCAAGAGTTTGGGAGTCAAACACTAAAATTAAGCGCTGGATGCTAGGTTTGATTGTCAAACGCGGGACATGCGTTGGACACTAGAACTAAGAGTCTAGCACTTAAAGCTGTGTATTGAGCGTTTTAAGAGGAATGAACTAGAACAATGTTGGAGCAAAGTGGAGCTTGAACTATATTGGGTGCTCGGTGCACAGTGTGTGTGCATTTTATGCACGGAGTGGGTTCTCGGTAACTTGCTTGCTTGTGTTTAAAGCCTAGGCATAGAGTATTGATGTCACTCCATGCTTGTGCGTTGAGCAAAAAAGCTATGGGTTTTTTGGTTTATGTGGATAGAGGCTTGATTTTTGGTGTTTGGATGAGATGATTTTGTGACTTTAGATTTGTGTTTGGGCCAAGGTAAAAATCCTAGGCTTGGGTATCTGTTTGAGGTCTTTTAGGGATTTGGTTTTGAGGTTTTTTTGGGTTTACATATACTTAAACTTTACCTAAGCTAAGTCCACTCATCAGGGTTTTCTCATCATCGCACCACTACATAGGGAGACACGAATTCGTATCTATAGAAGCCCCTAGTTGAATTGAGTCTTAGGTAAAGATGATGGTCAAAGCATGACTTCTAATGATGGTACCTACAAAACAAACTAGGGTTAGTTCACAAATACTTGCCCATCAGGTTCCTCTAGGTTAGTTCCATTCAGGATGAGAACTTGTGTCAATTCGCCTAAATACCAAGAGTTAGAGTCTTGGATTGTATTGCTACGGAGATTGGTGCTGACTGGGAGCCACTATCGAGATAGCATGGATCATGGATTGGCTTATTTTTCCAACTAGGAAGCCACAATTGGGGTAGCACAACTTAGGGACATAACCTGCTATGCTGATGAGGAGCCGCTATTAGGATGGGGCGGCTAGGAGACATGGCATGTTGTGCCAATGGGAGAGTCTCTATCTGGATGGCATGGTTAAGAGATATGGTCTATTATGCCAATGAAGACCTGCTATTAGGATGGCGCACTTGAGAGACATGACCTGCTATACCCGAGAGATAAGGCCTCCTATGATGAAAGTTTCCATAGTGACGTATAATTGAGAAGGGACTGAGTATGGTGCACCTTATGCCCATGCAATTTAATTAGGTTGCTTTAGCGCTTTGAGAGGGTGCTACCTACTCTGCTAGGGAAATTTCTCTTTTATGGGTACCTAAACTCATGCTGATTCAGAGCTTAGGAGAATTTAGATTGGTTGTTTATTACCTTCGGCCTTTGCTAGGGATTGATGACCATTGTTGGGGAATTTTTTGGTTAGCTTTTCCGCAGTGAAGATCCCACTTGAGGCATTTTTCCCAATTTTTATCCAATTTGAGGATGCTTATTTGCAGGGGGATGTTGATATGCTAGGGAATTTCGTCCGTTGAGGAAGAATTTTGCTAGTGGGATAACTCTATTAGAGAAGGATTTTAGATAGTTATGCTGGGGATTGAAACCCTTAGATGACCCACTAGGGATTTTGTTTTGGGCTCATGGTTGCCCGTACTTGACGTATTATTGGGACGCCTTTTGATCTATTGCATATTATGTGCACACCTCCTAAGTCTTGAGCTAATCTACATATTATAGGGATGCTTCCTGTGTCAAGATAGAGTCATAGGGTCAATGAAGTGCTTACAAGTCACTTATAGTATTGCGACATCATGTAGGGTAAACTAGAGTTTTTGATCGATAGATGGAATATCACTTTTGTATTTCAGGGGGATAATGGTCTTTTGCGTATTGATTTGGAAGAGGATGGGTTTGAGTAGTGAGCCCCCAGTTTTGATGTGTTTGCGGAACAGGTTTGAGTGATGGTTTTGTGTTTGTAGAACGGTTTGATTGGTAAGCCCCCGGTTTTGAAAGGTGTTAGAGTCTGTGAACTTAAGTAGGTCATAAGAACTGTCTTTTAGGTACATTTTGGATATCAAGTTTTTTGAGGGCACCACCCTATTGGAGATTTGTGGCTATGTGTTTTTGGTTTTAAAGTTTTTATTTTGTGTTTGCTAGGGTCAGAAGAAAATATTGTTAAGAAAACCTGTAGTTTTCTTTTAGCTATATGGCTCATGATGGCCTTGAGTTGCCTTGCATTGATTTCTAGCTTTGCCATGATAACTCTTCAGGGAGATGTCAAGGGATATGAAGAGTAGGTCCTAAAGGCCTTCACAGGGGAGATATTAGCCCTAGCATTATGCTTACTCATGCTTTTCTATTTTCTAATTTTAAGGATAATAGATTGATTGTTGAATGAAGCTTAGCGAATGATTAACCTAAAAAGTCAAGATTCTAGCTTTGTATTGGATTTAGGATTTGTGGCAGATTTGACCGTAGCTTAGATTTATGTAGCTTTAAAAGCTTGGATGACTTTTCTAAGTGCGAACAAGGTTTTATCTTATGATGAATGAATATAATTCGAATAAGGTTAAACATGACTTAGGATGCATATGCCTAAAGAAAATGAGGCTTAACATGGTGCAGGTATGGACACGGGAAAGGACACAGACTCAGTACCGACTCTCTCCTAACACAAAGAAATGTTTGGGGCAAGGCTTTTAGGAAGTTTTTTGGAAAGAGGCTTTGACAAAGTGTTTTTAGGTAAGAGGACGTAGGGGTCATTCGGGCATGATTGGGTTGATGCATGAGAGTGTGAGAGCTGTTAGGAGCTTGCATGGGCTAGAAGCACAATTTTTTGAGTTTGAAGGGAAGATGATTTTGAGATTTTTGCACATGGGAGGTGTTAGATTGTTGTTTAAGCAAGTCAAATGATTAGTAGACTTTGTCTTGATCAGGACCAGACCAAGTCTAAATGATGGTGAAAGCGATTAAAGAAAGGCTCACTAAAGGCAAGAAAAGTGGCTAACAAATTCGAGTTAAGGTTGGGGTCTTAAGTTGCAAAATAAAAGAGAAAGGGTTTTGATCAATTTTAAAATTGCTTGCATTGTCTCCTCTGATTTAGACTTATGAGGTGCCTTTAATATTTTAAGGACTACATTTAATTTAAAAACTTAAAATCGATCACTTAGGCAAAGAGATAAAGTAATCATGGAAGAATAAGCCATAACTTACACAAAGTTACAAAATATCAGGCAACAGAAGAAACTAGAGAGCTTGAGACATGAGTTCTTTTTCATAGGTGCTAGAAATGCTCTCTAGGGTGCAAAGCTTAATTGTTATTTATGTGACCTAGCCTCAAGGGAGGTTGCCTACTTATTGTTTTAAAGGAATCAAGTCGAGACATAGCTCTATTCATAAGTTTCTTTTAGATTTAAAAGTCGGGATATAATGCATTTCAGAGGTTTCTACTCAAATTCATAAAACCATGACCGCGATGAGACTTGATATGTTTGCTTTTTAGAAGTTTCTTTCGGACTTGAAACTCAAGATGGTTCATTTCAAGGCTTCATCTCGGATTTGGAAACACATAGGGTTATTGTACTTTAGAGGTTTCTTTTCAGATTTAAAAACACATGATTGTGGTTAGGCCTCTGATGTGGTTGCCTACGTTTCCACTACGGCAATGAGGCCTAGACAAAGTTGTATAGGTTGTGAAATAGAGTTAGTTGCATTTCAAAAGTTTTTACCATATTTGAATCTCGAAAATGGCATAGTTTAGATGTTTCATTTAAGATTTATAAACACAAGATTATGGTTGGGCCCTTAGGCAAGGTTGCCTATGTATTGCTAAGGGAATCAAGTCCACATGTAGCTCTTCATGGATAAAGTGTTCTATATAATTTCTTCAACTGATTATGGTTTTTCAATGAATGAAACTCGTTACCATCCATGTCTATAAGTTACATTACTCCTCTGAAAAGGATTTTCTTTATGAGAAAGGGTCTAACCCATCTTGGTCTATTTATTCTATGGGTCCTTGTCAGTTTTTCTGTGTGATAGTTTCTTGCTGGCATAATAGGTTGCATTTTCCTTTACATTATACCTTATGAGTTAGGAAAGCCTTGACCGGTGAGTTGGTGACTGAGAGGTTTAGACAAAGAAGAATTTCCTAGCAATACTAGAGAGAGCACAGGAAATTATAGCTTATTATCAGATTCAAATATTTCTACCAATCTATGTTCTATTCCTTCTTTATTTTTTGAAACATTGGCTCACATATGGATATTTTCAAATGACCTAAGAAGCTTTAGATTTCTTCTTTGTTTAAAGGGTATCATTTTTAAAGGCTTTCTTGGAATTGATTTATATATCTATAAAAGTTTTCTTGGATGAATTTTCAATTTATGGATCATTTTTTGAGGATATTGTAGCAAGCCTAGAAAATGTTATGTAATGATGTGGAGAAGTCGATCTAGTCTTGAGCTATGAAAAATGCCATTACATGGTTCAAGAAGGTGATGTTTTGGGTCATAAAGTGTTGAATAAGGGCATCAAAGTCAATAAGAAAAAGGGTGAGGTCATTGAAGGCTTACCAATCCCTACGTCGATAAGGGTAGTTAAAAGTTTCCTACATCACTGTCCTTGTAGTTCCTAAGAAGGGAGGCATGATCGTTGTCAACAATAATAAGGGTGAACTTGATTCAACAAGGACAATGATGGGTTGGCATGTGTGTATTGTTTATAGATGGTTGAACAAAGATACTCAAAAGGATCATTTTCTATTGCCATTTATTGATCAAATGTTAGAGAGAGTAGCAAATCATTCTTTTCCTATTGGTTGGATGAATTTTAGGGGTGTCTTCTAGATCCTTAATTGTATATCTGATCAAGAAAAGAATAAATTTCCTTATTCATATGGAACTTATGCCTATTGAAGAATTCCATTTGGCCTATGCGATGCTTATGTAACCTTTCAACATTGCATGATGGCTTTCTCGGAATTGATTAAGAACTTTATGGAATTTTTTAAGGACGAATTTTTAAATTATGGATCATCTTTCAAGGATTTCATAGCAAGCCTAGAAAATGTTCTCCAATGATTTGAAGAAGTTGATTTCGTCTTGAACTAGGAAAAATGCCATAGCATGGTTCAAAAGAGTTTTGTTTAAGTTCATAAAGTGTTGAATAAGGGCATCGAAGCCAATAAGGCAAAGGGTGAGGTTATTGAAGGCTTACCGATCCCTACATCGGTAAGGTAATTAGACGTTTCCTAGGTCACGTCGGTTTCTACTAACGTTTCACTATTGAATTCTCAAAAATTGCATGCCTCTAACTGTGCTTCTAGGAAATAATGCCCTATTTGTTTTTATGAAGCTTGTATTAAGGCTTTTAATAGGTTAAAAAATGTACTCATTATCTCTTCTATATTATAGCAACTCGATCAGACTTTACCATACAAGGTTATGTCTGTTGCAAGTGACTATGCCATTATAGTTGTTTTTGGGCAGAGAAAGAATGGCAAATTGCATGCCATTTATTATGCAAGCAAGATCTTATACCCAGCTTAGGTGAATTATGCTACAATAGAGAACGAAATATTAGTAATATTTTATTCCATGAAGAAATTTCATTCATATTTGGTTGGATCAAAATTGATAAAAATTATGTGGTATTAAGGTACTTAATGAGTAAAAAAGATGTCAAGCCTCAATTGGTCAAGTGGATTTTTTGGTTCAAAATTTGGGCTTAGAAATACGGGATAGGAGAGGTGCAGAAAATGTATTGGCTGATCGTCTTTCCCGCATAGTCCCTGATAAGAAGGATGTCAATCTCTTGATCATTGATTCCTTTTGTGATGAGAAACTCTTTGCAAAGTTTGTTTTCAAAACCCTATGGTACTCGGATTTGACTACATATTTAGCCAATGAGATAATTCCTCATGGTTAATCTTCCCATCAAAAGAAGAAATTCTTTCATGATGTGATTTAATTGTTTTAGGATGAACATTTCATGTATAGATCTTACGTAGATGGGGTTATCAAGAGATGTATTCTAAAGAGCAAGATAACCTCCATCATTTCCCATTGTCATGATTTGACATGTGGTTGGCACGCGAGTACCACCAACATGGGTGCTAAGGTCTTATAATGCTGGTTCTACTAGCCCACTCTTTTCAACAATGTTCATGCCTTCATATAATCTTGTGATCATTATCGATGCATCGAAAACATTTCTAAGAGGAATGAGATACCCTTAATAGCATTCTGGTGGTTGAAGTCTTTGATGTCTGTGGTATGGATTCATAGGCCCTTTCCCTACCTCCTATTGGAATACCTACATCCTATTGAGTCTAGAATACATATCCAAGTGGGTTAAGGCAATCACATCACCAACCAATGATATTCGTACAGTTAATAATTTCTTCATGAAAAACATCTTCCCTAGATTTGGTATCTCTTGCTTTTTTATTAATGATGGGGGTAACACTGCTTGGAAAAGAAGTTTGTAGCCATGTTAAAGAATTATAGTGTGCATCATAGAATCAAATGTTCCTATCATCCTCTGATGAGTGTTCATGTTGAGGCGTTTAACCAAGAAATCATGGCCATTTTGTGAAATACTAAGCAAACTCTCAAAAGGACTGGGTAGTGAAGTTAGATGAGGCCCTATGGGCATAAAAAACTTCTTTTAAGACACCTATATTATTGGTCCCCTATAAGCTTATATATGAGAAGGTATGCCATTTACTGCTTAAAATTCAACATCATGCTTCATAGGCTAACAAACGCATTAACTTTGATATGTAGACAAAAATTAAAAAGAGACTTTTACAACTCTATGAGCTTGATGATTTTTGCCTTGATGTGTATGAAAGTTTAAGGATTTATAAGGAGAAGACCAAGAAGTGGCATGACAAGCATATCACGACGCGTGACTTCCAATAGGGTGAGCTGGTGTTGTTGTTCAATTCTAGGTTGAAGCTCTTCCCCTAAAAACTAATAGGGTGAGCTGGTGTTATTGCTTCCAATAGGGTGAGCTGGTGTCTAAAGAGTTTTTTTAGTATAGTTTAGTGGCGATTTAGACTAAATCCATAGACTCTTTCAAGACGAATGGTCAAAGCTTGAAGCAATAACATGCAAGAGACTCGATTAAGGGAAGGGCTAATCTTAGCCTTTCAAACCCCTCTTCCTACTGATATACATAGGAATGATGTTTGTGTGGTTAGTAAGGTCTTTAAGAAAAACACCTTTCTCAGATTTTGTATCCCTTAATTTTTTATCAATGATGTGGAAACACCTCTTAGAAAAGAAGTTTTTAACTAGGTTAAAGAAGTATAGTTTGCCTTATAGAGTCAGATGTTCCTATCATCCCTTAGACGAGTGGTCAAGTTGACGTGTCTAACTAAGAAATCAAAACCATTTTGGAAAAGACTAAGTAAACTCTTGAAAGGACTGGGTAGTGAATTTGGAAGATGCCCTATAGGCATATCAGACTACTTTTAAGACACCAATAGGAACGATCCCTTACAAGCTTATATATGTGAAGGCGTACCATTTATCACTTGAACTTTAGAATCGTGCTTTCCAGGCTATCCAATGCATCAACTTTGATATCCAAACGGCAAGTGAAAATAGACTTTTACATCTTAATGAGTTTGATGTGCTTTGCCTTGATTCATGTGAAAGTTCAAGTATCAATAAAGAGAAGAAAAAGAAGTGGCATGACAAGCATATCACAAAGCGTGACTTCTAAGAGGGTGAGTTGATGTTGTTCCCAAGAAAACTTAGATTGAGGTGGTCTAGACCATTTAAAGTCAAAAAGTTTTCTCGTGTAGTTCAGTTGAGATTTGGACTAAATCCACAGGCTCCTTCAAGATGAATGGTCATTGCTTAAAGCATTTACACGTAGGAGACCCCATTGGGGGAAGGGCTATCTTCACCTTTCAAATCCCTCTTC
Source organism: Dysphania ambrosioides (assembly GCA_026401315.1). Classification (NCBI taxonomy): domain Eukaryota; kingdom Viridiplantae; phylum Streptophyta; class Magnoliopsida; order Caryophyllales; family Amaranthaceae; genus Dysphania; species Dysphania ambrosioides. Next base: position 18,258,247 of record CM048666.1, read on the forward strand.
TAACTTATCTACATAAGAGGTTAATCTCACAACCTTATGTACAAAGATTTGATGGGAGGTAACCCGTTTTTCAATTTTACTTTATAGTCCTTTGCAAAACAAAAAAAAACCGAGAAAAAAATAAAAGACAAAGTCAAATCTCGCTAATACCTGTGCATCCTTACTGCTTTGTAGGCCTTTGGTTGATGCAAATGGTATAATGTGGATTCAAGAGTGGACAATAGAAGAAACAAAAAGGAAGTGAAGAAGGAAGGTCTATAGCAAGGCATGTCCACGCCCATCAGAGTCATGTCCATGTTGTCACAGAGAAGCAGAGAACTAAGATCCTGTATGGCATATCCATGGCCCATAGAGTCACATTTATGCCCCCATTCCAAACATGGATATAATGCAAATCTTTTTCTAGAATCTATGTGGCACATCCGTGCCCCACAAAGGCACTCCCTTGTGTGGGTCGAGACAACCTTATTTAAGGCACAATTTTGGTCATGCTCTTCATTTCCTTCCCACTCCTTAATTATGCTCTCTTTGTCATCAAAGAACTCCCTCAGGTTTCCCTCACTACACTCTCATCAACCCCTCATAAATCCCTCATCCATCCCATCAATCACCCTCTCACTCGCAAAATCATTGCCAACCCAATCCAAAACTCACCGTATTTATATCTCTTTCACTAAAACCCTATTTAACCAATGTGATTTGGGGCATCTTAAGTGATTTGCATACAAGAGAAGCTTCAAGCACATACTAGGTAGTTAGAGGAGCAGGTGTTATTGGTTTTTACCCGTAATAATCTTTATATATTATTTCATATTCTAATTTCCTTGCTAATTCAACTATTTTCTTATTTAGTTTTAAGTTTCATTTTGATTCTTGTACTAATCTTATTAAAATTGTTATTTTTGGTGGAGTTTATCTTTGTGTTGGTGATTTGTGGAAATCTAATGTTCTTGGGTAAGGTAAAACCCTTATGCTTTTAAGGTTTAAGGGTGTTTATAGTCCTTCTATTTTCAAAGTTCAAAGTGCAATTTTTATTTATAACCCTCATTTTAAAAATATGTCTAAATCTAACCTCCGTTCAGAACAATTTAGAAAAATAACCTCCCATTTAAAACCGTTGTCACTGTCAGCGGTTTCAATCTGAGTCAGCAAAGCCCTATTTACCCAGTCAGCATAAAACCGCTGTCAGTGACAGCGGTTTTATGCTGACATTAAAATCGCTGTCAGTGACAGCGGTTTATCATTGACCAAGTCACCAACGTAGGAATTCTGGTTTGGGCTTAAAACCGCTGTCAGTGACAGCGGTTTTAAAATTGCCTAATTACGCAAAATATTTCACCCATCTAATTTCTATTTTAAACCTGTTTTAAAACATTATGATAACATCCAACAACCATCTAATTCATCATTTTCGAACACAAGTTCGATACAATTTGAACACATGTTCGTGTCAATTCCGCAGCGTTTCTCGTATCTCGAACAAAAATCTTCAAAAGTACAATAAAGATTGATATAAATGAAACTAAAATGAAACATAATAAATTACAATGATCGTAGTTATATATATATATATATAATACAGTTTGAAATATATTTACATTAATTCCAGTAACATAAAAAATTCTAGAAACTAGGCCAGTCCTCCTCATCAACAGTGTCTAATCGAGGAAAAGTGGAACTCTGGCTCTGTTGTGAGAGTAGCCCACTCGCTGGGTATCGGAATGGATATGGAGGAGAGGTATACTATGACGACTCACCCTGGGTGGACCCGAATGCACCTTGAGTCCTCTCGAAGGTCAAGATCTCAGGGGCCTCATGGGTTTGGGAAGAGGAAGGCATACCCAATGTGACTTGTGTGTTGTCTATATTCCCGAACTCATGATGCACTCGCAGTAATCCTCCCTGACCAGCTAGCTCCAGACCTCCTACGCACATCTGCTTCACTCCAGCTGTGATAGTAGGACCAGGCAAATTTTGGTTATCGTGATAGTAGTCATGAATAACCAACAGTTGCTGAGTCTGCAAAGGAGAAAACAGTTAGAATCAGATAAATAAATTAAAGAAATCAACTTGCAAATAATGAAGTCAACATACCATGACGTGTAGAGGTATCCCTGACGGATGAAAATGTTGCGGTGGTGGAACGAATGACGGACTAATGAAGAGGCGTGTAATGCTACCATACCATATCATATATGGATCGTAATAGTCCATAGGTCCCTGGATGGGATGTCCTCGTACAATGGATTGGTTTCTGTTGTTCCAAGCCCCAATCCACTCAGCATGCAAAGCCCCCCAATCCGTCGTGGACCTCCCTCGACGATCAATTTCGTGCAAACGAGGGTAGGTTGGAGCTGCTACGGGGATGTATTGTCGTAACCCGTACTGTCGCATAACTCGGTCGGGTAGATGCATCTCCACTATAAAGTAGCAGATCAACGGAGTGAAAGAACGCCACTCATCTTTGTCAACGACATTGGGATATGGGTCCCAAACCATCTAGTCATTTAAGTCACAAATAATTTGATTAGTGGAAAATAGATAACGTACAGCTCAATGGAAAAAAAACTGTTTTTAAACATTCACCTGATCATCTGTCATCCTATCGAGTGCATCTCTGTAAGAGTTCACACCAGTGGCCAAATGGACACGGGTGAATCTATGTCTAAGCCACCTCGTACCATGCGGCTGTTCGTCTGTGGGCTGTGGGGGGTTATAGTAGATGTCCACGGTGAGGCATCATGAATTCGATAGGTGATTGTGGTTTTGCCCAGGGACGTTTCTCAAATCGTCCTCCATTATTTTGTGGGAATAACTTTGCCCATTGGCGCTCCTTAATGCAAATGTTCCTCATAGACCAAGATATTGAATTGTGGGACATCATAAAGAAAGGTTTGAAGGTGCCCATGAAGAATGATGATAGTGGCATTCAAATCCCCAAGGAAGATGGTGACTTCACTCAAACTGACTTGGAGAGCATTGCAAAAAACTATCGTGCCATGAATCTGCTCTATTGCGGACTAGATGCAAATGAGTTCAACAGAGTCTCCTCTTGTAGAAGTGCAAAGGAAATATGGGACAAGCTAGTGGTTACATACGAAGGCACTAGCCAAGTGAAGGAAACGAAGATAAGCATTTTTCTCCGACAATATAAATTGTTCAAAATGACGAGTAATGAAAACGTGAAGGAGATGTTCACTAGATTTACTCAAATAGTGAATAATCTAGATTCACTTGGTAAAACATTTACAAATGAAGAAAAGGTCAGAAAAATCCTTCGATGTCTTCCCAAAGCAAAGTGGGGTCCTAAAGTGACGGCAATAGAAGAAGCACAAGACTTGCGAATTCTGCCGTTGGATGATCTTCTTGGAAAATTAATCACCCACGAAATGTCCCTAAATGAAGAAGATGGAGAGATAGCTTCATCAACAAAGAATCTAGCACTTAAGGCTAAGAAAGAAGAAACCCCCAATGAAGATGGCAAAAGTGATGATGATGAGGATGATGAAGATCCTTTTGCGCTTATTGCTCAAAGTTTAGCAAAAATATTAAAGATGAAGAAGCAATTTCCAAGAGGAAGAGACAACTATCGTCCAAATAAATATAAAGGTAAGTCATCTAACTCAATGAATAAAGTTAATACACTAACTTGTTATGAGTGTGGTAAAACAGACCATCTTGTTAAAGAATGCCCTTAACGAAAGAAAAAGGCCTATCCTAAGAGGGACTTTAAGAAGAAGAGCGCCAAATGGACACGACGACTAGGAATAGCAGGTCGACAAAATACCATGTGCTCCCATGCCCAAATCTACAAAGACATGAAATGGTTAGTAATCAAATACATACTATGAGTTAGCGTGATATGTAAAGCGTGTTATTTGTTAGCGTACCTAAAGTATCACCAACGGGCCTGCGACATCGGTAGGAACAACATCACCCCTAACAGTCACTGCGCGACAGAGGTTCCTGTATAAACATGCCAACGCTGCACTACCCCAACTGTACGAACCAATATCACTCCAGCTATGGTCGAGTAGTGGCAAATAGATGAGGCTGATGTCGTTACCAGACTTGTCAGGAAACAAAAATAGAGATATGATCAGCAAGCACTAAACCCTGGCGTATCTCTCGACCTCAGCGTCGTCAGCATCGTCAGCTGGAAGCAATCCAAACGTATCTCTCAACCAGCTAGTCCTCACTATACTAATGGGCCCCTGACGTGGCGGGTCCACCCCGAACATCCTCTGAAACATCCCACGTGCCTCGACAGGGATGGAAGGACCAATAACTGCATGGCCCGATATGGGCAGATGTGTCAGTACGGCCACGTCTCGTAATATGACAGTGGCCTCTCCGACCGGTAGGTGAAACGAGTGGGTCTCTGGCCGCCATCGCTCTAGTAGTGTCGTAATGAGGCCACGATCTAATATAAGATATCCAAGTCTATGCATGACGTACAATCCGGCAAGTCTGAGGTAGTGGAGGACTCTATTGTCAACAGCCCACTCTAAAGTGCTCCCAGGATGCCGGGTGACTAAGTGCTCGGCCGGGTCAACTTCTCCATTCCACAATGGAATGGATCTATGGCGAGGTCCTAACCATAGAACTGATGGATCTCTCGGTCCTAATATCCCATCCTAGCCATATTTAAAAGCTATCTCCACCTCCAAATGAAATAGATTATTTCATATGTCTATAATGCAATCAATCCACATCTAAACCTAATAACAACATCAGATATTAATTCAACCCAAATAATCTAAATATACTACATAACATACAAATAAAAACCTACAAATAACAATATCCAATCCAATTCAATCAATCTAAACCTAATAACAACATCCAATCTAATCCAATCCAAATATTTCTTTTACTCCAAATACACCTAATATCACAACATTCAATCCACATCTAAACCTAATAACAATATCACATATTAATTCAACCCAAATAATCTAAATATACTACATAACATACAAATAACAACCTACAAATAACAATATCCAATCCAATCCAATTCAATCAATCTAAACCTAATAACACCATCCAATCTAATCCAATACAAATATTTCTTTTACTCCAAATACACCTAATATCACAACATTCAATCTACATCTAAACCAATACACAACATTCAATTCATAACTATACCTAATATCACAATTAAAATCATCACAATTAAAATTATCACAATTAACAACATTCAATTCACAACATCACCTAATATCAAAAACTACACCTACTATCACAATTAAATCCAAATAATAATTTTAATCCAAATACTACAATCAATCTAAACATTCAATCTATATCCTAACCACAACAATCAATCCATACCTAGTATTATACCATGATAATATAAAATTTAAGATAAAATTTGAAAAAAAAACATACCAATACCAGGATGAGGCGCGCCGGCGGAGTGGAGGAGCACGGGGGTCACGCCGGAAAATGTTCGGCACGCCGGAGGAGGTTCGAGACGATGGAGGAGGCAAGGCGAAGGAAGGGCGTCGAAGTTTTGGTGAAATGGAAATGGGGCGAGCACGGGGAAGAAGGGAAGCTGGGGATTTAAACCCAGGTCCCGAAAAACCGCTGTCACTGACAGCGGTTTTTACTTTTCTGCAGTATAAGAACCGCTGTCAGTGACAGCGGTTTTTACTTTTCTGCCATGCCACTGAAGAACCGCTGTCATCGACAGCGGTTTTATGCTGACTGGGTATACGGCTGAATGCTGACTGGATATAAAACCGCTGTCACTGACAGCGGTTCTTATTGGGAGGTTATTTTTCTAAATACTTTTGACCGGAGGTTAAGTTCCAAAATATTTGTTAAATATAGGTTAGAAATAAAAATTAGCTCATGTCCAAAAGGAACGCCTAGTAAAACACCTCCCCCTTTGAACCCCTGCCCCTCCGCATCCCTTACAACCACCACCTATTTATACCTATGACATAGATTTTGGCAATAATTGGCAGTATTAACTAATTTCTTGAGTATTAGCAAAAGTCCCGTTGTCCCCACTCATTTCTTTGACCTTAATGCTACTAAGGCTTTGGGCATTGATTTCCCTATCTATGAACTTTTTTTTGAACCAGGTGTGGGAGAAATTTATAGCTGTCAACTAAAAATTATTTCAGTGTCACCTATGAGACTTTTTTAACTTTCTATATCCGTAAGCTAAATCATTATACGCGTTAGAGGATAGACATTTGATCATCATTGTCGCCTAGGTTAATGAAGCTTTAGGTTTCCCATTAGACTTCCAAAGTATGAGGATAACATTGTTTAAAGGGGCCGTACGAGTTTAAATATTAAGATGGAACAAGAAAGTTTTAGTTCTTAATGCAAATATAAAGAATCACACTCTAAATTTAGTCGGTTTAGCAAGTTAAGGATTATACATATATATCTAGATTAGGTGATAACTTTGTTAAAGTCCACAAGATTAAAGGTCTATATGGCCGGTTGTCCAATTTATCTTGTTAATCATGATAGCACTTCAATAAGTCTTGAGTTAGTGGAAAAAAAATTATTATGGTCATATATAATTATGTCATAGAAAAATTCTTGAAATCAAAGTGTGAAAATTGAAATAAAGCATTAAAGACCAATTCATGGTATTTAAAGTGCAAAAATACCGACCTTAGAATGTGATTTTGATCTTTTGCTAATAAAATTTGAGGGTACTTATAGGCATAAAAAGGTCAATATTTGAGCGTTAAACGCTAAGTTCAAATATCAGACACTAAGTTCATGCGTCAAACGCCCGAGATGTGCATCGGATGCCCAAAAGAGCAACTTTTGCTTGGGTCCATGAGTTTAAATAACCGCAGCATTTAGGTTCATGTGCTTCGAAATATATTTAATTGCAACAATTGAGACAAAGCAATTGAAGTGTTTTCTACTAGTGATTTATGCATAGAAGTTTGATTAAAAAAAAATCATTTTTCTAGATCTTGATTTCTCGTGCAAGTGTGAGAATCATTGAGTGTTCCATTGCCTATCAACTCATGGGAAATTAAAGGGTGTTCTTGGTGCCTTATTTGTATTAGGTAGTGAAATTTGTATCCTAATACACATAAGGATCCAAAGGATTCAATTACTTGGTGAAATCTATAAGGTAATTGTGTTCTTTAATCTATGTTAATTTCTTGTTAGTTCTTGCTTGAGTTTTGGGTAGGAAAGTTATTTTTGAATAGTGTTTGATAGCTATGTGGTCTTGGTCTTGTGAATTGCATTTTTCCTTATGTTTTGTTGAAGAATTCGTGAACCTTAAGTAGATGAAAACTTTGGTAATGCTTAGGGGTTTTTTTAGAAATTGCATGGAGTTGATACTAGAGTTTTGCATGGAAGTTCTGTGCATCATTTAAATCCACGTGTTCTCGCATGGGAACCTAAGTCATTTTAAACGTCCGTTGCTGTTGTTAATTTGGGGTGTGAAAAATTAAGTCAATTGGATTGAAAAGTTGCTAGGTCATTTGCATTTGGTGCGCTTGTGTTCATTTGAGAAGCGTTAGCATTGCTTGGTTATGGCCTGAGCTAGGGCATGAACTAGGGTTCCAAATTTGATCCTTAAACATCCAAATTGTATAAATATTCACCGAAAACATTTATACAAGATACATACTATTAGTCCTAACTCTTTAATACATGAAGTCTTAAAACATACATCCATACATCTGTCATAATTTTAATGATACATTAAACTGAGATACTTCTCATGTAATAAATAATGTAAACTTCTGACAAATTTAATTTATCAAGTGCTTGACACATTTCTTGTCTTTTTTTTTTTGGACATCAAGAAGTAATTCCAATTAATCAAGTCCAAAATGTTGTTTCCTTAGTCCCAAGATGAACTTAGAAACCTTGTGCAGATCAGGAACAGATTTCTTCACGGATTCTCTTTGTTCACATCGTTTGGCCCATGCAATAATCTTGGGACACACTACCTCAATACTAAATTTCCCACAGCTTTCATATGTATGAAACCAGCTATAAAATGGAATAAGAGCAATGTCCACAAAACCAAAGTTTTGACCTCCAAAGTAACATTTGTCTCCTAGTTCTTCTTCAAGAAGCTTTAGACTTTCAATGAACTCTGTTTTAGCTATCTCTCTTTCTGTGTTATCCTTTGTTCTCCATAACTTGTAACTCGCCGGATAAAACTGTTTGAGTAACATGAGAATAATAAGGTGGACGGGGCAACAAAACATGCGGTCAATGTAATTAATTATGTTAAAATTATTCAGTTAAATCTTATATCCAACAATTAATTACAATAATTAAAATAAAATAATTAATCACGATAATTAAAATAAAATAATTAATCACGATAATTAAAATAAAATAATTAATCACGATAATTAAAATAAAATAATTAATAATTACGTTAATTACAATTAATTAGGTGTTACATGAGATTAATAATTTCTAATTATAAATTAATTAAATTATATTTGAAAAGATAAAATAAGATGGTAGAAGTATCGAGGATAAATTTTTTTTATTTGGTTTATTATTAAGAGTGAAATTGGTAAATAATTTATGAGAGAATGAATAATATTGATCCAAAACTATTTTTTTATTTACCAACAATGGTGCTCTAAGGAATAATAACACATTAAGACTATTACAGTAGTACCCATTTGGCAGAAGTCATCAAGATCTAATCATTGGAAAACCATAACACAAAATAAAGAGCTAATTCAAACATTAGTTTTAATATCAATAGCAAACCAACATCCATTTTGAAAAAGGCCTCAAGAAGACAAGAACACAATTAGTAAACGTAAAGACTTAAATGTGTGGTGAGATTATCAATAACAATTACCCCTAATCTCTTTAAAAAAAAAAAAAAAAAAAAAAAAAAAAAAAAAAGCATGACCTTATATGAAATTTTCTTTAGAAATTAATAAATAAATTACCCCCATTTTACCATTAGTAAAGAATAATAACACATCAACACTATTATAGTAGTATAGTAGTACCCATTTGGCAGAACTCATCAGATCTAATCATTAGAAAACCATTACACAAATCAAAGAGCTACTTCGAACACACCAAGATCTGTTTGGAAACAGGCCTCCAGAAGACAGGAACACAATTCGAAACACTAATTTCATAAACGTAAAGACTTAAATGTGCAGTGCAACCAGGATTAATGATAAGGTCATTACCTTCTTATCAACAAAATCAGCCCAAAATCTTGATTGAGATTTCAGGTAAGGATCAGAGGGCAACAGAGTAACACCACCCTTCCACACTTCATCTATGTACTCTACAATCATCAAGGACTCACAAACCGGGTTTCCGTTGTGGATTAGAACCGGTATTTTTTTATGAACCGGGTTCATATCCAGCAATAGTTGGCTCTTTTGGTCGGCCAGCAGATCCTCCACTCTGCAATCATAAGTGATGTTTTTCTCAGCTAACGCTATTTTGGGCCTCATACAATACATACTAGCCCAGAAATCTAATAAAATCGGCTGCTCATCGGCCATTTTACTTTTCGACTTCAGTTGATTATTCTAATGGGAAGTTTTTTTTTGAGTGAGACTGTGAGGGGAGTGTGGCCTCATTAGTCTGACATACGGTTTATATAGAACGGATAAGTCAGAGTTTATTAGCAAGTTGATTGAAGAATTTTTTTTTTTTTTGACATATGGTTGATTGAATAAATTGACTCCAACGGGTTTATCTAACTTATAATAAACGCAACACTTAAATCAATATATTTGGTAATACTTTTTATTTTATACTACGAAAAATATACATACACAAGTTTACATAGAACTAATTAAGAAGTGTTAACTTCATCTCATTACTCAATATCACTTATAAATTGAGTGAGAAATGTTAGCTTGATATCAACACTCAATGTAAGTTCTAAAATGAGTAACACTTCGTAGATGGTTATGAAGTTTATGGAAAAAAGGGTTTGTAGATTTAAACTAATTTAAGAAAAAAAAATTTGTTTTTTTTAAAAAAATAATTAGATTTTTTTGGCTGAATTAAAATTTTATTAACTTATCTAAAATTTTAGAAAATACCAAAAAAGTATTAGCAATGAAATATATATGGTGTTTATGGAACACATAAAGAGATAGTGACCTCCACCAAAAAGTATTTTGAAAAATAACCATTTGGGCCTCGAGTGTAAACCGCTGTCACTGACAGCGGTTTTAAGTCAATGGATTAAGATATTTCTATTTTGTGGGCATTGCTAAAATTGTTGTCAAGGATAACAGTTTTATCCCAACTCAAAATTGTTGTACATGACAGCAGTTTTAACATTACCCATAACCCAAAAACAGGTTTCTAATCTGAAAATCCGAAATTAAAATCATAATTTTATCTTAGATAAAACAACTGTCAAAGACAACAGTTTTAACTTGAGTGAAATCGCTGTCCTTGACGGCAATTTTATCCTGAAATAAAATTTTGTTTTTAACTATCCATAAAATAATTTAAAATTGCTATCACTGACACCGATTTACACTCGAAATTAGCCAAAATGTGATTGAATGTTACTTTTGAATTTTTTTTTAACAAAAGTTAAAAAAAATTGTGTCGGCTTATCTTTACTTCCACAAGGCTACAATCCCAAACACGAAAATAAATCTACGTGCAACGGAAGCAGTGACGTCACATTTCAACCACTAACCACTAATGGACTAATAAAAATCTAATTTAATCACAAAGAATAGGGTGTCAAATCGGGTTGTCGGTACAAGTTCAGTTTGATACTAATGGGTTCGATACTGTCGGTTTGGGTTGAAACGGGTTGTTTATTATTTTCGGATTGGTTCCATTCGGTTTAATAATCTGATCGTGGTCAATCGGTTATTTACTTAATCAGTTTGGTTCGGGTTCAGGCTCAGGTTCGATCCGGGCTAAGACGATTTATTTCGGATTTGGCTCGACTTTGGGCCGAGTCCAATTTAAACGGGTTAAGACAGTTTATTCGGGCCAGTTCGAGACAATTTGGTCCGATTCGTGATTATTTTACAATTATGTTGTAAATTGTATTTTACAAATTAGCTTAAATTCATGATTATTTAGTGTCTATTATGCACTTGACAATTCTTTGACTATAAACAGTATTCTTAAGATCATGATTTTATTTTGATATGACGGGCTTGGCAAGATCTGATCCAATCGTAGAATCACGCGATCCTACATTTGTTATTTCAATATAACGTATTTACACTTATAACTCTCAACCTTTATCAACAATATTCCAATTTTTTATTATTTTGAAGAAAAAAGAACAATTTATAAAACTATAATTGGTTAAAAAATCATAATCAACAACTTATTGTAAACCAATATAAATAAAGTATAAAGGTATGAATTTGTTATTTTGATAAAAATATCAATCATCATATCCAAAAATCATAATTTTATTCAAGATCATTAAAACTACGGGTGTGCAAAATAACCATAATCGTTAACTATGTATAATCGGTACTTATGAACAATTATTTTACCGAACCGTTAAGATTTAAGGGTTACAGTTACAGTAATAAAAATTTTGTAACAGTTAACCGATATTATTATTTTAAAAAAATAAACCTAAACGATTAAAACATGAATGAATGTCACAAGTTTTTATTTATGCATGATCAAACCTTGTGTTAATATATGTTATTACTATTTTAAAAGATCCAAATGTGCTAAAGAATCATACAAGTAGTTTCAAAATATCAGGTGTACAAGTGCATAAACATGGAATGAAACGGTTAGCGGTTAACCGTTAACCTTATCGTTAAACACCGATTAACCGTTTATCGGTTACCATTACTTAAAGGTACGGTTACGGTTATTCTTTTCCAATAACCGTTACAGCGGTTAACCGTACCGTTAAGTCAACTGTTCCGTTAATACTTAACGGTACGATTAACCATTTAAAAACACCCCTAGTTAAAACCAAGTAATGATGCTCCAATAACATTTTAATCAAGTATGAAGCCCTAAAAATCAACTAGTGTACCAAACATTTCAAATTAAATAATAAGAATTAACTAACTATAGATTTATAAGTGATATATAATTGACTAAGATTTTGCATCTTAGAATTTAAATGATTTAATCAACGACATTATTAGATTTGAGCATTTTTAGTGTTTTTGTGTCTGAAAAGATAAACTAGATGTCAATTAATGACGAATGAAAAATCCATTTTATTAGATAGTTTTTAAACTTCCTTAGCAATTTTGCACAATTAACAATTTTTTAATTTTCACAAATTAGTTTAAATAAAATAATTCTAAATTCATAATTAAATTTTTATGTGCTTATCATTAATTTTATAGAAATATCTTATTTTTTTTATTAGAATGTAACATACATATTTTAATATTTCACATATATTGAAACATACGGACACACTTAGAGGTGTTCATAAATGGTCAACAGAACCGTTAAGGGTTAACGGTGCGGTTAGCCGTTATAATAGTTTTTGGAAAAGGCTAATCATAACCGTAGTGTTAAGTAACGTAAACAATAAACAGTTAATCAGTATTTAACGGTACATTTTGAAATGCATAAATTGTTTAAGTGTAAGAAAGTTTTTTGGGATGATAATTTGAAATGCAATAGAAACTTTTTAACTTTGTAATTCTAGTCTTAGAGGCAACTTTCTAGCCTAATCATAGTTAATATTCTTAATATTTTAATATTAATGGTTAATAGGTATAAATAATTGATGCTTCTAAGTTGGAATTTTGCGAAATATTAAGTCGTTTGTTAAGAATCATAATAATTTGCCAAAAATGTGTTTTGAGTATGATAACTCAACTATTGGGTTTCCAAGAAATTAATTTTGAACATGTCGTCTTAAATTGGTTTAAAGGTTTCTATCAATTATGCTTTATCTGTTTCTTATATTAGTCACTAACAAATTAATTTTGAACATGTCATCTTAAATCGGGTTCAAGTTATTACGAATCAGTTTACTATCGGGTTGGGTTGTTAATAGGTCGAGTCATTTCGAAATTGGGTTATATTCGGGTTGGAGCCGGTTGGGTTTGGGTTGTATTTCTGGTTAAATCGATTTTCGGGTTGGATTTGAGCCGGGTTGGTACGTGTTACGGGTTACACCTTTCGGGTTGTAAACTAGTTCGGGTTAAAACGGATCAGACCGGTACAGTCAAGTTCTTGGTTCGGATTGAAAATTGACTGTCCTAACAAAGAGTCAAAGAAGTACGAAAAAGCCATCACATAAAAACTAACCCAATTACAACGAACACGAAGTATCACTGAAATTGATTTACCTCACAATATTACATCAAAAAATAAAAACACTATGATTACCGTTCTATACATTAATTTTATTATACCAAAATCCGTATAGACTGCACTTAAATTTGGTAGCTGGCCTTAACAAGTCACCCAAACACAAACATCCAAAAAATAAAAATAATAGAAAAAGAAAATAACATAAAATCCAGCTACAAAAGAAATAAGCAACAAATAAAGCCAACATACAATAAAAGAGACGATACAACGGACACAAAACAATTTAAGGAACTAAATGCCTAATCTTCTTTTTCTGCAAACATCGACCATAAGCGAGGACTAGAATCTGTTTCACCATAAAACCAACGACTTCCTACTTCGTACAATTCGAACTATGAAATAGTTTTTGGTTCCGCTCCTTTCATATGACATATAATATACTCCCTTCGTTTCTTTTTATTTTGTCCCATATTCCTTATTGAAAAACTTCGTAATTTTCTCACTTTGAATCTATTATATTTTAGACAAATATTTGTGACTATTTTTATCCTCATAAATTTATTATTTTATTCTCATCTACCTAAATTACTTCACCACTCATATACTTTAATTTCCTTCATTTTACTCACTTTGTTTTTTCCAATGTTCTTTTCTTTCTCTTTAATAATTTTTTTTATTTTAACTTATAAAACCATGATAATTAAGAAGAATATCTTTATTTAATTATTTATTTTTTATAAAAAATACAAAAGTTAATGCTCTCATAAATTTATTTTGGTTTCCCCTCTTATTACAAATGAAAAGGAAAAAAGAAACGAATGGAGTAATCGCCAAAGTCTCGAAACCGTGCGATAAGCTTGGTGAAAATCAACATTAGTGTTAAAGTGAGTATATACGTTGTATTTCACTAAGCCAATCGCCGAGAATATGATCAATAACCAAGCCACGTCAACACCTGACAACAAATGGTCTTTGAAAAATGACGAGAGAATTAAAGATGTGATTTTGTTTCATCTTCTCCGCTTCAAAAAATACACAACTGATCACGAGCTAAAATGACGTATAATAGTGATTTATTCTTCAATTATTGAAATTTGACGTATAATAGTGATTTATTCTTCAATTGAAATTCAAAATATAGTCTAACTGTAGGGGCTTTTTTTGCAAGTGCAAAAGGTCTGAAATCCAATTAGGTTTTAAGTGGGTAATTGGATGAGTAAATTGCTCTAAAGAGCTTGGTTTTTGCAACCTAATATCCCTTTTTTGGTGAAAAAAAGAGGGACGATCTCTCCCCCACTAGTGCCTTACAAGTTTGCGCATCAATAAGGATCGACTATACGACTTTTAGAGACATCAAATGGGTCAGAAGTCGCCACCAGACATTGAATGGGCTCTTTGGAAACCCTGGGGCTGGAATCCTCAAATGACTCACGTAAGTGGTTTATGAACCATGAGAAGGTTTGGGAATGAGCGACTTATTTCAATTCGAGAATATGTGCAAAACAAATGGCTAGAGATGGAAGAACAAATCAGATTTAGTTCCTAAACAAACATGCACATACAAAAGACAACACACTCTAATTTAGTGGTTTGAGCAATTTAAGATTTATGCACATAATCTAAATTAGGTGATCACTTGTATTAATGTCTATAGTTTTGGAATCTTATGGCCGGTTGTCCAAGATTATCTTATTAGGCGTGATTACAAACAATAGGTCTTGTTTTTAAGCATAATATAAAGGGTTGAGATGCAATTACAAAGTAAGAATTATGTAATGAAATACACATAATTGAAAAGAGGCAAAGAGACAAGAGACTTAGGGTTAGAAACGAAGCAAAGTAAGAATTATGTGTAAATAGTTGGAGAGGATTGCTTGATCGAAAGAAGAAATGAGTCTAGAGAGACTATTCCTCATGATTATACTCCAACTTGAAGAAATGGGTCTAGTTCAAATGGCAACTATGATTTATTCATAAAACATCATTGACATAAAGAATGTAAATAGAAATCAAAGTAAGAATTATGAAATCTAAAGCAAGAAATGAGCTTTAAGGTAAACTCCTAAACATATAATCAAGGATGATTCATATCTAGGGTTTGCTCATGAAAAAAATGGGTGTCAAATAGGACAAGTCTAGCTAGGTTGGAGATGTCCACGCCTAGGCATCATAGATTAATTTTAAAAGAGGCTAAGGAGACATAACTTGTAATGAATGAAAGATGCAAGGGTGAGGGAATTGGCTTGAATGATTGAAAGGAGGTCACTCTATGAAGATGGTTTTCTTGATTGCGATGCTCAAAGTTAGAATCTTGAGGCTTGACCTAGTGAAGAAGGAGTTTCTCCTTTTTCTTCCCATCATAGGTAAGATATGACATTGAAATGAAATGTGTGAGTTGATCAAAAGAGGACATCAAAGGTAAGGCCTCTTTGCTAGATCAAAGCTCATCAAAGTTGCAAAATTGAAATATGAGTGGGATTTGCACCTCACACTATCATTACAAAATAAGCCTAATCAAGAGACCTTGAGTGGATGGAAACCACTAGATCCAAATATTAGGAGGTGAAAGAAGTAAAAGTAGACAATGCAAATGTAGAAAGGAGTAGGTTGAGAGGGGTCCTTAGTGTTTACCGTTGAGGATAGCTCCTTTGCTTGAGTCTTTGTTGAGTTCTTGAAGAATATATGATTTCTCCTTGTGTAAAGGCTTGAGGATTTCTTTGAGAGGTAGTAATTGTGTTTGCTTAAGGTTGCTTTGTGTTTGTTTTTGGCTTGAGTGAGAATTTCAACAGAGTATTAGTGTTTTTGGCAAGAATTACCAACCTTTTGGTTCTGGCAAATGAGGGGTTATTTATAGGAAAAAAAAACCTGGCTATTGAGTGTTGGACTCCAAAACCACGCGTCAAGCACTAGGCTTGGGCCTCAGGTGCTGCACAGAGAATCTTTTGCTCCATGGCTCAGAAGCTTGAAGCAAGCCAGGAGCTCTTTTGGAGTAGGGCACAAGACTTAGGCATCTAGCGCAGGGTTAGATGTTGAGCGCTCAGACTAGAGGCATGTAAGGTTTTGTTACGGTTCATGCACTAGAAGCAAAGCATGAGTCGAGCGCAAGCTTTGGGCATTGTGCTCTAGCTTCTAGCGTCTAGTGCCTGATGTGCATTGGGCACTAGAACCTTGCGCTTGGTGCCTTATCTTGGTGCTTAACGCTTGAAGCTAAGGAAGATTTTGCTTACGTGCTTGGCCCCGAGCTTCAAGCATAAACCAAAACTGCTCTAAGCTCTAGGTTTTGATTTTGGTTGTTTGATGGGTTTTAAGTCATGTGTTTGGGCCAATTTTGTGTTTAGGCTCGGGTTTCTGTTTAGGCCTTTTTGGGATTTAGCTTTTGAGGTATTTTTGAGATCACACGCACTCAACTCGACCCAAGCAAAGTCCTACCTACAAGGGTTGGTTCTTCATATGACCGCTACACGGGGAGACACGATTTCGTGTCTACATTAACATTTATTTTCCCTAAATACTCTCATTGTGAGGAGCAAGGAGCTTCTTCCTCTTTTATTTTGTAAATTAAGTTTGGAAATATCTTCCTTACTTGAGCTCACTTTGGTCTTAATAAATGAATTAAAGTTTGTAAAATTGTAAATTAAATGAAATCATAAACGTTTAGCGGTAATGAACTTTCCTTTAAGAAAAGTGGTTACAAAATCTTCAACATGTGGCCAAATGCCTTCAATAAAGATTAAAAGAAACAAAAGTCTAAAGTTTAAGAGACAAGGAAAGTTCTTTAGCCTCATTTTCTTGTTTACAAATTCTTGAACTCACCAAAATAAAACCAAAGTGTTTGGCCCCTTTTCATGCCTATGGTGAGTCTTTCTTTAGCTAGCATCATATGCTTCCTTGATGAATAATGTAGATCCCAAGAAATGACATTTAAGAATACCAAGCCTTTTGGATACCCATCACAAATCTCACCTTTATCCAATTCCTTGTTTAAGAGCTCACGAAATACATTCTTAGAATGTAACTTATTCCCTTTGAAATTGAAAACATCCTTTATACAAATTGACTAAGAACTCTATTCGTGTATGATTGTACAATCTTCACAGATTCTAAATCATCCTTAAATGCCATTTTCTTAATTTAAAAACCTAAAACTTTGGCTTCCAACACATCAATAAGAAAGTATATTTTTGACAAAATATTCGCCACAACATTAGATTTTCCATTCTTAACCCATGCATTGGACATCTTTCTTTATACCAACTCAAATTTATTTTAAGTTTGAGAACTCTATTGAAAACCTTGTTTCTTTTATTTTCTTTTCTTTTCACCACTTTTCTAACCTAAAACTTCCTCACTTCCTTCCTTCTCAAACCATCACTTTTTCTGACCATTTTTCCACCCAAAACTTACTAGTCTACTTTCCCACCAATTCTTCACCCATATCCCCTTTATTTTTAACCCTAAAAGCCTATGCCACTTTTCACTTCTAAGCCAAAACACATGATTTCACAACCGAAAGCCTATTTCTAGATTTTGAAGATCCATTTGAGAACATGTAATTTCTAGTGCTCCTTACTAGATTTTAAATCATTTAGTGCACTAGGTAGGGGTGTGAGTATCCTATTTCCTTATCATGAAGGAGTTTGAGATAATTTCCATAATTTGTGAAATTATGGAAAACAAAGAACTTAGATTAGGGAGATCCATGATTAGTTAGTGAGGTTTTTGAGATAGTGGAGGTGCAACTCAATTTGACTATCAATAAGGCTTGCAAACTGGATGTTAAATTTGACAATCAAAGGAAGAAGAAGAAGACTACTACTTATTTTGATGAGGCTTGGAAATTCAAGAAACATACTTTTCCCTACAAAGAAAATCCTTCCACCTAAAACCTAAACACTACTAGCACCACAAAACGTCCCTTAACCCTTTTGACCCCTCAAAGAAAGAAAAAGGTAAGAACATTACCAAAGATGTTGATTTGAGTGAGAATTTTTATTTTAAGTGTCACAAAAGAGGATACTTATAAATAGGATAACCCTAATGTTGTGCTTTGGCTATGCGTGAATTGAAAATATTGATTACTTAACCTTTTCCCCTTAAGGAAGAGGAGGAAGTTGTTATTCCTATGGAGTCTTTTAGTTCTCATGATAAACAAGAAAATTAAAATGTAGAAGACTGTTTCTCTAAAATGAGCAGTTTAGTGCTTTGAAAGGTTCCTTTAGAATTTCATAATTCCAATTGGGAACAAGAGGATGAGCAAAATGATGAGTGTTTCTCTAAGAAGAAATGCTTGGTTCTTAGAAGCGTCCTTCAAATGAAAGATGAGGAAGAAGAAGAATTTATTCAAAGGAAATTTATTTTGCTTACCGAATGCAGCATAGAGAATGAAGTTAACATGGAATTAATTAGTCTTAATAATAAACTTGATTTAAAGGTTAATAGGAATTCTACCCCTTGTTAAGGGATAGAGGTAGATCCTAGTAAAGTGGAGACCATTTCATTGTGGCCACTTCCTTAAGATTTTAATGAAGAAATTTTGGATATCTTAAAATCATGCACGAATGGAGTTCCTGGTCTATTTGGTGTAAACAAGTTTTTCATTCCTTAAAGTTGATAGGAGAAGAAGAATTTCTCAGCATTTGAGTATCCTAAAGACTTTGGATATTATTCAAAGGCATTTCTATGCGTCTAAGTTAGTGGTTGGCGGTTGTAATTTATCTCCTCTCATAGAAGAAGTGGAGTTGAGGACAACTTTTTTAAAGAACGGGTGGATGATGTAAGACATAAAAATCCTAGTTCTCATCTAGGGTTGATTAATGGGTCTAGTGGAATTAATTGGACTCATAAGCTCTATCCAAGAATGATGACTAATCCAAGATTAATGCCTTGTGCCTTCTTTTGCCTCCTCAAATTCCCATGGAAGAGTTTGAAAAAAACACAAAATTTGCCAAAATAGAACTAAGAAGGCGCTCAGTTCAAGGGCAAGCTCCTGCTCATAAAAGAAATTCAAGATTTTTAGTGAACTGAGTGGCCGCTTAGTTCAGTCATGCGCGCCCGCTCAACTTTCATAGTGCCTGCTTTTCAACCGCTTGCTACCCACTCATTAAGTTCTGTTTGTCAATTTCCTTTGAGCTGAGTGGCCACTTGAGATTCTTTTGAATGGTCACTCAGTTCTTTTTCTCCTTAGAGGCCTCTTGGTTTAATTCTTAAACGATCTCTTAGCTTCTCTACTTGACTTTTCTACTATGCATCTCTATTTCTTGGTTCTCATGCTTACTAGATACTTGCATCAAGCCAAGAAAACATGCTTAAAAGTAGAAAAGATACAGGAAAATTAAGAAAAATAGGACAAAAACACGAAGAATGCTCCTAAGCCTAGATCATGCACAAAGTGATGCAAAATGGAAAAAATGAGACAAACTTAGGCCAAAAAGAATAAGAAACTCTGCTAGGAAGATACAAATGAGTGACATAAATGTTTCTCATTAGCTATCTTATGGCTCATTTCTTGCTTTAGATTTCATAAGTTATACTTTGATTTCTATTTTTCATATTTGAGTTTATCACGTTGAAAGGAAAAATCATAAGTGTCATATGAACTAGACTCATCTTGAAGTTAGAGTTCATAATGGGGAAAAGTCTCTTTTGGCTTCCTTCTTCATTTGATCATTCAAACTCTCCAACTCATCATGAAACTCATCATGCATTAATTAATCTAACCTATTGACTCTTATACCTTGTTACTTATTGTGGTTGTTGTAATTTTGTTGCATAATTCTTATTGTGTATTGAGATTGCATGATCACCTTTATTTTTCCATTAATGAAGATCTATTGAATGCAAATCACATCTAATAACATAAACAATGGACAATTAGATATAGGTATCCATTAATATCAAGGACAATTAACAAAGTGATCACCTAATCTAGACTTTTGTGCATTAATCTTAACTTGCCTAATCGACTTAATCTAGAGTGTGTTTACCACTTTTTTATACATGTTTTCCAAGGACTAAATATGGTTTGTTCTTCATCTCAATGCTAATAGTTTTCACACATTCATAAATTAGAATAACTTGCTTATTACCGAACTTTCTCATGGTTCAAAGACCACTTACACGAGTCATATTGGTATTCAAACCCAAGGGTGACCAAACAACCCATAAATGTTGGTGGCGACTCCTTGAACCATTCGATTTTACAAAGTCATGTAGTCAATCCTTATTGACGTGCAAATATAGTGGGGCACTAGTGTGGAGTATCCCTTTCTTTCTCTTTAGTAAAAAAGGAAGGTTGAGTTATGAAAAATCGAGTTCTCTAGTAGTGATTCACTCATTGAATCAACCACCCAAAAAGTAGTTAATTTATAAACCCTTAAACTTATTGTAAGCCCCTAAAAAATTAGTGACTCTACTGTGTAATTTGTATGCCTAAAGCATAGCATACTTTGCTACACATGCGAATGAGCAACCAAATAAATTTAGTTTGTGTGCTTGTAATTAGTTTGAGATTGTGTTAGGCATACTTGTTGATGAGTGACATTTATTTCACTCATTTTTTTCCTTCCTAGTGGAGTTTTTTCATACTATTTTGGCCCAAGTTTTTCCCATTTGGTACTATTTACATCATTTTATGCATGATTTGTACTTAGAAGAATTTTGTCATATACTGTTTCCCTTTATTTCCCGTGTCTTTTCTACTTTTATACGTGCTTTTGTTGGCTTGATGCAAGTATCTGGTTGGCATGAGCATGATAAATAAGGAATGGAAATATTAAGTAGAAAAGCCAAGATTAGAACCCAAGAGATTGCTTGAGAAAAGAGGCAAGAGGCCTCTTAAGGTCTGAAGAACTAAGCGAGCGCTTAGAAGGATTCTAAGCGGCTGCTCATTTCAATGAAGATTAGAGATAAAAACTTTTGAGAGGGCACTGAGAGGATGCTCGGAAGGAAAATTTTCCTTTTCAGCGGGCGCTTAGATTATAACTGAGCAGCCTCTCAGTTTATTCTAGGGTTTGAAATCCTTCTGAGCATGCGGTTTCAATTTCAGCTAAGTGGCCGCTCAATTCAATCTGTAGCCTCAATACAAAAGATCTTTAGCAGACTACTTGATTTCAAGAGTTGCGGGCGCTCATAAGTTGTACTAAGCTCTTGTTTAAACTAATTTAAGGTAATTTCATGTTAAACTCAAACTCTTCTATGGGGGATATATAAGGGACAGTAAGAGGCAACACATCATTCATTCATTAACACATATTATTCTTAGTTTAGCTTAAGGAGAGTAGATAACATAGTTTAGGGTTTTACTTTTACATCACAAAATTTCTTAGATTAGTTAAAGGATTATTCTTGGATTTTGCTGTTATGAACGTATTTGCATCAAAGCTTGATGGGCATCAGTTTTATCTATGAAATTCAGTATTTTCTTTCCTTTTTCTCACTTTAAGGAAAGAATGTTTTCCATCAAAAAGACATTATGAACTTATTCCTAGATCTAACGGCCCTTTGAGAATCTTAGAGAAAACCAACAACGCTTATAAGATAGAACATCCAAGAGATTATGGAGTATCTTCTACCTTTAATATTGCTAATCTTAGTCATTTCTATGAAGCTCATGAGAATTTACCAAGTTTGAGGGAAAACTTTTTTTAAGAAGGGGAAGATGTTGGGGATCAAGGAGCTATGCTATTACATATTACAAAAGATCCCTTAATTATCAAAGATGTAGCCTAGTAAGTTGCAAACATGGTAGAAAGTTGAAGGTTCAATGGGCACTCAAGAGGGGGGGGGGGGGGGGGGGGGGGTGAATTGAGTGTTAAGTAATCGTTGGCAATTTTTGCTTCTTTTCGGATTATGTGTAAGGAACCAGTTGTGCTGGTTCCCTTATGCAGCGGAATAAAACAAGGCAATAAAGAACACCACAGACTTAACGAGGTTCAGCCAACTCTGGCCTACGTCCTCCTATCCTAAGTACTTTATTAATCTACTCCGAAAAATAAAGATACAATTCACTCTCCTGTTTCCCTACTCCGGGAACCAGTAACCCCACACTCGACTCCGAATGTGCTTTGAACTTACCCTCGTAAGTTCCTAGTGTGTTTGAACTCACAAACACTCACCAAGTCTTCAACCCCTTTGTCAAAGACTGAATACAAGATCAAGAACTCTCTAATAATTTAACTCTCAAAAGTCAAATAGAGAAAAACATTAAAACACTATTATGCTCTTGTGTATCACTCAATAATTGAATTAGTGCTTTTAGCTCTCAAGGATCAAACTCTGTTAAAATTGCGTAAGAGCTATATTTTGATTATTCAGATCAAGACGTATTTATAGGTTAGTCGGCTAAACCCTCAAATCATACGTATAAGATATACATGCGATTCTCAAATCATGCGTATAAGATATACATACGATTTTAGGATAAGTATTTATCCTAAATGATTTGATCAAAAGATAAGATCATCTTAGGATAAGATACTTCCCGGTTTTTAGCTAACCAAAACATCATCTTATCTTTTAGCTACTTAAATATATCTTAAAACCATAAATTTCGGAAAATATCCTTTTTTGTAAAATCTTTGTAAAAACCGCAGCTTGAATAATCTGTTCAGTTAACCTGGTTCCCTGACCTGGTTCCCTGAACTGAATATGTTATGAAATTTGTTCCAAACCTTGTACCAAATTTCATAACGATATTTAATATACTAAAAGCACTTTATATACTCAATTATATAAGTTGTACTACGGAGCATTTACATGAAGATCCTAAATAACTCTTCGAGTGTAGTCTTTCTTCATGCATTCGCTAAGTCTTGAAAGCTTCCATGAATGAACTCAATTGTTGACCAAGGACCTTCCTTTAAGTTGATCAAAAGTCCTTTCAAGCTTCCAAACTTAGAAATCAACTTAGATGCATAACTCATTTATCATCTAGTTGTTCCCTGTATAAAGACAAGTTAGTTCAACGGATATCTCACATAAGTAATAACTTATCTAGGGAAACAGTGTTCTATATTAGCTGGTTCCCCAACTGTATTGAACACTTTCAAAGACCTGTTTCCCTTAGCTGTTTGTCATCATTCAAAACTATCAATCAGAACCTAAGGGACTCAACAAATTCCCCCTTTTTGATGATGACAAACACTTGAAGTTTCTGCACCTGTGAACATACTCAAAAACAAATAGTCAAAAACTTCAAGAAATCAGAACTCAATGGAACAAGTCAGTTAAGCCAACTGGTTCCCTAAACAGAAACAGAAAATAAAATAAAGTAGTAACAAACTCAACCACAACCTTAATCTAAACTAGTAAAGACTCTAAGCTTCAACTTCAACTATTTTCCCCCTTTTGGCATCATTAAAAAGATATGCAAAAGTAGCAACTTATGCATAAAGTAACGTGCTAAACCATCCATTGGCATCAACCATTATACAAATAAAGTGCTGCAAAAGAAGGTCAGAATAGTCAAAGTTAAGTCATGCCATCAACAGAGATCATAGTTTAGTACAGACCAACAAAAGTGAACGATAAAGCCCAAATCCATATCAAAACAAGTTCATGGATTGGGAGGAATAAAAACAGTCCAACAAAATCAGTTATTCAGAAAGTTATGATAAAGGTAGGCTAAATGAAAAAGAGGACAGATTCAATCATCATCATCATTTTCATCATCTCCTTCCTCTTCTTCAGTGGCAGCCTCCTCAGCTGTTTCTTCCTGGTTCTCCTCCTCTTCACTGTCATCTTCCTGCTGATCTTCTTGCTGGTCCTCCTCAATTTGTTTCTTCTCAGTTCCAGAACTTCCAGCAATCTGTTTCTCTAACTTGATCATCCTCATAATAAATGAAGTGGATAGACCTTCAACCAAGTTCACTAACTTGCTGAGCTGATCCCCTACAACATTTATCTTCTCTTCCTGACTCTCCAGTCTCTTAAGGATAACCTGCTGACCAGCTGGTTCCTCTACCTTCTGTTTCTTCTTGACCGGCTTAGGAGTCTCTACTGGTTCCTCCTCCCTAAACTTCAATACCCCAGCACTTATGATCAACCCCTTTTGTTTCAGAATGCCTTTGGTAAACACCATTGCAGGAGCAGTTGATCCACTAAGAGAAACATTATTCTCTTTAAGAAGCTTAGTTATGTAGGACCCATAAGGAAGAGAGTGGTGGGATGAATTATAGCAATTCATCATATGGTTTATCATTAGAGAAGGAAGATTTATCTTGATCCTTTTCATCAGCAAATATATAAGCACCATTTCCATGATGCGCACAAAACCCCTACCTTGTGCTCGAGGGATAATCATCTTGTTGCACACGGAATGAAGGACCAGCATCACTAGTTCCTTCAAGCCACCAGTTTTAAACGTTCCAGCTTTCTTTGGAACTTTCCCTCCAAACACAAAATCATGCACTTCATCTGGACTGACCCCTATAAGTGTGGGCCATCCATCTCCAGAATACTCCTCAAAGCCATCTCTGGGTATATTCAACAACCCAGCCAAGCTTGCAACAGACACATTTACTTCAACATTATTCACACTTGAGCTTAACGATCTATCCAGCATTTGTTTTAAATTAACATAAAACTTTCTAACACCATCAATATTAGCATCACAGACATCAAACAAAGGCATCCAACCCTGAAATTCTAACAGCTCTTTCACATCACTTAAAGCAACTTCATCAAAATACCCAACTTCTGTTTTATACCCAGATACCACAACCCTAGAACTTAAATCAGTCATACCAACAGATGGAGATTCTACTGACATACCTCTTGCAGACTTCCGTGCTGTTCTCTTTCGCTTGGAACCAGCAGAGTCCATTGATTGTTCCTCTATTACTACTTCGCTAACCCTTTTCAGGGATGACCTGGTCACTCTGCTGCAAACCAAGGGTTCTGTAGTCCACTTACTATGCCCAATGATCTGTAGATCATCCTCCTCACTACGAACTTCCTCCTTTTCTCCTTCTCCAACAGTGTTGAAGAGTTCTTCAGTGTTTTTAGGCTGTTCCCCCTGAGATGAGACAGGTTCCTTGATGATGGAATCATCAGCCTCAGGGGTCTTGGGTAAAGGAGCATTTTTGGGAGGTGGAGGTGAGGGAGATTTAGAAGATGGGGATAGAGTTGGTGATGGGTTCTTTGTGGTGGTAGGAGGTGAGTTGCTCGATGAAGTTGGAGCAGGGTTTGCTTCATTGATGGAAGTCTCCTTCAATTGAGTTGACTCACTTGCTTGAGTCTTCTCCTTTCTTTTCTTAGCTGGAGCCCTGGTTGATTTCCTACCCATTGTTGCTAGTGAGCTTCACAGATTTGAGTGAGATAGGAGCGAGTGAACAGTGATCAGGGCACCACTTTTGAACGAGAGAGAGAGATGAGTAGAGTGATGATGTGATGTGAGACTGTATCAAGGTGTAATGTGTATTTATATCAATTGCTCAAATATAGGATTTCCAATAACTAGCCGGTTGAAAGTCAAAGTAAATGAGAGAAGGAATTTTAGAAATTGAAAATTTCAAAATTGTAGTTATCTTTTTACAAAAGATTCAACCGTCTATAAATTAGGCAATTAGATATATTTGCCTCTTTGTAGGATAGGAATAACTGAAATAAGATAATTCTTTCCAAAAAGAAATTATCTTATAGTAATCTTCCGAAAATAAGATATTTTCGGATGACATATCAGAGCTGAACTGCTGTTTCCTCTTGCTGGTACCTGTACTGAACCAGTCATTCTATTTTCAGCATGTTTCACAATGACTTCTCCTGTTTCTAAGAAACAACAATCCTCTTGAGGTTATTTACACAATATTTGCAAGTAAGCAGCATAGTTATATACATAATCGATACAAAAGCATACTTATTTTAACCAATCATTGAAGGAAATAATTGAAGCCATCGCCTAAAGCCTGACTAGACCTAAAAGGACTCTTAACCTACAAAAAGACTCTCTACATAAAGGCTTTGTGAAGATATCAGCTATTTGATCTTCACTTTTACAGAACAACATCTCCACCAATCCTTTTTCCACATTGTCTCTTAGAAAATGGTGTCTTATCTCAATGTGTTTGGTCTTGGAGTGTTGCACGGGGTTCTTTGAAATATTGATTGCACTAGTGTTATCACAAAAGATAGGAACACTTTTATAAATAACACCAAAATCTTTCAGCTGGTTCCTTATCCACAGTAGCTGGGAACAACATGAAGCTGCAGCTATATATTCTGACTCTGCTGTGGATAGGGCCACTGAATTTTGCTTCTTAGAACCCCATGATATAAGACAAGAGCCAAGAAAGTGTGCCATACCTGATGTGCTCTTTCTATCAACTAGGAAACCAGCATAATCTGCATCTGTATATCCAATGAGATCGATGGTACTGCCTTTGGGGTACCACAAAAACAGATCTGCTATTCCCACAAGATACCTGAGTATCCTTCTAACAGCCTTCAAATGAGACTCCTTTGGATTGCTTTGAAACCTAGCACACAAACCAACAGAAAACACAATGTCAGGTCTACTAGCTGTTAGGTAGAGTAGAGAACCAATCATTCCTCTATAAAGCGTAGCTTCAACATCTTTTCCTTTAGGATCAGCATCCAACTTTGTGGATGTGGGAACAGGTGTATCATAAGCTTTGCTGTTCTCCATGCCAAACTTTTTCAGCAGCTCTTTTAAGTACTTTTGTTGATGGATCATTATACCATCATTTGTTTGCTTAATCTGCAGACCTAGGAAGAATCCTAGTTCTCCCATCATACTCATTTCAAATTCACTCTGCATAAGATTTGCAAATTCATCACACAAGGTTTGATTAGTAGCACCGAATAAGATGTCATCAACATAGATTTGTACTACAATCAAGTGTTTCCCCCTGGTTCTTATGAACAAGGTCTTGTCTATTGTTCCTCTCTTGTAGTCATTAGCCATTAAGAAATTGGACAGTCTTTCATACCAAGCCCTTGGAGCTTGTTTTAAGCCATATAATGCTTTATCTAATTTATATACATGTTGGGGAAACATTGCATCTTCAAAACCAGGTGGCTGCTCCACATATATTTCTTCCTTCAAATAGCCATTAAGGAAGGCAGTCTTTACATCCATCTGAAACAGCTTAAAATTCATGTGAGCAGCATAAGCAATTAAAATCCTAATAGCCTCTAGTCTAGCTACTGGTGCAAACGTCTCATCATAGTCAATTCCTTCTTGTTGATTGTACCCTTGCACCACTAGCCTTGCTTTGTTTCTGACTATAGTACCGAGGTCATCTAACTTGTTTCTAAAGACCCATCTAGTACCAATGACTGATCTTTCCTTTGGACGGGGAACCAGGTGCCAGACCTGGTTTTTCTAAAATTGATTTAATTCATCTTGCATAGCTAGTATCCAATCAGGATCAGTCAATGCCATTTTATAGTCAGTAGGCTCTATGTTAGACAGGAAAGAGTAGAAAGCACAGAAATTTTGAAAAACACTTCTTCTCGTTTGAATCCCCTTATTTATATCACTAATTATTTGATCAGTGGGATGAGAGGCCTTATATCTAAAACTTTTGACATTAATACTGTTTTGTGCTTCCTCATTAAGTTGGGAACTAGCATGTTCATGAATCTCTTCTCTTTCTGAAGAACCAGGAGAATTTACATTCATGCTGTTTCCTCTATCATTACTTACCTCAGGTTCAGGGGTAATACCTTCTTCTGTTCCCCCTGAGTTCATTACCTGTCTATTGTGTGTGGAACCATCAGGATTTGGTTCCCCTTCAGAATCCTCATTTTCTCCATTTTCTTCTCTAGGCACTTCATTATTATTATCTGGTGGAGTATCTGGTATGCCTAGTTCTGCTTGCACTTCTTCTGAGGGACCAGTATAATGGTTCCCCGTGAAATCCATCAAACCAATCACTTCATCAGGTTGTACCTGTGCAATCTCAGAAGACATGTTAAATTCATCAAAAATGACATGGACACTCTCCTCAACACAGAGAGTCCTCTTATTGAAGACTCTATATGCTTTGCTGCGAGAAGAATATCCAAGAAGGATTCCCTCATCACTTCTGGGATCAAATTTATCAAGCTGGTCCTTCCCATTATTATGCACATAACATTTACATCCAAAGACACGAAAGTATGTGATGTTGGGCTTTCGACCTTTAAGAAGTTCATAGGGAGTCTTATTTAACTTTGGTCTAATGAGACCTCTATTCAGTATATAGCAAGCAGTGTCAATAGCTTCACCCCAAAAACTCTTTGGGAGACCACTCTCAATGAGCATCGTCCTCGCCATCTCCTCAAGAGTTCTGTTCTTCCTTTCTACAACACCATTTTGTTGAGGTGTTCTAGGGGCTGAGAAGTTGTGATTAACTCCATGTTCCCTACAATAATCAATAAAGTTAGCATTGTCAAATTCAGTACCATGGTCTGATCTTATCGAGACCAGCTTCTAGGTGAGCTGGTTCTCCACTTGTTTCACCAATGTTACCCATTCTTCAAACGTTTCATCCTTTGTGTGTAACATCATTACCCAAGTGTACCTGGAATAGTCATCAACCATAACACAGATATATCTGTGACTTCTTCGACTTTGTACTCTTATGGGACCACACAAGTCAATGTGTACAAGTTCGAAGGGTCTGCTAGTACTTAAAACAGTTTTAGGCTTAAAGGAGATTTTGACCTGTTTCCCCCTTACACATTCAGAACAAACTTTATCAACTTCATACTTAATGTTAGGAAGACCTATCACTAAGTCACGTGCTTTAAGCTTGTTTAGAAGTGTTAGGCTAGCATGTCCAAACCTCTTATGCCAAATCCATTGATTATTTTCAGAAACAACTCTTAAACAGATGGACTTGTCTTGAGGGATCTTATCTAGGAAGGTGATGTATACATCATGCTTCCTAGTTCCCTCACATACCAGTTCTCCTGTTTGTGAGTTAACTATGTGACATAGGTTGGCTTGAAACTCAACTCTATTTCCTTTGTCACATAATTGAGAAATACTCAAGAGATTATGTTGCAAGCCTTCAACATAATAAACATCATCTATTGTATTGGAAAGTGTCTTACCAACCTTACCTAAACCAGTGATGGTTCCCTTGCTGTTATCCCCAAAAGTGACACTTCCTCCATCAAAGGCCACTAGTGAAAGGAATTGATCTTTATCCCCGGACATGTGTCTTGAGCAACCACGGTCCAAATACCAATAGGTATCTCCCTTCACTCTAGCCTGTAAGATTGAATCAAACATTAGTTTTAGGAACCCAAGCATACTTGGGTCCCTTTTCAACAACATTAACATCATGTTTATCCTTTCTTCTCCATACATAAATTTGACTCTTGCTGTTCTTATTAGCACTATTCTTCTTAGCTGGACATTCATGTATCTTATGTCCATTCTTACCACAATGAAAACACACGTGCATTTCTTTAGTCATGACATACTTACCTCGCTGATATTCTGTGATCCAGGTGGTTTCTCTGGGAGACCAGTTAGTCCTGGTTCTCTGTCTAGTATAACCAAGACCAAATTTTCCTTTGTTTCCTCCTGATGAGGTCAGAAGGTTCAAGGTATTTTGCGCGTTCAGTAGCTTATCCAAATGTCTATGACTGTCATGCAATTCCCTTTCTTTTGTTTCAAGTGTTTTAACTAACAGCTCGTTTTTGTCTTTCAGAAACTCAAAGTTACTTTCTAAAGTTGCAAGTTGTAAGTTAAGATCTAAAATCATAGGGTCATTAGACATGTCAATAACTACTGATTGCTTTTTATTTTTTAGTTGATTAAGTTCAGCATGTAATTTACAGATAGTGCTTTCATATTCATTTATCATACTGCTGACTTCAACGCTGGTTCCAGTGGAAAAACTAAGGGACTGAGCAGCTTTAAGTGAAGCGATTTCTCTGTAAGAATTTTCTATGTTGAGGGTCAATGCTTTAAAAGCTTTCAGCAGAGATGTTCTATTACAAGAATTTGCTTTACTTATGACTGTAGAGAAATCAGGGATTTTACTAGTAGTTGATAAGTCTCTGGGGAACCAGGAGATCAGATCTTCTTCACCATCACTTGGATAGTCTAGTTCAGAAGATCTAGCCATTTCTAGTTCTACCTTACACTTGTCTAATTCAATTTCTAGTTCAGCATTTTGATTTTTCAAGTTATGGCAAACCATTTCTAGGTGATCACAACTAGCAATAGCAATTTCACATTCATTTCGTTTTTCTTTTAGTTCTCTTTTGCCAGTTATATAAGTTTCACCTAATTTATAACATTCATCTAATAAAGAATCTATGCAAGCAAGCATATTTTCTCTATCATATTCATGCATATCTACTCTAATTTGTTCAAGGTTTACCTTATGTCTTTGTAGTACATCCTTCTTAGCCATTAAGCATTTCTTGAATGTACTGGTTCCCCCTCTGGTTCCCTGACCAGTGCTGTTCTCCTTGATGTTTGTGAAAGCGGTTAGACAAACCTCAGAATCAGTTGTATTTTCTTCTTCATCAGATCCTGAGTCAGATTCTCCCCACATGGATGCTATCATGGCATTCTTGAAAGCTCTCTTATCTCCAGATTGAGATTGTTTGTCTTTCCATTTTGGACAATCACGAATGATGTGTCCTTTCTCACCACACTTGAAGCAACCTGAAGATGAGTTAGATTTTTTAGTGTTTTTGAAATTCCTACCTTTGAAATTCCTCTTTTGATCACGAAGAGATCTTTCAAATCTTTTTGCAATCAGGCTGATCTCATCTTCTTCTTCCTCTACTGTTCCCTTTAGTGCCATGCCTCTGGCTGGTTCCTTCTCAAACTTAGAGTCAATCAGCATCTCATGAGTCATAAGGGAACCAATCAGCTGTTCCAAGGACAGGGTGGATAGATCCTTTGCTTCGTACACTGCTGTTACCTTAGCTGTCCATGTATCTGTTAAGCTACGCAAAATTTTTCTCACAAGATCCTCATCAGAAAACATTTTACCAAGTGATCTAAGATCATTAACAATAGTCATAAACCTACAAAAGCAATCATTGATTTTTTCATTTTTATTCATGGCAAACAATTCGTATTTAGACATGATTAAATCAATTTTAGATCTTTTTACCTCACTGGTTCCCTCAAACGCAAGTTCAAGGGTGTCCCATATCTCCTTAGCACTACTGCAACCAGAGATCCGATTTGTTTCATTCTCACCTATTGCTTGTTGTAGGATTGACATTGCCTTAGCATTTTTCTCCAGCAACTTGTAATCAGCAGTGACCAATTCGCCATCCTTTTTGGGAACCTGTTTCCCATCAGCTTCTGTCTTGAGAATGATATTTGGACCATTTTTAACTACAAGCCAGCATTCATAATCAATACCCATGATCACATTCTGGATCCTATTCTTCCACCAGGCATAATTATTTCCATTAAACTTTGGTGTCTTGTTGTCATGACCGATTGCACTTAATTCTTGAGTACTCATTCTTAACTCCTCTAGATCTAGATGTTACTCTTTCGAGAAGCTTAGGCTCTGATACCAATTGAAGGTTCAATGGGCACTCATGAGGGGGGGGGGGGGGTGAATTGAGTGTTAAGTAATCGTTGGCAATTTTTGCTTCTTTTCGGATTATGTGTAAGGAACCAGTTGTGCTGGTTCCCTTATGCAGCGGAATAAAACAAGGCAATAAAGAACACCACAGACTTAACGAGGTTCAGCCAACTCTGGCCTACGTCCTCCTATCCTAAGTACTTTATTAATCTACTCCGAAAAATAAAGATATAATTCACTCTCCTGTTTCCCTACTCCGGGAACCAGTAACCCCACACTCGACTCCGAATGTGCTTTGAACTTACCCTCGTAAGTTCCTAGTGTGTTTGAACTCACAAACACTCACCAAGTCTTCAACCCCTTTGTCAAAGACTGAATACAAGATCAAGAACTCTCTAATAATTTAACTCTCAAAAGTCAAATAGAGAAAAACATTAAAACACTATTATGCTCTTGTGTATCACTCAATAATTGAATTAGTGCTTTTAGCTCTCAAGGATCAAACTCTGTTAAAATTGCGTAAGAGCTATATTTTGATTATTCAGATCAAGACGTATTTATAGGTTAGTCGGCTAAACCCTCAAATCATACGTATAAGATATACATGCGATTCTCAAATCATGCGTATAAGATATACATACGATTTTAGGATAAGTATTTATCCTAAATGATTTGATCAAAAGATAAGATCATCTTAGGATAAGATACTTCCCGGTTTTTAGCTAACCAAAACATCATCTTATCTTTTAGCTGCTTAAATATATCTTAAAACCATAAATTTCGGAAAATATCCTTTTTTGTAAAATCTTTGTAAAAACCGCAGCTTGAATAATCTGTTCAGTTAACCTGGTTCCCTGACCTGGTTCCCTGAACTGAATATGTTATGAAATTTGTTCCAAACCTTGTACCAAATTTCATAACGATATTTAATATACTAAAAGCACTTTATATACTCAATTATATAAGTTGTACTACGGAGCATTTACATGAAGATCCTAAATAACTCTTCGAGTGTAGTCTTTCTTCATGCATTCGCTAAGTCTTGAAAGCTTCCATGAATGAACTCAATTGTTGACCAAGGACCTTCCTTTAAGTTGATCAAAAGTCCTTTCAAGCTTCCAAACTTAGAAATCAACTTAGATGCATAACTCATTTATCATCTAGTTGTTCCCTGTATAAAGACAAGTTAGTTCAACGGATATCTCACATAAGTAATAACTTATCTAGGGAAACAGTGTTCTATATTAGCTGGTTCCCCAACTGTATTGAACACTTTCAAAGACCTGTTTCCCTTAGCTGTTTGTCATCATTCAAAACTATCAATCAGAACCTAAGGGACTCAACAAAAGTCAATAAGAGAAGCATACTTATTTTAATATGGTATTCTAAGGTGTTGACTTTCATTGATTTTCCTAAAATGGAAACTTTTCAAATTGTGAAACTTTCTACTTTGGGATTATGGTAGTAGGAACTTGCTTAATATGGAAGTATGGATTAAATAAAACATTTTGAACCAATAAAGGTTTAAAATTTTAGTGTAGGGATTGAATTTGACTTCATTAAAGTTGCTCTAAAGTTGGTCAAAGCTAGGTCAACATGGGAGTCAAAGTTTGACTAAAGGAGTTGGTCCATATTTGTGTACTCTTAGATGGCGGGGAAATTAAAGAGTTTTGCTGATTTGTAATGACTTGATAAGTTGGTATAATAAGAAGACTTAAAGAGTTTGATGGAAGACTATAAGATAGACATGCTTATCAAGGGATAAGAGAGCCATTTGGTTTAACTTTTTCAAGGATAAAGCATATAGAGTTTTAGCTAACTAAGAAGTCTTATCTTTTGAGTCTTTTCAATTGTAATGTAATTATATCGAGCCAATCATAGGAATTTCACATTTCTACGCATTATTCTCTTAGGAAGTTGATTCTTTAGTGTTTCTAGTTAAGTTTATCTTAGGGATTGTTAGCCAAAGTCCGATTTTATCTTCATTCCTAGGGGTTCACATATATTAGAGTTGTTATTTCATAAACTACTTGCTATTCACGTGTTTTGATAGAGTTTTGGTGTTTTTAAACTTCTTGTAAACCCTAGGAAGCTCCTAATATATAAAGAAGTCAAATGACATTTTATGAAATCAGATTTTGATGAATTAAACCCTTTGTCATTCGTGGCTTTTTTAATTCTCTAAGGTTTTGGATTAAAGTTTAGTGTGTTCATCCTTTACTAACCTATTTCACTCGTTGATGAAATTGGGGGTGTCATGAGGAAGCTTTTTGGATTCTTTGGTGGTGAATCTGTATTTAAACAATCATTAGAGTCATTCAATGACTTTACCTATTTGTTCTTTAATTCACTTGACTTTACCTAGTTGTACTTTCATTCACTCGACTTTACCTATTTGTATCTAAACAATCCTTTGCTAGGTTTTTCGTGAGTTATGAAATAACAAATAAGTAAAAGTCGTTAAATGACTCTAAGGATTGTTTGGATACAAATTCACCACCAAAGAATCCGAAAAGCTAACACCACCAATTTCATCAACGAGTGAACTAAGTTTGCAAAGGATGAACACACTAAACTTTAATCCAAAAGCTTAGAGAATT
The DNA here is from genome assembly GCA_026401315.1 of Dysphania ambrosioides. Classification (NCBI taxonomy): domain Eukaryota; kingdom Viridiplantae; phylum Streptophyta; class Magnoliopsida; order Caryophyllales; family Amaranthaceae; genus Dysphania; species Dysphania ambrosioides. Next base: position 18,292,610 of record CM048666.1, read on the forward strand.
AAGAAAGTCTGTTAGGACAAAGGGTTTAATTCATCAAAATCTGATCGCATTCAATTCCATTTGACTCCTTTATATAGTAGGAGCTCCCTAGGGTTTACAAGAAGTTTAAAAATACCAAAACCCTATCTAATACGTGAATAGCAAGTAGTTTATGGAATGACAACTCTAATATACGTGAACACCTAGGAATAAAAATAAAATCTGACTTTGGCTTAACTAGAAACATTAAGAACCAACTACCTAAGAGAACAATGCATAGAAATATAAAATTCCTATGATTGGCTAGATATAGTTACATTATAAATAAAACGACTAAAAAGATAAGACTTTTCAACTAGTTAAAACTCTATCAGCTTTATCCTTGAAGAAGTTGAACCAAATAGCTCTCTTATCCCTTGATATGCGTGTCTATCTTCAAGTCTTCTTATAATATCCAACTTATCAAGTCATTACAAATTAGCAAAATTCTTCAATTCACATGCCATCTATGAATACTAGAACATGGACCAACTCCTCAAACTTTGACTCCCACATTGACCTAACTTTGACCAACATTAGAATAAATTTGACCAAGCCCGAATTTAAGCCCTACTCCTTAAGTTTGAACCTTTATCGGTTCAAAATTTTTTATTTAATCCCAACTTCCATATTAAGAAAGGTCCTACAATCACTTTCCCAAAGTAGAAAGCTTCCCAAATTGGGAATTTTCCATTTTAGGAAAGTCAATGAAAGTCAATGCCTCAAAAGACCATACTAAAATAAGCATGTTTCTCCTATTTACAACATATTGAGCTATATCTTTGATAATTAAGGAATCTTTTGTAATCTATAATTGCATAGCTCTTTGATCCCCAACATTCTTCCCTTCTTTAGAAAAGTTTGCCCTCAAATTTGGCAAACCCTCATGAGCTTCATAGAAAGTTCTACCTTATAAGCATTATTGTCGATCTTCTCCAAGATTCTTAATGGACTGTCAAATACAGGACTAAGTTTGGAACATCTTTTTGATGGAAAACTTTCTTTCCTTAGATGGATCGATTCATAATCACCCTCTTTAAATCTTGAATCCCTCTTCTTTCTATCAATTTGTGCCTTGACCTATTCATTCATCTTCTTAATCTTAGAATGAACTAGCACATGCATCTTCTTGATCTCTTTAGTTCTCTCCTCTACCTCTTGGAAAAGTTATCCATTATTGCAAATGGCGCTAAATCAACAAGCATATAAGGATTGAAACTATAGACTAATTCAAAGGGAATAAGACCAATTGTCTTGTTTGAAACCCTACTGTATGCAAACTCTGTATGGGGTAGTACCTCTTCCCATTATCTAATGTTCTTAGTGATCAACGATTGTAAAAGTGATCCTAAGGTGCAATTAGTCACTTCAGTTTGCCCATCATTTTGAGGATGACTAGACGTACTAAATTTTAACTTTGTACCCATCTTCTTCCATAGCGTTAGCAGAAATGGCTGAGAAACTTTGAATCACAATCACCCACCATAGACTTAAGGATCCCATGAAGACGAACCACCTCTTTAAAGTAAAGATTAGCAACTTGACCTACATCATAAGTAGTGTGACATGGAATGAAATGCGCTATTTTTGAGAATCTGTCCATAACCACCATGACTAAGTCTTTGTTGCACTAAGTTTGAGGTAGTTTAGTTATGAAGTCTAGGCTGATATCTTCCCACAGAGCTTATGGCACGGGTAGAGACACATGGAGTCCTTGGGGAAGAGAGTGACTTTTATCCTTTTGACATGTGGGACACCTTTTGACCATGAACTCCACATCACGTGCCATTTTTGGCCAAAACAAATGTTCAGTTAGAAAGGCTTTGGTCTTCTCAATACCAAAGTGTCCAGCCATGCCTCCTTCATGAACTTCCTTAATAAAGAACTCTCTTAAATTGTGTTTGGGGATACATACTTGGATTCCTCTGAATAGAAACCCTTTAAATAGATAGCATTCCCCCATTGCTTTCTTTGAGTATTTATCATAGAGTTCTCCAAAGTCAGCATCTCCCTTATAGAATTCCTTCAACATCTTAAGGCCAACAATGTTAGTTTGTAAAAAATTCAAAAGGAGATACCTTCTTAAAAGTGTATCTTCTCCCTTATTCACTTTTCTTGACTTGTGCTTTATCATGAAGTGGAAAGATTGAAGGAACTCAACCTAGTATGCATGTCAAGGTTGTTACTTTTGTTGGCTTTACAAAGACTTTAAGGCCTCATGATCAGAATAAAGGATGAACTCTTTTGGGACCAGATAGTGGTGCCAAAAATTAATTGCACGTACTAATGTATAGAACTCCTTGTCATAGGTAGAGTACTTGCGCTTGGCTTCATTGAGCTTTTCACTGGCTAAGGGCCTTCCATTATGAGATAATACTGTGCCAATACCGACCCCTGATGCATCACATTCTACTTCAATGACATCTTTAAAGTTTAGGACTGCTAGCATTGGTCTTGATGTCAACTGATGCTTAACCTCTTCAAATGCCTTCTGAGCTTGAGGAATCCACTCAAACTTCTTCATTTTTGTGATTTCTGTAAGAGGATCCATAAGAGTACTAAAATCACGAACAAGTCTTATGTAAAATGATGACCATGAAAGCTTTGAACTTGTTGGGTACTATTAGGAACATGCTAACTTTGAATCGCTTCCACTTTCCTTCTATCTACCTATATACCTTGAGGAGAGACAATAAATCCCAGAAATACAACTTGTGAAGTAAAGAAGTCATATTTTTCCATGTTGCCATAGAGCCTTTCATAAGCTAGTACTTCAAATACCCTTTGCAAGTCCTCTTGATGTTCTTCAAATTTACTATAGATCAGAATATCATTAAAGTAAACCCTGGCAAAGGAACCAAGAAAGGGCTTAAGACACGTGTTCATAAGCCGTGCTAGGTGCATTTGAGAGACCGAAGGGCATCACAAGCCACTCATATAACCCTTCTTTAGTCTTGAATGCAGTTTTCCATTCATCCCCTTCATGGATTCGAATGTGATGATATCCACTCCTTAAATCCACTTTCTAAATCCTAGGATAAGATTTATTTTGTGTTGGATGTCACGTTTAGGAGGAATCCTTAGGGGAATATCCTTTGGGAACATGTGATCAAAGGTTTCGAGCAAGGGGTGCGTAAAGGGTGGATAGGTTTCTCCTTAATTGGTTCCTCCTCTTCCTCCAAACTCGCTAATATTAGGGGTGGTATAAGATGATGCTCATATTATTATGCTTTTTTGATAGTAGTAAAGGTATGTATTTCAGTTTTGGGTAGGCTAGGGTTTGCTTTTGTGGTGGTTGGTTTATTTGGTATTAAGGGGTTTAGGGTAATGGGGTGGTTATTTTTGGTAAAGGCATATAGGTTTTAATACCCATTATGTATTATCTTCCTATAAAACTACCAAGGTCTTCCCAACAACACATGACATGTATCCATAGGTATAACATCACACCACATTTCTTCCTTATATTAGCCAATACTAAAATTGAGTAAGACATAAGAACTTACTTTTATTCCTTTTCCATGACTAAACCATTGTATCACATAGGGATATGGATGCGGTGATGTAGGCAGATTGAGCTTCTCTATTAATGTTTGAGATACAAAATTAGTACAACTTCCTCTATTAATGATCAAAGAGCAAACCTTTCCTTTGATAGTGCATTTCGTGAAGAAGATATCCTCTCTTTGCCGTTGATCTTCTATTAAGGGCACGATACTCAATGCCCTTCTCACTAATAAACACTCTCCTTCAATGCGATTGTTATGCATGCAGTATTTAGCTAGTGACATAATCTTTTTGTTAGTGCAATCAAATGTAATATTCCCTAGACCTTAACTCTAAAGCACCTCCTAGAATTGCGTTGGGGTTAGATTGAGTTAATTTATGGAGTAAAGTTTGTTTTTGGTGATTTAGGAAGGTTGAGATGTGTTTGAGTAGGGTAAGTTTGTGTATTTTGGGTGGGTTTAGAATAGGCTCTGGGGTTTTCGTGTTTGGATTTAGTCTACACCATATGTGCCAAAAGGATTAACTCTTCTAAGGTTGAATATGGATGTAACTCCAATACCCTAGAAATTCGATCCTCCAAACCTCCTAGAAATCACACTAATGTTTGTGGCTTATCCTCATCAACACCACACTTCAACAAATACCCCTCAAATTCACATGCATACTCCTCTATCTTTTTTCCACCTTGTTCAAGATGATGAAATCTCATAAAATTCTCTTGAACATAGTAGGAAGATAGGAATCTCTCTTTTAACAGTTTCTCCATCTTTTACCAAGTCCTCACCTTATCTTTCCCCATCCTTTCCTTCTTGTTACACATGTTTTCCCACCAAGTGGAGGAATATTTGCGTAACTTCAAGGCAACCACCTTTACTTTTTTTATCATTAGCTATTTATTTATAATTAAACACTCTTTCTACTACTCTCAACCATTTTACAAATTCATCATCATCTAATCTTCCAACATACTCAGGTATATCAACTTTTATATCAAAAAAGGAAGAGTTTGAGTTTGAGTTATCAAATTGGTTGTGCATAGGAGACATTGGAATTTCCTCCTATGAATGGTGTGATGGTGGAATATCCCCTCTTTATCAAATGTGCCTTGCTTAAAGGTCTCTAAGTTTCACCCTCACCAACTCAACTTCTCTCTCCAAACGCGCATTCCTGTCACCCAAAGACATGTAATCATCGTTCTTGCTTTGGTGATGATGACTACTTGAAGAATTCATGGATATTTGTGATTTAATATCCCAATACTCTTTTAGCTCTGGTAGTAGATGTTGTATTTTTAGATACTCAAATAAAAAAATTAAGTTAAAATTGCTCAAGAAATTCGCCAGCTATTGTGCCGCTAAATGGACGTTTCTCTGAATGTGTTTAGGCTAGGTTTTTTGTGAGTTATGAAAGAACAAATAGGTAAATTCGTTCAATAAATCTAAGGATTGTTTGGATAAAGATTCAACACCAAAGAATCCAAAAAGGTTCCTTAGAACACCACCAATTTCATCGACATTAAAGATAAACTTAACTAGAATCCTTAGAACTCTAATATACATAAATCCCTAGGAATGATGTAAAATCTGACTTTGGCTAATTATTCTTAAGATAAACTTAACTATAAACATTAAAGAACCAACTTCCTAAGAGAATAATTCATAAACATCTGAAATTCCTATGATTGGCTATAAATAGTTACATTACAATTAAAAAGACTAAAAAGATAAGACTTCACAACTAGCTAAAACACTATCTGCTTTATCCTTGAAGAAGTTGAATCGAATGACTCTCTTATCCCTTGATAGGCGTGTCTATCTTCAAGTCTTCGATCTTCCATCAAAATCGTCAAGTCTTCTTATAATATCCAACTTATCAAGTCATTATGAATCAGCAAAACTCTTCAATTCCCATGTCATCTAGGAATACTCAAACATGGACCAACTCCTTTAATCAAACTTTGACTCCCACGTTGACCTAGCTTTGACCAACTTTAGAGAAACTTTGACCAATCCCGGATTCAAGCTCTACTCCTAAAGTTTGAACCTTTATTAGTTCAAAATGTTTTATTTAATCTATACTTCTATATTAAACAAGTTCCTACAACCACTTTCCCAAAGTAGAAGGGTTCCTAATTTGGAAATTTTCCATTTTAGGAAAGTCATTGAAAGTTAATGCCTCAGAATACCATACTAAAATAAGTATGTGTAAAGCCACATCCATGCCCTTGCCATGTCACTAAAGTTATAATAAAAAACCGACAAGATAATAAGCATTGTCTAATGTAATAAGGACCTCCCCTTGTCTTAAAATTTTTCCTCCTTGGTCAAAATTTTTATCTTCAAGAAACTTTCAAGATTAAATCTTTTATTTAAGAAAAATTCACCAATGCTCTTTTCCATGGCTTCCACATACAATATGATAGATAATACACCTACCAAAAATAAAAGAAACAAATCCTAATACATGTAGGATTAGTAAAGATATGATGAATCCTAGAGGGAATAGGATTAAACTAGCTTATAAGAATTTCGTGCATGCTTTCACTTCAAACCCTTTCTCTTAAGAAAAACTTACCCTCAAGTTTTCTTATGGTCAAGAGATCATCTAAATCGTTTGAACCAAACAAGAAGATACTATAACATTTGAAATACCGTTGTTGCTCCCTTTACCTTGATATTCAATGTTGTCAACCATCAAACATAAGATGAGTGATAACCATGTCAAGATTTCATCTAATTGCATGATTTCGAGTGTAACCTTGAGGATCCTTTCAATTTCCTTGCAGAAAAGATATCATTAGCATGTTGATTATTAGATATTAGAATCACTTGATTATAATAATACAAAGATTCAATATTTCCCTCTTGATTACCAAGAATATTGAAAGATGGATGGTTACCAATCATAAAAGAACTAATTGGCTAAATTGGTGTGGAATCAACAATAGTATTAAGCTTTTCTTCCAACACTTTTTTTCATGATCTAGAATAACATAAAATGAAAGAAAGATTATACCATTTGACTCTTGTGATAGTTTTTAATCAAACATTGAAGGTAGTCCAGGTGGTAGATCATTATGAAGTACATCCTTGACTTCATCCAATGAATGATTCAAAACTGTAGGTTGTTCATCATCATCATCATTTAAAGCCACCATAACATATCCTTGTCCTTGTTCCATCTTATTCATGATCTTCTTTTCCTTCATGAACAAGACTTCTTTCTTTTCAAATTCACAAGTCATAATGGGGTTTCTAATTTCATAATATAGTCATCAATAAATTTTCTATTTTGTTTCAATGTATTTTCCTTAATGAATTTATATTGTTCGAATTCTTGTGCAACAAAGCATTTTCTCATGTACCTCTTTTATTTGTTCCTAGATGCAATCTTAAATCTTTTTTCCTTTTTCCTCTTCTTTTGCAAAGCTTCAAGCCTTAAGCTTGCATAATAAGTAAGCTTTAGTTCAGCCACCTTTAAGGATCTATGATCATTATAATCCTTGTACTTAAAAATCATCTCTTCTCTTCTAACCCAATTTAAGAATTTGTCTAGATCCATGCTGCCATTAAACTCGGGTATCTCAAGTCTTAAGCTTTGATCCTCTTTCTCCCTTGAACTGCTCCTTTTCACTTGAAGAGGATGAGTCTCTCTTGCTAGGTCTCCTTAAACTCCTAATACTTGATTCACCATCGCCATTACTAGAGTTAGATTCATAAAGATAATGTTTACCTTTGCTAGAGGACTTTTCCTTCTTCCCCACGATTTATAGCAACTCCTCTATTCATTTCTTCAGTTCCTTCAACTCACGTTTCATGGACAATGTCTTGGCTTCTTCTAAGGTTAAACCTTTTTTAAAAGCCGATTACATCTTGTGAATATCATCACTACTAGAATCCACGTTGCTTGAGTTTCTCCAAATACTCTCAATGAGAGCACCAAAAGTGGATGTGAATCTAGGTATAAGAACCTTAATTCACACGAAGGGATAGAACTAGATTTAAAACCTTATAAGGACCAAAGATTCATAATCTAGGGAAAAGGTTTGGAGAATCAATTAAAGAAACACCCTCACTTCTTCTCACTTCCTTACGTGAACTTAAAGAAACACCATTTCACAATCTTTGCTATGCATAAAGAATAATAAACTCTTTAAAGTTTATTATATAAAAAGAATAAGAAAGTACAAAATCTAATTTTTCCAAGCATGGGTGCACATCTATTTATACCCATAGCTTGAGAGTTTCAATCACATTTAGACTTGGATTCTTACTTCTAAAAGGACTCCTAATAAATACCTAATAAACAATAGGATAATGCCAACTATTTATTACATAATCCTACCAAAACTCTAACACTATCTTATCTTAATTAGAATTCTATCTTATCGAAAAAGATTAAATTACAAATTAACCACTCTTAACATATTTTATTTAAAGTAGAACACTAAATATCCAATCACATGTGTATAGCCACGTCCATTCCCATTCCCATGCCATATCACTTGCCATGTCACTGAAGTTATAATAAAGCACTGACAAGATGTACTAAGCATCGTCCAATGTAATAGGCACGTCTCCCCTTGTCTTAAAATTTTTCCTCCTTGGTCAAAATTTTCAATTTTCAAGAAACTTTCAAGATTGAATCTTTTAATTAAGAAAACTTCCCCAATGATCTTTTCCATGACTTCTACATACAATACAATGGATAATATTCCTAGCGAAAATAAAAGAAATAAATCCTAATCTAAGTAGGATTAGTAAAGATATGATGAATCCTAGAGGGAATAAGATTAAACTAGCTTGTAAGAGTTCCATGCATTCATTCACATCAATAGACTTCCTTGTTTGCTTCAAAATATGTAGTTTTATAAAATTGTTTTGTTCGAAGTCTTGAGGAACAAACCTTTTCGCATGTAATTCTTAAGTTTTATCCAAGATGAGATCTGGATTTTAATTCATCAAAATCTGATTTTCATTTAATGCATTTGACTCCTTTATATAGTAAGAGCTCCTTAGGGTTTACAAGAAGTTAAACACACTAAGAATCTAGCTAAACACGTGCAAAACAAGCTAAACACAAACACACTAAAAACCGTTTTGCTCTATTATCCCATGGTAGGCATGTTATCTTCAAGTCTTCATGCTTCCTTAAACTATTCAAGTCTTCTTATCGTATCCAACTTATCAAGAATCAGCTAAGCTCTTCAATTTCCCATGCTACTTAGAATATACAAACATGGACCAACTCCTTTCATCAATCTTTGCCTCTCGCGTTCACCTACCTTTGTCCAAGCCCAAATTCAATCCCTACTCCTAAAGTTTGAACCTTTATGGGTTCAAAACATTTTATTTACTCCCTATTTCCTTTTTAAGCATAATCCATCTTTCCCTAACTACCACTGTCCCAAAGTGAAAAGTTTCCAAAAGTAGAAAGTTTCCATTTTAGAAAAGTCAATCCAAGTCAATGCATCAAAAGACCATATTAAAATAAGTATTTTTTTCCTATTGACTTTCCACCATATTTCAATGCATTAGGGTATCTCTTTGTTAATTAAGGGATCTTTTATAATCTTCAATTGCATAGCTCCTTGAACCCCACCATTACCAATGTTAAATGAAATCAAGGCTTGTTTACTAACCTTCACATTATTCAAGTTATTCAACCAATAATGCTTGTAAGGTTGAGGATGATTTTGAGTGGGCACCACATTGGTGCAACTCCCTGAATCTATAATCATGTCACATAGCCTTCCTTGGACATTATATCTCATTAGAAAATCTTCTCCCTTTGGCTCTCCTCTTTAGGTGTAGACTTGGATTGCAATACCCTTATCAATACTATGAACGCCCTTTCTTTCTCCTCTTCTTTTGCAAGCCTTCAAGCTATAAACTTGCGTAAGAAATGAGTTTGAGTTCAACAACCTTAAAGGATATATTGTCATCATAGTCCTTATATTTGAAAATTTGTTTTAACTCTGCGGAACTAATCTAGGAACTTGTATGGCTCCATACCGCCATTGAACTTAGGGATTTCAAGTCTCAAGCTTTGATCCTCTTGCTCCCTTGAACTCCTTCTCCTATGCCCTCCATATGATGCCTTTATCACTAGATTTACAATCACTCTGCCAATGTGTCCCTCTTGCTAGGCCTACTCAAGCACCTATCACTAGATTTACAATCACTTTTGCTGGAAATAGATTCATGAGAAGAGTGTTTAACTTTGCTTGGGGACTTTTCCTTCTTCCTCACAATTTGTTATGGCTCTTCCATACGTTCCTTCAAATCTTTTAACTCGCATTCCATGCATAAGGCTTTGGCCTCTTGCAAGGTCAAACCTTTTCTAAAGCCGAGTGGCATCTCGTGTGCATCATCACCACTGGAATCCATTTTGCTTGAGTATGCTTTGAATCCTCTCAACAAGAGCACCAAAAGTTGATGTGAATCTAGGTATAACAACCTTAATTAACTTGAAGGATAGAAGCTATGAACCTAATAAAGCATCGCACAAAAGGCTATAATCTTTGGCAAAAGTTTGGAGAATTTATTAAAGAAACACCCTCAATTCTTCTCACTTCATCAGGTGAACTTAAATGTTGTATTTTTTAGTATTCAAACCAAGAAATACAAGTTTCTAAGGATGGAGAATTGACCAATTAATAATTCCAACAAACGAATTGGTAACAGGTTGTGTTTGATCATGAGTTAGGTTGTTCTTGTGCGTGATTAGAATAGAATAAAAGGATAGTTTTGCTGATTAGCTTTAGGGGTTGTTTGGATACAAAATCACCACCATAGAATCCTAAAAGTTTCCTTGGAACACCACTAATTTCATCAATGATTGAAACAGGATAGCAAAGGACAAACACACTAAATTTTACTCAAAAATCTTCGAGAATTCATAAAGCCACGAATGAAAAAGGGTTTTATTCATCAAAATCTAATTTCATTCATTGTCATTCGACTCCTTTATAATGTATAAGCTCCCTAGGGTTTACAAGAAGTTAAAAACACCAAGACTCTATCTAAACACGTAAATGAAAAGCTAAACATGTGAATAACAAGTAGTTTAAGCAATGAAAATTTTAATACACATGAACCCTAACTACCACTTTCCCAATATGGAAAGTTTCTAATTTAGGAAAGTCAATCCAAGTCAATGCCTAAGAAGACCATACTAAAATAAGTATGTTTCTCCTGTTGACTTTTCACCATATTTACAATGCATTGGTTTACCTCTTTAACCTTTAAGGGATCTATTGTAATCTTTCATTTTATAGATCCTTAATCCCTAACATCTTCCCCTTCTTAAGAAAAGTTTTCCCTTAAACATGGAAAATTTTCATGAGCTTCATAGTAAAGACTAAGATAAGAAATATTAAAGGTAGCCGATACTCCATAATCGCCTATAAGCTCTATCTTATAAGTGTTGTTGTTAATCTTCTCCAAGATTCTAAATGGATCGTCAGATCTAGGGTTAAGTTCAGAATTTCATTTTGATGGAAAATGTTCTTTTCTTAGGTGAATCCATATGTAATCACCGAATTTGAATCTTGAATCCCTCTTCTTTCTATCAATTTGTGCCTTGACTTGTTCATTTATCTTCTCAATCTTGGAACAAACTTACTCATACATCTTCTTGATCTCTTTATTTCTCTCCTCTGCCTCTTGGTTAGAGTTACTCTTTATTGCAAATGGTGCTAAATCAATAGGTGTACAAGGATTGAACCCATAGACCACTTTGAAGGGACTAAAGCTTGTTGTCTTGCTTAGAATCCTATTGTATTCAAAATTTACATGGGATAGCACTTCTTCACATTCCCTAAGATTCTTAGTGATCAACGATCTCAAAAGTGGCCCTAAGGTGTGATTAGTAACTTCATCTTGCCCATTAGTTTGAGGATGACTAGAAGTAATGAACTTCAACTTTATGCCCATCTTCTTCCATAGTCTTAGCCAAAAATGACTAAGAAAATTTGAATCATGATCATTCACGAAAGACTTAGGGATCCCATATAGACAAACCACCTCTTTAAAGTAAAGATTAGCAACTTAAACTACATCCTAAGTAGTGTGGCATGTAATGAAATTCCCTATTTTAGAGAATCTATCCACAACCACCATGATTGAGTTTTTGTGGCACTAAGTTCAGGATATTCTAGTAATGAAGTCTAGACTGATATATTTCCATGGAGCCTGAGGCACTGGTCGACGTATATAGAGTCCTTGGGGAATAGTGTGAATTTTATCCTTTTGACAAGTGGGACACCTTTTGACTATGAATTCCACATCATATGCCATTTTGGACCAAAATAAATGTTCAACACGAAGGGATTTTGTCTTTTTAATACCAAAGTGTCCATCCATGCGTCCTTCATGAACTTCCTTGATTAAGAACTCTCTCAAACTTTTTTTGGGGAGACATACTTGGCTTCCTTTGAATAGAAACCCCTCAAACAGATAATACTCCCTATTACTTTCTATGAGCATTTCTCATAGAGTTCACCAAAGTCAGCATATCCCTTATAGCATTCCTTCAAGATCTTAAGGCCAACAACGTTAGTCTATAATAAAAACATAAAATTACAAATTAAATACTCTTAAACTATTTTATTTAAAGTAAAATACTAATATTCAATCACATGTGTGTAGCAACATCCATTCCCATGCCATGTCAGTGAAGTTGTAATAAGCACCTCCCCTTGACTTAAAATATTTTTTTCTTGGTCATAATTTTCAATCTTCAAGAAACTCTTCAAGATTGAATCTTTTAATCAAAAAAATTTTCCCAATGCTATTTTTAATGGCTTCCGTATATAATATGATGGATAAGACTCCTACCAAAAATAAAAGAAATAAATCCTAATCTAAGTAGGATTAGTAAAGATATGATGAATGGTGGCATTGAACTCGAAAATCTCAAGTCTCATGCTTTGATCATTGTGCCCCTTGAACTCCTTATATGCCCTTCATTGGACTCCTTGTCATTTGAAGAAGATGGGTCTCTCTTGCTAGGACTCCTTGAACTCCTAACACTTGATTCACCATCACTATTGCTAGAGTTAGATTCATAAGGAAAATATTTACCTTTTCTTGAGGACTTTACCTTCTTCCCCATGATTTGCGGCAACTCCTCCATTCATTCCTTTAGTTCCTTCAACTCATGTTCCATGCACAATGTCTTAGCTTCTTGCAAGGTTAAACCTTTTTTAAATACTAGTTGCATTTTATGAATATCATCACTACTAGAATCTGTGTTGCTTGAGTATATTCGAATAATCTCAATGAGAGAACCTAAAGTTGATGTGAATCTATGTATAAGAACTTTAGTTCACACAAAGAGGTAGAACTAGATTTGAAACCTTCTAAAGCAATGCACCAAAGGCTCACAAACTAGGACTCAAGTTTGGAGAATTGATTAAAGAAACACCCTCAATTCTTCTCACTTCCTCACATGAACTTATAGAAACACTAGTTCATAATATTTTCTATGCACAAAGAATATTAAACTCTTTTAAGTTTTTGTATAAAAGAAATATGCAAGTACAAAATTTGATTTCTCCAAGCTTGGGTGCACATCTATTTATACCCATAGCTTGAGATTTTCAATCAAATTAAGAATTGAACTACTACTATAAAAGGACTCTAATAACCAATAGGATAATGCCATCTATTTATTACATAATCCTACTAAAAATCAAACACAATCTTACGTTAATTAGAATTCTATCCTACCTAAAAAAATAAAATTACAAATTAACTATTCTTAACCTATTTTATTTAAAGTAAAATACTAAATATCCAATAACTTGTGTGTATCCACGTCCTTGCCCTTGCCATGTCACTTTCCATGTCACTAAAGTTATAATAAAGCACAGACAAGATTTAATAAGCACCATCCTATGTAACCGTCCAATATAATAAGCACCTCATCTTGTCTTAAACTTTTTCCTTCTTGGTCAAAATTTTCAATCTTTAAGAAAACTTTCTCAATGCTCTTTTCCAAGGCTTCTATATATAATACGATGCATAAGACTCCTTTAAAAAATAAAAGTAACAAATCATAATTTAAGAAGGATTAGTAAAGATATGATCAATCCTAGAGGAAATATGATTCAACTAGCTTGTAAGATTTCCATACATGCATTCAAATCACTAGAGTTGACTATCCCAAGACTCATTTTAGCTCTGATACTAAATGTTTTATTTTTGCATATTCAAACTGAAAAATGCAAGTTTTTAATGATAAAGAATTGGCCAATAAATAATTTCCACAAACGGATTGGTATAAGGTTGTGTTTGATCATGTTTTAGGTTGTTTTTATGGGTGATTAGAATAGAATAAAAGAATAGTTTCATGGATTAGATTTAGGCATTATTTGGATACATATTCACCACCAACGAATGTAAATCTTTTCCTTAGAATATCACCAATTTTATTAATGATTGAAATAGGCTAGCAAAGGGTTTAATTCATCAAAATCTAATTTCATTTATTGTCATTCGACTCTTTTATATAGTAGGAGCTCCCTAGGGTTTACAAGAAGTTAAAATCACCAAGACTCTATCTAAACACGTGAATAACAAGTAGTTTAAGCTATGACAACTCTAATACACGTGAACCCCTAGGAATGAAGATGAAACCTGACTTTGGCTAACTATCCCTAAGTTAAACTTAACTAGAAACATTAAAGAACCAACTTCCTAAGATAACTATACATAAAAATAAAAAATTCCTATGATTGGCTAGATATAGTTACATTACAACTGAAAAGACTAAAAAATAAGACTAGTTAACAAGTTAAAACTCTATCTGTCGTAACCTTAAAGAAGTTGAACCAAAATTTCTCTTCTATCCCTTGTTGGACGTTTCTATCTTCAAGTAGGCATGCTTATGAGCCGAGTCGAGCTCGAGCCTGGCTGAGCTCCACTCAAACTCGATAGCTCAGACTCAAGCTCGGCTCAAGCTCGAAAGCTCATGATCTTGGAAATCCAAGCTCGAGCTCGGCTCGAAAATCAGATATTCGAGCTCGGCTTGAAGCTCGGCTCAAAGCTCGGCTCGAAGCTCGACTCGAAGCTCGAAGTTCGAAGCTCGTTAGGCTCAAACATGCTCAACCTCTAACTAGAAATCTTTAGGCTTGAACTCGTTAAGCTTAAGCAAATCAACTGAATTTCAATAGCATTTTTTAGTTTTTTACAAAAGTTAATTTATTTGTTGAAAGTTTAAATCTAAACTTGCAAAAATAATAAAATTCAATCAAACTTACCAAATTTCGGATATTAGAAGTGAAAATAATCAAGAAATGTCTAAAGTAAATATACAAAGGATTAAGCAAACAATTAAAACTATCCAACAAAAATATACAATATCAAATAATGTTCAACAATATTAGTTTCTCATGAAATTCTCATTTTGTAGTTTCTGTCGAAGGAATTGGAATGGAAATTTCCTTTGGTTGATAATCATCTTTATTCTGTAGTATAAAAACATAAATATTTCAATAATGATAATAGTGATGTTATAATAATGAGAATGATGATAATAATAGGTAGTTTTTACCTTATTCTTTCTTTGCACTCCATGGAGGGATCTACACCAATCACCGGTGCAAATCAACATTTGCACCATTTTTGGTGCAAGCCTAGATCTATAGGGATCTATAACATGACCATCGACACTAAAAGTTGCCTTAGAAGCAACTGTGGTAATTGGAACTGCAAGAACTTGTGAAGCTAACTTCATAACATAGCATGTCCTAGTAACATGCATCATTTATCACATTGACATACAATTAAGTAAGTCCCTAATTAAGTTTGATGGAGCCAATGGAGGAAATAACTCAATGAGAATAAATACAAGAAACGACATATATGATTTTGTAATGGAGAAATAGTTTCTTGAGATAGTGGGATTTGTAATGCATCGCCTTCCAATGTTTAATAAGTTGATTATTATAATTTTTCAACAATTTATAGTATTATAAATTATCCTTTTTTCTACAAAATAATAACAAAATTAGGAATATAGTTGATAAAGGTTGAGGCTTAACCTGGTCAAACCCAAACCGGTCAAACCCGAATCAAATCTGGACCAAACTGATTAAGTAAATAACTGATTGAACCCAATCCGATTATTAACCCGAAACCAAACCGATCCAAAAATAATTAAAACCAGTTTCAACCCGACCCAACAGTACCGAATCCGTTAGTACCGAACCAAACACGTACCGACAACCCGAACTGACACCCCTATTGATCATCAATCATCATATTTTTTTTAACTTTATTTAGTAGTACTTTAGGTTCATCACGGTATATGAAATATCATATGTATTTTGTTAAAAATTATAAGGTTAGAAACTTAGAAATATATGAATAATATAAGTTATATAACTCTAATTTTGTTTAAATGGTTTCATGTGTCATAAATTTCTTAATTAGATCATATGTGTCATCATAACATGACTCTTGGCTGAAAGCTATGCTGTAAAAAATTAACCCGACCCAAATTACCGAAACAAACTATAACTCAAGACAACATGTTATAGAACCAACCTGTAGCGACTCATGACCTTTTTATTTTAAATATAAAATTAATAAAAAAATATATTATTTTATGAATATACTAAATATAAAAGAACTGAGCTTTACATGAGCTTTTCGAGTCGAGCTTCTAACGAGCTTTCGAGTTAAGATTCTAACAAGCTTTTGAGTCAAGCTTCTAACGAGCTTTCGAGTGGAGCTTCTAACGAGCTTTCGAGTCGAGCTTCTAACGAGCTTTCGAGTCGAGCTTCTAACGAGCTTTCGAGTCGAGACTCTAACGAGCTTTCGAGTCGAGCCTCTAACGAGCTTTCGAGTCGAGCCTCTAACGAGCTTTCGAGTCGAGCCTCTAAGGAGCTTTCGAGTCGAGCCTCTAACGAGGTTTCGAGTCGAGCCTCTAACGAGGTTTCGATCGAGCCTCTAACGAGCTTTCGAGTCGAGCCTCTAACGAGCTTTCGAGTCGAGCCTCTAACGAGCTTTCGAGTCGAGCCTCTAACGAGCTTTTGAGTCGAGCTTCTAACGATCTTCATTCGAGCTTCTCACGAGCTTTTCAAGTCGAGCTAGAGTTTGCTCAACTCGGCTCATTATCTTATCGAGACAAGTTCAAGTTCGAATTGAGTCCACTCTAGTCAAGCTTTGACCGAGTTTTGACCGAGTCGAGCTCGAGCTGCTCACGAGTAGCTCAACTCGATAAGCACCCCTATCTTCAAGTCTTTATTTTCCATCAAACTCTTTAAGTCATCTTATCATATCCAATTTATCAATTTATCACAAATTAGCAAAATTCTTCAGTTCCCACGCCATCTTGGAATACACAAACATGGACCAACTCCTTTAGTCAAACTTTGACTCTCACGTTGATCTAGCTTTGACCAACTTTAGAACAACTTTAACCAAGCCCGGATTCAAGCCCTACTCCTAAAGTTTGAACCTTTCTGGGTTCAAAATGTTTTATTTAATCACTACTTTCATATTTAACATATTCCATCTTTCCCCAACTACCACATTCCCAAAGTGAAAATTTTCCATTTTAGGAAAGTCAATCTAAGTCAATGCCTCAAAAGACCATACTAAAATGAGTATGTTTCTCTTATTGATTTTCCACCATATTTGTAATGCAATGAGAAATTTTTTTAACCATTAAGGGATCTTTTGTAATCTTCAATTGTATAACTCCTTGATCCCTAATAACGTGGGTGTGCATGGCTTGCATGGGATCGCTATCCAAAAATTAGGCGTGATTAGTCAAGGAAATTAATGGGATTTAGAAGTAGAATTAATGGGATTTTTCTGATTAGGAACACGTGAATTATGGGGTTGAAATTAGCTTTATTTAGGCATGAAAAGGGAAAATATCTTGCCAATTTGCGTGGGGAAGTTAGGGAAGTCATGGGTTGAAAATTAGATTTTGAGTTGGCGTGTTCTACGAGATTATGTTGATTGATTGGATTCTTGAGCAAGTTAAGGAGTGACGTTTTTTTTTATTCCCCTTTAATGGCTGGCATTTAATTAGAGATTAGAGTCAAATTAGGTCAATAAATTAAGAGGATTCATTTGGGAAGTTTATGATTTAATAGGGATAGTTGTAATATTTGAGGAGACTATGCTATTGAATATTGCAAAAGACCCCTTAACCATCAAAGAAGTGGCCCAATGCATTACAAACATGGTGGAAAGTCAATACAAAAAAACATACTTATTTTAGTATGGTCTTCTAAGACGTTGACTTTCATTGACTTTCCTAAAATAGAAACTTTCCAAATATGGAAGTGATAGTAGGAACTTGCTTAATATGGAAGTAGGAATTAAATCAAACGTTTTGAGCCCATAAAGGTTTGAACTTTAGGAGTAGGGCTTGAATTCGGGCTTGGTCAAAGTTGCTCTAAAGTTGGTCAAAGATAGGTCAACATGAGAGTTAAAGGTTGACCAAAGAAGTTAGTCAATGTTCGTACACTTCAAGATGGCGTGGGACATTGAAGAGTTTTGATGATTCTTGATAACTTGAAGAGTTGGGTATGATAAGAAGATTTCGAGAGTTTGATGGAGCATGGAAACTTGAAGATATACAAGTCCAAAAGAGTGCAAATTAATTCAACTTCTTCAAAGTTAAGATAGATAGAGTTCTATTTGATTAGAAAATCTTATTTTTTAAGTCTTTTCAAGTATTAGGTAATTACAATAGGCCAATCATGGGATTCCAAGCTTAAAAGGAGTCTAAAATCAGATTTAAAGTGCTAAAGTCCAAGTTATTCAAATATCTATTGTATTTATCTGTTATTAAGAGTTTTACTTTGAAGAGTATTAGATGACTAAGTTTGACTTGGAGTTTCATGATTTAATGCATGTATAAAGGCAGGACATTTCTTGCAAAAACTTTCGGTCTTGCCCTTTGATTTCCATGAATTTAAGAAGAGGTAAGAGTGTCTTTTAAAGCTCTCTATTAATTAGTCAATATAAGAAAAAAAAATAGGTGTTTATTCCATTCAATCATTTTGGTCATATGAAGTGTTGGAAGGAGTACATCAACGCATTCAAGAGCAAAGAAGGGAATGAATGAATAATTTGTATCTTGAAATATTTTATTTGCAATCTTACATATTAAGTTGCTAGAATTTTCCAAGTTTGTACTTGAAGAGTTTATGAGAGAAGTGAGTGTTCCTTTCTTCCATATTTCCTTGAATCAAATCGTTAAGTGAGTGTTCCTTGTTTATGAGATTCATTCTAGTTAAAGAGTGAGTGTTCCTCTTTTTCATATATTGATTCTAGGTGAGTGTCCATTACTATCAATCTTTTTATTTCTTTGTATTCTATCAAAAACCATATCAAATCCTCTAAAACCACGTCCTTTCTTTTTTCCTTCAACCATAAAAATACATTCTAAAAAATACATCCTTTATGTCTAAGCCAAACACATTTTTCTATGCCTTTTCTAAAGCCTATAAAGTTTATTCATTTGTGATCCATTTGTATAGTAATTTCTAGTGTTCTTCTACTAGTTTTTACATCATTTGGTGCGTTAAGTAGGAGGAGAATAGGGGAAAACATATTTTTGTTCCTAAATGGATCCTAAGCAACTTGAAATATATGAACAAAGGATCCTTAGAATATTGGAAGAAAACCAATAATAACTTGTGAAAAGAAATGAACGAATTAGTAGTATATTGTCGATGATGAAGCACTTTCAATCTAATAAATTCGAAGAAAAGGACTATAACTCTTTTCCTTTTGATGATGTTTGCAATTT
Organism: Dysphania ambrosioides; assembly: GCA_026401315.1. Classification (NCBI taxonomy): domain Eukaryota; kingdom Viridiplantae; phylum Streptophyta; class Magnoliopsida; order Caryophyllales; family Amaranthaceae; genus Dysphania; species Dysphania ambrosioides. The sequence continues at coordinate 18,311,918 of CM048666.1, forward strand.
TTACATGGTTTGATAGTCAAAAGAGGAGGAACAAGCCTTTGAGTGTCTTTGATTTTGGTTTCAAAAGTCCTACCACTCTTTTGGAACCTAATTAGCTAAAGTCCACATTGTCATACAAGAAACATTCTCCTAACTACAATCCAAACACTTTTACACCCACAAAAAAGAACCCTAATACACTTCAAGTATACATTGAGAAGGAGGGTGGAAACTTCAATGTATCCTTATAGTCTTATAATTCTGAAGAGGATCATGATGATATGGAAGTTCCTTTAGAATTTAATGATTCTAAAGAGAGTTGTGAGTATGGGGAAGTTTCTTTAGATTATTATGATTCAAAGGAACATAAAGAACTTGAACAAGTGGAAGATTTTCTTCCTCAAGAACAAATCTTGATGATGAGTCACATACCCTGTATGCAAAATGAAGTTGAAATGAAACTTATTTAAAGGGAAGATGTTTTTCCCATCCAATGCATAGTTAAAAACAAAGTGAGCATGGAATCAAGTAATCTTACACTTGATTAGACATTCTCTAGGAAGCCTACCCCATGTGATACAATTGAGGTAGTTCCTATATCTTTGGAGACTATTTCTTGGTCCCCCTTAAGTTATCCTTTAAGAACTTATGGAGATCAAGAAATCATGCTTTAGTGGAATTACTAGACCATTTGAGATGATGAATGTGTCCTTTTTTAAAAGGAACAAATTTGGCATTTCAAAAAGTGTAATTTGTAAAGTGTTGAACAAGGAGGTCGATAGAGGAACTGGATGTAATGGGAATTCGATTGAATTAAGAACCTTAGACAATTGGCCTAAGTTCAAAGTGGGTATTGGTGATATGTTTCCTTTTGTGGAAGTCCATGAGTTGCGGACAACTCTTTTCCAAGAAGAGGGAAATGATGTAAAATCCAAAAAACTCGATTTTTCATTTGATCCTTTTGGACTTTATTTGTCATAAATGATGGGAATTATGAAATTTCATCTAATGTTAATGGTGTTATTAAGGGGTTCTTACTAGCTAAATCATTTAAAGAATATAGGTTAGACCATTTTTGGTTGCATGGCCCATTCATTTCTATGTAAGGGTATTCTAGTCTTTCCCCTTAGAAAACTAAAATCGAGTGCTAAATAATATTTTGGTGTAAGTAACTGGTGTTTAATTGGAGATTTGGATCAAATTAGGGGAATAAAATAAGAGGCTTCATTTGGGAAGTTTATGATTTAATGGGGATATTATTTGACGTAATTTATGGGATAATCCAATTAGGTTACACTTTTTGATAGAAAGGTGTTGATTGTTTTGGAGCTGATTTTGGGACGTGATTAATTAGGGAATTAAGGCTAAAAATACAAAGTTTATTTTAGATTAATTGCATGATTAAGGGGGCTGCTTAGACGTGTGTTAAGGGAGGTTGTTTAGTTTTTTTGGGTATCTCTTTTGGATAGATTTTACTGAAGTTCAAGTCAATTAAAAGGGGTGTACATGGGGAGTTATATGGCTGTTTTAATTCTTTGTTAAAATCCCACATAATAATGTTTTATGATGATTTGAAGAGTATTTGATGATTGATTTTGGCTTGGAGTTTCATAATTTATTGCATGGATAAAGGCTAGATGTTTCTTGCAAAACTTTTGGTCTTCCCTTTGATTTTTTCAAATTTAAGAAGAGTTAAGAGTGTCTTTTGAAGCTCTCCATTTATGGGTCAATGTAAGAAAGTAATGATTGTTTATTCCATTAAATCAATTCGGTCATATGAAGAGTTGGAAGGAGTACATAAACTTGAAAAGGTATCAAGAGCAAAGAGGGCATGAATGAATGATTTGAATTTGAAATAATTAACTTGCAATATCACGTATCAAGCTGCTACATTTTTCCATGTTTGTACTTGAAAAGGTTGTGAGAGAAGTGAGTGTTCCTTCCTCCTGAATTTCCTTGAATCAAATCATCAAGTGAGTGTTCCTTGTTTGTTAGATTAATCCTAGTTAAAGAGTGAGTGTTCCTCTTTTGCATATCTTGGTTATAGGTGAGTGTTCCATATTACCAATCTTTTTCTTTCATTTTTTCTGTCAAAAACATATCAAAACCTTCAAAAACATGTCCTCTCTTATTTTCCTTCTATCATCAAAAACACATTCCAAAAACACACCCTTTATTTCTTAGACGAATACATTATTCTAAGCCTATTCTAATGCCTAGGAAATCTATCCATTTCTTAACCTATTTGTGATCCATTTGTCTCGTAATTTCTAGTGTTCTTCTACTAGTTTTTACATCAAATAGCTAGCATTTCTTTGAGATTTTGTTAGATTCAGAGAAATAAAATAAGGGATTAATAAGTCAAGTAATCAGATTTAAGTTTCCTTAACTTAAAGGATCTTGATTAATAGATTTTATTCTGTAACTGGTGATTTGAATGGGGGATTGTTGGTCAGATTTAAGCCATTAAATAAGGGAGTCAAAAGGGAATGTTTTGACTTGAATTCGACCCATTTTTCATGAGATTCTATGAGATGGACTAGTTGGGTGTATTCTTTTGGAAGGTTGAAAATGTTGGGTGAAAAGTCAATGATACGATTCAAGACAATGACGTTGATGATTTGGTTAAAGGGAGTATTTATGTGTGCATGGTCACATGAAACTATACTTAGCACACATAAATATGGAAGATTGGTGAACATGGGGAATAAGTTGGTTTTGCCTATGAGTTTTCTCCCATTTTATTTGATAGGGTTTTTCTCATTTTAAACATAGGTTTTTTAAACTTTCCTTTTTAAAACTTTCCTTTTTTAGATTTTATGGTTCTATAATGTGTGGAAGACATGGAATTGATGATTGATGGATGGCCTTGATCAAAAGCTAAAATCTTGGAGTGATTTTCAAAGATTGAAAATTTTGACCAAGGGTAAAAATTGTTATTATAATGGTTAGTGGATTAGGACAATTGACGGTGGTATAGAGTGACATGGCTACTGAGTTGGCATGATGATGACGTGGCTATGACATGGCAAAGGAAAGTGACGTGGCTACACACATGTGATTAGATATTTAGTGTTTTACTTTAAATAAAATAGGTTAAGAGTAGTTAATTTGTAATTTTATCTTTTTTAGTAGGATAGAATTCTAATTAACATAAGATAGTTTTAGAGTTTTGGTAGGATTATGTAATAAATAGGTGGCATTATCCTATTGGTTATTAGGTGGTTATTAGGAGTGGGATTCCTAGTTTTAATGTAATTCAAACTCTCAAGCTATGGTTCTAAATAAATTTGCACCTAAGCTTGGAAAAATCATATTCTGAGCTTGTTTTCTTATTTTAAGTAATAATCTTTGATAGTTTATTATTCTTTGTGCATAGCAAACATTTGTGAGCTGGTGCTTTGATTTAAGATCACGTGAGGAAGTTGAAAGAATTGAGGTTATTTCATTAATCATTTATCTAAACTTTTGCCCTAAATTATAGTCTTTGGTGCATTCCTTTATAAGGTTCATAGTCTAGTTCCTATCCTTCGTGTGAATTAAGTTCTTATACCTAGATTTACATCAACTTTTGGTGCTCTTATGTAGAGAATTCAAAGCATACTCAAGCAAGATGGATTCTATTGGTAATGATGCACACAAGATGCCACCGGGCTTTAGAAAAGGTTTGACCTTACAAGAGGCCAAAGCCTTGTGCATAGAATCCGAGTTAAAGAAACAGAATAAACATATGGATGAGTTGTTGCAAATCGAGAGGAAGAAGGAAAAGTGCTCAAGAAAAAGTAAACACTTTTTATGAGTCTAACTCTAGTGAAAGTGATGGTGAATCTAGTGTTAGGAGCTTAAGGAGGCCTAGCAAGAGTGACCTATCCTCTTTAAGTGATGATGAGGTATCATATGAAGAGCGTAAGAGAAGGTGCTCAAGGGGACATAAGGATCAAAGCTTGAGACATGAAATACTTGAGTTTAATGGAAGTATGGACTCAGACAAGTTCCTACATTAGATATGTAGAGTAGAATGAATTTTCAGATATAAGGACTATGTTGACCATAGATCCTTCAAGATTACTGAACTCAAATTAACTTCTAATGCAAGTTTGTGGATTGAAGGCTTGCAAAAGAAGAGAAGAAAGGAGGGGCATTCCAATATCTCATCTTGGATAAAGTTGAAGAAGTATATACGAAAAGGGTTTGTTCCTCAAGACTTTAAACAAAATAATTTCATAAAAATGCATACTTTGAAGCAAGAAAGGAAGTTTGTGGAGGAATACTTAGTGGAATTCAAAAATCTAGTCATTGTGTGTGCGCTAGAGGGGAAAGAAGACAATAAGGTGGCTCGATTTATGGTTGGGTTGATTGACCCAATCAAAGAAAAGGTTGAATTACAACCCTATTGGAACTTTGATAGGGTTTTAACAATAGCAACTAGGGTTGAAATGTAATCACATAAATCTAGAGGGATCTTTAGATCTTTTGAAACTAGGAGTGTGCATGAAGTGACTACCTTTACACCAAGCCTTGACAAAGGCATGAAACCATAATCTTTTAAGAAGGGAAAGGAGGAAAGTTCAAGACCTCCTATGAGAGATCAACAAACTTGCTTTAAATGCAAGGGACATGGCTACATCCAAAAGGATTGCCCTTATACTAAATTTACTACTACTCGAACGTGGGAGGAAGATGGGACTTTGAAGAAGAGGAGCATGAGCTTGAAGAAGATGAAGGTCATGCATCTTTTGAAGCCTAAGAAGAGGATGTTGAGGAGGTGATGGCATAGACTAGGGAACCTAGCCTAGTGTTGAAAACGATATGGTAATCCAAGTTTACACCTTTAGAGAAGAGCCAAAGGGAGAAGATCTTTCTCACAAGATGCAATGTCCAAGGAAGGCTATGTGATGTAATCATAGATTCTGGAAGTTGCACTAACGTGGTTTCTACATTCTTATTTGATAAATTAGAGTTTCCCACTTAAAATTAATCCTCAACCCTACAAGCTTCATTGGTTGGGCAATTCTAATGATGTGAGGGTTAGTATACAAGCCTTGATCTCTTTTAAAATTGGTAATTATGAAGATCAAGTGCTTTATAATGTTTGTCCCATGAATACATGTCATATTCTCTTAGGAAGACCTTGGCAATATGACAGATATGTAAAGTTTGATGGGAGGAAAAATGTCTATGTGGTGAAGAGGCACACACTAGACAAATTATTTTCTTTAAAAGAATTATTGAGTTTTAAGCCTAGAGAAAACAAGGGTTGTATTTCTAACAAGCAAAAAGAAGTAGAAGAGGAAGTCAAACTACGTAATTTAGTGGGTTCTAATCAAATTATTGATCAAGGTCATGGAAAAATACAAGGAAGAATATTTATTCAAGAGAGGAATAGCGACATAGAATTGATATCCAATCAACTATGCATTTAAAAACAAAGTTTGAGGATAAACTTTTTTAAAGAAGAGGAAGATGATATGATTCAAGGCAATGACGTTGATGATTTGATTAAAGGGAGTATTTATGTGTGCATGGTCATATGCAACTATACTTAGCACACATAAATATGGAAGATTGGTTGACATGGGGAATACATTGGTTTTGCCTATAAGTTTTCTCCTATTTAATTTGATTAGGTTTTTCTCATATTAGGCATAGGTGTTTTTTAAACTTTCCCTTTTTAGATTTTATGGTTCTATAATGTGTGAAAGACATGGAGTTTATGATTGTTGGAAGGCCTTGATAAAAAGCTAAAATCTTGAAGTTATTTTCAAAGATTGAAAATTTTGACCAAGGGAAAAAATCATTATTATAATGGTCGATGGGTTAAGACAATGGACGGTGTTATGGAGTGACATTGCTACTGAGTTGGCATGATGATGACGTGTCTCTGACATGACAAGGGGAAGTAACGTGGCTACACATAAGTGGTTAGATATTTAGTGTTTTAGTTTGAATAAAATAGGTTAAGAGTAGTTAATTTGTAATTTTATCTTTTAAGGTGGGATAGAATTCTAATTAACATAAGATAGTGTTAGAGTTTTGGTAGGTTTATGTAATAAATAGGTGACTTATCCTATTGGTTATTAAGTGGTTATAGGAGTTGGATTCCTAGTTTCAATATAATTTAAACTCTCAAGCTATGGGTATAAATAGTTGTGTACCCAAGCTTGGAAAAATGATATTTTGAGCTTGTTTTCTTGTTTTAAGTAATAAACTTTGAGAGTTTATTATTCTTTATGCTATCAAAGATTTGTGAGCTAGTGCTTTGCTTTAAGCTCACGTGAGGAAGTTGAAAGAATTGAGGGTATTTCTTTAATCAATTCTCTAAACTTTTCCCCTAAATTATAGCCTTTGATGTGTTGCTTTATAAGGTTCATAGTCTAGTTTCTATCATTCGTGTGAATTAAGGGTCTTATATCTAAGTTCACATTAGTTAGCTAATTAGGGGCATAACTTAGGGGATTAGTTATGGGTATTGTCGTACTTGAATGTATTTAACTAGGGAGTATTTGATGTGCTCATTTTAGAGCACGTTTACAACCTCATTTTAGTGTCGAGTCTCGTGCTTTTATATTGGTTTTATGCACGTTATATTCAATTTTACCTTGATCTTGTCCTCGAGCTGTTTTTAGGTCATTTCAGGTGATCTCGATGATTTCGAGGTAAAATGAGACGTGTTCGAGGCTTTGACACTTCTATCAAGAGTTTAGATGCGTGTATCATAGCTTGGGCATGCATTCCAAGTCACTCTCGAAGATCCCATAAACTCTAGAAGCCACTAGGCACTTCAAAGGAATTGTTCAGCAAGGTTTAGGTTCAGATTCGACCGAATCTGACATCCATTCGGTCGAATGGAAGACAGGGATTCAAGTACATAAATCAAGCTCTCGGGAATAGCCGAATGAAGACTCATTCGGCCAAATCAAGACCCATTCGGCCGAATGGTTCCACTCATTCGGCCGAATGGTGGACAGGTTGCGAAATCATCAAGCTTCTGTTTTGGACGAATGACCACCCATTCGGCCGAATGGCCACCCATTCGGCCAAATCCACTATGCATTCGGCCGAATGGCCTTCTTTCTCGCATATTTTGGTTCTTTCTTTAGTCGGCGCTCGAGGGTTTTTCCTAGGGTTTTACTCCTTTTGTCCCTAGGGTATAAATACCCTCTTTCTCTGTACATAACCTTATGCCTACTTTGAGAGCTTTTGTGCCTCAACCTAGAACATCACTTTAAAGCTTTTCATTTCTTTCATGCATTAGTTTAGATTTACAGCTTTCGTTGTTCTCGTTTTCAAGCTTTGTATTTCGGATTCGGTTCCTATTTCGTTCATACAATTTCGTTTATGCAAGGTATTATTTCTTTTCTGTTTTAGTTCTTTTAATGCTTTCAAGTATTGTTTTTCTTGATTTCATTCCTCTAGCTATAATCGTTGTTTCGTTTACAGTTTTGATAGAGTAGTCGTTGGTTCGGTTATAGTTCTTAGTTTTCGTTCTCTTGTTCAATTCCATTTAGTCTATTCATGCTTTTAATCATGTCTTTTGTTATTACTATGTGTGAGTAGTCTTCTTAGGGGTTTGATTGGTGAAACCCTAGGTTGGCTCGTTCTTCATGCGTAGAGTTAGGATTTGAGATTGTTAATAGTTGATTGATTGATATTCGATGCGAATCTTGTCCTTCCACTCCTTTGGAGACATAGGGCGATTATAGGTTATTCGTGTGATTTATAGGGTCACAAACTTCCTCTCGTCATCTTGAGTGTCATGATTTATTGTTGACTGATTTCTCCTAATTTAGCGTATTGATAGTTTGATTGTCCTTCCTAGGGTGGAACTGATCTGTCCCCGTTTTCTTTTCATAGTATAACATTGTTTTAGTTCTTGCTTTGTTTTTCTGTTATTAGTATAATTCTTTTCAAATCCCATTTAAATCCTTTACATCAAGTCTATAAGCTATCGCCCCTTGTCCTTGTGGTTCGATCCCCGACTTACCACTACACTAGTTGTAGTAGTATTAGGGTGTCTATAAATTTAGTTTGCATAACTATTCTTTTAGTCAAACGACCTAAAAGAACGGTTATCAGTATTTAAAAGCATTTTGGACAACAAGTGAAGTCAAAATTTAAGGGGTTCAAAACAAAAGTTGTATAACTCTTTTTAAGTCCTTAAATGCGTGATTTAAGGTCTAAATAACCAGGTAGAGATCCAGTGTAATAAAAGGGTTTAAAAGAGATGTTAAAGTTAATTAAGGGGTTTTAAGCTCGAATTGAAGTTAAGGATATTTCTCCTTAGTTCTAAACTAGTTATACAAGCTTACGGGGCATTAAAAGTGGTGTTTTTTTAATCTTTATTTGCTAAATGTTATGGGTAATTATGGAGGACATTTTGGAAGTAAAGAAGGTTGTTTTATTCAAAAATTTAACACATTTTCATCTTTAATTCCTTTTTAATTAGCCCTGCACTTTAGCAGAAGAAAGATCTCTTTTCAATCTTCAAATTGATGGGTATGTAAATGCAAGGAAATGAATGAGCGTTTACCACACTCATAATTTCAAAAGAATTAAGACACATGAAGATAAAGAAACCCATTCAATAAGAAGTGAAGACCAACCAATTTGTGCCAAGAAGTCTCTTCAAATTTCTAATTTTAATATTTTGTTTAAGTATGTAAATAAGGGACTTTGGACATTTTCTGGTTTTTGTTTAGTTTGTTTAAACTTTTCATTTTCCTTGTTTTAGTTCGTAAATCTTACATGTTAGGTTAAATTTTAGAACATTATAAGTAGAGTCATTTTTCTCATGTAGAATATATATTATGTTAAATGTTGAATATTGATGTTTGAATCTTTTACTTGCATATTCGGTCTTGAGTTGCTAGTGTTTGTTTCTAAGTCTTTTGCTTGAAAATTTTGAGTGGCACATGAGAAATCCTCCTCCCAAGTTTAATTGTTCCTTTGGGTCAGGTGATTATTCCTTCCCTTAGATCTACACCTAGAAGTTAAGTTAAAAATCCTGCCTTCATATCTAGATTATTTAAACGAGTATTCCTAGTAATCTAATTCTTTTCTATTATATTTCCTCTACGAAAAAACCTAAACACATTTATTTTCCAAACACCCTCAAAATTCTGTCCATTTCTAAACCACAAAATTCTACACCATTTATAGCCTAAATATATACCCATTTCCCATACAAAAGCCTACGCATTTTATCATATAAACCCACATCCATATTTTATCTAATTTAAGATCCATTTTTTCTTGTGAATTATAGTGTTCTCACACTAGATTTTACATTACTTTGGCGTGTTAGGTATGGGGGAAAAAGGGGAGAAATAGATTTCTTTCCCAAATGGGTCCCAATCAATATGAAACATATAAACAAAGGAGTCTTAGAATATTGAAGGAAAACTAACAAAGACTTGTGAAAAGAAATAAACAGAACAATAGTGTGATGTCAATGATGGACCATAACTCTTTTCGTTTTGACGATGTTTGCAAAATTTCCATACGGTTTGATAATCAAAAGAGGAGGAGCAAGCCATTGGGTCTCTTTGATTTTTGTTTCAAAAGTCCTACCAGTTCTTTTCAGCCTAAATTGATAAAGTCTACATTATCTTATAATAAGTATTCTCCTAGTTATAATCCAAAGACTTCTACCACCACAAAAAGAAAACTAATACACATACATTGCCAAGGAGTGAGCTAAGATAGTAGGTGTCGTGACAACCAATCCCTGACTCAATCAAATGGTGTCATAGATAGGGAACGACATTTAGTATTGAGTCTTTATCAGTTTTTACGATTCTAGTTTGTTTTTATTTTGTTTTATTTATTTGCTTTCTTTTATTTTTACATTGTGATTGTCAATACTAACCTTCTATTTAGCTTTGATTTTGTATTCCATCAAGTAAAAGAAGCATAGCATATCCATTAGCTTTACTAAATCCTAAGAGCAGGAAGTGATTCATTTCAAGTAGAAGGCAAAGAAGTTGATCTAGATTCATCTAGTCCTACTCCTACAAAAGCGAAGTTTAGTCAAAACTTATTTTCCACTTATTCAAATCCACTTTTCTCTATGGTAGACAATACAAATAGACTATTGAGGTAGTATTAAGATCTTGGAGTTTATAATGTCCTGAGTGGTATAGTGCAACCCACTACGGTGGCTAATAACTTTGAGTTAAGGTCAGCACTAATTACTTTAGTAGAAAGCCATCCATTTGGAGGAGTGAAACATGAGTCACCACATGCTCATCTTAAGAAATTCATAAGATATTGTGATATAGTTAAAGCAAATGGGGTGACTCAAGGTTACATCAGATTGAGTCTATTCAAGTTCTCTCTCATGGGCAAAGCTAGTGAATGGCTTGAGAAGATGGAGCCCAATATTTTGTAGACATGGGAAGGTGACTAGAGTATTCTTACATAAGTTCTTCCCACCATCAAAGACAGCTGAAATGAGGACAAAAATTGCAATATTTTGTGAAAAAAGGAGATGAAACCTTTTTTGAAGCAAAGGAACGGTTCAAACGGTTGGTAGAAGCATGCCCACATCATGGAATAGAGAAGTGGTTACTGCTTCATAGCTTCTACAATTGATTTTCTCAGCAAAATAAGACAATCCTCTATGTAGGAGCTGGTGGAGTCATAATGAGATTGAGTCCAACCAAGGCATTTAAGGTGATTGACCAAGCAGTCAAGAATTTTACTGATTGGAACAAAGGTGAGAGAGTGCAACCAAATGAGGAGGAAGATATAAAGTAGATTCTATTAATGTACTTTCTTCTAACTTGGACTCTCTACTAACAAGTTCAATGAGGTTGTTTTGAATAGTCTAATATATGGCATGCAATCCCCACACGCATCTAGTTTTAATTCCCATATCCAGGTGTTGTTTTGTGATGTTTGTGGTGATTATGATCATAACCCCTTGTAATGTCATCTTCTAACCTTTATAGGTAATGCACCAACTTCCATGGAATAGGTAAATACCATAAATAATATGGATCCTAACCCCAAATTTAATCCTTACTCTAACACTTACAATCAAGGGTGGAGAGCTCACTCTAACTTTGGTTGGAGAAATGGGCAGAACCCGAGGAATAGGAAATTTAGTGGGAATAACCAAGGGAACTTTCAAAACCAGGGGCAAGGGAATTTTAGTTGCCAAAACCAAGGAAATTTCCAAAGTAATAGGAATTATAAGAACCAAGGTCAAGGTTATTTTAGAGGACAAGGATATAGAAACTATGGGCCAAATTAGAATCATAATAGGTTTCAAAACCTAAATTAAGGCCAGTTTTAAAATCCTAACCATCAAAACCCACTTAGTTTCAATTTAGGACCTAGGCCTAATGTACCCTTAGCTCAAAAACATCCTTAGAAGTCTAACCTAGAGTCTTTGATGGAAAGTTTTTTGGCCACCCAAACAAAGAAGAATAATGACACAGAGGAAAGCTTGAGGCAAATGCAAACCCATAATAAGATGCATGAGAATCAGACTTCCTATCTCGCTAATGCTCTTAAGTATGGCCCAAGACCCTTAATTCCTAGTAAAGGATAAATCCCACTAAGCATGCTAATGTCATTATGACTAGGAGTGGAAAGGCTTTGATTGAAGCAACTAAAAAAGTGGTTGAGAAGATGAGTGAAAGTCAACCCAAAGGATCTAAGGATAAAAATGTGGAAGAGACTAGTGGAAGTAAGGGTGAGATATAAGAGAGCAAGGAAGAGAATAAGCAAATGAGTGATACCCCTTCTTATAAGAGGCTTCCTTATCCAGCTAGGTTTGCACGGTCTAAAATAGATGAGAAGTTTGCAAAATTCCTAGAGGTCATTAGGAAGTTGAACATCAATATTCCATTCACTATTGCAATCAAGCAAATGCTTTTTGATTCCAAGTTCCTTAAGGATATTCTAAGAAATAAGCATGAGGTAGGTGTTGTGGAGACTATTAGCTTCCTAGAGACTTGAAGTTCCATCATCTAAAATAAGTTACCTACTAAGTTAAAGGATCCTGGTAGTTTTTCCACCCTTGTGCAATAGGTGAGATGTTGATTGACAAAGCGCTTTATGATCTAGAGGCTAGCATAAGTGTCATGTCATATTCCTTGTGTAAGAAGCTGAACTTAGGGGAATTAAGACCCACCAACATCTCTCTTCAGTTGACAAATCGTTTGGTGAAGTTTCCTCTAGGGAAGGTAGAAGATGTCCCTCTTAGATAAGGAAAATTCTATATCCTAGTTGACTTTGCGGTTCTAGATATGAAGGAAGATCCAAATGTTCCTATCATCTTAGGAAGACCTTTCCTAGAAACTGCAGGAGCTGTGATCGATGTAAAGAATGGTAAGCTGACTCAAAGGTTTCTAATGATAAGGTTGAATTCAGTTTATCCTAGGTAATGAAATGGACATCTAATATGGATGATTGCATGCAAATTGATCTCATTGAGAATACCATACTTAACATTTAAAATGAACATTTGCATATAACTGATGATCCATGTGAGTGTGTTTTGTTGAATAAAGATAAGATATGCAGGTATGAAGAGGACATGAAAAAGGTGAGGGAGCATTTTGATTCTATCCCCTTGCTATCATTGAAGGAAGACCTACATACATCTCATGATTAGAGATGATTAGATTAAGAAGGAGCTAGATGAGACCAAGGTAGCCCCAAAAGTGGAGATAAAGCCTCCACCAAACCTTAAGTATGAATTTCTTAGTCCCTCGTCCACCTACCCGGTTATATTGTGTTCTTCCTTAGAAAAAAGAGGAAATATCAAGTTTACTTGATGTGTTAAGACTATATAAAAAGGCATTAGGGTACACCCTTGATGATATCAAGGGAATAAGCCTCACCATATGCATGCATCATATATCATTGAAGGATAGAGCTAAGCTTTCTATTGAAAGGCAATGAAAACTCAATCCCCCAAATATGGAGGTCATAATGAAAGAAATTCTCAAACTCCTCGTTGGAAGTGTCATCTACCCTATCTCTAATAGTAAGTGGGTAGCACCAGTCCATGTTGTTCCTAAGAAGGTGGAATGGATGTGGTTATGAACGATAAAGGTGAGCAGATCTCTATAAGAATTATAACCAATTATAGGATGTGTAGATTATAGAAAGTTACACACCTCAACCAAAAAGGACCATTTCCCCCTTCCCTTTATTGATTAGACCTTAAAAAGGTAAGCAAGGCATAAATATTTCTGTTATCTTGATGGGTTCTCATGATTCTTTCAAATCCAAATTTACCCCAAGGACCAAGAAAAGACGATATTCACATGCCCCTATGGTACCTATGCTTATCATAGGATATCATTTAGGTTCTGTATTGAACTAGCTACTTTCCAACATTACATGATATGATTGAAAAAGAAATGGAGATTTTCATGTATAACTAATCTGTGGGTGGTAGTTCTTTTGATGGATGTCTTGTGAACTTAAATCGATGTCTAAAAAGGTGTGAGGATACTAACCTAGTTATTAACTTAGAGAAGGCCACTTTATGGTGCAAGAAGGGATCATTCTTGGCTATAAGGTGTCATATCAAGGCATTAAAGTGGACCCAGCTAAGGTTGAAGTCATCATTGGGATTCTCCCTCCTAGTAAGGTGAAGGGGTTGAGGTCTTTCTTGGGCCACGTAGGCTTCTATCGTTGATTCACTAAATCATTCTTGAAGATAGTTAAGCCTCTCACCACACTGCTTTAGAAAGAGAGTGATTTTGTAGTTGATGAATCTTACTTGAGTGTTTTTTATAGGGTAAAGGAGGCATTTACTTTAGCTTTGGTAGTGCATCCACTAGATTGGATTTTTCCATTGGAACTCATGTGTGATGCTAGTGATATAGGTTTAGGAATTGTGTTAGGGTAGAGGAAAAATGGAAAGTCTCATGTCATCTACTATGGAAGCAAGACATTGAATGAGGCGTAGAGGAATTACACCACCACTAAAAAAGAGTTCCTAGCTGTGGTATATGCTTTTGAGAAGTTACACATATACCTGGTAGGATCAAGGTCAGTTATGTATACTAATCATTTAACAATCAGATACCTAATGTCTAAGAAGGATGCCAAACTAAGGTTGATTATGTGGATTTTACTTCTTTAAGAGCTTGATATTGAGATCAATGACAAAAAGGGGTATGGGAACTTAGTTGCAGATCATTTATCCCATTTAGAGAGGAAAAATGATAGTCGAGAAGATCTATCCATTGATGATTGCCTTAGGGACGACATTTTTATGCATTGGAGTCTAAGAGCTTACCATGGTTTGCTTATTTGATGAACTATTTAGTTAGGAGCGTGGTTACACCTTATTTCTCACCATAGGAACGCCAGAGGTTGATGTATGAAGCAAAGAAACACATTTGAGATGAGCTAATTTTTTTCAAAAGGTGTGTTGATGGTCTAATCAGACGGTGTGTGCCAAATGAAGAGGTTCCTAATGTCCTAAGCATATGTCATTCTTCACCTTATGGAGGACACATGAGTGTAAGGAAGATAATCTAAAAGGTGTTACAATCTAGCTTGTATTGGCTAACCTTGCTCAAGGATGTATGGGAATTTATGAGGAAATGTGACCGATGTAAAAGAATAGGAAATATCTCAAAAAGGGATGAAATGCCTCAAAACCCGATCCTAGAGCTTGAGATCTTTGATGTGTGGGATATCAACTTCATTGGACCATTCCTATCCTCTTGCAAGAATAAGTATATTTTGGTGGCAGTTGAATACGTGAGTCAGTGGGTAGAAGCAATTACATCTCCCATGAATGATCTCACAATAATTGTTCAACTTTTCAAAACAATGATTTTCCTAAGGTTAGGAGTCCCTAGCGCCATCATAAGTGATGGTGATTTGAGTTTTTCCAAGGATGTTCTTCAAAGACTCCTTTGGAAATATGGAGTTCACCATAAGGTAGGGTTGTTATGTCACCCTCAAATAAGTGGCTAAGCAGAAATTTCAAGCCAGGAAATCAAGCTTATACTAGAGAAGAGTAATGAAAGGAAAAGAAAATATTGGTCTCTAAAGCTTGATGATGCTTTGTGGGCATATAAGACAGGTTTTAAGACCCCTATAGGCACCACCATATATAAACTGGTTTATGAAAAGAGTTGTCAGCTCCTAGTGGAGATGGAACATAAAGCAATATGGGCAATAAAGCAAATCAACTTTGATCTCAAAAGTACAGGTGAAAAGAGACTCCTTGACCTTCATGAATTAGAGGAACTCCGCATGAACTCTTATGATAGCTAGAGTAGGAACTATTATTATCACATTTCTTTGGTTATTGCTAACCATTGTTTGTTCATGAGTATTAGTGAATGAGGAAAGCAAGAGGCCAAGGTATAATCTATCCTACTCCCCTTTTTATTCCTTTTATTGGTGTGTTTTTCTTTTTGTTAGTCTAAGGGAATTTGATTATTCCAGGATGTGTGGAATTTAATTGATGAAGGTGTTTAGCCTATTTTAGAGGATTAGTTTGATGGATCCCTTTGGTTTGATGACCATGGTTAGTTGTCTGAATGTGTTAATTGTTAAATGACTTTTCCCATATCATACTCTCATGCATGCATCTTCCTATTTTTCTTTCTCTTTGTTTTTCTTTTAGAAAATCCGGAAATCTAAAAAGATTTTGATTTTTATTTTGTAAGGCAAGTACTTTGTTTTCTTTTGATTTTTTTTCTTGCATTTAGCTGGGCATGAATAGAACACCCATCTTATTTAACCTTAAGAGCTTAAATGGTTTAGACTTAAATTGCATTGGAAAGAGTTTAGGATGGACTTTTTTAATGCAGATGGAACTATCGTGATTATGACCCTTGGCTAAGCACCCCACCTTTTCCTAGCTAAGAGAAATCCTTAGGATTAGTATTTGTAAACCCATGGTGAGGAAATATATTAAAGCCTTCAACATGATTTGCATTGAGTGGCAAGGATCCTTAATTTGTCAAGCTTTGATCAAGAACTTGTCTTATATTCTACCCAAGACCGCGACCAAACTTCTTATGGAAAGACAAAGGCATTCTTGAACCCTTATACTTTTTCCTTAACCATCGACATTTCCTCCTTTATTTTATAATCTTTCTTTCCTATAAATTATTACCTTCTTGTGCTTATATTTCTCCAAAAATTAGCCAATTGATAGCCATTAACCTAATATGTACCTTCACCACCTTATTCTAGATGGGATTTCTTTAGAAAGAATGTTGTTATGAATGTATTGATGATGATTCAAGAGTTATGAAGCTTCAAAGGGAAGCAATTGTTTCTTTTTGAAGAACACCTCTTAAGAGCTACTCATATTTTGTAGACTCTTTCATGAAGTATTTTCTTTCAGAAAAAAAAAGAAAAAAAAAGAAAAAATAATGAAAAGAAGAAATGAGATAAGGAGGATTTTCTGGGTTTATTAGGAATCTGAGAATGAAAACCCTCATATATGTTCTTTAACAAGTTTGGGAGAGCAGAGTAGTTAGTATTCCATTGAATATGAGGGCTCAAGGCTTTGAAATGAGGTGAAGGCCAAGATCATAAGAATTACATTATTCATGAAGCTAGGCCTCATACCATTACCCAAACCTTTCCCTATTTTCTTCTAGTCCTTTCCCTATTTTACTTGTATTGTACCCTAAAGTCCTTTCGACTCTAGGAAGCTAAGTAATTATCAATGTAGGGAGGTAAGGGTTAAGCATATTGAGTGAGCATGACAATTAAGATGCCTACTCATAAATCATTGCCCATTTTTTATTATTTTTTCATCTCTCTTAAGGAGTAATGAGAATCAAATTCTTTATGGATTGAAATGAGATTTTGGGAAGAGTGTTGTTGTCTTTCAGTTTAGGTGCGTAAGAGCTATAGTTTCCTACTCTTTCTTGGTTTTCCTTTATTCATTCTTATGCATTATTTATCATGTCTTATATTATTATTTAGAAAGTTGAATATCCATCACGATGATGTTCCATGAATGCCCACTCGTTACATTTTCACTCCTATTTCTTTTCATTTCTCTTAGTTTCTCTTTTTAGTCTTCAAAATGCTTGCCTTTGTTTTATTTTTTTTTAGAGTTATGGATTACCTCCCAGGAACCCTTACAAGAGCACACTTGTCCTCCTAAGAGATTAGGAGGTTTAAAAAGTTTGTTGATTGTTGCTAAAATCAACCGTGATTCCTACAAAAGTGACTTAGATTTTATTATTTTTCTTAGTTACATTGTTAGTGCTTTAATACTGTCTTCTATCCTTTGTCCTAGGTTCTTGCTTGAGGACGAGCAAGAGCCAGGATTGGGGGAATTTGATGAGTGATGTCACTCATGTGTTTTTTCCTAGTAGAGTTTCGTACTCTTTTTGGCCCAAATTTGTCTCGTTTTGCTCCACTTTGCATCACTTTGTGCATGGTGTAGGCTTAGAAGCATTCTTAGAGTAGAGAAAGCATAGTTTTAGGTTTTCATTTTTCCTTCAAAAAATTATTAGATTATTTGGAGAATAATAATCAGTTTTTTGCTGTATTCAAAGGTATTACAACCAACTATTTCTAAACATCAAATTCAATCTATAAAATTTAGTATTTTCTTTCCCTTCTCTTTCTTTATATTTTGTATTTTCTATTATTTATGTTTTTCTTGATTTAAGCTTGATAGTTTCAGATTTATTCCATAATAGTAGTTAATCTTTATTCGTGAATTTGGTTATGTCTTGTTAATTTTGCGATGTTTGCTAATATTAGGTATGGGTAGTTAGATTAGTTAGGGGATAGGATGAAAACCCGATCTCGAGCAATGATGATGTTTAAAGCTTAGAGTTGGTTTCTTGATGTATAATTCATGATTTGATGTCGATTTTTTTTTTGGAGCATTGATTGTCCATATAGGTTTCTTCCATTTGTGTTTCCAGGTCGAAGACATTAAGTAACGCTGATTTAGGTACGGTCCTGAAGTTAAATGTTGTTGACATGCGAGCTATTGGTTGTTGTTTTGAATTTATTATGTTGTTGAAATCCCAATTGTAATGCTTCCTTCCTTGAAGATGATCAAGAGGTTGGTTTCTGGATGAAACCCCTTCCCTGCAACATATTTTAGGTTCGATGCATAGATCGGTAGTGAATTTATGAGCCCTATGTTGTCTCATTTTGAGTCCAATTTCTAGTTTTAGTTCATTTGTGTTAGGAATCGGTGTTGAATCCCGAACTCCCAACGCTTTTACCCAATAGAATAAACCCTTTAGAACCTCCCTATTTGCATTCTTAGTTAGGTTCAACCCTTTCCTACCTTAGTTAGGGCTAGCTTGTAGTCGAATTGCTAGAGTTTGGTAACTATTAAGAGCCTTTCCATGTGGATTCAAACCTTACTTACCCGTTACTCATAATAGGTGAAGTCGAGGTTCTTTGATAGTAGGTGTCGTGACGACCGATCCCTGACCCTATCACCGCTAAGTTCTATTCTGGTGATTTCGTCTTCTTTCCAAACTCTTCTACAGGGCATAAGGAAGGCCAAAAGGGACACACATGTGGAGGAATCATTAAGAAGTTATTCAGCATTATTTTAGCCTAGTTATAGAGTAGATAGGTTAGCATTAGGGTTTATTTTTTCTCCATCAAAAATTCTTAGATTTAGCTTGGTGATTTAATCTCTTTATTGGATGTAATTAACAAATTTGCAAAACGCTTGTCAAACATCAATTCTACATCTATATATTAGTATTTCAATTGCTTTCTCTCCCTTTATATTTGGTAGTTTTTAGTATTTCTATCACTTTCTCTCACTTTATATTTGGTAGTTTTCTATTATTTTCTTTTTTTCTTGGTTTTATGCTTATTGATTTTAGGTTTTTTGCATGGTATAGTTCATCTTTGTTCATGATTTGGTAGTATGTTTATCTTTATTTATATTGTAATGTTTGCTAGTATTAGATATTTGTTAGATTAGTTAAGGGATACGGTAAACCCGATCCTAAGAATGGATGATGTTTATGGCTCTGAGTTGGTTTCTTGATGAATAATATGTGATTTGATGTTGGGTTTTGGTTGAAGCCTGGATTGTCCATATAGATGAGTGAGCGCTCAAAAAGTCTTCTAGGCGCTTGCTGAACACGCATTTTGGGAAAATTCGGCTTTCCTAAAACACAAACTCGGCTCTTTCTCTTCCCCATTCACTCACATTAATCATCTTCACATTGAAACTCTATTCTCTCTCTAAAAAGCCCCATAACCCCCTCACACTCTTTCCTCCATAACTCACTCAATTTACAACCATTATACTCCAAATTATCATCATTCTCCTTCTCTCTTGTTGATCAACAACTTGATATAATTTTTTTCAGAAAATACCCACTTTCAAAAAATAAAATCCAAACTCAAAACCTAAAGTTTTGGTTGAACTTTTGGTAGTTTTCTGCTTCTAACTTGGAATTTCAAACTCAAGAACAAATTGGAGCATTTGTTTGGGATTTTCGATATGCTCTACATCCTTAATCTTATTCAATTCTAGGTTGTTATTTCATGCATTTTTGTTTGATTTTCTAAAAAATGTTGGTATCTTTTTGTGATTATTATATTGTGGTATTTTTAGGCTTGATTGTTAATATATTTTGGAGTATTTTTTTAGAAGAACATAGTGATACTTAGGTTGACCCTAGAGAACAATAGGATAGTCATATTAGTTAGGTGATCTTCATATTTGCGTTGAATTTTTTGCTGTTAATCTTTTGTAGTTGGATTGTGAACTTGAATTTTCGGAATCAGGCTATTGTTGAATATTTAGGATTGCATAATCTATTGAGGAAAAATGTTTGCTAGGAAGACGATCAAAGATCTCAAAATCCACTAGTGCTTCCCAATCCTCACAACAAATTGTGATTGCCCTTAATTTCATAAACCCTAACCACAAATCTTACTATGACAAGATTAAAAGTCATAAACTGTTGAGTACCCGATTCTATGAGCCGGATCCTTTGGAAAAATTAAGAAGTGGAGAAGATCTCTTTGGAATTCTTTGTGCTTTGGGAAACATTATTTGTGAAGTCATAAACTTGTTCTTCAGCATTCTAGCATAAAAAATAAGAAAAGTGTAAATATTGATTAAAACCATTGGATATATGCGAATTAAACATAAAAAATCATCAAAAATTGCAAAATCAAACCGTGAGTAAATTAAGTCCTCACTATTCTGGTAATTTTGAATAATCTCCATCATATATCACATCACATAATAACCACATTTAGTCCCTCCAATTATTTAGGCATTAACTACATTATTATTTAATTTTAAGTAAGAGAAAATCAGGACATATACTATTAAAAAGTCATTTAAAACCAAATTTGGTATCTCAATGAAATGTCTAAAAGTATATAATTCTCACTTACTACATTGAGTTTTTTTTTATGAACTTTTTTTTTACAGCACATAGAATCAAAAAAAAAATTATTGGCGCAACATTTCCTAGTGGAAAGGTTTTACTTGGTGTAATGCTAGTGTGTTAGACAAGTATTCTCCCCCGTTATATTTAGTGTAATGCTAGTGTGTTAGACAAGTATTCTTCACTATTATACTCTATGTAATGCTAGTGTATTGGACAAGGGAGTTTAGGACTCAGCTAAAAATAGTGAGTTAAACAATAGAGTTCAGGACTGGGACTGCAAACATGGAAGTTACTCATATACAGAGAGACACAAATGGCCTTACTGCTAGGTTAGTACCTAAACCATTGCTGAGAAGTGTTTAAGGTAGGGGACTTGGTGTACCTAAAGTTGCATTTCTATAGGTAAAAGCCAGTAGCTAAGAGACCCTTTGAAAAAGCTACTAGCGAGATTCTATGGACCTTACCCAATGCTGAGGAAGATAGGAGCAACATTCATCCAATATATCATGTTTCATAGTGGAAGATGACAGTGGGTATTATGCCAATGGTTGCAAGGGTATCATGTTTCACAGTTGAAAAGCTCTTTAACATCAGACTAAAGTACTAATTTAGTGGGAAAATTTATCTAAAGTTGATGCTACTTGGGAGTAAGATGATGAAATTGATACAAGGTTTCCTGACTTAACTTGAGGACAAGAAGAGTCTTTGGGACATGGCCAATGTAATGAATCTTCCCAAGGCACAAACCATCCCGGATACTTACTAGAGATGTGACAAAACAAGGGTAAGTTAAGAAAAGGAATGGGGAGCATTTCTGTTATTTGGGCGCATGAATTTAAGCACAGAGTTGTCAGAAAGTAATATTCTAGGAATGCTTTGTGGGCAGGAGTACCAATTCAAGCAGTATCGATTAAAATTTAAAATACACCTTATATTTAGGGACACTGGGAGGTTTATTACCACAAAGTAGAGGTATATTACTTGAACCTTCAGCGATGGTGTACTTCAGACATCATGAAGAGACAACATCTTTTAAATGGCTACGTTCTTGAAAAATTGAGGAGAAGATGATGTGTTCCTGAATAATTGAGTAATTGCATCACATAAATTGTAGAAGAAATGGTCAGTAACAACCAATTGATAAGCATTAGTAGCAACTGTTCAGATTGAAGAAATATAAGCGAGTGGAAGGAAAACTACAAATCTTTACTAAACCCTTATAAAAATACTAATGCTAGGATTTTGGGTCTATGAATATGGATGAATTGTTGAAGAACATTTGGAACGCTGAGGCAACACAAGGTGTGGCAATAGGAGCAGGGGCAGCAGTCGCGGCTTTTGTTGCTGCTGCTACTTCTTCTGCTACTTAAACACTTAAATCAAATCAATACATCGAGCTAGCATCTGTCTCAGTTCAGTTCAGTTCAAGTAGCCTATTTGCTTAAGCTATGCTAGATTTTGTACCAAATGTAGTGGAATAATATTAATAAAAGATAAAGCTATGCGGTAGAATATTTTAGTTCAATTCAACTACAAAGTTCATTTAAATTGCCATGGAGATAAGTACTGAAGTTTCAAGGATCAGTTAGGTTTAGTTTAAGTGTCAAATTCTGCAATACCAATTAAGCTGGTGATACATTCACAAGTTATAATCACGAAACTTATTTTGTACTTTTTCATTCATACATCATAGTAATTTTTCTCTCAAGTAGCCTATTTTTCAGTCACTATAATAAATTCATCTGTGGCACCAAATTCAATAAATAAATATTGACATCCGCCAAGCATATTTAAAATAGATGCTATAATATTCATGCAAGTACTAACTACCTCAAAGATTGATTGTCAGAATAGTCCTTATCTTATCATTGATGGTTCAACTCTCAAGAATAGGGTAACCGTCAAACAAACTAGACATAGCCATAAATAAATAAAGAGATAAAGAATATACTTAGCTCATAAAAAAGGACTAAAGATTATATACACCATATTGCTTCTAGGGTAACCGTCAAACAAATTAGGCATAACCATAAATAAATAAATAAAGAGATAAAGAATATGCACCATAACATCATCGGTTGCCCTCCCTAACAAGACCTCATCAATTCAAGCAAAGTATAAGGGGGGAAAAGAAAGCTAGAAACATAAAAAAGGAGTGAAAAAACTCTTACTTAATATATAAAGTCTTAAACTGTAACCAACACATCTAAATAAACAACTACCTAGTATTCCTTCCCCTCTACATAGTCTCAAGTCAGACTAATGGTTAGCCAGGCCAATAATACCTTAAATTCAATAAGCCATGCCCCCTTTGGTATTATATCAAGTTAGTTCTTTTAGAAAACTAAATGTAGTGCAATTAAAAATATCCTAGTGATTAATGCAACGTCCAAAATTTGGGGAGTTCAAATACATATTAATCTTCAGTAAAGACAATATCCACTCAACTTGAATTTGTAGTATTCAAGTGAGATTGGGACATGTTTACACCAACTATATTATGTAGACGACGACTATTATGTATATTTGGGCTTGGAATTTATGCAAAAACATTTAGGGTAGGCTATATTAACTCAAATATTGGAAATATTACATAATGTTATGAGTGAGCATATATGAAGATTTGCCATGGTAAAGTTTTTTACCAGTAAAGTATCTTTGATAATATGACAAACAAACCTACACAGCCATCCAAACCCACTAAAGCTCGTTCCCATGGTTTTTTGGGCTAACAATAATAAGTGGAGTACAACCAAATGCCTGCATAGGTAAATAAGACATAAATATAAGCATGAGAATGAAACATGATACGAACTGCTCAAGAAGTAATAACTCTTAACCAATTAATCATAAAGGAAATGAGATCCTTGTATCCATTTTTACACAAGTGATTAGGAAGGAAACTCATCAAGAACAACATTAATTAGTTGAGGACTCATTATTTTAGAGACACAATCGCTCTTTAATTTTTCTTACTTAATACTCAAAAAATAAAATTAGAGATCATACATGTATTGTAAGAATGAAAAGTGTTACTAAGGAACTTCCCCACCAAGGCCAAATTTGGCATAAAACTCCTGATCACTGTTGTAAACCCAAACATATATAGCACTGCTTCCACCAAGAACCTAACCACGAGTATTGGGCACACCCTCCTTTAAATTAAATGCTTGTATAGAAGAATCAAATGTATCAATCTCCAAAATGGTGGCAAGAAGCCTTCTAGGGTCATCAAGTTTGGGTTCCCATATGGCACTCCTCCTTGTTCCAACAATAGAACCTTATAATTCTATGACAAGGTAGCCCGCTAATGGACATCTAGCAGTTCCACCTCCAACAATTATAAAATCATAGTAGTCTTTAGTAGGGAACTCAGTAGCATTTGCAGTAAAATGGATATAGGAAGGAGCTAAAGAAGGATAAAATTTAGGATTAATAGATGGAAATAATCTAACATTTTCCCGTATTGCAAATATTAAGCTAACATTTTGTTTATTTCTGATTGCACCTACCTTTAGCCAATTTTTACTTCTAGTACCTGGTCCAATTGTTACCTATAATAGACGGTCACGAACAGGTAACTCTCTTTTAAAAATTGAAGGAACTAAATACCGTTGTAGGCAGAAACTCTTCACTCTTCACTGTCGTCACTCTTTACTCTTCTTCGTCTTCACTCTTCACTCCTCACCCTTCGTTCTTCACTTTTCCCCATTCTTCTTGCTTTGAACTGGTTCTCTCTTCATCTTTGTACATCTTTCCTTCGTTCTTGCTATGGCTGGTGGAAAATCCTCTTATGCGTCGTCCCCCTCGAATTCAAGGAAGTCAATTTATCCAAGGGTTGCATGTGTGTGTGGGAGGGATACTGTGGTGCGGACCATCAGAAATGGGAAAAACGTTGAGCATAAGTTCTATGGATGTCCATTATGGCCTGTTAGTTATTGTTATCTCAGTTAAGTGATGGGAATTAAAACTCATTTATGTTGAATTTGTGCATTTTACATTGTGTTGAATTCTGTGGAATTGTGTTGAATTTTTTTGTATTGTGTTGAATTTATGTGGTAATTGTGTTACTTATGATACAAAATGTGACATATTCGGTGGGTTGATGATAAAGAAGATTTACAATTTCAGTTATTGGAGAAGGACACAAGAATATTGGAATTAGAGTATGAAAAAAAAACTAATGGAAGACAAATCAAAGAAGATCTCTACAAAGAAGAAGAATTTAGAGGAAGATGTTCAAGAGATGAAGAACAAAATTGTTGAGATGCATATCAAGAGCTCAAGGAATGAGAAGAATCTGACTGTAGCTTTAACTATGAATTATAGCCTAACTATAATTGTATTGTTCTATTGCAAGTAGTACTGGTTAGATGAATTATAGCCTAACTATAATAACTATGAATGTATTTTGCTATGAATAACTATGAATGTATTTTGCTACATATAATAACAGTTGGTGGGTTGGCAACCTATTTGTAATATAGATGGATGTATGGATGTAATTTTCTGTTTTCTATCTATGACAATAATTATGACAGTAGCAAACATTGAACATTAATACAATCCAATACATTAATAAAATTTCATACATTAGAAGTTATAGTAAAAGTAGTACAATGTAATACATTAGAAGTTGTAGCAAAAGTACACTAGTCATTGATAAAGTTCCATCTAATACATTAAAAGTTGTAGCAAATCTAGTATCATATAACAAAGATGATTAAAAGTAATGTATGACAAAGTTCCATCTAATATATCAAAGTTGTTGTTGTTGGCTATTTTGTGGTTGCTATTGTTGGTGGTGACTAATAAAGGTTGAACTAGCTTGTGTTGAAGTGGCACCAGACACCTGTAATTTACAAAAATGGATTAGCATACAAATCATTTTATTATGTACATTCAAAAAGTAGAGCAAGAGAAGAACATTTCCATTCAACATTGGAGTCCCATCATCACTGAACAACACTCCTACTCCCAGTGGCACTTGTGCAAAGAAAATAATATTTTTTCTGTTAGTTTGTCAAACATATGTAAGGTCAAGTATATAAAAAATGTTGGTAGTTTGTCATACCCTTCTTCTTCCTCTTGATCTCCCTCTAAACCTCCCCTATTGGCACTTTGACCATCTATGCTCTCTGAAGCATTAGTAGTTGCCTTTTCTTTTCCATTATTTGCAATTTGGCTTCTATCTTTGGCTCCTCTTCCACCAAGAACCATCCTCCCAACTCTACCAAGTTGGGTTAGTTGTGCTATTGTGGAGTGGTGCAAACTTAGTAAGGTACTATGGAGTCTACATGGGTGTCATTTCTTACTGAATTTGAGGGGATGATAGTCTTCTTAGGCCTTCTTCTTGCCCTCTTAGGCTCTGGCTCTCTCTACATAGCATTATCCTTGTTTGAACAGGTTCTTTTATTATGACCTTTAGTCATTCAAATGCAACAAGTCATCTCCATTCCTGTATTGAGCAAAGTGCCTTATTTTTTGGGATTCTCAATGGGCTCTTTTATCATATTCTTCCTAGGCCTACCAAGACCAATCTTAATTGGTGGAGGTTCAATAACATAATCAACCCTAGGCCAATGCCTTTTTCTCTCAGTTGATGGTATGGAACCAGCATACACATTCAAATACAAATCTCTTTTGTAGTAATCATCTACAAATGACTCAGCTTCTTTATTCTAGAAGTAAATACAAGTTATGGCATGGCAACAGGGTATCCCTAGTATGTCCCACTTCCTACAAGAGCAAGTCCTAGACCCTAAATCCACATATAGCTAGTCTAGGTAATGCATAACATTGAATAAATTATCAGTAGATGGCACAACATCACACGTAGCTGCCTTCTCCTTCTCCATATTCAAAATGACTTGGATTATAAGACAAAGCAATGAATTGGCTTTCTACATTTTAGTTCTTTTACTAACTACCCTTTGCATTAAAGCAACTCTAATGTTCTCAAACATATGTATAAGGTGTTTTGTCCTAGCACTAATGATGTACCCATTGAAAGTCTCAGCCATATTATAGTTATGGCATTAGTTTTGATGGAACTAGCAAAGAAAGCTCTACAATCAAGGGAAGGGTTGTACTTTTTAAATGCTAATTTTGCGCCTGCATTCACTAAATACAACTCATCTAAAGCCTCATTGTAGTCAGCCTCATTATAGGCCTTGGCTATCTTCTAGAAGAGGAGTTTCATTTCATCCCCCTTGTATGCATTATGCCATAATGCGAAGATGTGTCTAGCATAATGCCTATGCTCAGCCTTTAGCAACACAGTGGCAACAACACGCAATCTATCCTTGGTAACTGGTATTTTAGGTCGTTAACTAAAAGACAAGTTATGCAAACAAATTTATTCCATCCTACAAACTATACGAGTATAGTGGAGTAGGGGGTCGAACCACGAAGACAAGGTATATCAAGACTTTAACTCTTAACACAACCAGACTATTTGGATTTAGAAAATCAACTAAACTAACAACGAGAATGCAGATCACGATGAATTAAACGCTAAGTCAAATAGAGAAAAACGAGGATAAGATTGGATTCACCCTAGGAATAAAGCTTTAGAAACCGAACATGAAAGGTTAGAGAAAATCTGATAATAACTAGCATGGACATCCAAAAATACGAGAGGAAGTTGGTGATCCCACAAATCACAACGAACGACCTATAATCGCCCTATGTCTCCAAAGGAGTGGCAAAACAAGATCCGCACCGGATTCCGAAACTATTTATTATCATCATTTCTACAACCTTAAGCAATAAAGATCATAGCTTTCCTAGGGTTTCACCAATCAAAACCCCTAAAGGAATTACTCACACATATTCATGCTTAAAAACATAAAGATATTCAACGATGCAAAAGAAACGAACATGGAATGAAATCACGAGAATGAAAACAAAATCAAAAATTATGCTAATAACCGACAAATATAGAACTAGACATGGAATGAAGTAAAGAAATTAATTAAGAGCAAAGGAAGAGATTAAACTCACAAAAGCTTCAATTTGATATCCACGAAAAGAATTCGAACTACAAAGCGTTGAGGAAACTGAAAATCGAAAGCTAAAACTAAAATAATTTAGAGGCTAAAGAAATCTAAAAGTGCATAAAAGTATAAAACCTAGCTCCCCCCCTTCCTCACATCAGAGGAAGGGGTATTTATAACAAAACAAGAAAAACCTACAAAAACCCTAAAATGCATATGTGCCGGCCCTAAAAAGAAGTAGTTGATCCGGAGAAAAACACTGTCATTCGCCCGAATACAAGTCCCATTCGATCGAATAAAATCCCATTCACCCGAATGCACATACATTCGCCTATTCCAGAGGCTCCGAAGCATCGATCTCTGTCCAGTATTTGCCCGAATGAGGATGTTGATTCGGCCGAATGGAAGCTCATTCGCCCGAATGAGTTCCATTCGGCATTCCCAGTGGCAAGGGTCAAATGCTCTGTGGTCTGTCACACATTCAACCAAATCTGTCTCAGATTCGGTCGAATCTGCAACCATTTGGTCGAATCTGCAACCATTCGGTCGAATGTGTCTCAGATTCGGTCGAATTTGAGACCATGCATTCCTCTTTTCACTTCTTTCCTATTCTGCACTCCATGGGATCTTCATGAGTGACTTGAAACATTTGCCCAAGCTATAATATGCGTGTCAAAGGCTCGAATGCATTGCATTTCACCTTGAAATCATCAAAAGTACCTGAAATGGACTTAAGACAACTCGAAAACAAGATCAAGGTAAAATCAAGCATAATATGCATAAAACCAATACAAAACTACGAGACTTGACACTAAAATGAGGTAATAAATGTGCTCTAAAATGAGCACATCAACTTCCCCCAAGCTAAACCATTGCTAGTCCCTAGCAAACGAAATAGGAAGGTGAAGTGATAGCTTAGGGCAAAATGAATGAAGAAATGAATGAAGAGACGAATGAAGAACATGGGAAGTGGAAATCAAGACAAGGCAAGTTGTGCACATGCAAAACTCTTCCCTAGGCATGGGTGTGCAAGTACAATGGGATTTAGAAAGCATAATCAACGTTTTACACCTACTCGGGATCACCAAGCAAGCTACATCATAGTTCATTCAGCCCACTACCTAACGACGTTGCAAGTCTACGCTCCCAAGGTTATTTCCTAAGAGGTATGAGAAATTTCCATTGCATTCATGTGTTTATAGGGTATGTGTTTTGCTCAAAATCATCCGACTAAAGATGAGTCAGGAATTAAACACCTAAATAGGGAGAAATCTCGTAAATCGTGTCTTTTCTACTCTCCAGCACTGATCTTACTAATCAGGTTAAGTCGAACATGTTTGGAAAGGGTTGTAATGTAAGTTTGGATCGAGGTATGGTAGAATTTGGGAATGTGGAGTTAAAATAGAGGATAGTGAGTGATTTAAGGAAATAAAACCGAGGAAGACTACGCCTTTCGACAACCATGCCAATCCCAAAATTCCCAATAATAGACTCTAATACACTATGTCAACTTTATTCCCAACCTATTTCTCTAATTTCTTTTTGTTCGTTTTCTTTTCTTTTTCTCTTTTTTTTTTCTTTTTCTTCCTTTTTCTCTATTTTTTTCTTTTTGCGTTTTTTAAGCTTTTTCTGAACTTTCTATGTGCATACTTCTTTGAAATGCACTAAGACTAGTGTATATAGTCACATTACCCAATAATCATCTCCCCAAACCGAAATCCTATATTACAATGCTACAAATATCAACTTCACTATGATCACATGACTATCCTCTAGGTAAAAAGAGGGGACATTTGGCTCATGTGGAGTTAGATAGCGTGGCTACAAAAAGAAGGTAAAAGCACAAATTTGGCTCAACCTAGAGTAAATTGATTTTTATGGTAGGCACTTTGGCTATGTAACTTCAACTACAAACGTGTTATCATCCCTAACCTTTAGAAAAGTAGACTATGCTGGAGGAGAACAGACACAATTCTTAAGATTCCCTGACTAACACTCAACAATACGGGACTCGTAATAAAGTCCTAAAAGGCTCAATCCTCACTAGGTTAGTCGAAATGCACCTCAATAGGTAGTCATCCAAACCACATACCAAGCGAGCTCAGATCCCCTAAGCTAAGTGAAAAACAGTCGATAAACTCAGACCCAAAACAGACACAGGGCTAGGGGAATACGAGTTTGCATAAAATCAATGTAAAGTGCACAACAGACGCTTGCAAGCTTGTTTGGAACATATGATGGACTAAAGGGGCACATGATGGAAATAAGGGGAAAACAAATACAAAAATAACTAAATACATAAATTTGGATTTTCAAGTAAGCAATCATACCAGTACATGGATGCAGCGGCATGTGGAACTTATTATATGAACATCTGAAAACAACACCAAAATGTAAAGCGCAAAACACAAAACAACACCTAGAAATAGAACACAAGAACACAAAATAACGCAAAACTACACACCACTAGAACTAACAGCCAAAGACGAGCAAAAGAATGAGTAGTGGAATATGGATACCCCCCAAGCTAGGGTGAAGCCATCCTCGGCGCTAGGGGAGGCCGTTAGGTCTACCACTACTCATCCCCTATAAATTCCTCATCATCACCCTGGTCATCCTCCTCATTAACCTCCTCCTCCCCACCCGTGTAATCCATCACATAGTCATCCGAGGCTCTTCTAGGAGCCGGCGGGATAAAGTTATTAAACCTACGCCTACCCACCCGCAACCGGTCAAAACCATGACTCAGTGATATTTCGTTATAGTTGTCATGGCGAGGGTACTAAGAAGGGGTGTCCATGCTTTCGCCGACCATATGGGAGTGATAGGCCATATCATACCATGGGTAGTTCGCCCGCTCAAAGTTTTGCTCGAAGTGGTCGAGTTGGGCGGTGTGGTGGGCTTGGGTGGTGAGAACCTGGTCAAGCCGTCTCTCTATGCGTCCTAGGGAGGACATAATATCATATTCAGATTCATCATCCAAATCATCATGGTCTGGTAAGACCGAGGTGGAGGCCCTAGGTCTGTCACGCATAGAAAGGGTGTGAGGGCGGGGAGGTGGTACAAGTGGGGGCTCGACAGCGTATCTCGGCACATCTCCTTCTAAGAGATACGAGGCCCTAAACTAGACTAGGGGAGGTAAGTGAGGACAAGGAAGGGGGATGGTGCGGTCTTTTAAGTACCGCCATCGCATGGGGTCAGCAAAAATAAAGCCAGCCCGTGTACGAGGCATTGCTCATGAAGGGTAGTGGAACTGGCATATCGTTCAATGAATTCCACAGGGTTCATAATGTTTAGGAATTCAGCGATGCGAAATACGTGTCCCCCTAGACATAAATCAGTGGTTGCATTCAGGGTGGCTGTGTTGTTTAGAAACTTCCACAACGTCATTGGCAGGCTTAGTGCAGTGTCGTCGTGTAGTGCAAGGTAACGGTGCAAGATGTGCACTTCGTGTGTTCGTACTAGGTGGGGGCTAGGGGAAGGGAACAAAGTCTCCCTAGCAAATTTAAAGAACATGCGCAAAACAGGGTGTTGCATATCAGAAGCATATATGTTTTTATTTGGATAAACAAGCCGGCCAACAATTTTAGGCCATAACTCGGAAACCCGAGAGTTTTCCGGTTTTTTATCTGAAATAGGCTCGTTATGGAAACCAAACACGGCGCAAAATGCAGCATAATCGAGAAAATAGATTGCATTCCTTAGCCTAAAAGACAAATGCAACCTACCATCCCGTTGACACGGGGTTAGGGAACTAAGAAACTCATAAGTTAAGAGCTTATAAGTCGGGTGCCACATGTTTATCCAGTTCTCTAACCCACATGCAGTTAATAGTGCAACAAATTGCTCGTATATATCCATTCGTTACAAAATTGAAAGGTCTAAATACCGAGTGGAGTTGATTTTTCATATCTTAAGCCTTTGGAAACGTTCATATTGCTCCAAAGATACGAAAATTACCATTGGATGGTCCTCATCGAACCATAATTCCTGGCCGGGAAGTCTTTGATGGCCCTCCGATTGTAGAGAACCGGTTTGTTGTGCTTCCCAAGCCGCACCCAAAGAGGAACCTTCTCCATGCTTTTTAGACCTCTTAAAGGGGTTCCTCAAGGTTCTCCTTGGACCCATAGTAATTGTTGATGATTGGGAAGGCAAAAGAGAAGTTTGAGAGGGAACAAGTGAGTGAGGGAGATCGTGCATGCTGTAGGTGTGAAGAAATGTGGGTGTGAAATCCCATGAAATGAGCTTATATTTATAGAACGGGGTTCCATTTGGTCAAATGATATCTATTCGGCCGAATTTAACGCTTCATTCGGCTCTTTCAAAAACTTTCCCAAATTTAATTAAGCTCATGTTCAATGCTCATTCGGCCGAATGGACATATCATTCGGCCGAATGGAGTGTGAATTTTGCACTTCTTTGCTTTGAGTAATCAAAACACTCGCCTTCTCAAAATCAATCAAGGTACTATAATTATGCTTTACGAAAATCCAAATACAATCGGGTTACCTCCCGTAAGTGCTTTGTTTAACGTTGTTTAGCTCGACATAGTTCGCTACAAGTTTAGATAGAAAAAGAAAACGAAGGAATTATACTGGCCATAGGAGTGGACTCACTCCTAGCATCTCTATCACCTCCGGCGTGGGGAGTCAAGACCCTCCACCGAGCATCGGTGGCAGAAGTAAGTAAGGTCGAACCAGGGTCATCCGGAGGTGGGCTATAATACGGGGCTCCCCCAAGCCAAGGTGGAGCCATTGTTCTCTTTTTGGATTTTTTTTCTTTTCTTAGCCCTCTTCCTTTTTTGGGTTGGCTCGTTGGTACCTTCAAATTTCTCACAAATATCTTGTATCACAACGAATTCCTTCTCGACTTCGAAAATAACACCCTTTGTTGTCACTTCTTCCTCTGTCACCTCAACAGACACCAGGGCAGCAAAAACATCACACCCCTCAACCTTTTCTTTAACTATGCCTTCAAAAACATCAAAGGAACAAATATGCTCGACCATGGGTTCCTTGGAAGAGTTGGAAAAGGAAAACACAACCTTCTCTTGGGCTACCCTCACAGTTATAGTCTCTGATTCACAGTCGATCAGGGCACCCAAAGTCTTCAACGCATCCCTCCCTAAGATGAGGGGGATATAAGGATCCTTAATCATATCAAGCACCATGAAGTCACATGGAACCACAATGTTCCCAACTTGGATCGGAAGGTCCTCAAATTCCCCACATGGTACCTTTATACTACGATTGGCAAGTTCGATGGTTATCTTTGATGGCTTGAGGTCAAAAGTTAGCTGTTTGGCAATGGACATCGGCATTAGGCTAATGGAGGCCCCAAGGTCAGCAAGTATTCCCTTAGAATTGAGTTTTCCAAGGGTGATTGGGAGCACTTACCTGCTCTGGGAAACTAATCACTTTACCCTCAAGCTTTCTCGTGTTCCTAAGAGGGTTTTCAGATACTTAGCATATTGCGGCATTTGCTCCATGGCCTCTAAGAATGGTATTTTCATTTCAAGCTGCCGCATATGCTCTAGGAATTTAAGAAACTTTTCTTGAAGTTGTTTCTCTACCTTTTTGTAAGGAAAAGGTAGAGACGGAGCATGTTGCCGCTTAAGTTTTCTCCTTTCCTGTATCTCCCTCCATCTCTCATCCTCATCCTTCTTCTTCCCCTCATACCCATTTAACTCGACATTGTGTTCCTTATTCTCTTCTCTAACCTCCTTCTTTTCTCTATTCTCAAGATCCTCCTTGTGTTTAATTTCTCTTTAAGACTCACTCTCCTTTAAGGATCCTTCCCTTAGATTATCTTTTGAAGTTATAACTGGATCTAAATATGAAGTTCCCGATCTTAAGAAGATCGCCTTGCATGTGTGATGTTTAGGGTTAGAGTCGGTGGTGTTTTGTGGTGGAGATTGGGCGGATGGGTTTTGTTGAGGGTGAGATGGGAATAGTAATGGTGGAGGTGGATTGGCTATCTAAGCAAGTTGAGTTTAAAACAACTTTTGTTGAGCTTGAAGTTGTTGCATTTGTTGGATTAGAGTCTGATTAATCTGAGTTAGACTCTGGTTCTGCTGAGCAAGAGTTGTTACTTGGGAGGCTAAGTGGCCATTGCCTAAGTTATGGCCTTGTTGTGGTTGAGGAGCCACATGATGAGGTTGACTAGGCGAGAAAGGTAGGTTTGAACCATTTCTAGGCCCTTGGTTAAACCCTGAGGGTCTATACACATTAGGCTTAGGTACATTCCCATTAGTTTAGTTCCCTTGGAAACCTTGGTTGTTAAACCCACCTTGACCATTTCTGTTGTATCCTGGGGTGGAAGTTCCCCTGGTTTTGGTTGGAGTTAAAGGGAGGTTTGTACTATTGGTTGTTCTGGAAAGGTTGTTGCCCATACCCTACTCCTTGGCCCTGTCCACTATAGTTAAGGGTTGCTACATGATTAGGGTTATACCCATAACCGTCATAGTTCATCACTTGTGGTTTTGGGTTATACCCTCCATAGTCAACTGCAGCTACGTGCTCGGAGTACAAACCACCACAATAAGATGTATCATGGTTGGTACCCCCACATATGGCACATGCAAAGTGCGTTTCACACACTAGAGGGGTGTTCGAACTACCGGCTAGGCTTAGCTTGGACAACTTTTTATCAATAACAGCTTCTATTTTGGCGCTAATGTTGTCCAAGTTAGTTGTGTCTATCATCCCTCTAGGTAATCCCTGACTCCTAGTTCCTCCCCAGGCACTATTTTTAGTGACTTCCTCTATTTTGGCTTTCACCTGGGTGCAAGGAATTTTGGATAGTTGGTCACCTACAGCTGAGTCTAGGAGTGCTTTGGTGGAGTTATTAAGACCATCTTAAAAGAATGTGTTAAGATGGTTTGCCCCGTACTCATGGTGGGGGCATGCTCTAATCATTCTTTTAAACCTACTCCAAGTAGCACTAAGGTTCTCATCATCCTCTTGGGTGAATGACGCAATTTTCTTATGCCAATCCTGTGTTCAAACCGTAGGATAGAACCTTTCTAGAAATGCGGTTTTTAGTTGAGCCTAATTAATAATTGAATTGGGTTCTAAGCATTTGTACCAATCTTTGGCATCTCCCGCTAGACTCAAATGGAATAGGTGCATTCGCACATAATAAGGCTATTAGGACAAGGAGGGATAAGTCCACAAATATCTAACAATGCCTCTAGGTGTTGAAGAGGACATTCATTTCTTAAGCCACTGAATGGTGTTTCCTTAACCATTCTTGTGAACTGAGGGTGTATTTTGTAAGGTGTAGTGGCAACAGGAAGTACTACACCCCCTTGGAACTCTTGTGAGCTAGGAGTTCTGAATTGATCAAACAGTTGATGTTCGTCGGCCATTATGGATATGGATGGGTTTTTGACAGATTGTGAGGTGTGCTTTGAAGGGCGTTGTCTACTCACACGTTGGATTTCAGGATTTATGGATGTAATTGGCTGGTTTGACCTACGCGTGCTATGGGGCATGCAAACACCTAAGTCAAAGACAACCACACACAA
The DNA here is from genome assembly GCA_026401315.1 of Dysphania ambrosioides. Lineage (NCBI taxonomy): Eukaryota > Viridiplantae > Streptophyta > Magnoliopsida > Caryophyllales > Amaranthaceae > Dysphania > Dysphania ambrosioides. Next base: position 18,346,777 of record CM048666.1, read on the forward strand.
AAAGAAAAGTAAAAACAGAAATGAAATGAAATAAAGTTATGCTAAGAACGGAAAAGTCTAAATATTATGCCTTGTCCCCGGCAACGGCGCCATTTTGATAACCAGTATTTTAGGTCGTTAACTAAAAGACAAGTTATGCAAAAAAATTTATTCCAACCTATAAACTATACGAGTATAGTGGAGTAGGGGGTCAAACCACGAAGACAAGGTATATCAAGACTTTAACTCTTAACACAACCGGACTATTTGGATTTAGAAAATCAACTAAACTAACAACGAGAATGCAGATCACGATGAATTAAATGGTAAGTCAAATAGAAAAAAACGAGGATAAGATTGGATTCACCCTAGGAATAAAGCTTTAGAAACCGGACATGAAAGGTTAGAGAAAATCTGATAATAACTAGCATGGACATCCAAAAATACGAGAGGAAGTTGGTGATCCCACAAATCACAACGAACGACCTATAATCGCCCTATATCTCCAAAGGAGTGGCAGGACAAGATCCGTATCAAATTCTGAAACTATTTATTATCATCATTTATACAACCTTAAGTAATAAAGATCATAGCTTTCCTAGGGTTTCACCAATCAAAACCCCTAAAGGAATTACTCACACATATCCATGCTCAAAAACATAAAGATATTCAACGATGCAAAAGAAACGAACATGGAATGAAATCACGAGAATGAAAACAAAATCAAAAATTATGCTAATAACCAACAAATATAGAACTAGACATGGAATGAAGTAAAGCAATTAATTAAGAGCAAAGGAAGAGATTAAACTCACAAAAGCTTCAATTTGATATCCACGAAAAGAATTCGAACTACAAAGCGTTGAGGAAACTGAAAACCAAAATCTAAAACTAAAAGAATTTGGAGGCTAAAAAAATCTAAAAGTGCATAAAATTATAAAACCTAGCTCCCCCCTTCCTCACATCAGAGGAAGGGGTATTTATAACAAAACAAGAAAAACCTACGAAAACACTAAAATGCATATGTGCCGGCCCTAAAAAGAAGTAGTTGATCCAGAGAAAAACACTATCATTTGCCCGAATACAAGTCCCATTCGGTCGAATACAATCCCATTCACCCGAATGCACATACATTCACCTATTCCAAAGGCTCCAAAGAATCGATCTCTATTCAACATTCGCCCGAATGAGGATGTTGATTCGGCCGAATGAAAGGTCATTCGCCCGAATGAGTTCCATTCGGCATTCCCAGTGGTAAGGGTCAAATGCTCTGTGGTCTGTCACGCATTCAATCGAATCTGTCTCAGATTCGGTCGACTTTGCAACCATTCTGTCGAATGTGTCTCAGATTCGTTTGAATGTGTTTCAGATTCGGTTAAATCTGAGACCCTGCATTCCTCTTTTCACTTCTTTCCTATTCTACACTCCATGGGATCTTCATGAGTGACTTGAATATTTCCCCAAGTTATGATACGTGTGTCAAAGGCTCAAATGCATCGCATTTCACCTTGAAATCATCAAAAGTACCTGAAATGGACTTAAGACAACTCGAAAACAAGATCAAGGTAAAATCAAGCATAATATGCATAAAACCAATACAAAACTACGAGACTTGACACTAAAACGAGGTAATAAATGTGCTCTAAAACGAGCACATCAAGCCTTCAACAAATACAACAAGGTAGGAAGCAATGTAATAATGTAAAAGCAATTTAAAAGCAATGTAAAAGTACCAAAAAGGAATAGGAAGTATTATCATTGCAATGGACCAAGAGAGATTATGAAATTAAATACTTAGTGCTCATTAGAAATCACAGCAATGCCAGTCCCATCTCCTAGTTCAAGGCACTTTTAGAGGTGAGTGAAGAACCATTCCCAAGATGAACTATTCTCTCCCTTAACAGCAGTCCAGGCAATAGGATACATCTCGTCATTGCCATCTCTTCCCACTACACTCATTAGCTACCCTCCCAAGAATGTCTTCAAGAATGCAGCATCCACACATATGAACTTCCTACACCCCTGAATCCAGCCTTTCCTCAAGCCATAAAAAGCACATGAAAAACCTCTGGAAAATAGGTGTTGTGCTCTCACCACGTGCTTGAACAACTAAATCCGTGACATTTTCAGGACAAGATTTCTTTAGAGCTTCAATGTACCTACCCATCTTCAAATAATGCTCCTTCATTGACCTATGGAGTAGCTTATGAGCATGGTGTTTCACTTTGTAAGTGAAGTCCTTCTTTACTAACGCCTTATACGCCCTTTTCACAGTATATCTAATGTCCTTAGCTGGCCAATGAGGCCTTGCTTTGAATACATCTAGCATCTTCCTTGTAACCTATGCTGACTTCAATTGCCTATTCCTCTTTATGTTCCTGTGGCAAGTATGCTCCCCCTTAACCTTCTTGACTATGAAAGTGGAAAGGCCTAGATGCCAAGAAGAATACAGGTAAAAGGGGCACCTACTCACATGCCTAACTCCTAACCTTTGTTGCCTTCTACTGTCACTAACTACGAAACTAAGATTTCTCCCTTGCATGACTGCATATTTTGAAATAGCATTAATCTTTAAAATCTCTCCTATTTGAAAATCCATGACCTACTTTCCACTTGAATTTCTTGAAATTAGTGTCTGATTTCACTAACATCTCCCATCCTTAACATCCATCTCTGTTGCTTCAGTTTCCTCCTTCCTAAAGATTGTCCAATCTATTTACCTAGTAATTTTCCCTCATTAGCCTCACTTTGAAGTTGCTTGGCTAAATCATCTAACTTGATATTAATAGATCTAACTCTATCCAATGCCGATCTAATCTCATCATCACTACCAGGCCACTTGAAAAAGACTCAAGTTCTTCCTCTTTACTATCTACACTAACTTCACTAACACTTTCATCATCCTCTCCCTTTTCAGCAGAATAATCTGAGTCTTCCTCATCAGAAAAATGTATCATGCTCAGCAATATCTCTTTGACCCTCAGTCTTATGTAGTGGATCATAAATATGTTCACTACTCTCACTGAACAACTCATTGTACTTCAGTGGGATTTTAGTTCTATTATCCTCCCAATCATAGTTAGCTTCAGCTTTTGTTTCTCCTTCAAGGTTTAGTGCATTCCTTTTCTTTTTAGTTGGGGATGTAATTATTAGGGAAGCACTCTTAGATGTGGCGGCCAATTCTTTAAAAGAAGGTGTAGGTATTTTTTGTGGAAGGGGGAGTGGAGACAGTGTTTTAGGGGGCCTCAGAAGATTCTTATAATTGGCTCCTTAGACTACTCTTAGTAGGTAATATTACTTTCTTGAGTGGGCCCTTTTTAGGAGTTAACTTTTTTAGTCTTTTAGTGGGTGGTAGTTATGAGGAGGATGCATTAATATTTACTTTATGTCCTTCAATGCTGACATTTTATAAAGCTGCCAAAGAAGCATTTACTGGTTCTTCATTAAGGGCATTGGGCATAGAAGCTTCTACTGTTTCTTCATTAAGGCCACCACTAACATCAGCATCCATTGTTTCTTCATTAAGGGCATTCGAGGAAGATGGCACATCAGCATCTCTTGTATCTTCACTAGGGGGCGGTTTCTTGAGTAGGGCCACTTTCTGTAGAAAACATATCAGGCTCCTTATCTTCATGCACTACATACACATTGAGTTCTCTACGATGCACCACTAACTTCCCTATTTCTAACACTTCACTATCACCCAAGATCTTTCTTAGCCCATTCACCAATTTCTAGTTTGGAACTAAGTAAAAAAGACCACGAATGGCATTGTAATTACCACACTTCTTAGCAAACTCAAGAAGATTAATAGTCTTGAACTCTCCACCATGCCAAAATCTCAATTTCATATAATCAAACTCACTCCCCATTGTAACCCTAACACCAACAGTGAATAATCATTAACATTTTCTAAGTTTCCAACATCAATTTTGACATGAAAACAATAATTGAACATATTCATACACATAACAACCTCAATTTTGACAAAAAAGCATGAATTAAACATATTTACACATATGGCAACCAAAATTTTGACACACATCATGTAAAATTTTAACATTGAATTCTCAAATTCGACACCCAGACAGACCAGTTGATAGTAAAATTCAAAATTTTTAAACATTGAATTTGCCATGAATTTTGATATGAATTTTTCCATGACTTTCAACATACCTTCAGTTAACTTGAAACCTAGCAATCCCACGCACCAGCTATTCCAAATCGAAAATCAAATGCCAAACCCAGCAATCCCATGCATGCTAGTATGCAATCCCATGCACTCCAAACCCAGCAATGTCACGCACGACAATAATCCCACAAACCGGAAGACGTTAGGTTAAAATTTCGAGGAGTTGAAGTTTGGTTGGGGTTTGATTGAAATTTGGAGGAGTTGAAGTCTGGTTGGGGTTCGAATGAATTTTGGAGGAGTTGAAGAAGTTTGATTGGGGTGTAAGAGAGGGTAATTAATGAAATTAGATTTCCGGAGCATATTTTAGGAACATTAGGACAACACGACCAAAATTTGTGTGGGAAATTAAATTGTCTCTGCCACGTCAGATAATTCCCACTTGTTTTTTAGGTCACTTGTAAAAAGGTTTAGTGGAAGCAAAAATTGGCTAAAGGTAGGTACAATCAGAAATAAACAAAAGGTTGGCTTAGTATTCGCAAAACGGAAAAAGATTAGACTATTTCCATCAATTAATCCTAAAATTTATATCAAAAAGTTATGCACTTTATCTAAAGTATCACAAAGATCTTTCCCTTGAGAAAATCATGAACATATTAGCACTCACAAAGTTACCAAAATCATTAATATGATTACTGCATATCTGTTGCTGCTTCTAAATGGATAATCATATGGTAGTTACTTTTCCAAACATGTCAACACTTGTGTAATGCTTTCCTTTAGCCCTTGAACCAAGTCCATCATTCATAAATTCTTGATAGAACACATGAAAGTGGTGACTAATTGAAGATCGTGCAAAATTACTAAAGAGCATGGAGTGGACATAGAATCTATTGATAAAAGTGCTCCTCTTTGACAAAACACGAGGCATATACTTCCACCTTAGTGAATAAGAATGCATGTTCTCATATTTCGGCAAAAAAAATCAAGTCCCTAAGCAAATTATACAAAATTCAGTAATATAAAATATGCATTTAATTAAACTACTACTTAATAGTAGCCATAATTGAACCTAGAAATCTTGAAACCAAAATACTACTTTTAGAAGCATTTCGCCCAATACGTGATGTGCGTAACTTAAAACCAAAAGAAAACCTTAAAAATAGAGAATTGAAACATACCCTCTTGCATAATCTAGTCAAACTAGATTAAACAAATTAAATAAGATTATATGCAAAGATTAAATAATTTAACAAATTAAACACCTAAATTACATTATATAACAACAAAGGAGGTTCAAACATATGGAAATCCTTCATCTTTTGATTTGGAAGTACAACTTGCAACGATCTACTCAGAGTCCTTCACAACAACTTTTAATATAGAGTTCCCATAAATTACAAACATTAATCATGTCCAAACATTGAAAACTAGAGCTAAAATTGAGAGGAACAAAATTGAAATTATGGAGAATATAAACGAAATAGAGAAGAAAAATACAAACCTTGAAAAATAAAGCAAAAAACATAAATTTAGGGGATTAAAACAAAAATTTTAGAGAATAGAAATAATATTAAGAAAATTTTGAAAGGAAAGGCAGAAAATTTGAAGAAGAATTGGATGAGGAGCAGTTAGGTTTCTATAAAGTAAGGGGATTGAACTGCGTGCTAAATATGGACTAGATTTCTAACTTTGCTTAATTTCTGTACATGGGGAGTTTTTTTAGGGTTAAAAGCATGTGGCTTGCACATGGTAAAGACCACAAATCTCGATGCTTATAATTGTCGAAATATTTTTCTACATAAAAAAGCATCGAGAAAACAAGGGGTAAAATTTTACCCCAACTCTTTCATAAAAGTGTCGAGGACTATGCATCAAGAAAACAAGGGATTTATTGTAGTGGATGGATCACTTGGCTTCTCTCCTCATCTTTTGTACTTCACATTCCTATTCCTCATTTCTCATGATCATGCCAACTAGGTATCTGCATCAAGCCAACAAAAACATGCATAAAAGTAGAAAAGACATGGAAAATAAAGGAAAACAAGATGGAACACACAACAAATGCTCTTAAGACCGAATCATGCATAAAATGATGCAATATGGCACAAAACAGGGAAAACTTGGGCCAAAAGAGTATAAACTCTACTACGAAGGACAAACGAGTGACATAAATGTCACTCATCTAATTCCCCCAAGCTTGGCCCTTGCTTGTCCTCGAGCAAGACTTTAGGACAAAGAAGAGAGAGCATCAAATGAACTAACACTACAACAACAAAACTAAAAACTAACTCACTTTCTTAGAAATCATGGTTGATTTAAGCATCAATTAACAAGCCCTTTAAACCTCCTAATCGCTTAGGAGGGACGAGTGTGTTCTTATAAGGGTTTCCTATGAGGTGACCCATAAATCTCAAAACAATCAAAAATAAAGGTAAGCCTTTTAAAACTAAAAAGGGAAAATAAGAAAAACAAAAAGAGAAATAAGAAAGATGCAATGAATGGGCACTCATTGGAGAACATCATGATGGATATCCAACTTTCTAAACAATAAGAGAGGAAATGCTAAAGAATGCATAGGAATGATTAAAGGATAACAAAGAAAGAGTAGGGAACTACAACTCTCATGCACCTAAACTAAAGCACAACCACGTTCTTCCTGAGCCTTATTTCTACCCTAATGGAATTAGCTTCTCATTACTCCTTGAGGGAGTTGAACAAGTAATAAAATAGGGTTAATGACTAATGACTCGAGATATCAATTGACATGATCGCTTAATATGCTTGACCTTTACCTCCCTGCACTGACTATAACTCAACTTTTTAGAGTCAAAAGGACTTCGAGGTAGATGAGTAAAATGGGGAAAGGATTTGGAACAAAATAGGGAAAGGGTTTGGGTAGTGGTGATAGGCTTAGCTTAATAAACAATAGGATTTCTTATGATCTTGAGCTTCACCTCCTTCTAAGGCCTTGGGCCCTCATACTTTAATGAAATACCATATAGTCTCCTCCCTCAAGCTTATTGATGAAAATATCTGAGTAGTTCATTCCCAAATCCCCATAAAACCTATTACATTCTTCTTTTACCATTTCCTCTTCTCATTACTTCTTCTCTCTCTTTTTCTATTTTATTTTCTTCTTCTCTTTTTTTCTTATTTTTATCTTTTTGCTTCTGTTTTTAAAAGCGACTACTAAAAAGGTAGAGTAGCTCTAGAGAGAGATTATTCAACATGACACAATTGTTGTCCCCTTAAGCTTCACGACTTCAAATTTACCATTCACATATTTATATCAATCTTCACGTCAAAGAAATCCCATCAAAATGGAAGTAGTGAAAAAATATACTAGGTCAATGGCTATTAACATGGCTAATTTTTGAGAAATCAAGCTCAAGTGGGTAACAAATGGTAGGAAAGATAGAATATACAAGAAAGGAAGAAAGGTTAATGGTTAAGGAAGGAGGAATAGACTTCAAGAGTGCCTTTGTCTGTCCCTAAGAAGTTCGATCACGAACTTGGGTAGGAATAGGACAAGTTCTTGATCAAAGCATGACAAATTAAGGATTCTTGCCACTCAATGAAAATCATGTTGATGCCTTCAAAAGATTTCCTCACTATGGGTTGGAAATGCTAATCCTAAGGAATTCACTCAGTAAGGGAAAAGTTGGGATACTTAGCTAAGGGTCATGATCACATTAGTTCCTTAGTTATCTTAACAAAAGTACATCCTAAACTCTTTCTAATGCAATTTAAGTCTAAACCATGAAAACTCTTAAAGTTTATGAAGGAGAATATTCAATAAGGTATATGTCCTATTTATGCCTGGCTCACCAGGGTGTATGTCCTATTGATCTAGGTCTTTTTTAGTGATGATTATGGGAGGTGCAAACCCCTTTACACATGAACATATACTTCAAGTTTATTCAATCTTTAGTGAGCCTTGATCAACCAAAGAGACATCCCCCTTGATGCTCTCTTGAAATCAACTCCAAAACTTTTATTTTAATGTCTCTTTTGCCTATGATGTGAAGAGTTAGGAAAAACTTCTACTTCACTAGGTCAAGTCTAAAAACCCTAACTTTAAGCACATCAATTAAGGAATCATCTCCATAGATTAGTTACCTCTTAATCTTTCAAGCAACCCCTCTCCCTTGTATTTTACTTATTATAAGTTATTTCATTTCTCTTTTGCCTCATTTTACTTAGTCTATGATCAATGTAAAGATTTGGACATTTCCAATCTTACTAGACTTGACGCTTTACTCACTTTCATGAGCAAACTCTAGGTGCACATCACACTTGAATGTACATTTAGGAGTTATCCTTAAGGCTCATTTCTTGCTCAAGCATCATAATTCATACTTTGATCTTATTTATGTCTCTTTATGCCAATGATGTTCTAAGATTAAAACACATAAGTCTTCACGAACTATACCCATTTTGCCTAAGTTGAAGTATGTCATGGAGAAAGGTCTCTTTAGGCCCTAATCTTCATTTGATTAGTAAATCTTCAACTCATCATGCATCATACTTCTTTTAGTTGTTGTGATTTCTTACATAATGCTCACTTTGTATTATAATTACATGATGATGCGTAATAGGAGGGGGTTTCACGTTTCTTTAAGTTTCTTTAATTGAATGCGACTTAGGATCAAAGGATATGGCTTGAACAAGAACCAATCTCTGGAAATTGTGCAAGTCTCGTTAACAACTTTCAACCAATCCCTGGAAGAAGATCACTAACCCTCTCAATTTGAACGATTCACTCGGGACAAAGCTTAAGGCCTCTTAACCTTTGAATGATTCACTCGAAACAAAGAATTAAGGTTGAACAAGAATCTCTCAAGTTCTAATTGAATTCTCACGAATACAAGGTTTATTTTTGTTAAAAGGTTGAATGAATTACAAACGCATAAGACCCTCTATTTATAACAAAAGAAACCTAAATTAACTAGGACTAGGACTCTAATGACCGACTTGGGCAGCAAGCAAAGACTTGGTCAACAAGCAAGTTGAGTTTGACTCAATCTCAACTTCTAGCAACCCAAAGACTTGGTCAGCAAGCAAGCAAATTGAGTTTGTCTCAATCTCAACTTCTAACAACCCTAATACACACGGCCAAGTCATATCAACTAACAAACTCTTAGCTAATTAACTGAAAATTTCAAGAAAACGCATAACTAACAAACCCTAATCAAGAAACTCAATAATCTTCAAGAAACTTTATTTCATTGCCAAATCCACTTGATCTTGATCCATTATAATCAAGGTGACCCAAGTTTGACCCTTTTGTAATTCAAATCCACTCGGACACACCATCAAGTTAATTGGATCCGAATATGAATTGCCCTTCTTCTTGATATCCATATCATTCCCCCCTTCTTCAAAAGAATTTGCCCTTAAATTCTCATCCTCAAGATACGGTGAAAGATCTCCAACATTGAAGGTAGCACTCACATTGCCATATTCACTAGGAAGATCAAGCTTATATGCGCTATCTCCATAGGCCTCAATAACTTCGAATGGACCATCTGCCCGAGGCATTAGCTTATTTTTGCGTTTCTCTGGGAACCTCTCCTTTCTTAAGTGTAACCATACCAAGTCCCCAACCTTGTAGATAGGCTGCCTTCGGTTCTTGTTAGACCGCATCTTGTACACTTCATTCATCCTTTCAATTCTTTCCTTAACCTTGGCACAAGTCTTTAAGAACACCTCTAGACGTTTCTTAGCATCAACATGAATATCTGTCTTCTTTAATGGAAGCAAATCAATAGGCAAAAACGGATTAACACCATACACAACCTCAAATGGTGTCTTTTGTGTAGTAGAGGAGTGAGACCAATTGTAAGCAAATTCAGCATGTGCTAGCTTGTTATCCCAATCCTTTTGAGTTCTACTAACTAATCCTCTTAGTAACTGACCTAAGGTACGATTTGTGACCTCGGTTTGACCATCTGTTTGAGGGTGGTGGGAGGTACTAAACATTAACTTAGTCCTCACAAGCTTCCACAAACACTTCCAGAAATGGCTCAAGAACTTTGAATCTCAATCCGAGACTATGCTCCTTGGAATACCATGCAATTTCACTATCTCCTTGAAGAATAAATCTGCTACATGTTGAGCATTATCTGTTTTATGCATTGGAGTGAAATGAGCCATCTTCGAAAATCTGTCAACTACAACCATGATAGCATCCTTTCCCCTTTGTGTCCTTGGCAACCCAATAATGAAATCCATACTTACACTATCCCATGGTGAGATTGCAACTGGTAAAGGAGTGTACAAACCCTTAGTGAAGGAACTCTTTGATTTTTGGCATGTAGAGCATCTCGAAACAACATGTTGCACATCCTTCAACATCCATGGCCAAAAGAAGTTTTCCCCTAAAATCTCCAAAGTCTTGTGTACCCCAAAGTGACCAGCCAAGGCTCCTGAATGCACCTCTCTAATGAGTAGCTCTCGAACTCCACAACAAGGAATGCATATTCTATTCCCTTTGAAAAGGAAACCATCTTGCAACGAATACTCCCTTGATGGACTTTCATACTCATGTGAGAAATCTGGATCTTCTTTATACAAAGCTTGAATATGCTCGAATCCAATTACTCTTACATCCACCATAGCCAATAAGTTAGCTCTTCTAGAAAGTGCATTTAGATTACCATTCTCCATGTTCCCATGTGGTTGGGCTTCTTTAATCACCAAAAGGTAGCACAATCCCCCGTTCTCCACAATCTCATTGTCTAACTCTTGTTGGGAGATAAACATGGTAGGCTTTGGTTGTGCTTTTGTTTTGCAGCTTGTGTAGTATTCATTAGGTGACATGGGCATTAATTTGATTCTTTTATTTCCGCTCAATACGGTGTAGGTATTTGCTTCCCCATCATGGATCACCTTCCTATCAAACTGCCAAGGCCTCCCAAGTAGTAGATGACAAGCGCTCATTGGAATAACGTCACACCATAGCTCTTCTTTGTAGTTTCCAATGGAAAACGTGACTAGTGCTTGCTTCTTTACTCTTAGACCCTTTGAATCATCAAGCCAACTTAGTTTGTATGGTTTCCCATGATCTCTGGTTGGCAACCCTAGCTTATGAACCATATCACTTGAGGCTACGTTTGTGCATGAACCACTATCAATGATAACATTGCACGCTCTATCTTTAACTACACACCTCGTATGAAACAGATTCTCTCTTTATTCATTTGATTCATTCACCTCTGTGAGCCTCACTTTCTTTAACACCAAGGTTTAGTGTTCTTCATCAGCAAAAGCATCCTCATCCTCTTCTTGCTCTAAGGTGTGTTCCTCTTCTATAGCAACAAAATTGTAGTGCCTTTCCTCCTCTTCCATTTCGAGATACTTCTCCATGGTCAAGGCCCTCTTTGAGGGGCATTGGGACGCTACATGTCCTCTCCCTTGGCATTTGAAGCACTTCACTCTACTCGTTGCTTCTTCTTTTGAAATCGGAACATCTTTCTTATTTTCAGGCCACTTTCTCTCAAAAGGCTTTTTACCATCCATCTTTGCGGTGTAGTAGGATTCGTGGATTCCTTAGCATTATGAGGGGTGAAAGGTTTAGAATATGGTCTTGATGTTCCACCCTTTTCTTCCTTAAGGTGTTGCTCAATCTTCAATGCAAGCTTGCATACTTCGTGGTAAGAATTTTTGGACTGCAATTCACACCTTCTTGCTATATCTCGATTTAATCCTTTTAGAAACCTTGCAATCCTCAAAGGTTCCTTTTCTTCAAGGTCATAAAGCGCATATAAACGCTCATGCTCCACGATATATTCCTTGACTGTTTTGCTTCCTTGGAACAGGTTTGTGAGCTTGATGAATTTCTCTTGCTCAAAGTCACTAGGAACGTATTTAGCTCGAAGCTTCTTCTTCAACTCGCTCCATGTAGTGATTTTGGATTTTCCAGCCTTCTTTCTTTTTGATTTTAGGTTTTCTAACCATGTGCCCGCGCTTTTGATCAATCGAATATAAGCTATTTTGAATATTGTTGCTTCATCAAACCCCTTATATTCTCCAATTTTCTCCACTTGCCTTTCCCATTCAAGGTAATCTTCCGGATCACCTAGTCCATCGAAGTCATCTAGTTTGATGCCTTTATCATCGATTTGTTGGCTAGGGCATGGATTGGATTGATTAGATTCCGAGTCTTCCTCCTCATCATTCTTGTTTTTATAGTAGTGAATGGAATTTGGATCTAGCCGCCTTGAATAATCAGCCACTACCGCATCAATGCGTGTTTTTGTTCTCGATTCCATTCGTTCTAGGGCTTCGAGGATACTCTTGAGAGACATCCCTTCTTGCTCCATATTTCGTTACTAATTCCTCCTAGATGGAGAAAATATACCAAAAAACCAAGAATCTTGATTTTCGTACACAATCTTGAACTCTCTTTAAAGTTGAAAATTTTCCTCCCTGGATTTGGTTCCTTTTTGGTGCTGTTGAATGTTCCTGCTTCGAAATTATAGCAAACGACCTCCAAATCTCCTGAAATTTTATATGCTTATTCCTTACAAGATTTCACCCAATTTTCGCTCAAGAATCACCCAATTTGAACAAGGCACGCAGAAGTTATTGTTCTCCAAAGTTCCGCCCAGAAAGTGGTCGAATCTGGGTAAACTCACCTTTGCTCTTAACGACGAGCAGGTCCTCCTACAACGACGTTCCTCCCTACTTAAAACAAAGCTTTGATACCAATTTGATGCGTAATAGGAGGGGGTTTCACGTTTCTTTAAGTTTCGTTAATTGAATGCGACTTAGGATCGAAGGATATGGCTTGAACAAGAACCAATCTCTGGAAATTGTGCAAGTCTCATTAACAACCTTCAACCAATCTCTGGAAGAAGATCACTAACCCTCTCACTTTGAACGATTCACTCGGGACAAAGCGTAAGGCCTCTTAACCTTTGAATGATTCACTCGAAACAAAGAATTAAGGTTGAACAAGAATCTCTCAAGTTCTAATTGAATTCTCACGAATACAAGGTTTATTTTTGTTAAAAGGTTGAATGAATTACAAACGCATAAGACCCTCTATTTATAACAAAAGAAACCTAAATTAACTAGGACTAGGACTCTAATGACCGACTTGGGCAGCAAGCAAAGACTTGGTCAACAAGCAAGTTGAGTTTGACTCAATCTCAACTTCTAGCAACCCAAAGACTTGGTCAGCAAGCAAGCAAATTGAGTTTGTCTCAATCTCAACTTCTAACAACCCTAATACACACGGCCAAGTCATATCAACTAACAAACTCTTAGCTAATTAACTGAAAATTTCAAGAAAACGCATAACTAACAAACCCTAATCAAGAAACTCAAGAATCTTCAAGAAACTTTATTTCATTGCCAAATCCACTTGATCTTGATCCATTATAATCAATGTGACCCAAGTTTGACCCTTTTGCAATTCAAATCCACTCGGACACACCATCAAGTTAATTGGATCCGAATATGAATTGCCCTTCTTCTTGATATCCATATCACATGACCACTTTTATCATATGCATTAATCAAGACCTATTGATTGCAATCACGCCTAATAAGATAAATTTGGGCAACTAGCCATAGAAACCCCTAATCTTATGGACTCTTAACAAAGTGATCACTTAAATTAGACTTGTGTGCATAATGCTTAACTTGTCAACCAACTAAATTCGAGTGTGCTTTCCCTTTGTTGTTGCATGTTTGCCTAAGACTAAAATGAAATGTTCTCCATCTTTTTTCCAATTACTTTGCACCCATTCGCAAATTGAAATAATTTGCTCATTTCCGAAACCTTCTCATGGTTCAAAGACCACTTACATGAGTCATTTTGGGATTCAAACCCAAGGGTTTACAAGCAACCCCTAAATGTTTGGTGGTGACTCTTTGACCCTTTCAATGTCACAAAGTTTCATAGCCGATCCTTATTAACACACAAATATGGTAGGGCACTAGTTAGGGAGAGTCTCTTACTTTCTTTTCACCAAAAATAGAAGGTTGGGTTGTAAAAAATTAAACTATCTAGTATTGATTCACTCATAGAATCATCCACTCAAAACCTAGTTCGGTTTTTTACCCTTAAAACTTACGAAAGCCCTTACACTAAGCAATTAGAGAGAATAACGTACTAGAATTACCAAATATAAAATAAACAAAGATTTGATATTCACAAGGCTAGATTGTTGTAAATCTAATGTTTCAATGTAAAATTAGAGAACAAAATGAATGCTCAAGAGAAATTGAGAGAATCTCATGAGAATATAATGAAAACCTAATGAAGTACTCCATAACCTTGAAAAGCAATGGATATATATACAAAACACTTGTGCTTCAACGGATTATGCATTAAAAAACGGCCTAAAACAAGGGCACTTGATCGAGTGTGGTAGACACTCGGTCGAGTGTGTCTTCTTTCTTCAATTTTTGGCGCAGGTCATAATTGGCTAAACGAGAGGAGACTCAATTGAGTGCTCTACACACTCGATCGAGTGTCCTTTCTTCACTTTTTCGCCTAGAAGCCACTTTCTGCTTGTTTTGATTATCCCACTCAGTCAAGTCATCTGCATGCTCCATTAAGTCCTCTTGATTTTGACTCATATTCTACTCCTTTGCTTCATCCTTTGTTTGGGTTCCTATAGCTTCATGTTCATCTAGATTGAGCCTCGTAGGATCCTTTCGTAGATCTTGAATTCATCCCATGACACTTAGTCCTCAAGGATCCTGAAAAACAAAACAAACACTACAAAAATCTGTGAATGCATCATATGATAACAAATGAACATAATTCAATTAAAAATTAACTAAAATGCAAAAAATTACATGTAAAAGACCTAAAATACCTTACATTTACAAGTATAATTAGGACTTGTCATTTCCGTTTTTGGGTTTAGGCTTTTGAGTATAGAACCTTTCTCTCAATTGGTTAGAGATTATCCATGGTTGTTTTTTCAAGAGGATTCAAAAAACCAAAACCGAGCAAAAAAATTCGTGCATATTTTATGGAGCATTTGGATTCAGAAATGAAGTTATTTTCAAAGGGTCATTACCTAACCCTTCTTGAGTTTTTATTCTTCTTGAATATTAGAGAAAAAGGAACTTTGCTAACTAGGCTATTAAAGGGTATAATTCAGAATGCTTGCCTAAGTCCCTACGAAGGATTAATATCTTGACCTCGAATTCGCTTCAGGGAAGGACTTGATGGCTTATAGAAACTGACGGAGCTTGGAAAAAGATTATATTCAATGGAGATTTTTCCTCAATTTAGGTAGAGATGAGTTAGATTCTCTACTTGGGAAATCACGCCTACAAACAAGACGGAGAGAAGTTATGTATTTTCTTGGCGCTCAACTTGAAACTTCTAGCGATATGAAAGGGCTTGTTTCAAGCTATGGGATTGAGAGAGACATGGGTAATTAGGATTGATAGTACTAGAGTTGTTGAAGCACTTCTAACTATTAATTCTACCCCAATTCAAGACATTCAAAACCTAAATAAGTCCTTTAATTTTATATTTTATATTAAAATTTTTAGAACTCTGGTTTTCATAGCCTACTCTTTGGCCAGCACGGCTAGGAGGGCCTTAGCTGTTTCTCTTTGTGCTCTTACCTTCCTAAAAAAAATTTCATGGACAAACAGATTATGGACTTATCTCAATCAAACAACAGAGACATCAACAATAGCAACGAATTTGTAGATCTGATGAATGCTCCATCCGAAGAAGAGAGCTCTAATTATAACGTAAGCGTTGGATCTTCATCAAAGAATGATGTGATTTTACCAAACTATGATTTCCAGCCTATTCATCGCCCCATCGCTGCTGTTGCTCAGTCGCTCTCCTCTGATCCTCCTCCTCCCTCTGTGACCTTTGCTCACCCTAGTATTGCTGCTATGTCTTGGAATTCTTTCGATTCCAAGCCCAATTCTTCCCTTCTCAGAGTATATACACTCCCCTCTTTCTTGTATTCGTTGTTTGTTGTATACACTCCCTCTCTGTTGTTTTCATGTTTGTTTGTTGGTTTTGTGAGTAAAATTTACTTGATTTTTTGTTGATTGATTGATACTTTTTTTATTTATATTTAAATTATGGGATGAACAATGGAACCGATGCGTATAGTTGGACGCGTTTGTTGATGTAGGACGTTTTGATTTGTGAGGATTTGGGTATTGAGTTTCTGCTTGGATATAGGATAGCATATAGAGAATTGCGTTGAATTGGGGCCTTAGAGGGTGTATTTGGGAATCTTACATTGATGGGTATAGAAAGAAATATGTTAGTGATTTCTTTTGAGATTGTTAGATTACGGAATGAAAACTTCTGGTTTCAATATTTTTAAGGAACGATGACTTATTGTACATGGCAAACGTGGTGATTGTCTTATTACTAGGATATTGGGGATTCTTAAATTGTATTTTGCTATTCTAGGGATGATTCTTATGATCGTGCAATTGAACGAAGCCAGTAAAGGATCAGGACAGTATGAATTATGCACCATTCTTACTTCTTAACTTGAAAAAGGTAAAATTTTAGTCAAGGTACATTGCTCTACCTGCCGAAAGACAGAGATGAATGATTAGTTTAAGAAGACCAATTTGGGAGCTTCACACTGAATGTGTAGGAATCTTATGTTAGGTACTGAGTACACGCTCATTTAGTTATATGTTATTTTCAGTGCCCTCTCTATATGTGGAATGGAGGTTTTAGGTTTTTCCTAAGGCTAAGGGTATTTGTGAAAAGAACTTTGCTTTTGAGAAGATAGTAAATTATTCTACTAGCTATTGTCACAGTTTCTTATTGAACATATCCCAAAGTTATATTGTATCTTGTCAATCCCTTACCCAACTCCCTTTCCTCCCCCATGGAAGTCATGAAATCATTGATAATCAAGTTCTAAGTCAGGGGCTTGATGTCTTAGTACATGAGAGTTCGAAATGTCTAAGTTCTAATCTTGTTTGCAACTCAAGGGAAGTCCTCCTTGCAAAATTCTTTGAAGACCAAGTAGTAGATAATTATATGGTGCATGGTCTATTTATTTCAGCTCAAGGAATTGCTTGTGGAATTCATCAAGCTCTTAATTATGCGTGGCTTAATTTGTTTCTGTTTGGACGTGATTGCTGATTGAATCTGCTGTTTGGACGTGATTAAGGGGAGGGTTACAAGAGTTGAAAGCTGCCTGTCATTTTCCATTGATTAGGACGTAATTTAAGGGGAGGTTACTCACTTTGAAGTCTGCCCATTCATTTGCAAGTGAATTCAAAGAGGAAGTTATAAACTCATTCAATTGGAGCGTGTTTTAAGGATGGAGTTGCAAGGTTCTGAAGCTGCCAGTCAATCTTTTTCCTTAATGGATGATTATGAACATGATTTGAATAATGGCTGTTTTCACTTCCTTAATTTGTTCCCAGACATTGGAGGGAGTTAAGAAGAGAGTTCAAGTGTGCAGCTGCCAGGAGGACGATTTTTCCAAGTTGTAATCAACTCTTAATGCTTATTTTACTTTTGTTAATTAGCTAGGTTTAATAAGTACTTTTTCATTCATTGAATTTTCATTTTAAAGCTTGTTGGACTTACTAGCTTATAAATAGAGAACTTATGTTGTATTTGAATAGCTGTTGCTTTTCATTCCTAAGACTGATTTTTTTGTGTGTAAAGGAGTGTCTGGTTTTTTTCAAGTTAATCTTAAAGAGTTTGTGTGGGGAAGTGAGTAATCCTTCCACCCAACTTAGTAGTTCTTGGTTAAGTTGAGTATTCCTTGCCAAAGTACTACAACTAGTAGATTTAATTGAGTAATCCTTGCCTACATATCGAGTTTTCCATATTGAGTATTCCATGTGAACCCTAATCACTCTTTTCTTTCTTCATAAAAATCCAACGCCATTTTCAGATTCCAAAACGTTTCCTAACTCCTCAAAAAGCCTAAACAGAATCCCCTTAATTTCCTTAACCATTTTTAAGCCAAATTCACGTTTCCTTTTTCAATCCAAAGTCATGTTTCCCTTTTCAATCCAAAGTCATGTTTCCCTTTTCAATCCAAAGTCACGTTTCCTTCCTCAAAACATCCTAAACAATTTCTCTAACCACCAAAAGACCTAAAACCTACGTCCTTTGATCTTTAACCCATTCTAAGCCGAACACATCCTTTTCTGTTCCTTAAGTGATCTTTTTGAAAACCTTATAAATTTGAGTTCCTTGCTAGTTTTTACATCACCCTAACTAATTGTTTAAATTGTTGTTAACTTTATTGGCTACCTCCTGAGTTTTAAACTGTGATGCGTGCATGACATCACTTTTGTGGGAAATTCAGGATTTTTTATTTGATTAGTGATTTTTTAAATTTTTATTAGTTGTCCCTTGGTACTTTGTCAGATCCAAAAGTACTGCATGAAGGATATGTGATGAATTAAGTTGGGATATTGAAGTTGATAGATTATCAAAAAGAATATGTCTGACTCATACCAGCAGCTTGGAACTATTCGGAAGTTTTTTGTCACAAAACTTTCTTTTGATGGTTGAAGAGCATAGCTGTACAATGAAATATAATTGTGCACATATAAGCTTCCCTCTTTCTTAATAGGCAAAAACCTTTAAATTATGATGTGTTTTTAAAATTCCAACCCCAACCCCCCTTCCCCCAAAATCATCCCAGCAGTTTGCTCCTCTTCAACTACTGCTGGGCTGGCCTCCACCACTCTTCATCCCCCCTTTTGAAACCCATCCTAATCTACCCTTATCTATTGCTGTCCCTCCCTCCCCTGACGTGGATAAAAGGAACCAGAAAGAGAGAAGGTAGGACCACTAGGTAGGCAGCAGATGGTGAGCTCCAGCAGCTGGACTAGGTGTGGGAAGCATGCTGGTGGGGTTGTAGGGAAATGGCATCAGAGGTAAATTGAGATTGTGGCTGAGGGAGAAGTAAAATTGTGGGAGGGAAACGGAACCTGAGAAAAAAAATCTTTATATCTTATTTCATTACGGATTTTCTGTGGGTTTTGCCTTTGAAGGTCAGGGGAGCTTATAAAAATGGCTAAAGGTTTTACTCTAAATTTTGAAGACATATCTGGTCCCCCAAATAGAATATGCCAATATGAGTGTAAACATTGTACCATAGATATCTTTTTTTCCAAATTCATGGGTATGTGAATAATCTTTCTTTCTTATAATTGTTCTGTATAATGCAGAGCTACAATTCTATGGATCATGTTGAACCTGACAGAATAATTCTGGAGAAAGCTTCAAAAGAAAATGATTCAACAGTATTATTTGAGATCGATCAAACAATGGAGAAATATATAGACAGTGTGCGTCATGCTATTGATGGTCTAAGTGCACAGCTATCCCAGCTGGAGAGCAGAACACAGCATCTTGAGCATTCTGTCGATGTATTGAAGGTATCAGTTGACAATAATCATGGGAGCACTGATGGAAAAATGATACACCTGGAGAACATTCTTTCAGAGGTATTTACCTGCTCTCTCTGTACAACTTTCTTTATTGTTGGGTCATTGTTGTTTGTATTGATGGAGCGTTGGGTATCACTGATCAATGGTGTGGCAGACATAATTGGTTGGTTGGTAAGATTTGTAGAAGTATGCCCTTTTGATAGAATTTGAACTCATGAGATGGATGAGGTTTCCGTTGTTTACCATATGAAAATATCTCACTGGTGTGGAATTTAATGGTGTTTTTGTTGTTTGAGTGCATTTAATATTAGTCCCAATCCTTTTTATGTCTTTTTCCTTTTAAAATATAAAGAATGTCATTTGTTTGGGTAAAGAATTCCAAAGATATCAAATGAGTTGATTTAGGATAAGGGAAAATCCTAGACTTCCATAAGGTAGCTCCACAAATATTCATCAGAATTGCAAATGATAATTAAGTTATTTGGTTACTCTTACTCTTAACTTTGAATTCTGTCTATGAATTAGAGGTCACAATCATAATTACAATTTCTAACTTTTTTCAAAATTTATAAGCTGAAACACATTGTGTTTATGGTCTATTTCATCAAATAAAATTGTAAGTAATTTCCATAAATTTTTTAATTAGCTCTTTAAGAGAACCTACTGTAGTATATCTAATATTTTCTTGCCCATTATCCCCTTAGTCTTATCCATATTTCCATAAGCAGAACCCATCTCCAAGATTTTGCATGATGCTTATCTTCGACATATCTAATGATGATTTCTTACCCGGTTCAGTGGCCATGATTAGCTAAGGTTCCCGATCACTGGTTGGGGTACTGTCAAACTTCGTGACAGTAGTGGGTATCATGGGCTGAAGAGATTCCCAGTGGTGAATATGTTGATAGATGTGGGTGGATGGAAGGATGTGGTAATTGTGGTTGATGAGGGCCATAAGGACGGGGATGTGATTCGGCAATGAATCTGGATCCTTGGGCTGAATTTTTTGTTTATATGGAGGTTCTGTAGATGAAGGACAACCAAGAAAATAAATTTTTTGAATCAATTGCACGAGAGTGTAACAAAGATTTTAGTTTTTATCTGTAAACAAGATTCAATACTTACCAAAGAAATTGTATCCATAGGCTATGCACTTCCCTTACAGTGACCATGACATGTAAAGTGGAAACCAACTACTTTCTTATAGATGCCAACTGATTTTAATTTGTGGATTTTTGGTGTGTTGGATTTCCTTGATGTTCGATTGGTGGTTTTTGGTTGAACAGTTGAACCCTTGAAGCTTGGTTAATTCTTACTCATTTGTAGGTTATTAGTGATGACTGATGAGGTCATGGAATAAAACTCGGTCGTTCGGTTACGGAACGGCCTTTCTATAATGGGTTTTGGATTTGTCGTTCCGTAAAACCCTGTTATGTAATGCCTCGACAAAAATCACATCCTTCATTTTGCATCATCCATTACGTAATGGTGACTCACCGCGTTATACCGTTCTATAACCCATTTTCTTTTATTGAAATTTGCCAAATATATTTTATTGATTTATTATGTAGTTTATAATACATGATATTTTTAGTAATTATTAGTTCAGAAACTATTTAACACACTCAAATTATGATTAAATAGGTTATACTTGGTTGAATGAATACTTTTGAAACTAACAAAACTCATTAATGTGATTGTTTTAAAAAAATGCACCCCGTGTCAGCCGCAATCCATTCTATTCATTCGTACAATACTGCATCTGCAGTAACACCTCCCTTACCTCAATCTCGACTGCATCCACATCCGCAATTTTTTTAATTGGATGAGGTAGTTTCTGCTGTTTGTATAGAACTTTGATGATGCCTCTCTAATGTTGATTGTTCTGATGTTGGCTGATGGATACGTTATTGTTGATGAAGATTATGTTCTGATTGATGATTTTTTTATAATGATTATGATTTCTGATAGAGAATTTTTTATGACAATTTCTAAGTTTTGATGACTCCATTACTATGATTTAAAAATGTTTAGACCACTGTAAGTCTGTTTTATATTTGTATTCACTTTTTCAGTCTATATTTTGTTTAGATGATTATATTCTAGATGTGAGAAAATAGTGGGCGGGAAGTCAATGGTTTAGGGCTTTAAATTTTACCATTTTGTTTGACAAATAGTGTTGATAGACTTTTGACCTTTGCCTTGAGTTTCATAGTGTTCATTGATTTCAGTTTTGTGCCTTTGTCTTCAATTTCATTTCATTTGTTGAACATTATGTAACTGTTTCGAGTAAAATATGTCAATAAATCAAGTTACTCTCTGAAGAAAATTAATATATTTCCTGTCAAGCGATGCCCCTGATTTATTTTGGTGATTTTAGGTGAACTTCAAATAGTATCATTTGTTCAAAACTTTTGGACTTCTATGTTAGTAAAAGGTGTAGCTCAAGGAGGGCAATTGGCTGTTTTGCCGGATAAATCTCTGCCTCAGAGAATCTCAATCACCTATTTGGTGACTTCCTCCCTTTGTGTTTCGATTATTCATAAAGAAGTGATAGAGGTTTGCTTTTCACTTCAGCAGCATTCTCTAGCCGTTTCTCCATGAGTTCATTTTGCTACTTTATACCTGAATTTACAATTGGATTAAATGAAGGATGACAATTAACTTAAATATGAGTATACTTGAACATATATATTAGTTGCAGAATTTTCTTACAATCCTTAGATTCTCTTTTTGCTGTTGTAAAGGGCATATTAGTAATTACTGCGATGCTAATTTGAAAAATTGGTAGCATATGCATGTGTTTTAATGTAATTTCTGTGCCACAGTTGAAACTTTACTACTCAAGGGCAGGTATGGTTGTTTTGAAAGTGCTGTTAAATGAGGAGGTCCATGTACCAGTGAACCGACTGCATAACCATTTCTAAGAAGTCTGATTATAGCTTGTTGACATTGTATTGGGTAGTGTGAAGGAACTCAGTTCAAGTACCAAATGCCAGAATCATATTGCTCATCTCCTTGAAAAGTTTTGGGGAGATTTATGTTTCTTAAATTGTCAGGGGAGATGCTTGCCTGATATTAGCTCATGATTTTTGTTTTCATATGAAATTTAAATATGTTTATGGATGTATTATTTCTTATTATTGGGAGATCTATGAATTTTGTATTTTTAAGGGTGCTTCTTGCTTGATATCCTCTCATGATTTTGCTTTTGTTTGTATTTGTTTCCAGGTGCAAATTGGTGTGCAAGATCTAAAGGCCAAGCAAGACGTTATGGAGGGTCATATGCAACTAGCAAAACTGGATATTTCCCAGGTGAAGCAGTCACCTGAACTTCCGAAGAATGCCGTCCAACCAGATTTTTCACAGAATATAGCAGCTTCAGCTCCGCCTCAGCAATTTGGTCTCCAGCAGTTTTCTATACCTGTTCCCCAGCAAATTCCTTCTCTCCCTCCTATTGTGCCTCCAGTATCTCAGCAGAACAGTCATTCTGCTCTGCCACCTGGGACCACTGAATTTCCTCCTGGTGACATGCCGCCTGGGCTTCAACATGATTCTTACTTCTCACTGCCTAGCCAGACTCAAGAAGCACCTAGTCAACAATATCAAATGTTGCCTCCAGTTCATCAACAGCAACAACCCCTTGCTCTTGCTCCCCCACCTCAACAATATCAATCTACTCTAATCCCATCCTATCCTCAGCCTCCCCAGCCTCCTTCGCAGCAGCATCCTGCTGTTGTAGGTGTTAATGCTCCTCATATCTCACCTCCGTTGGGTCATTTCCCCGAGGAAAGCCCATTTATATCATCCCAGACTTATCCCCCAAATCTCCATCAGCCTGCATACCAACCAAGCAGCATCCCACCTTACTCCCAGCCATACAATAGAAGTCCGACATCTATGTATGAGCCACCACTAACTGGCAGATCCAGTTCCAGGTTCCCATCTGCATATGTCCCTCCATCAGGCCCTGATGAACAGTACCCTTATAATGGACCTGCTTCACATTTTGGCAGTGGCACATTCATCAAGGCAGAACCACATTCTCCTGTTGGTAGCAGCAGTAATTATCCTCAGCTTCCAACTGCTAAGATTTTAGCTCAACCTATTCTTACTGCTGCTGGGGTTAGCGGTGGATCAGATTCAGGAGGAAGTGGAAAAAGGGTTCCCATTGATGATGTTGTCGATAAGGTGACTAGTATGGGATTTTCGAAGGACCTTGTCAGGGCCACAGTTCGCAAGTTAACAGAGAATGGCCAGTCAGTTGACCTCAATGTTGTGCTTGACAAGTTGATGAATGATGGGGACATACAGCCTCAGAGGGGGTGGTTTGGCCGGTGACCTGGTATTAATTGGATGATTCCTTTGTATAGACGGGCTTGATGGACATTTTATCCTTGGTTTTCTTTGTTGCTAGTGATGTCTTGTAATTGTGTTAATGCTTCTAGTCAAACTTGGGGTTTTAATTTTTTGCTGCTGATTGATTCTGTTAGGTTTCATAAGCTGAAGCACGCCACAAAGATGCTAATTTCATTTTTTTTTTTTGGTTACCCCATATTGCACATTTTTGTCACATCAGTATGCTGTTGTATGTTATCAATTGTTCTACAAAGTTCACAAGTAGGACGTGAATTAATTCGACTTTATTTTTGACATTTTTTTTATTATTAACCAAGACACAAAAGCTTAATGTTGCATCCAAGTACTTCCCTCACACCTAGGAAGGCGTAGGAAAGAATAACCATAAACTACTTAATTAATGATCTCTGCCATTTAAATGGACATTACACGCAACTCAAAAAACAATCTTCCTAGGAATCACTTTCCAATCACAAATAAAATTCTCAAACATCACTTTGTTCCTAGTGATAAGTCCCATTTATACTCGTTTTTATTTGGTATTTTAGGTCATTTTAGATATATATTATTGCATTTTATGTTAGTTTTAAGTGAATTTTGCTCAATTGTTATCATGTGATGCATTCACAGATTTTTGCAATGTTTGTGTTGCTTTTCAGGTTTCCTATGGACTTAGTGTCATTGGCCGATTTCGAAACCTAAGGAACAAAGCTCCAAATAAGTCAAGAACGCAACCCTAGAAGAGCCCGATCAAAGGATGAAGCAAAGGAGCAAATTGGAGTCAAAAGCAAAGAGACTCGATCGAGTGGTAGCACGAATTCTAGTAGAAAGTGGCTTCGAATTGGAAAAAATGAAGAAATATGAGACACTCGATCGAGTGTGCAGAGCACTCGATCGAGTCTCCTCTCCACCAGCCACCTGATTCAAAATCTGCTAAACGAAGAAGGACTCAATCAAGTGGCATTTGAACTCGATCAAGTGCCTTGCTGTTGGGCCGTTTTTCAGCGAGTGTCTTATTGAAGCCGAAACTTATTTTGTATATATTCAGGTTATGTTAAGCATAGTAATAGGGTTTTTCATTAGTTTTGCAGTAAGTACTCATTAGTTTAAAATTAAATCTCTCAAAACTCTCTCAATTTCCTTTAGTTTTGTTGATGTTCGTAGTTTACTTTGCATTCAAGCTTCCAGAATTCTACTATAGCATTGTGGACGAATTTCGGTTTGTTTAATTCAGTATT
Source organism: Dysphania ambrosioides (assembly GCA_026401315.1). Classification (NCBI taxonomy): domain Eukaryota; kingdom Viridiplantae; phylum Streptophyta; class Magnoliopsida; order Caryophyllales; family Amaranthaceae; genus Dysphania; species Dysphania ambrosioides. The sequence continues at coordinate 18,371,875 of CM048666.1, forward strand.
TTTGCACTTCCTGTTCTTATTTTAGTATTGTTGTCTTTCGTCGTTTTTATATTTCTAGCATAGATTATGACTTTGTTTATCATTCATGTTGATTCTATAAGCAACATGCGTGAGTATTTTATTAATCTAGGATCCCAATGAACCCAAACATGGATTAGGTATTGAATAAATCTCGAAACCCGAATAAAATGCATAAAGTTGATTCTTTTAATCTTTGGCTTTAATTCCATTAAAAGATTAGACGTAGTTGATTAAATGACATGGATTAGGCTCGCGGCAAGAGTCGATCCATAATCTACATTGGAATCATTGATTAAGGTGTGATTAATGATCACGAAACTAGACATCATGACCATTAGGACCTATAGAATGTTGTGTTTAATGTATTGCTATTGCATGAATTCACAAAAGTATGTAGGATTGCTTTAGGAGGAAGCTATTGATAGTCAAGAGAGATCCTTAGTATAGTTTAGGGTGCATTCGTTCTAGGAGTTACTTTATGTATTACACTTGCATGATTGGGATAGAAATCAACTTCTAAGTCCTATTAGTGGGGATTGTTGTCCTAGATGCTTTTCTCATATCGACAATCTAGTTTTAGCAATAGTTTCGTGTTTTAGTCTAGGTTTTGCTTAGCCATTAGTTAGATTAATTTTCAATCCGATAATATTCGACCTAAATATGACCTATACTCGAAATTTTCCACCGCAAACCCGGCTAAAATCCGAGTTAGTACAACCCGAACCTGAATTGGCCGAACTAAACCCGACTTAGCTTGTAACCGACAAGGTAAATAATCTCACATGATTTGATCCGAGCTAAATCTGAACTTGACCCAATAAAGACTTTACTTAATATAACCCTACCCAAATATGATGCGAAACCCGATATAACTTTATCGGAATTCGACTGAAGCTTTAGTAACAACTAACGAGCTCTTTTATGACCCATGGTAGACAGCTTTAGTCACAACTAACGAGCTCTTTTATGACCCATGGTAGAATTGGAGAGTTTTATCATATGATCCAGCTTTATGTTTCATAATATATTTTTCTACGATTCAAATGATGAAAGTGAGATGTAACTTTCTCCCTCCATTATCATCAACCTTTCCTCTAATCTCATCAATCCTACAAAACTACCATAAACCAGACTTCACACGATTCTGTCGCTACAACTTCATCGCTTCTTCTTCCGTCACTCCAATTTCAACCTCACCTATTTCACACAAACCCCAAACTCCCCTCTTTCTAAGATCACCCATCTACTCAACAACCCAACTAGACCTCCACAACTTCATAACTTGGGCCAAAACCCTCGCTTCCTCAGTTGGGTCCACATTTGTTGAACTCGACAATGGCCCAGATTCATCCCTCTTACTCAGAGAGCTCAATTGGTTCCTCGACGACATCGTCGAAAACCCTTTTGATATCTCTCAACGAAGTGCGAAAATGGTGAGGTTACGGGCGAGTCTGGATGACATGTATAAGCTCTGGGGTAAGAGGATTGAGGAGAGGAGGCCCTTTCAGTATATTGTTGGGTGTGAGCATTGGAGGGACTTAGTGTTGAGTGTTGAAGAAGGGGTTTTGATTCCGAGGCCGGAGACGGAGAAGATGGTTGATTTAGTTGGGGATGCAGTGGGTAAGTTTGAGGGTTTAAAGGAAGGGGTTTGGGCTGATTTGGGGACTGGTTCCGGTGCTCTTGCTATCGCGATTTCGAGAATTTTGGAAAAGACTGGGAGGGTTGTTGCTACGGACTTGAGCCCAGTTGCTGTGGCTGTTGCAAGTTATAATGTGGAGAGGTATGCTTTACAGGTCAGTGGTTTGAGCTTAATTTTCTGATATAATTTGTATTTACATCAGTGCATGAATAATTCTTAATGATCTATTTGATTAGTACTAGACATATTTTTTTAATGATTTAGTTGATAATGATATTTGGTTTTCATAACTGATATTTAGTATCTTTTAGGTATAATATGGTGCTCTGTTAACTATGATGTAAGTTTGATCAAATTTTGATTGAATTTCCTGTTAGGATATCATAGTGTGAAGAAGTGTGGTTAGAAGGCTATGTTTGAGCTTAACCTTTTGTTATTATTACTTCAATGGATGATTTATTCATGAAATAAATTATGTTGGTAGTTGCTCTCTTGTTTTTTTATGGTTTAGTTGATCTTGACATTTGGTTGATTATTTCCAATTAGTAGTATACGAGTGAATTTTTCCACGTATAATATAGTTTCATGATGTATAATTTTTATTTGATTGAATTTCATATTAGGATTTCATAAAGGTGAAGCAAGGATCATGGTTTGAGCCCCTAATGGAATTTGAAGGACAACTTACTGGTCTTGTGAGCAATCCACCTTATATACCAAGTGAATATATTAGTGGGCTGCAAGCTGAAGTTAGCAAACATGAACCTATCCTTGCTTTGGATGGTGGTGTGGAAGGCATGGATGATCTATTTCATCTTTGTACGACAATGCCAATAATGCTGAAGTCTGGTGGTTTTTTCGTTTTTGAGGTATTTGTCTTAGTACCCATTATAAGCTTACTTTTGTCTTTAGCATAAATGCAATTAATGCAAGCAGATACTGTGCTATCTTTTGGTCATTGAAATTTCAAAACAAAATCTGCAAGGCTTTTTTTTTTTTTTTTTTTTTTTTTTTACTGAAATTTGTGGACTTGAAATTAGTTTTGTAGGACTATGATTCCCTTTGCTTCGTAATAGACTATTTGTTTAACCTCCATTTGGTTTCTGCTTCCACATTCACTTTCTTCCAGGCTCCATTTAGCACCACCCTGTAATGACTCTCAATTATTTGAGCTCTTAATGTTGGGGTTTTCTTGGTAGAGATTGGAGTTCCTACGTATTTTCTCAAATTAAATGCTGCCTTGTACCTGCTCAAAACACTATGTAAATTCTGTGGATCTAGAGAGTCGATAACCTGTAAAAATTTGTTATGTTTTGTGAAATAACTGCAATTTTGGATGTGGAGAACTAGAGACTTGATCCATTTTTGTCCTAGGATGCTTTGATTTTCTATGGAGTTAGGTTCCCTGTTTCTTGCTCACCAGACTTTTGTGACCAATGGACATTGTTTTAGAGGATGTGTTCTACACTGAAGAAGACTGAATTCACTCTCTTGTTGAAAAGACTTGATATAGTTGAATCGCCAAGTTGTCATTAGGGAATTAGCAAGATCCTCTTTCTATGATGAGGATAAATGGACCAAACATTCTTCTAAATATTGTCATCTGTGTCATTTGGAGCTGGTTCCAAACCCAGATTGTGTTACTCTATATGTGGCTACATTTTCAAGCCATTGAGTCGTACTGGGGTTCCTTTGTAACATGGCTCAAAATATCACTAATCCTTTACTTCTTCAAAAGATATCCATATGGTGGAAAACTAGATTTTAACTTGAGTTTTGGTCCTTTCAACAATGAATCCTCTGTGGTTTAATGTTATTTCCCCCTAGCTTGATCCTTATTCCACCCATAAATTCCATAGCCATTCTGTCTACATAGACTAATGAGGTTTATCCTCAATTTCAAGGTTGCATTTTAAAAGACTAGCTTAGGGGGGAGGAGCACTTAGGAAATACCAATTATTCTATGAAAGTTAGCTTGGGGATGGGGCAATGAGTTTGCTAAAGGAAAGAAAGTCTGTTTATAGTGTTTATGTACAATAGAGGATATTAGGAAAGGATGAGGCATGAGAACATTATTGAGCAGTTCATTTTACTTTAATTTAGCTTATAGATTTGGGAATATCTAGACTCTTAAAGGGTCTTGGATTGCATCCCATTCATTGTTAAGTTTAAGTGCATCACTAATACAATCATTTGTCTGTTCTCTTATTCTTAATCTAATTCTTTAAACTACATCTTTTTCTAGATTATTACTCAAAATCATCATCTTCCACCATTAGCTTTCAACTTCAAAATTATAGTCTATACCATTCATCCACTGGGCACGTGTATTTTTATTCGTAGAAGATTGAGAGTGCACTGGCCTTTGTTCATGACGCCTTCTGACATATATGTATAGGAAGGAATTGTTGAAATTGCTTAAAGCTCTCACTCCTAACCCTCCCATTTATCAACTTTTTAGGGATTTGACTTTCGCTATAACCTTGTCACAGAGGTGTAAAATCACTATTATTTGTGGAGATCAAACAAATTGGGGCTCCCTAATATCATTCCATTTCTACCTTGTTTACCACCCCAAGGTTTTCAAGGAGACATTGAATTTGGTTATATTTTATTTGTTTATTTACTTTTTTGGAGGAAGAATTTGGTATGTTGAGGCTAATTTTAACCTATGACATATTATATGGTTTCTTTGTTTCGTTAGTGTAGTGACATGTCTCTTTGTAAATAGTGGAATTGAAGGTCTTACCTCGAAATTTTGATACTCTTTATGTCTCCTTGCATTTCAAAGTCAAGGAAAGTGAAGAAAGCACCTCCTTGCAAAGGAATAAGGATTAACCAGAAAGATGACAACAAATTCCTCTTTTAAGAATTAAGAATGCAAATCAATCTAAACGATTGTGTAAGGATTGTGTTGGTCCTGTATTGACTTAAAAACTGTGGCAATCAGAGACTCATATCAGTAATTAGTTTATATTTGAGACGAATCGTCAAATGTTTGCTCCCTTAACCAGTTCTCAATAAAGCAAGGGTGATCTGTGCTACGTTCCGAGATTAATGAGCTTAATTATGAGAAGATTGATATGTAATGGTCTAACTCCTTTCCCTGTAATACCCCCTGCCACAATGTTCACCTTGTCCTCAAGGTGGAAAGCTGAAAACTGGGTTTGTATATCAGCATAACACTGCCAGGTTGAATGTGAATCTTGCCATTTGACAAGGACCTCCTTGACAGCCTGTTGACCATGTTGCTTCCATCTAACCCCAAGAACCGCCTCTATAAGGCTGGAGTTTCATGAAAACCCAATCCCCTACTTTAAACACCCCATCTCTCCTTTTCTTGATTTCATAAGTCCTCATGTACTTCGGAGCATGCAACAGATGAAACTTTAAATCATCTAACACTGCATCACGTTTCATTAATTGCTCTTCCTCTAGCTGATCCTGAATTCAAATGAACTAAGAGTGGAGGGTCTCTCCCATACAGAATTTTGAAGGGTGTATGCTTAATAGCTGTGTGGTATGATGTATTATACCAATATCCACCAGCCAATGTTTTTGGTCTCCTTCCCACGAAACACCTCAAATAAGACTCAAGCCCCTTGTTAATCGCTTATGTTTGACCATCTGATTGAGGATGATATGCTGTGCTTCGAGCCAAATACCTTGTAGCTTGAATAATTCCTTCCTTATATAATGGAAGAAGGGATCCCATGTAACTTAACTATCTCCCTCACAACAAGCAGTGTATGAGTGTTTAAGAAAAACAAAATGCGCTTACTTAGAAAGTCTGTCTACCACAACAAGTATGGTGTCCCAGCCGGCTGACTTTGGCAACCCCTCCATAAAATCCACTGGAAATGTCCTCCCAAACCCTATTTGGTAGTGGCAAAGGCTGTAAAAGACGTAAAGGACTTACTGGGGAAGCTTTGTTTTGCTGATAGATCAGGCAATCATGAACATATTTCTTGATATCCTTCCTCATCCCCATCCAATACCATTTTGCAGCTAATCTTTGATAAGTCTTAAGTCCTGTATGAGAGTGACAGGAAGCTTGGAAGCTCTTGGAATCACCATACGACCCTTAAACCATAAAATGTTATTCTCCACAGAGAAACCTTTTGGGACCTTCTCCCCACGCATAACTCTATCTTTCAAATTCCTCACCAATGCTGATGATTTCCTGAAACAGACACAAGAGCAAGAGATTTTGTCAATATATTCCCTAGATAAAGCATCAACCACTATATTGCTTGCTCTTGATTTGTAGTGGATTTCAAAAGAGTATCCCAATAACTTACCCAATTCTGATAGACTTGACCCACTTCTCTCTGCTCCAACAAGTATTTCAGACTTCGTTGATCAGTCCTCACCACAAACGTTCTCCCCAAAAGATTATGCCGCCACTTTTCTATAGCTGACACGATAGCCATCAACTCCTTTTCATATATCGGTTTGCCTGCAGCTCTACTCCTTAGCACCTTACTGTAATATGCAATGGGATGACCTTTTTGAAGCAACACTGCTCCAATTCCCACACCACAAGCATTTGCCTCTACAATGAATGTATCCGTGAAATCCGATAAAGCTAACACAAGAGCTGTAACCATAACCGTCTTTAATTGTTAAAAAGCGACAGTAGTAGCCTCATTCCATCCAAAACAATCTTTTCTAAGCTGATTCGTTAGAGGTAAAGTGATCCAAGCATAATTCTTTATGAATTTTCGATAGTAACCAGTAATCCCAAGAAATCCTCGAAGTCCCTTCAAGTTTCGCGAATGAGGCCAGTCCACCATTTCCCTTACCTAGGGGTTCTTAACAAATCAAGCTACTCGAGCTTGGCTCGGTCGAATAGAGCTCGGCTCGAGACTTAAACAAGCCAAGTCGAGCACGGTTCGGATCGGCTCGAAAACTCGTGAAAAAGCTCGATAACATTTAATATACAATTACTTTTTAAATTTTTTATATAAATTGGTTATGCATTAGTGGTCATCATAATTTAACTTTGTTATATCAACTAAAAAACATGGTGTCATAATTTGAGTCTATTTTCTTCAAAAATACAAGAAAACTCACCATCAACCAAGAGTATATCTCTAACTTTTATGGGGTTACAAAGTCATCATAATGTTTATAGTATCTTGTGTGCTCATTTCTCTTTTAAAACTACTCTTAATCTAACAAGCACCTTGTAATCCACTGCAAAATCCATAGTAGATACACTTGGCGTCAACAAGGGATGTTTCTCGGCAAAATCCATATTAGATACACTTTGTCATGTTAATATCATGCCTACTAAGAATAGCATCATTTCAATGAGACATTTGAATGGAAGGCAATTATTATTTCCAATGACAACTATTACTACGAGGACTTGTATTGTATGGTACACTGCCAAAGACGTTTGAATGGAAGGCCAAATCGAAAAATAAAATGCCAAATACCTTATAATCACCAGCGTCAAATTCTAAACCCAGGAGTCGTTAGACATGTTTGACATTACCTCTACCATACTCATATAAAGCTTCTTGAGAACAGTTATGAAAAAAATCCAATCGTAAATACACGTCTGAAACTTTGTAGGATATGTAAACTATGACAGAACCCCAAATTACTAATGGACTATAGAGAGTCCCCTTTGTAACTGCTTTTGCTTCTTATTATTCAAACTTGACACCCTATATGAAGAAGTAATGTGACAAAATCAATTCATAATTCAAATCTTATAACCAATAAAAATAGTAGAGTAATGGTAGTTTCTCAAATCTGTCCTTGATAGAATATACTAATACTGAGTCCCACGAATGATAGAATAAGAAGTCTCACTAATTTAAAAACTACATAACTTCATGTTTCATTAAGACATGTTAATCGGTTTTATTTTCTCCTGACGTAGCAAGCAATACCATTGAGCAATCTACTTTCCCATGAGCTACAAATCTCACCCAAAGAAAGGAAAATGATTACTAGAGCTTCTAGTCTGAGAGTAAAGTTCAAAAACTAGTGATTGATGATTTTTAAATACTTCATAAAAGACAAAGGTGGATAAATGATACCAAGTAGAAATATCTAGGACCAGATTATGATAATTAAATAATATTCATGTGCATGTCATTCATATAACAAAGTACTCATTTTAGGGATGCATTAGTAACATGGGAGGGTAGCAAAAGGACATTTTATACCACTAATGGGAACTTATAGACCAAAAGCTTTTCATTGCCTTACAGTGGAGTAACAAAAAGAGACACTAAGTGACGATGCTCGACCTATAACAAGTTTGCAATTTCAGCTTGAAATTAATTCAACTGTTTGTTATTGATCATCCGAGCCTCCATTCTCTTGACATCTATTGCAGTCCCGTCTTCAAGTCCTCCCTTGTAAAGAACTCCGAATCCACCACGGCCAAGACTGATATAAACAAGTTTACAACAAGTAGACAATCTTCTGTTTTATCTGTGGAGGAGACAGATAAAGTGAGCCATGAATCAAGATGAACAAAGAGTTGCATATCAGAAGTTATAACTTTCTTTTGTCCCACATTGAACTAGTAGTGGATAGTTGAAGATTGGTGAGTCTATAAATAGGCAATGTCTTCTTGAAACTTAGAATAAGAGTAGCCCACAACTTTAATTTATGGCTAGACTTGATCAAAGTCTCTAGACAACAAATTAAGTTCAATGAGGTACTCCTTACCTTCTTTGCAGAGTGTCTTGCACATTGCTTTTAGTGATATACTTGTACGCCCCAACAACCCATCATCTCTAAGAGTTACATCCTCCTCTCCCTTTCTGAATTCCATTATTTGTGTCTTCCAATTGGTAGTTACTGCCAGCTTTTCTAGCCATTCCACACCCAATATTACATCCGAATTCCCCAAAGGCAGTGTCCAAAAATCCTCCACAATTGTAATCCCTGGTAGACACAATTCCACTCCTTACAATCCCCCTCGCCTTGCACTGCTTCTCCGTTGCCTAGCATGACTCTAAACCCTGCCGATCCCCTCACTGGAAACCAAGCTCCTTGATGGCCCTTGTAGAAACAAAATTATGGGTAGCCCTCGGATCTATCATGACAACCACTTCTTTCCCATTAATAGTTCCCATCAGTTTCATAGTTTTTGGATTCGTAAATCCCATGACCGAATTTAATTAAATAATTGGAGATGGTGCCATAACTTATGATTTAAGAGTTACCTTTGCTTCTTCTATTGGTGGATCTCTAGGCTCGTGTACTTCCTCCTTGTCATCACAAACAAGCAGCACACTTAGCTCCTTATGCTTACACCTATGACGTGGATTCCATTTATCATCACATCGGAAACAAAGACCACGTTCCCTTTTATGTTGTAACTTGCTTTCACTCAAACGACGAATCTCTCCGGGTTGTCTCGTGTTACCTCTATTGTTGAAGGGTGCTGGGTTGATGGTTGTTGGGATCCATGTAGATGATGATGACGTTGGAAGTGGAGATGACATTGTTAAAGGGTGGGTAATGTGTTGCTTGAACATCAAATAGGAGTTTCCACTGGATTTAGCATTATTCATGTCCTGGGCTCGATCCATCTCCTAGGCCCAACCCGCAATTTCTATTCGGCCTTCAGGGCTAAATCCATAGCCTCATCAAGGTTTACTAGACTAAGTAACCTCATCTCCACCCTTATTTCATCCCTTAGTCCATTTAGGAAATGCCCCAAAGCAATCGCCTCCGGAACACCCTCTAAAGGAGCCATGAGCTCTATGAAACGCCGGTTGTACCATGAGCTTTTCCATTGTTGGTGTGCTAGCCACTGCTCGTGCAGACTTCCCAATGACGATGGTCGGAAATTCCTAAGGAGAAGCCCCTTCAACTCCTCCCATCTCTGTATCCGCCGCCTTCTATGCTTCCAATGGAACCACAGAAGAGTGTCCCCTTCCAGTGCAACCACGACGGCTTCAAGGCAATCTTCTTCATTCAAGCAGTAATAGTGAAAAAACTCTGCGCGTAAAATCTGACCATCGGCATTATCTCCATCAAAATTCGGTAGATCCAATCACTTCGTCCTTCAATTTGCCCCGAAATCCGTCACAGATCTCTCTTCTGTGTGGGTTTGTTGAGGTTCCTCCAAGTAGTGAGGGCCCATGTCCGCAAACATCCCTTGAGGTTGAGCTACAACATGCGGTACTCGCCATCCTATGTCCAATGATTGTGTCTCTATCCATGAGTTAATGAAGCTACCTCTTCACACAGTTGTTGAGTAGACTTCTCAACCGCCTCACTGGTATGTCTTATAAAACAAGTTTCCATATCTTCTAGAGCCCTAGGCTCTCTGGGTAATCTTGGAATTGAGCGACGTAATTTCAGCCTCCATGGCCTCCAATTGTGGCGCGTTCGTCACTGGAACCATTAAGCTCTCCGCCGACAGCAGTGGCTTTGATACCAGTTGCTAGGTTCTGAGGTTAAATGAGCACAATTATGCGAAGATTGATATGTATTGGCAAAGTATTTTGTATTGATCTCAAGTTTAATATAGAAATTGCCTTCTTTCGAGAGGAAGGAGCTCTCCAGTAACTGCATTTACAAAACTTCTTCCCCCACTCTGTCCTCTCTTTTTATGTACAGCTTTTTCCTCCTTCTAACAGAATTATATTCTTTATCATACCCATATTACCCCTTCCCATTCTAACAAACTAACCAACAAACTGATTTGCTCCTGTTGGCTTGACAGCATCTTCCACTTGTGCATGCGTGCACCTCTTCCTTATGTATGTTGCTATTATTGAGAGGTCTAACTCCTTTCCCTGCAATCTGTTATGTCTCTTTTGTGTCTGTTTTTCTTAAATTGGGATGTTTCCATCAAAATTTGAAATATCTATTAGTTCTGGTTCCCTTAAAGTTATGTAGAGTGAGATAGGGAGTGAGATCAATAAAGAAAGAGGTGACTTTCAAATTGAGGTGGGTGATAGGATGAATTATGAGGTACAGGGGATGTTGAAATGAGAAGAGCGAGAGTCAGTTTATGTCCAATTATGGAGTATTAAACCAGGGGCATAATGGTTCATCATAGTGGACATTGTTATCTAGTACTAATAGTACAAAAATATTTATAAGAAAGTTGTATTAGGTAGTGTTATGTAGTAGGTAGTTCCAGGCAAATTTCTCTTAAATGTTGTGATGTTTCTGTACCAACCCTTGTTAAGAACGTTTTGATTTAGCTTTCAGAGAGCTTTGCAAAAGAGTTTGGAATTTATCCTGATTATCAAGCCACTCAATGAGAAGCAATTTTCGGCTCCATTGTATACATATCAGTGAGATTAAATTGCAATATTTGGTTATTGACTGACTTGGGTTTACCTGATGTTGAATCTTTAATTTTTTGCACACAGACAAATGGTGAAAAGCAATGCAAGATACTTGCAGATTACCTGACAAATGCTACTGCAAATAGCTTTCGTGATGTGATTATCATTCCTGATTTTGCTGGAAGATCACGGTTTGTAATTGGACACCGTGTATAACCCGATACATTTGATTCTGAAGTATGCAAGATGAGAGAGGTACATAGTGTATAACCAGATGCAATTTACTTTTTTTTTTCCCCTTCTGTGACATTAGATTTATGCAGTTCATTATAGCTGGTACTGCCCACTTTAGTGCATTCTTGACAACGCCAGGTTGCTTATAATCCGTAATTGCATGTGGTACAAAATAATGTTAACTCATTGCCTATTTAAATTAGGAGATAAACATTGCCAGAAGTACAGAAAACAGACAAAATATTGTTTGATAACAAACTTCATCGACTCCTGTTCAGTATTGAGTCTTCGGGAATGTGAACACATTGTTTTCAGAGAAATATTTGATGCATTATTACCAATATCAATGGATTTGTTTGAAGCAATGATTTACTTCGTTATCATTTATGGTGTCTTTTAACTCACATATTACCCTGATGACCAGTTTGATAAACAGGGATTAGTGGTTTTGATGGTAATGATTTTCATATTCGGATCGTTTTCCGCCCCATGTTTCTGATATTCTTCATTAATTTTGATTACCTCTCAGTAGCACCTCTAAAGTGGTCATTAAGGTTCATGAAAATAACCTATGCATCGTATTTGTGAATAGAGTTGCATTACTCTGAGTACTGTGATAGAAATTATGGTGCGAAATTCCATATGATACCACTACCACTTGCCAAATCGGCCTTTATTGAAATGTGATTTAGGGCTGACGATTCTCGCTTTTTGCGCTGCAGATTGTAGACACTACCTCACCTGTTCTTTTCCTGTTATTTATCACAACAAATGCTCCTTAGCACCATCTGTTGAAGTTGTGTTTGGATTCCTTATGCTGGTACCTGGTTCTTGCGCTTGTGGTTTTTCAATCCGACATAGCAAAACCAGGATGATGCTGTTATGTTCCCTTTCTCTATTGCTACTATCACTTCTAGTTGGTTAGCAATCAATTGCTGCGCCACAACACTAAACCTTAGTTCTCCCCCTGTCGACATACTATATGCACAGAAACGGATATAAGCCCGACAAACACAGGGAAATGGCTGTTGAAAATGAGAGATATGGATATGGGAAACAGATCATAGTATTTGCTAGTTTAAAAAGCTCGTGTAATTCTGGTAAATTTTTTGTTTATAAGCATCTTAATTTGTAAAAGATTTCTCATGGAGTTAATTGTACGTGTATTGATATAGAGCTGTTAAAAACTAACTTGACTTGAGAACCTAAGCAAATTCGACTCGCACTCGACCTTCTATTGACCTAAGGGCTAGAAACCTGAGACCCAATGTGGTTCAAATTGAACCTCGAATTTGCTTAAACTCGATAAGTACTCGACATAACCCAATATGTTGTTGACCTAACTTGTTTTATACAAAACTCATCTTTAACTTGATTCAATAATACTTGAGTTGTTAGACTAGACTTGATATAACCTAAAAACTAGATAATATAAGCTCCTAAATCTTAAGGGTTTCTTTTAGGGGTACCATCAAAACTTTTTACATATAGCTAAAAATTGGATAATTCTCATTGGTTACTCTCTACTTTTTGAAATCATATTTAGTTAATTGAAAGTGTAACATCATCATAATTCACTATTCTAAACATTTTCTTAGAAAACCAACCTAAATAAAGAGAATTACAAGAACATTAACACCCCGTGAAAACAATTTGATTGGCTTTTCAGAGTATTACAGCGGAAATTTAACTAGTACTACTACTATAAATCTTTATTCAAAAGACCTAAAGTAATTATAAATTTTTTCAAAGAACACAAAATGAGTCTTTAAATCCATCCTTAAACCAACAAAATCCAAATTAAGCAAAACAAAGTGATAAAATAAGCAAACTCTCCACTCAAGTCCTCCATATAAATATGACACTTTTAAACCTGCAAATGCCACAAATTTTAAACCTTGGGGACGACTGCTCACCAACACAAATGTAAAATTGGGTCATCATAGGATCAATTAGGGAATAGACATGACCAACAATTAAGTACACACAATCAGCAAAGCTGATTACATACATGTTAAGAAAACAACCTAAACTTGACATGCATCATTTCCAACACAAATAATTAGTCACATGTAAAAACACTTGGTTCAATTACTAACAAACACTTGATGTTATAAGCCAGTATTAACTTTTACACTCACTTTACTCAAACTACTACTATTCATGGTTTAGTAATGAATGGATATTTTTCTCCATCCACAAGGGACTAGTAAGGAATGGATAGCTATGTCATTATTATGGAAGTGACGAGATCTCAGCCGCTATTAGGAAGAAAGGTAACATATGTCACCCAATTGGAGCATTGGGCTACCACCAATTACCCCCTCCCCCCCCCCCCCCCCCCCCCCCCCCTCCGAGTTTTATCTCTAACCTCTTCCACTTTAAGTGATTAGTGTTTTAAAATACTTAACAAACATCTTGAATAAACACAACAAAACATTGCTCATCATACAATTTCTTATTTTATCTTTGTTTAACATATAGTGATCACATAGTAATTTTCATGACACTTTCCTTTCCTTGTTTACTACTTTGTTGAACAAGAATAATAACACTGTTCAACTTATAAGATATACCATAAAAGACATAACTTTCCTTCCCTACAATTCATTTCAAAACTCATGACAATTGAACTTAAACTTGCTATTACTTGACATGAATTACTATTATGAAAATTTGGAACATGCTTAATACATGTACCAAAACTTTCTCATGTTTGTAATTTAAAATCATGCAAACATATTAACTTCTTTAAACATGCCAATACACATGCATTAAAAATTTCTCATAAATCAAACCAATCTTAGGCATGATAATATATAAAATGAAATTGAGCTTCAACAACTTTCCTATACATATAAGTATTCCAACATGTATGTACCTTGATTAGGTAATTAGGTCATATACTTAAGCAACTTAAAAATCTCCTATGTAGTACTCCTCTCTTAAAATAATAGAGGAACTCAATTAATCCTCTATTTAACAAATTTTACAGCAATCAAACCTAATTGTTAAAATCCTTTAAACACGTTATAACTTTCATAAATTTGGGTTAAAATCATATTTCAATACTAGGGTATAATCCCTTGATTTAAAATCCCAAAATTTTATAGTATAGGTCATAAAAACTAACTTTAAAATTCATTATATACATTTAAAAATTTATAAACACAATTATAAAAATATTCACAATTAATTTCATGTCTTAATACTTGTAATATTTCTAAATACATCTATACTAACATGTTGTAAAGTAGATTGAAAATTAAATAGGGTTAGGGTTTCAAGTACATACCTTTAAAAAATGATAAAAATTAAAGAATAGTAAAACAGGTGTACCTTTTGTCAAGTTGAAGTCTATGAGAAAGTTGACGATATATGCTTGTTTAATTTCAAAGATGCCTGAATAGACTATGAGACTTTTAGGAATTTGGTGATCATCTTTCTACTTAAAAGAAACCTAATTAGATTAGGAGACTTTTAAAATTTGATGATCATATTTTTTCTTAAAAGAGTCTTCTTAAATTAGAGAACTACAATAAAAAGAATCATTTTATAAGTAGAAAAATATTAAACTTATTTTCCTTCTAAAAAGATAAAATACTTTATTTTTTAAACTAATTACTTTGTGAAGGTTCAATGGCACTCAAGAGGGGGGGGGGGGGGGGGGGGGGGGGGGGGGAATCGTTGGCAATTTTTGCTTCTTTTCGGATTATGTGTAAGGAACCAGTTGTGCTGGTTCCCTTATGCAGCGGAATAAAACAAGACAATAAAGAACACCACAGACTTAACGAGGTTCAGCCAACTCTGGCCTACGTCCTCCTACCCTATGTACTTTATTAATCTACTCCGAAAAATAAAGATACAATTCACTCTACTGTTTCCCTACTCCGGGAACCAGTAACCCCACACTCAACTCTGAATGTGCTTTGAACTTACCCTTGTAAGTTCCTAGTGTGTTTGAACTCACAAACACTCACCAAGTCTTCAACCCCTTTGTCAAAGACTGAATACAAGATCAAGATCTCTCTGATAATTTAACTCTCAAAAGTCAGATAGAGAAAAACATTAAACACTATTATGCTCTTGTGTATCACTCAATAATTGAACTAGTGCTTTTAGCTCTCAAAGATCAAACTCTGTTTTTAATTGCGTAAGAGCTATGTATTGATTATTCAGATCAAGATGTATTTATAGGTTAGTCAGCTAAACCCTCATACGTATAAGATATACATATGATCCTTAAATCATGCGTATAAGATATACATACAATTTTAGGATAAGTATTTATCCTAAATGATTTGATCATAAGATAAGATCATCTTAGGATAAGATACTTCCCGGTTTTTAGCTCACCAAAACCTCATCTTATCATTTAGCTGCTTAAATATATCTTAAAACCATATATTTCGGAAAATATCCTTTTTTTATAAAATCTTTGTAAAAACCGCAGCTTGAATAATTTGTTCAGTTAACCTGGTTCCCTGACCTGGTTCCCTGAACTAAATATGTTATGAAATTTGTTCCAATCCTTGTACCAAATTTCATAACGATATTTAATATACTAAAAGCACTTTATATACTCAATTATATAAGTTGTACTACGGAGCATTTACATGAAGATCCTAAATAACTCTTCGAGTGTAGTCTTTTTTCATGCATTCGTCAAGTCTTGAAAGCTTCCATGAATGAACTCAATTGCTGACCAAGGACCTTCCTTTGAGTTGATCAAAAGTCCTTTCAAGCTTCCAAACTTAGAAATCAACTTAGATGCATAACTCATTTATCATCTAGTTGTTCCCTGTATAAAGACAAGTTAGTTCAACTGATATCTCATATAAGTAATAACTCATCTAGGGGAACAGTGTTCTATATTAGCTGGTTCCCCAACTGTATTGAACACTTTCAAAGACCTGTTTCCCTTAGCTGTTTGTCATCATTCAAAACTATCAAACTATCAATCAGAACCTGAGGGACTCAACAAATTCCCCCTTTTTGATGATGACAAACACTTGAAGTTTCTGCACCTGTGAACATACTCAAAAACAAATAATCAAAAACTTCAAGAATTCAAAACTCAATGGAATAAGTCAGTAAGGCCAACTGGTTCCCTAAACAGAAACAGAGAATACAATAAAGTAGGTTAACAAACTCAACCACAAACTTGATCTAAACTAGTAAAGACTCTAAGCTTCAACTTCAACTATTTTCCCCCTTTTGGCATCATTAAAAAGATATGCAAAAGTAGCAACTTATGCATAAAGTAACGTGCTAGACTATTCAATGGCATCAACCATTATACAAATAAAGTGCTGCAAAAGAAGGTCAGATTAGTCAAAGTTAAGGCATGCAGTCAACAGAGATCATAGTTTAATACAGACCAATAAAAGTTAACGATAAGGCCCAAATCCATATCAAAACAAGTTCATGGATTGGGAGGAATAAAAACAGTTCAACAAAATCAGTTATTCAGGAAGTTATGATAAAGGTAGGCTAAATGAAAAAGAGAACAGATTCAATCATCATCATCATTTTCATCATCTCCTTCCTCTTCTTCAGTGGCAGCCTCCTCAGCTGTTTCTTCCTGGTTCTCTTCCTCTTCACTGTCATCCTCCTGTTGATCTTCTTGCTGGTCCTCTTCAGTTTGTTTCTTCTCAATTCCAGAACTGCCAGCAATCTGTTTCTCTAATTTGATCATCCTCATGATAAATGAAGTGGACAGACCTTCAACCAAGTTCACTAACTTGCTGAGCTGATCCCCTACAGCATTTATTTTCTCTTCCTGACTCTCCAGCCTCTTAAGGATAACCTGCTGACCAGCTGGTTCCTCTACCTTCTGTTTCTTCTTGACTGGCTTAGGAGTCTCTACTGGTTCCTCCTCTCTAAACTTCAATACCCCAGCACTTATGATCAACCCCTTTTGCTTCAGAATACCTTTGGTAAACACCATTACAGGAGCAGTTGATCCTCTAAGAGAAACATTATTCTCTTTAAGAAGCTTAGTTATGTAGGACCCATAGGGAAGAGAGTGATGGGATGAATTGTGGCAATTCATCATGTGGTTTATCATTAGAGAAGGAAGATTTATCTTAATCTTTTTCATCAACAAATAAATAAGCACCATTTCCATGATGCGCACAAAACCTCTACCTTGTGCTCGAGGGATAATCATCTTGTTGCACACAGAGTGAAGGACCAGCATCACTGGTTCCTTCAAGCTACCAGTTTTAAAAGTTCCAGCCTTCTTTGGAACTTTCCCTCCAAACACAAAATCATGTACTTCATCTGGACTGACCCCTATAAGTGTGGGCCATCCATCTCCAGAATACTCCTCAAAACCATCTCTGGGTATATTCAACAACCCAGCCAAACTTGCTACAGACACATTCACTTCAACATCATTCACAATTGAACTTAATGATCTATCCAGCATTTGTTTTAAATTAACATAAAATTTTCTAACACCATCAATATTAGCATCACAGACATCAAACAACGGCATCCAACCCTGAAATTCTAATAGCTCTTTCACATTACTCAGAGCAGCTTCATCAAAATACCCAACTTCTGTCCTACACCCAAATACCACAACCCTAGAACTTAAATCAGTTATACCAACAGATGGAGATTCTGCAGACATACCTCTTGCAGACTTCCGTGCTGTTCTCTTTCGCTTGGAACCAGCAGAGTCCATTGACTGTTCCTCTATTACCACTTCGCTAACCCTTTTCAGAGATGACCTGGTCACTCTGCTTCGAGTCAAGGGTTCTGGAGTCCCCTTACTATGCCCAATGATCTGTAGATCATCCTCCTCACTACGAACTTCCTCCTCCTCTCCTTCTTCAACAGTGTTGAAGAGTTCCTCAGTGTTTTTAGGCTGTTCTCCCTGAGATGAGACAGGTTCCTTGATGATGGAATCATCAGCCTCAGGGGTCTTGGGCAAAGGAGCATTTTTGGGAGGTGGAGGTGAGGGAGATTTAGAAGATGGGGATAGAGTTTGTGATGGGTTCTTTGTGGTGGTAGGAGGTGAGTTGCTCGATGAAGTTGGAGCAGGGTTTGCTTCACTGATGGAAGCCTCCTTCAATTGAGTTGACTCACTTGCTTGAGTCTTCTCCTTTTTCTTCTTAGCTGGAGCCCTGGTTGATTTTCTACCCATTGTTGCTTAGTGAGCTTCACAGATTTGAGGGAGATGGGAGCAAGTGAACAGTGATCAGGGCACCACTGTTGAACGGGAGAGAGATGAGTAGAGTGATGATGTGATGTGAGACTGTGTCAAGGGGTTAGTGTGTATTTATATCAATTGCTCAAGTACAAGATTTTCAATAACTAGCCGGTTGAGAGAAGGAATTTTAGAATTTTAAAATTTCAAACTTGTAGTTATCTTTTTATAAAAGATTCAACCAACTAAAAATTAGGCAATTAGATATATTTGCCTTTTTGTAGGATAGGAATAACTGAAATAAGATAATTCTTTCCAAAAAGAAATTATCTTATAGTAATCTTCCGAAAATAAGATATTTTCGGATGACATATCAGAGCTGAACTGCTGTTTCCTCTTGCTGGTACCTGTACTGAACCAGTCATTCTATTTTCAGCATGATTCAAAATGACTTCTCCTGTTCTATGCAAAAACAATCCTCTTGGGGTTATTTACACAATATTTGCAAGTAAGCAGCATAGTTATATACATAATCGATACAGAGGCATACTTATTTTAACCAATCATTGAGGGAAATAATTGAAGCCATCGCCTAAGGCCTAACTAGACCTAAAAGGACTCTTAACCTACAAAAAGACTCTCTACATAAAGGCTTTGTGAAGATATCAGCTATTTGATCTTCACTTTTACAGAACAACATCTCCACCAATCCTTTCTCCACATTGTCTCTTAAAAAATGATGTCTTATTTCAATGTGTTTGGTCTTGGAGTGTTGCACGGGGTTCTTTGAAATATTGATTGCACTAGTGTTATCACAAAAGATAGGAACACTTTTATAAATAACACCAAAATCTTTCAGCTGGTTCCTTATCCACAGTAGCTGGGAACAGCATGAAGCTGCAGCTATATATTCTGACTCTGCTGTGGATAGGGCCACTGAATTTTGTTTCTTAGAACCCCATGATATAAGACAAGAGCCAAGGAAGTGTGCCATACCTGATGTGCTCTTTCTGTCAACTAGGAATCCAGCATAATCTGCATCTGTATATCCAATGAGATCGATGGTACTGCCTTTGGGGTACCACAAAAACAGATCTGCTGTTCCCAAAAGATACCTGAGTATCCTTCTAACAGCCTTCAAGTGAGACTCCTTTGGATTGCTTTGAAACCTAGCACACAAACCAACAGAGAACACAATGTCAGGTCTACTAGCTGTTAGGTAGAGTAGAGAACCAATCATTCCTCTATAAAGTGTAGCTTCAACATCTTTTCCTTTAGGATCAGCATCCAACTTTGTGGATGTGGGAACAGGTGTATCGTAAGCTTTGCTGTTCTCCAATCCAAACTTTTTCAGCAACTCTTTTAAGTACTTTTGTTGATGGATCATTATACCATCATTTGTTTGCTTAATCTGCAGACCTAGGAAAAATCCTAGTTCTCCCATCATACTCATTTCAAATTCACTCTGCATAAGATTTGCAAACTCATCACACAAGGTTTGATTAGTAGCACCAAATAAGATGTCATCAACATAGATTTGTACTACAATCAAGTGTTTCCCCTTGGTTCTTATGATCAAGGTCTTGTCTATTGTTCCTCTCTTGTAGTCATTAGCCATCAGAAAATTGGACAATCTTTCATACCAAGCCCTTGGAGCTTGTTTCAATCCATATAATGCTTTATCCAATTTATATACATGTTGGGGAAACATTGCATCTTCAAAACCAGGTGGCTGCTCCACATATACTTCTTCCTTCAAATAGCCATTAAGGAAGGCAGTCTTTACATCCATCTGAAACAGCTTAAAATTCATGTGAGCAGCATAAGCAATTAAAATCCTAATAGCCTTTAGTCTAGCTACTGGTGCAAACGTCTCATCATAGTCAATTCCCTCTTGTTGATTGTACCCTTGCACCACTAGCCTTGCTTTGTTTCTGACTATAGTACCGAGGTCATCTAACTTGTTTCTAAAGACCCATCTAGTACCAATGACTGATCTTTCCTTTGGACGGGGAACCAGGTGCCAGACCTGGTTTTTCTGAAATTGATTTAATTCATCTTGCATGGCTATTATCCAATCAGGATCAGTCAATGCCATTTTATAGTCAGTAGGCTCTATGTTAGACAGGAAAGAATAGAAAGCACAGAAATTTTGAAAAGCACTTCTTCTCGTTTGAATCCCCTTATTTATATCACTAATTATTTGTTCAGTGGGATGAGAGGCCTTATATCTAAGACTTTTGACATTAATACTGTTTTGTGCTTCCTCATTAGGTTGGGAACTAGCATGTTCATGAATCTCTTCTCTTTCTGAAGGGCCAGGAGAATTTACATTCATGCTGTTTCCTCTATCATTACTTACCTCAGGTTCAGGGGTAATATCTTCTTCTGTTCCCCCTGAGTTCATTACCTGTCTATTGTGTGTGGAACCATCAGGATTTGGTTCCCCTTCAGAATTCTCATTTTCTCCATTTTCTTCTCTAGGCACTTCATCATTATTAACTGGTGGAGTATCTGGTATGCCTAGTTCTGCTTGCACTTCTTCTGAGGGACCAGTATACTGGTTCCCCGTGAAGTCCATCAAACCAATTACTTCATCAGGTTGTACCTGTGCAATCTCAGAAGACATGTTAAATTCATCAAAAATGACATGGACACTCTCCTCAACACAGAGAGTCCTCTTATTGAAGACTCTATATGCTTTGCTGCGAGAAGAATATCCAAGAAAGATTCCCTCATCACTTCTGGGATCAAATTTATCGAGCTGGTCCTTCCCATTATTATGCACATAACATTTACATCCAAAGACACGAAAGTATGTAATGTTGGGCTTTCGACCTTTAAGAAGTTCATAGGGAGTCTTATTTAACTTTGGTCTAATGAGACCTCTATTCAGTATATAGCAAGCAGTGTCAACAGCTTCACCCCAAAAACTCTTTGGGAGACCACTCTCAATGAGCATCGTCCTAGCCATCTCCTCAAGAGTTCTGTTCTTCCTTTCTACAACACCATTTTGTTGAGGTGTTCTAGGGGCTGAGAAGTTGTGATTAACTCCATGTTCCCTACAATAATCAATAAAGTTAGCATTATCAAATTCAGTACCATGGTCTGATCTTATCGAGACCAGCTTCTGGGTGAGCTGGTTCTCCACTTGTTTCACCAATGTTACCCATTCTTCAAACGTTTCATCCTTTGTGTGTAACATCATTACCCAAGTGTACCTGGAATAATCATCAACCATAACACAAACATATCTATGACTTCTTCGACTTTGTACTCTCATGGGACCACATAAGTCAATGTGTACAAGTTCGAAGGGTCTGCTGGTACTCAAAACAGTTTTAGGCTTAAAGGAGATTTTTACCTGTTTCCCCCTTACACATTCAGAACAAACTTTATCAACTTCGTACTTAATGTTAGGAAGACCTATCACTAAGTCACGTGCTTTAAGCTTGTTTAGAAGTGTTAGGCTAGCATGTCCAAACCTCTTATGCCAAATCCATTGATTATTCTCAGAAACAGCTCTCAAGCAAGTGGACTTGTCTTGAGGGATCTTATCTAAGAAGGTGATGTAGACATCATGCTTCCTAGTTCCCTCACATACCAGTTCTCCTGTTTGTGAGTTAACTATGTGACATAGGTTGGCTTGAAACTCAACTCTATTTCCTTTGTCACATAATTGAGAAATACTCAAGAGATTATGTTGCAAGCCTTCAACATAATAAACATCATCTATTGTACTGAAAAGTGTCTTACCAACCTTACCTAAACCAGTGATGGTTCCCTTGCTGTTATCCCCAAAGGTGACACTTCCTCCATCAAAGGCCACTAGTGAAAGGAATTGATCTTTATCCCCGGACATGTGTCTTGAGCAACCACTGTCCAAATACCAATAGGTATCTCCCTTCACTCTAGCCTGTAAGATTGAATCAAACATTAGTTTTAGGAACCCAAGCATACTTGGGTCCCTTTTCAACAATATTAACATCATGTTTATCCTTTCTCCTCCATATATAAGTTTGACTCTTGCTGTTCTTATTAGCACTATTTTTCTTAGCTGGACATTCATGTATCTTATGTCCATTCTTACCACAATGAAAACACACGTGCATTTCTTTAGTCATGACATACTTACCTTGCTGATATTCTGTAATCCAGGTGGTTTCTCTGGGAGACCAGTTAGTCCTGGTTCTCTGTCTAGTATAACCAAGACCAAATTTTCCTTTGTTTCCTCCTGATGAGGTCAGAAGGTTCAAGGTCTTTTGCGCGTTCAGTAGCTTATCCAAATGTCTATGACTGTCATGCAATTCCCTTTCTTTTGTTTCAAGTGTTTTAACTAACAACTCGTTTTTCTCTTTCAAAAACTCAAGGTTACTCTCTAAAGTTGCAAGTTGTAAGTTAAGATCTAAAATCATAGGGTCATTAGACATGTCAATAACTACTGATTGCTTTTTATATTTTAGTTGATTAAGTTCAGCATGTAATTTACAGATAGTGCTTTCATATTCATTTATCATACTGCTGACTTCAACGCTGGTTTCAGTGGAGAAACTAAGGGACTGAGCATCTTTAAGTGAGGCGATTTCTCTGTGAGAATTTTCTAAGTTGAGGGTCAATGCTTTAAAAGCTTTCAGCAGAGATGTTCTATTACAAGAATTTGCTTTACTTATGACTGTAGAGAAATCAGGGATTTTACTAGTAGTTGATAAGTCTCTGGGGAACCAGGAGATCAGATCTTCTTCACCATCACTTGGATAGTCTAGTTCAGAAGATCTTGCCCTTTCTAGTTCTACCTTGCACTTGTCCAATTCAATTTCTAGTTCAGCATTTTGATTTTTCAAGTTATGGCAAACCATTTCTAGGTGATCACAACTAGCAATAGCAATTTCACATTCATTTCGTTTTTCTTTAAGTTCTCTTTTGCCAGTTATATAGGTTTCACCTAATTTATAACATTCATCTAATAAAGAGTTTATGCAAGCAAGCATATTTTCTCTATCATATTCATGCATATCTACTCTAATTTGTTCAAGGTTTACCTTATGTCTTTGTAGTACATCCTTCTTAGCCATTAAGCATTTCTTGAATGTACTGGTTCCCCCTCTGGTTCCCTGACCAGTGCTGTTCTCCTTGATGTTTGTGAAAGCGGTTAGACAAACCTCAGAATCAGTTGTATTTTCTTCTTCATCAGATCCTGAGTCAGATTCTCCCCACATGGACGCTATCATGGCATTCTTGAAAGCTCTCTTATCTCCAGATTGAGATTGTTTGTCTTTCCATTTTGGACAATCACGAATGATGTGTCCTTTTTCACCACACTTGAAGCAACCTGAAGATGAGTTAGATTTTTTAGTGTTTTTGAAATTCCTACCTTTGAAATTCCTCTTTTGATCACGAAGAGATCTTTCAAATCTTTTTGCAATCAGGCTGATCTCATCTTCTTCTTCCTCTACTGTTCCCTTTAGTGCCATGCCTCTGGCTGGTTCCTTCTCAGATTTAGAGTCAATCAGCATCTCATGAGTCATAAGGGAACCAATCAGTTGTTCCAAGGACAGGGTAGATAGATCCTTTGCTTCGTACACTGCTGTTACCTTAGCTGTCCATGTATCTGTTAAGCTACGCAAATTTTTTCTCACAAGATCCTCATCAGAAAACATTTTACCAAGTGATCTAAGATCATTCACAATAGTCATAAACCTACGAAAGCAATCATTGATTTTTTCATTTTTATTCATGGCAAACAACTCATATTTAGACATGATTAAATCAATTTTAGACCTTTTTACCTCACTGGTTCCCTCAAACGCAAGTTCAAGGGTGTCCCATATCTCCTTAGCACTACTGCAACCAGAGATCCGATTTGTTTCATTCTCACCTATTGCTTGTTGTAGGATTGACATTGCCTTAGCATTTTTCTCCAGCAACTTGTAATCAGCAGTGATCAATTCGCTATCCTTTTTGGGAACCTGTTTCCCATCAGCTTCTGTCTTGAGAATAATATTAGGACCATTTTTAACTACAAGCCAGCATTCATAATCAATACCCATGATCACATTCTGGATTCTATTCTTCCACCAGGCATAATTATTTCCATTAAACTTTGGTGTCTTGTTGTCATGACCGATTGCACTTAATTCTTGAGTACTCATTCTTAACTCCTCTAGATGTTACTCTTTCGAGAAGCTTAGGCTCTGATACCAATTGAAGGTTCAATGGCACTCAAGAGGGGGGGGGGGGTGAATTGAGTGTTAAGTAATCGTTGGCAATTTTTGCTTCTTTTCGGATTATGTGTAAGGAACCAGTTGTGCTGGTTCCCTTATGCAGCGGAATAAAACAAGACAATAAAGAACACCATACACTTAACGAGGTTCAGCCAACTCTGGCCTACGTCCTCCTACCCTATGTACTTTATTAATCTACTCCGAAAAATAAAGATACAATTCACTCTACTGTTTCCCTACTCCGGGAACCAGTAACCCCACACTCAACTCTGAATGTGCTTTGAACTTACCCTCGTAAGTTCCTAGTGTGTTTGAACTCACAAACACTCACCAAGTCTTCAACCCCTTTGTCAAAGACTGAATACAAGATCAAGATCTCTCTGATAATTTAACTCTCAAAAGTCAGATAGAGAAAAACATTAAACACTATTATGCTCTTGTGTATCACTCAATAATTGAACTAGTGCTTTTAGCTCTCAAAGATCAAACTCTGTTTTTAATTGCGTAAGAGCTATGTATTGATTATTCAGATCAAGATGTATTTATAGGTTAGTCAGCTAAACCCTCATACGTATAAGATATACATATGATCCTTAAATCATGCGTATAAGATATACATACAATTTTAGGATAAGTATTTATCCTAAATGATTTGATCATAAGATAAGATCATCTTAGGATAAGATACTTCCCGGTTTTTAGCTCACCAAAACCTCATCTTATCTTTTAGCTGCTTAAATATATCTTAAAACCATATATTTCGGAAAATATCCTTTTTTTATAAAATCTTTGTAAAAACCGCAGCTTGAATAATATGTTCAGTTAACCTGGTTCCCTGACCTGGTTCCCTGAACTAAATATGTTATGAAATTTGTTCCAATCCTTGTACCAAATTTCATAACGATATTTAATATACTAAAAGCACTTTATATACTCAATTATATAAGTTGTACTACGGAGCATTTACATGAAGATCCTAAATAACTCTTCGAGTGTAGTCTTTTTTCATGCATTCGTCAAGTCTTGAAAGCTTCCATGAATGAACTCAATTGCTGACCAAGGACCTTCCTTTGAGTTGATCAAAAGTCCTTTCAAGCTTCCAAACTTATAAATCAACTTAGATGCATAACTCATTTATCATCTAGTTGTTCCCTGTATAAAGACAAGTTAGTTCAACTGATATCTCATATAAGTAATAACTCATCTAGGGGAACAGTGTTCTATATTAGCTGGTTCCCCAACTGTATTGAACACTTTCAAAGACCTGTTTCCCTTAGCTGTTTGTCATCATTCAAAACTATCAAACTATCAATCAGAACCTGAGGGACTCAACACTTTGTAAATATTAAAATATATATTTGTATATACTGAAAAATACATAGTATTATAAAAAAAAACTTTATTAATAGTAGCCCATTCTTTTTTAAAGTTATTGTGCATGACCTTAATGACAGGTTTTAACAAGATTAAAGCTTTTTTTAAGTGGTATTTAACCGTAATTAGACACAAATAGGTATTCACATTTCCTGTCATAACATCATCCACCTTGTTGAATACCCCACTCACTCAAATTTTCAAACACTCTTCTCAAAACATTAATCTTCTTTTTGACTAAGTGAAGAACTACAACAATTGAAGGGAAGGTAATGTAAAGGAATGACATTTTAATTTTGATAAATTATTTGAGTTTTTATGAAAATATTGCATAATTGACATTATAATTTAACTTAGGTAAAACTATTTAATAAGGTGAATGATGGTGTGAAAGAGAATGAATTGAATGGGAATTCAAGGAGGTTATCTAACTGCATTTAACCATGGTTAAGTACCACTTAAAAAAGCTTTAATTTTATTAAAATTTATCATTAAGGTCATGTGCAAAAACTTAAATAAAAGGCTACCATGATAAAGTTATTACTTTTCACTTGACCAAATATAATATCAAAAGGTAAAGGGTTATTAATGATAATTACCCCTAAAAATTTATTTTAGTAATATTTATATTTCAACAAAAATAATTCAATGTCACTATATGATATGAAGATAGCATGAATGATCCTCAATTAACATGATGGTAGAAAAATTGATTAACAATTGAAGGTTTCACAAAAAATATAAGCAATGAATCAATACATATAAGTAACCAATTGATAGATTATGATGTGATAACTATCCAACTATAATTCAAACTTAATTAGGCTTAAATCAGCATCCAACCAAAATAAAAATGACTTAACATGAAGTCAATTGACCCAAAAATAACCTGATCTAAAATCTACCTAAATCAAAGTCTCCTTGATCCAAAATATTCCTGAACTTGAATAAACTTATCCTAGCCCGCTCAATAATTTAGTCAGGTAGGCTTGATCTCAAATATGAATCAATCCATATTTGACCTAATTTAAATATGATCTAACTAAATACCCAAAACTCGAACAGACATATAAATGATAGTGACTTGACCTAACCCAAATCTCAACAAATAAAATATAATAACCAATAAGATCTAGTCTAACATTGATTCGATTTTCAAAAGGTCAACCCAAATCTTATTTGGACATCCGATTTGACAACTATATGAGCGACATACATCCTTTAATAAAATAGTATAATAAATTTGGTGAATGTCAACTATTTTAGTTCGTTAAAATATTAGGAGTTTTATCAACAATCTTAAATAAAATCCATTTGAAATAATAGTCTTCCAAGTGTGTGTTTCTGGAATTATGATTTGGATTTCATGACATACGGATTCTTTTAAGCAATAGAAGTGTAAGTACTACCAAACAATGTGTTACATTATTCATCTCTCTCTCTCTCTAAAGAGCATTCTTAGAAAGCATCAATTGTAAGCCATTTTCAATTTATTCATCTTAGTTTTCTCTTATCAATAACACTAAATTACACTAATTCTCTTTGAATTATGTCTTCTTTTGTCCTCTTAAATTTTTCTCTACTTTGGCTTCCCCAAGTCTCCATTCAATGGATAGGCCAGCCTTGAAATAATCTATGATCTCCAGGGTGAGTGAAGGCATATGGAATCAATTATAAAGTTGTCCAATGAAGAAGTTTGAGTAGCGCTGGCAAATAATGATTGGATAGAAGCAGGAAAAATTATCAATTGGAGGAATAACTGGTTTACTTTGGTGGAAATGCAGAGATGGGTTGATACTTCATGGACAACAAATGGACCTATTTTGGTGAAAAGAGTTAGAGGAATTCTACTCTTCCACTATAGTAATCATGAAAATTTTGTTAATCGGAGGGTCTTAATTTATAATACGCTTGCTTAATCCTCAAACACTTCTAGTTTCCCCATGCTATTTGAATGCTTGTGGATCCTAATATTTATGGGTAAGGGTGGAAGAGTTTCCCATCAAATTCAATATTATCTCTGTTATGGAAAGTGCGTTTGAAGGGATAGGCCCCATTATGAAGATTTAAGTAAGGATCCAAGTCTCTCGATCGCTAATCGTTGGTTTAAGGTATTAAGGAATATTTGTTATTTTCAAAAGGTGTGGTTGTGTTGGACACAAGAGAGGAGCATGTCAATTCTCAGAAACTCAAGCTCAAACACAAATAACTATTATAACTGTCTGAGTTTGCCATGGTTTGAGGAGTGGGCTAATAGTTAACAACTCTTTCTTCCTGCTCTATACAAATATCAAAAGGAATAATATAACATTAATGGTATATTTAAAGTTTCTAGAGGAGGATAGCCCTTGGGAGGAGGAAAGTAGCTCAGAGCCATTTTGGGATGTAGTGTAGAGGAACCAATCTAATACTGTCATTAGTCCTAGATTTGGTATGGAAAATGAGGGTAATATTAGTGTTTCTACGGAGGATGGTGCTCATTGCCCTTTGAAGAATGACAATATTTCTTCTTGTAATTCTTCCACGAATGAGGTCAGCAACGATATGGATGATAGCAAAGATGAGGAGGAAGAACATGGCTAAGATAGGGAAGATCATGATGACTTGGTTTCCAATTATGGTAAGGGAGATGGAAGCAACCAACCTAGTCTACAAGGACCATACAGTAAGCAAGATGGGGATTATGATTATCCAAATGGGAATCATCGTAGCCATTATTCTATAAAAAAGAAAATTACGGATGAATCCTCGTAATTAAATATGCCTATGTCTAAGAGATCGTGCCATATTAGCCAAAGGTTTTTAAGTTGGCTTCTGAATAAGGTTCATGTTGAGTTCTCAATAAAAAGGATGTGCCAATATCTACAACATCCTAGCCTAGTTCGTCTGCTTAGAAGTTCT
This sequence comes from Dysphania ambrosioides, assembly GCA_026401315.1. Taxonomy (NCBI): domain Eukaryota; kingdom Viridiplantae; phylum Streptophyta; class Magnoliopsida; order Caryophyllales; family Amaranthaceae; genus Dysphania; species Dysphania ambrosioides. Next base: position 18,400,705 of record CM048666.1, read on the forward strand.
CACATATCTCAAATTGCTCTATTTCTTGATTCAATAGGTGCGTGCTCTTCAAGATTCAATACGAGTATTGAAGGATTGTTGGCAAAGGGGACAGAAGAAATCAAAGGAACAAAGCACTTGGCTTGAAGGGTTATGTTCATAAATGGATTTTGAGAAGAAAGATCTTATGACTATTTATTTTGTTTATGATCATTATTTTTAATATTACTAATATTATTTATTATTACTATTAGCAATATTGATAAAACTAACTAATACTATTACTACTAATATATTAATAAAAAATACTACTAATATTATTTATTCACGTAGATAAATAATAATTAACAAATAATTAAATAATAATAATATATAATTGAAAGGGAAGGTTTAAAACAAAAGCTTTCTCTTGAGGGATGCTTGGATTGTAATCAAGCCCTAGGTTAACGTATAAAATAAAATCCCTCCCCTTCGACATATTTGCACCCGTTAATTAAAAAAATAAACTTACCAAATACTACCAGTGACATCCCCTCACTCGAAGGCATTTTGACAGTGGAGGAGATGGCATAGGGTGTGACACAACAACCTAGTGACGGTGATCAACCATAGCAAATTTTAGGTAGCATGGAGGAGAGACGAGGAGGAATGGATGAAGGATGGAATAAGGGGATTAAAATGGTCTTTTTGATGGGGAGGGATGATGGGGACATTACTGCAATGCAACTCAAAGTCACTAAGGATCTAAAGACTATCAAATTGGTGGCTTCGTGCATGGCTCAGATGAAGGAAATACATCAAGACAAGCATACTTACCTTAGTATAGTATTTTGATAACTTATATATGAATTGTAAATAAGTAGTTTTTGTACTTTTCATTTTTGGAGACTTTCCATTTTTAGTAAGCTAGTGTGTGTAATAAAATGGCATGCTTGCCAAAACCCTAGATAGCCTAGATTGAAATCATATAAGGTATATGATTATTAGGCTAAGTTAAGACTCTAACTTTATGTCTATAACTTAAATTAGAGCAAGTTAAAAAATGGGTCAATGATGGAGGAATTCTAAGGAAACATTGAGGAACGAATTATAGCTGGGAATCCACGTGGATTAATGAGGTGTACATGATTAATCTAAGGCCACGTGGAGTGAAGAGAATTGATGTGGTGTCTTTGAAGAAGTCAACTTCCTCAAGAGATAGAGTTCTAATCTTATCTTTTTTTATCTTTGTATTTATCTTTGTCATTTAAGTTTTATCTTAGGAGTTTAAGTAGAACTAGAGTTCTGCATAATATATGGTCCTTATACTATAAATAAAGGGCTGCCTAAGTTTATAAGCAATCAGATTTTGAAGTTATAATATTCTACTTTGTGCTATACACTAGTTCTTGAGTTTCTCTTAACTTTAGGATTAAAGTTAGGAAATCTTGCTCTTTTGCTAGCTTGGTTATTGAAGAATCAATTGGTGATATTAGGAAGCCTTAGATTTCTAAGTAGTGTATTCTACTCAAGGAATTATGGTTTAGCCAAAGCATTCAAACCCATACACTTATTCGCGCATACACCTAAATCACGCAAATCACCCAATTTGCTAGGTTTTGTAATTTGCGATCGATCCACCCTCAAAGACTGAATCTTTGAATCGTATAAATCTTGGTATGCATGCTCAGATTTACATCATCTGGTATCATTTCATGAATTTTGGGGCCTTAAACTATCCAGTTTCATGGCTTCTTCAAGTAACAATAACTCCTATAATTTATAGAAAGAGTACATGTGATTAGAGAAACGAAACGCTAGGCTTGAAGGTAAGGTGAAGCTATCGAGGGCTCAAGTCAAAGAGCTCTCATTTAGACACTTTAGGAAAAGAGGAGACGTCTCCACACCCAATAATTTGGATGATGAGCTACATGAGTCCTCTACACCTAGGAGGTATATGGTAACTTTCAATATAATCCTTCTTCCTTTGATATAAAAGTTGATATACCCAAATACGATTGAAGGTTAAATTCTCATGAGTTTGTAAAATGGTTGAGAGTGGTGGAGTGAGTTTGTAGAATGGTTGAGAGTGGCGGAGACATGTTAAAGTGGTTTCTTTGAAGTTGAGAAAGTGTGCATCCACTTAGTGGGAAAATGTTTCCTCTAAAGGGAAAGATTAGGAAGGGAAAGGTGAGAACTTGTGACAAAATGAAGAAACTTTTCAACGAGAAGTTTCTACCTTCATATTATTTTCAAGAGATCTTTTTAAAGTTTCATCACCTTGAGTAAGGAAGGAAGAGTTTAGAGGAGTATCCATGAGAGTTCGAGGTAAACCATAAACTTTGGTTTGATTCTTAGGAGGTTTGGAGGCTCAAATTGCTAGGGTTGGGGAGTTTCATCCTTATTTAACCTTGGAAAAATTGACCCTACTTTCACATAAGGTTAAAAAAAAAGCCAAATCCAAAACCAAAACTACACGTTCCTACACCAAACAATACCAACAAACCTAAAGAATCTACTCAGACCAAACACATCCCAACCCCTCTAACCTACCTAAAGTCACCCCAACTCCACAAAACACCCCCATTGAACCACAATGTTCCCCAAAGAGCTGCTTTATATGTCAGGGTTAGGAAATATTGTATACGAATGTCTTAATATGAAGATTGTATGTATTACTAAATACTCCATTCATGATAACCCTAAAGAGGAGAATGAGTATGAATAAGGGGAATATATAGAAGTAATATATGAGGATAAATCAAGATATTTTACACCAGATAAAGGAGAATATTTGGTAGTTTATCAGGATTTGAGTAGTGTGCCTAGTGCCAAGGATTAGCTACAAAGAGAGGCTATTTTCCTCACCAAATGTATCATAAAGGGGAAAGTTGTCTCTTTGATTGTTGATTGTGGAAGTTGCACTAATGTGGCATCTCAAACGTTGGTGGATAAGCTTAAATTATCGAATTCACCATATCCTCATCCTTATATGATTCAATGGATCAAACATGGCAAGGGTATCTAAGTAAGTTCTTGTATTTTGCTTAATTTTAGCATTGGTAGATATACGGAAGAACTTTGGTGTGATGTAATACCCACGGATGCTTGTCACGTATTATTGGAAAGACCTTGGTTGTTTGATATGAGGATAATACATGATGGATACAACAACATCTACTCCTTCTCTAAAAACAATCATACCATCATTTTAACCCAAATGATATAAACCAAGCATACCACCATAAACACACCATATAGCCTACCAAAAGTCAAAACACATACCCTTACCACCATTCTAAAGGTCAAACAACATGAACACAAGTCCATCCCACCTATGATCCTTGCTGGTTTGGAGGAGGAGGAAGATTTGGACAAGGAGAAACTCAACCACCCACTACTTGTTCCAATACTCGATACCTATTGTCACGCTTTCCCTAAGGAAATCCCACCCATGCTTCCTCCCAAACGTAATATCCAACATAAATAAATCTTATCTCAGGATCTATTTTACCTAACAATCTTGCCTATAGATCTAACCCCAAAGAAACTATGGAGATAAGGAGGCAAGTTGAGGGATTGTTGGAGAAAGGGATGATTTGGGAGTCCTTAAGTCCATGTGTTGTGGAAACACTGCTAGTGCCTACGAAGAATGGAGCATGATACATATATATGGATAGTAGGGCTATAAACAAGATCACCATCAAATATCATTTCCCCATTCCTAGGTTAAATTGTTTTTAGATGATCTATATGGAGCAAAGGTTTGTTCAAAGGTGGATTCAAGTAGTGAATATCATTATATTCGAATCCATGAAGGGGATGAGTGGAATACTGCATTTAAGATTAAGGAAGGGTTATATCAGTGGCTTGTGATGCCCTTAGGTCTTTCAAATGCACCTTACACATTTATAAGTCTTATGAACACTTCTTTGAAGCCATTTCTTGGTGCATTTATTGCGGTTTACTTTGATGATATACTGATCTACAACAAATCTAAGGAAGAACACCAAGGATATTTGTGCATGGTATTTGATGTCCTTGCATAAGAAAAGCTCTTTGGTAATTTGGAAAAGTGTGATTTCTTTACTTCCTTAGTTGTGTTTTTGGGCTTTATTGTTTCTTCGCAAGGTATATAAGTTTGAAAAAAAGGTGGAAGTAATCTAAAGCTGGCCCGTGGCATTAAGTATCCAACAGGTTCAAAGTTTCCATGGTCTTGCATCATTCTATAAGAGATTTGTTTAGGATTTCAGTACCATCATGGCTTCCCTCACTAAAATCACAAAATATAAGAATTAAGTGGAATCCTCAAGCTCAAAGGTCATTTGAAGAGGTGAAGCATCAATTGACCATGAATCCCATGGTAACAATTCCAAACTTTGAAGATGTCTTTGAAGTTGAGTGTGATGCATCCGGAGTAGGGATTGGTGTTGTTCTTTCTCAAAACGGGAGGTCCTTAGCATACTTTAGTGAGAAGCTCAATAAAGCCAAGAGCAAGTACTCTAATTATGAAGGACTTTTATGCATTAGTATGTGCTTTTGATCCCTAACACCACTATCTGATTCCAAAGGAGTTCATCCTTCATTCAGACCATGAAGCATTAAAGTATTTGCAAAGCCAACAGAAGCTCCAACCTTGTTATGCTCAATGGCTTGAGTTTCTTCAAGATTTTCACTTCATTATCAAGCATAAGTCTAGCAAACTCAATAAGGAAGCATATGCACTTTCTAGAAGGTATCTTCTTAATTTTTTACAGAATAATGTTATTGGTTTGGAAATTTTGAAGAAAAGATACAAGGAAGATGCTAACTTTGGAGAACTCTATGAGAAGTGTTTAAAACAAGCTATTGGAGAGCACTATATGTCAAAGGGAATCTTTTCAAGGGAAACCAAGTATGCATCCCTAAGCACATTTTGAGAGAGTTCTTCATCAAAGAAGTATATGAAGGAGGCATGACTAGACACTTTGGTATGGTTTATTCCAAAGCCCTTCTAGCTGAGCATTTCTTTTGGTTTAAGATGGCAGGTGATGTGGAGTTTGTTATCAAGAGGTGTCCCACGTGTCAAAAGTTTAAGAGTCATATACTTTCCCAAGGATTCTATATGCCATCACTAATTCCTCAAGCTCCTTGGGAAGACATTAGCCTTGATCTCATCACAGGATTGCCTCAAACTCAACATAATAAGGACTCAATAACGATAGTTGTGGATATATTCTCTAAGATGGCTCACTTTATTCCATGCCACATGACTTATGACACAATTCAAGTTGCCATTTTCTATTTCAAAGAGGTAGTTTGATTGCATCCCTAAGACCATGGTGAGTGATTGTGATTTGAATTTCCTTAGTTACTTTTGGCTAACACTTTGGAAGAAGATGGGAACTAAGCTAAATTTTAGCACTTCAAGACAACCCCAAAATGATGGATAACACTTTAAAATAACTTAGGACCAAGCTAAAGTTTAACACTTCAAGTCACCCCAAAATGAAGGGAAAACTAAGGTGACTAATCGGAATCTTGGGACTCTTTTGAGAGCTTTGATCACAAAGAACCTTAGGGAGTGGGAAGACTTGTTGCCCCATGTGGAGTATACATATAACCGAGTGCCTAACAAGACTATGGGTCTTAGTCTCTTTAAGGTGGTCTACGGGTTTAATCCATGTACACCCCTTAATCTAGACCCTTTTGTAACAAAGGTTATCTTTAGTCAAGAGGCAGAAGAGAGAGCCAAGGAGATTAAGAAGATGCATGAGATTGTTCATCCTATAATTGAGAAGGTTAATGAGAAAGTTAAGGCTAGAATAGACAAGAAGAAAAGGCATGTAAGATTCAATATGGGAGATTACATGTGGATCCTTTTAAGAAAGGAATGTTTCCCAACAAAGAGGCATTCTAAACTTAGCCCTAGATCTGACAACCTATTCTAAGTTTTAGAGAATATTAAACTCTCGAGAGACTATGAAGTTTATGCTACTTTTAATATTGTGGATCTAAGTCCCTCCTATGAGCTCATGAATATTTTCTAAGTTTGAGGGAAAACTTTTCCAAAGAAGGGGAGGATGATGGGGACATCGGTGTAATGTAACTCAAAGTCACTAAGGATCCAAGACTATCAAATTGGTGGCTTCTTGTGTGGCTGAGATGGTAGAGATACATCAAGACAATCATACTCACCTTAGTATGGTATTTGGATAACTTATATACGAATTGTAAATAAGTAGTTTTTTGTACTTTCCATTTTTAGTAAGCTAGTGTGTGTAATAAAATGGCATGCTTGCCAAAACCCTAGATAGCCTAGTTTGGAAGCTTATAAGGTATATGTTTATTAGAATTAGTTAAGACTCTAACTTTATGTCCATAGCATAAATTAGAGCAAGGTCAAAGATGGGTCAACGATGGAGGAATTCTAAGGCAACTCAAAGAGGAAGCATTGAGAACCGAATTGTAGCTCGTGCATCCACGTGGATTGCTGAGGTGGACGTGGATTGATGAGCTGGACGTGGTTAATCCAAGGCTAGGTGGAGTGAAGAGAATTGACATGGTGGCTTTGAAGGAGTCAATTTCCTCAAGAGATATAATTCTAATCTTATTTTTTCTTATTTTATATTTATCTTTATCTTTTAAGCTTTATCTTAGGAGTTTAAGTAAAACTAGAGTTCTAGATAATCCACGGTCTATATACTATAAATAAAGGGCTGCCTAAGCTTGTAAGCAATTAGATTTTAAAGTTATGATATGATAGGTACATGCTGATTTGGGGTTATAGGGTATGCAAAAAGCAGAAGAAAAATAGAAAGAAGAAGATGAAACACAAGAGTCCTATAATTCGAGAAGTAGGGGGTCTCCCAGGGAAAAGCTTGTGTAATATTTTTTGATAATTGCTTCTTATAATATTATCTTACTTGTACTCTACCATAAATTTTTTTTGTAATAAACTCTCTATAATATTCTCTTTCTATTGTTACTACATTACTTTAGTGCCTACACATAACTGTAAATATTGCTTGCTTGCCCCTGATTTATGTCTGCATTCCATTCCCCTTGCTGATGTTCTTCTGTGATTCATAATGCTTAGTCACTCCTTGTGTTGCACGTCCTTTCCTTATTTTGTATGTTATAGTCACCGATGGTCTACTGAGAGCCCTATCATTACCCCCCGCTAAAAGTCTCACCTTTCCCTCAAGGTGAAATATAAGAAACCTTAAGTCTAGAGCAGTGAAGTACTCCCAATGGCATCAAACTCATGCAACCCCTTTTGTTTGACTAGAACTTCTAGGATTGAAACATTTTAACCCAAGCCATTTCTTAGAGACAAAATATACTCTGATTTAACCTCTAGGACTAAACCTGAAGTAAGGACCCTGAGCAAACTTAGATTCACCAGTATTGCTCCAATGGATGCCTTGAACTAGGACATATGGAAAACTAGGTGTATGGTGGTTGTGGAAGCAAGGTCCAGTTTATAAGCAACCTTGCCGATCTTCTGTATAATTTGAAACGATATGTAGTATCTAGGTGATAGCTTCTTAGACGGTCTCTTGGCAAGTGATTGTTGTCTATATGGATGTAACTTCAAAGAGAAAAATACCTAACAATATAATATACCTCTCGTCTATGCTTGTTGGCATGAGCCGCCATTCTCTATTGAGCCCTTAGTAGATAAGCTCTTAGATCATCCCACATGGCATCCCTCTCAATCAATTGATCTTCTAAAGTCTGCATATTTGTACTACCTCTTTCATATCTTAGCAAGGATGGTGCTTTCCTCCCATAAACTACCTTGAATAGGGAACATCCGAGTGAAGTAAGGTAGTGTTATAACAAAACTCAGCCCAAGGAAGCCACTATGCCCAACTCCTGGGTGTCCCATTGTTGAAGCATTGTAGATAGGTCTCCAAACTCTTATTAACCACTTCCGTTTGATCATCAGATTGGGTATAATTAGTTGTACTTTTGTGGAGGTGAATGTCTATAGTCTAAAAAGCTCAGACCAGAAAATGCTCATGAAGATACAATCTCTATCTGATACAATTAATAGTGGAAAACCATGAAGCCTGATGACATCCTTGATGAAGAGAGTAGCTACTGATTTCGTAGTGAAGGGATGACTCATTCCCAAGAAATGCGCATATTTAGAGAATTTGTCAACCACGACTAGCACCACATCCCAAACCTTTGATTTTGGCAAACCCTTTATAAAATCCATTGATATATCTTCCTAAATTTGGGTTGGAACAAGCAAGGACTATAATAAATCGGCATGAGACAAAGTAGAATACTTTGTTGTTGGCAAACCTCACACCCTTGCACATTTTTTCTCATGGCCTTCCTCATACCTGGTCAGAACGTGATCCCTCGAAAAATTATTAAATTTTTTTTACGTTTTATCAAAAATATTTTCTACACATTAATATGAAAATTGGCAATACATATATTTTTACATATATTTAAATATTTGTATACATATTCCCATTACAAATAGCAAATTATTTATTTAAATCCTAAAACTAAAATTCTTTTTCTAAAAAAGATATTTTTCTTTTCTAAGAAACCCACTAAGCCCAAAATACATGAAATCTAGTACTTCTTAACTTCCTAAACCTAAACAAGTTTACCTAAATTAAAACACTTCATAAAATAAGGAAAAGATGAGCACAAAAATCATAAAATAACCCCCCCCCCCCCCCCCCACACACACACACACACGTGAGTGCCCCCTTGCTGCCCAAGCTGCCACCACCTCTCTTCCTTACCGCCGTCGATGAGCCATCGGCCAACTGGTCGGCCTTCCTTTCCCTTCTTCCTTTTTCCCTTAATTCTTATGCATAGTATGTATGTTTAATAAATTATTATATGATACTTATGTTGATTTTATTATGGGTTAAACTTATATTGAAATCTTATAAATTTTTATGTTCAATAAATTATGTTATACATCCTACAAGTTTTTATAATTTTTTATGCATTAATGTTAATGGCTAGGCATGTAGTCTCGTGAATTAGGATTTTTGATTCTAGGCTCTTGATTTTGGCATAAAACTATAAGTATTTTGTGAATCATCTATGTTAATTTTTATAGCATTGTATTTTAAATGAATTTTCAGATTTTATGATCATATGTTAGGTATAAAATAGTTAGTTTTCATGATTTAAAGCTTAATTTCTTATGCTAGTAATTACTTCATGAAATTATGACTATAGTATGATGTATTTTGATAAAAAAAATTAATACTATGATATTTGAAATAAATTTTTAGAATATTATGCATATTATATCATGGTTTAATTAAGACTTATTTGTGATACAATTGGTAATAATTTGGTTATACTATATTGAAAATAAATATTTAGATTTACAAAGTTATTAAAAGTGAGTTTATGATATGTATTTGAATGGTTTAAGTATATAAAAATGTTTAGATTGATTAGTAGTACTATGCTACAAATTGGAGATTCAAAAATGGCATAATTTAATGAAAAATAAAATTTCTAAAATGCTATACTCTATTAACTAAGTTGAAACTAATTAAGAGAGTGTGTATTTTTATGAGCTTTCAACTAATAATTGTAGTATTATGTTTGAACTACTAGAGTTTACTTTTGAGAAACTTAAAAATATGTTTTGGAATAGTTTCAAAACCTTAGAAAGCTTAGTATAATTGCTGTAAATTTTGGGTATTGGTGTGTTGATAGAGGTGGTATTATTTGATATAGGAAATCAATTTGTAGAAGGTGCGTAGTTATAGAGAAAGTGGTCACTCGCTTGGTTTACTCAAGGTACATAAGGATTACGATGTCTTGACCTAGAAGTATGATTTAGGATTGAAAATCAAAAGCTTAATTAATGTTTAAGAAGCGTATAGTATTATTGATTATGCATTAACGAGTTGTACTCTTTACTTTGGGTTGTATTGTATTATATTTTGGTATTGATGTGTGATGATCTATGAGTAATCAATAGCACTAATGAGGATGTAATTATATTTGGTTGATGAATCTCAATTGTTTCAAATGAAATTAATTTGTTAATTAACCCATGAGGCTGTTTAAGAACTCTCTTTCATTACTAATATATGAATGGAGTAAAAGTGAATTTCAAGTCTTAATGACGAGGGTAGTTGACTCCGTTAAACATGTTTAAAAGTTAACAAGGAAATCAAAAGGTTAAAATTACAATATAATAGAGATTGAGTGTGTAATTGTGATGTTTGCATGTATGTGTTGTGGTGATTGTGGAAACTGAGTTTAAACTGTAAATCACGTAAAGAGAAAGAAGGATAAGTAATAAAACTCTGAGCTAGTGCATGACTAAAGTATTGACAATCAGGGGTTGAAGCTTCTCGAGCTATTATCCGTGGCTTTTCATGGTGGCCGTGTGATCTATGAGTCTCTCTTTTATAATGTTTTGAATTAAGGGGTTAGTTGTGATATCATCTAGCTTTGGTGATGGAGTCACGCTCATTACCATCTGGATTTATACTGTATTTTGATTCCCTCTGATCAGAGTGCATGGGTTATTTATATATTTGATGTCCTAATCAGGACATGAGGGAGACAACCTTGTCTATTGCTTAATCCAAGTAAATAATTAATTTTTCATCTTAATTGAGTAAAATGTTATGGATTACGTTCTTTCACACTGTACTTATTATCTATTTAAACATTATTTCAATTGTTATACTTTATAACTCTGTATGTACTCAACTTGTTGATTACGTGGTTTGTGTGTATTTAGTCATAAATTTTGTCTTTAAATGACACTGTGATCTTCTAATACTTACACTTGTATTATTAGGGAGCAGATTTCTAGCAGGAATCCAATCGAGCATTCATGCATGGGTGGGTTGAGTGGAGTGTCTCTCTAATTTAGATTTCAGATTATTTTACATTTGCTATGATTGATTGTAGACTGTTGGTTATGGGATGTTCAAGTTGCAACAACACTACACCAACCCCAAATTCACTAGCTTTTGCACTCCCAATAATTTGCTAAAATAGGCTATGGGATGTTCAAGTTGCAACAACACTACACCAACCCCAAATTCACTAGCGTATGTTTCTCCAAAAAGTACATTAGAAATCAGGCAAAGCAAGTATCAGAGCTAGGGTCATTGCATCCTTAAGAAAATTAAAGGCTCGAGTTTCTTTAGGAGACCACCCAAATCTATCTTTAACTTATTATTAGTGAGGGGTGCAGCAATAGAAGCATAGCTTGCAATGAATTTACGATAGTAACCCGTGAGGCTCAGAATTCCCCTAAGCCCTTAAGATTCCGTGGTATTGGCCATTTGAGCATTGCTTCAATCTTTGACTAATCCACAGCTACCCCCTCTTGCGAAATAGCATGGCCAAGGTATTTGACTACATACTGAGCCCCTTACTATAAATTAAGATGTCATAAAAAAAACCAAGACGATCCTCCTCAAAAGCATCTTGAATATAATGTTCATTAATGCCTGGAAAGTCATTGGAGCATTCATGAGGCCAAATGGCATTATGAGGAACTCGTAGTGTCCTCGTGTGTATGAAAAGTGTCCTAGGAATATCTTCCTTGCGTATCTTAATCTGATGATACCCCGACTTTAAGTCAAGCTTAGAAAACATAGTAGCTCCTTTTAATTCATCTAACAAATCCTTTATGACAAGGATAGGGAATTTGTCTAGTATAGTAGCTCAATCTGTTTATTGCCTTATAGTCAATGTAGAACCTCCATGAGCCGTCTTTTTTCTTAACTAGTAACACTAGGCTAGAGAATGGGCTTAAAGATAACTGGATGATCCCAACTTTGAGCATGTCATGCACTAACTTCTCAATCTCGTCCTTCTACGCATGGGGATATTTAAATGGACTAACACTGATTGGGTTTGTCCCTTCTTTCAAAAGAATAACATGTTCATGGTCCCTCGATGGAGGCAACCCAAAAGGCATCTCGCATACCTCTATTCGACTTATGAGGACTTCTTCTAAGAAATCAGGTACCCTTTTCTCACCAAAACTATTTTCATTGTTGATCTAATTAAATTCTATAAGATACCCATGTCCAGCCTTTCTTAGAGTCCTAACCATAGCCTTGAGAGATATTAGCGAGCGCCCTAAAGATGGCTCACCTTGTAGAGTAATTGTCTTTCCCTCAACCTGGAAACACAAGGTTTGAGTTTTCAAATTTGCTGTTATCGTCCCTAGTTTCTCTAACCATTGGATGCTTAGTATCAAATCTGAATTTCCCAATGCTAGAGGAAGAAAATCTTCGACTATGGTTATGCTCGGCAAGTGAAGTGTTACTGATTGACAAATCGCTTCTCCCTGTACTACTTCCCTTGTGCCTAATAAAACTCCAAATTCTTGGGTACTAGACATAATCAACTTCACACGTTCCACCGCCCTTTGCGAGATGAGTTGTGTGTGGCCCCTGGATCCACCATCACAACCACCTCCTAGTCACTCACCCAACCCCTCATTTTGTGTGTTTTTGGGTTTGTAATGCCCAACACAGAATTTAGAGAAATGGCGGGATTGGGCGCTTTGAGCTCAATCACCGAGCTCTCTTCTTCTTCCCCATTCTCTAATTCCCCTAATTCCTAGTCCTCTCCTTCCTCCTTTGAGCCATCAACACACTCAATTCCTTACGACTACAATGATGGTTGAAACTCCAATTACCATCACAATGAAAACACAAACCCTTAGCCCTCTTTTCTTGGATTTCTCTTTCATTTAGCCTTTGTATTTCACCTGTCCTTAGAACACTATGCATCAGAGCTTTGTAATCATTGATGGAAGATTAAGAGTTACCTGAGAAATTCCCAATGGGTGGGTTGGGGTAAAGTGGTGATACGAGATGGGAGAGCTAGAACTTCTTTGGAACATCACGACATATTGACTCCCTTGGCCTAGGTTGAAAGTCCGTTGAGAATGGAGCCCAAATCCTCTATGGTTCACTAAGCCCAATCTAATTTTGTCTTCTATTTTTAGGGCTAGCTCCATAGCATGGTCTAAAGTCCGAGGACCCATTACCCGAAGTTCAGTCTTGATTTCCTCCTTAAGCCCGGTAATATATCTTATGTTGGTCACCTCCTCTGTCATCCCCTCCAATGGTGCCACAAGCTCTATAAACCACCAAGTATACTCACTCACTATCCCTTCTTGATGATGGTCAATCCATTGCACATAAAGAGACCGAGTTAAGGCCACCCTAAATTGGCAAGACACCATGGATTTGGGTTCCTCCCACGATCACAGTGTCCTGCGTGTATGTACCTATTGATACCAAAATAATACATCTCCCTCCGGAGATACAACTCAAGCCTCCAATCTTTCTTCCTCATTCATCTTGTAAAATTCGAAGTAACGTTTGGTTTTGAGTATCCACCCATTCGAATTGTTCCCTTCAAATAACGAAAGTTCAAGCTTCTTAAACCTCCAATTACCTCCCATTCCCCCACTATCTTCCCCACTCATGAAGGGTTTTCCCCCTGCGGTATGACTACCTACATGAGGTGAGTATTGTTCCCTCACATGCTTTGGTTCCTCCATAGGTATCGGTTGAGAATCGACCTTCGCCCACAACTACTTCTGCTCAGAACGGAGTTGATTGATCATCACCTCCTGATCCATTCTACTCTTTTCTATCCTTCCCTTCATCCTTTATAAACTCTCAATAACTTTTGTCAACTGTTTAGTGAACTTAGTTCTCATGGCTTCCACGTTTTCTTCTAGCTGATCCATCCTATGCGAATGGGGGAGAGGGGGTGTCATAGTTCCTGATTATCTCTTTTTTAATATTATAAATATATCCATGCCTGCTCTGATACCATAATTGATAGATACACATTGATTTGGGGTTGCAGTGTATGCAGAAAGCACAAGAAAAGCAGAAAGACCAAGATGAAGCATAAGAGTCCTACAATTCGAGAAAGAGGGGGTCTCACAAGGAAAAGCTTTTGTGTAGTATTTTCTGATAATTGCTTCTTACAATATTCTCTTACTTATATTCTATCATAACAACTTTTGCAACAAACTCTTTGTAATATTCCCTTTTCTATTGTTATAATAATAATTATAGCATTACTTCACCTATACATAACTGTAAATATTGTTTGATTACCCCTGCTTTTATGTCTAATCTGCATTCCCCTTGTTACTCTCCTTTTGTGCTTCATAATGCTTAGTCACTCCTTGTGTTGTACGTCCCTTCCTTCTTCTGTATGTTATAGTCACCGGTGGTCTGCTGAGAGCCCTATCATAATATTCTACTTTGTGTTATACACGAGATCTTGAGTTTCTCTTTGTTTTGGATTTAAGTTAGGAAAGCTTGTTACTTTGCTAGCTTAATTATTGGCGAATCAAGTGGTGGTCTTAGGAAGCCTTTGATTTCTAAGTAGTGGATTCTACCCAAGGAATTAAGGTTTATCCAAAGCATTCAAACCCTTGCACAAGTTCACGCATACACCTAAATCACGCAAATCACCCGATTTGCTTGGTTTTTGCAATTTGTGATTGATCCACCCTCAAAATTCAAATCTTTAAAGAGTTTTGAACCTCAGTATGCATGCCAAGATTTACATCAAGGGTGAGTATTTTTTGAAAAGGATTTAGCACTACACTCTTATTCCCAACACATTCTAAATAAAAAAATAAGGATAAAATTATAAATTTCTATATCCCTATCCTCGTCTCTATATTATCATATCCCTACTTCCAACTCATACAAAATGCCTCTTTTTAAATATTAATGACAACGTTTGGACTTTCATGTAAACGTTTTTCATACATATTGCAAACCAATGCTTGAAGTAGACTCTTGGAATATTTGAGCCTAGATTTAACATTTTAAAACTATCACATTAATTGGTTAATTGCTCGAGTTATGATATTTAGAAACACATTATGTATTTAATATGACTTTTTATTATTTATTAAAACCATTCCGAAGAAGAAGCATTTTTCTTAGGACCTAACAAAGCACCTTAAATCCTAATTGTTTATTCAAAATGACCCTTGATCGAAGCTTGACACTTCAAGTATATTCCAGAAAAAACTGGTAAGAATACAATTTTGCACAGTATAATCCTACAACATGGAAACCAGCAAAAATTTAAAATGAGTTCCCCTAATTCTTCCAATTCACTCTCATCTGCATTGATACCAAACAATAACATAACAATTTATTTACAAGTATACAAAACTTTCAATTTGGTTCCAAAACGATCGGTTGATAGGCCATAGATGTGACAGGCTCACCATAGCATACATGGGCGTTGAAAGGCAAAACCAATATAGTTCAAATTATTCTTACACGTTTACCAGTTTACATTTTCCAAAACTTGATACTCTATTAATTTACCATTCACAATTAAGTCCTTTACAGAAAAAATAAAGTTTGTTAGGGATGACCAATTATGGAAATGAGATAGGAAAACAGTCAATAATCTTCGTTCTCTTGCTGCTAAGAAATCTGTCCTTTTCCCTTTTTTTTTTTTTATTAAAACCAACCACTACATCGTCTCTTACAATATGAATAATGTACAGTGGGAACACTATGCAGCAATTGCGATGCAAACCACATAAGGCCCTTCTCATGGGGTTCATCATTGAACACCCGGTACTGCAACCAGACCTGATATTTGCTAAGAAAAGCAGAGCTGCAAAAATTACATTCGTATTTACAATGAAGGAAGGTCAAAACTGATGCTGGAAATCGTTTTTCACTTCCCTGGAACAATTGACCCCTATATTCTGAGGTTGGAGGAACAGAGGATACCGTGCGCGCCAAATTGCCAAAATTTGATAACCAATCATTTCTTTGAATAATAGACTGGATAATCATGACGGATAATAGATTCATTTGTGTTTCAGGTCAATCCTGAAGATGATCTTCGCCATTGCTTCTTCTTTTGGTGTAATTTGAATGGACTCCAAGTCTTTCGCCGTTTTGAAGTCTCACAAAAGAGACCAGAGGCAAGAGCCTGTTGAAGCCACAGCTCAAACTCTTCTTCCTCTTCATCCATCATTTCTGCATCCAAACCCCAGGGGAACCTACTTGAGTTAGAGCGAGTTGTCTTCTCCAAACCAACCATGTTTACATGAAAACTTGGTCGATGGGTATTGGGTCTGCAAGCCATTCCCTGCAAAAGCCATGACCATATAAGTAGAGATGACTGTGTTATGCTAAATAGTGTAGGCTAAGAGCTTACAATTCAGCAATACTCCTATGATATATGTGCTCTAAAAATTACAGACAGATAAAAAGGAACTCAAAAACAGATTAGCAGCATCTCTATGTTTCATAAAGCAGGTACAGCACTATCAAATGTTAGGATCATATATATATCAGGCTTAAGCTCATGTTTTCATATCTACTATAGACATATAACCCCATATTTTATAAGTTGTGAATGCATGGACTACTTTTGCAATACTATAAAGTTAGAATTAGCTTCCAGAGGAAGATTTCAGAGGTAAAAAAGCAGAATATCTACTATAAGGGAAGAGTAGGACGGAGAGCATGAAAGAAATTGTGAAGCAATTACATTCTGTTTAGTTGTATAGATTAGCAAGCGTCTAGCCACTTGGGACTGCAATTGTAATGTTTTAATTGTATTGCTAGTTGCTATTTTCAATTTCCTCTGTTTTTCCTCTTAATAATTTCTCTTATTCTTTCCAATTAGTTAACCAAGAGGTTCTAGATTCGTGGTTCCAAAAAACTGTGCTTCGTAACACAGCGACAAAAATCAAATCCTTCTCCTCACATTAACTCACCCCTTTAGAACGTTTTTTAGCCCTTTATATCCGTTCTTTCTTCATTTGCCAAAAATAATTTATTAATCTACTACGCAGTTTATAAAACATGAAATTTTAAACAATTAATAGTTTACAAAGTACATAAATCACTCATCTTATGTCTAATTTGTTTGGAATTGTGTAGAAAGAATACTTTTAAAACTAATGAAATGTAAATGAATATTGAAACTATTAATGTGAATTTTTGAAAAATATCCCACCGCATAGACAGTGATCCGTTATATTCATCTGTTCTATGCCAGTGTTTCAAATACCCAATCAGTTAGTACATTTTATTTGTTGCACCGACAAACAAAATTATAAAAAAGGTATTCTTTAGGAGGACCAACTCTTTATCCTGTTCAATTATTTGCTTACAAGTGTTGGCTTTTCTTAGTAAAGTCAGAATGATAGGGCCAATATTAGAACAATATTTTGTTATCTATAGTCATGATTCTCACAAAATACACATACGGAGGAAAATAAAGGAGAAAAGGGAAATATGAAGACAATTATTGATACAATTGGTCACTTGTCGACAAAGAAGCACATCAATAACGGGAAACCTCTGTCCAATGCATCAATAACCTCATTTTAGAAAGACAATGTTTGCTTTTAGCTACAATTTATTTATCCCAGCCACTCTCAATAACTCAAAATGATGACAAGGGAAAGATAAACCACAACAGCGTTGCATGACATCTTTAAGCCAAACAATTGTCTGGCCCAAAACGTTACATCCCACTCTGTCATCACTATATTACATCCCACTCTAAATCATCATTATATTACATCCCACTCTAAATCATCACTATATTACATCCCACTCTAAATCATCATTATATTACATCCCACTCTAAATCATCATTGATTCATGATAACCCCAATCGGCAGGGTTCCCTCTCGAGACAACCATTTCTTTATATGAAAGTTTTATATTCACTATGGAAGGGAAAAAACTGATTTCATGCAAATTACAGCTGTTCCCTCCATAATGCTGCGTACAGCAACTCATCAGAGAGAAACTGAATTTCTGTAAATGAAAGCAACTTTAAAATTATTCCCCCACCAAAAGCAACTTGCACCCGGCTGAGCTCTAGCAAGTTCCTTAATATTCAATTTTCAGATGTGAAAACTTCGTAAATCATCATAGCATAAATACTAACTCAGGAACTTGGTATACTTGCAATCTAAAAGATTCAGCAAAACTTTGTATCCTCAATTAATATATATCAGTCAAAATCAATACTCGATACCTAAGACTACTTAATAGTAATAGTCATAGACACTATCGGAGTCCTCTGACCCCTTTCCTCATTATGGGTCTAGATGGCCGAGGGTTATCCTCTTATTAGGACATTGAACAGTTAATATTGAAGTCACTTGAATATCATAACCTCCACCAAACAAGTAAAATTGCCTTGAGCCAGAGCAGCATTTAAGAATTATTTATCAAAATAAATTAGTATCAAGAGCAGCTCAGCCACTATAGATTTTGCTAAATATACAATATAAGCTTCATAGCTAGCAGCATAAATAAGATATGAATGTAAAATAGGATATAATACCTGACAGATAGCCCATTCTGATACATCAAATATCTTACTTTCAGCACACACAAAGGCACGTGGAATTTCCACCTGGTAGCAGATACAGCATTAAAAGTACAATTAACACCACAAACATTTAATACAAATTACAATAAGTTAACAACAGCAAATTACAAAATATGTCACCAAAATATACTAAATACTTTATAAAATTTGGCAAGGGTCAAATTTAGTGTAACAAGTAAAAAACTGATATTCAACAGTAATATAGAGCCAATTTCAGGATTGGTCTTGATCCATGTAAAAAATATTCAATAGCAAAAGCTTGTGACTGCTGACAACTGACAAGTCCAACAATACCTACATTCTAGAGCATTGACACCAGAATCATCAATAAATGGGAAAATATGAAGCAATAGCTTAATTGTTGTCAGCAACCTACTTGCCTCAAGTTTATAAAAAAAATCAAACCAACACCCCATACATCTAAGATTATTGTAGCAACTTTTGGGTTCAAAGCTCTCTTTGCGGAATAAACTATAGAAAGGAATGGCAGTATCATTTTTAGATTTTAGATAGACTTGACACCACAAGTCCACAACATCACATAAACCAGACAGAGTTTCATCTTTATCACCTCCTTTAAGGCTAAAATCAGCAACACCACAATAAGTGTTAGTAGCCAAGCTGATATACCTCCTCCATGGCTCAACGGCCTCAATCCCCAACACCAGTTTTTTTTGGTTATCACAAATGTCACACACTTACTATTACCATCTAAGAAAACACATGTTCAGTGTTCAAAGCCTTGTTTTCAGATTTTTGACAGCAATGAACACAAACCCCAGAACTTTACAAGATTTAGGGAACTTCACTACTGAAATTGACAGAAATTTATGGGCTTGCAGTCACAAAATTCAGATCTATGATAGATATGAATTTACTAGTTTTGATGCTCTTAGAAATCTTTCACTTCATATAATTGGTGGCTGATCAAACCTATCTTGATCTTCTTCCCATTCTTTTATTCGTCATTATATCTTTTTCTCCCCCTACCCCTTTGTAGTTTTCACACTTCAGCCACATATTATCCTGAAAGTAGTTAGGTAGGAAAGGGAAACATTTCCTTTAATCAAAAAATAGTTAAATAGATAAAGCTCTCACTTTACAGTGAAATGAATTATGAGCTCCTAAGCTCAAGGCAAAAGTATCCTGGACTGTCTAGTGTGCATTCAAATATTTAGTTATTAAATGATCCATAGTGTTATTTGCTGTACTACAAAAAACGTAATATCTGTTTTTGTTATGCTCATCTTGGGTTTCTTCACCAACCATCTTCAATGATTAAGCTAAGCTTGGACAGATTTAATGGAAGAAATGCAAAACAAAAAGATAACCAATTGATTAATAAGCTGAAATTACAGAGACCAGTAAGTCAGTAACCAACATACAAGCTTTTGAGTGGCTTGCTTCACTACAAAGGACTAAGATGAACTCTCGCAATATTCATCAATCAAGATTCCTTCTCTCTACTGATTTCATCTATATATAACTCGTAGCAGCCTCAGCTTCCTCCCCAATCTACTTCTAACTAACTTAGTATGCTTTAACTAAGTGCCCCCTCCCCAAATCCTGATGCATTATACCATCTTGGCCATTTCCTTTTGAGATGATCATGGTAGGCAGATACCATCCAATTTGGTAAATGAAATCAATAAGATAGTTCGATGACAAACTGTTAGCATCAATCATTTAACTTTGGACTTTAGTAGCCAAATATAAGCACGATTAACTCAATCATTGCACAGAATTGTTGGCTCATAGTGGGGTATATATTTATGAGAAACATTAAGCAGCAACAATTGCCATTTTTCCCGTGCCTGTTGTTGCGTGATTCTGTAAGTCCAAAGTTAGAATCTTCCTAGCAGCCGGTTTGGAGTTTGTGGATTTCATATTCGAATTTTGCTTTACCTAGAGTAACTGACTTGGGTCAGCAAGGGTAGATGTTAATGTTAGGATGAGCTAGAATTAGCTTTGCATATGTTTAAACTTTGGTTATGTTTTGTCTATTTCCATGGTGCAAGATAGTCTACGGTTGCATGAATTTCTTTTTAGTAGTTTAGCAGTATAATATTTTGTGAGTCTTACTCTTCGTGAGCCCAAACATCAAGGTGAAGTGATTCCTGAAAAAATCTCGTAAAATAATACATCCCCCAAATATATTTTTAGTAATATTTCCTCCATCACAGTTGAAACTTAGCAATTCTCATATGCACAAATATTTAGAACCTTGGAGAGAAATTGGTGTGGGGATTTAACAAATAAATAAGATAATGGGTATTGCTTATGGTTTATTATAGAGATGAGAGAAAGATGATGAATCAATATTAGAGTTAATGGACCACTTTCCTCACCCAAGAGAGAAATAAGATGTTTATTGTGAGACAAACATTTAGGAAGAAATGGAAAGTTTATTATGAGACCAAGGGAGTACTAAATCAGACAATAATCCCTCATAGGTTTGCCTCAGTTGTTCACAACAGAGTGCCTGCATTACAAACTGCTTTGCTAGAATACTTTGTCAAGCACATAGACAAAAGAAATGCAATGATGGGTTATGCACTTTCCACAAGCTCCAACATAAAGTTGCATTAGAAGTGAAGCACTTTCAGAATCATGTGTATATGGAGATCTCTGATGGAATTGAATGCCAATGCATGGCTGGCATATTAAACCGAATTTCATTCAGAAACCAAAGCCATGTTTATGATTTAAGAGAGAACAGGGGCCTAGAGGACATTGGAATATTAAGTAGATTGTAAACAAGAGAGTAACTCATGCAATAGACAGATAGGGTATTAAGAAAATAACTAAGACTAAGGAAACTCCTTCAAGTATCTAGTTTGGAAACAGTAAATCAGGGAGATAAGGATGTGTATCCATTGTTTTTTGAGTTCATATACCTTTTGAGGTTCATTAAAGACCAACGATCCTTTGTATTCCACCCAACCATCTCCATCCTTAGCTTGATGATACTGACCGCAATCCTATGATGAAAACAATCAACAAATTAGATATGAAACTGTATAAGATAAAACTCCATGCCAGCAAACATGCCTGATATAAGACATGGATAATCAAACAGTAACTACATATTAAATACACGCACCTGACACCATCGTGCCTTGGCCTTAGATCGGTTAGTACAAACCCATATGTGTGAATTTCCACATTTAGTGCATTGTATCCGTCTTGACTCCTCAGTGAAAAACTCACGTGCTTCCTGATTAGGGCACAGATATCATCAAATGTGACAGTCACATGGAGTTTTCAAAAGATAAGTATATGCATGCAAATTTAATTAAGATGATGAGTCTACTAGATAGACTTAAAACCTCAACCTTAAGGTGATTGATACCTTGCCCCTTGGGCTGGAAAAATCTAGGTATCAAGCCTTTCCCAATGGGCTACAGGAACTAAAAATGGGCAAAGCATGTGCTGAAAAAGCACTCATCAGAGACTCCAGCTGCTAAATCTTGCTGAAATGCTTTTCAACTATATCATAATTTTGCAACTTGACTCACAAAGTATGTTACCCATCAATTGGATCCTCAATCTTGAATAAAACAAAAAGGAAAAAAATCCTAAGGAACTCAATTTTGGTCACTTGTATTGCCCGGGATCTCTTAGTGTGGCCAACTGGCCAACAACTCAAAGGCTAGGGAAACAAATCCAAAATTGATAGCAAAACCAGCTGGATAAGGAGAGTATGTAACTGAAAGAAGGAAAGGCTGTTTCTTTAACACACAACTAAAATGGCAAAAATTATCAATTCATCATAGCATCGACAAGAAATGAGAAATTGCTTTAATGTTTGGACTTTAAAAGTTTGGATGCAAGATCAAATGATCAACTAGTGTGCTGCTTAGTCTGGCAGGATTGTGAGCATTTCGTTACAGTATGGCCGTTCTGTAACAGTTTTAGGATTAGCCGTTCTGTAACAGTTTTAGGATTCACCGCTCGCAAAACCTTGTTGTGCGATGCCGTGACAAGATTCACATCCTTCTCCCTGTTTTTTCTATCACATAATGGTGACTTGCAACGTTAAAACGTTTTTTAACCAGTTACATCCTTTTTTCATAAAAATTCCTCAAAAATCTTTTATTAACAAATTGCGTAGTTTTAAACATGACATTGAAAGTAATTATTAGTTCACAAAACATATAATCCACTCATAATATGACTAATTTGGTTATAATAAGTTGAGAGAATACTCTTTTGAAACTAAGCAAATGTAAATGAGCCTTAAACCCATTCATGTGAATTTTCCAAAAAAATTCATGCCACTTTAGCCGCAATCTGTTCTACACACTCTCACCACAGCAAAATGCTTGACGGCAGCATACTTGCATCATCATACTTTTCCTAGTACGATAACGATTCCTAATAAACTGCCATGGAGCATCATAAAAGACCTAAGAGATTAGGCACCATAAAACACAAAATTTGTTTTATGTTAAAGCCTTTTGATGGAGTAACGACCAATCCAATTTAATTACCTGATTTGAAGTGCTAGGTGACTTTTGGGAAATATTTCTATATTCCTCCTTCCTCAATTGCTCATCATAATCTCTTCTCTTGGTAGAATCCGAAAGAACCTACAATTAGTAATGAAATAAGTTGTAAGGAAACAAAAAACACTTGCCTCTTGTTAATCAAAACAAATTCTATTAATGCATGACTTATTCAATGCAACCAAAACAAAGAAAATGGATGGAATTCAAAACTTAATCTAGCCTTACAGCATAGTACTTACCTCATAAGCACACTGGAGCTTCTTGAATGACTCACTCGCTTGTGGACTTCCCATATTTTTATCAGGATGCACAAGCATGGCCTGTGCATGGAATAAAATAAGTAGGCAAAAGGAAACTACATGCTATAGGATATGGAGACACCTCCCCATTAATATAAACATAAGGTAGCCAAAGTACATGTCATATAGGAATGTCAAACAAGAACTTTGAATCTAGAAAATCTTTTCAGACACCCAAGCCATAATAAAGAGAGCATGTTCATTCCACAGAGAAAAGGTATGCAAAGGAGAAAAGCAATAACAAAATCTTTTTTTTGGAAAATACATCCTTTGATGCATCAAAAATTTAAATATGCTGCTCTTTTTAAGAGCCCATCGCTCAGCACAAAAAAACTTCTAGCAACTTACAAATCTAACTGCACAATGACAGCTGATTTGGCATTCACTTGCATTAAAGTCAGTGGTTGGAAGGTTGCCAATGTCCACAACAGCTTACCTGGCTGGACAATCCGCAGATTATGGATAAAGGGCAGCAGATCAAATGCATCGACGAAAAATACAACAAAAGGTAAATACTCAGTGTTTAGTTGTCTATTAAACAACCTAGATATCACAACCTCAGATGACAGATAACAACAGTCTAATTTAACAGAGTATCTAGCTTTACTTTCTACCTTTTTCCTATATTCCTTCTTTAGTGTGACCGCATCAATTTTCTTGTGGCGGGAGAATCCCAATGCTTCATAATGGTCATTACTGATTAATATCCTTCTCATTTCAGTTAGCGAACTTTTGTCTTCTTTGACCACCTGAGTAGGAGAAGCTTCTTTCTGATTTTTCAGGACAGTTGATGTACTAGAAGTTGTTCTACTAGCTGTTTTACTGGCTGATTTCCCAGCTGAAGAAGACGGGGACTGTTCTTCAGATTCATCAGAGGGAATAGAATATTCACATTCTCCAGAGAAGTTATCCTCAGTAAATGCTTCTGATGTTTTGTGCTCTTCAAAGCGGGTACTCTCGTTAATAGTATCACAACATTGCAACAAATAATTGAATGCATCATTTGATAGGAAGGCAAGGTTAATTGACAGGAAAGGGCCAACCAATCCCACCCTTGCTTTCACACAGTAAATAGAATAGAGCATTGCCATCAAGACAACCAATCTTGCATGATTTAGGGAAAACAAGTAACCTGCAGAAACAAAAAAATAAAAAGGTTTACATTTCGTACAAAAAATAAATATAAATACAGAGCAATCTAGCAAGCAAAATAACAAAAACCACAAAAATTTTATAGGCTATTGAGAACTAAAATTTACCACATTATACTCAGCAAACAGAATCTAAAGATGCAAAGAAAATGTTGCCTATCTTTTACTTTATTTGATTTCAATAACCTTGTTTATTTAAGGGATCAGATTTTCATCAAAGGACCAGATATTCAATTACCTGAGAGGAGTACAAAATAGTATTATAAAAAAGAAAAAAGAAGCAAGGTTTGCTAATTTACATCACAGTTTTTTTTTATAACATCATTTTTCCTATTGCCTAATGCCTATATTGATAAAGATACTGTAATATTTCAGCGGGAGGAAACACAGTAAATTACAACAAATATCACCCAGCTACAGAACGTATTACTTTTCAAAGAACCTATAATAAGGATCAAGGCATTCCATTGCTCTGTAATGCTTTCTTAAGGTTGTTGCATTATTTAATTTTTCTTTAGGGATGAGGTTTTACATGTAACCAAAATGTTTAAAAGTCTTAAATTTTATTAGTTGGTTTGATTAAGTTTAGAGGGCCTTAAATTGCTCCCCAGCTTGATAATTTAGACACATGGGCCAAATCGGATTTGTGACCTTGTTTCTTATTTTTGGAAATGAATTGGAATAGTCAATGAGGTGTTCATAAGACTTAGAAACTACACATAATTTAGTAGACAATCCTCAGATAAGCTTATTTCCTACTTCAATTAGGATACTTGGTTTGTTAGACTTAATTTCTGATTTTATTCAGGTGTTTGTTAAGGGCTATCCCTAGATAATTAGGACTATCCAAATGTTTCATTATAACCCATTGCAAAGACAATTTTATCATAAATAAGATGAGCTAAAAGCTAAGAGAATTTGAGAGCTTTTACTTGATTAGATAAATGCGGATGTAAAATCTAATAGAGAGAACTAGAAATTCCAGATTTATCAAATGAATCCAACGGAATGTTAATAGATGTTGTTTCACAAGGTCTAGGCATTTTTAGGGCTAGAACCACAGGGAAATCAAGGATGGGTTTAGGAATGCACGAATTAGGGTACTTAGGGTGGTTTGCAAAGTTTTGGACGTTGATTGGTGGGAATAAGGCTAGGGACTTTTTGTGGGTGTTTGGATGGATTAAGAATGGTTTTCGAGTGAATTTGGCTTAGAAATGGAATTGGAGTAATTGGACAGAAATAGGGATGTGTTTGAAAAGAAAAAGAAAGAAAAAAAGGGTTGTTTGCCAAGAATACTCATTTAAACAAACATAATATGTATGCAAGAAATACTCACTTAAACCTACTATGTGTAGAACCTTGTCAAGGAACACTCATTCAAACCAATAAACCACAAAATTTTGTGTGGAAGGAGTACTCACTTGACCACTCAAACTCTTGGAACTCACTTCAGACAATCTTCACAATAGTTATAAGACAAAAGGATTCTTTCAATCATAAAACATAAATAACCATTTTCATTACAAATGGGCTCCTTTATATAGGATACAAAATCAGCCTAGAAGCTTAAAAGACTTTCGAAAATTAAAAGACTCAAAATCTAAAACAGACACCTAAAATCCGAAAATAATTAAGCTAGAAAAAGTAACGCTAACTAGTTTAATTACATCCAATAAAACTCAGCATCTATCTAAATTATGAAGATGATTAAATGGTTTGAAAGTAGCTTGAAGGTCTTTGGAATCCAAGAGAAACAAGGCTAGAGCTCTTCAAATTCAGCTCGAAGTTGAATGAGATTCAACCCTTCTTCAATTGCTGATACTAGGCTAATCAATACCATAATTCCTCCTTAATCATCCTTAAAAACAACTTTTTAATGCCCAAATAATGCTTGCAACCATTCCTCTTAAAATCTGGCTAGAAGTTAAACATATTGAAGAATCCTCTTAAAAGCTTGTAAATGATCTTCTGTGCAATACTTCAACTTCCCACATGCTCAGCTAAAAAAGAACTCGTCCAAGCATAACATTTGGCTGGCTAGACACTTTGCTTCATTGACCACGTCCATTCAATGAGTGAGGACTTCATTTAAGGTTCATTGAACTCAAGTAGCTTCCTTGAATGAACATATCTTCCATCATGCATGTAGCTTCATTTATTCAACACTACTTCATTACTCCTAGTTTTATTATACTAGTTCAATAAAAACGATAGTTTCAAAAAAAAAAAAAATTCAATAAAATTGAAAAAGAGACAGATTTTCCTCAATTGAAGTAAATTTTATTGAATAAACTCCACTAAACTTAAGGTCCAAATGCTAGAAACCCCAAAATAAATGGTCCATGTAAGCAAAACTGGACCAACTCATCTTCCCCATGGGGTTTAGGAAATATAACTCCCATTCTAAGCTCATGGGTCCAATTCATTCCACTAGAGCCATTAACCAACCCTATATGAAAACTAGAGTTTTTGAGATTTTTATCAAATGCGAAACATAAATCTGTGACTTTGTGCATCTTGAATTGAGACTTTAAAAACCCATAAAGGTGTGACTAAGAGATCTATCCTTCACAATTTTGCCATTCATAACAAACAAATTTTGTTCTGCTTAACCACCAAAGTGTTCTGTTCCAAATTCAAATTTTCAAGCCATAAAATACCTCAAGACACGTCAAACATTAGATAATTCATTCCTAGATAGTTGAATTTTTGAAAGGCTTCACCAAAATAAGGATCGTATCCTTGATAACTCACTAACAAGAGAAATGAAAATTATGAACAGAAGCTGAAACATATCCAGGCTTGAAACTTAACTTTACTATCTTCAATGTCCACTCATCCAACCAAGAAGCTTGTATAAATACATTAAAGTTACCAATAAAAGGGAAACCTTCCAGAATCCTATTCCATGCAACTCTCATAGGAAGCTTTGGGGAGTAGAAAGAATGTTAAGAAGTTTTTCTAGCACATTATATCAGTAAACTTTTTCAAAAATATAAATTTTACTGGCTAAGTTCTGGATATAGCAGTTAACTATATGACTAAATATGTTATATCAGACAAAATCTAAAAAATTTCAGTTAGATCAGCCTCAACACCTCTTCAGTGACATGTGTATCCTAACCATTCCCATACTAATTCAAATTTAAGATAAATGTATGGTACATGTTGTAGGATCTGTTCATTTCAACTTAATTTTGCAAAACTTAACTTATTCTTCCTAAACTTAACTTATTATTATTAACCCATAATAGCTGAACTTAATTTGGTTAAAGTGAATATTTTTGCGGAATTTAACTTATATTTTGTATTCTTACCTAATTATTGTTAAAATCATTATAGTTGGACTAATTTTATTAAATAAATTGCATTTTTCCTCAAGAAAATATAATAAATAGGTTGCTATGATTACAATAATGATAAATAACATCAATTAATAACAAAAACTATATAATTATAATTAACAACAATTACTCTTGTTATTATCAATCATGACTAGAGTAGTCTGAACCTTGCGTAAAAACATAATTCACATATAGAAATGCAAAGCTATTATGCCTATGATCAATAAACACCTAACAAGGGGAAACTTGTTGAAATGCATACAACATCCTCGTGATCACAAAATGTGTTGCAGCTTGCAGTTATTACAGCACATTTCTGGTGGCTAGAAAACTAAATGACATAACGTATCATCAAAGTTGTGAAACTGACCCTTTGAGTTCATTCCTAAAAGCCTAACCAACAGTTAGTTACAGAGGAAACTACCAAAATACTACAATCATCATTGCAGAATAATAAGGCATACGAGCAAGCATATAAATTATTTAATTTAAAGATAGAAGGAAATTGAAGACCATCCATCCATTTCTTTCCATAGAAATACCAAATAGGTAAGAGAATAAGTTTTACCTCCAACTACAAACAATATTCCCGTGATCCAGAAATTAGCATACATCCATAAAATCAAAATGGCAAACAGCCCTACAATAAAAAGCCCTGGAGTGTAGCCCAAGTATTGAACAGCAACTCCTGCAGCTCCCTGAAAAATTCGTCAACTCCAAGTGCGTCAGTCCCAAACTACTTGGTAGCAAGATACAGAATCTAACCACTTGAAAAGAGTTGGTAATAAGAACCACAATAATACAATGTACTGCAAAAATAATCAAGAGACAATATGAAAAGAATCAATTAACAGTTAACGAATCCACTGAAAAATATTTATTTTTTTAAAAAATAAAACATTATGCCTGTCAAGATTTTAAAATCACCTGAAAATATGTTTCAGAACATATAACTGTAAAATTCTTCTTGCAGCAAAGAAGATTGGCAAAAGAAATATAAATAAATAAAATCCAGGCAAGCAATGTCGTCATTGATCGTATAATACAATATCAGCCAGTAACTTAGTACACTATTGAATGTTGAATTTTTGAATAACAAAAGCAAATGTAACTCACACTCTCTAACACTGCGTGGCAAAAACATTTATAGGAACAAACAACTTTCCTATGTCTTGATTGCAGCACACAATTTCCAGGACTGTTAATTTTCAATCAGCAGACTAAAGTTCCCTCCATGTAATGTCACAACCACAGGCAATTTCATTACCACTGATTAGAATGTGAAATATGGCCAAAATAAGGAAGGCAATAGCACAAGTATTCCCACTCAACCTATATGAATCAGCACTGATTGAGAGATCCCAATGGGTACTGTATAGATGATGGATATTAACCTACTTGATTGATGCTGGTTGATGGCAAATGAAATCAAGAATAATGGCTAACTAGTACTTCACCCACTCAAGTTACCCAACATCTGTTGTTGGCCTAAATATGAGATAAACCATGTCTCCATAACACATACATATCAAGTTTTAAGACACTTCATCACACAACCAGAACAATCAACCCCACAATTATCTAGAACCTGAACTCCAAAAAAGGGAAAAGGCAAACCACTCTATGACCTGCACAACTATCAAAATGCAATGTAGTAACAGAAGAAGGAATTCTGTTAAATTAATAATAATATACAATTTGTCATTCAGCAGCAGCAACAACAATGACCTCATTTCGTGGATTGTATGGACTCCAAACATGACATGGAAGAATTCACAGTCAATTTGAGTAACCATAGTACATATGAAGTCAGTTCAATCCCCCATGGGAATTCCGCTAAAAATTGACTTGCCTGACACCAATCCTTTTGGTTTATAATCAACTTTCCTGATTGATGTTGTTTCTTACAAATATATCCCAAATTAAATATGTACCATGAGTTAAAACATTTCCACGCCACTCTTTCTTTCCATAAAACAATCTTGGACATCTGTTGCAGATTGTAATCATTGTATAGAAGGATCACAGGAGTTGAAGGCAGATTTGCATATTAAATGTGGGAAAATGAGTAAGAACAGAGTAGAAAGAAAGAGGGATTGAATTGCAGAGAAAAGGTTATAAATTTATCTCCTCACTTAAGCAAATGATGATTATTATCACTGAGAAATATATGACAATCATTTAGTATTTTGCAAGGTAGATAAGCATGACAATATCATCTTACACAATCCCAAGACAGCTGATTGATGTACATTACAGTATATGAAAGTACACAGGAAGTTCAACATCCAGTCAACAGAGAAATTCCTCCATGAAAATCCAAAATTTCAAGCTCTAAAACTCATTGTGACATGCTAGTCCTTACGTGGAAAACATAAGTAGAATGTTTAATATACATCGTACTTCAGACAATTTCTTCACAAGTAACTTTTACTATCCTCTTCCTTCCATAGCCTTCCAATGCAATAGTGATAGTGTACAAGTCAATTTCTAATGATGAAGAAGCCATATACAGTGTGTAGCAAAAGGTGCTCAGGCACTGATGCGCAAGGCATAAGGGTGTGCCTTAGAATGTCATGGTGAGGTGATTGTGCTGAAAACCAGTCAAGATTCCTAAACCACTGGATGCACCGAGGCAAAAGAGGCACACATAGTTTTGCATACAAGGTAAAAAAAAAAAAGAAATAAGTTACTTCCACAAATGCGTAAATGATGTGGCGTAATTAATACATCAATTACAGAAAATATTTATCGTTATAGCTTTTATTGTAGTATTTGATTCAGCATAAAATCTCTTCTATATGAATGGCTAATGTACACTTTACTTGCCAACAAGAATTCCTTCACCTCTTACCTCATGCCATGTACCTAACAAAAAGCAAGGGACACATACAAGCAATATAGCAAATCCAGTGTGGTTTGGTTGACCTTATTCATCTTGCTAAAAGAATCAATTTTCTCCAGGGCTCTATTTGGTACGATGGAAGACATCTTCAACTGAGATATTACTTTGCATGGAAAGTGTTTTCTTAGGGAAAATGCTATTAAAGATCAGTTTTCACTTGTTTGCTGAGGAAATTGTTTCCAACTACAAAACGTTAATCCCACTCTTGTGAACATTGATATCCACCCCTTTACAATAAAAAGATGATTTCCTCCCGACCACACACATTAAATGCTTGTTTCATACAATTAATTTACTATTGGAAGCTTTGACATTTATACACGTAGATTTGTAACTTCCCATGTTCATATGAAAAGCTTGGATTTCCACTTCCTTTTATTTTCTTTCCAGTGCTAACTAAGCAACTATCCAACCTAGAGTTCTTCCCTATTTCCCCATCAATTATGATCAACTTAAAAGCACAAACCCTCGAATAGAAGAGTGTGAACAGCCCATAACACTATTAACATTTTACTTGGCAATGTCAACAAGATCTACGCAATTCAACAATTGAGTACACATTTCACAATTCTCATCAACTACCCTGCCCACTAGTTAGCTCAACTATGCCAATGAAAAATTCAAGAAAAGCGAAACATATACACACTAGTACACCACACTATCCCACATCAAAAATCAAGCATAGAACACAATGATCGATCAGAACCGGAAAAATTAACACCAAATAAAGTTCAACATACAAAAGAAATCTTAAAAAATGGTGTTTGGGGGGGGGGGGGGGGGGGGGGGGGGTGGGGAACGCTCAAAAAATAAAATCACATCCAAAACTTACCATGCTAAGCAAGACATAAACTAAACACGAAATCGAAGTCAAGCTCAAGAAACAGCTCCACATAATAACCAGCAGCGCGGCAGATTGCAGCCCAACCAACGACCGAAAACCCCGAAAAAAGCTATTCTTCCAATAATCCAACAACAACACCACAAACCTCCAAAGATTATTGCACCCATTACAAACCATTGGCCAATGCCGATCAATTACAACCCAAACCCTATCTTTAAGACAACAAGCCATTGTTTGAGCGAAGGAACACGCGTACTTCTGCGATTGCATCCATTTCCACCCATGCTGAACCAACCCTATATCCTCCATTTTGTGTCTAACCCTAAAAATGAAAACCTTGAGCTATGTTTAACTCATCGAAAACCAATCAAATGTGAAGTTAGTTATACCCGCACCGATACGATGCGATACAATGGCGTCAACTCATAATGTATGGAGGGAGATCCAGAAAGGTAATTCAATCACGCACCGACAAGAGGAGATAGAAAGAGAGGAGGATTTTAATTGAGTGTGAAGTAGAAGGAATTAAAGAGAAGTGTAGATGCTTTATGATTTATGAGATTTCCTTTTTCCGCCATTGTTGGGGTTCAGGGAGAGCTCGTGATAAAGGGAAGAGGTGTTTGGTTGAAAAAGTTGGGGAGAGGGAGAAAGTGAAAATGACAAGAGAAGGAATCAAAGGAATGGCAAACATGTCTGACTTGAACAAGGGAAACATAAGAGTGATAACTGAGTACTAATAATTGGTTTTGTGTTTGGATTAGGGTTGTATTTTGTGTTTATTTGACTGAGCGGACTGGTCCCACCCGTGATCAATTTATTTTTGTCCATTTTTTAGGGATTGTCCCATTTTTTTTAGGCAATACACGGTTAACCGTACCGTTAAATCTTAATGATACGATTGACCGTTATAATGATTATTGTAAAGTGTTAGTCGTAATCGTATCGTTAAGTCACAGTAACAGATAAACGGTTAACCCGTATTTAACATTACGGCTAACGGTTAGCCATTAAACGTTTCATTCCATTTTTATGCACTTGTATACCTAAAATTGTGAAATTATTTGTATAATTTCTTAGCTCATTTGGGTCTTCTACAATAGTAACAACACATATTTATACAAAGTTTGATCATGCATAAAAAAACTAGTGATATTATTTCATGTTTTAGCCTTATAAGTTTAGTTTTTTTTAAATAATTATAGCGGTGAACCAACGGATAACCATTACAAAGATTTCATAACCGTAACCGTAACCGTTAACCATTAATGTTAATGGTTTGGTAACCGTAATCGTTATTTTTTAACGGTTTAGTAAAATAACCGTTAATATGAACTGGTTATACACGGTTAACGGTTACAATTATTTTGCACACCCCTAGTGTTGATACCTCGATTAATAATACTCTGTAGTCTCGATGTCAAAAATAAATAAATAAATAAATACTCTGTATTGTTTTCTTCCCAATAAACACACAGAAAAATCAAAAGAATAGTGTGTTATTGCAAAACATGTAGGCTAAACAAAACAATACTAAAGAGAAGTACATTTTTGTGTTTACAGAGAGTAAGGGTAAATTAAATGTAAATTATCAATTCATAAGAACATTTTGGAAGAATCAAAATAAAAACATTCAAAAAAAATAATAAGAACTTGCAAAATGAAACTTTCTTAACATAAACAAAATAGAAAAGAATTGTAAGAAATTTTAGAAGAACAAAAAGAATGTTCAATACAATAACACAAATTAAAAATTAATAATAAAACATTTAGAGTAATATTAGAATATTTAAAAGAACAATTGGAACTTTGAATAGAACACTATGAATAATTTAGAAAAACAATAAGAACAAATCAAAAGAATAATAAAAACTTACAAATGTAAATTTTACAAAAAAATAATTGTTAGAATGTATAGAAATTTCTATTCGAATAAACAATAAAAACTTCTGCTATTCAAAAGAATCTTGACAAATTCAACGATAATCACTAAAAATCAAAACTTCCTTACTTTACAAAAAATTAGTAGGAAAAAAAGTATCTTCATACTCTTCATCAATAGATAATGTCTTAAAACTTCGGTAATGAACTTTCAAAAGAACAATTTAGAGATAAACAAATGAACGGCAACAATATTTTCAAAAAGACTAGTAAGAACTTTTAAAAGAACAACTTACGCATAAACAAAAGGCTAATAAGAACAATTTTAAATGAACAATAAGGTTAAATCAAAAGAACAGCTCACCAAAAGTAAAAAAAATAGTAAGAATAAAATATAAGAATAATAAAAACATAAATCAAAACAATAATAAGAACAAATTAAAAGAACAATAAAAAATTTTAAGAGCATAATAAGAATAAATCATAAGAATATTAAAAAATTTCTAAATAATAATTCACTAAAAATCAAAAAAACTATATGAAATTTCAGATCAAAAAACAATAAGAACATAAAAGTACAAATTCAAAATTGATGCAATAAAAAAAATAAAAAAAAATTAATTTTTAAAAGAACTGTAGCAAATTCAACAATAATTGGGGCTAATATAATCATAAATCATCTCGTCGTTTCCTTGAGGCTAAATGATTAGTACAGAAGAAATTTCGTTCTTTTCATTAATAGGTCAACACAATCTCTCAAATCTACAATTTAGAATTTCTCCCAATAAAATTTACCGAATTTCAAAGTTTTTCTCTTCATAATTGAAGGTGAACAAGCATTTTTCTCCAAAATTTACCAAATTTTTAAGTTTTCCTAAAATCCCTTTCAAAAATGTAGAGTTTCACTTTCTCCAAATTAAAAAATGATGAATAAAGCTTTTGAATGGTAGAGTATTAGAGGAAGTTATGGAGGAGAAGAAACAAAGAGGAGGTAGCAAGCTTATTTTATATAGCTACATACATACTTATGTATCTACTTATTTACAGAGAATTTCATATGGTAAATAATACTAAATTTTGGGAGTAATGTAAAATACTCTTGAGTTTTGGGTTTTAAGCCAAAATATTTTTACCTACAATGAAACGCTAGCAAATGTACGACTTAGTGGGTAATTTATTTCTCTTCTCCTTTCTCTCTAATTCATAATTAATCTCTTTGATTCCTAAATTAATAGTTCTTTACCTTAGCTTCTAATAAATTCTCTTACAATTAAGTATCTAAAGTAGAACATATGTATTTAAGATGAGGATTGTAGGGTCGAATTAAAGTTGTTTAAAGGGTCGAGGTGGACCCTAACTAGGTTTCCAGTGGATGGATCAATGAGTGCGTTGGCATTAGAGGGCATGTTTTATATAACCCAACCTTTCCTTCGCGGCAAAGAGAAAGGAAATCTCCCACTAGGGCCCTACTAGTTGTGCACATCATTAAGGGTCGACTATGTGGCTTTTAGCTATCTGATAAGTCCCAATTATATATATTATTTAAGGATATTTTAGGATCATTTTCATGTAGTTTAGAAAAATTTTAGCTTAGTTTTACTTAAATTTAATTCATTTGCTTTCATATTATGCGTTCATGGATTTTCGTAGTGTTTATGATATTTTCAGATTTTCTAAGATCCTAAAGAATGAGATGAGTTTAAGATCTCGTGGAGGCATTTTATGAAGTCTTGGAGTCACTATGAAGCAATTCAAAGCTATGAGAAGTGGTTAATCAATAGCCAAATCACCTTAAAGCAAAGGAATTGAAGTAGTAAATGCATGAGCCTAAAGCCAGGAGACTCGAATGAGTATTGTAGAGGACTCTTCCGAGTGCAAGTATAGAATTCGACAAAACTGAGCCCTCAAGTGGAAATAGTGAAGAACAAGAGGGACTCGATCGAGTGTGCGGGGTACTCGATCGAGTCCTTGCTAAAAATGCCAAATATGCTCTTATCTCAATTCTGACCAAATGAGGATGGACTTGATTGAGTGTGTAGAGCACTTGATCGAGTCTATTTTATTGGTTGAAAGCATATGTATATATATTAGGGCATTTTTCTAGGTTTTGGAGGATGACATACTTTAGTTTTCTTTCAGTTTTTCACAGTTTTCTCTCTAGTTTTCTAGTTTTCCTTTCAAGCAATTTGAAAGTCTAGCACTTTTAGCCTTTGTAATTTGTAGATCTTTGATTTTTTTTCTATATACCTCTAGTACTTATTCTCTATATTTCTCTTTAGTTTTATTTGTTGTTATCAATTTTGTCTACCTTTATTATTTGCATTGTTTTTACATCAATCATCTGTGAGTAATTCTCTAATCTAGGATCTCGATGAACCCTAATATGGGTAAGGTATAGATAAACCCCAAAACCCAAAAACACAATTCATGATTCAAGTCCCTTAATCTATGATTGGCTTTAATATTATTAAAAGACTAGACATAGTTAATTAATGACATGGATTAGTTCAACAGTTAAAGTTGATTCATAATCTAAATTAGAATTATAGGTTAAGGTGTGAGTGTCGATCATGAAAGTAGACATCATGATCATTAATAATTTTTAATGTTGTGTTTAATGTCTTTCCATTTCATGATGTCTAAAAAATACTAAAGACCTCTCTCGAGGATTAATAAGCAAATTAATGTCTTTCCACTAGAGAGAAGCTATTAATCCTCGAGAGAGGTCTTTAGTATTTTTAGGGCGCATTCGTCTTAGGAATTGTGTTATGAATTGAATTTGAGGGATCAAGTGTGTATTCTATATCTATCCATATTAGTTGGGATTCATTGTCCTAGGTGCTTTTAATTATATTGGTCTCAATCTTAACTATAATTCGTGTCTAGGTTAGTTTAGTTTAGAAATCTCTTATTTTCGATGCCTAAATATAGAAATAGAAACCATAGGTAACCTAACTATATGATAATCTCTAGGGATTTTGACCCTACTTGTCCAAACTATATAGTTTAGGTAGACATGTATTTTTGATAGGGTTGCGACAACCCATCAAAATTTGGCGTCGTTGTCAGGGACTAACGGTTTTGATTTTGTTGCTTTATTTTTAGTTTCTATTAGGTTTTTCTCGTTTTCTTATTGCTTTCTCTATTTTATTTGTCTATTTGATACTTTAATTTGCTTTCTAGTCTTTCTTTGTGCATGCACACTCGAAGTACAGTTTCTCAAAGAGCTCATATCTTTAGATCCCGAGATTTAGAATACTGCAAGGAACAAAGAAGAAAAAGGCGAAGAAGGAGAATAATGTGACTAAGAATCCTCCTCAAAAAGCGCTCCTTGATGTATAGTTGTATTATGGTTGGATTACTTAGGGTCTACAAGTTGAATATATAAATTGATTTTTTTCTTATGTCTATGTGTTCCTTTTGCATAATATTCTGATTTCATGGAGCCAATTATTATAATGGGGAATATTCATATGATTATTATGGGGGTATGCATATTCTAATGGGTATTATCATGCTAATGATTTTAATGTTTCCTATGGTGAGCATCATGATTATGAATGTTACCCTTTTCCTTAATTTGATTCTCAAACTCCTTTTATGCCTCAACCATCTACTTCTTGCTTAGAGATTCTCATGGAGAGTTTATTAATGAAATAAAGCAGAGAACTTAAGAGATTCATGGGAGTTGGTAAGATATGAATGATAATTTTAAAAGGATGGAAGCTCAACTTGCATCTAAGCAATGTGATCTTGATTCTTATAAGATTCTTATGAATGATTAACTTGTTTTTGGCTATATAGATGATGATTTCAGGGTATGTTGAGAATCAAATTTGATGTGAGGAAGATGATGGATGTGCTAAGAATTTAGAGGAAGGTAAAGTCGAACATGAGTAGCCCTTTGTTAAGGAGTGTATAATAGAGAAAGAGATAAATATTGAGGATTTGACTTCTAATACTTTAGCATTTGATTCTTATGCTCCTTTCTCTATGAGACTTGACATTATTCCTTCTTCTCCACCTTTGCATCTCATATCCTACTTTTATTCATTCCTACTACTTCATGAATCTTTTAAAAATAAAGAAACCCATTTGGATGTAATAATTGATGTAAATTTAGAGGTTCTTTCTTCCAATGTGTCTCATAGATTTGTATATAATTTTCCTTTTTCTTGTGAATTTAGTTTTCCTTTTGAATTTTCATTCTATATGTGTAAATGTGTCTTTCCCTTTCTATATTTTCCTTCTCTATTGGTGTCTTATTTGATTTTTTGTGAGATGCATGCAGATGCATTTGACAAGCTACTAAGGGCTTTGTCAGGTTATAATGGAAAGATAATTTAATTTATTAACTTGTTCCCTTATAGCACCATTTTTCTTATCTTTATCTTTTGATTTTTCTGATTTTGTTATGTTTTTCATAGTTATTTTATGTGATTTATGCCCTTTGTTTTTGTTTTGTTTTATTTTGTAGGTTTTGAGTTATGTTGATCATTAGGAGAAGGTTGCATTAGTGTCTTCAGTTGATAGGATCGCATTTAGGGTTTTGAGGAAGAGTAAGAGAGCATGCAAGATCCAAGGGACTAGTGAAAGTTGTTGATATGCTATAGGATATAGAGACTTGATTTAGTGTGCAGAGCACTCGATCGAGTCTCCTAAAAAATCTTCATTTTTAGCATTCTGACAAAAGTTTACAATGTTCTCAAATTTGAAGAAAATCAATTGACTGTGCAGAACACTCAATCAAGTCCCATTCATTCAATGGTTATAAACTTGGGCATACCTCAAGTTTTTCACTTTCATGATGCTTGCTCTCTAGCTCCATGCACTTCACCCTTTCTCAACCACATAAATTCCTCACTCAATATTTATTCCTCCTCCATCAAACACCCATAAATCATCAAACCGTACACTCCTTTTCCATCCAAAACCAAAACACCACCCAAATTCATCCTTCAATCCTTTAAAAACCCATAAACCCTATCTTTTCCAATTAATTTGGGTTTTTTTAATTTGGTGCCTTTTCTTACAAAATTGGCTAGATGTGGAGCATGTATGCATACTTTTGAGGGTGTATACAAGAGTTTTTGGTATAAATTCATCCTACATTACACTTGGTACACTCTAACCCCTTATCTTTCCTTTATTTTCACATTTTCTTGCCCTTTTCTAATTTTGATTATATTCTTGATGTAGTTAAGAGAAGGAAAATAAAACTAATTAATTTAATTAATATATTCAATTTTTGGGCATGGTTCATTCTTCCATAAAAGGTTATGATCAACATGTTGGAAAGCTTTGGATATAATCAAATTAGGATTTTATTGTGTTTAATATGTTTTGTTATTTTTAAGTCTAGATTTTACTTACATGTTTTTACCTCTCACTTGAAAGGGTTTTTCATGTTTAAATCTTTAGGGTTATTTAGACCTATTTAATGGTTCCAAGTTTTATTAGATTAATATGGGGCCAAGTGTGGTTCCAAGTTGTGTTAGGGAGTCTAAATTAGCATGGGCCGAAATTAGATAGCTTAATTCGATTCCTAAGTTATCAATTAGAGTATGAAAATCCTAAGATGATGTTAGATAATTTTAGGATTTTAGGATAAATCTAAGATAAGATTATGATAATGTTAGGATAGTGTTAGGATAATGTTGGATTAGATTAAATTTAAATATATCATAGACTTAACCTAAATCAAATATATCTTATCCTAAGATAAGATTATGTTTTAGAGTTTTAGTTAGATTCTAAATATGTGTCCTAGCTAGAGCATACCTCAGCTAGACTAGTATAAATAGACATATAAGGCTGTGATTTTCTAGTGTGTTTGGTGAATCTTTAACTTTTATAGTTAAGCTTTCTAGTTTAGATTGCTAATAAGGAAAGTGATAGCCTTTAACTTAGGAATCTAGGTTGTTTTTCTACTTCCACCCTATTAAATATGATCCTTATGTTTTTATCAAAGTCCACTAGCTTCCCATATCATATTGGTATCAAATTTAGGCTATTTTGATCTTTCTTCAAAGGTTTTGTGGTTTTGCTAGTGATTGGTCAAGAAATGTGCAAACTTGAAGGTTTGGTTGAGGAAAAGCAAGCAAGTTTCATGCTTTGGATTAGGTTGGTTGTACTACTTTCCGTTTTTCCTTTTTATGCTTTTTCAAGTTTTACTAGGACTATAATCATTCCCTTCCTATCTGTATTTGGTTTTGCTTGTTCTATCATAATCATGTGTAGGGCTAACACCCCTAACAAGTGTTGGCTCGTGGATTTACTTGGTTGTATTCCTTTTTATATTAGGAAAGTTTCTTTGATTTTCCTTTTCTAGTTGGTTTAGGAGCTACGAATTTGGTGGATATTCCAATTTTGGTTTGAATTTGGATTTGTTTTCCTTTCCCCTTGTTGATATTGGTGTTGAAGTCAATTTTATAGTTGCCTGTATCTTCTTGGGTTTGAAATCGTGCTCTAAATCTGTTTCGGGCTTGGAATTAGAGTGTATTTGTGTTGTGTTGCTTTCAGTTTTCTCTTATTGGTTTAGGTTGCCTTTTTTGCTGTTTCTCGTTTGATCACCATGAATGCTGTGTCACATGTTGATTTAACTACCACCCTTGCTTCCATTAAAACTTTGGCTAAGGAGGTTAAAACCATAGACAACAAAATTGATAATTTAATAGCCAAGCATAGAGGAATTGCAACTCTTGATTTCTATGAGGGTAAATGTAATGCTTACTTGTTTGAAAAGGACTCCAATTTGGATCCACTTCACCCCCAAAGTGGCACCATCTACTCTTTCACCTCCCGTGCAAGTAGTTGACAATCAATAATATATGGCTATCTCTTGTACTCTTACACAAGATTTAAAACCCGAGACAAAAATTGAGGTTGAAGAAGTATTCAAGAGAGAAGACAATGTTTGTGAAGAAGTTACTCTTAAAAACTTGATCATTCAACTTGATGATATTTTTGTTGAAGAAGAAATGATTTAACCACATAAGTATCTATGAAGAAATAGTTCTTGTGAAGAATTTGTGAATTTTGAATGGTTATTAAGATGTAGTGATCAAATAATTCAAGAAGACTGGAATTAGATAAGAATGATGACACTATTGCGAATTTGGTAATCATTGGCGCACAAAGAAGTGATTCAACGAATTTCTTTGTTCCAAAGACACATCAGATTCATAACCTTAATTTTGTTCTCCATTCAAGTCCTACCCTAAGACATCAGATTCGAGGACGAATCCTTTTTCAATTGGGGGAGAATGATGCGGTTAAGAGAAGGAAGATGAAAATGATAAATTTAGTTAATCTATTTAATTTTTGCAATGGTTCATTCTTCAACAAAAGGTTATGATCAACATGTTGGTAAGTTTTCGACATAATTAGATTAGGATTTTGTTGTGTTTAGTATGTTTTGTTATTTTTAAGTCTAAATTTTCCTTACATGTTTTTATGTTTCACTTGAAAGGGTTTTTCATATTTTAAGCTTTAGGGTTATTTAGGCCAATTTGATGCTTCTAAGTTATATTAGATTAATAATTGGGCTAGTGTTGTGCCAAGTTGTGTTAGAAAGTCTAAATTAGCATGGGCCAAAATTAGGTAGCTTAATTAAGTTCCTAAGTTGTCAATTAGAGCCCGAAATTTTCGGATTTTAG
Source organism: Dysphania ambrosioides (assembly GCA_026401315.1). Taxonomy (NCBI): domain Eukaryota; kingdom Viridiplantae; phylum Streptophyta; class Magnoliopsida; order Caryophyllales; family Amaranthaceae; genus Dysphania; species Dysphania ambrosioides. The sequence continues at coordinate 18,441,649 of CM048666.1, forward strand.
GATAAATGTAAGATAAGGTTAAAATGATGTTAGGATAGTGTTAGGATAATGTTGGGTTAGATAAATCTAAATCTTTCCTAATCTTATCCTAAATCAAATATATCTTATTCTATGATAAGATTATCTTTTAGAGTTTTAGTTAGAGTCTAAGTATGTGTCCTAGCTAGAACATAACTTAGCTAGACTAGTATAAATAGGAACCTAAGGTCGTGATTTTCAAGTGTGTTTGGTGAATAAAAACTTCAAGTTTTATAATTAAGCTTTCTAATTTAGATTAGTTCTAAGGAAAGTGATAGCCTTTGAGCTAGGAATCTAGGTTGCTTGCCTAGTTTCACCCTATAGGACGTGTTCCCTTAAGTTTTTATCAAAGTCCATCAGCTTTCTTAATCAATTCTTGCTTGAAATTATGCTGTATTGGTTAGATTTTTGCACTTGCTTTGTGTTTTGGATATTATTGGATTTGGTTGTATCCCTAGTTGGTGTTTGATAGTGGTGTGACTTACCTTAAGATTTGTTAGACTTCAAAACCCTTGACCTTTTACTCCATTCCCCTGTCATTACTTTGAATTTATCATAAACAATGCCTCCACATAGAAACAACCCTAGGTTCACATCCACTAGAGGATTAATAAACCCCTTTCCTCCCCTAATAGTACAACCATCCATTGTTGAAACCTATGGGGTAGGCTTTAGCTATAATGAAGATTATAAGAGAAATTTTCTTAAAAATATCCAAAAAAAACCTCATCCCTATCCATTTCTATGACCATTCACCCACGGGGGCCTTAAGGGTGGATAGGGAAATTCATGAATTATATTCTAGATTTGTGTGAGAGTTCCTACTTAACTTACATGCACCCACTTATAGGAATTTAACCCTTGATATTCTCTCCACTTTTAATATAAACCATATCGCCACCAATAATACCCCAACAAAGATCTAGGGAGGTGTTTGTTTGGCTCGTGAGATTTATTTTCTATGGCACATGCTTGTAAATGAGTTTAAGCGGTTCCTAGCGTAGAGAGGTATTAGGTCCTTGTATTTTGAGTCCAGCAACCTGGTTTATGGAGTACTTAGCCCAAGTAGCCAAGGGTTCTATTGAGATAGTTATTGGGGGCCTTTTAACCTTACTTGTGCTTTCTCATAATATAGATGTTTCAGGTTATGAACCCTATGAGGTACCAGAACTTACACGCATCACCTTATACACTATGCAGTCTATGTGATGGATTCGACCTTGTAGAGGTTGAAACCCAGGGCAAGAATGGTTGGTGGGTCGGCCTTTCTGGAATATTTTAGCCCCCTAAGCTTTTCTACCCCAAGTGTAGCTCCCACCTCTAGAGGGAGCACAAACTTGTATACTACACCCAGATTTCCAATGGCCTTCCTTGATAGATGAAGGTGTTCCACTTCTTGTATAGGAAGAGGATGATGATCGGGAGGCTACCACTCATATAGAAGTGGATGCCTAAACTTTGTAGAGAATGTAGCTTCTAGTAGTCAGTCCTACTCCCTAGAGGCTCAGATTGTGGCTCCAAAACATGATTTTAATTTGCTATAGACCGGCTTTGGGTGTATACAAGATGGATACACCGAGATACGTGCATCACATGAGTCCATTAGCACATCATTCTACAATATGAGGACTAATTACTATGCGATGTAGGAGTCCCATTGAGCCATGTATGTAGCTTATAACAACATGAGGAACGACTACCACGCTATGAAGACTAGCTTCCACATGATGAGTGAGGAGAGGCGTATGTACTTTAGGGGTGGACCTAGCTCCTCCCTAGATATGATTATTCCCCTCCTTGTGATCAACATCTTTTACTCTCGTCTTACCTCAAATGTCTAGTGCTTGCAGTGAGGACATTATAAGGTTTGACTTAAGGGGAAAGGTAATTTATTATGCATAACCATGAGCCTACATTCTTAGTTTCATTTTTCTTAGTTTAGAGCATTGCATTACATCCTTGTTTCATTTATTATTAGGATAAATCTTATATATATGTTTTTTATATGATATATTCTATTGGCTTTTAAAAATCTTGACACTGACAAATGTTTAGATTTACACTATTTCTCTCCATATTACATATATTTCTCATCGTACCTAATACTATAGACTTGTGATTACATGTAAGGACTTAAGCCTTAGATCAATGGCATTATTTTGGTCTCTTTCTTTTCATGTGTGTTAAATTTTGTCCTCTGTGAGATCGAATTCTTGGGTTTGCTTATTGTCTTTTCGAGACTCTCTGGTGCAGCTTATTGGAATGATTGAACTCTCCCTTATAATTTATAGCCTTTTTCTCATTACTTAGGATATTTTTCCCACAAATTATTTTCCGTCTTTATTTACTCTTAGGATGAATCCGTTGACACGTATTTCCCATTCTTGACAACTAATATAAAAATAGTCTTAGAGTATTTTTGCTAGGTTTATTTTGAAGGAGTGATATTATAGGGGCTTTTTTACGTGCTAAGGTCGGTGAACCCAACTAGGTTTTGGATGGATGATTCGATGATTAATCACCACTAGAGAGCCTCATTTTTAACAACCCAACCCTCCTTTTTTGGTGAAGAGAAAGGAAGGGACTCTCCCCCACTAGTGCCCTACTTAATTTGTGCGTGGTTAAGGATTAACTACATGACTTTGCAAAATTGAATGGGTTAGGGAGTTGCCACCAAAAAATCATGGGCTTTTTGCTCACCCTTGAGCTTAAATCCTAGAATGAATCACGTTAGTAGTCTACAAACCATGAGAAGGTTTGGGTATGAGCAAATTATTTCGATTTGAGAATGTATGCAAAGCAATTGGCATAGAGATGAAGAAAAAGTTCAGTTCTACTTCCTAGGCAAACATGCAAAAACAAGTAGAGAGCACACTCTAGATTTAGTCGGTTTAGTAAGTTAAGACTCATGCACATAAATCTAGATTAGGTGATCACTTTGTTAAGAGTCTATAAGATTAATGGTATGTACCTATGGTCGGTTGTCTAATAAATATCTTATTGATAAGCATGGCTTTCAATCAGTATTTCTTCATTTAGAGCATAAATAAAAGGTGATCGTACACACTCATTACAAATTAAGGATTATGAAATAAAGTACAATAATCAAAGAAATAGACATGAGACAAGAGATAAAATTAGTATAATGCAAGATAAGGATGATGCATGGTAAGTTGAAGGATTTTCATGATGAAATGGAGAAGGGAGCCTAAAGAGACTCTTCCCCATGATAAGCTCTAACTTGAAATTGTGTCTAGTTCATGAAGCCTTATGTGATTTAGCCTTAGAACATCATTGAATTGAATATGTACAATAGAAATAAAAATATGCTTATGATATCTAAACATGAAATAAGCATTTTGATAACCCCTAAATATGTATTCAAGTGTGATATATACCTAGGGCTTGCTCATGAAAATGGGTCAAAATTTGAGTCTAGAAAGATTAGAGATGTACAAATCTTTGCATCATAGACTAAAGGAAAAGAGGCAAAAGTGACATAAAATAACTTACAATAAGTAAAATGCAAGGGAGAGGCCGGGGTTGATAAAATGTTAAGAGGAGACCAATCTATAGAGATGATTCCTTGATTAGAATGCTCAATATCAGGGTTTTGAGACTTAACCTAGTGAAGAAGGAGTTGCTCCTAGCTCTTCCATCATAGGGAAAAGAGACATTGAAATAAAAGTGCGTGAGTAGATCGTAAGAAATCATCAAGAGTGATTACTCTTTGGTTGATCAAGGCTCACAAATAAGTGCTTAAAAACTAGAAATAAAGTTCATGTTGGAAATTTTACATCTTCTACAATTATCACAAAAGAGACTAATATAAGACTTCAAATGTATATATAACCATCAAGATCAATGTTTAAAGAGTGAATGGAGTAGAAGTACACAAAGCAATGAATAAGAGATTAAATTTAAGAGGGGGTATTTATCGTTTAGGATACTTCTTTTGGTTAAGTGTTTGTTAAAGGATTTATGGTTTCTTTATGTTTGAAGGCAAGAAGGATACCTTGAATGCTTAGATTTGTGTTTGATTTAACTATGGAAGTGATTGATAGTGTTTGAGGGTATATTTTTGCAGAATAATGGTGCTATAAAATTGTGAAAAATGCGGACCCTTTGCTCATGAAATGAAGGGTATTTATAGGGTGTTAAACACTGGGCCTAAGCATTGGACACTCAGGAAAGGAATCTTCTGATTGGTTGGAAAGAGGCTTGAAAGGAGACAATAACACTTTGGGGGTAGCGCATAAAGTTAGGCGTTAGACGCTCGACCAGACAACTGATAAGATTCTGTTTCAATTTAGGCGCTTGGAGCATACTATGTGCTTAATGCTAAGGAATATCATTAAACACTGAGACAGCACTCAATGCCTTAACTAGGCATCACACACATGAAGCTGGCAGAGATTCAATTTCTACACTCGATGCCAACTTCGAATGTCAGACATTTGTGATCCGAGTAACCTACTTTTTGCACAGTTTAGAGGTTGGTTTTTAGATGATTTTTTTGGTGACTTTGAGGTGAATTTGAGTTTATGTACACTTAAACTTGACCTAAGCTAAGTTCACCTGCAAAGGTTTATTCGTTATTGGACCGCTAGGCGGGAAGACGCAATTTCTTGTCTACACAAGACCCCACTTTAACCGATTCCTAGATAAGACAAAGTTCAAAGTACGACATGGGACAAAGAAAATCTAAGATGCTCTGTAATCTCAAGTCTTTCTTTTAATACTGGTACCTACAAAACAAATAAGGGTTAGTTCACTGGAAACTTATCTGTCTACTATCGCTGAGCTAGTTCCGTTGAGGATAAGAACTTGCACCGATCAACCTGAATGCCTAAGGTTAATGCCTCAAGATACTCCACTAGGGAAGATTGGTGCTAACGAGGATCCACTATCACAATGGCGCGGCTTATAGATCAGCTTGATGCTCCAATGGGAAGTCGCTAAAATAGTGGTGAGGCTTATAAGTTAGCTTGGTGTGTCAAAAGGGGAGTCGATATCAGGCTAGCACTGCTTAGAGACATGGCATGTTGTGCTGTGCAAGATAGACATAACCTTTTATGCCAAAGAGACATGGCTTGCTACGCAAAAGAACATAGCCTACTACACTAAAGAACATGGCTTGCTGCGCCAAAGAGACATGGCTTGCTATGCAAAAGACACATGGCTTGCTGCGCCAAAGAGACATGGCCTGTTGTGCTAAAGAGACATGGCCTGTTGTGCCAAAGAGGAGCCACTATCAGGATGGTGTTACTTATAATTGAGGAGGGATTGGGACTATTATTCCTTACGCCCATGCGATTTACTAACAAAGCTTTAGCACTATAAGAGGGTGAAACCCTAGTCCATTGGGGAGTTTTCTTTGTATTAGTCTATTAACTTGGGCTTATTTCATAGCTTCAATAATCTAGCTCAATTTCTGATTAAATTGGCTGAAAAGATTGTTAATTTTAAAGGGTTTACTACATTCTGCCTCATTTAAAGGTAGATGAACTCCATTAGGGAATTTTTCTATCCGTGCTTCCATTTGGGAGACTTCTATTGAGGACTTTAAATGGTTTTCAGATGACATGTCCTATTTTACTCCTTAAAGAGAGGGTTTTTATCCACTAGGGACTTTTACTTAGTGGAACTCCTTTGGGAGAAATATTTTAAATAAATCCTCTAGGGATTAATGAGAATTTCTGGGTGTACCCATTCAACTCAACTAGGGATTTTGTTGAATCTAGGGTTTATTTGACCCTCTTAGTGTATAATAGGGACGTCTCCCAAGTATGGGGTAAACTTGACCCAATATGCATATTATTATGATGCCTCCCAGGCCAAAGGGTTAGCTTGACATGCTTTGTGTATTAGAGGGATGCCTCCTAAGCCAAAGGTTGGCTTGGCTCACTCCGCATATTATTAGGATGCCTCCCGATCCAAAGGGTTGCCTTGACCCGCCTTGCATATTAGAGGGATGCCTCCCAAGCCTGGGCTTATTTCGGCCCGATTAGCGTATTGTAGGGATGCCTCCAAAGCCAAAGGGTTAAATATACTAAGTCTTGTTAAGATGCTTAAGAGTCACTAAAAGTATTTCGGCGTCATGGGAGGTCGATCTGACCTTTTGAATTTCAGAAAATGAACATCTAGAATCCCATTTTGTAGCATAGGATGTTTTAGTCTTTTTCACATATTTAAAGTTCTATTAACCTTTTTGCGTGGTTTTTGGAGCAAAAGAATACGAATTCTTCATTTAATTTTGCACAACTGCTATTAGGGCTTGTCCCTAGTGCGAGCTGGAACATGGGAGTAGGTGTTGGATATTGAGTCTATGCGGGGAACTATAGAGGTTGGAATTTGATGCTGAGTAGGAGTTGAGTGCTAGAGTTTGTGTGTGCTAACGCACAAGCAAGGCACAATTAAAACCCTTTTTTCGAGCCATTGTGTTTCTTGCTTCTTAAAACCATCCCAAAGCTTTTCTCTCCAACATTTGGTCTCCAAGGATTTGTTCCCAAGGATATTTAGTATCACCCATTTCATTATTCAAGTTAGTGTACTTGAATTTACCTTGGTATTAAGCATGGTAGTGTGCCTTGTCGTATGCTACCAAACAAAATCAAACCTTATCTAACTTCAATTGAATGTAGTCAGGGAAGTGAAGTTCGTATCCATGGAGAAGAGCTACTTAATAACTAAAAATCTATGCAAAATTATCTTAGAAAAATAATAAACTAAATAAAGATGGGGGTTTGAAATAGCAAGATAGACTTAATAACCTAATTATAACCGAAACTAGTTAAATGACAAATCAGTGAAAAAAGCAATCTTGGTTAGTTGAAATCCACTTATGAACTATAAGTTAATCATAGAAATCTCCTCAATCAACACCATTGAACACCATGTTGTAGAATTCCAAAATTCTATATTCTCATGAATTAGATAGAAATAACAAAGCGTTCCTTTCTAACCCTTTCTAGTGAACAACTCAAGATAAGCACTCTAAATCATTCACAAGAAGAAACAAGCAAAGAAATCAACAAGGATTGATGAAATTAACACAAGCGGTCTAATTTCTTCAATAACACTATTCTCCCTTCAAGTTATCAATCATAAAGCATTAATAACCTAAAGTCACTACTTTGGTAAGATTAACTAGATGCAAGCGAATCCAAATAACCAAACCTAGTACTTAATTCAAGCAAATCATGAAATAACACAAGAGAATAGTAAACATTCAATATATATTAATAGAAGAGAAATCTCATAACTTATAGCCAAAAGATTCAATCTTTAACCAAGAATATATAGATTAAGCTTCCATAGAGTTCTTCTCCAACAAAGAGCAAAGAAGAAATTCAAACCTAAGCTTTCTCTCCATTCTGAAGAGTACCTCTAAAACCCTAGATTACAGTCATTATTTATAGGTACCTCCCTTAACTAACCAAAACTACAGATACCTAACCTAAAACGGCCCAAAACAAGAGTTTACTTAATGAAAATGCCGCTAGAAAACACTGAAGTTGCGAAATTCTGGAAGACCCGCTGCCAGCTGCTATTTAGCCGCTGGCAGCGGCTAAGGCAGCATTCTCCTTCTCGCTATAGGTGCCGCTGCTAGCTGCCCCTTTGCCTCTGATAGCGGCTCTGGCAGCTTGTGTTGATATTCATCATCTAAAAGCTTTCTCGCTCAAAGGTAGATCATTCTTGCTCAAATGTAGATCATTCTTCATCATTCCTCTAAGTTCAACATGTCGTTTCAACTCCATAATTTCCCTTAGTTGCACACAAGTGAGTTGAAACGGCTAAGACTTATAAAAATCAATAAAACTCCATGAAGAACATCAAAAACCATCCTAAAACACCTCTATCATCACATTAAAAGAAGACTTATCAAATTCCCCCATGTTTAAACCTTTACTCGTCCTCGAGTAAGCTTAGAGAACACATTTACCTCAACAAGGTTCAAAACAGGAGTAAAGCAAAATTCAATAGGTCATATCCTCTCAAATCCACAAAACTCTTCTAGCATTCCTTAATAAATCGCCTCTCTAACCTTCACACCACCTTGACTTTCTCTTCTCTTCTCTTTTTTTTTTCTTTTCATGTCAAATCCACCTTAAGACAAACTAATTCCTAGTGGTGAGTATGTGAATCCTCTAGAATCACCAAAAGAAGTAAAAGCTTGAAAAAGTTAGGAACAACTCAACTTCTCCATGCTTCAATGATAAAGTACTTCCACCTTAAACACAAGGAAACAACTCACGCCCCTAAAATCTCTAAGATGAATCAACATATCTGCCCAACCTCCAACTAACACCAAAATCATCAAGATGAAACCTACCCAAAACCTCCTTATATCTTCCCAACTTATGACAACAACTCCGGCAAAATCATGTGAAAATTTCCAGAAAATATCTCTCTTTTTCTCTCATTTTTCCTAGGAGCCCTTTCGGGTTTTCATCCTAGCCTTTCTTTTCTTTCGAATCTCACCACCTTACCCACTCAATAGCCACATTTTTTCTTAGGTTACCCTTTCGGGTTTTCAACCTAACCGGGCCCCCAATTTTTGCCTAAGTCGCCTTCACAGGTTTTTGACTTCGCGGGTATCTTTTTATAATTTTTTTTCTAGAATTTGAAATAGTTGTACAAAGAACATTTAACTTAAAGTAGCTAATACAAGAAACATTAAAGTTAAAAAAATAGCGAAATTAGCCTCCCCCCATGCTTGAATGATGCATTGTCCTCAATGTAAGAATAGATGACTTACAGAAAAGCAGGGACAAGGCCAAATGCAGCTAGCTATCATGTAGAAGGATTCTTAGAGTTGGAAGGTTCGAGATTACCACGAGAAGCACGCCTCTCAGAACGATGTAAGGCTCGAGAGGCAAGATGGTTCATGAAAGCCTCACTTGGAGGTTCGTAAAGAGCGGGACATTGAGCCATGTAGAACTGACTCATAATTCGTTGGTATGCCAATAGCTCTTGCATCCAATCACAAACCTCCTCCAATTGATCATCTACCTAAGCCCTCCATCTAGGCCAATCATCATCTCTAACTTCATCATCATGCCCCTCATCCATCTGCTCATCGGGATTCTCCTCACCCATATTCTCAATGATAACCTCTACTTCACCCAAGTAAGGTGCAAAATCAGGATCAACAGGTATAAAGAAGTCTGCGATTTTAGGGCCATAGGGGAGTTCCCTGCCCTTCAACCGATGAATTCTCAAGTAATTCAACCCTTGTGGCCCATAGCGCCAAAAATAGCCACCCACCATGGTAGAACGTGAAAGTAGCCCTATTTTCACCAATGTAGCCACATTATAGGTTAGGTAGGTGGAATCCAATGGTGCAAGATTTCGAGGAGGGGAAATTCCCAAATATTCAGCTAACAAAGTAACCATGCCACCCATGCTAATATGACCACTAAAATTGCTTCGCACTTTTAAACAACTGTCGACAAATATATTAACCCAATCAGGAATGCCGACACCTGAAGGAGTCATGGCCCATAAGTACGACATAGTTACCTTCGGGACCTTAGTTGCCTCCCCTTGACAGAGAATAGTAGAGGAGAGGGATCTATGGGCTAACCTAAAGCAAGGGTGTGTGATTTTAAAGCTATGATCACCATGAGGATCCACTGTGCATCCTGTTATTGATCTCCAAAAATTCCGAGATGAAAATACACAATAGGGATCCCAAGTATTACCTACAGGGGGGTCATTCCAACAAATGCATTTCGAATATCCTCATATGGCATCACATAGTTCTTATTATTGAGATTAAAAGAAATTTCTTTATGACCCTTAATCAATGTAGATAGGAATTCATAAGTGTACCTTACGTAGGTAGCGCTCTTCATCAAGAATTCCTCAATTCCTACTTTACGGAACAATTGCCTCATCACATCCTCCAAACCAAGTTCTCACAAAGCTTCCAAATCAAAGAATTTTGTGCATTACACCATTCGTTTCGATTTTTGGAGACGAATCCATATAGCTTTTTCATTGTTTGAGAGATGAATACCCATAAAATCATTTGAGTGGGGTAAAGAGGAAGACACACCTTCCCTTGAAGTACTACCCGGGTTTCTAGCCCTTGGCACCCTTGAGGTGGATGAAGTATGCCTCCTTTTGTTTCCTCTATCCATGGTTTTGGAATGAGATGCTTCAAATACTCCTTCTCTCCTAAAAGACACAAGCTACTCACCAAACCTTCACACCACTTGAATGCTTCACCTTAGAATGTCAAGTTGAACATGAAGTAAAATGGGGTATGAATATGTGAGATATGATGGAAAAGGGATTTGGAGTGTGGAGGGGGTGTAATTTGTGAGTGAAAAAATTAGAATATAAGTAGAGGGAATTGGGATGGGGTTAGGGTTTGAGAGAGAGTGAATGTGGACTGTAGGAGGGAAAGAGGGAAGATGGGGTTTTAAAGAGAAATTTTTTTTCTGTCGGGGGGTTTTACTGGGCGAGCCGCTGCTAGCAGCGAAGGCAGGGATGTGGTATTGCTGGGCGCTGGAAGACCCGCTGGTAACGGCTGCGGCAGTGACTCTGTTCTCCACCTTTGATTCTTCTCATGTTTCCTCCTTTTTGTTTTTTTATATGTAGTATTGAATTCGAGGTATCCACCTACAAAATCACATCATAAGCAATACATAAGTTAAACAAAACTAAGAAGACTAAAATGAAAGGTAATAAAAAGAATTTCTCGGGTTGCCTCCCGATTAACGCCTTTGTTTTATGTCATTGGCTTGACATAATGCATGTAACTTCATTACTCAATTGATGGCACATAGAGATTGATGCTCTCTATATTCTCGACTTTGAAGGTTTGATTATTATTGTCTTAGTTTTAGTTTTTATTAGGATTTCTTTTGTAATCTTAGGTAACTTCTTTAGATATTATGTTTGTCTATTTGATCTTTTTCTTTTCTAGTTTTTCTATGCAAGCACACTTAGAGCACAAGTTCCAAGGAGCTGATTTCCCTAGATCTCAAGATCATGAACTCAACAAAGAAATAAAGGAAGTAGAAGAAGAAAGCAAAGAAGGCAAGCAACATGGATGAGAATCCACCTTGGAAAACACTATTTGAGTAGGGCATCCCTAATACTCAAACAATGTTAAGTATACTTGTTATTACTGCATAGTTCGAACTAAAGTCGGCTTTTATTTAGTTCATCACAAGCAATTTATTCGTTGGGCTCCCTATTTAATACCTCATTTCACAAATTGAGAGGTTTTGGGAGAAGTATGACATTATGAAATGAGGGATTTCTTAGAGGATGTAGGGAAGTTGAGGTTATTTCCCTTTTCTTTTAGGGATAAAGTGCAAGAATACCTGAGAGATGATGGTTTAGGTACATTTGATACATTGGATAAGTTGGCTAAGGGCTTTCTCTTAAAGTTCCTAAATTAAGATAAAAAGGCTAAGCTGAGGGCTGAGATAAACGGGGAAGAGTTTTAAAAGGATGTTGAAATTATGTCCTCATCATGGATTACTAGATTAACTCTTACTTCAGATAATCTATAATGGTCTCAATCATGATACCAAGTTGTACATCAATGTAGCTTTAGAGGGAAATATCGAGATGAATGGTGCATAGGGTACATTTGCATTGATAGAAATTATGGTTGCCACTAACACTTTGTATCTTCGAGAGTTGATTATAAAAAGGAGTTGTGTTCTTCATTTGTAAATTCTAATATCTCTAAGTTGGTAACTTCCACAAAAGCACATACTAAAAGTTTGGGAAAGATAAATTGGAATTCTTCTATGATTTCATCTTGCGAGGTCTATGGTATTACATGGCATGAAGTGAGCTAGTGTTAATATACTGTAGGTGATTTAGGTAGTGAGTAAGTAAATGCCATTTATGTCAACCAGAAGTGATCGTTCAATCTATTCTTGAACACCTACAATGAAGGTTGGAAGCAACATCCAAACTTCTCGTATAAGAACACCTAGAATATACTAAACCCGACCCAAAACCAGGCCTCACAGCGCAACAACTATAACCAGATGCAAGGACCACCAAGTTTTAATGGGAGACACCCATATAATCCACCACCTTTTCATAAACCCTAAGCACCTCAAAAGTCTAACCTAGAAGCTATATTTGAGGCTTTTGTAGCCCAAAAGATAAGGTGTAATGAAAACAATGAGAAATAGTTTGTAAAACTCAAGGCTGAGAATAAGATTATAGGGACTCAACTTGATCAACTGGCCTAATAGATAAGTCACCTCTCAAATGTTCTACGATAGTTCCCTAGGAACACCGAAACTCATTGTAAGGAATAGGTGAATGTAGTAACCTTGAGGAATGTTAAGGAATTGGTAGATTTACAAATAAGAGTAATGACAACTCTAAAATAGGTGTCAAGGAAAAAGTTATTGAAAAAGCTGAAGATGGGATGAAGTAACTTTCCTGTACTCTTGTTGAACCACATAAGCCACCTATTCCTTTCCCTCAAAAATTAGCACAAGGAAAGCTTAAGAAGAAGTACACTAAATTCCTTGATATTCCAAAGAAAATGTGCCTAAACATACCATTCCTTGACGTCATATCTGAGATGCCCTTGTATGCTTACTTTTTAAGGGAGATATTGTCAAAGAAAAGGAAGGCTCAAGAAGATGTAAGAGTGCCTCTTACACCAGAATGTAGGGCAGTGATTCTAAACAGATTCCCTATGAAGCAACATGATCCTAAAAGTTACTCCATTCCATTTAGACTAGCAATATTAAGATAAAAAATGTGTTATATGACTTGAGAGCTGTAGTGAACCTAGTGCCTTTATCCCTATATAAGAAACTCTAGTTAGGTGAGCTTAAATCCATGTGTATCACTGTTTAGTTAACAAACAAAACTATAAAGTTTCCTATGGGTATACTAGAAGATATCCCTATCCGTTTGGGGAAGTACTATATACCATGTGATTTCATAGTAATGGGGATGAAAGAGGATGAGCGAGTGACATCATTTTAGGGAGAATATTCTAGGCTATAACAAGTGCCATTATAGACATAAAGAATGGTAAAATCACCTTTGAGGTAGGGGATGAGAAGGTAGAGTTTTCCCTATCCAGTCTAGCAGAAAAAACTTCAATGAGTGCTCCAATCTGGAGGGTGGATCCATGTAAAAATCCATGTAAGGAACCGTGTAAAGATCCTCTAAAAATTAGAAAAGAGGATTCAATAGTTGATCCCTTGGTAACGGTAAAAAAGGTTATGAAGAATAAGGTTTTGAGTGAGTTACGATCACCAGGATATCCGAGATCCATGTCTTCTTCACCTCTTATAGATCCCAGTTTAATGCATAAGAAGAAGTCATCGTACATAGGCATGTTTGAGAATGGTTCATGCTTAAAGCATTAATTTATTAGAGACCCTATCCATGGTAAAGATAGCCTTATCCTTTCTGATCCATCATCATCAGCAAGTTGAAAGTCAAGGGGGTCAAGCTTATGACCCGAAAAACAAGCGCTTAATGAGAGGTAAACCATTATTCTAACTTTTCTTTGATTTTCTGAGTTTTTTTCTCTAATTTTTCCTGATTTATGTGTGTGATTTTTACTTTTGTTTATGGTTGTATTTATTTTACATGTTTTAGTTTAACATTTAGTGATTATTATGTGTTGAAATGTTTGTGGAGTTTTGAGGAAGACCATGTAAGCAAAGCAGATTGAAGGAGTTATGAAATCCACTAATGTCTAATGGAAGTTATAGACACTCGATTGAGTGCCTTGTTGTTTCCTTAAAAATCAGGTTTAGGCATAATCTGAAAACTGGCCAAAATAGAGGACACTCGATCAATCCCCTTTAAAAATTGCAATTTTGCCTAATTTCCAGAAGCACATGATTTGTAAATTCTATAAGGGACTCGATCGAGTGCTAAGGACACTCGATCGAGTGCCTTCCAATCTGGACATATTAAACTTAGGGGAGAGCCTGGTTTTCTCACTTTCTTTTCATTCTTCACATCACCCACGTATTCCCCTCTACTCTAAGCACCCTAATTCTCACTTAAACTCCCTACCCACTACATCAAACATCAAAATCCATTAAAATACTTCAAACCTTTCTCATTTTCAACAAAAATTTCCTTCAATTTCATCCTCATTCATCCCAAAAACCCAAGGACCCTAGATTTTTCAATCAAATTGGGGATTCTTTGTGTGGTGCTTATTTATGCAAATTGGGTGGATTTAAAACTTCCATGCACAATTTGGAAGTTTTTTGCAAGTGTTCTTGGTGATATTTCTCGCTACAAACATTTTGTACACTCTAGCCCTTCTAATTCTGCAATTTTCACTATTTCGTCACATTTTTCTAATTTTTGTCAATATATTTTTCTTGGTTCTGTGTTGTTTTGGTTTTATTTGTGTTTTGAATTGTATTTTGGTTGTTGGATTTGTTTTGTGGATTATTTTTAGTTTGTTTAATAGTATACCTAGGTTGACTTAGAAGTCCTAACCCAGCCTTTCCCCCGTTACATAATGTTCCTTAGTGCCTATTAATACCAAAATGCCTCTAAGAAGAAGCTCATCTAGAATGCAAAGGAGCCTATCTCCCATTACAGTCCAAGTTCCCCTAATGGAGACCTACGGGATATATATTAGGAAAAATGAAGAGTATATAAGGAATTTCTTTAGAAACAACAATGGAAATCTAATCGCAACTTGTTTCTATGATCCATCGGCTACTAGGGCCTTGAAAGTTGATGGAGCAATTTATGAACTATTCTCCAGGTTTGGGTGGGAGTTCCTTCTTAGCTTACATGCCACAACCTATAGGAAAATTACATAGAGACCCCCTCGGCCTTTAACATTAACGGTAGCGTCGCTAGTGACACACATACTAGGATTTTCTTTAATTGTTTCGGAAATAGGATGTGGTTTACTTTAGAGAATTTCCATGAGGCCTTAGAAGACTACTAGGACATTATCATCTGGAGAAACATCGTCGAATTCATGACCTATGACCCTAGCCAATCTAAGGTAACTTGGATCATTCACCCAACAATGAGGGTAGCTTATAGGGTTCTAGCTTGGACCCTATTCTCTAGAGATACTAGGGGTGGTATTTTCTCCGCCCGTAGGCTATATTTTCCTTAGCATTTCATTGCCAACTAGTGTTGCACGCTTCTAGGAATCTATCTCCCACGACCTGATTTATGAAGTACCTAGACTAGGTAGCTACGGGTTCTAACGAGATTGTTGTAGGAGGTCTACGTAATTTTCTTATGCTATCTTGTGATGTTGATTTTTCAAGTTTCATACCCTATTTAATGCCTAGCCTAACGTGCATCACTTTGCATAGTATGCAGTTCATGTACTGGATTCAAACTCATAGTGGTTGAGGCTAAGGTTTTGAGTAGCTTATAGGGGCGCCCTTCTTTGTACATCTCGACCCCCCAAACCTACCTACCCCAAGCATAGCTCCCTCATATCAGGAGAGCAGAGACTTGGATACTACACCCCAACTTCCAGTGGCCTCCCCCGATTGCTAAAGGAGTCCCACTTCCTGTGGAAGGTGGGAATGAAGATTGGTAGGCTTCTATTCATATAGAAGAAAACATCCTACCTAACTTTCTGAGAATGTGGGGCCTAATAGTCATCCCTATTCCCTAGAGGCTTATATGGATGCCTTGCAGCACGACTTTGGTCTTTTAAGGACCGATTTTGGGCGTATGCAGGATAGCTATGCAGAGATGTGAGCCTATCATCAGTCCATGAGTGCATCGTTTCATGGCATGCAAAATAATTATCATGTGATGCAAGAGTGCCCCAGGGCCATGACTGTATCATATGATGGGATTAGGATAGACTTCCGCGCCATGCAGGCGAGCTTCCATATGATGTAGTAGAGAATGTAGCGATACTTCAGGGGTGGTCCTAGCACTTCCCCGAGGTATGGCTCCCAAAGGTATGGTTCTTCCCCTCCCCTTGGTCAGCTTTATTTTTTTATTTTTGTTTTTAGCTTAAGGTTTTTGAATTCTTTCCCTCTCTAATTTACACTGAGGACATTGCAAGGCTTAGTATGGGATAAGAGATCATTTAAAACATGCATTGTTTGTTTAGTTAATTTTCTTTTTTCATTATTTCCTTGTTCAGTATTTTCTTTTTTCTTTTCATTATTTCCTTGTTCATTTTTTCATCATTTCCTTATTTAGTTTTTTCTTTTATTTTGTAATTTAGAGCATTACATTATATACCTTTCTTTATCGATATGATTAAGATAAGATTTCAATGAGGATAACTAGATACATATGTCTCTTTTTCAAAAATGCTTTTCACTAAATATACTAGGTTGATTTTTAAAATCATGAGCTATATATTGTTAGGAATTTCTCTATTTCTTCCCTATTGTAATTAATCTCACCTAATGTTATAAACTTGTGTTTATCTATGAGGACTTGAGCCTTGATTGATGGCACTATTCTAGTCTTTTTATTTTCATGTGTGTTAGATTTTGTCCTACATGAGACTTTACTCTTAGATTTTCTATTTGGCTTTTTGAGACTATTTGATACAACTTTTAGGAATGATTGAACTCTCCCTTAGAATTAGAGCCATTTTTCTTATACTTAGGTTATTATTGCACAAAATTGTTTTTCCTTTCATTTACCTCTTGGATGAAACTAGTTGAGCCTGCATTTCACTTTTCTTGATGCATATCATTAAAAAACCTTTTGTAATGAACTAATTATATATTTAGAAGAGCATCATTTTCATCCCCTTCTCTAGTAGATATTAGAAATAAAAAGAAGAGAAGAGAAGAGTGGAGTAAAAGAAGAGAAAACAATAAAAAATGAAAAAATGAAAAAGAAAGAAAATAAAGAAAAAGAATAAGATTATAGAGTAGTTGGAAAGATTCCTCAAAAGGATCATGCTCATCCTTAAGAGAGCATGAGAATTGAAGAAAAGAGTGTGAAGTAGTGATTCAAGTATTAAAGAAAAGAGGCCTAGTTTTGGAGTTTAGGAGGTCATAAGGTGGTTTTGAACCCATGTAATGTATAGTAGTAGAGCTTTATTTAGGTTTTTGAGCATTATTTTCCTAAATAACATCGCCCTACCTATCTAACCAAGCCTACCTAATCTACAAATTCATGACCTTAGTAAGTTAACACCATGCTTAGTAGTGGAGAAAGATAAAGTACAAATTTAAAGAAAACAATCTGAAAGAGTTGACACATTACTAGTTGAAAGCAAATTCAAACCCGAAAAATACATGAGTGGCTTATTTTCTTATGCACACCCTAAACAGAGAGAAGTGTATGACATATGAGCGAGACTAGTTTTGGAGAGTACATAATTTTTATTCTTGACTATCAAACCATACATGGATGTTATTTAACACTCATATATGCCTATTTATTTTGAAACATGTCTTGACTTGGAGTTCTATAAAATTGACGCATTTTGTATTTTATAAGAGGGTATCATCTCATTTATCCCGAATTTGCTCTTGAAGCTTAAGGATAATCATTCTTTTAGCTAGAGGGAATTTGATATGTCCTAATTATACTTATAAATGCAAGTTATTTTAGGTCTTCTTGCATGTAGTTAGTTGCATTTTAGTTTATTTTTAATCAAATTATGTTCTTTTACTATCATATAATGTGTTCACGGGTTTTCGTAGTGTTTGTGATGTTTTTTAGGATCTCTAAGGACTCAATATCATAAGTGAGTTCAAGATCTATGAGAGGATCCTACGAGGCCTAATATAGATGAAGAACATGAAGTTATGGGAACCTAAACAAAGGATGAAGCAAAGAAGAAGAATACGAGTCCAAATCAATGAGACTAGTTTTAGTATGTAGAGGACTCGACCGAGTGGATGCATTAAAATAGGGAAAAAGTGGCTTCTAGAAAAAAAAAGTGAAGAGAGGAAGGACACTCCATTGAGTGTGCAAAGCACTTGATCGAGTCCTTACTTGTTAGACAATTCTGACTTGCACTGAGAAATTGCTAAAAGAAGAGACACTCAACCTAGTGCAATCTGTACTCGATCGAGTCTCCTCTAATGGGCTTTTTTGGCATATTTTGTATTTTGGCCCACAAGATTTTTATATATATTAGATCTTCTCTAGGTTATTAGGAATGGTACTTCATTAGGTTTTCATCATATTTTCATCTAGTTTTCTCTCAAATATTCTGTAGTTTATTATTGTTCTCTTAGTTTACATTGAAGCACTTAGCACTAGTGGGAAAAACCTTATATGCACTAGTTTTTTTAAGGCTTTATGCTCTGATTTTGACCTAAAGTAGATCTAACTTGAGCATATTCCAAATATTATTCAATGAAAATATTAGAACAATGTAAGCTTAAAGGCTTTCAAAACATATAAACTAAGTTTTATATGTAAAATTTTTTAAATATATATAATTGTGCATGATTTGAGTTACAAACTAAATTAAACGTAACAATTAACTACATATATACACATGATGTGCTATAATCTATGAAAAATATATATAAGGATCCTATACAAGAATCTAACTACTAAATGCAGTTACTAGCAAGAAATCGTGCAAAGTTGTCTCTTATTTCTTTGATTTCGTCAATGGTGAAAGGATCCTCTCTTGATGTGTTGAAAACCTAAATGTAGCCACCATAAACATAATAAAATAAAATTAGATTACCAATCTCGATCTATTACATGTGCTTAGCATACATGAAGGATAAAAACATGCAAGCTTCTTTTAGAAGTTATACCATTGTGAAAAGCTCTTATTTATCTCTATTACTTTTGCTCGTCCTAAGTTTGAATATATACTTAACAATCAAGTGAAATTCATACATACGGTTTGAACCATATTCATGACTATTTCATCAAAGTCATGAACAATTTTTGATTAATTACAAAAGTTTTCCAAAAAAATTCGGTAGAGTTTCCTCTGTAAAATGAACATTTTCCCAATTTTTAATCCAGAAAACATGTCAATATAATTCATCAATTCCATAATTCAACACACAACAACAATACAATGTCATACCACATCAATCTTTTGATTGATACTGGCCATATAATTCCATCCTTCATGATCATACGCATCTACTTTATATTCCATAGGAAGACTTGCCTAATTCATATAAATAAACAAATGTAAATAAGGGAATTATATATACATTTTCTACATCATTGACTTTTGAGGTAGAAGAGATTAAGTCATACATGAATCTCTTTACATAATAGCCACAATCTACCCTATTTTGTTGTTGTGCGCACTAAATGGGAATGAAATGAACATTCATGTTAAAATCAAAGTAAATCAAAGTTGGGCTACCAAAAAACATTTAAATTCCAAAAGCATGTACCTTCACTAATTTCCATTTAGGAAATGTGGCTCTTGAATAAAATCCAATACTTCCACGTAATTTCTTCATTGCACTGCACCCCATAAGAAAAATATAGGCCATATCAATGTGATATTAAAGCTAAGAATCAAGCTAAAATGCAATTGTTCAACTTAAAGATACTTAACCAACAAGGATTTTATAAGTAAATGAATCCAAGAACATCTTTCTCCCTAAAATACATCATTGTCTTTTACTACTAATCTACTATATTTTTGTTGATGGACTAATAATGTAACATAACTTTGGAAGTATAGAAACACAACAGATAACACATTTCACATCTCAAAGTGTACTAGCAATACAAATTACAATAATTGTACCTCAAATGCAAAAAGTAATGTTTCTTTCAAAAGGAAAGTATCTAATAACTTTGACAATAAGACTATCTGTAATAGGGTTTCCTTGCAAATTGCAAGCTCGCATAGTCAAAAACATAATTGATCTAAGAAGAAATAGGCAAGACCATAAATTTGCAAATTTCAAATGAAATAGAAAGATATTATGTTGATTATTCTGTTTCAGTTTGAACCTAAGAATAAAAGCATGGGAGTGTTTTCTACAGACTTGTTAACACTTTCTACATTCTAAAACTTAGATACTTTATATAAGTCTTACATAGTACATGCAATTATGCAAATGCCTTTAAGTCTTACCAGTCCTTTACAAATTCATGAATATAATTAACTTAGGAAAATACTGAGCAAACTTTGAAAGGGAAATTCGTAATGGCCAATGTGCTGAAATAACCAAGTGTGATTTAAACAATTGAAATCCTTTATCTGGTGTAGAGAATGAAATGATGTATTTTTTTCTATCAAAGGCCTAATTTTAACAGGAAATTTCTCCTACCATAATGCTACATTGTCTTTATTTTAGTGTCAAATGAGATGATTAAAATTAAAATTATTTAGTCTATTAGTATTATGGCATCATTATCTATTAAACAAATTGACTGTATATCTTTTCAAAAGGGGTTAAAATTCATAAATAACAATGAATTGATGAAAAGTATAGTGAAATAGATTTTTTTTTTCTTTTTTTTGACCTATTAATACTTTTATATTTAACCATATCTAAAATTAATGTCCTAAGCTTGTCCTTATCTCCCTAGCTCCCAAATCAATTCCTAATATTTGTAGTCATGCACAAGGCCTTATATATACCATGACCTTATAGTAACAAGGTTCTTTGTCATAGGATTATTTATTACACATAAGTAATACTTGATATATATTATATATATAGTCTCTATAATTTGAACGAGTTTGCATAACATGAAAGCATACTATAAAAAATTTATTAATGAACTTCTTTAACTTCTAAGAGATTGATCATCATCACCATCTTTGAGATTAAACAGAGTAGCATGATCATATGGGCAGTGGGGGAAGCACAACAATAAGATCCTATGATTGTGTGTTTTGTCAAAGAGGGTTCACCACAACTCAAGCTCTAGGAGGGCACATGAACATTTGTAGGAAAGATAGAGCCAACCCCACCATAACGTTACATTTTCTTTGTTTTAGTGTCAAATAAGATGATTAAAATGGAGATATGATTAGCTACATTATAAAAGATTAACAAAGATTAACAAAGATTATAAAGTATCACTCTTTTTAGTTTTTATGGAGATTAAACTAGCACAATGCACTTTCAAATAAAAATAACACACTGACATTCACATGTTCTTAAAATACAATGCACTTTTAGATGACAATCACAAAATAACATTAGCATGTTCTTGAATTACAAACAACTTGTATTAGCACCAAAGATGGAAATCCTGCATATGGTGCTATTATTTATATTTTCCAATATCGAGTGAACAAAAAAAAAAGTTAAAGAACTAAAAAAGTAAAAGGAAATTGTAGGCCTATGTCCGTAGGCTCTCAAAAGCTAGAATATTATAGTTGCACAAAGTAAGAACAACCCCACGAGAGTAGGTATGACTCCACGAGAGGACATCATGACCCTTAATACTTTGAGAATGTTGTGTTTAATGTCTTCTTATTGCATGACTCCACGAGAGTAGGTATGACTACTTTAAGGGGAAACTATTGAAATTAAGAGAGATCCTTATTATTATTTAGGGCGCATTTGTCTTTGGAATTGCATTATGTATTGAGTTCAGGGAATATGGATATAAGTCTATATCTAGTCATATTAGTGGGAATTTTTCATCCTAGATGTTTGTCTCATATTGATAACAATCCTAGTTATAATTCATGTTCCAGTTCAGTTTAGCTCAGTATCTAGTCTAGTTTATAGTCCTCCCTTATTTTGTGACATTGCAAGTAGAAATTGGAACAACAGACAGCAATACATCCTTGATAGTCTCTTGCGATTTCAATCTTACTTACCCAAACTAAATTAGTTTAGGTTGATATGTTATTTTGATAGGATAGAAACAACAATATCACATGAAATAAAAATAAAACAACTAAATACTACAGAAAAAAGTAAAATAGAAATAGTTAGTAAACTTGTGATCTTCAAACATAGCTCACCAAAGCCCTCAATATCTATGCATCTCACAAATGGGCAAATAAGAAAGTAATAGATAAAGAATATAAAAAATTATTTTACTTAATTAAAATGAAGAATTAAAGGAAAAACTAGACTTAAAAGAAAAAATATCATTTACAACACTATGTGACCCTTTTCAAAAAGAAATATCAGTTACATCCAAAAGGGTTTCCTTATACTAAAAATTTTCATGAAGTAAAGGAGGTGGATGGAGGTAGGATAGGTGATGTAAAGGTGAAAGAAGAAATAAGGTCAAGTTTTATTGAAAAAGGAACATGAGACTAAAAAACTAAGGCCATGGAAGTCAAAGCCTCACTGCTCATCTCTCTCTCTCTCTACTATAAACTCCTTAACCAATAGCTCTTCATCTTCAACTTTATGGTCTTCTTTCTTAATTTTCTGTAAATTCTCAACACATTCATCATCTTTCTTAAATTTTCTTTAATTATTAATATACCTTGAATTATTATCATAGTAAAAACACAAGATTAACATTCATACAAGTCTCATATGCATCAAGATTGTGTTGCATAGATGCAAGTTGAGCTTTAATCCTTTTTAATTATCATGTATCTCTTATTGACTCTCATAAATCTCTTCAGTTCTCTATTTCATTTCATTAATAAAATACTCCATGGAAAGCTCCAAGCTAGATATAGATGGTTAAGGCATAAAAAAAGTTTGAGAATCAAATTGAGGAAAGGGGTACCATTAATATTCACGATACTCATCATAGAGAAAATGTGAAACTTCATATATGTTCATGCAAAAAGTGTTAGAAGAATGTTGATAAGAATAATCATCAAAATCATTAACATGATAATTCCTATTACAATACGCATATCCCCCAAAATAATGATATTGAAGAATCAATAGGGAGATGGAATAGGATTAATTATACTCCAGAAGGGGGGGGGGGGGGGGTGAATAGAGTATAACCGATTTTCGCGTTCAGGATCTCAAGGTCTTAAACTGACTTTCAAAGATGGAATATAAGCGTTGAGGCTTATCTTTGAATTCGGATGTCAAAGCCTTGAAATTGGTCTCAAAAGGCTTTTTCTTAGGCTTTGATTGTTCGCTGCTTTGATCAATGAACGAAACAAACATATAACGTAAGCAATGTAGACAAAAATAAGATGAGACAAAACACGGAGATTTGATACGAAGTTCGGCAACTAATTTGCCTACGTCTCCGCCTAGGGTTGTCTGACCCTTAGGATTTAACTCTCTCTTTTATTACTTCCCTTAGAGACCTAAAGCACCCTAGAAGATCTTAATCCCCATCTTCTACTCTATAGCAACCCAGCTACACTTTAGCATCTCAAATCCTAGTAATAAAAAGCTTTGTCTCTTTTTCTATATGTTTGAGTATTATGGGTATACTCTTAGTATAACACTCTCTCAAAATGTTCTTTCAAACACTCAAGAGTTTATACTTTGATTTTCTCTCAATCTATATACAATATAAGGTTTGTGGAACTAGAGAGAAAATAATAAAGCTTTTTGATGTAGCTTGTGACTAAAATTCACGATTAAAGCTTCTGTTCTTGTCTCACTTTTTGTCTATTGCTTCTTCAACTTCAAAGCTTAGGAATATATACTGAACTTGATTTCAAGCCTTTGAAAGAAGGCTCAAAATAGGATGCTGAAAATCAGATTTGCCTTTAATACTTTCAGCAAGATTTCCTCCAATATGGCTGTAGAGAATCATTCATTTTGGCTGTTGAAGATTGATATCATTTGAATATTTTACAGCAATAATCTTTTCACTTTATTTGCTTCACTTTGAAGCTTCAACATATTTCTTTTTCCATCACAATGCTTGAATTTTGGTAACTACCAAAATTAACTTGAAGAATCTTCAACATATATGAGCATCATTTATTTGTTGAAATTAAGAGATATCTTTCACAATAAAATCATGTCTAATTAAGTTAGGTTAGAGAATAAAATAAGTGAAATAAGGAAAGGATAAAAAACAAGATTTAGGCAATTAGAATATTCTTATCCTTTGACAAAGTGTTTGAACTTTGCTAAATGCTTTGAGACGTGGCTCAAGCTTTTGAAGACGTGGCTCAAACTTTGAGGACGTGGCTCAAAAGTTATTCTCATCCTTTGACAGAGGGCATAACACTTTACATTATAGCTTCCATTACTTCCATCACATTGTCAACTCTATGCATTTTGTTTTCCATGATGTTTTCAACTCTATTTGACTTTGCATTTTGGCTTCAATCATTAGACATAAAAATGTTAGTAATCAAGGTGGAGTCTTCAGATATAATTACTCCTCATTATGACAATTTGACCCCATGAATTCAAAATATTATGCATAAGGAATACACAAAAAAATAATCAAATAAAAATACTCAACTAAGAGACCCTAAGTAACCCAATAACAATTTGTTACCTTCCCCAGCAACAACGCTAAAATTTGAAGAGGTTTTCGCAAACCTGTCAAAAGTACCTAATTATTTCTACTACTATGTAGCCAGACAAGTAAGGGTTAAATTCCATAATGTTGGTTAGGATTTTGGAATTGGCCTTGATTCACATTTTGAAACCTATTCTGATTCTGATTTGGTCCATAGTTTCCATATCCTCTAAACCTACCCTGACCTTGGTTCTCATAATTCTTATCACCTTGGAAATTGCCTTGGTTTTGACCACTAAAATTCCTATTCCCCTAGCTCTGAAAGTTTCCATGGTTATGCCTATTGGAGTTCCCATTACCCTAGTTCTTTCCAGTTCTCCAACCAAAATTTGGGTGAGTTCTCCACCCCAGGTTAAAGGTGTTAGAGTATGGATCGAATTTAGGGTTAGAGGCCATATTATTCATGGCATTAACCTGTTTTATTCTAGATGGTGCATTCCTTATAGAGGTTAGTAAATGACATTACATAGTTTTATGGGCATAATCACCATAATATCACAAAACAACACCTGTATAGGAGTATTAGAACTAGAATGCTTATGGGGATTGCATGCCACACATTAGACTGTTCAAAACAACCTCATTAAACGCATTATTAAGTGCATCCAACTTAGAAGAAAGTACATTAATAGAATTTACTTCATACCTTCCTCCTCGTTTGGGCTGCACACTCTACTTTCATTCCAGTTAGCAAAATTTTTGACTGCCTGCTCACTCACTTTGAATGCTTTGGTTGGCCTTAATCTCATTATGGCTCCACCGACTCCTACATCAAGGCTAGTTTTATTCTACTAAGACAATCCATTATAAAAGCTATGAAGAAGTAACCACTTTTCCAATCAATGATATGGGCATGCCTCTATCAAACCCTTGAACTGTTCTCATGCTTCAAATAGAGTTTTACCTCATTTTTCATGGAATGTTGCAATTTTAGTCCTTCTTTCAGTAGTCTTTGAAGGTGGGAAGAAATTAAGAACTAACATAGTAATTCTCTAATTAGTTCTTCCCATGTCCTTAAAGAATTTGGATCCATCTGCTCAAGCCATTCACTAGCTTTGCCCGTCAAAGAGAACTTGAATAGACTCAGTTTAATGTAATCTTGAGTCACACTATTTTCCTTGACTATATCATAGTATATTATGAACTTCTTAAGATGGGCATGAGGTGACTCATGTTTCTCTCCTCCAAAAGGATGGCTCTCCACCAAAGTGATTAGTGTTGGATTAAACTCAAAGTTGTTGGCCTCTGTAGTGGGTTGCACTATACCACTCTAGACTTGGTAAGCTCTATGAGCTCTATACTACCTTAGAGGTCTATCTATACCATCAGCCATAATGAATAAAGGATTAGAGTGAGTGGAAAAAAATCCTGGCTAGACTTTGCTTCTGTAGGAATAGAGCTAGGTGACTCTAAATTAGCTTCTTCGCCCTCTATTTAAAGTGATCTACATCCTACTCTCAACCCTCTTCTTATAGCTCTAATTATACACTCGATTTTAGGATTTAGTTCAGGTAATGGTTGTGCTCTACTGCTTTTGGTTTTACTTCTGCTTGATGGAATAAAAATCAAAGCTAAATAGAAGGTTAAAACTAACAATCATAATGAATTGAAAAAATCAATAAAATAAAAAAGAAAAATATATAAAGTAAAGTAAAGTAAAATGAAATTGACTAGTAAAAACTGCTAAAAACTCGATAATAAATGCCATTCCATGGCAATTGCACCATTTGATAGGGTAAGATATCATTCATTACGACAGCTATTATTAACAAAACCTTGACTTAACCTATTACAAATAATGGGAATGTAGGGGCGAATTCAAAAGGAAAGGATGTTAATAGTTACCGAACTCTAGCAGTTCAACTATAAGATAGCTCTAAATAAGGTAAGAAAATGGTCTAAATAAGAGTTAATGCGAGGTTCTAAAAGAATTTTTCTATAAGGGTAAAAGCGCTAGGGGTTCGGGATTCAACACCGATTCCTAACAAGAATGAGCTAAAACTAGGAATAGGACTCAAAAAGAGATAATATGAGGATCACTAACTTACTATAAACCTATGAATCGAACCTAAACATTCTCCAAGGAAGGGATTTCAACCAGGAACCAACCTTTAAGTTTTTCTTTAAGAAAGGGCATTACAATTGGGATTTCTTGCCTAATCGTATTCTAAAGCATCCAAGAACACAATAGATTCAAATCAACATTTAACAGCTTACAAGTAAATGATATTTAATAATGGGACACTACCTAAACTTGTATTTCTCAAAGTCTTCAACCTAGGAAAGCAAATAGAAGAAATCTATATGCTTAATCTAGACTCCAACCAAAACCCGACATCATATTACACATAAATCATTAAGAAACCAACTCCATACTGTAAACATCATCCATGCTCGGGATCGGGTTTTCACCCTATCCCCTAACTAATCTAACTACACATGACTAATAATAGAAAACATCAAATAATTAAAATAATAAGACGTACTAGAAAATTCATGAATAACGATGAACAAAACTATGCGAAAAACTAATAATAATCAAACATAAATTAACGAAAGCATAAAATATATTGAAACTACGAAATATAAAGCACGAGAAATTGAAAGAAATACTAATTTATTATTTGAGAACTAAAGTATAACAATAGATGATTGCAAATCCAATGAAAGTACTAAAAAGCGATGATAAATCTACTAGTTATCTAAAGTTTTGTGAAAGAAGAATAAAGAAACCCTAAGCTATTTCTCTAGGTCTAAAACTAGGCTAAAACTATGCTAATGAACCAATCTCCTTATATGTTACGCCAACTGCCTCTTGTACATCCTTGTCGAAGAGTTTGAGTGAAGCATAGAATCGCCAAAATAGAGCTGAGCAGGCGCTTAGTGTAGTGTCAAGTGAACTGATATAAGCCCAGCATTTGAATTCAAGTGAACTAAGTGGCCCCTCAATATAATCATGAGTGGCCACTTAGGCCAATAAGCACCTTCTTGGAAACCGCTCAATGTCCGCTTGAAACTCTATGCCTGTCCACTTCCAATGAACTGAGCGGTCGCTTGTGACAAAGTATGTGCCCGCTCAAGCCTTTTTTTCTTAAGAGGCCTCTTGGTTAAACTTTTGAGCGATCTTTTGGCTTCTCTTCTCGACTTTTCTACTATGCTTCTCCATTCTTCAGTTCTCATGCTCGAGCTCATTAGATACCTTCATCAAGCCACAAAAAATGCATAAAAGTAGAAAAGATAACGAGGAATCACGAAAAATAGGATAAACTGTTGAGTCCCTTGGATTTTGAGTGATGACAAACGGTTATAGGAAACAGGTTACAATAAGCACTGCGAATAGTTGGCTAGAAACCAACTGGAATTAAACACTGTTTTCATAGACAAGTTATTACTTATTCATGTTATTCATTTAACTAACTTATCTATATGTAGGAATGGTTGGATGTAAATTGATCCATGTACTGGTGGGAAACCAGTATGAACTGTTTCTTGGACTGCTATGCTAAAAAGCAGTCACATACTCTTTATTGTACATTAATCATGTTACATGTGCAGTAGTTAAGTTGATTCCAAGACTTGGAGCATGAAGGCCTTTCGAAGACATTCGAAGAAAGATACATTGCTCAAAATGGAAGTATTCAAGGAAGATTCAAGTCTTGAAGATTACATGAAGAAAAGAAGATTTGTACTTTAATGCTTAAATCATGTAATGTGCTCCGTAGTATGACTTGCATGTTTGGGTAAAATAAGTGCTTATAAATGTATCGAGTCATATTATGAATTCTGGTACAAAGCTGGAATAGAATTCATAACATACTCAATTCAGGGAACCAGGTTGAGGAACCAGCTAGGTTCACTGTACGGAATATCCGAGCTGCATGTTTTGAGAAAAATAAAAGATTTCATAAAAATACTTGAAAGAATTATTCTAAAAATATCCTAAGCAGCTGGAGATTAGATGAAAATATTATGGTTACCTAAAAACTAGGAGTATCTATCTTATTTGATTCTATCTTTATGATTAAATCATATAAGATAAATACTTTCCTAAAATCATTCTATTACTTGCTCATCATGTTTACGTGATTTAAGGAAACTAGGGTTTTTGTATCCAAGTATATAAACCCATCTAGTCTCTCATATTCTAATAAGTCTCTCTGGAATTAAAAAGGATTATATTTGAGAGCCATATACACTTAAGCACAAAAGCCTATTCATCGAGTCATATACAAGAGCACTATTAGAGCTTAAACATTTTCTCTCAATTAGCTTTTAGAAGTGAGATTAAAATAGAACATTTGATTTTGTCAAAGCCTTTAACAGAGGGGTTGAAAGGCTGGGTGAGTGTTTGTGAGTTCAAACACAAGGGACTTACTAGAGTAAGTCGAGCGCACATTGGAGTAGAGTGTGGGGTATACTGGTTCCCGGAGTAGGGAAATAGTAGAGCGTCTGTGTTCTTTATTTTTCTGAGTAGATTAATAAAAGAGCATAGGGTAGGAGGACGTAGGCCATAGTTGGCTGAACCTCGTTAAATCTTGTGTTTTCGTTATTGCCTTTCGTACATTTCGCTGCTTACAAGAACCAGCCCAACTGGTTCCTCTCATAGATCGAAAAAAAAGAAAAATAGGTCAAGGCTACTTAACACTTAATTCACCCCCCCTCTTGAGTGATCTAAAACCTTCAATTGGTATCAGAGCCTAGGCTTCTCACAAGAGTAACATGTAGAGGAGTCAAGCATGAGTACTCAAGATCTAAATGCTATGGGCTATGACAACAAGACACCAAAGTTCAACGAAAATAACTATGCTTGGTGGAAGAATAGGATCAAGAATGTAATCATGGGAATTGATTATGAATGTTGGCTAGTTATCAAGAATGGTCCCAACATCATCCTCAAGACAGATGCTAAGGGAAACCTAGTTCCCAAGAAAGACAGTGAATTAGTATCTGCTGATTACAAACTGTTGGAGAAGAATGCCAAAGCAATGTTAATTCTACAACAAGCTATAGGTGAGAATGAAATAAACTGGATCTTAGGTTGCAGTAATGCAAAAGAGATTTGGGATACCCTCGAACTTGCTTTTGAGGGAACGAGCGAGGTAAAAAGGTCTAAAATTGATTTACTTATGTCTAAGTATGAGTTGTTTGCTATGAATAAAAATGAAAATATTAATGATTGTTTTCGTAGATTTATGACAATTATCAATGATCTTAGATCTCTTGGTAAGAAATTTTCTAATGAGGATCTTGTGAGAAAAGTTTTGCGCAGCTTGACAAATGCATGGATAGCCAAAGTAACAGCAGTCTATGAAGCAAAAGATCTATCTACCTTGTCTCTAGAACAGCTGATTGGTTCCCTCATGACTCATGAGATGTTGATTGATTCTAAGTCTGAGAAAGAACCAGCCAGAGGCATGGCTCTTAAGGGAATAGTAGAAGAAGAAGAAGATGAGATTAGCATGATTGCTAAAAGATTTGAGAGATCACTTCGAGACCAGAGGAAGAACTTCAAAGGTAAGAATTTTAAGAAGTCTAACTTCTCTTCTGCAGGTTGCTTCAAGTGTGGTGATAAGGGACATCTTATTTGAGATTGTCCTAGGTGGAAGGACAAACAGTCCCAATCTGGAGATAAACGAGCCTTCAAGAATGCTATGATAGCATCCATGTGGGGTGATTCTGATTCAGGGTCTGATGAGGATGAAGAATCACCTAACTCTGATATTTGCTTGACCGCCTTTGCAAACACTAAGGGAAACAACACTAATCTAGGAACCAAAGGGGGAACCAGTACATTCAAAGAATGCTTGATGGCAAAGAAGGATGTACTACATGAACACAAGGTAAACTTAGAACAAGTTAGAGAAGATATGCATGAATATGATAGAGATAATATGATTGCTTGTATTGACTCTTTATTAGATGAATGCTATAAATTGGGTGAAACTTACATCACTGGCAAAAGAGAGCTTAAAGAAAAACATGTTGAATGTGAAATTGCTATTGCTAGTTGTGACTACCTAGAAGAAGTTTGCCATGATCTGAAAAATCAAGTGGAAGAGCTAGAAGTTGAATTGGACAAGTGTAAAGTGGAACTGGAAAGGGCAAGATCCTCTTAACCTAACTATCCTAGTGATGGTGAAGAAGATCTGACCTCCTGATTCCCTAGAGACTTATCAACCACTAGTGAATCTCTTGATTTTTCAGCAGCTAGGGGTAAAGCAAATTCCTATAGTAGAACTTCTTTGTTGAAAGCCTTTGAGATATTGGCTCGCAATTTAGAAGATTCTCGCAAGGAAATTACTTCACTTAAAGCTGCTCAGTTCACTGTCTCCCCTTCAGGTACCATCGTACAAATTAGTGATGTGATAGATAAATATGAAAATACTATTTGTGAATTGCATGCTGATATCTATCAATTGAAAAAGGGCAAGCAGCCAGTAGTTATTGACATGACTATTGATTCTATGGTTTCAAAGCTTAATTTACAACTTGAAACCTTAAAAAGTAATTTTGATTTTCTAAAAGAAAAAAATGAGTTGTTGACTAAGACTCTTGAAACCAGAGAAAAGGAACTTCATGATAGTCATAGACATGTTGAAAAATTATTGACTGCATAGGAAACTTTGAGTTTTTTAACCTCATCGAAAGGTAACAAGGGGAAGGTTGGTCTTGGATATACCAAACAGAGAACCAGGACTAACTGGTCCCCTAGAGAAACCACATGGATTAAAGAATTCAAAAGAGGTAAGTATTTTATGACTAAAGAGATGTTTGTCTACTATCATTGTGGTATGAATGGACATAAGATTCATAAATGTTCAGCTAGGAAGAATAGTGTGAATAAGAACAATAAACATATGGAATTAGTCTGGAGAAAGAAAGATCAACAAGAGCTTATTGTTGTTGAAAAGGAACCCAAGAATGTTTGGGTTCCTAAATCTAATGTTTAATTTGTTCTTGCAAGCTAAAGTGAAGGGAAGTACATATTGGTATTTGGACAGTGGGTGCTCAAGACACATGTCCGGGGATAAGAAGCAATTCCTTTCACTAGTAGCCTTTGATGGTGGAAGTGTCACCTTTGGAGATAACAACAAGGGAACCATCACTAGTTTTGGTAAAGTAGGTAAGACACTTTCAAACACAATTGATGATGTGTATTATGTTGAAGGCTTACAACATAATCTTTTGAGTATTTCTCAATTATGTGACAAAGGTAATAAAGTTGAGTTCCAAGCTAATTTTTGTCACATAATTAACTCTCTAACAGGCGAGCTTGTGTGTGAGGGAATCAGGAAACATGATGTTTACATTACCTTTTTGGATTAAATTTCTCAAGATAAGTCTATCTATTTGAGAGCTGTGTCTAACAATAATCAATGGATTTGGCATAAGAGATTTGGACATGCTAGCTTGACACTCTTGAAGAAACTAAAATCTTGTGACTTGGTGGTAGGACTCCCTAACATCACGTACGAGGCAGATAAAGTGTGTTTAGAATGTGTCAAAGGGAAACAGGTCAAGATCTCTTTTAAGCCTAAAACAGTTTTGAGTACCAGCAGACCTTTCGAACTTGTACACATTGATTTATGTGGTCCCATGAGAGTACAAAGTCGAAGAGGTCATAGGTATGTTTGTGTTATGGTTGATGATTATTCCAGGTACACTTGGGTGACAATGCTACATTCAAAAGATGAAACATTTAACGAGTGGGTAGCATTGGTGAAGCAGGTTGAGAACCAGCTTTCTCACAAGCTGGTCTCGGTAAGATCAGACCATGGTACTGAATTTGATAATGCTAACTTTGTTGATTATTGTAGGGAACAAGGAGTTAGTCACAACTTCTCAGCCCCCAGACACCACAACAAAATGGTGTTGTTGAAAGAAAGAATAGAACTCTTAAGGAAATGGCGAGGACGATGCTCGTTAAGAGTGGTCTCCCCAAGAGTTACTGGGGTGAAGCTGTTGACACTGCTTGCTACATACTAAATAGAGGTCTCATTAGACCAAAGTTAAATAAGACTCCCTATGAACTCCTTAAAGGTCAAAAGCCTAATATTGCATACTTTCATGTCTTTGGATGCAAATGCTATGTACATAACAATGGGAAGAACCAGCTAGATAAATTTGATCCTAGGAGTGATGAAGGAATCTTTCTTGGATATTCTTCTCAAAGCAAAGCATATAGAGTCTTTAATAAGAGGACTTTGTGTATTGAGGAGAGTGTCTATGTCATTTTTGATGAATTTAACATGTCTTCTGAGATTGTGCAGGTACAACCTGATGAAATGATTGGACTGATGGAGTTTACGGGGAACCATGACACTGGTTCTCTAAGTGAAGCACAAGCAGTTCTAGGCTCTCCTAATGCTTCACCAGATGATGATGGTGAAAATCCTAAAGAAGAAAATGAGAACAACGAGAATTCAAAAGGAGAACCAAGACATAATGACTTCCCAAGTGACAGACAGGTAAGTAGTTTAGGGGGAATGGATGAAGAGGCCTCCCCTGAACCTGAGGTAAGTGATGTTAATGGAAACAGCGTGAACATGAGCTCTTCTGGTTCAATATCATGCTGGTTCCCAACCTAATGAAGAAGTACAAAATGATTTCACTTTCAAAAGTTATAAATACCTACCCTCTCATCCCCCAGATCAGATCATTAGTAACATTAACAGGGGAATTCAAACGAGAAGAAATGTTTTTCAAAACTTTTATGCTTTTCATTCTTTCCTGTCTAGTGTAGAGCCAACTGACTACAAAATGGCTTTGACCGATCCTGATTTGGTTCTAGCAATGCAAGATGAATTAAATCAGTTTCATAGGAACCAGGTTTGGCATCTTGTACCTAGACCAAAGGACAGGTCAGTTATTGGTACAAAATGGGTCTTCAGAAACAAATTGGATGACCTAGGTACAATAGTCAGAAATAAAGCAAGGCTAGTGGTGAAAGGTTACAATCAACAAGAAGGAATTGACTATGATGAGACTTTTGCACCTGTAGCTAGACTAGAGGCCATTAGAATTTTGATTGCTTATCTTGCTCACATGAATATGAAATTGTTTCAGATGGATGTAAAGACTACCTTCCTAAATGGCTACTTAAAGGAAAAGGTATATGTAGAGCAGCACCTGGTTTTGATGACAAGCTGTTCCCCCATCATGTATACAAGCTGGACAAAGCGTTATACGGATTGAAATAAGCTCCAAGAGCTTGGTATGAAAGGCTGTCTACATTTTTGATGGAGAATGAATATAAGAGGGGAACAGTGGATAAAACTTTGTTCATCAAAACCAGAGAGAACCACTTGATTATAGTACAAATTTATGTTGATGATATTTTATTTGGTGCTACTAATCAGGTACTATGTGATGAGTTTGCTAATCTTATGCAGAGTGAGTTCGAGATGAGCATGATGGGAGAATTAGGATTCTTCCTAGGATTGCAGATTAAGCAAATGGAAAATGGAATTCATCAGCAAAAGTACTTAAAAGAGTTGCTGAAGAAATTTGGCATGAAGAACAGC
The DNA here is from genome assembly GCA_026401315.1 of Dysphania ambrosioides. Classification (NCBI taxonomy): domain Eukaryota; kingdom Viridiplantae; phylum Streptophyta; class Magnoliopsida; order Caryophyllales; family Amaranthaceae; genus Dysphania; species Dysphania ambrosioides. The sequence continues at coordinate 18,475,515 of CM048666.1, forward strand.
AAGGCTTATGATACACCTATTCCCACATCCACTAAATTAGATTCTGATCTAAAGGGAAAAGATGTCAAAGGCTCACTATATACAGGGATGATTGGCTCCCTCCTTTATCTAAAAGCAAGTAGGCCTGGCATTGTGTTCTCTGTTGGATTATGTGCCAGGTTTCAAAGCAATCCAAAAGAGTCTCATTTGAAGGCTATTAAAAGGATACTTGGATATCTTGTGGGAACAACAGATCTGTGCTTGTGGTACCCCAAAGGTAGTACAATTGATCTTATTGGGTACATAGATGCAGATTATGCTGGCTTTCTTATTGATAGGAAGAGCACTTTAGGTATGGCACACTTTCTTGGATCTTGCCTAATTTCTTGGGGTTCTAAAAAGCAAAATTCAGTGGCTTTATCCACAATAGAGTCAGAGTATATTGCTATATCTTCATGTTGTTCCCAGCTACTGTGGATAAGGAACCAGCTGAAGGATTTTGGTGTGGTTTATGATAGTGTTCCTATCTATTGTGACAACACTAGTGCTATTGATATTTCAAAGAATCCTGTCCAACATTCCAAAACCAAACACATTGAGATAAGACATCACTTCTTAAGAGAAAATGTGGAGAAAGGTTTGGTGGAATTGTTGTTTTGTAAAAGTGAAGATCAGATCGCTGATATCTTCACAAAACCTTTGTGTCGAGAGTCTTTTTATAAGTTAAGAGTCTTATTAGGTCTAGTTAGATTTTAGGTCTTTGGCTTCAATTACTTCCCTCAATGATTGGCTAGAATGGTATTCTTTTATATAGTATGTGTATATACCTATGTCAAAATCCTTCAAGTTTTGTGTAAATGGTTCAAGATCCCAAAAGGGTTGAGAATTATTGGTGCAAGAAACAGGTAAAATCAGGCTAAGTTACCAAAAACAGGGTGACGTGGTTTGTATAGGTACCAGCAAAAGGAAACAACAGATCAGCTCAGATATGTCATCCGATTAATATTTTTATATTTTTTTGGAAGATTACTATAAGATCTTTTTCTTTTGGAAGGAAATAATCTTATTTCAGTTATTTGACCTATTGATCAAGGCAATATATCACATGCCTAAATTTTAGGTCGGTTGAGATATTCAAGGCAAAGAATCATTGCCAAAATTGATTTCAATTTTTAAATTTTGTGTCGTTGCTCTTCTTGGCTTAACCGACTTATTTCTTTTCCTCTCTTCTCTCCTCTTTCTGTGCTATAAATATATGATCTCTAACCCCTTGTGCAGCTCACTACTCTCATCATCATTCGAAATTCTCTCTCTTTCTTGTGCTCTATTCAAAATTCTCTATTCACAACGGTTACTGTTCATCAGCATCGTCTTCAATCCTTGATCTTCAACTGCATAATCTTCAACGGCATCCAAAAGAGGCAAGGAAAGGGGACATGCAAGTGATTCCTCACAATCTCAGGGAAACACTGATGTGACTCCTCACTCTCCTCACCTCGATCAAAATTACCAACCACCATCCTCGATCCACCACAAGAATCTACCTCACCAGCAAAATCAACCCAACCAAAATCACACCAAACCGTGCTTGGTACCGATCCTTCAGAAGCTGATGGTTCCATCATCAAGGAACCAGCTCAGTCTCAGGAGGAACATCAACATGAAGCATGAAGAACCCTAAGCCAGGAGTTGGAAGATATAAGTCAGAGTGTAGGAGATGATGAAGTAGAGATCACTGGTCACAAGGAGGGCACATTCACTAAAGAAGTCCTGGTACGTGGTAGAGTAACTCGGTCTTCAGTGAAGAAGATTATTGAGGAAGTTCTGGAGGATCAATCCACTGGTTCTGTTCAGGGAACCAAGAGGAAATGGGTACCAGCAAGAACCCCTCGCACTACAAAAGGTACATCTGTAGAATCGTTAACTACTGGTTCTACTGATTTAAATGCTCGATTGGTTCATCCTGGTTGTCGGGTTGAGAAGGGATATTTTGATGTGCCTGCTCTATCTGAGTTTAAAAGTTTGATTGAGTATTAAGGATAGATGCCATTGTTTGATTGTAGTGCTGCTAATGTGTCTGGAGTTAGAAACTTTTATGTGAATTTGAAACAGTTGCCTGATATGTCTGTTGGTTCTCGCGTGAATGATGTGGATATGAGCTTGTCTGTTGCCACTTTGTCTAGCATGTTAAGGGTGCCCAGGGATGGATTTGACAAGTATTCTAGTGATTGGTGGCCCGTGTTGGTAGGGGTCACTCCTGATGAGATCTATGAGCATTTGTTTGGAGGAAAGATGTCCAAGAAACCGGGTATCTTTAAATCTGCTAATTTGAAGGAACTAGTAATGCTGGTTCTGCATTCGTTGTGCAACAAGGTCTTGATCCCACGGGCTCAAGGAAGGGGAACAGTACGCATCATGGAGATGGTTCTGATGTATCTCATGATGAAAAGAATTAAGATTAATCTCCCCTCTTTGATGCTGGATCACATTATGAATTGTTATGGCTCATCTCACCATTCTCTGCCTTATGGTTATGTCATTACTCAACTACTTATGAATAACAATGTTACTATGTGTGGGTCCACCGTGCCTATCACGGTGTTCACAAAAGCAATCCTGAAGCTAAAGGGTCTTGACATAAGTGGTGATATGCTAAATTTTAAGCTTGAGGAACCAACAGAGGAGATGAGGCCCCCATCAAAGAAGAAGAAGAAGGTAGAGGAACCAGCAGGTCAGGAAATGATTCTGAAACAGTTGGAGAATCAAGAGGATATGCTGAGAAAGATAATCAGTTTGGTTTAAAGCTTGTCCTCTTCTTTCAGTACCAGGATGGAGCAGATGGAGAAAACGCTAGCTGACACTCAACCTAAAATGGCTCTAGGTATAGATTCTGGTACTCTACAGACTCAGCCCGAGGAAGAAGAGCCTGGTGAAGAAGATAAGGAGGATGAAGAGGAACTAGTTGCTGATGCAGATGATGATGCTAAGTCCAAGGAGGAGAAAGAGGAAGAGAATGATGATGAGGAGTGATGCTGGTTCCCGCTCTTGTTTCCCCTCCCCATTATTTCTATTCTAAAATAACTTATTATGTTGGTCTGTATATTTCTCACCCAATCCATGAACTTTCCTTTTGATATGGATTTGGGTTCCTTTTGTTGAACTTTGTTGGCTTATATGGACCATTAATTCTACTATGGTATGAACGGTTTGACTAATCTCTTCTTGCAGCATACTACTTGAATGGTGGTTGATGCCACTGTATGGATGAGCATATTTAACACTTTGTGCACATTACTTCTACTTAAGAGTACTTTTTAATGATGCCAAAAGGGGGAATTAGTGTATCAAAGCCTAAGATAGTTTAGATTATGTCAAGTAGCTTAGTTTGATAGTTTAGGGGAGTCAGTTTGATAGTTAGTCTTTGGAACTAGTTAGCTTCACTAACTTGTTCATTTGAGTCTTGAGTATGTTGGTTGTACTCAAATCTATTTGAGTATTTAATTGGAGTTTTTCTATGTTTTTAACTTGTTTGGTTGCAGGAACTTCAATTAGTTTGTCATCATCAAAAAGGGGGAATGTGTTGAGTCCCTTAGGTATTGAGTGATGACAAACGGTTATAGGAAACAGGTTACAATAAGTACTGCGAATAGTTGGCTAGAAACCAGCTGGAATTGAACACTGTTTTCCTAGACAAGTTATTACTTATTCATGTTATTCATTTAACTAACTTGTCTATATGTAGGGAATGGTTGGATGTAAATTGATCCATGTACTGGTGGGAAACCAGTGGAAACTGCTTCCTGGACTACTATGCTAAAAAGCACTCACATACTCTTTATTGTACATTAACCATGTTACATGTGCAGTAGTTAAGTTGATTCCAAGACTTGGAGCATGAAGGCCTTTCGAAGACATTCGAAGAAAGATACATTGCTCAAAATGGAAGTATTCAAGGAAGATTCAAGTCTTGAAGATTACATTAAGAAAAGAAGATTTGTACTTTAATGCTTAAATCATGTAATGTGCTCCGTAGTATGACTTGCATGTTTGGGTAAAATAAGTGCTTATAAATGTATCGAGTCATATTATGAATTCTGGTACAAAGCTGGAACAAAATTCATAACATACTCAATTCAGGGAACCAGATTGAGGAACCAGGTTCACTGTACGGAATATCCGAGCTGCATGTTTTGAGAAAAATAAAAGATTTCGTAAAAATACTTTTTTAAAGAATTATTCTAAAAATATTCTAAGCAGCTGAAGATTAGATGATAATATTATGGTTACCTAAAAACTAGGAGTATCTATCTTATTTGATTCTATCTTTATGATTAAACCATATAAGATAAATGCTTTCCTAAAATCATGCTATTACTTGCTCATCAAGTTTACGTGATTTAAGGAAACTAAGGTTTTTGTATCCAAGTATATAAACCCATCTAGTCTCTCCTATTCTGATAAGTCTCTCTGGAATTAAAAAGAAGTATATTTGAGAGCCATATACACTTAAGCACAAAAGCCTATTCATCGAGTCATATACAAGAGCACTATTAGAGCTTAAACATTTTCTCTTAATTAGCTTTTAGAAGTGAGATTAAAAGAGAACATTTGATTTTGTCAAAGCCTTCAACAAAGGGGTTGAAAGGCTGGGTGAGTGTTTATGAGTTCAAACACAAGGGACTTACTAGAGTAAGTCGAGCGCACATTCGGAGTAGAGTGTGGGGTATACTGGTTCCCAGAGTAGGGAAACAGTAGAGCATCTGTGTTCTTTATTTTTCGGAGTAGATTAATAAAAGAGCATAGGGTAGGAGGACGTAGGCCATAGTTGGATGAACCTTGTTAAATCTTGTGTTTTTGTTATTGCCCTTTGTACATTCCACTGCTTACAGGAACCAGTCCAACTGGTTCCTCTCATAGATCGAAAAGAAAGAAAAATAGGCCAAGGCTACTTAACACTCAGTTCATCACCCCCCCCCCCCCCTCTTGAGTGCTCTAAAACCTTCACAAACATAAGAGAAATGATCCTAAGCCTAGAGTATGCAAAAAATGATGAAAAATAGAATAAAATAGGACAAACTTAGGCCAAAATAAGTAAGAAACTTTGCTAGAAAGAAAAAATCAGTGACATAAATGTCACTCATCACCCAGCAAGAATAAATTTCTAGTGAGCAAAACTCCTTAAGGGGTAAAAAAAGTGAAATACCCTCAGAAATCATTTAAGGCCCTCAATCTCCCCAGCAGAAGCACAAAAAAAAAATTCCCCAATGGAGTTCTTCTATCTATAATAAGGCAGAGGTAGTAAACCCTTCAAAAATTAACGATTTACTAAGCCAAATCAACCAGAAAGAAATCGAGCCAGATTGTTAGAAGCTATGAAATTAGCCCAAATTTAGGGACTAAGACGAAAAAAACTCCCTAGTGGAGTAGGGTAGCACCCTCTTAAAGTGCTAAAGCTTCCTTAGTAAATTGCATTGGCGTAAGAAAATAGTCTCAGTCCCTCCTCATATTTATGTCATGACAGCGGCTCCCATCTCACACAATAGGATATGTCTCTAGTACACCAGGCCATGTTTCTCGCACAATAGGCCATGTGTCTGTAGCATAATAGGCCATGTCACTAGTATAACAAGCCATGTCTCTAAGTCACAAAACCCTAACAATGGTTCCCGCGTTAGCACATCAGGCCAACTTATAAGTTGAGTCACTCCGATAGCAACTCCCCATTGGCACATTAGGCCAATCTATAAGTCGCTCCATCTTGATAGTGAATCTTCATTAGCATTAGTCTCCCCCAGTGGAGTATCTCAAGGAATGAACCTTAGATATTCAGGCCAATTGACGCAAGTTCCATTCCCTAGCAAAATTGGCACAACGACAACCGATGGACATGTTATTTGCGGACTAACCCTAATTTTTTTTGTAGGTACCTAAATTCTAAGAAGGATTTAAAATTATAGAGCATCTCTAGTCTTCCTCCATCTCGAGTAGTATTTTGACCTTTTCTTATCCAAGACTCAGTCAAAGTGGGGGCTTCTATAGACACAAAGTTGTGTCTCCCTACGTAGCGGTCCGATGGCGAACCAACCCTTACAAGTGGACTTAGATTGGGTTGAGTTTGAATGTATATAAGACTAAAATCACCTCAAAGTTGAACCCTGAAAAGGACTAAACACAAAACCCATCCAAAAACATTGACCCAAAAACACCTAAAACACCAACCAAAAATCAACCCCCAAAATCGTTCAAAAGCAGGTTGCTTAATGCCCAAATGCTTAGCGATTGAAGCTATCATTGAGCGCTAAAACCGAATATCAAATGCTGACATTAGGCATTGAGCACCCTTCCAGTGTCTAACGTACAGCCAGGCGTCAAATGCCCTACTTGCTTCCCACGCATGAATTGAGTTAGGATCTCTTTAGTTATCACTTCTAGCGTTAGACGCCCAACCTTGTGCGCCACCCCAAAAGCGCTTCTGTGTCCTTTCAAGCCTCTTTTCATTTGAGTAAAAATTCATTTCCTAAGTGTCTAACGCCTAAGACTAACATTTGATGCCAAAACATGGCGTCCATTGCACTAAGTTAGCATCTAACATTCAAGAAAATGACTCTTATGCCTATATATACCCCCTTATTTATTGAGCAAAGGTTCGACATTTTGAGGATTTTAGAGCACCATTACTCTGCAAAAATACACTCTCAAACACCCCTAAACACATCAACTACAAATATAAGAATTTAAGGCATACCTTTTGCCTTATAACATCAAGTAACCATTACTCCATCAACATACACTCAAGTAAGACTCAAAAAAGGGAATAATCCTCAACGATAAACACCAAGGACCCTTCTCTAATTTAATTTTCTGTATTACTTTGTATACTTCTACTCTCTTCACTTCCTAGTCCATGATATTATGGGTTCTACACCCATTTAAGATCTTAGATTGGCTTATTTTTGTGATGATTGTGGGAGGTGAAAATCCCTTTCCACATGAACATCTATTTTAATTTTTTATGCAACTTTTGTTGAGCTTTGATCAACCAAAGAGTCATTACTCTTCATGATATCTTATAATTAACTCCAACAACTTATTTTCAATATCTCTCTTGCCTATGATGTGAAGAGGTAAGAGAAATGATAGGGTCCGGGATTGGTCATTATGACACCTATTATCAAAGAACCTCGACTTTACCTATTATAAGTAACGGGTAAGTAAGGGTCGAATCCACAGGGAATGACTCTTAATAGCTACCGAATTCTAGCAATTTGACTACAAGCTAGTTCTAACTAAGGAAAGAAAAGAGATTAAACTAATTAAGAATACAAATTATGAGATTCTAAAGATTTGATCTATAAGGTAAAAATGCTAGGGGTTCGAGACCGATTTCTAACACGAATGAGTTAAAACTAGAGATTAGACTCAAAATGAGATAACATGAGTCTCAAAAACTCACTACCAACCTATGCATTAAAACTAAAACATGTATTAGGGAAGGTTTTTCATCCAAGAACCAACCTCTCATTCATCTTCAAGGAAGCAAGCATTACAACTAGGATTTCTCACCTAATCTTATTATAAAGAATCCCTAGAAACATAATAAGATTAACACAACAACAAATATCTTAAAAGTAAACAATATTAAAATTGGGTCACTACCCAAATCAACATTTGTCAATGTCTTTGACCTAGGAACACAAATGGAAGAAACCTATATGACCAATCTAGGTTCCAACCAATACCCTACACCAAATCACATATTATTCATCATGAAACCAACTCCAAGATTTAAGAATCATCCATGCTTGGGATTAGGTTTTCACCCTATCTCCTTACTAATCTAACTACTCATAATTAAAATTAACAAACATTGCAAAATTAAATAAGCAAGGCATACTACCAAATCACTAACAAAGATTAACTACTATGAAAAAACCCTAGAACTAATAAGCATATATAAATCAAAAGCATAAACAATAGAAAATACGAATTATAAAGCAAGATAAGGGAAACAAAATACTAAATTTTATAGATTGAATTGATGTCTAACAAGCCTTGATTGCAATCTTGTTGAATACATCAAAAACCGATAACTAATCTCCAAATAATCATAGGAAAACTATGAATGAAAAGAAAAACCGTAGAACTATCTTCTTTACTCTAAAACTAGGATAAAATTATAAACTAATAATGAATTTTGAATAATGATGCGTCACCCCTAACTACCCTTGCATATCCCCCTTAGAATAGTTTGAGTTTTTCATGAAATCACCTAGCATGGTCTTAAGCGGGAGCTTAAGTCAAGTGATAAGCGCCCGTTCATAAGAGGAAATCCAGGTTTTTAGTGAACTGAGCGGCTACTCAGTTTAGCCTTGAGCGCCCGGTTAGCCTCTTAAGTGTCCGCTTACCAACCGCTTACTGCCCTCGTTAAGTTTTGCCTATCTATTCCCATTGAATAAGCAGTCGTTTGGGATTCTTTTGAGCGAATGCTCACGTCTTTTTCTCTTGAGAGGTCTCTTGGTTCAATTCTGAAGAGATATCTTGGCTACTCTTCTTAGCTTTTCTACTATGCATCTTTATTTCTTGGTTCTCATGCTCATGCTAACTAGATACATGTATTAAGCCACAAAAACATGCATATAAGTATAAAAGATACGAGAAATCAAGGTACAACAAGGACCCTTTTATATTCACTTTATTTTTCTTTCATTTTAGTCTACTTCTAGTCCTTTCACCATCCATCCTAAGTTCTAGGGGTGTTCATCCACTCAAGAGCTTAAGTTGGATTTTTTTATGAAACTATTGTAGAGGATGGAAACCTCCATCTACGTAAATACCCTATTTCAATATATGTAATTTTTGTGAGCCTTTATCAACCAAAGAGACATCACCATTAATATTATCTTATAATTAATTCTAACATCCTTTGTTTTATGTCTCATACACCAATGATATGATGGACAAGGAGCTATTCCTTCCTTTACTAGGTTAAGCCTCAAACTCCTTACTTTGAGCACTATATCCAAGGAATCATCCTTATGGATTGATTTCTTCTTAATCTTTCAAGTCATCCCCTCCCCTTGCATTTTTATTCCTTGTAGTGCATCTATAATATACAAACTTCTTATTTCTTTTCTTTATTTGATCTATGGTGAAGAGATATGGAAATCTCCATTGTTTTTAGACCCATGCAAATCTTGACTCTTATAATGAACAAAATCTCTATTGAGCATCATGCTTAAATGTTCATTTAAATATTTCCCTAATGCTTTTATTTTTTCATCATGAAGCATATTTTAATGTTTGCTTTATCTTTTAGTTAATGATGTTCTAGAGACTAAACCATACAATTTCTTTAAAAACTAGTCTCTTAGTTAAAGTATATAATGGAGAATATGTCTCTTTAGGCTCAATTATTCATTTGATGAGTAAAACTTCAACCCATTTGCATTCATAATCTATACTTTTCATAATTAAATATTGCTCTTTACTGCTTTATTTAAATTCTTTCACTTTCAATTTTTCATCATTATTACATGGTTCTTATTGTGTTGTAATTGTGTGACCTCATTTATCTTTTTGCACTAACTCATGACTAATTAAAGTGTTATAACGCCTAATAAGATAAATTGGACAAACGACCATAGGGACCCTTAATCTTGTGGACTTGAACAAAGTGATCACCTAAAACAAGATTTATATGCATAATTCTTAACTTGCTAAACCTACTATATAGAGTGTACTTTAACTTGTCTTTACATGATTGTCTTACACTAGTGGAAAAAAGCTTATATGCTCTAGTTTTTTTAGGGCTTTATGCTACGGTTTTGACCCAAAGTAGATAACCGAAGCATATTCAAAATGATTTTATGCTCCGTTTTGAACCGGAGCAAAAAATACACTTTATGCTCTGGTCCACTGAAAATCGGAGCATAAAACACCCATTATATGCTCCGGTTTTCAGTGGACCAGAGCATAATATATATATATATATATATATATATATATATATATATATATATATATATATATATATATATATATATATATATATATATATATATATTTTAAATGCTGATATTGTTATTGGAAATATTATTCAATGCAAGTATTAGAACAATGCAGCCTCCATAATATTAGAACAATGCAAATATTATTCAACTATAAATAATATACAAAAAATTTTACAATAACGTATATATGACAAATATAAATAGGGATCGTATAAAAAAATCTATCTACTAAATACAGTTATTGGCAAGGAATCGTACAAACTTGTCTCTTATTTTTTTGATTTCGTCAATGGTGAAAACTTCATCTCTTGATCTGTCGAAAACCTAAATGTAGCCACCATATAATAACACAATATTTGATTACCAATCTCTATTAATTGTTCAATTCTTAGCATGAAGGATAAAAACAAAAGCAACTCAGTTCTTAGCAACTCATTAATATTTCCTCGAAGTGAAATTTATACGGTTTAAAGCATAAAAATGAATATTTCTTCAAAGTTACGACATGAACAAAATTTAATTAATTATAAAAGTTTTCGAAAAAAATTCAGCAGGGTTTCCCTTGTAAAATGAACATTTTCCCAATTTTTAATCCAAAAAACTTGTGATACACAATTCCACAATTCAACAATCCAACACACAACAACAATAAAATTCCACACCACATTAATCTTTCGATTGATGTCGGCCATATAATCCCATCCCCCATGGTCATAAACATCTACTTTACTTCATATGACGACTTGCTTACTACATATATATAAATAAAGGAATTAGATATACATTTTCTACATTATCGACTCCCATGGTAGAAGTGACTAAATCATACATGAATCTCATCACATAATAGCCACAATCCACCTCATTTTGTTGTTGTGCGCATTAAGTGGAAATGAAATGAATATTCATGTCAAAATCAAAGTGATTCAAAGGTTAGGATGCCACAAAACATTTAAATTTCAAAAACATATACCTTCACTGATTTCCATTTAGGAAATGTAGCTCTTGAATGTAATCCTAAACTTCCACGTAATTTCTTCATTGCACTACACTCGACAAGAAAAATATAGGTCATATCAATGTGATATTAAAGTTAATAATCAAACTAAAACACACTAGGTCAACTTAAAGATACCTAATCAACAAGGATTTGATAAGTAAATATCGAGGTGGTTGTAGACACACAGAATCGAATTGATATATTGTGTGAGTCAAAGGACATATGACTAGGAGCAACCAATGTTTACTACAAACACGAATTTGAATTCAATAAAGAGAAACATGATAACTTAGATAATGATATCAAAAGGCATATATAGCATGTTGGGACTAAAACATACTCTTCAATATACAGAGCCAAAATAAATTTATCCCCATCGTTGTTTGATTTTATCAAACTTTGTTCTATGTATTCCTTCACCTCGGGTTGGCTTGTCATGCATTGTGTGTCACAAATCTGTTGTGGACATAACCACCTAACTTTCAATTCAGACTCGCATTCACTCAAATCCTCGTGGAGTGCACTAAACTTATAACAAATAAGATATGTTAGACTTGTACATAACCACCCAACTATGAAGTGCACAAAATGACAAAATATAGTGGTGTAAGTATATTTCACCTCATGAAGACTTGTATTATGGATACATTTAACATTTCTCCTGATAGAAATTCACGAACATCCACTCCGTATACCCATGTTATTGTGTCCTCCATGTAGTGGAACTGTTCTTTTGCCAAATCAACTTGAATTGGCTTGTCATCAAGAATATTGCTAACACATGTATGCAACCATAAACAATCCTTTCTTAGAGTTTTAAGCACTTAAATACTCACAAGTGGATCTCCCTTTGTTTTTGGAAGTGGAGTTGACCCTTTTGATGATACCACTCTCTTGTTCTTACTTTTTTCCTCCGCTTCCTTCTCTTTTACTTGCGACCCCTCTTTATTTGCCTCATCTTTTTTATGATACCACTCTCACACGGCCTTCACATCCTTTGTCTTACTAGGAATGTTCATGAGCGTCTCGAGTATTACATTGCATACATTTTTCTCTATGTGCATAACGTCGAGGAAATATCTAACCTATAGATCTCTCTAATATGGAAGCTTCCAAAAGATTGACTCTTTCTTCCATAGCCCTTCACCCCCTTGTCCTGGTTTACCAAAAACCGTTTCAACCCCCTTAACCTGTTCGTAAACCTCATACCCAATTAATTGTCGACAAGCTATACGCTCTTCAACCTCTCCATCGAATGCCTTCTTTTTCTTATGATAAGGGTGATCACATGGGAGAAACTTCTGATAGGGCATGAAGACATGTTTGCACTTAGGAATCCATGTAGCTTTCATGTCATTGATACAAATTTGGCATGATTTCTTCCCTTTATTCTTATACTCGGTTAAGTTACCATATGCCGAGAAGTCATTGATGGTGCATAAAAGCATTGCACACAATGTAAACATTTCATTAGCATGTGCAATATACACAGAAACCCCTTTATCCTACATCTTTCTCAAATCCTTAATGAGGGGTACAAGATATACATCAATATCATTTCCAGGTTGTTTAGGACCATAGATTAGAAGCGAAAGCATAATGTACTTACGTTTCATGCACAACCAAGGAGGCAAATTATAGATAACTAAGAGTACCGGCCATATACTGTGTTGAGAACTAAGAGTCCCGAATGGGTTCATTCCATCGGTACACAATCCGAGCCTCAAATAACGATCTTCATCCCCAAATATCTTATGCAACCTATTAATAGTCTTCCACTTGGGAGAATCAGCTGGATGTGTGAGAAGACAACCTTTCTTCACCCTATCTGCATGCCACCTTAAATTTGTAGCATCTTTCTTTAGAGAAAATAAGCGCTTGAATCTTGGAATTATTGGAAGATACCATAACACCTTAAATGGGAGACCTTTAGCACCACGAGCCCCTTTACGCTTGTAACATGACAACCCATAACGCGGACACTCTTCTAAGTTCTCATGTTCCTTCCAATACAATACACAATCATTCGGACAAGCATGTATCTTTTGGTACTCTAAGACGAAAGGGCACATGAGCTTTTTGGCATAATATATAGATTTTGGAAGTTCATTTCCATCAGGAAACATCTCACCTAACACTTCTAATAAACTTGTGAAACTAGTATCCCTCCAGTTGAACTTTGACTTAACATTGAAAAGTGTCAACACAACTGTCAATTTAGTGAATTTTGTACATCCAGGGTAGAGAGACTTTTCAAAGGCCTCTTTCAACAAGTCAAAAACACGAGGACGTTTTCCTAACTCATCCTGAACCCCTTCCACCATCTCATCAACACAATTTATGTCCTTATTTACATCATCCTCGTCATTCTCATCATTATTCTCCACCACATGAGCAACATCTTCTTCTTCATGGACATTCTGTTGAACAATGTTTCCTTCGTAAACTCCCTCCTCACTATGCTAAACCCAAACATAATATTAAGGCCTAAATCCACGCTGAAGTATATGCTCCATAAGGATGTCAACACTATCGACCTTTGATACATTGTCACACTTGACCCATGGGCAATAAAATCCAATTTCCCCTGTCTTAGCCTGATGTTTAACAGCAATACTACAAAATTCCAAGGACCCTTTCCATAAATTCCGATGATTCAATGCCCCCATACATCCACAAATGATCTTTTTCCATCTTTGGACTAATCAAGATCCCCAAGTAATGAGTAAGTATTGAATGAGTTCCTTAAAAATATAGAGCATTTAGAAATATTTTGGTTTACTAACAATATCATAGAAATATTCCTAAATGGAAAATTATATTAAATGGGAATCTTGACTCAAAAGTCTAATAAGTTATAGATAATCATATAAACGTAAAATTTAACGAGAAGCACTCCAAACTCCATTCTAAATGAACATGGAAACAATAATAAAGAAGTATACCCCTATAAGTCTAGGCACTTACCCTTGACTATCATTCGGATTTTATCCTTGTGCTTTAAATTGAATAACATTACATAGCCTAACCAATTTAACTTACCTTCTCTTAGGATGAACGTATAATTACTATTCTTGTAATAATGTAGTGATTAAAAGCTATGTACACTTGGATCTATGATGCAATAATAATGTGATAATGTGGTGATTGCTAAAAGAAATTTATACTTGAAACCAAAGCCTATATTGTAATATATATATGTGTGTGTGTGTATATATATATATATATATCTACAAATGAGCTATATATTTTATTATGCGTAGTGAGTACTATTTGCGTAGTGAGTATAAACCATCAATGGAGGTTGAAAATTCAACAGTAGTGAGTATAAACCATCAATGAAGGTTGCAAATTCAACAATAGAGATTGGAAAAAAAAGTCATTATGGATAATGTTGGGAAACTAGGATGTAGGATGTCTCCTAGTAGTTCAGTTAAAGTTTTGTATACATTATGTAGCCCTATTGAACTATGAAGGTCCTCCCTAAAACCAATCCACCGAGGAAAGTGATAAACCCTCAGAGAAACGAGTTAATGGAATGCCTTTTAAACACAAAAGATCATTAATCTTCTATAAATCCAGTCTAGGTATACCCTAAATACGTAAATATATTATACTTTGTTCTACACAATTTCTATGCCTACTACAATCTTCTATGAACCCAATGGGCTTAATGTTTCTTCACACATACAAGGTTTATAAGTTTTTCATACCAAATAATGTATAGATACTTGCCAATATTATAATAGTTAAGAATAATTTTTTGAAAGCGTTGTGCATAAATTGGGCAACGCGAGGTGAAATTTGTTTTCATGGAGTCTTCATCATATGTTCTGATGTTACGCTAGGTTCTCTTTCATTTATTGACATGAATTATTTAGGAATCATATTGATGAGAAAACCACGAAAATAATAATTTAGCTAGTAAAAAATACTAGACTACTACTCATACACTTTTTGGAAACCCCTCAGCTTCTTCAATAATATAGCAGACCATCATTGATTTAGCATTAGAAATCAGAAGAGAGACTGATGAATGAGAAGTAGGACTCCTTCCATTCAACCATTTCGAATTCCCAGCCCTAAACACAAACCATCCACAACCTTCAATCAAAGTGTTTTCTGCCCATCTCAAACCCTGCATTACAACCTTTTTACATGGTGTAAGATATATATTTAGTCTTATGCATTTATGAAAGTTGAATCTCATATAACCTTTCCACTTGACAAACTGAGCTCTAAAATTGCAATATATACAACATTAGTAAAATAATTCAACCCATAGAGTGATTTTTCTCAATAAACATATACTTAGCCCTATTTAACCCAATCCACCAAAATGATCCCTCCAAATCTATCTCATTACTACACAACCATACAAACTCTGCTTAAGTAATTACCTAACTTATCCAAACAACATGCATGTCACACCTAATTACCGAATGAAACACATTTAATAATATTTATCCAAAGAAAGAGACAAATTTAAGGAACCTACCTTTACAAATTGGTTGGTAGGAATTCGTTGTATTCTTCCATGTAATTACCCAGGTGTTTGAATTTATGGATCGAATTCTCAAGGTTGAAGAAGGGGCGTTGCTGTTGACGAATGTGGTTGTGGTTGTGGTGTTAGTTGTAGGGGTTCGTATTCACAATGTTGAAGAAGGGACGATTATGGTGTTGCTGTTGACGAATGCAGTTATTGTGTTAGTTGTAGGGGTTTGAATTCACAAGGTTAAAGAAGGGCTTGAAGAAGGGGCGCTAGGGCAATTATGGTGTTGAGCGCAGTAGGTTTGAATTATTTTGGCTTAAAGAAAAATGCACGCATTGGGTTAAATTATAAGATATATACTCCGGTTGTTTATAACCGGAGCCTTAAGTCCTTATTTTAATTAACAGAAAAATATATGCTTCGTTTCTTAGATAACCGGAGCCTTAAGTTCATTTATGCTCCGGGTGCAAGAAAACCGCAACAGTTATCAACATATTTATGATAACAAAAAAACACTGAATCATCCATAAGCTTATACTCTGGTTTTATGAAGAACCGGAGCATATAGCGTGTAGTATATGTGATTTTTTCCACTAGTGTTAGGAACTAACAAATCTTACTTATTCCATCCTAATGAAACTTATATGAACATCTTTCTCAAGTTGACATAGATTACTCATTCTTGAACTATCTCTTGGTTCAAAGATTGCTCACGTGAGTCATATTAGGATTCAAATCCAACTGGATCTCCAAACTGCCCTTACAAGCTTAGTGTCGACTCCTATTGACCCAAAAGACAAGTAGTTAATCCTTATTAATGTGCACAATAATAGGGTACTAGTGGGAAGGGGCACTTATATCTTCACGAAGAAGGGAAGTATTGGATTGTAAAACATCGGGCTCCTAAGTTGTAATTCACTTATCAAATCGCCCACACGATACCTAGTTGGGTTTACTAGACCCTTAGCAAACATAAAAAACTCCCATAGTTATCAATGTACTTTTTCCTAAATGTATGTGTCACATGCAAAAGTTTATTATTCTTAGATAGATAAGAGAAAAGGTGATCTAAAAACCTGAGAGACGGGTGACCTAATCGCCTCTGCCATATCCAAACTTGTTAATCCGTAATCCTGCAAACTAGCAATGCTTTATCTTGGTGAACCATTTTTTACATAGTAGAACCCACCTTGTTTAATGCCACTTTGTCCCTCAATAACATGCTACAGTCGTCTATCCTAGTCTTGAATCCATTGGGCATGCAGCTCCACCAAATTAGTCATAGACTTCACTCGATAATTACACTCATGCAAACTGGGGTATGTCTAAGCAGAGGCTAGGACACACGGCTCTAATCTAAACTGTCTCATAAATCGATCCGGAAAATACATCTCCACTATCTAGAAGCAAATAAATAGAGTAATGACACACCACTCGTCCTTGTTAACGCCCCTAAGATACAGGTCCCAAAGCATCTATGTCATGAAATAATTTCAAGTATAATTATTAATGAATGGAAAAATATCACACTTTAAGAAACAAATAATTCTGGAAAAGATACATGGTCCTTAGTCATCATGTCAAGCACCTCATTCTAAGAGTTCATTGTAGTAGTTAGGTACGCTCAAGTTAATATCGGTCTAAGCCACCTTGTACCATGTGGATGTCCTACTTTGGGCTGTGGAGGCTGAATGTATATATCCACAGGATTTTTATCCCAATCATGATGATAGCGATTAGAAATGTCAGTCAACAAAATATTAAACGCTCCCATTCCCATACTAAATAAAAAATTCACATAGAATTGTTGGTGAAATGTATAACATTCTTCTTGTACACAAATAGAATATGTGTTCTATAAATAATACCTAAAGTTTAACTATAGGACTAGCTATCTTAGAAAGAATAATTTCTTGCCTCACCATTACTGTGCTACAAAGGATCCTAAGTAAACATGCTAAGGCTGCACTACCCTAGTTGTAGGAACCAATATTAGACCAACTATGGTGGAGAAGTTGTAAATAGATAAGGTTGACCTTATTCTTAGACTTTTCACCAAAAAGGAATATGGAGATGATTAACCAAAAGTAGACCTTATCATATCTCTCAACTATAGCATCATCACCATCATCAGCAAAAAGCTATACGAATGTGTTGCATAACCAAATGAACATGATTGTGGTGATGGTGTCGTTCGCTGCCCAACTAGTGCAACACCAAACATCATCTAAAACAAATGAGTCCCTTCTCTAGGATGAAAGGTACTATTACTACGTGGCAAAAGATTGACAATTGTGTAAGGATTGCCACACCTCGTAACATGATAGGCACCTTGCCCACCAGTAAGTGGAAGGTGTGAGTCTCAAGTCTCCAATGCTTCATAAATGCTATAGTTAGACCTATGTCTAGTAGGAAAATTCCTATTTGGTGTATGCCATTGAAGCTGTAAAGAATAAATGTGAATCCAATAAATGGTGCATAAGACAAACTATAATGGGCAATTACTGCCAAAACATGAGAACATGGGTAGTGGTAAACTACAATCACGTTACACATGTAAATGAAATTATGAAAATGAACTAAATGTCGTTTACCACCCCTCCCCCTTCTTCTTCACTTTGTAATCCTTATCGCATGTTACCTCGTATGCCCTATGTATATCAAATGGCTCGACTATGTGGAATCTTGCCTTATTTTCATTCATCTAGATTTTCCTAGTAATGTAAGAAGTGTGTGGTAAGTTCTTAGATGCTCGTGTTTGGGCAATATGTCATTCGTTCACAAACCACTTGTTGACACGATAAAATGTTAACTCAAAAAAAATATATGGCACCTTTTAGAACATAATCGAACACTTTAGCCTTGTTTATTATTGAATAGCCATATCTATGCCCACCATTGGATGCTAACAACAATTTCTCAAGTATCGTGTCACCAATATACATGGCATATTACATGAATTATGGCTAATGTATCTCAAGTTTGAATGAACCATTTCATACTTAATCATTATGCTAACACCTTGTATGCTAACATTTTTATTCATGCCCTTGTTGTATTTCGTAATTTTCATTAGAATTCAGCTCGAATGAAGGATTTTTTTACAAAGAGTCCTTCAACACTAAATTCAAATTGAATGCTCCAATGACGGATATAGAATTGATGCTAGGTTAGGGGGTGTCCATCCACTATTCCGTTCATTCTAAGGTGTCTATCAGAAATGACACACAATCTTTGAATCTAGGTAGTATGGTGCCTAATACAAGCCATAAACAAAGACCAACTATCTACACTATCCTTTTCAACAAGGGTAAAAGCAAGTGGAAATAGTTGGTTATTACCGTTAACAACTTTTGCGGTTAAAAGTTTACCCATGTGTTTCCCATAAAGATGAGTACTATCAATAGTTGTAACTGACAAGCAATGTTTAAACCCATTGATACTTGTCTTGAAGGACTAGAACACTATCTTGAATATATTCACATTACCATACTCTATTTTGTAGCACCATTCAATTATCATTCTAGGATGAGTATATTCAAGGCTTTGTAATACGAGAGACGTTTATATGAATCTTCCCAACTATAATTTACCTTTTGTGATCACTGCTTTCTTACCATATTATGCCTTAGCATAACAAATGGTATGATGGAGCTTATCTCGCAACACCTTCATGATTACAAAAACTTTTAAAATTGGTTCTTCCATACACAGTCATTGATATAGTTGCCTATCAAGGATTCACTTAAGTGTTTTTCACCTCATACATGATTGTCACTTACACAACACACAAGGACCCTTAAAAGTCAAAATAGTCCAACATGGGTCCATGATATGCTCATTTTAGAGCACGTTTACAACCCTATTTTAGTGTCGAGTCTCATGCTTTTATATTGGTTTTATGCACATTACATTCAATTTTACCTTGATCTTGTCCTCGAGCTGTTGTTAGGTCATTTCAGGTGATTTCAATAATTTCAAGGTAAAATGAGACGTGTTTGAGGCTTTGACACCTTTATCAAGAGTTTGGATGCGCGTATCATAGCTTGGGCATGCGTTCCAAGTCACTCTCAAAGATCCCATAAACTCCAAAAGCCACTAGGCACTTCAAAGGAGCTATTTAGCAAGGTTTAGGTTCAGATTCGACCGAATCTGACATCAATTCGGTCAAATGGAAGACAGGGATTCAAGCACATAAATCAAGCTCTCAGGAATAGCCGAATGAGCACTCATTCGGCCAAATTAAGACCCATTTGGCCGAATGGTTGCACTCATTCGGCCGAATGGTGGACAGAGCCCAGATACTCATTGCTCCTGTTTTAGGAGAATGACATACTCATTCGGCCGAATGGCCACTCATTCGGCCGAATCCATACTCCATTCGGCTGAATGGAGCCTATTTCCGACTTTCT
The DNA here is from genome assembly GCA_026401315.1 of Dysphania ambrosioides. Classification (NCBI taxonomy): domain Eukaryota; kingdom Viridiplantae; phylum Streptophyta; class Magnoliopsida; order Caryophyllales; family Amaranthaceae; genus Dysphania; species Dysphania ambrosioides. The sequence goes on from CM048666.1 coordinate 18,495,408, forward strand.
TGGTTCTTTCTTAGGCCGGCGCTCGAGGGTTTTTCCTAGGGTTTCACCCCTTATGTCCCTAGGGTATAAATACCCTCTTACTCTGTAAATAACCCTCATGCCTACTTTGAGAGCTTTTGTGCCTCAACCTAGAACATCACTTTAAAGCTTTTCATTTCCTTCATGCACTAATTTAGATTTACAGCTTTCGTTGTTCTCGTTTTCAAGCGTTGTATTTCGGATTCGGTTTCTCTTTCATTCACGCAATTTCATTTATGCAAGGTATTGATTCTTTTCTGTTTTATTTCGTTTGATGCTTTCAAGTATTGTTTTTTTGAATTTCATTCCTCTTGCTATTATCATTGCTTTGTTTACGGTTTTGATAGGATAGTTTTCGTTCTCTTGTTCATTTCCGTTCAGTCTGTTCATGCTTTCAATCATGTCCTTTGTAATTGTGTATGCCCTAGTCGTTATTACTATGTGTGAGTAGTTTTCTTAGGGGTTTGATTGGTGAAACCCTAGGTTGGCTCGTTCTTGATACGTAGAGTTAGGATTTGAGATTGTTAATGATTGATTGATTGATATTCGGTGCGAATCTTGTCCTGCCACTCCTTTGGAGACATAGGGTGATTATAGGTTGATCGTGTGATTTATAGGGTCACAAACTTCCTCTCGTCATCTTGAGTGTCATGATTCATTGTTGATTGATTTCTCCTAATTTAGCGTATTGATAGTTTGATTGTCCTTCCTAGGGTGGAACTGATCTGTCCCCATTTTCCTTCCATAGCATATTATCGTTTTAGTTCTTGCTTTACTTTTATGTTATTAGTATAATTCTTTCAAATCTCCATATAAACCCTTTGCACCAAGTCTAGAAACTATCGCCCCTTGTCCTTGTGGTTCGATCCCCGACTTACCACTACACTAGTTGTAGTAGTATTAGGGTGTTTATAAATTTATTTTGCATAACTATTCTTTTAGTTAAACGACCTAAAAGAACGGTTATCAGTCCACTTAGTTCAACTGACAAGCACGAAGTTCCCAACAAAACTTATTCTTATACACTAACAAAATGGCAATGGGTCGGAGTCGGGTCGGACATAGCAAGATCTGACTCTAACCCACCTAGTTTTTGAATCTCCATTTTGGATCCGAATAAGAAATCATAGAGTTCAAATCCAACCCAATAAATATTTTCGAACCTCCAAATCCACTCTAATCTATTGGATCTTTGTTATATCTGATAAATCAAAACTTGAGCTCGAGTTGGTTTATATAGCTATGTTCTCATTGTTATTTCAAAAAAAAATTCAATGTGGGATATTTAAGTTTATAATATTGAATGTCGGGCTTAATAAAGTCATTCTCTCACGCTATTCCCAAATTTTTTCAATGTGACATGTTATCCTCAATTTTTTTAATGTGGAACACTCAAGTTTAATAATAAATCCTTCATTTCCAATGTTGGGATTTATAAAATTATTTTTATACTATCTCTCAATATTTTTTTAATGTGGGATACATAAATTTTATTATAATGCTTCTATTTTTCATGTAGGACACTTAGTTTTATGTTAAAAACTCCCCTTAGGTTTAAAAAATTATTATCTCATGTCATCTCACATATTTTTGTTAATGCGGGACAATTGAGTTTGATAATAATGCCTCTTGTCTTAGCTTATATACTTAGTTTCTCATACTATTCTCCACTCTTTTTTTTTAATATGGGACACTCGAGTTTTATAAAATTATTTCCTTTGTTCAATGTGAGGTTTTATAAAGTCATACTCATGTTATCTCCTAAAATTTTTCAATGTGGGACATTTGAATTTTATAATAAAACCTCCCTTTTTTAATTTGTTATTTTATAAAGATATTCTCTTATAATATCACCCAATTAGTTCTTTAATGTTGAATTCTTTGAGTTTTAAATAGTGCCTCTCATTTTTAATAAATGACACATCTTCCTCTCGATTGAAAAAAATAGTATACCTTAACAACAATTAAGGAAGAGGGAAACACATGCTATCATAGACAATAAAAACATGAGTTTATAATTTGTATTTATAATTCATTTGAAACAATAAAATAATTAATTATGCTTTTATTAAACTATTAATATTAGTTGATGACGGTGATGATCAAGTATATATTACAATGTAGATTAATAAAATTAGTGGATAGAAATGAGAATTAAAACACATTAATATTTGACATTTTTTCTTCACTATCAAAATTTTAAACAATTGTTTAAATAAAAACAACTGTAAAAATAACAAAATTTATTTGGAAGAAAATAAGATAAAAACTTGCTAATTTAGGATTAATTTCAATAGTACATATTAGATAAATTTCTTTTAGTCTATCTTAAATAACAACCTTTTAATGAAAGAGATGAAAACACACAACACTTCACAGTATATATGTTGGTATATCTATAGTAATAATAATATATGCATCAAAATATTTTTTTATACTTGACACTAATTATACTTTTATAACATCACCTTGGTGAGTAAGCTTACCACATTTTGTTAATGTTTTCTTTAGAATCTTTTTTGTAGAATACGTGGAATATCTTTTATAAAATGTTACTAGAAAAGTTTAAGTGTTAAAAATTACAAAGTATTAAACCAATTTTTTCAAATAACTTTTATTGTTTAAAATTTATAGTAAATAATTACAATTTTAGAAGTTAGTCTAGTCTCAAATACAAGATAAGACATGTAACAAAAAAATATTAAAAAACAAGGAGCAGTATCTCTCCAATGCAACAACGAAAAGAATAATGAAATAAGATGAAAGTTAAGAAGTACACATAGGCACTATTATTACTTGTATTTAAAATAATACTATAATACTTTAATTCATAAACCATATTCGATTTTTAGTAAAAGTATATGTTGATTGAAGTCATGTATAAAATTATATATATATAATATGACAAAATAAGTTGAAAAAGAAAAATTTTTGTAAGTTTTTTCCCACATTGGTGGTTGATAACCGGTTTTCTAGGTCGTTAACTAAAAGACAGGTTATGCAAACAATTTTTATTCCAACCTACAAACTATACGAGTATAGTGGAGTAGGGGGTCGAACCACGAAGACAAGGTATATCAAGACTTCAACTTTTAACACAACCGGACTAGTTGGAGTTGGAAATTCAATTAAAACTAATACGCAGAAAATAGATGACGATAAATCACGAAGTAAAGCAAGTAGAGAAAAACGGGGACAAGATTGGATTCACCCTAGGAATGAAGCTTTCAAAACCGAACATGATAGATTACAGAAAATCTGATAATAACAAGCATGGACATCCAAGAATACGAGAGGAAGTTGGTGATTCCATAAATCACAACGAACGACCTATAATCGCCCTATGTCTCCAAAGGAGTGGCAGGACAAGATTCGCATCGGAATCCGAAACTACTTATTAACATCGTTTCTACAACCTTAAGAAATAAAGATCATATCTTTCCTAGGGTTTTACCAATCAAAACCCCTAAAGGAATTACTCACTCATATTCATGCTTAAAGACATAAAGATATTAAAAGAAACGAACATGGGAGGAATTTACGAGAATGAAAAAAAAATCAGAAATTATACTAATAAACGATAAACTTAGAACTAAGCATGCAATGAAATAAAGCAATGAATTAAGATTAAAGGAAGGAATTAAACTTACAAAAGCTTCAATTTGATATCCACGAAAAGAATTCGAACTACAAAGCGTGAGGAAAAACTGAAAACCGAAAGATAAAACTAAAAGAATTTGGAGGCTAAGAAATCTAAAAATGCATAAAAGTATAAAACCTAGCTCCCCCCCCCCCCCCCCCCCCCTCATCAGAGGAAGGGAGCATTTATAACAAAATAAGAAAAACCTACGAAAACCCTAAAATGCATAGGAGTCGGCCCTAAAAAGAAGTAGTTGATCCGGAGGAAAACACTGTCATTCGCCCGAATATAAGTCTTATTCGACCGAATGTGATCCCATTCGCCCGAATGGTCTTCCATTCGCCCATTCCAGAGGCTTCGAGGAATCGATCTCTGTCAAGCATTCGCCCGAATGTATAGGTTGATTTGGCCGAATGGAAGCTCATTCGCCCGAATGAGTTCCATTCGGCTCTTCCAGTGGCAAGGCTCAAGATCTCTGAAGACGGTCATCCATTCGACCGAATGAGTCTCAGATTCGGTCGAATCTGAACCATTCGGTCGAATGTCTCTCAGATTCGGTCGAATCTGAGACCATTCTTTCCTCTTTTCACTTCCCTCTTTTCTAAACTCTGTAGAATCTTCATGAGTGACTTCAAACACTTGCCCAAGCTAAGATACGTGTGTCAAAGGCTCGAATGCATCGCCTTTCACCTTGAAATCATCAAAAGTGCCTGAAATGAACTTAAGACAACTCGAAAACAAGATCAAGGCAAAATCAAGCATAATATACATAAAACCAAACAAAACTACGAGACTTGACACTAAAATGAGGTAATAAATGTGCTCTAAAACGAGCACATTAGTGGTTAAGAAAATGATAAATAAGAAACAAGATATAAAAAATAATGGCCTTCTTAAAGAAATTTTGATTAAATTAAAGTCTCAAATTGGGCCTTAATGCTATATAATAGGCCTAGCTTTTTGTAATTAAGAAAAAAAGTTTACAAAACGAAAAACATTAGTAACAAAAATTTATAACCTGTTAATATTTTTCATATAAATAATGAACAAAAAATATTAAATATGAGCTGGATTTTATTCGGGTCGAACCCATCTCATGTTCGGTCGGATGTAGTACAAGATCTGAGTTCGATCCATCCCCTATTCGGATAAGGAGTTTTTTTATTGGATTCAGATTCAGAGTTTTTTTAAAACAAGTTTGGATTGGACTTTTTTCTTCGAATCGAATCAAATACGGATTGAATTGTCATCCCTATACATCATCTCAATCAGTCTCCTATTTGACTTGTTGTTGTATATAACTAGGTCTAATGAAAAACAACTTTATTGCCTGGATGAGTTCTTTCTTCCTTGCAAGCTCCATCTTCTTCGTAAATTTAGATCTTATTTTATAAAGGCTCTCCTTTACTCATTCTCCAAAAAGTATCTTCTATGTACTCCTCAAGATGGATGTAGAAAGAAATAGATCGAAGACTCAATCTCAATAGTGTTGGGGAGCCACTTATGCACCATCTTCTTGTTCTTCTTCCTCCTCCTCTTTCTCCTTTTAATTAGCCCCAAGCTATAGATTTAAACGCCCACAAGGCTTTAAATTATTGGGATCATCTTCATTTAGGTACAAGAAATCAATAATCAGATTATCATTATGCCGATCACCACTAGTCCCCACTTCCATATGATCTAGAACTTGTAGAAAATGACTTATTTGTTAAGGTTTAGTTATTTATTGCAAATTTCAGTGTGAATTACTTATAAATGAAGCAAATAAAAATATAAAAGAGCCACAAATTTTTGGGCAAAACAATTATTCCTTAAATTGCTGCAGGTTTTTTAAAAAACCAAAGCAAATAATCCCCTTTTTTGTTGTGGTTTTTTTTAATAAAATCGAAGAAAATATTTGTATTAACTGCTTTGGTTTTATCAAAAAACCATAGAAAATATGGGGTTTTTAAATTTTTTTAAAAAAAATTCACAAAAAATTGAATCTTTTCTTCGATTTTAAAAAAAAATCAGAGCACTAATGTATTTTTTAGAATTCTATAATTTTTGCTATATATAGTTTATAAATTTTTTGCTTAAATTGCTCAATAAAACTCAATAATAACACTAATATCTTATGGAACATATGAGATTAATATTATAAAAATCAAATCATGTGTTTGCGTATATATACAAATATCATTCATCTTATTCTTGATCGGAGTGTTGTTATAAGTACTATAAAATTATGCCACATGCATAGTTGGCCTATATCTATCCTAAGGGCACTGAGAAGCTAACAAGTACTCTTCCGAAATTTACTTAATCTCCCTCAACACTTCATCTGAGCAAGGCATTCTTCTTGAAAAGTCTTAAAATATGATAAAATTATAAATAGTACAAATACCATCCATATATGATGATGATACATGCAACTTCAATAGTTAAGTTGACAATACCTTCCCACAAAAAGTTTGGCTGAGTTTGCCCTATAATGGTACTATTCTCACAAATTATATCATTATTTTAAACTTGTTTTCATCATAAACTCATACCATTCTTTCAATAATCACCAAACATAGTCCAACAAATGAAATACTAACCATTACAAGAGTTTTCTAACACTATTGAAATGATAACATATATGCAAATTCATTTATAGTAAAAACTTCCATATTTCTAAATATTTAGAGATATTTTCTTCTCATAAATTACCATGAAAAGTACCTTCTATTATGATGTGTTTATGGGTTAGGATCATTTTTGGAGTGAATGGGAGTGGTTTAGAATAGATTGAAATCGGAACAAAGAAGATAACCATGCAACTTTAGAAACGGATTCTTTGATTGAATGGGGTTTTGAAAAACAAAAGAGCACTAAGCTAATTTACTTTCAAGACTTTTACTCTTAAAACACTTAGTAGAAAGGGTAAAAGGTTTGTGTAACACTAAGTAGACACATGAATTTCACAAGGAAAACCCAAAATTTGTTTTTAAGCTCACTTGCTAAAATCTGGCAGCAATAAATCCTATTTATAATCCTCAAATACAAGGGAAACACTAATAAAGGAACTCTTCATCTTCCCCTAACCCCTAGGTCCGAAATTATAAACCTAATTAAGTCTAATTAATCCTAGTAACTTCCTACAAAATTAGAAAACAAAGAGAAAATATAAAGCTAACAGTAAGCCTACAATTATGCCACATTTAATGTGGTTGTTTTAAGACTTAATGTTATAACTTTAACTACTAAAATAACTAAGATTAACTACTGAAAATAACAGCTTTATTCCCTTAAATGCTGCTATTAAAACCGTCCTTAATATAATCTTTAAACACCACCACAAATGCTCCAAGAAAACCGTCCATTCTTTGACCAGAATATTAAAGCATTGATTTCTTCCTTCATTCCTTGTCTTTATTCCTTGCTTTCAACTTTCCACTTAATGCAAGTAATAAAAATGTTGTTAGGAAAGAATCCCACGAAATTAGAGGTGTTTTGTTGGGTATTTTCGTTTCTAAGTAATGCATGGACAATAGCATGCTTATTTAGTACTGAATCCTCATCATATTTAACTTAAAATTGCCTTTGTCCATCCAATTCAACCTATTTAGCAAAGTAAAATTCACTAAAAGTGTGGCAGCGATTTCACTTAAACTCAAACTTGAGTCCGAGATCATTTTTCGAATTACTTTGCTCTTAGTTTTTTTTTTCTTTTAAACAAAGGTTAAAAAAAACTCTAAAATTCAACCTTAACCACTTTTACATGGGATGATTTCTCAATTAGTGGCACAAGCAACTTGGGAAACTGCCAAATAAAAAAGATACAAATCTTATATTATTATTTAAGAGACATAGTATATGTGAGGCCTCCAATAGCCAAACGGAGGTTTGTCGTTGTTCAAATTTTTTTTTTTTTTATGTTTTTATTGGTTGGTTTTTTATATACTTGATGAAAATTTCTTTCTTTTCAAAATCTTGCATGTATTAAAATCGTTTGAAAGTGAGCCCAATGGATTATAGTGTTTTTAGTTTGTTTGGGCAGTGTTGATTTCAATTGTTAATCAGAAATGAACCTGTTGAATTATTGTGGTTGGTGATATTATTTATGAAATTTCTAAGTTTTTCTAAAGTGTATGGTTAGCCATGGCAACGTGTTTCAAAACTTTTTGTGATGTGTGAAAATGTGAACCCAAGATTTGGGTACTATTTTCAACTATTAATCAGAATTGAACAGCAAAAATATATCTTAAATTTATTTTCATTGTGGAATCTTGGGTTTGGATTAATTTAACTAAATATTGATTTTTTATGTGGTAAATGGAATTGGATTAAAATTCTTAAAACTTGGTAAAAGAATTTTCTAATGTTTGATGGTTTTTCTTTTGTTTAAGAAAATTTATGCGTAATTATTATGTATTGCCAATTTGGTATTTGAACTCATATTTGTTATTTGTTTGGTTTATAGATGGTCTCTGACTTAAGAAGATCTTCATTGAAGATAAAACCTAATGAAACTCCTGTAAAGATGTTAATGGCCTAAGAAATGTAAAAGAACTTAGAATCAAAATAGAAGCCACCTAATGTAGTCCCAAGGTTGATGGGATATGAGATAATTCCTCAGCAACATTCTAATTTCGCTACCTGGAGGATTCAATCAAGAGTACATTCTCAAAATAGTCATTTAGAGATATCAAAAGGATATTGGCAGGAAGAATATGGATTTCTCAACAAGCAAATTGATTGTGAGGTTCATTCCCACCAAGCCCCGAATGAACATAAGGAAATTTATGAGATTTGGCAGCAATCTAGAACGAATTGTAAGAGATAAGTCGCCTAAAAATGGAAGGTTGATTGAAAATGTGAATGACAAAAAAACTAGCACTCATTCGTAAAAAATTTAGTGAAGCAAAACGCCTTGCTACGGATGAAAAGTCACGACAGACCAAGGAGTTCCAAGAAGCTTTAGACATGTTGAGTTCCAACTAGGAGCCAAATTCATATTTTCTTACAGATTTAAAATACCAGTAAAAATTAGAGACAACAAGGCAAAAAAAATATTATGCTATTTGGCAAATAGGTAGAGAGTATTATGAGTTGTAAAGATTCCTATATTAAAACTATGCTGATAATTAAGTATACAATTTGTCAAGTTTTTTTAAAGATAAATACAAAAATTAACAAAAATTAATTTCATTATTAGGAATATGGAGACATTTTCATAGAAAAAGAACAAAAGTGTCTAATGAATTTATTAACATTCATATTACATGTTCACACGGAAGAGTATATTACATGTTCACATGAAAGAGAGAAATAAAAGTTGGAGCAATTCTATATGAAGAATTTTAAATCATTATATTAAACTTTTGTTATGTTTTTAATTCTGGAAAAGAAATATTTTTCAAAAATACGGAACATTGAACTAAACCATTAAGTATATATTGTCAGCTCAAGTGACGTCTTGTTCAACTACATACTGAGAACAAAATTTAGAGGTCGAGTGAATTAGAAAAACCGCTACCCAATGGTATATTCTCATCCTTAAATAATTCTAATACATATTTTCCCCTTTAATGTTGTTTTTGATAATTCAAGCAGAAAAACTCTGAAACACACATTCGTCTATGTGGATGAGAAAATACTGAATTACTAGGTTTCGGATTCGGCTTCGAATTCCCACCCTTCAATTTTGCATAATCTAATCTTCTAGCCCTTTTTTTTTTTTTTTTTTTTTTGTCTTTATCTTTCATTTATGTACTTCACTTGTTTTACATCACCTTTATTTTTTTTCCCTTGGTTTTATATCCCCAATTATTTGTCATCTCTGGGTTCCTTCACTCCCCCAGAGAACAAACTTTGAAGAGTTCCTTACACTGAGGTCTGCTTCTTACTCCTAATTTCTCTCTCGATATATGGTCAAACCCTTGTGAAGAATTAGGTGTTACGTTAATAATAATGTAATTTAAACTGATGACGTAAATATTGATTCTAGATTGAGATTTTAAGTTTTGATTATGTTTAAGGGTTGGGTCGTTTAGAAACAGTCTTTGGAATAATTGTTTTTGATTATGCATGTTTGTACTATTTGCTTGCATAAGTCGTGAAATCACTTTTTTGGGTTTTTCTATAATAATCATATTTTTTATCTTTTGATCGTTCTTCGCTTTTTCTTGAATCTTTCAAGTTCATAGTGTTAATTACTGCAATTTAAAGAGTTGAACATATCTTGATTTCCAAAATTTGTAAAGATTATATATATAGTCCAGGATTTTTTGCCGAGTCACAATCGAAAACAATTACATCTAAAATAACCAAATAATAATACTAAAAATTGCATCTAAAATTTTTTTGGGCTTATAAGTCATTTGAACAACAACTATATATATATATATATATTTAGTAGTGTGAAGAAATGAACTTAGTTAGCGTCATTGATTTCTGTTAATGTGATTGTGTTTTAAGTGAGTATTAGTTTATGTCTGGTGATTTGTTTCTTGCAATTAGTTCATGATATTTGTCGTTTTTACGTTGAGTGATTGGTCGCGATTGAGTCTATGTTTATCTGGCTCGGGTCTTGTACTCACATGTCCTAGTGTCAAATTCGATTCTTTAGTTTAAAAAGTTCCATCTTTTTGGGTTATTCAAGTATTAATAGTGGTTGTCCATGTCGAGTATGAGCTCGAGTAACATAGCTTTGTGGACATGAAAATGTAGTTAATGGATTGTATTTGTGTAGGTATTTGTTGGGGTTTCTAATCTTTTAGGGGAAGATGGAGATTACCAATGTTAACGAGTATGACGCCATCGCAAAGCAGAAATTGCCCAAGATGGTGTATGACTACTATGCATCTGGTGCTGAGGACCAGTGGACTCTTTCTGAGAACAGAAATGCTTTCTCTAGGATCCTGTAAGTCTTGCAAGCTTCACCTTATTTTTTTCATATATGTTCTAGGCATTGTTTGGTTTGTATTAATAATCTTCTCATTAAAACAGGTTTCGCCCACGTATTCTTATTGATGTGACTAACATTGACATGACTACAACTGTCTTGGGGTTCAAGATCTCAATGCCTATCATGATAGCCCCAACTGCCATGCAAAAGATGGCACATCCTGAAGGTAAACCATACTTAATAAGCTTATTGTCGAGCTTAATGTTTCAAGATGTGCTAAACTAATGTCAGCTAAAATATCGCCTTCTTTCTTTGGTTCTGTGATAAAGTAACTACATCTGGCATATAATCAGCAAAAATATGCTTTTAAAACTACATTGAATTTTCCTCCCATCTTCTGTTAGGGTAGTGACATGCTCATATACTTATGCAGTCCCTGTAAATTTTCATCGTCGCTATACATGAGTATACAAAATCTTCTGAAATGTGTCCGGATGATTGTTTTATATCTTTCAATTCCCATTTGATTACTCTGCAATGTACCTTGACAGCAAAGGTAAAAATGTGTGAGGATAGGATGATTTGAAGGGAAAGACATATTAGACAACTTCTAAGTTCAAGCTATAATTTATAGTGCATTTTATAAGAAATCATGGAGTATTGAAGAAGGGGAAATAAGAAGATAACTTGCATTTTCCTTCTAATCCTTTTACACCCTTGAAGGATTTAGTTTTCTTCAAAGAAAAGAAAATGGATTTGTCTAATTCTCTTTACATCATTTCCCATCTTCATAGTGAGATGGAGGAAAATAGATGCGTCACACTTTATTAAAACCTCTTCCCTCCAAATCCCATTGTGCAACACAGGTTTATGTGTCCTTGCTTTCTTGAGAAGCTGAATGCATTCTTATTGCCAAGTAAAACAACCTGTGGACACCCTTTAGAATTTTTTTAGTACTGATGGTTTACATATGTTGATCATGCTTGTTTTTCCTTCATAATTTGTTTCAGATAGATCTTGTACTTGCACCCTAATATTTCAATACTATATTCTTCCTCCATCTTCAAGTTTGGGATAGGCTAGGTCTCTGAGTTCCAAAGAAGAACTGCTTCTGAGATATAAATCTATCCACATTTTTGAGCTGGACAATATATGAACGATAATTAATGAATCGTCCTCCATGCTTAGCTCTCTGCTTTTTGCAGATGCATATACACCAAAATTGTTTCCTATAGATACTGCTTGTTTCTAGGTTTTTTTTGTTTGAGTATTTACTCAGTTATGGTCAAGTATGTAGTACCATTGCCTCTGCAGTGGGCATATTTTTATTGTTTAAACTTGAAAGAATAGAGACTGTCAGATTGGTGGCCTCACCATCCATCATACAGTACTCTTGTTGAACTTGGATTAGATTTTCATTGTTTACATTTATTAAATGCGAATTGATGTCCCAATATGAACCAAGCAGTCTTATATATGATACTTATATTTTCATATCTGATTGTCTTATGCAGGGGAGTATGCGACTGCCAGAGCTGCATCAGCTGCTGGAACTATCATGGTTTGTCCTAATCCTATCTCTGATCTTAAATTTAGAGTAAAGTTACCCCACTATTATTACCATGTGAACTACATTTTTTTGAACTGAGATTGTATACCAAAATCACATAAATTGATCTTGAAATCCTCAATTCATTTCCTGTAGTGCTCATTGATTAAAGAGTGTTGCCTTTGCACTTGTTATTCTTGTTCCTTGATTCTTCCAGGAAATGGATCAGGACCAAAAAATGCATAAAGAACTTTGTCGAACTGTTTTAGTCCAATATCTTTTTAAAAAAATGAAGAGTTCTGTTAGTTTTAGAACTGCAATATACACTTGATTTTCTTGAAAAGAGTTCATTTTAAACATATATTTCCACGGTAATGAGACAAACTAACTTTAGAAATCCACATTCAGTAATTTGATCTCATATTCTTAGATCAAGGTTTTTCATGGTTATCCTGTCAAGTTTCATTATATGCCCTACTTGCCTTTTCAGACTCTGTCTTCATGGGCTACATCTAGTGTGGAAGAGGTTGCTTCAACAGGACCAGGGATTCGATTTTTCCAGCTCTATGTAAACATACTACATCCAACACTTGTTTCATATTCGTATCCGTCTTTTTTAAGAACAAAATTTCTCCTTCTAGTTATTACACAATTAAGTAATGCTTTTGGGATTGATCTCCTATTTCTTTTTACATTCAGGTATACAAAGACAGGAATGTAGTTGCTCAACTTGTGAGAAGAGCTGAAAGGGCTGGCTTCAAGGCTATTGCCCTTACTGTTGATACACCCCGATTGGGACGTAGAGAAGCTGATATCAAGAACAGGTTTAGAACAAGGATTCATACATATTTAATACTCAAACCAGTAATTTAAGGTCTCCTATGATGCTAATTATGCCTTTATTTTTCAGGTTTGTTTTACCACCTTTCCTAACATTGAAGAATTTTGAGGGCCTTGACCTCGGCAAGATGGACCAAGTAAGTGTTAAATATAAGAAGTTGATAGGAATAAAAGTACTTACATTTTATAATATGAATTGTCTCTCATGTTTTTGTTGTTGTGCAGGCAAATGACTCTGGTCTTGCCTCATATGTTGCTGGTCAGATTGATCGATCCCTGAGCTGGAAGGTAATGTGAGATTGGGTTTGACATTGTTGTTTAAGGGGTTGTACCTCTCTGCAATTCAACGTGTAGTTCAGGAACTCAATGTTATTCCTTGTAGATTGAACTCAAGAGTACTTTTATTGTTTATCTGAGTACGTTTTAGTCAAACAGGATGTGAAGTGGCTTCAGACTATCACCAGCCTCCCCATCCTTGTGAAGGGTGTGCTTACTGCTGAGGATGGTATGATGAGAAATTGAGAAGACCTCTTTTCGTCCTTAATTCTCCCATCTAGTTTTGATCTATACATACATTCATACTTTGTTTCCCATCTTTCTAAGTGAACTTATATTCCTTTCCTTTTTAGCAAAACTCGCTGTTCAACATGGAGCAGCTGGAATTATTGTATCCAACCATGGAGCTCGCCAGCTTGACTATGTTCCAGCTACTATAATGGCTCTTGAGGAGGTAAAGTTACCTTTTTACAGATTTTAGATGCTTTGCTACTAGTCTGGAGATTATATAAGATTATAATTCAATAGACTATTAAATTTTCTTTTGTAACAATTCTCTTCAGGTTGTCAAAGCAGTGCAAGGTCGCCTTCCTGTGTTCTTGGATGGTGGTGTTAGACGTGGAACTGACGTTTTCAAAGCATTGGCACTGGGTGCTTCTGGTGTATTTGTGAGTACAATATGAATATGATATACACTAGAATTAGCTGCTGATTTTACCTTCGCCTTCAAAACCGTTCTCAGAGATTCTATTGTCTCTTGCTATAACATTCTCACCTTTAAAAATATGTTTCAGGAAAAAAGTTTAGGTAAGTAACTATAAGTTCTGATAAGGACTTTCCAAATGCAATTCGCCACTAAAAATGCTCAGATCAATTCAACAAATTCAGATTAGTTTAGAACTTCAAGTCTCAAATTATTTGGGCATGGGCACCTGGGCGGATATTTTCTGCTGTCTTTCCCTTTGATCTAAACTAGTATAAGGTACTGATTCAGTGATGGTTGTGTTCTCAGATTGGAAGGCCTGTAGTATTCTCCCTGGCAGCAGAAGGAGAGGCTGGAGTCAGGAAGGTCCTCCAGATGATGCGCGATGAGTTTGAGCTAACCATGGCATTGAGTGGCTGCCGTTCCCTCCAAGAAATCACTCGCAACCACATTGTTGCTGACTGGGATGCTCCTGGTTCCCGCGCTGTCGCCAGATTGTAAGATTATTGTGCACAGATAATGGAAGCTATATTTGAGCAACGGATATGTAACAGTATATCCTCAAATTAAATTTTTTTTTTTTTTTTTTACTCAAGTGCCATCTATGTCGTGGAAGATTTTTCATTTTTGATTTACGACTATCAATGGATGCTTATGTATGTTTGAATGCCTACTCTGCCATCATTGTATATCCTTCTAATTTCCCCCTTTAATAATGCTCCATATATTTATATATCAATATATGCCTAGTAACGGACTAAAGGTTGATATCAGGGTTAGACTTTGCAGGAAACGTAAAGCTGAATCATGCATAGGTAAGATAAAATGGTTCTCTGCGAAGACTTTATGAAACACTTGATCTGATTTTCTTTATAAAGGCCATCAACTCTTCCGGTATTGGAACTTCTAGTGTTATAGCGTCACGGAAAAGGCCAAAGACGTACTTTAATTTCAAAATAAAAGGGTAGAGAAGCAAGAACTTTCAAGCTTGCCTTGCTACCACATGCCTAGGTACCAGAAACATAACGGAAATATCGTCTTCGAGGATCTGCTGACTATGCAATCTAGGAAACAGTAATCAAGCAATGACAGAAATAAATACACAATGAGACACCAAGGATTTTATATGGAAAAATCCTGTCAGAAATATGTTAAATGTACAATCTTATATTAGGAATCAAAGATGTTAAACAATAGTGTACATAAAATCCACTAATTAAATATCTATAAAGCTTTTCTTCCCTCGTAATTTGAGTTTTAAATCTAGAGCATCATTACAATGTGTAATTAAGAAGTATGCCATTTGCGAGCCCCGGTCAAAGTGTCAGGCAGTGGCGGAACTTTTAAGGGGCCTACCGTGGCCCGGCACCTAATAGGCCAAAAACCAGTTAAAAAGCCCAACTTTCTTGTCTTGATTCTTAATTAGGGGTGTCAATCCGAATCCATAGGTTAGTTTTGGGTTCATCAATTGAGGATTGGTATTTATCGATTCGGGTTAAATCGGGTCTATTTGTACTATCAAATTAGGTCGGGTCAAGTCATTATTGGGTCGGGTCAAATTAGTAATTTGTTTGTTCGGGTTCAGGTCAGGTTGTATTCGATTTGGGTCAAGATCGGTTCAAGTCAATCCTGATTAGTTCCTAGACAGGTTATTGCGGGTTATTTTGATTTCGGGTAAATTTGAATTAAGTCAATTATGGTAATGGTTTGCATTGGGTCATTAATGATATGTTATTATCATTTTATGACTCGATATTAACTATTTTGTTGTATCCATCTCGGGTCATATTAGTTAATTTTAGGTCAGAGTATGAGATAACTAGTTTTTATATGATGGTAAATTCATAAATTACATAATGATGATGTCGATAAGCCAATGCAAAACAAAATAGTTACAAGGTAATGATTATGAAATGCGTATTATTGTATCAAACAAGTATAGGATGTGTATCTTTAGTTTATCAATTTATCATTGCGTTATCTATATCAATTATCTACATTAGTGCATATCATATAAATATATAATCAATTTGATGATTGAATTAATATATCAAATATAAACAAGTATCAAATATCATATATAGACATATAGATCAAACAAACACAAATTCGAAAAATCAACTGAGCATGATAGATTTAATCGAATAAAATAAATGAACACTAAGTAATATTGATATATTTATAAATGTATAATTGTTAATATATAATTAGAAGTTATAATGTTTGATGTTAGGTTTATATAAATATATAAGTTAAGAACTTTTACTTTGTTTAGTGTGAATGGGCAAGGACAAGTTCGTATAAATGAAGTTTAATCATATTAATATAGATTAGTTAAAATAACTTTCATGGCTTCGAATCAAGTTTATGATAAACTTAACGTGATAATGAAATATGATCTTATTGATCACAACTCATTATTAGTAACTAATGGAAAGTTGGAAAATATTGATACAACTATAAATGCATAATTTGTTACTACATACTTATTATATAAGATGTGAAGTTCACATAATTACTATGATGATAGTGAAATTTGTGTTATGTAACTAATAGAAGTACAAAGACAAAAATTAGTAGTACGACAGTGAATTTTGTGCCAAAAGACAACAAATTTAAAGACATTTATTAGATAGTCACAAGACTCGTAAGTCATAATGTAGACACATAGTTACTAAACCTTTCAAAATTTTAGTTCCATAAATATACAAGTTAAGTAATTAAATTAATAAAAAAAATTTAGTTTCAAGGTTAACTTAAATTGGATTAAAAACAAATCGAATAAGATTATGTCATATATATTCAGGTTTTTAACATGTTAGGTGAAATCGGGTAACGTATTGTTATAAGTCAGGTCATATTGATTATTTAACGGGTTTAATCGATTTTGGATTGTCTTTGCATCAAGACTGTAACGGGTCAATAAAGAGTCGGATATATATCAAGTTCGAGTCTTCGAATATCGGGTAAAACTTGTGTTAACTTCAAGTTGAGTTAGGTTGGTTTACGGGTTTCACTTTTTAGATAATAATCATGTCGGGTCTAGATTGACTTCCAGCAATTTACCGGGTCGTGTTATATCTTGACAGCTCTATTCCAAATGAACTTTCAACAATTCTCTCATGCTTCTTTTCTATGCTTAAATACTTATGAGTGACATTTTTGTCACTCACTAAACCCTTTTTGAGAGAGCATTTGAACTTTTTTGGCCATTATTTATCTTGTTTTGTGTCATTTAATACCTCATATTATGCATGATTCTATATTAGGGACACTTTTGACATTTCACCTCATTTAACCCATGATTCCCCATGTTTCTTCTACTATTATGTGTGTTGTCATTTGCTTGGTGTAGGATCATAGTATGAGTGAGCGCAAGTGGAGCAAAGGAGCAAGATTGAAGAGTAGAAGATCAAAGAAGAGAGTTGAGAGAACGCTCAACTTAAGGCCAAGAGACCTCTCAAAAGAATTAAAGCGAAGTGGCCACTCGATTCATTTTTCGTAGAGAACAGAAAGTTTGAGAGGGAACTAAGAGAAAATTTCCTTCCAAGTGGTCGTTCTTGATTATATTGTGCGGCCGCTTAGTTTCATTTTCAATAGTAGAAATCCCTTATGAGTGGCTGCTCACCATTACTTTAGAGTTGCTGTTAAGATCAACTTTTGGGCCAATTTTGCAGTTTTTCATGATTTTTCTCTCTTAGGGGTTTCTTAGTTATGGGGAGGTATAAAATTGAAAAGGGAACAATATGAAAAAAATGGTTTTTCGTAGCATAGGTCATTAGAGAGTACATGTTCATCCATTTTGTACGATGATTGAAGTTTGAAGCACAATTATCAAATATTGAATCAACATTTTCCAAATTTTTTTTGAGTAATTTCTAGTTCTCTCTTGTTCTTATATTTTCTTTGCTTCTTATTTCTCTTATTGATTACTTATTTTTAGTTTAGCTGCATTTTAGTTTCAATTTATTGGATTATATAATTGTTATCTATTTGTTTGCTCCATCAATCTTATAGTGTTTCTCAAAGTAAACCATGAATATTTAGCTTAGTTAGGGGATAGGATGAAGACACAATCTCGAAAAAGGATTAGGTTTAGAGGAGGGAGTTGGGAGTGAGATGGAACCGAGTTAGTCATTCTAATCTTTAGTCTTCGGTAAAGATCTAGCTTTAGCATTATGGGTTTTTGTCCTTTCATTTTCCTTAGTCATATCATTGAAAAATGGTGATTTGGTAATCAACCCTGCTATTTAGGGATGGTATGACTGAGACTTTAATTCATTGTTTGGTTTAGTTTACGCTATTGTGCTTAATATAGAAAATTAGGTTAGAAATCCCAATTATGAGTGTGTGCTTCCTTGAGGGTGAGTTGAAAGACCGAATCTTGGTTGAATCCCCTTATCTTCATGATAATTTTACCATATGTGATTTGACGGTTTGGTTTAAGAAACTCTTAGGCTTGTGCCTTTAATGAGAGAAAGGCATTGGTTACGAATCTCTAATTTTCCCCTTTTCGTCTCCTAAATCCCTACCTAGCTTGTCCATGTTTGGTTAGTGTAGGATCCCGCACACCTTAACATTTTTCCATCCTTAAATTCTTCGTTTTTGACCTTGTATTATAGTTGTGATCTAGCTCAATTTTCCTTCTATTCCTTGTTTCAAATTAGCTTGTAGTTTAAATCGTAAAAGTTAGTGTCAATAAGTGCCCATTTCCTATAGATCATGACCCTTACTTACATGTCATTTGTAATTTGTTTAGTGAGATTTCTGATAGCGGGGTTTGTCAATAACCAAATTTCCTATTCATCTAATGGCGCCATTGTCAGGGAATATCATTTAGCATTGAGTCTTTTGGAATCTTTACGAGTCTAGTTCACCTTATATTCTTTTCTTTTATTTATTTTAACTTGTGATTGCCAACATTAATCATTTTCTCAGTTTTGGTTTTGCATGCCATAAAAAATAAGCAGTCGAGATTTAGGACTTAAAACATTAAATACTAAAATCAAGTGCATAATCAAGGAAATTAGACGAAATTTAAGGGGTAGGAGAGAGTTCATCTCTCGGAGAATCCTCAATGACTCATCAAGGGGAGAGAGAATCATTTATTCCCAACTTCCTTAGCTCTCTAGCAACCAAAGTTTTTTTAAGTCCCACTAGCTTTTTCATCATTTCCTACATTCTTTTCTCCATGGCAAAGGGAAGTGATAGATTGTTGAGGTAGTATGGGGTTTTCGGAGCTATCAAGTGCAAAGTGGTATATTTCATCCTAACACTAAAGCTAACAGTTTTGAGTTGAAGCTAGCTCTCATCACCCTTGTTGAGAGTCATCCTTTTGGTGGAGAGAAGCATGAGTTATCACATTCTCATGTCAAGAAATTTATAGGATACTGTGATACAATAAAAGCTAATGGAGTGACTTAAGAGAGCATTCACTTGAGTCTTTTCAAGTTTTTCCTCACGGAAAAGGTAAGTGAATGGCTCGAGAAGATGGAACTGAATTCCTTGAGGAAATGGAATAGGTTATAAGAGCTTTCCTACATAAGTTCATTCCATGCTCTAAAACATCTAACATGAGGAATGGGATTTCTTATTTCAAGGAGAAAGTTGATGAGACACTTTTTAAAACACAAGAATGATTCAAAGGCTTGATAGAAGCATGTTTACATCATGACATGGAGATATGGCTTCTCCTTCATATATATAGCTTCTATAACACACTTTTGTAGAAAAATATGACAATTTTTGATGCAAGAGTTAGAGGTGCCATAATGAGACCAAGTCCCACGGAGGCCTTCAAACTCATTGAGTAAGCTGTTGAAATTTTACTAACTTAAATAATGCTGAGCATGCACATCCTAATCTAGGAAGGAGTTATGGAATATACTCTATTAATATTCTTTATTCTAAGCTTGATGGATTAACTAACAACTTCATTGAATTTTATTGAATAACTAATTATTATCTCCTTCCACGACATCATGTAGCATGGATTCTTCGGTTGCATCAAAATCTAACATGCCTTTGTAGGTTGTGTTTTGTGATGTTTGTAGTAAGTATGACCACAGTCTTTTGAAATGTCTTTGATAATTTTCTCAGGTACTACACCTTCTCGTATGGAGCAGGTCAATACCCTCAATAACATGATCCAAAACCCTAAGTTCAATCCTTACTCCAATACTTATAACCTTGAATTGAGAGAAAATCTAAACTTTGGTTTGAGGAGTAGTCAAAACCAAAAACAAGGGAACTTTCAAAACAAGGGCATGGGAATTCAGATGGTCAAAATCAGAGGAACAGTGATAGTCATAGTCAAGGTGGATTTAAAGGGAAAGTTTATGAGAACTATGGGCCTAACCACTACCTAAACATGCATCAAAATCAAAACTAAGGAAAGCTATAATATCCTTTCCCACATAACCCAATAGGTTTCCCTAAAAGTCCTAAGCCTAATCCTTCTCTTTCTCAAACTCCTTCTCAAAAGTCTAATTTGGAGTATTTAATGGAAAGTTTTTTTTCCACCTCAACTAAGAAGAATAATAAAATTGAGGAGAGTCTAAGGAAAATAACAAGCCATAATAATATGCTTAATAACCAAATTACCAAGACAACCAATGCTCTTAAGGATGGATCTAGACCCTTAATCCCTTTCCAAGGTACCGACCTTATTGTGTATGCCAATGCCATCATCACTTTGGGTGAAAAAACTCTAGGAGGTTTTGAGAAAGGTAGGGGAGAAGGAAGATGAGGCTAGGTCATGTGTTGCCAAGGATCATAGCAACCTAGAGATAGAAAAGGGGATAAGTGAGTTGGAAGAGGTTGTGAAGAAGAGTAAATTAATAAGTGTTACCCCTTCTCACATTGAGTAGTTACCTTACCCTACTACATTTTTTAAGTCTAAGTTAGATGACTAGTTTGTAAAGATTCTAGAACTCATTTATAAGAAACTTTGTGTTAACATCCCTTTCATTGGTGCCTTTAATAAAATGCCTACCTATGCTAAGTTCCTTAAGGACATATTAAGCATCAAGAGAGAAATAGACTTTGTAGAGACTATTACCAAAGACTTGTACTAATATATTAAAAATAAGTTTCCTACAAAAGGTAAAGGATCCTAATAATATGATTTAGACATAAATTACATTGGAAAGAGTTTAGGATGGACCTTTGTTAAGGCTGCTAAGGAACTATTAGCAATCATGAACCTTTCCTTAGTACCCCGCCTTTTTAGATCCCTTGCTAAGTGAAGTCCTAAGGTTTGCATTTGTAACCCATGATGAGGTCATATTTTGAAGCCATTAATATGATTTACAATAAGTAGCAAGAATCCTTAAGTTTTCATGCTTTGATGAAGAACTTATCCTATGCATTCTCGAAACCGTGTATAGACATGAAATCGTGTCTCCATGTGTCAATGACGAATCAACACTTGCTGGTGGACTTAGCTTGGGTCAAGTTTGAATGTACGTAAACCTAAAATCACCTCAAAGCCAAACCTTGAAAGGCCCAAACATAAACCCGAGCCTAAAACACATTGTCCCAAACACATTGACCCAAAAACACAAAAAAGTCACCCAAAAACAAACCCCAAACTATGCAAAAATAGGTTTCTTGGAGCACACATACTTGGCGCTCGAAGTTGGCATTCAGCACAAAAACTAAATTTTATCCAGCTTCAAGTGTCTAATGCCAACAATGTGTGTTGAGCACCAGCCATCATTTGACGTTGAGCTTAGGTGTCAAACACACATTATCCTTTAAGCACTTAAACTAAAATAGAATCTAACCCGTTGTCAGTTCGTGCGTTCAACGCCTAGCCTTGAGCGCCACCACAAAAGCGCTCGTGTCTTATTTCAAGCCTCTTTTCATTCAACCAAAAGATTCCTTTCTTGATTGTCCAATGCCCAAGCCCTGCGTTCAATGCCTTAACTTGGCATCTAATGCTTAGGAAATGAACTCTTTTTGTCTATAAATACCCCCTCATTTTCTAAGCAATGGGTCGTCATTTTGAGAAATTTAGAGCACCGTTACTCTGCCAAAATACACTCTTAAACACTCCAAAACACAAATCAAACAAAAATCCAAGCATTCAAGACATACACTTTGCCTTCAAACATCAAGAAACCATTATTCCATCAACATACACTCAAGCAAGACTCAAGAAAAGGAACTATCCTCAACGGTAAACACCAAGGATCTCTCTCTAATTCAATTCTATTTTTTGCTTTGTCTACTTTTACTCCTTTCACCTGCTATTCCTTGATCTTGGTGTTTCTACATCCATCTAGGGTCTTATATTAGCCTATTTTTGTGATGACTATAGGAGGTGCAAACCTCTTCTACATGAACATCTATTTTAGTTTTTATACAATTCTCGAATAAACCAAAGTGTCATTGTTCTTGATGATCTCTTGTGATCAACTCCAATAATTAATTTTTCTTGTGTCTTTTGCCTATGATATGAAGAGTTCGGAGAAAATCCTACTTAGTTCACTAAGTTAAGTCTCAAAACCCTAACTTTGAGCATCATAATCTAGGAACCATCCTCATGGATTGGTTTCCTCTCAACATCTTATCAATCCCCTTCCCCTTGCCTTTTACTTAATGAAAGTTATTTATATCACATTTGCCTCTTTTTTTTAGTCTATGATGTAAAGATATGGATATCTCCAATCTTACTAGACTTGCTATTTGGCCCATTTTTATGAGCATACCTTAGGTATGTATCATACTTAAATACATATTTAGGAGTTAACCTATGGCTCATTTCTTCCTTTAGATTTAATAAGTCGTATCTTAATTTCTATTTTTTCATACTTAGGTCTATGATGTTTTAAGGCAAAATCATATATGTCATATGAACTAGACACATCTTTAAGCTAGAGTCCATCATGGAGGAAAAAGTCTTTTTAGGCTTCCTTCTCCATTTGATCATATAAATTCTCCAACTCATCATGCATCATACTTACATCATATTTTACTAACCTAATCTATTGACTCTTATCTCTTATTGTGGTTGTTTTATTTTATTGCATAATTCTTATCTTGTGATAAACTTATATGATCACCATTTATGCTTAAATCAAGACCTATTGATTAAATTCCATGCCTAAGAAGATAAAAAAATAACAACCAGACACAGATACCCATTAATCTTATGGACAATTAACAAATTGGTCACCTAATCTAGAACTATGTGCATTGATCTAAACTTACTAACTCGACCTAATCTAGAGTGTGTTTGCCACTTGTTTTCACATGTTTGCCATGGACTAAATCTAATTTTTTCTCCATTTAAATTTTAATTACTTTCACACACCAAAATTGAAATAAGTTTCTCTTTCCCAAACCTTCTCATGGTTCGTAGACCACTTATATGAGTCATTTTGGGATACAAACACAAGGGTGACCAAACAACCCATAAATGGTGGCGACTCCTCAACCCTTTCAATTTAGCAAATCCGTGTAGCCGATCCTTAATTATGCTCAAATATATTAGGGCACTAGTGGGGAGAGTCTATTCCTTTCTCTTCACCGAGAAAGGAAGGTTGGGTTTTGAAAAACTAAACTCTCTAGTGGTGATTTAGTCATTGAATCATCCACCCAAAACCTATTAGGGCTCCTTGACCCTTAAATTTTTTTGCATGAAAAGCCCCTACATCGTGACCAAACTTTTCTAAGGAGAGACAAAGGCACTTTTGAAACCATTTTTCATGCCTAAGCACTTAGAATTCTTCACTCACCCTGTATATTCGCTCTTTTTCATCATTTATTACGTACTTGAGCTTATCTTCCTTTACACTAAGCCATATTGTAAGCCATTGACCCAATGTTATGCATTTCACACTTTTACTTTGATGGGGTTTCTTTGGCAAGAAGGTTGATAGGTGTAAGTAATGGTGAATAGGGAGTAATAAAGTCTAAGTGGATAACGAATGTGTCTTTATGCATAATCTTAAGGCTACTAAGTTTTGAGTAAGCCTCTTTTAAAAAAAGAAAAAAAGAGAAAAAAGAAATAAATAGAATAGATGAAAAAGAAATAAATAAATAAGAAGAAGTAAGATGGTTTCATGGAAGTCCGAGAATACAGAAACTTGGAAAATGGTTCAATAAGTAAGCTTGGGGGAGACCTCGTGGTGCCTAATTGAAGTGTGTGGACCCCAAGGATATGGGTTGAGGTGAAAGCTCAAAGAAAAAGAAATCCCATTTTCCATTAGGTAAGCCTAACACCATGATCCAAGCCTTTTCCCCACCATTTTTGTTTCTCAACCCGAAGTCCTTTTGACCTTAGAACGTTAAGTCATATAGTCAGTGTAGGGAGGCACATGTCAAGCACGTGGAGTGGGCATGGAAATTAAGATGCCAATTCATAAGTCATTACCCCTTTTTATTTTATTTTGTTCAACTCCCTTAAGGAGTAATGAAGCGCTAATTCACTCACT
Source organism: Dysphania ambrosioides (assembly GCA_026401315.1). NCBI lineage: Eukaryota > Viridiplantae > Streptophyta > Magnoliopsida > Caryophyllales > Amaranthaceae > Dysphania > Dysphania ambrosioides. The sequence goes on from CM048666.1 coordinate 18,519,750, forward strand.
TATCCTTTCCTGAAATGTTCATGCTCTTTTGGCCCTTGTCCACCTCATTTTTACGTTATTTAACATCACTTTATGCATGATTCTATCTTAGGACTACATATTTTCTACCTCGTTAATCCCCTTATCCCCCATGTTTCTTCTACTTTTATGCGTGTTTTTATTCTCTTGGTGTAGGGCCATAAGAATGAGGAGTAGAAGAACCGAGAAAAGATATAAGAGACCACTCAACCCAAGAGTCAAGAGGCCACTCACAACATTTATAGCCAAGTGGCTGCTTAGAAGGAATTTTATACAGCTGTTCAATTCAAAAATTCTCAAAGATAAAAAACTTAATGATGGCAGCAAGTGGTCTTTGAGAGGGTGCTCATAAGGAATACATTCATTCTTAGTGGGCGCTTAAGACTTTAACTGAATGGCCGCTCAATTCACTTTGGAGCCTCATTAGTTCTTATGAGTGGCTGCTCATCAACTCAGCTGAGCACCCATTCAAGAAGGTCTATGAGAAATTTCATGGTTTTCTTAAACCCTTTTCATTAGGCTTATAGGGATCACGATGGGGTATGCAACTTATGAAGAGGATTAGAAAAACAAAATTCATAGAAAATAGAGTAGCATAGATTAGAGAATAGTTCCACTGTATTAATTAGCATAGACCTTTTTTTACATTGAATTCATGTTTGGGATTGAAGCCTTTGAAGCATAGTTGTTCAAACATTGAATCAATTCCATTTATGAGAAATTTTTAGCTTCCTTATTTACTTTAATATTATGCTTTACTATTCTTGCTTTATTATTTGCATTTTCTTATTTTGAATTTTCTTCTAGATTTAGTTTAATAGATTTATAATTGCAACCATATTAGCCTACTTATTCAATTTAATTGAGTCTTTCATTATGAGTAGTTAGATTAGTTATGGGATAGGGTGAAAACCCAATCCTAAGCACGAATATGTATTTAAGAATGGGGTTTAGTGCTTTGGATGATTTGATTTAATGTTTCAATGTTAGGTTTTGGTTAAAATCTAGACTTCGCCATATAGATTTTACCCTTTATATTACTCAATCATGTCATTGAAAAATGATGATTTGGGTAGTGAGCCTAGTGTTTGGAGCGGTAATATTCGAATTGTTATTTCATTGTTCGATTAAGATTATGTTGTTAGGGTTGTCTTAGAAAAATAATTAGGTGAGGAATCCCAATTATAGTGCATGCTTCCTTGCAGAGGAGTCGAAAGATTAGTTCTTGGATGAACCCACTTCCCTTCAGCATAGTTTTGAGTTCATGAGTTAGTAGTTGGTATATGAATCCCATTTTATTTCCTTTTCGTGTCCTAATTCCCACTTTAGCTTGTTCATGCATGTTTGGTTGGTGTTTTGTCCTAAAACCCCAAGTGTTTTTCCCATTTTCCATTAGTTGGTCTAAAGCTTGCATTTGTTGTCTTAATTAAAATTATCATCCATTTCTACTTCCGTTAGGATTAGCTACTAGCCGAATTGTTAAAGTCGATGTCTATTAGAATTCATTCCATGTGGATCACGACCCTTGCTTGCCCATTACTTGTAATTGGTAAAGTAGAGATTTTTGAATAGTGAGTATCATCAACGACCGATCCATCCGCTCATTGAGGAACATTTTGCAGACTGTCCCCATTTGTTTGATAATATTCTGAGAGATGTCAAGATTCCTTTAGATCCTGACTATAGTTCACACCCTAATCTATCTGCTACCATAAAATTCTTCAACTTAATGGCACACCTCAGTTGGACTGATATGAGTTTCACACATTTATTGGAAGCTTTATCTAAAATGCTTCCCATGGGCAATGAGTTACTAATGTTTACCTACGAGGCCAAAAAACTCATGTGCTTTGTGGGCATGGAGGATATGAAGATCCATGCATGCTGAAACGATTATATGCTATATCGGATTGAATATACCTAAAAAACAATCAAGGAAGAGAGAAACATAAGCTATCATAGACAATAAAAACATTATTTATACTTCGTATTTATAATTTATTTCACAAATTAGAATAGTTAATTGTGCTCTTATTAAAGTATTAATATTAGCCGTGGTGATCAATTATGTATTACAATGTGGATTATTAACATTAGTGGATAGAAATGAGTAACTAAAACACAATAATATTTGACAATTTTCATCACTGTCAAAATTTTAAACCTATCGTTTAAGTAAAAATAACGAAAATTTATTGGGAGGAAATAAGATAAAAACTTGATAATTTTGGGATTAATTTTAATAATACATATTAGATAAATTTATAATATGTATTTAAGGATGAGAGTTTATATGATGCTTGGGAAAGATTTAAGAATTTGCAGAGAGAATTCCCTCATCATGGTTTAATATAGTGGCAGATAATCCAAGCTTTCTACAATGGGATAGGAAATTCATCTAGATCAATCCTAGATTCTGTAGGTAATGGAAGATTAATGAATCTTTAAGTTGATGTAGCAGGAAAAGTTATTGAAGAGATGGCAATTCACAATTCCCAATATGGGAATCCTAGAGGTTTTGCAAACAAAGGGAAACATAGTGTCGATTCTGTATCCTTTTTGCAAGCCTAATTAGCTTCTATTTGTCGGAAAATAGATAATCTTAGTTTTTCTATTTGAACTATTGTAGCTAATGTTTCTGCTGTTAATACTAATGATGCTTTTTGTGAAAATTGTGGAATTGTAGGTCATTGGGAACAAGATTGTAGGAGTTCCATGGAGAAAGTTAGTGCCTTCCAAACCTATAGGCAAAATAATCCATACTCCAACACTTTTAATCCTGTCCTCTAAAACCATCCATATCTCTCTTACTAGAGTACCAATGTGCAAAACCCTCTAACTCCTTAACAACCACAACAATAAGCAGCACAACAAACACATAAAAAATATTACCAACTTCCTAACCAAAGAGGCCAACCACAAGCTCTACCTCCTAACAAAAGCATATGTAGAGTAGGTATGCACAAATTGATTCGATCATAGCTCACAACTAAATTAGGGATAATCAAATTGTGCAACTTTCCTCTACTTTACAAACTCGTCAGCAGGAGCCCTTCCATTACAGCTAATACAACCTACATGTCATGCAAATGTAAATTTCTCTAAGGAGTGGTTCACATTATGATGGGCCTCCTATGCCTAAGAATGATGAACCTACTTTTACAAATACTACTAATAATGATTATGTTTTACCAAATGATCTTATTACTAACCCCATAGGAATTCAGAGTAAGGCTAACATTTCTGATGATACATTGCAAGGTACAACTCCAAGGAAAGTTACAACTCAAGACAAGAGCAGAGATTTACAGAAACCAGTTATTAAACTACCATTCACCAATAGAAAATTGAAGACTAAATTGGATAAGCAGTTTGGTAAGTTTTGAGATGTTGTGAAAAACTTGTAGGTAACAGTTCTTTTCACAGAGTTAATTACACAAGTTCCTGCATATGATAAGTTTATGAAAGATATTTTGACTAGGAAGAGAGCCTGTAATGAGGTAGAGACCGTAGCTTTTACAAAGGAATGTAGTGCTTTATTGCGAAATAAATCCCCACCTAAATTGAAGTATCCTGGAAAATTTTCGATTCCTTGTCATATTGGTAATGTCTTTATTGATAATGCTTTATGTGATTTGGGTGCTAGTGTTAGTGTTATGCCATAATCTGTGTGTTCAAAGATTAATATGGGTGATTTAAAAGTTACTAACATTACCTTGTAGATGACAAACCGTTCTGGCAAATACCCTTTAGGTATTCTAGAGGATGTCTCGGTAACAGTTAATAAATTTTTCATCCCTATTGATTTTGTTGTTTTAGACATGGCTGAGGATACACAAATTCCAATAGTATACGGTAGACCTTTACTCCACACTGCAGGAGCCATTATTGATGTAAAAAATGGGAAACTAACTCTATATGTCCGAGATGATAATATCACTTTTAATTTATGGAAGGTTTTGAAAGGTCCTATGTTAGAGGAAAAATGTTATAGTATTGATGTGATTGATGTTGTATGTGAAGATAGCCTACCATAGGTCCTAGCGAGGGATCCTTTAGAGGAAATACTTTATGGTGATTTTACTATAGGTGAAGCTGGCATTTGGAGCAATGAGGTGTTACTATAGAGAAATCTCTCACACTTAAAGACCTTGATCCTAAAGAGAGCAAGAAGGTAATAAAGTTAGTTCATGAATCAAAACCTGTAGACGTTAAGAAACCTAAACTAAAACCTCTCCCTTCTCATATAAAATATATTTTTCTTTATGAATAGGAATTACACCCTGTGATCATTAGTAGTGCACTTGATGACCCACAAACTTCCTAACTTCTTGAGGTTCTTTGAACCCACAAAAGAGCAATTGGGTACAATATTAATGATCTCAAGGGTATTATGCCTGATATTTGTATGCACAAGTTACACTTAGAGGACAATCATAACCCATGTATTCAACCCTAGAGAAGGTTGAATCCTAATATGTAGGAAGTAGTCAAGAAAGAGGTTATAAAATTAATTGATGCAAGTATTATTTATCCTATTTCTGACTCAAAGTGGGTGATACCTATATAGGTAGTTCCGAAAAAGGGTGGGATGACAGTGATTAAAAATAATAAAAATGAATTAATTCCCACTAGAACTGTAACAAGGTGGCGTATGTGCATTGATTATCGAAGGTTAAATATCGCTACTAAGAAAGGTCACATCTCTCTCCCTTTTATTGATCAAATGTTGGAAATGTTAGCTAATCATAAGTTCCTTTGCTATTTAGATAGGTACTCGAGATTTTTCCAAATACCAATTCACCTAGAAGATCAGGAAACGACCACAGTTATATGCCCATATGGTACTTTTGTATATCGTAGGATGTCGTTTGGTCTATGTAATGCCCCTGCTACTTTTCAACGTTGTAGGATGAGTATCTTTTCTGAGTTCATAGAATCTATCATGGAAGTCTTTACGGATGAATTTAGTGTGTATGGGTCCTCATTTGATGTATGTTTAACTAACCTCACTAAAATTTTAAAAAGATGTGAAAGGTGCAGTTTGGTCCTAAATTGGGAAATTTGTCACTTTATGGTGACAGAAGGAGTGGTTCTTGGTCATATTGTATCTGATATGGGTATATAAGTAGATAAAGCTAAAGTTTATCTGATTGAGCCATTACCTCCACCATTTAATCTTAAGGGGGTTTCTTAGGTCATGTGGGGTTTTATCATCGCTTTATCAAAGATTTTTCTAAAATTGCTAAACCACTAACTTAGGTTTTACTGATGAGTGTCTTGAGGATTTTAACAAGATTAAGCAGGCTTTGATATAAAAATCCATCATATGTGATCTCGATTGGAATCTTCCTTTCACTATTATGTGTGATGCCATTTTACAGTAGGAGCCGTGCTAGGACATAAAAGAACAAAGTTCTGCATGTTATTAATTATGCAAGTAAAACTTTGGATGAAGCCCAAATCAATTATTCCCCCACGGAGAAAGAGTTTCTTGCTGTGATTTATGCTTTAGAAAAATTTAGATCATATATATTTGGTTCTAAAATTATTGTTTTTACTAATCATGCAGCTTTGAAATATCTTATAGCTAAGGCAGAAACAAAGCCTAGGCTCCTCTTTTGGGTTCTCTTGCTCCAAGATGTCAATGTGAAAATTAAGGATAAAAAGGGAGCAAAGAATGTTAATGTAGATCACTTGTCAAGGATCAGGTATGATGAGGGTAAGGATTCTCTTCCTATAAATGATTCCTTCCCTGATGACCATTTGTTTGCAGTCATATAGCAACACCCTTAGTGTGTTGATTATGCTAATTACTTGGTGGGGGGTACTTTACCTCCCGATTTGTCTTACCAACAGAAAAAGAGGTTCCTGTGATGTTAAACATTATTTTAGAATTATCCTTTTTTGTTTCGTGAGTGTGCAGATGGACTATTTTGCAGGTGTGTTCCCGAATGAGAAGTCTATGGTATCCTTATAAGATTCCATAACTCACCATATAGGGGACATCATGGTCCCACCAAGACAGTTGCAAAGATCAATGAGTCAGGATTCTATTAGCCTACCATGTTTAAGGATTGTTCAAGCTTGTGATTCTTGCTAGAGGACTGGCAACATCTCGCAGTGTCATGAGATGCCTCAAATTAGAATTTTGGAAGTTGAAATTTTTGATGTTTGGGGTATTGATTATATGGGACATTTTCCCTCCTTAAAAGGAAATCATTATATCCTTGTTGCCATTGATTATGTGTCCAAGTGGGTTGAAACTATTTCCACACCTACTAATGATGCCAAAGTGGTCCATAAGCTTTGTAAGAAAACCATTTTTCATAGATTTGGAGTTACTAGAGCCATTACTAGTGATGGAGGATCTCACTTTTATGAGCAAAATTAGAAACCCTTCTCAAGAAGTATGGTGTCTACCATAGGACAGGTTTAGCTTACCATCCCCAAACTATTGGCCAAGTTGAGGTTTTGAACTGTGAGATTAAGGCTACTATAAATAAGATGGTAACAAAGTCTAGGAAAGATTTGAGCGATAAGTTGGATGACACTCTTTTGGCGTAAATAACCGCATTTAAGACCTCCATTGGGATCTCTCCCTATAGACTTGTGTATGGGAAAGCATGTCACCTCCCGGTGAAACTAGAGTACAAGGCTTATTGGGCAATTAAAGAGCTCAATTTGGATGTCAAATTAGCAGGAGAGATGAGGCTACTGCAACTTAACCATGCGATGAATTTAGGTTGATGGCTTATGATAGCGCAACGTCTACAAGGAAAAGACCAAGAAATGACACGAAAAGATGATCCTTCTGAAAGAATTCAAAGAGGGTGATAAGGTTTTGTTGTTCAATTATAGACTTAGACTCTTCCCTTGAAAGTTAAAGTCAAGATGGTCGGGTCCTTTTACTGTTAAAAGGGCAAACCTTATCTTGATCGACATATGATGAACATGGTGGTGATTTTAAGGTAAATGGGCAAAGATTAAATTTATACCATAAAGGGGCTATGGTTGGTGCAGTTGAATTACTTCACCTAATCGATTCCATCTCATCTTGATCAACATACGGTAAGAAGGTCGTGTAGGACCTAGATAAACCAGCGCTTTGCGAGAGGCAACCCGTATTTTCTTACTTTATTTTTGTCTTTTTGAGAAGTAGAGAGAAGGAATTTAATATGCTTCAGAGTATTTTTTACTTGTTGGAGAAATAGAGAAGCAAAAATTTTAAAGGGAAGAAAACGTTATGAAGGTCAAAATCATGGAAATTCGTCCTACCAGGCAAACATCCGCTCGACCGGGCGCAAAAGGAGGTAATTCTATAAGGAAAATTCACCCGACCGAGCGAACTTTGTCCTACTAGGGCAAGAAGACAAATTTTTTAGCATAAAATTTTGCCCGACCGGGAAAAATTTCCCATATCGGGCACGTGAACAAGGCAAATTAACAAGTCAAATTCGCCCAATTGGGCGCGAGATGACCCGACACTAAGACTTAAAACGCGCCCGACTGGGGCGCTTGTCCAATTCTATTGGCGCCCCTATTTCCCTTTCTCTTCTCCTTCCTCCCTTCTTCTTCCTTATTCTTTCACTCTTTTTTTCCTCCACACTTTCTCTCTCTAAAAAACCCAATTTTCTCTAATATCTACCCCCGACTTCTCACCCAAATCCAAAAATTTCTACATATTCTTTCTCCTCTCCTCATCCTCTATACGCTTAGACTAATTTGCTTCGGGTTTAAGTGATTTTCTTAAGCCAACATATAAAATGACTCGCCACGAGCCTCATAACACCCTAACCAATGAACTGTCCATCCTAAGGCATTATGTATATGGGTTGGGGATATTGAACATTGCCAAATACATCATTGCTCATTTGAGTAGGCATGCCACCGCTTGTGGTGGCTCCGCCATAACCCCTATTTGCTTCGGTGGCTTAACTACTAGGATAGCACTCAAGAAGGTGGGGTTTGTAGATTCTAGGTATGAAGGGTTAACCAATTGTGGGGGAGGGATTCTCATGAACCTGACTTATCTTCAGAGCTTAGATTAGATAAAGCCAAATAGCCAACGGATTTTTAGGTGACATGTTAGGGTAGGAACGGCCCCTTTACCTATATTTCCTCTTCAAAACCCCAAACTGACCATTTTCCTCCCTGGGCAAGATTCATACACTTATGACATTCTAATTGCCTCATCACTGTGCACCATTACCACCTCTACAACTACCTAGACTTGAACCTTAATCTATTTGGGATTTCTAGAGGATAGGTCAAGTTTTAGGTCGCATAGAGCAGACCTAGGGAGACCTTAGGAGGATGGTTGGCTCCCTTGACTAGAGGTTAGGGTATGTTGAAAGGAACCAGGGTAGGGCCCTTTTCCACACATATGACGATTATGCTCTTCGTGGTGCTATCCTCGATAATGTTATCCACCCTGAATGGTACTAACCACCACCTCAGGGATATGTGGATCACACCTCCTAGGGAATTTACACTGACTACTCCTCATTCGCTAGCTACGGGCAAGACTTTCCTTTCGAGGGGATGGGGGCAATGTTGACCCTAACTACTTTGGTGGGATTTCTTCAGGTGGTGTAAGTGGTAGCCGAGGAGGATTTGAATAATGGATGAGGATGCTAATGATTACAATGTTGCGGCTAATTCCCGAGTCAATGAGGACATTGTCTGATTTTGGCTTGGGGATATTCTTAGTTTGAGGTAGCATATCCCTTTTCTCTCTTTTTTAAGTATAGTTTTATTGCTTTTTAGAGTAATTTTAATTCTTTGAAAAAAAATTTCCCAAAAATACATTCTAATGAATGATAAATCATGCTTCCCTATGCCCCATTGATGTGCTCATTTTAGAGCACGTTTATTACCACATTTTAGTGTCAAGTCTTGTAGTTTTGTATTGGTTTTATGCATATTATGCTTGATTTCACCTTAATCTTGTCTTCGAGTTGTCATAAGTTCATTTCAGGTACTTTTGATGATTTCGAGGTGAAATGCGATGCATTTGAGCCATTGACAAGCGTATCATAGCTTGGGCAAATGTTTCAAGTCACTCATGAAGATCCCATGGAGTGTACAAAAGGAAAGAAGTGAAAAGAGGAATGCATGGTCTTAGATTCGACCGAATATGAGACTCATTCGGCCGAATGGTGCAGATTCGACCGAATCTGAGACACATTCGGTCGAATGCATGACAGATATCAAAGCATTTGACCCTTGGTCACTGGGAATGCCGAATGGAACTCATTCGGGTGAATAAGCTTCTCTTCGGCCGAATCAACCTCCACATTCGAGCGAATGCTGGACAGAGATCGATTCTTCAGAGCTTCTGGAATGGGCGAATGTATGTGCATTCGAGCGAATGGGACTGTATTCGGCCGAATGGGCCTTGAATTTGGGCGAATGACAATGTTTTTCTCCGGATCAACTACTTCTTTTTAGGGCCGGCCCATATGCATTTTAGGGTTTTCGTAGGTTTTTCTTGTTTTGTAATAAATACCCCTTCCTCTGATGAGAGGAAGGGCAGCTAGGTTTACATACTTTTATGCACTTTTAGTTTTCTTTAGCCTCCAAATTCTTTTAGTTTTAGCTTTCGGTTTTCAGTTTTGCTCAACACTTTGTCGTTCGAATTCTGTTCTTGGATAATACATTAAAGCTTTTGTGAGTTTTAATCTATTCCTTTACTCTTAATTCATTCTCTTTACTTCATTGCATGTTTAGCCTAGTATTTATCATTTATTAGCATAATTTCTGATTTGCTTTCATTCTTGTGAATTCCTTCCATGTTCGTTTTATTTTCGTTGTTGAATATCTTTATGTTTTTAAGCATGAATATGTGTGAGTAGTTCTTTTAGGGGTTTTGATTGGTGAAACCCTAGGAAAGCTATGATCTTTATTGTCTAGGGTTGTAGGAAGGATGATAATAAGTAGTTTTGGAATCCGATGCGAATCTTGTCCTGCCACTCCTTGGGAGACATAGGGCGATTATAGGTCGTTCGTTGTGATTTGTGGGATCACCAACTTCCTCTCATATTCTTGGATATCCATGCTAGTTATTATCAGATTTTCTCTAACCTATCATGTTCAGTTTTGAAAGCTTCATTCCTAGGGTGAATCTAATCTTGTCCCCATTTTTCTCTATTTGATTTACTTTATGATTTATCGTCATCTATCTTCTGGTTATTAGTTTTAGTTGAATTTCCAAATCCAAATAGTCCAGTTGTGTTAAGAGTTAAAGTCTTGATATACCTTATCCTCGTTATTCGCCCCCTACTCCACTATACTCGTATAGTTCGTAGGTTGGAAAAAAATTTGTTTAAATAACTTGTCTTTTAGTTAACGACCTAAAATACCGGTTATCAAAATGGTGCCGTTAACTTTATTTTATTTCATTTCATTTCTGTTTTTGTTTTTCTAGTTGGTTGTCTTTGACTTTGCTGTTTGCATGCCTCATAGCATGCGTAGGTCAAACCAGCCAATTACCCCTTATAATCCTGAAATCCAACGTGTGAGTAGACAACGCCCTTCAAAACACACCTTATATTCTATCCAAAATCCATCCATATCCATAATGGCCGATGAACATCAATTATTTGGTCAATTCAGAACTCCTGGCTCACAAGAGTTCCAAGGGGGTGTAGTACTTCCTGTTGCCACTACACCTTATCAAATACACTCTCATTTCACAAGAATGGTTAAGGAAACACCATTTAGTGGCTTAAGGAATGAATGTCCTCTTCAACATTTAGAGGCATTTTCTGATATTTGTGGACTTATCCCTCCTTGCCCTAAAAGCCCTGACTATGTGCAAATGCACCTGTTTCATTTGAGTCTAGCGGGAGATGCCAAGGATTGGTACAAATGCTTAGAACCCAATTTGATTGTTAATTAGGCTCAACTAAAAACCGTATTTCTAGAAAGGTTATATCCTACGGTTCGAACGCAAGATTGGCGTAAGAAAATTGCGTCATTCACCCAAGAGGATGATGAGAACCTTAGTCCTACCGGGAGTAGATTTAAAAGAATGATTAGGGCATGCCTCCACCATGAGTATGGGGAAAACCATCTCAACACATTCTTTTACGATGGTCTCAATGACTCCACCAAAGCACTCCTAGACTCAGCAGTAGGTGGCCAACTATCCGAAATTCCTTGCACCCAGGTAAAAGCCAAAATAGAGGAAGTCGTTAAGAATAGTGCCTGGGGAGGAACTAGGAGTCAGGGATTACCTAGAGGGATGATAGACACAACTAACTTGGATAATATTAGCGCCAAAATAGAAGCTGTTATTGATAATGAGTTGTCCAAGCTAAGCCTAGCCAGTAGTTCGAACACCCCTCTAGTGCGTGAAGAGCACTTTGCATGTGCCGTATGTGGGGGTACTAACCATGATACATCTTATTGTGGTGGTTTGCACTCCGAGCACATAGCTGCAATTGACTATGGAGGGTATAACCCAGAACCGCAGGTGATGAACTATGACAGTTATGGGTATAACCCTGATCATGTAGCAGCCCTTAACTTTGGTGGACAGGGACAAGGACTAGGGTATGGACAACAACCTTTCCTAAACCAACCGTACAAACCTCCCTTTAACTCAAACCAAAACCAGGGAAACTTCCACCCGGGATACAACAAAAATGGTCAAGGTGGGTTTAACAACCAAGATTTCCAGGGGAACCAAACTAATTGGAATGTACCAAGGCCTTATGTGTATAGACCGTCAGGGTTTAACCAAGGACCTAGAAACGGTTCAAACCTACCTTTTCCGCCTAGTCAACCTCATCATGTGGCTTCTCAACCACAACATGGTCATACATCAACCAATGACCATTTAGCCTCCCAAGTAATAACTCTTGCTCAGCAGAACCAGAGTCTAACTCAGATTAATCAGACTCTCATCCAAAAAATGCAACAACTTCAAGCTCAGCAAAAGTTGTTTGAAACTCAACTTGCCCAAATGGCTAATCCTCCTGCACCACCGCTATTCCCATCTCACCCTCAACCTAACCCCTCTACATAACCTCCACCTCAGCACTTGAACCCAAACCAACAGACTGCTAAGGCTATCCACCTAAGATCAGGACTCAGTATAAAGGTCCTTCATATCTGGTTGATGCACCTTTATTATGAGTGAGTGATGAGACGAGAGTGCATAAAGATGGAAAAGAGGAGGAACAAGGTAAGGGGTCAGAAGTTGAGAATGAAAGAGGTAGGGAGGACGTCGATGTTAAGACAGGGAGTGAGAAGCTAGTAGAGAGTGAGGAAGAGAGGAGGAAGAAGACTGAGGAGAGAAAGAGGTTAGAATGGTTATATGCACCCCCACTTCCTTTTCCCTATAGGAAAGTTGAGAAGCAACTTGATGATAAGTTCAAGAAGTTCCTTAAACATCTACAGAAGATGGAGATGAATATCCTATTCCTCGATGCTATGGCACAGATGTCAAAGTATGCTAAGTTCTTAAAGGACTTATTATCCAATAAGAAAAAGCTTAATGAAGAGGTAATCAGTCTTCCCCATCAAGTTAGCTCCATTCTACAAGGGAAAATGCCTACGAAGAAGTGAGATCCCGGTCCTTATAACCTCCCTATGAAGTTGGGAAACCTTGATCCTAAAGGGGCGCTCGTTGATCTAGGGGCTTTGATTAGTCTTATGCCTCTATCAATCACCAAAAATCTCCCCTTTGACCTCAGACCTTCAAGGAAAATGATCCAACTGGCTGATAGGAGCATTAAAGTTCCATATGGAGAGCTTGACGACATACATATTTAGGTAGGAGAACTAGTGGTCCCTTGTGATTTTGTAGTAATGGAAATGGAAAAGGGCCCTTATACTCCACTTATCTTGGGCAGAGCCGTTCTGAAAACACTTTAGGCAGTTATTAATTGCCATGATGATACCATAACGGTAGAAGTAGCCCAAGTGAAGGTAGTCTTCAAAATCTCTCCTCTTTTAAAGAAGCCTATGGTTGAGCAGGTTTGTCGCCTTGAAGTAGGCGATAGGGAAAGTAAGGATTGTTACAAGGACAGGGAAAGAGAGGTTGGGTATCAAATGAATGATGAGGATACCTTTATAATAGATGAGCAGTTGGAGGGCCGATTAGATAAGGCCCGGGATTATTAGAGAAAGGAAGCAGAGTTTGAGCAACTTTGCGAGGTTGAGGAAGGTATTATGCATAAGGGGGAAATTCCTAAGCCTTCCCCTCAAGTGACTTTGAAACCTTTACCTCCTAGCTTAAAATATGCCTATCTTGATGATGATGAAGGCAGCCCTGTCATAGTGAATTCTGAGCTTGATGACATTTCGTTGGAAAAACTACTTATTTTATTAAGGAAATATCAAGATGTCATCAGGTATTCACTAGGTGATTTGAAAGGGATTAGTCAATCCCTTGTTATGCACCGGATTCATCTTGAAGATAAACATTTTTCCTCCATTGAGCCACAAAGAAGGCTAAATCCAAACATGAAAGAGGTACTTAAGGATGAAATCCTCAAACTCCTCAAGGCCGGCATCATCTACTCAATTTCAGATAGTAGATGGGTTAGCACAGTTCATGTTGTTCCTAAAAAGGGAGGAATGACCATCGTCGAGAATGGCAGAGGAGAGATGATCCCCACTAGAGCCACCACAGGATGGCAAGTTTGCATTGATTATCGCAAACTTAATAAGGCTACAAGAAAGGATCACTTTCCCTTACCCTTCATCAACGAGAGGCTTAAAAGACTGGCCAGGCATAGATACTATTGTTTTGTAGATGGTTACTCGGGTTTCTTTCAAATCCCAATCCACCACGAGGATCAACAGAAAACAACTTTCACTTGTCCTTTTGGGACTTTTGCCTATAGAAGAATGCCCTTCGGTTTATGCAATGCTCCATCCACTTTCTAGAGGTGTATGTTGGCTATATTTGCTGATATGTTAGTGGACTTCATGGAAGTGTTCATGGATGATTTCTCTGTTGGAGGGTATTCTCTTGACACTTGCTTGACAAATCTCGAGAAAGTTTTATTAAGGTGTCAAGAAACAAATCTTGTACTAAATTGGGAGAAATGTCACTTTTTAGTTCAAGAAGGCATTGTCCTAGGCCACAAAGTGTCTTTCAAAGGCACAGAGGTAGATCCTACTAAAATTGATGTGATAAGGAATCTTCCTGTACCTACCTCAGTTACAGGAGTACGATCCTTTCTTGGACACGCAGGATTCTACGCGTCTCATCTTAGAATTTTCGACTCTAGCAAAACCCTTGAATGAATTGCTTCAGAAAGATGTTGATTTTAACTTTGATGAGAGATGCCTGAATACCTTTAACAGGCTAAAGGAAGCTCTAATATCTGCGCCCATCGTGCAAGCTCCGGATTGGAGTTTGCCATTTGAACTATTGTGCAATGCCAGTGATATTTCTATTGGTGCTGCCCTTGGGCAGAAAAAGGAAGGAAAGCACCACGTTATATGTTATATCAGTAAAACACTGGATCCTACACAGCATAACTACTCTACAACTGAAAAGGAAATGCTGGCAGTAGTCTATGCTTTTGAGAGACTGCGCCAATATCTAGTTTGTTCAAAAGTTATAGTTTTCACTGATCACTCGGCTCTGAAGTTTTTAATGACAAAGAGAGATGCAAAGCTGAGGTTGATCTGTTGGGTGCTCCTGTTACAGGAGTTCGATTTTGAGTTAAAAGATAGGAAGGGTAGCGAAAATGTGGTAGCTGACCATTTGTCTAGGTTACCCGAGCTTAATAATGACGCCTTACCTATCCAAGACAAAATGGTCGAATAAACCCTAATGACAGCTATAGTAGTTGGGAAAGCCCCTTAGTTCGCGGATATCGTGAATTATTTAGCTTGTGGAGAACTTCCAGAGTTCGAATCAAGGGCTATGAAAAAGGCTTTCTTTGGTAAAGTCGGGAATTTCTTTTGGGATAACCCCTATTTATTTCATGCCTGTGCCAACGGCATAATCCGCCGTTGTGTCACTGAAGAGGAAGTTCCCAAAATCCTAACTCACTGTCATTTATACGCGTGTGGCGGCCACCATGGTATAATGAACACTGCCGCTAAGGTCGCCACCGCGGGGTTCTATTGGCCAACATATAAGGATGTTGAAACTTTTGTGAAGAGTTGTGAGAGATGCCAAAAAGTTGGCAACATATCAATGAGGAATGAGATGCCTCAAAACTACATCCTTGAGTGTGAAGTGTTTGGCTGTTGGGGAATTAACTTTATGGGCCCATTTGTTTCATCTCATGGGAACCAATATATTTTAGTAGGGATTGACTATGTGTCTAAGTGGGTGGAGGCCATTGCCTCACCTACGAATGATCACAAAGTGGTTATTAAGCTTTTTAAAAGCATAATCTTCCCTCGATTTGGTGTTCCCAAAATAGTCATAAGTGATGGGGGTTCACACTTTGCTAAGCACGAACTGAATAAATTATTGAAAACTTATGGAGTCGTGCACAAAGTTGGTTCACCCTACCATCCCCAAACTCAAGGACAGGTGGAAGTAGCTAATAGGAAAATCAAGAAAGTTCTTGAGAAGGTGGTAAACCCAAACAAGAAAGATTGGTCTCTAAAGTTAGATGACGCTCTTTGGGCCCACCGTACATGTTACAAAACCCCTATTGGCACCACCCCGTTTCGGCTATTGTATGGGAAATCCTGTCATCTATCGGTGGAATTGGAATGCAAGTCTTGGTGGGTGATCCAAACTCTAAATTTGGACCCTACCTTATTCTGCGAGAAGCGAGCCGCCCAATTACAAGAATTGGAAGAACTACGTACGGCTCAACGCATTCAATAACATGCACATCTACAAAGAATGTACTAAGCGTGGGCATGACCAACGTATCATCCAACGAGAGTTCCTTATAGGAGATAAAGTGCTACTCTTTAATTCAAGAGCAAAGTTATTCCCCGAGAAATTAAAATCAAGGTGGTCTGGGCCATTCGAGATTTTACAAGTTTTCCCCTATGGAATGGTAGAGTTGAAATACTATCATGGAGGAAGTTTCGTTGTTAATGGACATCGGTTAAAACTCTTCCATGAGAGCAGCCTTCATGATGTCAACACCGTTGAGCTTATAGGGTTAGATGATGTCGAAGTCGAATGATTAGTATAATCATTGGCACTTATCGAGTATCTTTACTTCGAATCATCGTTCTTTAGCGTTTTGTTAAGTTTTAAGTAGTTAGTTTAACTTTTATCTTTGTTTCTTGATTACTTGAGCTACATCAAGCTAAACGACGTTACAAAGCACTTACGGGAGGTAACCCGGTTGTATTTGGATTTTCGTAAAGCATAATCATATTACCTAGATTGATTTTGAGAAGGCACGAGTGTTTTGATTACTCAAAGCAAAGAAAGTACAAAATCGCACTCCATTCGACCGAATGATGGGTCCATTCGGCCGAATGGGCATTAACCATGAAGTTAATCAAAATTGCGGAAGTCCCTGAAAATGCCGAATGACGAGTTTAATTCGGCCGAATAGATCTCATTCGACCGAATGAAGCCCCCAATTCAGTCGAATAGATCTGCTGAGGGAGATTTTAGGTGCTGCTGGTAACCCCGAACGAACATTGTAAGTTCATTCCACGGGATTTCGCACAGAAAAATTTCTTCACACCAAAGCACGCCCGAGCTCCCTCACTCACTTGCTCTCTCCCAAACTTCTCTTTTCCGTTCCCAATCCTCAACAATCGCTATGGGTCTAAGGAAATCCTTGAGGAATCCCTTCAAGAGGTCCAAAAAACATGGAGAGGGTTCTTCTTTGGGTGCACCACGGGAAGCACAACAAACCGGTTCTCAACAACCGGAGGGCCAACAACGACTTCCCGTCCAGGAATTATGGTTTGATGAGGACCATCCTACGGTAATTTTCGTATCTTTGGAGCAATATGAATGTTTCCAAAGGCTTAAGGTACGAAAAATTAACTCCACTCGTTATTTAGACCTTTCAATTTTTTAAAGAACGGGTATATACGAGCAATTTGTTGCATTATTAACAGCATGTGGGTTAGAGAACTGGATAAACATGTGGCACCCAACTCGTAAGCTCTTAACTTATGAGTTTCTTAGTTCCTTAACCCCGTGTCAACGTGATGGTAGGCTACATTTGTCTTTTAGGCTAAGGAATGCAACCTATTTTCTTGATTATGCTGCATTTTGTGCCGTGTTTGGTTTCAATAACGAACCTATTCCGGATAAACAACCAGATAACTCTCGAGTTTCTGAGTTATGGCCTAAAATTGCTGGTCGGCTTGTTTATCCGAATAGAAATATATATGCTTTCGATGTACAACACCCTATTTTGTGCATGTTCTTTAAACTTTCTAGGGAGACTTTGTTCCCTTCCCCTAGCCCTTAATTAGTACGAACACACGAAGTGCACATTTTGCACCGTTACCTTGCACCACACAACGACACCGCACTAAGCCTGCCAATGACGTTGTGGAAGTTTTTAAACAACACAGCCACCCTGAATGCAACCACTGACTTTTGTCTAGGGGGACACGTATTCTGCATCGCTGAATTCCTGAACGTTATGAATCCTGTGGAATTCAATGAACGATATGCCAGTTCCACCACCCTTCACGAGCAATGCCTCGTACGGGTTGGTTTTATTTTACCTGATCCCTTGCGATGGCGGTACTTGAAAGACCGCACCATCCTCCTCCCCTATCCTCAATTACCTCCCCTAGTCCAGTTTGGGGCCTCATATCTCTTAGACGGCGATGTGCCGAGATATGCTGTCGAGCCCCCACTTGTACCCCTTCCTCGCCCACACACCCTTTCTATGCATGACAGACCTAGGGCTTCCACCTTGGTCTTATCAGACCTTGACAATTCAGATGATGAGTCTGAATCCAATATTATGTCCTCCCTAGGAGGCATAGAGAGACGGCTTAACCAGGTCCTCACCACCCAAGCCCACCACACCGCCCGGCTCGATCACCTCGAGCACAACTTTGAGCGGGCGAACTACCCATGGTATGACATGGCCTACCACTCCCATATGGTTGGTGAAAGCATGGCCACCCCTTCCTGGTACCCTCGCCATGACAACTATAACGAGATATCACTAAGTCATGGGTTTGACAGGTTGGGGGTGGGTAGGCGTACGTTTAATAACTTTACCCCACCGGCTCCTAGAAGAGCCTCGGATGACTATGGGATGGATTACACGGGTGGGGAGGAGGAGGTTAATGAGGAGGATGACTAGGGGGATGATGAGGAATTTATAGGGGATGAGTAGTGGTAGACCTAACGGCCTCCCTTAGCACTGAGGATGGCTTCACCCTAGCTTGGGGGGGTATCCAAAGTCCACTACTCATTATTTCGCGTGTCCTTTAGTCTTGGCTGTCAGTTTTAGTGCTGTGTAGTTTTGTTGTTTTGTGTTCTTGTGTTCTATTTCTTGGTGTTGTTTTGTGTTTTGCGCTTTGCTTTTTGGTGTTGTTTTCAGGTGTTTATATAATAAGTTCCACATGCCGCTGCACCTACGTACTGGTATGATTGCTCACTTGAAAATCCAATTTATGTATTTAGTTAAATTTGCATTTGTTTTCCCCTTCTTTCCATCATGAGCCCCCTTTTTCCATCATATGTTCCAAACAAGCATGCAAGATTCTATCATGCACTTTACATTGATTTTATGCAAACTCGTATTCCCCCAGCCCTGTGCCTGTTTTGGGTCTGAATTTTTCGACTATTTTTCACTTAGCTTGGGGGATCTGAGCATGCTTGGTATGTGGTTTGGATGACTACCTATTAAGGAGCATTTTGACTAACCTAGTGAGGATTGAGCCTTTTAGGACTTTATTATGGGTCCTATATTGTTGAGTGTTAGTTAGGGAATCCTAAGAATTGTGTCTGTTCTCCTCTAGCATAGTCTACTTTTCTAAAGGTTAGGGATGATAACACGTTTGTAGTTGAAGCTACATAGCCAAAGTGCCTACCATGGAAATCAATTTATTCTAGGTTAAGCCAATTTGTGCCTTTACCTTCTTTTTTTTTTGTAGCCACGCTATCTAACTCCACATGAGCCAAATATCCCCTCTTTTTACCTAGAGAATAGTCATGTGATCATAGTGAAGGTTGTATTTGTAGACATTGTAATATAGGATTTTGGTTTGGGGAAATGATTATTGGGTAATTTGACTACATACACTAGTCTAGGTGCATTTCAAAGAAGTATTCACATGGAAAGTTCAGAAAAAGCTTAAAAAGCACAAAAAGAAAAAAAAAGGGAAAAAGAAAGAAAAAGAAAAAAAAAGAGAAAAAGAAAAGAAACAAACAAAAAGAAATTAGAGAAAAGTTTGAGAATAAAGTTGACATAGAGAATTAGAGTCTATTATTGGGAATTTTGGCATTGGTATGGTTGTCGGAAGGCGTAGTCTTTCTCAGTTTTATTTCCTTAGATCACTTACTATCCTCTATTTTAACTCCACATTTCCAAATTCTACCATACCTCGATCCGAGCCTACATTAAAACCCTTTCCAAACCTGTTCGACTTAACCTGATTAGTAAGGTCAGTGCTGGAGAGTAGATAAGACATGATCCCTAAGATTTCTCCCTATTTAGGTGTTTAATTCCCGACTCATCTTCAGTCGGATGATTTCGAGTGAAACACATACCCTATAAACACATGAGCGTAATGGAAATTTCCCACACCTCTTAGAAAATAACCTTAGGAGCGTAGACTTGCGACCTCATTAGGTAGTGGGCGGAATGAACTATGATGTAGTTTTCTTGGTAATCCCAAGTATGTGTAAAACGTTGATTATGCTCTTTAAATCCCATTGTACTTGCACACCCATGGCTAGGGAAGAGTTTTGCACGTGCATGGCTTGCATTGCCGTGATTTTCACTTCCCATGTTCTTCATTCATTTCTTCATTATTTTTTATGGATGTTTTGCCCTAAGCTATCACTTCACTTTCCTATTTCGTTTGCTAGGGACTAACAATGGTTTAGCTTGGGGAAAGTTGATGTGCTTGTTTTAGAGCACGTTTATTACCTCATTTTAGTGTTAAGTCTCGTAGTTTGGTATTGGTTTTATGCATATTATGCTTGATTTCATCTTGATCTTGTCTTCGAGTTGTCTTAAGTTCATTTCAGGTACTTTTGATGATTTAGAGGTGAAATGCGATGCATTCGAGCCTTTGACACGCGTATCATAGCTTAGGCAAATGTTTCAAGTCACTCATGAAGATCCCATGGAGTGCAGAAAAGGAAAGAAGTGAAAAGAGGAATGTATGGTCTTAGATTCGACTAAATCTGAGACTCATTCGACCGAATGGTGCAGATTCGACCGAATCTGAGACACATTCGGTCGAATGCATGACAGACTTCAGAGCATTTGACCCTTGGTCACTGGGAATGCCGAATGGAACTCATTCGGGCGAATGAGCTTCCATTCGGCCGAATCAACCTCTACATTCGGGCGAAAGCTGGACAGAGATTGATTCTTTAGAGCCTCTAGAATGGGCAAATGTATGTGCATTCGGGCGAATGGGACTGTATTCGGCCAAATGGGCCTTGAATTCGGGTGAATGACATTGTTTTTCTCCGGATCAACTACTTCTTTTTAGGGCCGGCCCATATGCATTTTAGGGTTTTCGTAGGTTTTTCTTGTTTTGTTATAAATACCCCTTCTTCTGATTAGAGGAAGGGCAGCTAGGTTTACATACTTTTATGCACTTTTAGTTTTCTTTAGCCTCCAAATTCTTTTAGTTTTAGCTTTCGGTTTTCAATTTTTCTCAACACTTTGTCGTTCGAATTCTGTTCGTGGATAATACATTGAAGCTTTTATGAGTTTTAATCTATTCCTTTACTCTTAATTCATTCTCTTTACTTCATTTCATGTTTAGCCTAGTATTTATCATTTATTAGCATAATTTTTTATTTGCTTTCATTCTCGTGAATTCCTTCCATGTTTGTTTCATTTGCATTGTTGAATATCTTTATGTTTTTAAGCATGAATATGTGTGAGTAGTTCTTTTAGGGGTTTTGATTGGTGAAACCCTAGGAAAGCTATAATCTTTATTTTCTAGGATTGTAGGAAGGATGATAATAAGTAGTTTCGGAATCCGATGCGAATCTTGTCCTGCCACTCCTTGGGAGACATAGGGCGATTATAGGTCGTTCGTTGTGATTTGTGGGATCACCAACTTCCTCTTGTATTCTTGGATGTCCATGCTAGTTATTATCAGATTTTCTCTAACCTATCATGTTCGGTTTTGAAAGCTTCATTCCTAGGGTAAATCTAATCTTGTCCTCGTTTTTCTCTATTTGATTTACTTCGTGATTTATCATCATCTATCTTCTGGTTATTAGTTTTAGTTGAATTTCCAAATCCAAATAGTTCGGTTGTGTTAAGAGTTAAAGTCTTGATATACCTTGTCCTCGTGGTTCGACCCCCTACTCCACTATACTCGTTTAGTTCGTAGTTTGGAATAAATTTTGTTTGCATAACTTGTCTTTTAGTTAATGACCTAAAATAGCGGTTATCACCCATACATGAAAATTATTTTGATTCTTGGTATATGATGATGAATACTGTAGATAAGTTATCATGATTTGATTTTTAATTTCTTGGATTTCCTAACATGAGTCAAGATTGTCCAACAACTGGATTTGGTGCTTGGCAAGTTGAATTGGTTAGGAATTGTGTGTTAGTTCTTGGTATGTCAATAAAGTTAAGTATTGGTTTTCAACTTTGAGTAATGTATATATAACTCATTATTATGCATATTGAGGAATACAAAGGCATTTGTTTTTTTAGGTAGCTTCAGATGAAATTAGATACTTTTGTTCCCTTCTTTTCACCCATGTTGTTGCCTTGACTTTTACTGTTTATTGGCCACATTATAAGCTTACTTTTCCTTATTGGTTACTAGTCCCAAGCTTGGCTTGGGGGAGCTATTAGTGAGTGAAGTGAGGGAGTTTATAGTGTGCTTGTTCTTGCAAAATTTGGGTGGTATTGAGAAGTTATTTGTTTGTTCTTATTTCCCAAAAAAAAATTGTTTTAATGCTCAAGTGTTCTAATTGAAGGTTACTCAAAAGAAAGAAAAAAAATTCATGTTCAAGGTTTGTTTGTTCACTCAAGTTCTAAAATGCTACAATTTGTATGAGTAAAGTTGTAAGAGTTGGAAAATATGCAATATCATTGGATCACTTGTTTGGTGAATTTATGTAGAGTTGAGTTGTTTGGGATGATTTGGTCATTATTGATTTTTGACCTGAGTTTTCTTTATTAGGTTTTACTCTTAGATTTTCCCAAATTTATCCTACCTTTTACCCTAAGCCTTACATTTCAAGCTTTGAAGACCTTCCGACCTTTGTGCATAGATTTGTATGAATGCGAAATTAGTTATTTATCAATACAAAGAATGAATTAATATATCTCAAGTTGACTACTAGGTTGAGTGCTTGTTTTCTTAAACACACAAGTGTTGTGAGTTGGGAGGGGATTATTCACATCAAAGGGGTTGGATGGAGAGTGATTGTATACATCTTGTATCCGTAACATAAAGGTTAAAAAGTGTGTGAGTACTAGTCTTGAATTCCATATCCACTTGTGGTTCGCTATACTTGATAATTGTTAAGGAGGATGAGTAGTTGGATGGATTTGATTGGTTGACTTTGATGCATATTTATTGGATTTGCCTTGAATCGGTTATGCTTGGTTTTATTTAATTCTTGGGGTGAAGTATGTTTTATTTGTTCATTGATGAGCTCTTTGCTTTGGGACAAGCAAAGGTTTGGCTTGGGACAGTTTGATATGTTCATTTTATATAGTATTCTACCCTCTCCCCTTGTCATATTTAAGAGTATTTTTGGCTCTATGGAGCCACTTTTATTACTAATATGTGTTTTCCAGTGTTTTGTAGACTTGGTACTGTTTTATAGGAAATTGCGGTTTTGGAGCATTTTTCAAGATTTATTTGAGCCAATACGAGCATTGGAGAGAATTGCATTGTTACGACAGTAATTCGTAGCCTAAGACCGACTGGAATCATCTAATCGATGGTTAAGGGCTCAATGAAGAAGAAGAGTTCGGGACATTGGACCGATTCTTAAAGATCTAAGAGAAACTCGTATTTGGCTAGTTAGGAGCCCAACAGAACATCATTAGGCCCGGGAGCTCACCCTACCAGGTAGTCCTCGCCTTGAAGCTCGCCTGGCCGGGTGTGGCACATCATTAACGTAGCTTCGCACTAGAGACGTGCTCGGCCGAGCGAACATCCGCCCTACCGGGCACATGTGCTTTTCTTTACGTATTAATTTTAGAAGTAAGGTTTTTGGAGTAGGAGTTTTTTAGTGTTGTTTTTGTTTTGGTCGGACTCATTAGGTTGGCTTTTGTTTTCTCTCAGTTTTTTTCGCATTTGTCGAATACTCTTGTCTATCACTTTACACTTTTTGAGTTTTATGCAAATCATTATTTCCATATATTTTGGTAACGATTTCTTCTCTTTTGATCTTCGGTAATTTAATTGCTTTGATTAATCATGCCGTGTTTATTTGATTTTCTTGTTTAAATTTAATTATGTGTGAGTAGTTCTATTTCTAGGGTTTGGGGATCCATAAATAATATGAAGGGGTAGTTTATTATTGTTGATTGTCAATGCTTGATTGATTTCCTATTGATTGATTAGATGCTATGCAATTAGATTTGTCCATGTATAATTATAGGAGTTAATTAATATTGGTTCGAGATTCTAGAAATGAGAATTGATTTTTTGGCTTAGTTTCAATAAGCTAGTTTATTTATAAATGGTTAAATCAAGATTTGAGATATGGGATTCAATACCGATAAATTAATTTTGTGATTGTAATACGTAGCGAAGGCCCTTTTATCATCTGATTAATGGATGCATTGATTATTGATTATTATATTTAACCCTGAAATATTATTTATTGGTGAACCTATACCCTAGGCTTCGGTTCCTTGATTTCCTCCTCAGCTAATTATATCTAGGCTATTTATTCTCTTAGTTTAATTCTTCCATAAAAATCAATTTGGCTACTAAAAATTTTCGACTATAGGTTGATTAGGAATAGAAAGACTTGTTTCCCTGATGTGGATTCGACCCTACTTTCCTATCGGTTTTGATTAGTGACTTTAGGAATTACTTTTGATTAGGTGATATGATGATAGCCTGTCATAAGGCATCCTAGTTATTCTCCTTGATAGAGGAACATTGATAGAAAGTTTAAGGATTTCTGTTGTGAAGATTGAAATTTTAGGCTAGGCCTTTGTATAGATGGAATGAACCCATTTGGGACACTAAGTACCCAATACAGTACTTGGCCGATTCTTCTAACCATCTATAATTTGTCTCCCTGATTATGCATTAAGCGTAGGTATATCATGTTGTCGCTCTTAATCTCTAGAGATAAATAACCGGGAACAACAAAGATGTTTAATTATCTTTTCCCCCTTATCAAAGATTTGATATTATTGTGGGAGAAAGGTGTTCAAGTTTTTGATGCGTATAGTAAGTCCAATTTCACTTTGCATGTTAGGATCTTTTGCACGATAAACGATTTCCTAACTTATGGAAATTTACCTGGGTTCATTGTTAAGGGTAAGACTGCATGTCCAATATGTGAAAAAGATATAGAGGCTATGCATCTACAGATTTGGGGAAAGCATGTGTTCATGGGTTTTCGTAGATATAAAGGTCATCCTTTTCGGAGAAGAGGAAGGCTTTCAATGGGCAAATTGAGATAAGAGAAGCTTGTGTCCCTCTATGAGTGAGTGAAGTTTATGAGTGTATTGAAGGCATTGAAACCACTTTCAGTAAGGGGTCTAGAACCAAATCCTCTAGTGGTTATAAAATGAAGTCTATGTCATAGACTCTTCCTTATTGGCAACATTTGGAGGTTAGAGTGAGGAGAGTCACGGCTGCTATGGGCCATACTGAACTGGTACCTCAAGAGCATGGAAAATGTTGGTATCTTCCTCCTACTTGGTTTACGTTTACTAGGAAGGAGAAGATTAGATTTTATGAGTCTTTGCATGAATTAAAGGTAGGAATGAAATCATGTATCAATGTCTGACTTAAAATTAGTAGGAATGAAATCTCATAATTGTCATGTCTTGATGCAACATCTTTTTCTAGTTGTTGCTCTAGGAATATTGGCACCACAAGTAAGGTACATAAGGATATGCATATTTCAAACTCCATATGTAACTAGATGATTAACCAACGATGTAAGATGACCTTCAAGCTAATGTAGTTGAGACTATGTGTCGATTTGAGATGTAATTCCCATTGTCATTCTTCAACATCATGCTACACTTGCTTATTCATCTATTAGTTTGCAAAGTTAAGCTTTATGGGCCAGTATGGGGAAGGTATATGTATACATTTGAATGAGAAATGGGTACCTTAATGGGCAGAGTAATGAATTTGGCAAAGCATAATTCTAGCATTGTCAAGCGAGCAGTTGTTGAAGAAGTTGGAGCATGGATTTCTCATTATTTGTCACGTGCATAAGATATTAGGATACCAAAGTCTAGACATGAGGAGAGGCTTCAGGGTCATGGTACTATTTGTCAAAAAAAGGTATCACTCAATTTTGACTTGAAATCTAGGGCTGACGTCTTTGTATTGCGAAATCTTAGTTAAGTCTATCCATACTTAGAGGAGCAAATGAACATTCTTAGGAGTGAATATCCCTCGAAAAAGGATTTGCATAATGAAGGAGCATAATTCTATTTTTATTGCGTGGTTCAAGAAAAGATTCATGTCTCAATTTTCATGCACACCCAATGAGATTTCTAATACATTGAGATGGTTGGCTTATGGCTCAAAAGTACAAGTTATGCCATATATGGGATATGTCAACAATAAATAATCGTTTTACATGAAGCGGCAAGATGAGAAGTCATCTATGAAAAATAGTGGTGTCACGGTAATAGGCTTGTCTCCATAATTTGCTAGTGCATAGGACAAAAGACTATTTGAGAAAAGGAATTCATACTATAGGGTCATTGAAGATATTTTGGAACTTGACTATGTAGAATTAAGAATTCCTCTTTTTTCTTGTAATTGGGTTGATAGTAATTGTGGTGTTAAGAAGGATGAACATATATTTTCAACCCATGTAAACCCTAGTAGCTCAGGACATCATGCAGGCAAAGCAAGATTTTTACATGGTTGATCATATCGATTGTAGTTGGTCAATTATTCTACAAGGAAGAAGACAGATTCTAGGTATTTGCAATGTTGTTTAGGAAGGTTTGATTTGACCTCACCAACCTCATGGAGTATCTGAGAACTATTTGTTGATGATGTGGATGATATTCTAAGGTGTGATGACCATGATAAACAGTTTTATGTTGCTATGGACCAAGGATTAATCAAATGTTAAGTGTTATGTTATTATTCATACCGTATTATTCTTCTATAATTGTTTTATTAAATTCCAATTATTATTTCTATTAAATATTTAATTATTATTCATACCTTATTATTCTTCTAACTATTCCTCTTCTTATTTATATTGCAGGTTCACAACCATGGTTAATGATGAGATGAGAGGGCCAAAATCTAGTAGTGTAGATAAACAGTCAGAAAAGGAAAAGAGTTGGTAGAGGAACTTGCCAAAGGATTAGAACCATCCCTAGGAAGCAGAGAGTGCTTGAATGGGATGAGTACAAATGACACATTGGATTATGGGCAAAGGCGTCCAAGAATCACCAAGGTGAAACATGTCGTGCTAAAGTGTCAATCTTGACCAAATAATAGAGTCAAGTTCCACGGGGAGTGAAGGACACTTTATGGGAAGATGTTAAGTAACCCCTAATAGATGTTCTTGAAGTTCAAGTACATATTTTACTACATAATTTTTTTTCTTTTATGAAACTTATAGTTCTTCTCTTATTCATACAAAGAGAGTTCTACATTGAAGACGATGCTAGGAAAAAGCAAATGGTTCTCACCTCTTTTGATAAAAAATGGAGAGACTTCAAGAGAAAAATAAGGGAGTGGTTAGATCTCTAGCATAAGGAATAAGGAGGGACAAAACCAAGAAGAAACCTTTTGATCTCTAAAATTTCAGTTTTGAGGAGGGCTAGAAGGAATTTATGAGGTCACATGCCACAGATGAGTTTAAGGTATGCTCTAAACTTTATATGCTTAAGTAACAATCTCATGTTCATGAATATATTTTTCCATCCCTAGCTTGAATAATATTTATAGATGATACTAAAATTAGGAGAAAGGTGAAAAGGAAAAAAAGAGTGTATCTCTAACTTGTATCCTTACCATATGAGGCAACACTCTTACACTGAGATGAGCTCCATATGGCGTAGAAAAGAGTACATTACTTCTTCCTCTACATTGTTGAGTTCTTCATATGTTGTTTTCTGTTTCTTAGATAGAATTACAGCTTGGTATCACTGATAAACAAACACAATTGGTGAAAGAGTCTATTGTCATTATATTTATTCATTATTCAATTCAACCACTATAATCATATTTGAATAATTTCATAGAATTTGTAATATTGTATATGAGTAATATTTTATCCCATATATTTCAGGAGGAATGGAGACAAAAGAAAAAGGTTGGAGAATTTATTTCCAAGACTAGGGACGATGTCTTATCCCGTGTTCTTGGCAAGAGAGACTATCAGGCTAAGTAGTTGGTTTTGGAACTAAAGTTGGCCATAGATTAGTGTTGGGTCCAAATGTGCATAATGTGACTTATGGTTCTGAGATGATGATTGACTCAAGCAAGCATGCAGGTGGAGGTGCAGACGCATATGCACGAGCAGGTACAGATGAAAGTGAAGAAGCATGTTACAGTAGAATCCAAAAGGGTTAGGGAAGAACCATAAGAGAAATATAGGAGAAGATAGATGCATTGGTGGTACATAAGTTCTTGATGTTTGTTATAAAATTATTACCAAGTCAAGAACAAGAAGCAAGCAACATAAGGTGTAACACTTCAATCAATACTAGTAGCTATAACTCAAGGGGAGAATGATCCTTTTCATGATATACAAGTATCATTACTCAATTATCATGAAGTTTATTGTTTTCCCTTTTATATACTATTATGTATACTAACAATCACATATTTTAAAAATGTGTTGGTCTCTTCTTTTGGTGAATGACTCGAAAAAAGTCATTGTCTCTCACGGGACTGTACCTATCATTAACCCTAGATCACCACTCTAACCTCCTTCTAGATCATATGAAGGTTAGTATGGATTATTATGATATTTAGTTCAAGGATGCTCCAGTTCTCGCACCTTCATCATTTATAAAGAAGCTGAAAGATGCTCACGGTACCTTTACTTAATGGCCTAAAAACTTATTTTTGCCCTCCAATGATAAAGTAATCACTTATGTATATATATTTGGTAAATTCACTTAAAGGAATACTATTAAGTTAGTTTGCTTTTGATTTCAATGTTATTTAACTTGGTCATATTGTTAGGAGTTTCCACTAAAGAAAACGGGTGTTAATAGGTAAGGGACTCAAGTAAAGGAGGTCCAAAGTGGTCCAAACACCACTGAGTCTGTCATGAAGAATACGGGACAACACACTCTCACCAACTATGCATACAAAATTTGGATGAGAAGTGCATTCTTCTAAAGAATTATTTCTCTAGCCTTAATCCAGGTAGTGGTGTCATATTTTTGTGGTGGGAGGAGGACATTCCTTTATGAAGAAGAAACCAACATTATTGTCATGGAGGAAGATGTTACTCAACTTTTCACTAGAGCTTATCATAATGTTTTAGTGTTGTAAGTGTTTATGATATAAGATATTTATCCTTTTTAATTATTTCTTACACAAAGTGTAGTACTTATGTGTTCCTTGGATATGGCTTGTCATGAACAGTGCAAGGAAGGAGTGAACTCCATAGGATTCATGTGCCCTACTTGGATTTTTGTAACCATGGCCACAAATGGCATGAATAGTGTCGTGTCATATATGGCATGTGTAATGTGATCCTAGAGCTCTAAATGATTCATCACGTGCCCATACCATGAAAAGTATGAATTTCTTACTATTTGGCCCAAGTTTGCAAATATATAATTTCTTCTTTACGTATTACTAAATTTTCATTTTATAGGCTTCACTAGATCCTCCTATTACTTTATTTAGAGAAAAGGACAATTTAAATTTCGATCCTCTTAAAAAAATATTGCAAGTTAGGAACTAATGAATACGTAATTGTTAAAAACTTTTCATTTTATCTAGTTAAGTCTAGGTTGTACCATTTGATCTTATACTCCTTTTACATAACCATTTGTCTTTTGTTTTGGATACATTAGAGCTTTTTGAAGTCACAGAGTGACTACTGGGTACAAACTAGGAAACAAGTTAAATTGGACTTTGGCTGAGGTATATATACTTTTTACATGACAAGTTTATTTCAAGTTTAAGATATATTCATCAATTTAATTTTTTTGCTTATATATGTAGTGCCCTCAAAAGGTGAGAAATACTTAGTGTGGAAACTACATTATGCGATTTGTCTTTGATATAGTTCAAGCACATCATAGTAGTTAAGATTATGGGGTATGTTTGCAAACTTTCACATATGAACTAACTTAGATGGAGAATGATCATATATCATATATTGATGAAATCGAATTTGGGCTAGATTCCAATTTGATGCAAGAAATGAATATTGGATTGTATTTTATTGGTTTTGAATTGAAGATTATTCTCATCATGGAGGTGGTTAAGTGATTTGGTCCTTGTATTATGTTTTATTGCCATTGTATTATGATTATGTAGTCATTATTAGGGTGTGTAAACAGGTACCTAGTCATATTAAAATTTGGAAATTATCTTATTTACAAACAAACTCTACCAAAATTTATAATCTTTTTGTGTAGAATTTGCTAGTGTCTTGACATTATCATGCATTATGGTTCCATTCATTTCATACGAATTAAATTAGTTGAAATTCCATTTTTTAGGCTTTCTTAAGAACAACATCGTACTTCGATGAAGAGTTGAGAGAAATTTGAGAAGATTTGGACAGAGTATTTCCTATACACCAATAGTGATTGCAAAGTGATGAGAAGTGTACATTATGTATGTAATGGGAAAAAGGATATGTAATTGCCAATGTCAATCGAATTCTCCCAATATTCGTCGTCCATGCTTTCTTATATGATTATCACTTTCTTAAAAAAGGATTCTAATTTAAGGATATTAGGATTGTAAAATTTTAATAAAAGGAAGCAATAGCAAAGATAACAACGAGCAAAATGTGTACATGTATGATTATAAGATTTTAATACCCTAATCACCAATTAAATGGGAAACTTTGGTACTAGTCAGTACACACGTAATATTTACGTCCTTAAGTGCTTTATTCTTAAATTATATTTCAATAAAAGTATGTTTGCAAATTTATTCACATTTTGGGGGTTCAAACCTCTATATCGTATATTTTTATTTTTAGGTAAGGGATTCGACTTTCACTCTCTCAATTAGTACTTTGTACTACATTGTGTTTTATCACTAAGTTTCTCCCTACCTAATCTCTTATGTATTTAAGAATAATGATTTATCATACTTATCCCATAGTTTATTAATCTCCATCTATGTTTTTGAGTAATATTTGTGCACATAAATCAATGGAGTATATGAATTAGTCTGTATACTACATTTGCTACTGAATATATTGCCCATTATATAGATTAGTATTTATTCTTACTTATCTCATTATATAATTCAGCTTCACCACTATTGTTCTATTACGTGTGCTTTGGTTAGATCTCACTATTGATACATACCATATTTTGTGCACAACGTCTACAAACTCTCTTACTAAGAAAATTTTGTAAACTCGTACACAATTAGACTTTTATTGGACATATTAGTATCTTTTTTTATGAAACCTATTTTATTTCTTTGAAGAATTATAAATACTACTCAAGTTCAAGTGAGATTGAATGGTGAAGATTTGTGCCTAGCATATAGTATAACTACTCACACCATACTTAAGAAGAGATATTTCTCTAATTTGATATTAAAAGAGTCAAGCGTGAATACTATAATAGGTAGTAAAAGGATTATAGAAGGCTATGGCATAGCACATATATTGTTGCCAAGGAGGACAAAATTTAAAATTATTGATGCATTATACTCCTTAAAGTCTCACAAAACTTATTTAGTTTTAACGATATTTGTTATAATAGATATCATATTAAGACATTGAGTGTGAGGATATATCGAGTACCTTCACAAGTGTATGACCCAATGCATCAAGCATATTATAGAGAAATTGTCGGCATTGTCGAATAGCTTGTACTACACAAAAATTAGTACAATTGAAACACATGCTATAGTAAACTTGAAGTTTACAGATAACTTTTAAGTTTGGCATGAATGGTTAAGCCACCAGGGTTCAATTATGATGTGAAAAAAAATAATTTAAAATTCATGTAGACATTCATTTAGCAACCAACAAATTCTTCATAATAATTTTCCATATGCTGCTTGTTTTCAAGGCAAGTTGTTAACTCGATCTTTATTGGTTAAGATAAATTATGAACTAATAATGCTAGTTATACACAACCTGACATATCATTTACAGTACATTTTTAGCTAAATTTAGCTCATGTTCCACTTGAGGGCATTGGAATGAAATCAAACATGTACTCTATTACCTCAGGTAAGAAAGATATTTACTTGTTCTTTTCTAATGTACCCAAAGAAAGTTTAGTTAAGCTTATAAATGCATGATTTTTTTTATTTGATCCCCATAATGCTCAATCACAAATTGGATATGTGTTTACGTGTAAAGGTACTGCCATTTCTTGGCGGCCAATGAAACAAATCATTTCCACTATTTCTTCTAATCATTCAGACATATTTAGTAGTCTATGAGGCTAGCCGTGAATGTGTACGACATAGATTAATGATCCAATATATACGGATCGAATTGTGGTTTAATTGTCGAAAAAGAAATTCCAACAAGTTTATGTGAATATAGTGCAACATGTATTGAGCAACTTAAGAAAGGATACATCAAGTGTGAGAAGACAAATAATATATCACCAAAAATTTTCTTCACCCATGAACTTCAAAAGAATGGTAATATAATTGTCCAATAAATTTGTTCACGTGAGAATTTAATAGATTTATTTACTAAAGCACTTCCAACCGCTATAATTAAGAAATTGGTCTAATAAATTATATTATGACTTCTCAAAGGTCTTAATTGATGTAATCATCAGAGTGGAGTAAATACACACTACACTTTTTTCCCTTAACTATGGTTTTTTGCACTATATGTTTCTAGTAAGGTTTTTGATAAGATATCTTCTATTACTTTACATTATAAATGTACTCTTTTTAATAAAAAAAATTATTTTAGATAATAGACATTCAAGATAGTGTTATATGATATTATATAAAAGCACATTACATCCTAATAAGGAATATTTTTAAAATAATACCCTATATATCCTGATAATATATATTCTAGATTTAATAATTACCGTTCCTATGTAAACTCTAACTAGTTCCTTTCACACGCACACGCACACGCACGCGCACACACAAATATATATATATATATATATATATATATATATATATATATATATATATATATATATATATATATATATATATATATATATATATATATATATATATATATATATATACATACATATAAAAGTTAAAATAAGAAGAATACTTAAAATAAAAAAGATGAGAAGACATCTTGGCTTTTCATCTCTTAAATCCAACAGATGATACGTACTCATAGTAATCCTTTTTTAACACATAGTGACCAAATAATTTCTTTAACTTATAATGACTATTTTTATTATTATAGTAATCATTTTTTATTGTTATAATAACTATATATTTTTACGTGAAATCTTTTGCGTTGGATCTTACTATTTGAATGGCCAAGTTCTCTTCTTATTCTTCTTATTTTAAGCATCTTTCTCATTAGATCCCTCCCCATATATATATATATATATATATATATATATATATATATATATATATATATATATATATATATATATATATATAAAACAAGCATTCCCTTATATCTCTCCTTATTTTAACATGGTATTTCATGACCATCTTTTGTTTCCTTTTCTTGTTGAACCTCCACAACCCTTTTAAGGGTATCCAAGTTGTTAGGACTATGGAGAGAAACTTTTAGAGCATTAGCAAGGGAATAAAAAACTAGGACATCCCCAAATTTCTAAAATACTTCATGACCATCCACAACTCATATTTATAACCACCCCCACAACTTGGATCAATGGTGATGAGCCTACAAATTTTCAACAAGATATACGGAAGAGCAATAGATGAATGGGCTAAGCAGTACAACATTAAGGTGAAGACAGTCCTGTAAAAACTTCAATTTGAAGCAGATCAGGGTCTTATATGTTTAGTGTCAATGGAACAAGGGACATCAAAGGGAATTCAAAGTTGTTCACCATCCTTTCAACAAGGTGGTCATTCCCTGATAGCATAACTACACAGCCTCAATCCATGAATCGTGGATTAAGATGTAACTCACTTTGGTGCTGGCCGAGGGAGTCGTGGCCTCACTGGTGTCTTTGAAGGACTAACTCTACAAAGTTCACAAGATTAAAAATTGCTCAGTTGGCATCGTCTAACCACATATGAACAATTTGTTTAAGGATCACATGACCACCTAAAAACACACACTACTTTCAAAGCAGAATATTACCTGATGGGCTGGGTTCCTAAAATCATCCCACTACAGTTCAAGGCAAGAATAGCACTTTCAGCCTGCAGCAGAAATAGACTAGAGGTGATGTAACATAAGCACTGAGGAAAAGAAATAACATCATTCTTCCCACACAATAGAGATTTCCATATTGACACAACTATTACGATGAGTCCCAACAAGAAAGTTTGGTCAAGCTTATTAGAGGAAACCCCTTGAAATGTACATAAAACAGAGCTTACTTTTCTCATTAACTCAATTGTACATACTAAACATGATTAACTAGTACAACAATTATAGCATAATTCCCATACATCGGTAATGAAAATAAAATCTACTGGTGAAATTTAATCAAGGCATTAGATCATCACATTACATCATGATCATAAAATTTTGGTCATATTGTATAGCTCAGCTCTATGCTCTACTTTAGTAAGAGAATTCTAGGCAAATATACATGTATACAAACAAAACAAGTTGGTGCTTTACAGCACATTTCACAAACAAATGCACCATCTATCTATTACTTCATACTAAAGAAAACTTAGAGAGAGAAAACATTTTTCTTTAAAATGCCTAGGTTACTTTAGTAATTTCTAATTTTATGTTGCAAATTTAAGTATCTCCAAACAGTTGCACATACTTAGGGACTACAGCAAGATTTGTTTTCTGATATTTTTATTTATATTATTTTTCCTTTTCCTAATAATTATATATCAGTCTTATAAATCTTTCAAAAAAATATATAATTTCCATAGCAAAATTAGACAAGTTCAACGAAAATAGTAAAACTTACAAAAGAGTATGTTAAGGAGAACAATGTCTCATATGAGTTTCTGAAATGATCAAAATCCATTTCATTAATTTCATGTTACTAGAATACAAAGAAATTAGCTTAGATTAATAGGCGAAAAAAAGAATTATAGCATATGTCCAATATCAAAGATAAATTTAATAAATAACGGCTCAGAAAAAAATACAAGTACGATACTTGGAAAAGGTAAAATTGGTAAATTACAAAGGTGGTTACTCTTCTTAATAAACAATGATACAAAGACTTGGAAAAAAAAAAGTCAGGAGTGTATGTATTCAACTCATTATTAGCTTTGAAAAATATTGATGCCATTAAAGATAAATTGGAAAAATTATTGTCAATTCTAAATAATGAATATAGTTTTTAACAGGTGATAAGAAATATAACATTGTAGGTTTGGAGATAGTATTACACAATGCAATAGAAGAATTCAGAGTATGAATAAATTAAATTGTAAAACTACATTTATTATTTTTAGAAAAAGTAATAGATGAATCAAATGTGATAATATGGACCAATAAGGTTAGATGAAACAGTTTAGTATACACTAATACTAATCAGAAGAAAATATTTGTTAAGCATAACAAGAATAATAATACATTGAAATCATCTTAATTATGGTTTGCGGGACCTTCTATTACTCATTTTCCTCTAATAAATTTGATCTAAACTTGTAG
Organism: Dysphania ambrosioides; assembly: GCA_026401315.1. Classification (NCBI taxonomy): domain Eukaryota; kingdom Viridiplantae; phylum Streptophyta; class Magnoliopsida; order Caryophyllales; family Amaranthaceae; genus Dysphania; species Dysphania ambrosioides. Next base: position 18,554,992 of record CM048666.1, read on the forward strand.
ATTAAACTATTTCATATAACATTTATCCGCATTTCTAATTTTTTATTTTAAAATATTTAAGTATTATGCTATGAAAATTTAATTATTTGAACAAAATTTTTAATATCAGTTTTGATGTTATAGTAGTTTGTTTAGTTGCCATTATATTCTTCATATTATCCTCACATTTTCCTCTTATACAAGACAAAAATCAAATATTTATTTTACTTGAAAATTTTAATATTTTTGTATAAATTACCATTGAAATGGTAACAAATAAATTTGGTGATGTCCATGAATTTGCATGGATCCTAAACGAGTTTGTTCCAAAGAGCAAATCCAACAAAGGATTTAACATTAAAATGTAATTAAGTTTTATACTATACAAAACATTTCTATATTCAGAAGTATAAATGTATCTCGCTGCATTATCAAGTACCTGATTGGAACAGAGTCCTACTCACAAAAGGGGATATAGTTTTGACTCTGCCTTGGAATTGAACTAGATTCTTGTTTTCTGTTGAAAGTTAGACGTAAGTTGATTCACTTCAATCATTAGCATATAGTAATCCTTTAGGTTAGCCACTTGTTAGCGTGTTCACAAATATTTTTTGAAAAATCAGTTGCTGGTAGAGATGGCAATATGGTTTGAATTTTGTCCAAATCAGATCTGCTTGGATGATGAAAAAAATATTCCGATTCATAACCACATAAAACAAAAAAAAAAAAAGCAGAATCCGGTCAAGCAATAATCAAAATCTGAATGAGGGTGGACTTCAACAGTGAGCAAAGTCTGTTAAGAGGTGAATCCACCTAAGAGCTCATAATCCAAAAAGGCAGTGACTATAGTTAACACTTTTTTCTTCCACAATTTTTCTCCTTCAGGAACAAGCATGTTACCCTAACCCTAAGCTTGAGCATGAGAGAAGGGTTAAGTGATCCCACATCCTGGGTTCTATAATAAGACCTCAAGCTCATGAGAAACAAGTCTTATCACTAGACGAAGCAAGCTTGGTTTCCAACTCATACTGGGTTTTATAATCATAACCACTAGACATAGCTAAGCTTGGTTTCTGCCTGATATATAGGGTTCTGTAATCCTAACCTACCAGATATAATGTCCATCATTGCTGTCTCCGCCCCTCCTCACATTTTACCATTCTCATATTTGGATTAGGTACATGGTTTTGAAAATAGAGAATGTAGTGTACAAACAGAAGGAAAAGGTCACACAGAAGCACACAAAAAAAAAAGGTACAAAAAGAATTAATTTTTAACTTTTTTATTTGAATCAGAACAATCCAAAAAAAATCATACCAAGCCAAACCAGGAAAATTAACACCCTAGACTGACTCTTTTAATTTTGGAAAGCTGAATATCATTTGTATCTTTCATTATGCAGAATGTTGATATCATGAAAATGCACATCAAGACAAATCGATTATGACTCATCATAATGATGGTCCTGATAGGTTTTGTATACATTAAATATCCTTTCTTCGTCAATTTTCTGTTGCTAAAGCTAGTCAAACACTAGAAATAACAATCAAATGTATCAGATACAGGATCATTCAAACAACTTAAACATCAAAAGCTAGTGTCAAATATGCCTTGGGAATCATAACTTAATGGTTAAGTACATTTATGTCACAGTTTTATACTTGCTGATACACCAAACAAATGATACAAAGCTACTCTATCAAGTACATAAGCTTACTAGCATGGAAAAGTTGATAACTAATGCCAGTAAAAAGAATGCTTAACTACTAGGAAAACAATTTGGGTACAGTAGTTCTGTACGACCCATGAAGTCCACTTAAACTAAAATTAACGGGTAACAAAGGATAAAGACAAAAAAAACTGATGAATAATTTCCTCATAACTACAGACTAAAAGTTAAGAGTGACACATACCATTGTGAATTCAACAAAAGCAATGCGAGTTGAATGCACATTGTCCCCCAAAAGCCTCAAACGGGAAACCTGTAACGATAAAACCATCATTGTAAGTACATAATTTAAAGGATTTTCTGTTTTAGGATAAAACTTGTATCTATTCATAAACATACCTCACCACAAGAACTTTCAAAGAAACTCTTAACATCTAACTGGGAAACCTAAAACAACATAACAACACAGCAATGTCAAGCAGTACAACCACCCAATGATTAACACAACCCGATTCACAAACAAGAACTTCATTAAGGTGTGCAGTGTAAAAACAGATTCATCAATCAAGATTTGGCATACCTTTTTATCAATATTTGTACAGTACACAGTTCTCGCACACATTTCTCTCTCATCTTCAGACTGTAGTAATCATTGAAGTTAAGGGTACTGTTATAATTAAATAGGGAAATTGTAACAGTTTTTGCAGAAAGGTCCATACCCTGGGAAGAAATGTAGGATTCACAGGGAGAATAGCAGTTTTTGACGGCAGTACCCTAACTGGATAGTATCCCAGCATTGTTCCGCCAAGACTTAAAGCAGCTCTAGCACCATCTGCTAGCACAAAAGGCAAAATTACAAATAAACATACAAGTAAATAAACAAAAGGCAACTGCAATCATAACACTCAATAGGATGCAATCATTGACATGAACTTGACACTATTATTAAGTTCGCACATACTTGGCAACTAATTAATTTGTTGCACCTGAAAGCTGGAGGTGGTAACATTCATTGGGTTGAAATTAGACATAACAAAGAATGAAATATTGACATGCAAGTTAACAGAGTGGTCCTAAATGCTACAAATTGTAATAAAATTATTATGACATTACAAAATTCATTTTTATGAACAAAAGATCTTAGAATGACAAGGTACAACCATCTTCTAATATTGATTGCACGAAAATGTTAAAAAAAAAATTCCAAAATCCCGAAATCCTCACTCTATCTCTGTTCTTCTGTCACTCTATCTCTCTGTTCTTCTGTCACTCCACCATCATATACCAGAATTTCAGTTCTGCTCACAGCATCCCAATAAAAAATATAGGTCAAATGCAACAAATAGTTCAGATCCATTTGCAATGCATCAAATTGGTTAGGAAGAAAACAAAATTCTGTGATATATTAATGCAAAAGGGTTATGGATGACCCGCTTTACCCTCATGGATCTCACCCATTTCTTGATTTCACCTTCAATGGCTTCAACAATGGCCTCCATTCTTAATCTTTTGCAGCATTGAAGGGAAGATCATAAGTTCAACATCCCAAAGTCGATGTAATTTTACCCTAAGTGCATGATTAATTAATTTTACTAATATATTATATTACCTAAAGTGCCCTTGTTTTGACCTACCCACTTCCCACACATATTAACTATTTGAACTCCTCATAATTCATTGCTTAGTGAATATCTCAACATAATACAACTATAACTCCACCCTTAGAGAATAGATACAGATTAATGGCCTTAATGATATTTTCACAGAAAATATTTATATTGCTTAACAATTTATGTATAGAGGTAATGATAAGTTTTTTTAATAAACGCAATGAACTTTAGCTCCTTGATTGAAATAATAAGCGACAAATCAGTCACTACTTGTAATGTCCAGTACCCCACTTCAACTATCAATCGTAATTTTTGGTACCCTACTTCAACTACCGGTAGGAGTTTCTGGTACCTTACTTCAATGGTTGGGATTCCCAGTACCCCATTTTAACTACTGGCTGGAAATTCCAGCACCCTTTACCACCTAAAAAAGGAAGTTTCCGGTTGTCCTTGTCAAGTTAATGGCATACAAGGCCATCTTATCATAATAATTAATTTAGGATGCAAAAATACCCTAGCTACTTGGTATTTATCATTGTTTAAATGACTAGCAACTGCTTAGGGATAAGTACTTCTTTTTGATAAAAAAAGGTGGGTACCGGCTCCTCTGGCTGGTTGTCAACTTTAACCACCAGTACCCAGACCTGATAGTCCACCGACTAACATTTTAGAGGATCCAGCACCTTTTTCTTTGAAACAACTCCTTTGTCTATCGAATTGAGTACCAATACAAAGCCAAAGGAGTAATTGAATGGAGATGTGAAAGTGAAGGAGGAATACACAATTAAATGGAGATGTAACTGAAAGTTGAGTATAATTTAGTGGAGATGTGAAAGTGAGGAGTGTAATAGAATGGAGATCTGAGTACAATGAGCGAGAGAATGAAATCTCCATCAGCAACAGATTAAAGCATAAATGAATGGAGATGTTAAAGTGAAGGTGGAGTAATCGAATGAATGCAGTTAGTAAATTATAAATGGTTAATTTGGTCTATGTATTTTTAAAATGTCACTAAACCTTCCAGCATTTGGGGTTTTTATTCAGCATTTACTTGAGATTTTTAGTTTCATTTGGAAATTAATGGTTCAAACTTTCATTCTTGAAACAAATTTCAACTTTTTCTAAAACTATTTTTTTTTTAAAATGTTACGAGGAAAGAGAATGGATTGAAAGGAGGTTCATTTAACATAAATATGTTGGAGTTGGAACTTTCAGGGAAATTTTTAAGCATCTTTTTTTAGAATTCATGAAAGAGGCACTAATTATAGATGTAATTTTTAAATATTTCAAACAGTTGAGAAATATTTTATAGTTCACTTATTTCGCAGCAAGCCAGAGTAATAGGACTCAACCATCACTTCGGTTTTAAGTTGCTAAGTATACAACAAAAACAATGTCAAGTCTTAATCCCTAAAAAATAGAGCCGACTAAATGAACTAAGAATTTATCTCACGTGATTATCAGCAAAAAAAATTTCATTATTCCCTCCTATTTAGTCATCTTCTTCTATACCCATTTTCTTTATTTTTTTTCCTTAACTCCCTCCCTCCATTTAACTCATCTTTGGCATACCTTAGCTGCATTGAAGGTCTCCATTACCCTAATCCTCTACCTTCCTCACCATTGCATCAGTTGCTCAACGTCTACTATGTCCAACCAACACAACCAATTCTCCCTTAACATATTCTCAATATTTGCTACTTCAACTTTTTGATATCCACATTTCTAACTTTATCCTTCAAAGTATTCCCACTCATCCACCTTAATATAAGCATTTGTACTACACTTATCTTTTTAACATACTCCTTCATGTAAACTGTACACTCCAACCCATATGATAATATTGGTCTAATTATTGTCCTACATAACTTCCCTTTTAACCTTATTCTATAGATGAATTCTTGATTAATATATCCATTCCTTTGGAGAACTGATACTAGGTATTTGAATCATTAGCTTACGTCATCCAAAACTATCTTCATTTGACCTCCTCGCAATGCTAAAATGACACTTCATATATTCTGTTTTACTTCTACTAACTCTGAAATTCTAAATTTCAACATTTGTCATCATTTCTATAATTTAGCATTTAGTCTCATCTACCAAAGTAAATTTCATCCAAGAAAAGTAAACTTCATGGAATCTCATCTTGTATTGACTTGTTACTTCATTTTAAGTTGCTAAGTATGAATCCTTTTATTTGTGGTGTTCATGTCAACGATTGTAGTTGTCAAGTATGAATCCTTTTATTTGTAGTGTCCATGTCAATGATTGTAGTTGGTTCTATAGTTCATGGCATGGGGTTTTTGCCAAAAATAAAACAAAAAATCAGACAACAAAGGAGGGTCAACTTTACAACTTACGCTCATCAGCAAACTCTACAAAAGCGAAACGAAGAACTGAATGAGGGTCACCACAAATTCGGCAATCAACAACCTGCAAATCATAATAAATATACACAATATAAGCATACATATTTGAGATTTCATAATAGTTAATAAATCATGTAGAGCACGAACATCAACTATGGTTACTTCACAAATCACACAAAACAGTGCAAAACAAATCAGAAACAAGCAGTCCATTAACAAATAACAACATACACTACCAAAAGTGGCTAGATCATCCAAAGAAAAATAAAAATTTAGAAGAAAATTCCTATATCCCCATGAGGGAAAAACAAAAAAGGATCCAAATCTTTAAATACGAACCAATATTGCCAATAAAAAAAATGACACTCAGTATATATTAAAGTTTTTATTGGTATATGTGGAGGACTAGAGGTTGCAAATAGGTCTTCAACAAACTTACAAGTACTTCATAAGGAACAAAATAATAAGCAACAAAGATATCAAAAATGACATATGTTGACTTCAAAAAACATAGCAATCAAGATTATTCTTGTAAACCTTTCAAGGAAATTTATACCTTTTATATAAAAATCACAATTGAAAAAAGTAGTTTTTTTTTTAATTCAATATCTTTATGGGGTAAAGAGGAGTTAACCTTGATAACAATGAACAACAGCATGCAAGCATACCCCTACGAACATCTTAGAAGTAATTGCAAACAAAGATAGACCATTAAGCTACATTAAGAGCAGTGAGTCCCATAATAAAATGTGTACAATGGGGATATCAAACCATATCTTCCAAGCACACTTTCTTGGAGGTTTCGTTGGGAAAACATATCTTTATACTAATTTATGAGGCAACTAAGTCATCAATTGTATTTCCTATCTTAAGGCTTACACAACCTAGCTTAAAAACTTTGTACTCCTGGAACCTCTGAAGTACTAAGTTATCATAGATGCGATTATTTATCACCCACCAAAATCATGTCATCCTTAAACAGCATACACCACAAATTGCGCCCATGGATTTCCCTAGCAAACTCATCTTAGGGATTTGCATAAGAAAAGTCAAAGATGGTAATATCAATAGGAAAGTGTAATTTTCCAATCATAAATGTCCATTGCCAGTCTTAACTCCTTCATACTTATTTTTAAAAAGACAAATATTTGCAAATAGCCACTACGACCTCTAAGTACCTACAAAATCATCACTATGGACTTCACTCAAGGTTGTTAAAATCGCAATTTGGATTGTAGTACCTAATACGATCCTACGATCTGGATTTATTAAACAATCCAGATCGTGTGCAAAATCGGAAGCTTGTGGAATCGATAGTAGGATCTGTAGATTCTGTCAAACTCGATAGGATCACGATTCTAGCCCGAGAAAACCGGTTCTACCACTAGCATATTCAATGGATTTGAAATCATAATCCTGCTGCATGGGCGTGGGACCTGCCTTTCTTCCTCTCTTCAACACTTCAGTGCCGGCCAAACCTAAGGTCAAAACCTCAAAACGCACCTTCCTTTCTTCTGTGAAGCTGCACTTGTGCCTTGCTCTCTCTCTTCCTCTCCATTTTGCGATTATAAACTTTTGCCATTACCAATTCTCTTTTCTCTCAATTTCGTGGTGCAGTGGAATTTGTGGAATTGTGGAAAGCCATTTCGTGGCTGCCATTATCGTGGGCCTCGTGGCTATTCAAAGTGCCACTGCTGCTTGTTTGTGGTTGCTATCTTCACAAAGGTATGGCTGCTATCTTCCCTCTCAATTTAAAAGATTAAAAATGCTGCTTGAATGCTGTGAATTTGTGATGGTTAAACTGAAAGATTATGAATTCATGATATCACATTCTGATAATAAACTTGATTAAGTTATGATGAAAAAAGTAGTGACTAGTGACTAATTACAAATTCAGAATATTATGATTAATTTGAGTATGCCTGAAAGTGATTAATATGGTTGAAAATAGCTAACTTACTGCGATTAATTTGGGTGTTAATATGTGATTGATTATTGATTCATTGTTTATTATGGACATTGGGAAAGAAGTAGGAATCTCAAGCTCAGCAAAAAGTAAAAAGAAAAATGCTCATGGTAGTAGAACGGATCTTGGTTGGGAGCATGAAGGTAGATAAAGACTCTAAAAGAGTAAGATGCAATTATTGTGGTCAAGTGCATTCTGGTGGTGTTTATAGACTTAAACATCGCCATGCTTGTTTGCAAGTTCCCGATGATGTAAAACAAAAGCTTAGAGAGCTGTTACATGCTAATGTAGAGAAATCTAGTAGAAAAAAGGAAAAAAACTGAAAGACATTGGAGAGGATGAAGAGGTTTATGAATACCAAGGTAGAAATCCAAGGGTTCAGTGAAGCATGGAAAATTTTGTGAGAAGAATAAATCTGGAGTGCAACCAGAAATTTATAAAAGACGAAAGAGAATTAGTTTGTCAACAAATTGCTCCATTGTTGTACACTAGTGCAAATAATCCTGAATTCCCAATCATGGTTGAAAAACTTGCAAAGTTTGGGATAGGATTCAAACCTCCAAGCTATCATGAAATTAGATTTAAATTATTAAGTAAAGAAGTGTTAAATGTTATGACTTTGTTTCAGGAGTTTAAACGAGAATGGAAAAAATAGGTTATATTATAATGTCCAATGGATGAAGTGATAGAAAAAGATGCTTTATGTGCAATTTCCTTGTGAATAGTCCTAAGGGGTCTATTTTCTTGTCTTCTATGGATACATCTGACATCTCTAAAACTCCTGATAAAGTTTTAGAAATATTGGATGCAATTGTAGAAACCATAGGGGAGGAGAATGTGGTGCAAATGATCACCGACAATGCTGCGAATTACAAGGCAGCAGGAGATAACTATACTGGACACCATGTGATGCACAATGTCAGGAGAATTTGGATAAAAAGCATAAGGTTCATAGTGTGACCATTGAAAAGTCAAGGAAGATTACAAGCTACATAGATGAGGGAATTTACGAAAGAAAGAGAACTTATTAGGCCCGGTGTCATGTGATTTGCAACATCTTATTTGACAAAGGTCCATGAACGAGAATAAAGGCCCTCTCTTGACTTTTTTTTCATCTGGTAAGTGGACATCAAGCAAGTTTGGCAAATCTATTGAGGGGAAAATATTCAAAGAATAGTCTTGAATACTACGGGGTGTTGTCCGTGTGTTTCTACATGTTTAAAGGACCATTGCCTCTTGTGATAGTATTACGAATGGTTGATTCCGATGAAAACCCAGCCATGGAATTCATCTATGAAGCAATGGCACAAGTTAGGAATCAAATCAAAGAAAATTTTAACAATGAGATAAAGTAAGTTACTAAGCTATATGCCTTGCTGATATTTTTTATACCTTTGGTTTCCTTGCTGATTTTTTATGTAGTTATAAATCCATCTTGGATATTGTGGATGAACGATGGGTGGACCAACTACATAGACACTGCAACTTATTTTTTGAATCCTCATTATCAATACAATTCTGATGTCCAAGCTACTGCAAACATCAAAATAGACTTATACAAATGTTTAGAGAGAATTCTGACCCTGATGAAAGAAAGAAAATAAATCTTCAAATTGATGGATTTAAGAATGCAAGAGGACTTTTTAGGCTGCCTACTGCTGTCATGACAAGGAATAGAAAAAAGTCCAGGTATTTGTTTTTATTTGTCTATTTTCAATTGAATTTCTTATATGAAACTAATATGATTTTGCTAAAGATGCTTAGGTGAGATTCCTATGGGGATGAATGTCCGGAGCTAAAAAAAAGTTCGCAACAAGAATTTTAAGCTTGACTTTAGCTCTTCTAGTTGTAAGAGAAATTGGAGAGCATTTGAGATGGTAAATACAAAGTAGACTATCTATTTTTCTAACTTATATTATACTATTTATGTAACATAGTAGGTTCTTAAAGCTTCTATTTTTTATTTCTATTAGGTTCATATAAAGAAAAGAAATTGGTTGCATCAACAAATAGTATGTTTTGGTTTTCGTGATGTATAATTTCCAACTCAAGCGCAGATTTGAAGAACGATTAAGCAAGACTCTTATACAACAACCTCTTATTTTGGATGTGTTGCCTTCTGTTGATGAATGGATAGTAGAAATCACAATCATTCCCTTGAACTTCAATAATTACAGCTATTTAAGTCTGTTTGTATTGATTGTTCCTTGGTGTTCTTTCTTAATTTCATACACTGATAGAGTAAAAGAGAGTAAAACTTGAAAAACAGAATTCCAAAGCGCAAAATTTTAATAAGAAAAGAGCCGCCACCACTAAAGCTAATTGAACCCACACTGTTGACCACCTTTTTACAAATGCAATAATTACCAATAAGATCCACATATGGCAATGGCCATCACTAAGGGAGTATAACTTTTGAAAAAGTAAAAATAGAAACAAAAGCCAACTAAAATAATTGAGGTTATCAACATACTAGTCCATTAATCAAAGTCTGTTATTAGTCATTAAAATATCTTCTCTTTATATCTTGTAGCAAATAGAATAAAGAGGTCAATTTAATAAGAGAAGTTGTAAACAAAAAACACATCTCTAGGTACCCTTATTATCATCACCACCTCCAAACTCAAAATTGGTTTAATGATGAACTCACTATGGCAACCCAGATCAAAGACATCAGACATGGTACTAGTGTACGACAGTACAATTTAAGAGCATACCTCTTATAGGTGAGATAATCAAATACATGTGACTAAAAAAAGTTCACCATACAAAAGCACCTGCCATGAAACATGTCTTACACAGGCTATAATCAAAACGTCAAAGCAATAGTTGACCTTTAACAAAATTTACGGTGAAAATGTAAAATGAACATGAAGATGACAACTAGCACCAAATTTGGAGTATTCAATAATCTGTATTCAGAGAAGACACAAGAGTAAACCAATACTAAGCAGGCATAGAAATTACCTGTCCACAACTAGTAAATAACGCAGCTAATCTCTCTTCAGTAACCTAAAGGAGTGGATTAAAAAAAATCGTCAGCACAACTTCTTTATAATCTCAAGAAATTGCATTTCCCTGATCTAAACATAATATTTTACAGCTGGCTTACATGCTGGTCAATATCAGATACATATACTGTGCGCCTAATGCTTTCTTCTCGCTGTGCCCGGATAGATCTCCCATTCATCCGTCTCCTCCCTTGGTTAAAGTTATTCCTCCTCTAAAATAGGTTAAAAAAATATTTAAAACTAAGTGAATAAAATTAATACCAAGATAAGTGTATATAAACTGTTATGCTAGGTGATAAACACATTCAGACTTAAATAACTGACATAATAATCAATAATACAAACCCATAGACCATAATCATAACATAATATTTTGTGCCTGGCACAACAGAATTAATCCAATAGAATATTCAGAAAATGATGCAAATATGAAGGCAATCAAAACACCATAACACTTATTATCAATTATTCAATCACCTCAATTAATAGCATCTCCAAAAAGAGAAAGGATTCCATTAAATCAAATGCAGACTCGTTCACTTCTTAATACTTCCCTCTCTATCAACCCCAAAATACAATCTAGAGTTAGCAAAGTTACTGGCTCATACCTCTAGTGATCAACTTGACAATCCAGACATAAGCTCATACAGCATGCATGAACTTACATAGCAAGATTGAAGGGGTAACAACAACAAAATGGTTGCACTGCTACAATGGCAACTCATTTTTACAAAACACAGACAGACCCAGTCGAAAGCCAAGGCTAGCACAACCCATCCAGAAGAAAGCCAAGGCTGAGTACTACCAAAATTACCCATGATCACAGCAAACTTTTCTGAACCCCACACCACAGCATGAGAAGTATATCAGCAACACGACAAAAATATAATAAAAAAGAGAGCCCTCGTATTCGGCTCAAAACACCTACAATTTCATTCATTCTACAAATTCAAAGTTCAAACACTAGTACACAAAACCCAAATCAAACATTCAGCCAGTCCACCAAATCCGAAAATTCAAGCACAACCCAATTACCAAAATGCAGAAACAAAACTAGCAGTAAACTAAAAATACAAGATCAAGAGAGAGAAAACAGACAAATACCCTCCGATTATTCGACAGATTGTCATTGCCAGAGGCTTTCGAAAAATTGCTATGAACAGTCAGACCATTCTTCAGACGAAATGAAGAGGGGATGAACTCCTTAGCCCAAGGATTCAACTTAGACAAAATGTCAGCTAGCTCATTCATATTTTTCTGGAAATCAGATTTCGAATCCGAAGAACTCTTATTAGTGTCAGTCTCAGAGTTGTGAGTAGGTGAGTGACAGGAATTCCGAGTGGATTGATCATCAGAATTCACAGCATTTTGTGCAACAACATCCGCCATTAAATTTGATAAAAAAAAGATTCCCAGATAAAACTAGATGATTATCTCAAAAGGATATTGACAAAATTTAAGGACAAAATTGCAAAAAGATTGGATTTTATAGAAATTCTGTCAGATATAGGAGGAAGGGGGTCGAGGTTGGATTCGTTTATTCCTCCTTTTTTTTGTATGTAGGAAAAATCTAAGAGAGACCCATTTGAGAGGATTGTGAACAGATTATTTATGATCAAAGAAAGGGAGAGAAAAGGAGGGGAGTGATGGAAAGATTCTAGGGTTTTTGGGGGTGAAAAAAAAATTGGGAATTTAGTAGAATGAAGGGTTTTGATTAAATTTTGAGAAAGGGTAAATGTGTTTGATGTTGTTGCTGAGTGAATGGTGATGTTGTTGGTGGGGACTGTTTGAGAAGGGGAGAAACAGGTGGCTTTGGGGTTGGCCCTCTTTTGCTTACTTTGTCCACATTTAGCTGTGAGATGGGGCAGAGGATGCTAGTACTAATGTACTATGGTAATGTAAGGACAATTAGGTATATTTCGTAACTTAGATAGCTAGGTCGTGAGCCTTACTAATAAAGACTAGGGGGTTTAAAAATGGACAAAAACTAAACCGAAAGAGAACCAATAAGGATATCTTGGACAAACTTCTTGAATTCCTTCTACATAGAGGTCAAGTTCCTAAGTAGGGGTGTCAAATCGGATCAACGGGTCGGTTCTTATCGGGTCAATTTTGCCTATCGGGTCGGTTCCGGTTCGGGTCGGGTTAAATCGGTTATTTGCTTGGTCGGGTTCGGTTCGGGTCGGGTTCAGGTCGGGTTGTATTCGGTTCGGGTCAATGTCGGTTCGAGTTGTATTCGATTCAGGTCAAGGTTAGTTCGGGTTGTATTCGATTCGGGTCAAGGTCGGTTCTAGTACAATCGGGTCGGTTCCTAAACGGCTTATATCGGGTTATTTCGGATTCGGGTCAAGGTCGATTCTGGTAAAATCGGGTCGGTTCCTGAACGGGTTATAGCGAGGTTATTTCGGGTTTAGGACATCGATTCCTTAACGGGTTATTTAGGGTCAAGGTCGGTTTTGATAAAATCGGTCAATGATGATGGTTAATTCATAAATTGGACAATGATGATGTCGATAAGTCATTTAAAAACAAAATATTTATGAGGTAATGATTATTAAATGTGTATTATCCTATCAAACTAGTCTATAACATACGATGTTAAGCTTATATATACATAAGAACTTGTAATATGTTTAGTTTGAATCGACAATGACAAGTTTGGTTTCAAAGTTATTAGATATTAGGTAAAAATATAGGTCTGCCAAGATTAGGTCATATTCATGTATATTCAGATTATTAACACATCTAGTAAATTCTGGTGACGAATTGTTATAAATCGGGTTATATCGGTTATGTGTCGGTTTCAATCGGTTTTGGGTTCTTTTCGGGTCGGGTCTGTAACGGGTTGGGTTTATAACGGGTCGGGTCTGTAACGGGTTAGACACGGATTAGGTTCGGGTCTTTGAATATCGGGTCAAATCGGTTTCGGGTTAACTTTAGGTCGGGTTGGATTGATTTTCGGGTCTCACTTTTCGAGTCATAATCAGGTCGGGTCCGGGTCAGTTTCGGGTCACTTATTGGGTCGGGTCTGATTCTGACAGCTCTATTCTTGAGAGCATCAATCGTAGCAAACAGTCCGTCCTCAATAGCTACCACCGTTATTAAGGTGAGTTTTGAGAAGCGTTGTTTTATTGATAACAAGATTTTGAAACTAGTAAGGGGTGTTTGGTTCACACATAAATGGTACGAGGTATGGGTTTAGAGTAACATAAAATCACATCTTGTACTTTTTTCTTGGCAAGTGGTATCGAGAAGAACACTTGATGTGCTCATTTTAGAGCACGTTTACAACCTCATTTTAGTGTCGAGTTTCGTGCTTTTATATTGGTTTTATGCACGTTACATTCAATTTTACCTTGATCTTGTCCTCGAGCTGTTTTTAGGTCATTTCAGGTGATCTCGATGATTTCGAGGTAAAATGAGACGTGTTCGAGGCTTTGACACTTCTATCAAGAGTTTGAATGCGCGTATCATAGCTTGGGCATGTGTTCCAAGTCACTCTCCAAGATTCCATAAACTCTAGAAGCCACTAGGCACTTCAAAAGGAACTGTTCAGCAAGGTTTAGGTTCAGATTCGACCGAATCTGACATCCATTCGGTCAAATGGTGGACAGGGATTCAAGCACATAAATCAAGCTCTCGGGAATAGCCGAATGAGAAGTCGTTCGACCGAATCAAGCCCCATTCGGCCGAATGGTTCCACTCATTCGGCCGAATGGTGGACAGATCGCAAAAACGCCAAACTTCTGTTATAGCCGAATGGCATACCCATTCGGCCGAATGGCCACCCATTCGGCCGAATCCACCCTTCATTCGGCCGAATGGCCTTCTTTCCCGCATATTTTGGTTCTTTCTTTAGTCGGCGCTCGAGGGTTTTTCCTAGGGTTTTACTCCTTTTGTCCCTAGGGTATAAATACCCTCTTTCTCTGTACATAACCTTATGACTACTTTGAGAGCTCTTGTGCCTCAACCTAGAACATCACTTTAAAGCTTTTCATTTCTTTTATGCATTAGTTTAGATTTACAGCTTTCGTTGTTCTAGTTTTCAAGCTTTGTATTTCGGATTCGGTTCCTATTTCGTTCATACAATTTCGTTTATGCAAGGTATTATTTCTTTTCTGTTTTAGTTCTTTTAATGCTTTCAAGTATTGTTTTTCTTGATTTCATTCCTCTAGCTATAATCGTTGTTTCGTTTACAATTTTGATAGAGTAGTCGTTGGTTCGGTTATAGTTCTTAGTTTTCGTTCTCTTCCATTCAGTCTTTTCATGCTTTTAATCATGTCTTTTATTATTACTATGTGTGAGTAGTTTCCTTAGGGGTTTGATTGGTGAAACCCTAGGTTGGCTCGTTCTTCATGCGTAGAGTTAGGATTTGAGATCGTTAACAATTGATTGATTGATATTTGATGCGAATCTTGTCCTGCCACTCCTTTGGAGACATAGGGCGATTATAGGTCGTTCGTGTGATTTATAGGGTCACAAACTTCCTCTCGTCATCTTGAGTGTCATGATTCATTGTTGACTGATTTCTCCTAATTTAGCGTATTGATAGTTTGATTATCCTTCCTAGGGTGGAACTAATCTATCCCCATTTTCTTTTCATAAGTATAACATTGTTTTAGTTCTTGCTTTATTTTTCTGTTATTAGTATAATTCTGTTCAAACCCCATTTAAATCCGTTGCATCAAGTCTATAAGCTATCGCCCCTTGTCCTTGTGGTTCGATCCCCGACTTACCACTACATTAGTTGTAGTAGTATTAGGGTGTTTATAAATATTGTTTGCATAACTATTCTTTTAGTTAAACGACCTAAAAGAACGGTTATCAACACTTTACACAAGAAGTCCCTTCCTTGCCTAAGTAGCAAGGAGATGGGCTACATTAACATAAGACCTATCTACTTTAACTAAAAAATAAATTACAAGTCCTTAATGACACAAAGGATATCTTGAGCCATGGATCTCTAGTGGTGTTTCTTTTGGAGTAGAAATCGCTTTGATCCCTAAGATATTGTTTGTTCAAACAACCCATGCTGAGCCTTTGAAAATTGCATGTCGTAGTTCAATGAAGATTGCCTGTAATTCAGCTTGAAGAGCATCTACTACCCATATTTTTTGAGCTCATTGCTCTTGGATTTTCCCGTTATTATAAATAACCCATCATATGCCTACTTCTACTCTAATTGTTCCATCTTTAAGTTTCTTCTGCTTTTAAGCTCCATCTGCAACCAAGATCTAACATGAAGTTCACATTCAAGGTTGGATGCATGATATCCTCTCTTGCATCCAACTCCCCAACAGTGAGGACCAATGAGGTATTGATGGCAACAAGACTCATGATCCTTTCCGTATTAAAATTGTTTTTATTAAAAACCATCTCATTTCTATGCAGCCAAACGCTCTAGAGGATTGCCAAGAATGCCTGCGGTTATGTGGCTTCTAGTTTGCTCCTCTTCCGAAATAGCTTCAGGTAATCAGAGACCCATATATGAATGGGTGGTTTTCAGTCTAGTGTTGTGTAAATGCTGAGTAGATCCTTCTAGAAAGATCACAATCTCTGAAGAGATGAGCTAGTGTTTCATCCTTACTTTCATAAAAAGTGCAAGAGGGATCATGAATAAGCCCTCTCTTCCACATGCCATATTTAGTGGGTAGAGCATCATTAATCAACTTCCAACCAAAAACCAAAATCTTCTTAGGGAATTTAAGCTTCCATTATCTTTTCCAGAAGCCTTTAGACAAAGCATCATTTTGGATATTACGAGTCTAATCATCCCATTGAGTAAGAGTATAATACTGAGATTTGACTGTGAAGTTACCATTCTTTGTGAACCCCCAATGGAAGGATTCATCATCTTTGTATTTTGGGATGTGCATGTGTAGAAAGAATCACCACTACCTGATCCATTTATAAATTAACCTAGATTTTCTTAGCATCGCATGAATTATGACCCTTCATTAAACACAACTTGTACTTGTTTGATAAAATTTGATTTTTTATACATACAAAGTATGGGGTTCAGATAGAGATGGAAAGTAGGTCAAGCCACCCTAGATTGCCCCTAGACTAGTTCTAAACCAGACTGACCCGTATTTTTTGTGGGCGATTACAAAATTGTGTTGTAGAAAACTAGCCTAGCCCACCAAAAAGAGTCGTTGAATTCAAAACAAAAGAGTCGTTGGTTTCAAATTTTTGAGCAGTTGATTTTTTCCTATATAAACTCATATTCATTAATCCTCATTCCTTACTTTAATCATCTAACATATCTTCAACTACTCTTAATTTCTCATATTCTTGATTACTCTTAAGTTTAATTATTCTACTTCTTAGTAATATTTCTAATTTCTCTCCTATTCTTAATTTCTCTTCATAATTTAGTCATTGATGGTGGGCTGAGTTTTCTTGAAAAAGGATGGATAGATAGTTCTATTTGTATTCGAGGTGGGCTTAACTCAAAAGGATTAGTTTGTTGTGGGATTGGAATAGGAGTTTGATGTTCAAGGGAGTTGCATAGGGTTAGGCCCCAAGTTAGGCCAAAACGAAGGTAAGGAAGGGAAGGATCTACCTTGGATAAGTCGCATGCAAAAATAATAATGAGCATTTGCATTAGTCTTCCAGATGTGAGGGGAAGCTTCTTTATCCAAAACATCCAGGTGGAGGATATCAGTTAGGGATTAAAAATTGTCAATGTCGGTAGGTGAATTATGGAGGTTTTGCATATGGGTTGTTTGAGAATAAAGAAGCAAAGGTATTCTAGAAGAGGGAAGGTTATCAAAAGGCTTTTAGTTAAAGATGGTCTATTTCTAATAAAGGAAATGGGGACCTTGGAGTTAAAGAAATTCCTTTGAAGTGAGCATGGAAAGTATCAAAGTTGTGAGTAGAGGCAACTGATTGGAAAAGCGGAACAAGAGTCGAAAGAAGCTAAATTGTCAACACCTATAAAAGTAACTTAGGTTGCTAAAATAGGGAAAACCATTAAGTTTCTTAAATGTGAGAGCTTGAAAGTGTGAGGTGCGGGGCTCAAAGAGTAACAAGGTGAAGCTTTTCCATTGTAGGATGCTATATGGGAGAAATAGTCAACAAAGAAGACGCAGTTCCTGCAAAATATCTTCTTCCCCTTCCTATATGATATAAATGAATCTCTACTTTGAGCCAAACGCTATGAGCTTTTATCAACCTCTTGTTTTGCTTCATAATATCAGAAATAAGAAGAGTTTTCTTATTATTTATGATCTTTGAATCTCAAAATAGAGAGGAAAAATTATTGACTAAATATTGAGCGAACTTGCTGATGTGGACTGGGATTATTTGCTGACGGTCCAACTAAACTAGTGTTGTAGCATGTGTTCATCCTTCGTTGGTTCAAGCTTGAAGACCCATCATCTAGGGATTTCTTGTTTTTTTGTTTAGAGGACTTCTATCCATCCTTATTAGATGAAGCAGTATTCTTAGGCTTGTTTGAACCATAATGCTGACTGCCATTGTTTCCTTGATTACTCTCATCTTATTCTTCATGATGATGGTCTTTTTCCATGCTATCATTGCTACTGCTGTAACTATCTTCATCATCCTCTAAGTTATGTTTTGATTCATCGTGATCCTCACTAGAGTCATCTTGGGAGTCCTTGTAAGTGCTTTCCTTACTTCCTTCTTGTAGGGGCTTTTTTTGGTAATTTAAAGGGTCGGGAATCCAACTAGGTTTAGGATGGACAATTCAATGAGTGAATTGCCACTAGAGAGCCCGATGTTTGTAACCCAACCTTTCCTTTTTGATGAAGAATAGAGGAATGAACTCTCCCTAATAGTGCCCTACTATTTTGCACATCGATAAGGAATAACTATGTAACTTTAGAGACATCGAAAGGGTTAAGGAGTCTCCACTAAACATTTTATGGGTTGTTTGGACACCCTTGGGTTTGAATCCCAATATGACTCACGTTAGTGATCTACGAACCATGAGAAGGTTCGGGAATGAGCAACTTATTTCAAATAGAGGAAGTGTGTAAAACAATTGGCTTATAGATGAGAATAAATGAGATTTAGTTCCTAGGTAAACATGCATAAATAAGAGATAACACACTCTAATTTAGTCAGTTGAGCAATTTAAGCTTTACGCATATATTTATAAATTAGATGATCACTTGTATTAGGTGTCCATAAGATTAAGGGTCCCTATGGCTAATTGTCCAAATTTATCTTATTAGTCGTGATTGCAAACAATAGTTCTCGTTTGATGGATAAGATAAAAGTCACTAGTAAAAAATCATTTAATTGCTTTGGTACAAATGATGTGTTTATATACAATTTGAAGTACTTAATGGTTTGAAATATATCTTAATACAAAACGCAGCACTTGAAACGTCAAATGCTGCGGTTATTTAAAAAACTGCAGCATTAATACCAAATGTTGTGGTTTTTCAAATAACCGTAGCACTTGCTAGTTACATGTGTTGCAGTTATTTGAAAAACCATAGCACTTATGAGTTACATGTGATGCGGTTATTTAAAAAACCGCAACACTTGTGACTCATTATATATACTCTTTTTCAGCGTTTCATTATCATTTTAAACACGAAAAAAACACGCATTTACCTCTAACCCTCAACTTTCCCTAACCCTAAATATTCATAACACTTAGATCTTCCACTCCTAATCCCTCGTATTTCCTACCTATGACTCTAACTTCTTACTAAAGCCCCCATAACTCATTCTTCCTCACACATTTTGAAGCCTACTCCTCTCTCCCACTCGTGCCTCCATGGATATGGCGTAGTGAAGCGTGTGAAGTTTACTCATCTTTCCCATTTTAAAAAAGTCTACATACTCTAAAGTTCAATATCTAAAGGTTTACATATGCCCTAAACCCTAGTATATGTTTTTTTTCGTTAGTTATTATACATTAATGTAAAGACGAAAAACCCCTTTGTGTTTAGATTTGCATGCTATATGTTGTGTTTATGAAGGAATTAACCCTTAAAAATCAAATTCATAGATTATATGGTGTTAGAGGGTTTTTTTTGGAGAAAATAAGTGGACAAATCCCACTTTAGGAAATTTGAGATTTGTCGATCTCAAAAAATACTCGGTTTAGACATACTATAAGCCCCATTTGGAGTCTCGTAGCCAATTTTATGGCTTGTCAAAGCTTTTTTTCAATATCTTAAATGATACATCACTGTGGCCACTAAGGGGAAACATAATTGTGTAGTACCTCCACAAATAGGGGGTTTGAAAAAAAATTACGCCGTTCGGACTACTGGGTTAAGAGATATACCTCTCTGAAGTTTCCAAAACCTCGGAATAACACCCAAAATATATGAAGAATGAATTGGTTGTTTGTTTTGAGTGTAAAACATTATAGATCACAATTTTTCATGCCAAAACGAGTGGTCATATTAGAATTTTGGATTTATATGCTTCACGGTTGATCATTTCTTAACTTTTCTTATCTTTTATGACATATTATTTAACATATTATGCATTATATTCTTAGCTTAAATCAGATTATATTCTTGATTAAATGTATTTTAATAGTATATAGCAATTTGATTTGCAAATTTAACAGTTTTGAGAGATATTAGTTATTAATAATATACTTTTATATGTAATTAGCACATAAAATGACCTATTATAATTTTTTTTTATCTGAAAACCATCAATTGTTATGGTTTTTTAATAAAACTGCAATATTTAATTTATATGTGCTGCGGTTATATTAGAAAACCACAAAACATATAAATCTTAGAATTAAAAAAAAAATCAAAAGACCCATTAAATGCTGTAGTTATTAGAATAACTGCAACATATAGACATTTCTCTACTAGTAAGTGATCATGAAATTACAAGATAAGGATTATGTGAATAAAAGTGCATAATTCAAATGAGACAATTCAAGCAAGAGACAAGAGACAATAAGAATAGAGTTAGGGTTAGTAAAATACAAAGTAAGTATTATGCATGATGAGTTAGAGAGATTTTCTTAATCAAATGAAGAAGTGAGTCTAAAGAGATATTTGATTTCCTCATGTTGTACTCCAAGTACAATAGATGGGTCTAGTTCAAATGATAAATATGATTTAGTCATAAAACATCATTGATATTGAATATCCAAATAGATATCAAAGTAAGGATTATGAGATCTAAAGCAAGGAAGGAGCTTTAAGGGTAACTCCAAAACATGTTTTCAAGTATGATACATATTTAGGGTTTGCTCATGAAAATGGGTCTAGATCGAGTGTCAAGTCTAGTAAGATTGGAGATATCAAAATCTTAGCATCATGTACTAAATGCAAAAGAGGCAAAGAGGCAAAATCTAACTTGCGATAAATATAATGGAGAAGGGTTGCTTGAATGATGGAGAGAAGACCAATATATGAAGATAGTTTCTTAAATAAGATGCTCAAAGCTAGGAATTTTAAGGCTTAACCTAGTGAAGTAGGAGTTGCTCCTAGCTCTTCACACCATAGGCAAAATAAGACATTGAAATAAAAGTGTGTGAGTTGATCATAAGAGAGCATTAAGGGTGAGGTCTCTTTAGTAGATCAAGGCTTATCAAGGTTGCAAGAGGATTTACATAAGTGTTCATATGAGAGGGGTTTTCACCTCACACAATCATCACAAAATGGGTCTAATCTAAGGGTTTTGAGTGGATGGAAACTACCATTAGATCTAGAGACTAGAACGTGAATAGAGTAGAAGTAGAGAAAGCATAAAATGTATTTGAAAGAGATTAGGGGTCGTTGGTGTTTATCATTAAGGAGAGTCCTTTTGCTTGAGTATATGTTAAAGGGGTAATATTTTCTTACTTGGTTGCGTCAAATAGGCTTGGGTTAATCCCTTAGTAAGTATAAAGGATGTTTGAGAGGCTTTGATTGTATTTGAGAGTGTATCATTGGTTAGTATGAGTGATTGATCATAAGATTGAGAGAAATATTGACCCTTTACTCACTAAATGAGGGGGTATTTATAGGTAAAAAAGTGTCGGTTTCCTAAGTGTCGAACGCTAGGTTTGTGCGTCATACGATGGCAGAACATCAAAAGCCTGAGGTTCGTGTGCTATGCGTCAAGAAGGAATATTTTACTTAGTTGAAAAGAGGTTTAAAATGAGTTAGGAGTGCTTTTGGCTAATGCTCAAGTGCTATGCGTCAAACACTAAGACACCCACCTGACAGCATGCTTTGTGCGCTTGTCACTTGCTATATGCTTGACACTTTCTTTGTATGTTAGACGCTTGGTACACGCTGGACACTTGAACTAGGTGTTTAACGTCAGGACTCAACGTTGAACGCTCGATTCTGACTAAGATTCAATTCTTACACTTGACGCTTTGCTTCGAGCGTCAAGCAAATATTCTCTAAGCTTCAGGGTTTGCGTATGATTTAGGTTTGTGGTTGGGCCTTGGGAAGTGTTTTGGGTTTGAGTTATGTTTGAACCTTTTCAAGAGTTCGATTTTGAGGTGTTTTTGGGTTCACATGCACTCAACTTGACCAAAGCGAAGTCCTACCTACAAGGTTTGGTTTGTTATAGGACAGCTACGCGGCTACGCGGAGAGACATGATATTTTGTCTACAGATCTAATCCCCACTTTGAGCAAGTCTTGGGTAAAGACAAGGGTCAAAGTAAGACTTAGGAAAAAGGAAGATTTGCGACCTTCTTTGACCTCAAATCTCCCTTCTAATACTGGTACCTGCAAAACAAATAAGGGTTAGTCTACAAATACTTGCCCGTCGCCGTTAGGTCAGTTCGTTGAGGATGGGAACTCGCGTTGATTGGCTTTTATTCCAAAAGTTAGAGTATTGGGCTATTTGATAACAAGATTTTCACATTCGTTTATGCTAAACCTTGGACCAAACAATACTTATAACAACCTACAAACCACACAAGTATAGTAGGGTAGGGGATCGAACCACGAGGACGAAGGTTAACAAAACACTCTGCATCTTAACATAACCAGACTTTTAGGTTTGAAGAGCAACTAAGACCAATGAAAAAAATAACAAGCATGATGAACAAAAGAGGAAAATCAAGGGGAGAAAATGGGGACGAGATTAGATTCACCCTAGGAAGGTGATTTTAAAAGAGAATATGATATGTTAGAGGAAATCAAACAATAACTAGTACAGACACCCAAGTATACGAGAGGAAGTTGGTGATTCCACAAATCACATCGAACGACCTATAATCACCCTATGTCTCTAAAGGAGTTGCAGGACAAGATTTGCGTTGGGTTTCGAGGGCTACTTATTGTCATCATTCCTCTAACATTAGACAATGAAGAACATAGCCTTTCCTAGGGTTTCACTAATCAATCCCCAAAGAGAACTACTCACACATGTTTGAGATTTAAGAGATAATGATAATCAATAAAACAAACACAACAGATAATAATCATTAAAAGAAACCAACAAGAGTAAAGATAAAGCAGAAACTATTCTAGATAAGCAATAAATATGAGGCTAGACATTAAATGCAATAAAACGTAAAAAGGAAATTGATACTTACAACCCAATGAAGATTGAATGCAATAACCACGATTAGAATCCAAACTATAAAGTCAAAATCTTGGAGTATAAAAGTTTGAGATAACAGAAAATTGAAAACTAGGGCTTAATGAACTAAGAGAGGCTTAAGGGTTAATCAAAACTACTTTTATGAATGTATTAGGGTTCCCCCTTTCTACAGAAAGTGGGATATTTATATCTTAAAACAAAGGAAATTCAAATGCCTGAAAATGCCCTTGGGATTGTCTAGAGAAGAAATAAAATTTCCGCAGAAAAATAGATCTATTCCCCCAAATGGGTGACCCATTCGCCCGAATGTTGCTCCATTCACCTATTCCAGCAGCTCTAGTGATTTTCTACGTTTTCTTCTCTGTGCGCAATTCGCCCGAATGGTAATTCCATTCCCCCGAATGTTTGTCATTCGGCCTTCCCAGTGAGATTGAATCACATGCATCAATGTTGGACTTCCATTTGATCGAATGGTTGTTAGATTCGGCGAATCTGAGCTTGAATCTTGCTTTAAAACTTCTACAAAGTGTCTAATGGCTTTCGAACTTTGTGGGATCTTCGGGAATGACTTGGAATGCGTGCCCAAGCTACGATACTCGCGTCTAACCTCTTGATAAGAGTGTCAAAGTCTCAAATACGTCACACTTCACCTTAAAATCATCGAAAACACTTGAAATGACCTGAAAACAGTTCGAAGACGAGATCAAGGTAAAATCAAGTGTAATGTGTATAAAATCAATCTAAAACCGCGAGACTTAACACTACAACGGGTTTGTAAATGTGCTCTAAAACGAGCATATCAACTTCCCCCAAGCCAAACCTTTGCTAGTTCCTAGCAAATGAACTAGCAGGGCGACATGAAAGCATAGGGCAAAATAATAACTAAAGCAAATGAAAAGCAAGGAGAGTGTAAAACAAGACAATGCAAGTCGTGTATGTGCGAAATTCTTCCCTAGCCATGGGTATGCAAGTAAAATGGGCTTAGGAGAGCATAATACCAAGAGGAACAATGTTTTCCACAGACTCGGGATCGCCAAGCGAGGTACAACATAGGCCATTCGACCCACTACCTAATGAGGTTGCAAGTCTATGCTCCCAAGGCTATTTCCCAAGAGATGTGAGAAATTTCTAATACGCTCTTGTGTTTGATAAGGTATGTGTTTCGCTTAGAATCATCCAACTAAAGATGAGCCGGGAATTAAACACCTAAATAGGGAGAAATCACGGGAATTGTTTCTTATCTACTCTCCAGCACAGACCTTACTAATCAGGCCAAGTCGAATAGGTTTGGAAAGGGTTATAATGTAGGATAGGATCAAGGTAGGGTAAAATTTGGGGATGTGGAGTTAAAATAGAGGGTAGTAAGCGATCCAAGGTAATAAAACCAAGAAAAACTACGACTTCCGACAACAATGCCACCCCCAAAATCCTCAAGATACGCATAAATGAACTATAACACATTACACCAACCTTATTCTCAAATTTTTCTCTTCCTTCTTTTTTTCTTTTTTTTTCTTTTTTTCTTTTTTTTTTAAAAAAAATTCTTTTTCTGCTTTTAATGCAAATATTTCTTTACCCACTCGATCCCCCTATTTTTATTAATGAAATATACTAAGAGTAATGTATAGATTCATATCATCCAACAACCACTTTTTAAACCAAAATCTTTAACCACAATGCAACGGACACCAACACCTTTATAATCACTAGGCTATCCTCTAGGTAAAGAGAGGGGAAATTTGGCTCATGTGGATTTGAATAGTGTGGCTATAAAGAAAGAGGTAAAGGCATAAACTTGGCTTAACCTAAAGTCAATTAATATCCATGGTAGGCAATTTGGCCATGTAGATGTAACTACAAACGTGTTATCAACCCTAACCTTTAGAAAAGTAGACTATGTTGGAGGAGAACAGACACAATTCTTAAGATTCCCTAACTAACACTCAATAATATAGAGCTCATAATGGAGTCCTATAAGGTTCAATCCTAACCAGGCTAGTCAAAATGCGCCTCAATAGGTAGTCATCCAAGCCACAAACCAAGCAAGCTCAGATCCACCAAGTTAAGTGGAAAATAGTCGATAAACTCAGACCCACAACAGGCACAGGGCTAAGAAAACACGAGTTTACATATAATCATTGTAAAGCGCACAACAAAAGCTTGCATGTTTGTTTCAAAATTTTCTCTCTTCTCTCTTCTCTTTTTTATTTTTTATTTTTAGAGCATATAAAAGAAAAAGAAAAGCAAACAAAAATATATAATATAAATAAGTAACGTTGGATTTTCAAGCAGGAGCAAAAGATCGAATCAAGAAGTAGGTGAAACAAGTAATCACCTTGATGATTATGTAGAAGCAGCACATGAAACTCATTACTAGGATGAGAGTAAAAGAGCTTGAAAACAACACCAAGAAACAGAACCAAACAACAAAACAACGCAAAACCACGCGACAGTAAAAACAGCAGCCAGACATGGCAAAAGACAACAACAAAATGATGAGTAAAGGACAAAGGATATACCCCCCCTCTCCCCCTCCCAAGCCGGGCTGAAGTCGTCCTCGGCGCTAAAGGAGACCCGGAGGTCAAAAACTACTCATCTCCAATGAAACCCTTGTCCCCATGGTCAACATTATCATCCTCATCTTCCTCTTCTTCCTCACCCATGTCGTCCATCCCATAGTCATCAGGAGCAGTTCTTCTAGGAGTTGGGGGGGGGGGGGGGGTAAAGTTGTTGAATCTACGCCTACCCATACGCAACCGGTCAAACCCATGACTTAAAGATATTTCATTATTGTTACATAGGTACAAGAAGGGGGTGGCCATGCTTTCGCCAACCATGTGGGAGCGGTATCCAGCCCGCTCAAAGTTTTGCTCAAGGTGATCGATCCGGGCAGTGTGATGGGCTTGGGTAGTGAGAACCTGGTCAAGTTTGGCCTTAACGCGACCTAGGGAGGACAAAATTTTAGATTCATCCTCGAAATCCTCATTGTTCGTTAATGCCGTAGTGGAGGCCCGAGAGTTGCCGCTGGGGCGATCGCGCATGGAGAGGGTGTGAGGACAAGGAGGGGGTCTAACAGGGGGCTCGACTAAGTATCTCGGCACATCACCGTCTAAAAGGTAGGAGTCGGCAAACTGTATGAGGGGAGGTAAGTTTTGAGATGGGAGGGGAATTGTGCGGTCTTTGAGGTACCGCCATCGTAGAGGGTCAGTGAAGATAAAACCTTCCCTTGCGAGACATTGTTCATGGAGGGTGGTTGTACTGGAAAATCTATCACTAAATTCTATTAGATTGATCATATTTAGGAATTCAGCGATGCGGTATACATGACCCCCAACTCATAAGTCAGTTTTAACGTCTAGGGTGGCTATGGTGTTCAAAAATTTCCATAGGGTCATGGGAATACTAATTGCCATGTCGGTGTGCGGTGCAAGGTATCGGTGCAATATGTGCACTTCTTGGTTTTGGACTAGGTGAGGGCTAGGGGAAAGGAACAATGTCTCCCAAGCAAATTTGAAAAACATTCTAAGGACGGGGTGTTGCACATTAGAAGCATAAATGTTTCTATTCGGATAAACGAGCCTGCCAGCAATCTTAGGCCACAACTAAGAAACACGAGCATTGTCCGGCTATTTATCCGGAATAGGTTCATGGGCAAAACCAAAAACAGTGCAGAAGGCAGTGTAATCAAGGTAATATGTTACATTTCTTAATCGGAAAGACAAATACAACCTATTCTTGTGCTGACATGGGCTAACAGAACTGAGAAACTTATAAGTTAAAAGCTTGTGAGTTGGATGCCACATGGTTACCCAATTTTAAAGGCCACATACAGTCAACAATTCAACAAAATTATCATAAATACTTATACGCTGTAAAATTGAAAGATCTAAGTATCGGGTAGAATTGAATTTGCGTACCTTTAACCATTAAAAGCGTTCAAATTGCACCAACAACGCAAAGACCACCGTCCTATATTCTTCATCAAACATGAGTTCTTGGCCTGGGAGACGTTGTTGATGCTCAGCCTGTGGTTGGGAACCGGTTGGTTGCTCATCCCTTGCAACACCGGAAGAGGATCCTTCCCCTTGGTTTCTCAATCTTTTGAAAGGATTTCTTACGCTCCTGCAGGGTCCCATGGTGGTGATCAAGGTGGGTTGGTGTTGGGAGTGGTGGAATAAGGTAGTGGAGTAAGGTGGGTGGGTTGATGTTTATGAGAGAGAGGGAGTGATGGTAGTGAGAGTGAGTGAGAGTTTGGGAGAGATTGCAAAAGAACCGTGCAAAAATGGAGGGGTATTTATAGAACTGCAGTCCCATTTGCTCGAATTGAGCATCATTCGCCCGAATGGACTTCCATTCACCCGAATGGAGGGCCCTATTCAGTCAAACATCAAGCTAATTCTCAGCAATCTTTGCTAACGTTTGCCCAAATTGACAAATTATTCGCTTAAATAGGAGCACATTTGCCCGAATGAGAGGTCATTTGCCCTTTTCAGTAAATCTCCCACGCTTCCATTTCAAACTCTATTCGCCCGAATGGGAGCAACATTTTCCCGAATGGATTTTCCTTTGCCTAAATGGAGTATCCATTCGACGTTTTCAGAAACACCTCTAATCTCGAGCCAGAGTTTACAATTCCAAGTCCATTCGCCCAAATGGATTATCTATTCGGCAGAATGGATCCATTCTGCCAAATGAAATGTCATTCGATATTTTTAGGCCTGGTATAATCAAAGGATATGTCCTCTCCCAAACCAAAAATGTTTAACAATGTGTACCGAGAAAGAAAATTCAAAGAAGACCGGGATACCTCCCATAAGAACTTTGTTTAACGTCGTTTAGCTCGACTCAATTGGGGCCATAGATAAAAAACAACACGATACAAATCTCAAAGCGAAACCAACTGCTTCAAACCAAACTAAACTCAACAGAATGATGATTCAAAGTTCAGATACTTATTCTAGACCAATGATTACACTAATCATTCAACTTCAACATCAACTAACCTTATGTGCTCGACAATGTTGACTTCGTGAAGGCTACTTTCATGGAAGAGCTTTATCTGTTGCCCATTCACAATGAAAGTACCTCCACGATGATCTTTCAACTCTACCGTTCCATAAGGAAATACTTGTAGGATCTCGAACGGCCCAGACCACCTCAATTTCAGTTTCCTGGGGAATAACTTTGCTCTTGAATTGAAGAGTAGTACTTTGTCTCCTATAAGGAATTCTCGTTGAAGGATCCATTGGTCATGCCAACGCTTAGTTCGTTCCTTGTAGGTGTGCATGTTGTGGAACGCGTCTAGCCTCAATTCTTCCAATTCCCTTAATTGTGTAGCTTGCTTCTCGTAGAATAAGGCAGGGTCCAAGTTAAGGGTTTGGATCGCCCACCAAGATCTACACTCCATTCCACTGGTAAATGACAAGAATTCCCATACAACAGCCGGAACGGGGCGGTTCCAATCGGGGTTTTGTAGCATGTACGGTGTGCCCAAAGAGCATCATCTAACTTGAGAGACCAATCTTTCCTATTCGGGTTACCTACCTTCTCTAGTATTCGCTTAATCTCCCTGTTGGCAACTTTCACATGTCCTTGAGTTTGGGGATGGTAGGGTGAACCAACTTTGTGCACGACTCCATACTTGTTCAACAATTTGTTCAGCTTGTTTTTCACAAAGTGGGAACCCCCATCACTTACGACTACCTGGGGAACACCAAATCGAGGGAAGATTATGCTATTAAAAAGATTCATAACTATCTTGTGATCATTTGTAGGCAAGGTGATGCCCTCCACCCACTTAGATACATAATCTATCCCTACCAAAATGTATTGGTTTCCATAAGATGACACAAAGGGGCCCATGAAGTCAATACCCTAGCAATCAAAGACTTCACACTCAAGGATGTAATTTTGAGGCATCTCATTCCTCATTGAGATATTCCCAACTTTTTGGCATCTCTCACAGCTCTTCACAAACGCTTCAACATCTTTATGCAAGGTGGGCCAATAGAAACTCGCGGTGGCAACCTTAGCAATAGTGTTCATTATACCATGATGGCCGCCATATGCGTATGAGTGACAGTGAGTTAAAACCTTAGGGACCTCCTATTTAGTGATACAATGGCAGATTATGCCATCAACGCAGGCATAAAATAGATAGGGGTCATCCCAAAAGGAATTTTCGACTCTCCCAAATAAAGCCTTTTTCATTGCTCTAGATTCAAACTCTGGTAGCTCCCCACAAGCTAAATAATTTACAATATCTGCGAACCAAGGGGCTTTCCCAACGACTAACGTTGTCATCAACGTTTCTTCAACCATTTCATCTTAGATAGGGAAGGAGTCATCATTAAGCTTAGGTAACCTAGACAAATGGTCAGCTACCACATTTTCACTTCCTTTCCTATCCTTCAATTCAAAATCAAACTCTTGCAATAGGAGCACCCAATGGATCAATCTTGGCTTTGCATCCCTCTTCATCATTAAGAATTTCAAGGCCGAGTGATCCATGAATACTACAACCTTAGAACATATCAAATACTGGCGTAGTCTTTCAAAAGCATAGACTACCGCCAGTATCTCCTTTTCCATAGTAGAGTAGTTGCAGTGTGCTAGATCCAGTGTTTTACTGATATAGCATATGACATGGTGCTTTCTTTCATTTTCTGTCCAAGAACTACACCTACAGAGATATCACTGGCATCACATATTAGTTCAAATGGCAAGCTCCAATCAGGAGCTTGCACAATTGGTGCAGAAATCAAAGCATGCTTTAAATAATTAAAGGCATTAAGGCATCTCTCATCAAAGTTAAATTCGATATCTTTTTAAAGCAATTCATTTAAGGGTTTAGCTAAGGTCGAAAATCCTAAGATGAGACGCCTATAGAACCCTACATGTCCAAGAAAAGACCGTACTCCTGTAACTGAGGTAGGTACAGTAAGGTTTCTTATCACATCTATCTTAGCAGGGTCTACCTCGATGCCTTTGAAGGACACTTTATGGCCTAGGACAATGCCTTCCTAGACCAAAAAGTGACACTTCTCCCAATTCAGCATAAGATTCGTCTCTTGACACCGTAACAAAACCTTTTCAAGATGTGTCAAGCAAGTGTCAAAAGACGAACCTTTAACAGAAAAATAATCCATGAACACTTTCATGAAGTCTTCTAGCATATCAACAAATATAGCAGACATGCACCTTTGGAAAGTGGATGGAGTATTGCATAATCCAAAGGGCATCCTCCTATAAGCAAAAGTTCCAAAAGGACAAGTAAAAGTTATTTTCTGTTGATCCTTGGGATGGATAGGGATTTGAAAGAAACTCAAGTAACCATCTAGAAAACAATAGTACTTGTGCCTTGCCAATCTCTCAAGCATCTCATCGATAAAGGGCAAAGGGAAGTGATCCTTCCTTGTAGCCTTGTTGAGTTTGTGACAATCAATACAAACTCGCCATCCTTTGGTGGCTCTAGTTGGGATTATCTCACCCTTGTCATTCTTGATAATGGTCATTCTTCCTTTTTTCGGGACAACATGAACAAGGCTAACCCACCTACTATCTAAAATCGAGTAAATGATGCTGGCCTTGAGAAGTTTAAGGATCTCATCCTTAACTACCTCTTTTATATTAGGGTTTAGCCTCCTTTGTGGCTCAATTGAGGAGAAATGCTCATCATCAAGATGAATTTGGTGCATAATAAGGGTTTGACTAATCCTTTTTATATCACTAAGTGAGTACCCAATGACACCTCGATATAATCTAAGTAAAACAAGCAATTTTTCCAATGAGGTGTCATCAAGCTCAGAACTCACTATGAATGGACTCCCCTCATCATCAAGATAAACATATTTAAGGCTAGGGGGTAGGGGTTTCAAACTTTCCTGGGGGGAAGGCTTGGAACTCTCCCACTTATAGACAATACCCTCCTTAAACTCTCGCAGTGGCTCATATTCAGCTTCTTTGCTTGTGCATTCCTGAGCCCTGTCCACTTGGTTTTCCAACTGCTCATCTTCTTTATAAGAATCCTCATCACTCATTGAATACCTAATTTCTATTTCCCTCTGATATTTCTCAAATTCCTTATCAACAACTTCAAGGCGGCAGACTTGTTCAACCATAAGCTTCTTCAAGAGTAGGAAAATTTTGAAGACTACCTTCACTTAGGCTACTTCCACCATTATGGTTTCATCATGGCAATTAATAACTGTCCAGAGTGTTTTTAAAATGGCTCTTCCTAAAATGAGTGGAGTATAAGGGTCCTCTTCAATCTCCATCACTATAAAGTCATAGGGGACCACTAGTTCTCCAACTTGGATAGGTATATCATTAAGCTCTCCACACGGAACTTTTATGCTCCTATCCGCCAATTGGATTGTCTTTCTTGAAGGTATGAGGCTAAAGGGTAGCTTCTGGGCAATGGATAGAGGCATAAGGCTAATCGAAACCCCTAGATCGGCGAGTGCCCCTTTCGGATCAAGATTCCCCAACTTTACTAGAAGGTTGTATGGATTGGGATCTCGCTCTTTTATAGGAATTTTTCCTTGCAAAATGGAAGTAACTTGATGGGGGAGACTAATTACTTCTTCCTTAAGCTTTTTCTTGTTGGAGAGTAAGTCTTTCAAGAACTTAGCATACTTAGGCATCTGTGCCATTGCATCTAGAAACAAAATCTTCATCTCTATCTTTTGCAAGTGTTTTAGAAATCTCTTGAACTTCTCATCAAGTTGCTTCTCCTCTCTTCTATAAGGGAAAGGAAGTGGAGGAGCATACAAGCGATCTAGCCTCTTTCTCTCCTCAATCCTCTTCTTTCTCTCTTCTTCATTTTCTATCAACTTCTCACTCCTTTTCTTTTCTTCCTCATCATCAATCTTTTCAGGCTCGCCTCTTTCACTATCAACTCTCGACCTTTCACCTTGTTCCTCTTCTTTCTCATTCACATTCACTCTTATCTCATCACGAACCCTTACCAAAGATGCATCAACTAGATATGATGGGCCGTTATACTGAGTCCCTGATCTCAAGTGGATAGCTTTTATAGTGTATTGGTTTGGGTTTGGGTGCTAAGGTGGAGGTTGTGTGGAGGGGTTAGGTTGAGGGTGAGATGGGAATAGTGGTGGTGGAGGAGGGCTAGCCATTTGGGCGAGTTGAGTTTCAAACAACTTTTGCTGAGCTTAGAGTTGTTGCATCTGATGGATGAGAGTCTGATTTATTTGAGTGAGACTCTGGTTCTGCTAAGCAAGAGAAGTTACTTGGGAGGCTAAATGGTCATTGGTGTGATTTTGTCGTGGTTGCGAAACCCCATGATGAGATTGAATAGGTGGAAAAGGAAGATTTGAACTACCTCTAAGCCCTTGATTAAACCCCGGTGGTCTATATGAACTTGGCCTTGGTGCATTTCTACTCGGTTGGTTCCCTTGAAAACCTTGATTGTTGAACCCACTCTGAGCATTTCTATTATATCCCAGATGGAAGTTTCCTTGGTTTTGATTTGAATTGAAAGAAGGTCTATATGGTTGATTGGTGAAAGGTTGTTGCACATACCCTGCTCCTTGTCCTTGTCCACCATAGTTAACTGCTGCAACATGATCATGATTATACCCATAACTGCCATAATTCATCACCTGTGTCTCTGAATTGTAGCCCCCATAGTTAACTACAGCAACATGCTCGAAGTGCAAACCATCACAATAGGAAGTATCATGGTTGGTACCCCTATAAATCGCACATGCAAAATGCTTTTCACGCACCAAAGAGGTGTTCGAACTACCAGCTAGGCTTAACTTGGACAACTTCTTATCAATAATTACTTTAATCTTAGCACTGATGGTTATGTCAATCATTCCTCTTGGTAAACCCTTACTCCTTGCTTTAATCTTAACACTATTCTTAGCAACTTCCTCAATTCTAGCTTTTACCGAGTTGCATGGAATATTGGAGAGTTGGCCACCCACTGCTGAGTCTAGAAGAGCCTTGGTAGTATAATTGAGGTCATTATAAAATAATGTATTTAGGTGGTTGTCCCCATATTCATGATGAGGACATGCACGTATCATCCTCTTGAACCTACTCTAAGCCGTAGTTAACTTCTCTTTATCTTCTTGAGTGAATGATGTAATCTTTTTACGCCAATCTTGCGTTCTCACAGTAGGGTAAAACCTTTCCAAGAATGCAGTTTTCAGTTGGGCCCAAGTGGTGATAGAGTTCGGCTCAAGGAATTTGTACCAGTCTCTAGCGTCCCCCGATAAGCTCAGATGGAATAAGTGTATTCAAACATAATCAGGGTTGTTGGGGGCAAGGAGGGATAAGTTCACAAATATCAGAGAATGCTTTGAGATGTTGAAAAGGACACTCATTTCTTAATCCACTAAAAGGGGTTTCCTTGACCATCCTTATGAACTGGGGGTGTATTTGGTATGGCGTAGCAGCAACAGGAAGCACTACACCCCCTTGGAACTCTTGGGATCCTGGAGTCCTAAACTAAACGGACAACTGATGTTCATCGGCTATTATGGATGTGGGTGGACTTTGAGCAGAATGTGGGGTTTGTTTTCTTGGACTTTGTTTTCTTAAACGTTGGACCTCAGGATTGTATGGTACTATCGGTTAATTTGACCCGCACGTGCTATAGAGCATGCAAACAACACTGCAAACAACAATAAAAACGAAATAAAATGAAGCTATATCAAGAACAACAAGAGCCTAAATATAACACCTTGTCCCCAGAAATTGCGCCATTTTAATAAAAAGATTTTCACAGTCGCTTATGCTAAACCTTGGACCAAACAATACTTATAACAACCTACAAACCACTCAAGTATAGTGGGGTAGGGGATTGAACCATGAGAACAAAGGTTAACAATACACTCTGTGTCTTAACATAACAGGACTTTTAGGTTAGAAGAGCAACTAAGACCAATGCCAAAAATAACAAGCACGATGAACTAAAGAGGAAAATCAAGGGGAAAAAACGGGGATGAGATTAGATTCACCCTAGGAAGGTGATTTAAAAGAGAATATGATAGGTTAGAGGAAATCAAACAATAACTAGTATAGACACCCAAGTATGCGAGAGGAAGTTGGTGACTACACAAATCACATCGAACGACCTATAATCGCCCTATGTCTCCAAAGGAGTTTCCGGACAAGATTCGCATTGGGTTTCAAGGGCTACTTATTGTCATCATTCCTTTAATCTTAGACAATGAAGAACATAGCCTTTTCTAGGGTTTCACTAATCAATCCCCAAAGAGAACTACTCACACATGTTTGAGATGTAAGAGGTAATGATAATCAATAAAACAAACACAACAGATAATAATCATTAAATAAAACCAACAAGAGTAAAGATAAAGCAGAAACTATTCTAGATAAGCAATAAATATGAGGCTAGACATTGAATGCAATAAAACGTAAAAAGGAAATTGATACTTACAACCCAATGAAGATTGAATGCAATAACCACAATTAGAATCCAAACTATAAAGTCGAAATCTTGGAGTATAAAAGTTTGAGATAACACAAAATTGAAAACTAGGGCTTAATGAACTAAGAGAGGCTTAAGGGTTAATCAAAACTACTTTTATGAATGTATGAGGGTTCCCCCTTTCTATAAAGAGTGGGATATTTATATCTTAAAACAAAGGAAATTCAAATGCCTGAAAATGCCCTTGGGATTGTCTAGAGAAGAAATAAAATTTCCGCAGAAAAATAGATCTATTCGCCCGAATGGGTGACCTATTAACCTGAAGGTAACACCATTCGCCCGAATATTGCTCTATTCGTCTATTCCAGCAGCTTTGATGATTTTTTATGTTTTCTTCTCTGTGCGCAATTTGCCTGAATGGAAAATACATTAGCCCAAATGTCTGCCATTCGGCCTTCCCAGTGAGATTGAATCACAAGCATCAATGTTGGACTTCCATTCGACCAAATGGTTGTCAGATTCGGTCGAATCTAAGCCTGAATCTTGCTTACAACTTCTTCGAAGTGTCTAATGGCTTTCGAAATTTGTAGGATCTTCGGGAATGTCTTGGAATGCGTGCCTAAGCTACGATACACGCGTCTAACCTCTTGATAAGAGTGTCAAATCCTTGAATATGTCGCACTTCACCTTGAAATCATCGAAAACACTTGAAATGACCTTAAAACAACTCGAAGACAAGATCAAGGTAAAATCAAGTGTAATGTGTATAAAATCAATCTAAAACCATGAGACTTAACACTACAACGAGGTTGTAAACGTGCTCTAAAACGAGCACATCACTATTCCGCTGGGGAGACTATCGAAATGGCACGACATATAGATTGGCCTACTTTGCCGACAAGAAGCCGCTATCAAGATGGCGCCACTGAGAGATAT
Source organism: Dysphania ambrosioides (assembly GCA_026401315.1). NCBI lineage: Eukaryota > Viridiplantae > Streptophyta > Magnoliopsida > Caryophyllales > Amaranthaceae > Dysphania > Dysphania ambrosioides. The sequence goes on from CM048666.1 coordinate 18,590,469, forward strand.
AGGCGGCTATGCCAATGGGAAACCGCTATTAGGATAAAGTGGCTCAAAGACATGGCCTGCTGTGCCAACGAGGAGCTGTTATCATGGTGGTGCAACTAAGAAACATGGCTTGTTGTGCCAACGAGGAGCCACTATCAAGATGGCATGACTAACATACATGGTCTGCTATGCCAACAGGACGTCGCTATTAAGATGGTGCGACTAAGAGGCATGGCCCATTGTGCCAACTTAGAGCTGCTATCAAGATGGCACGGCTAAGAGACATGGTCTGCTATGCCAACAGGGAGCCACTATCGGGAGGCTTAGCTTTGGCCTGCTCTACCAACGATGAGTCGCTATCAGGTTTGCGTAGCTGAGAGACATGGCTTTTTGTGCCAACGAGGAGCCACTATTAGGGTGGTGTAGTTAAGAGACATGGCCTATTGTGCCAAAGACATGGCCATTTGTGCCAAAGACATGGTTTTTTGTGCTAGAGAGACATGAACTACTCTGCCAAAAACATGGCTTGTTCTGCCAACGAAGAGCCGCTATCATGGTGGTGTGGTTGAGAGACATGGCCAGTTGTGCCAAAGACATGGTTTGTTGTGCTAGAGAGACATTACCTGTTGTGCTAGATGGGAGTCGCCGTAGTGGCTAGATGAGTGACATACTCATTTATATCTTTCTAGCAGAGTTTCATACTCTTTTTGGACCAAGTTCATCTTATTTTATTCCATTTTGCATCACTTTGTGCATTATCTAGGCTTAGAAGCATTCTTTGCGTTTTTGTCCAGTTTTCCTTGATTTTTTGTATATTTTTTACTTTTATACATGTTTTTGTGGCTTGATGTAGGTATCTATTAAGCTTGAGCATGAGAACCGAGGAATAGAGATGCACAAAGTTGTCCAAATTTATCTTATTAGTTAAGATTGCAAACATTAGGTCTTGTTTAACACATAAGATAAAAGTGGTCATGTAATTACAAGATAAGGATTATGTAAATAAAAGTTCATAACTGAAATAAGACAATTGCACTAAGAGACAAGAAACAATAAGAATAGGGTTAGGGTTAGTAAAATACAAAGTATGTATTATGCACGATGAGTTAAAGAGATTTTATTAATCAAGTAAAGAAGTGAGTCTAAAGAGACATTTCCTCATGATGTACCCCAAGTAGAAGAGATGGGTCTAGTTTAAATGTCAAGTATGATTTAGTTATAAAACATCATTTACATTGAATATCCAAATACATATCAAAGTAAGGATTATGTGATCTAAATCAAGGGAGGAGCTTTAAGTGTAACTCTTAAAAATATTTTTAAGTATGATACATATTTTGGGTTTGCTCATAAAAATGGGACTAGATCGAGTGCCAAGTCTACTAAGATTGGAGATGTCCAAATCTTATCATCATGGACTAAATGCAAAAGAGTCAAAGAGGTAAAAAGTAACTTGTGATAAATATAATGGAGAAGGGTTTCTTGAATGATTAAGAGGAGACCAATTTACGGAGATAGTTTTTAAATAAGATGCTCAAAGTTAGGATTTTAAGGCCTAACCTAGTGAAGTAGGAGTTGCTCTTAGCTCTTCAAATCATAGGCAAAATGAGACATTGAAATAAGTGTGCGAGTTGATTATAAGAGAGTATCAAGGGTGAGGTCTCTTTCCTGATTCAAGGCTTATCAATGTTATAAGAAGATTAACATAAGTGTTCATGGGAGAGGGGTTCGCACCTCACACAATCATCACAAAATGGGTCTAAGCTAAGGGTTTTGAGAGAATGGAAGTTATCGCTAGATCCAAAGACTAGAGAGTGAATGGAGTAGAAGTAGAAAAAACATAAAGTTTATTAAAAAGAGATTAGGGGTCATTGGTGTTTACCATTGAGGAGAGTCCTTTTGCTTGAGTCTTTTCTTGAGTATGTGTTAAGGGGGTAATATTTCCTTGCTTAGTTGTGTCAAATATGCTTGAATTAATCCTTTATAAGTATGAAGGATATTAGAGAGGCTTTGATTGTCTTTAAAAGTGTCTTAGGAGTGTCTTTTGACAAAGTGATGACTCTTAAGATTTGGAGAAATGTTTACCCTTTACTCACTAAATTAGGGGGTATTTATAGGTAAAAAAGAGTCAATTTCCCAAGCATTAAACACTAGGTATGTGCGTTAGATGCTGGTAGAGAGTGAAAATCCTAAGCTTTGTGTGCCAAACGCTTAAGAAGGAATATTTTACTTGGTCGAAAAGAGGTTTAAAATGAGTCAAGAGCGCTTTTGGCTAACGCTCAAGTGTTGTGCTTCAAACACTAAGGCTATGCACTAGACGCTTAAAGAGGATGACTTGGCATGGCTCTAGGCGCTTGATGCCTAGAGGTTGGGCATTTGATGCCCACCTGATTGTTCTAGCATGCTTTGTGCGCCTGTCACTTGTTATACACTCGAAGCTTGATTTATATGTTTGATGCTTGCTATGCACTAGACGCTTAAACTAGGGGTTTGATGTTGAGACCTAGTTTTGAACACTTGATTTGATAGAGATTTGATTCTTATGCTTAACCCCTTGCTTCGAACGTCAAGCAAATATGCTCCGAGCTTTAGGGTTTGCATAGGATTTAGGTTTGTTTTTGATGTTTGGATGAGGTGATTTTGTGACTTTAGATTTTTGTTTGGGCCATGATAAGTGTTTTGAGCTTGGGTTTATGTTTGGGCCTTTTTCAAGGGTTTAGTTTTGAGGTGTTTTTTGTTCACATGCACTCAAGTGACCCAAGCAAAGTCCTACCGGCAAGGTTTGGTTCATTATAGGACCGTTACGCGGCTACATGGGGAGACATGATTTTGTGTCTACAGAAGCACTCACTTTAACCGAGTCTGAGGTAAAGACAATGGTTAAAGTAAGGCTCAGGATGGAGGAAGATTTGAGACATTCTTCGACCTCAAACCTCCCTTCTAATGTCAGTACCTACAAAATAAATAAGGGTTAGTCCACAAATACTTGTCCATCGAGTGCCGTTGGGTCAGTTCTATTGAGAATGGGAACTCGTGTTGATTGGCCTAAATGCCAAGAGTCAGAATCTTGGGTTGTTCCACTGGAGAGACTAGTGTTGAATGGGAGCCATTATCAAAATGGCGCAACTTATAGAATATCCTACTCTGCATAAACAAGAGAGAACACACTCTAATTTAGTCAGTTAAGCAATTTTAGGTTTATGCACATAATTCTAAATTAGATGATCACTTGTATTAGTTGTCCATAGGATTAAGGGTCCCTATGGCTAAATGTCCAAATTTATGTTATTAGTTGTGATTGCAAACATTAGGTCTTGTTTAATGCATAAGATAAAAGTGGTCATGCAATTACAAGATAAGGATTATGTAAATAAAATTACATAATTCAAATGAGACAATTGAAGTAAGAGACAATAAAAATAGGGTTAGGGTTAGTAAAATAAAAATTAAGTATTATGTATAATGAGTTGGATAGATTTTCTTAATTAAATGAAGAAGTGAGTCTAAAGAGACATTTCCTCATAATGTATACCAAGTAGAAGAGATTTATCTAGTTCAAATGACAAGTATGATTTAGTCATAGAACATCATTGACATTGAATATCTAAATACATATCATAGTAAGGATTATGAGTTCTAAAGCAAGGAACAATCTTTAAGGATATCTCCTAAACATGTATTCAAATATAATACATATTTAGGCTTTGATAATGAAAATGGGTTTAGAGTGCCAAGTCTAGTATAATTTGAGATGTCCAAATTTTAGCATCATAAACTAAATGAAAGAGGGAAATATGCATAATGTAACATGAAATAAATGAAATGTAATGGCGAGGGGTTGCTTAAATGATTTAGAGGAGACTAATATATGGAGATGGTTTCTTGAATAAGATGGTCAAAGTTAGGATTTTGAGGCCTAACCTAGTGAAGTTACTCCTAGCTCTTCACATCATAGGAAAAATGAGACATTAAAATAAAGTGTGTGAGTTGATCATAAGAGAGAATAAAGGCTAAGGTCTCTTTGATAAATCAAGGCTCATCTAGGTTGTAAGAAGATTGACATAAGTGTTCATGTGAGAGGGGTTTGCACCTCACACAATCATAACAAAATGGGTCTAGTATAAGGGTCTTGAGTGGATGAAACCACCTAATCCAAAGAATAGAGGGCGAATGGATTAGAAGTAGATAATGCATAAAATGGATTTGAAAGAGATTAAGGGTCCTCGTTGTTTACCGTCAAGGAGAGTCTTATTGTTTGAGTCTATGCTTGTGTATGTATTGAAGGGGTAAGATTTCCCTACTTGGTTGTGTCAAATGTGCTTAGATTTGATCCTTAGTAAGTATTTAAGAGGCTTTTATTGTATTTGTGAGTGTCTTGGGAGTGTATTTTGGCAGAGTGATGGCTCTTAAGGTTAGGAGAAATGTCGACTCTTTGCTCATTAAATCAGGGGGTATTTATAGGCAAAAAAAGTTGGTTTCTTGAGCGTCAATAGCGATGGATTCATGTGTCTAACATTGAAAAAGCATCAAACCTCTAAGGTTCCTACGTAAAATGCTCATGAAGGAATCTTTCACTTGGTTGAAAGAGGCTTAAAATGAGCCATAAGTGCTTTTGGCTGATGTTCAAGGGCTATGCGTTTGAAGAGGATGAGCTGGAATAAAGTAGAGAATAAACTGAGCTGGCACTTAATGCCCAAAGGCTAGGCGTATGACACTCAGCCTGACATTGGACGCCCGCCTGATTTTTACACCATGCTTTGTGCGCTTGTCACTTGTTTTATGCTCAACACTTGCTTTATGGGTTAAACTCTTACTATGCGCTAGATGCTTAAACTATGCATTTGATGTTGGGAATCAGCGTTGAATGCTCGATTCTTATAAAGATTTGATTCTTATGCTAGACAACTTGCTTCAAGCGTTAAGGAAATATGCTTCAAGCTTTAGGGTTTACACAAGACTAGGTTTGTTTTTCATGTTTGGATGAGGTGATTTTGTGATTTGGGATTTGTGTTTGGGCCATGGTAAGTGTTTTTGCCTCGGGTTTGTGTTTGGGCCTTTTCGGGGGGTTTTCTTTTAAGGTGGTTTTGGGTTTACACGCACTCAACTCGACCCAAGCAACGTCCTACTTGTAAGGGTTAGTTCGTCATAGGATCGCTACGTGAGAAGACACGATTTTGTCTCTAAACTACTTCATCAATTGGTTTATCCTCTGGAATGATCCTTGATCATTATCAAAGACTACATTAAAGTTATTTCTAGGCCTTATTCCTGTAGATAGTTCTTCCCAAAAAGGTTTTAAAGAACTATTCCCTTCCCATGCACTATAGACGAACAGTTTCTTTCAATTCTCTTTAGCCCTATAAGCTTGTTTGTGTAAAGGGGGTAGAAGGTGTTGTTAATTCCTAACTTAAAACTTAAGCCATGGCAAGCACGAACAGTGGTGATTATAATTTGACTTTGAACTTGATCTTCTGAGTAGCGACATCCTCCTATTTTATGGCCAACTCTACTAAATCTTTTACAGAAGATAAAAACTCCCTCATATCCAAAATCAACCCAAAGAATATTGCCTTCTTCTTCTTTAAAGTAAAAACCTAGGACTAAAGGTCTGAAAATCTGGATTCCCACTTTGACTTGCATAGAGCCCTTTAAACATAAACTAGCCGAGGCCTCGACAAACTTTATAAGAAGGCATATTCCTTAAAAATCTCTTTCTAGTAATGGGACTAAGTTGAATTTCATTAGGAAGCCCTAGACTCTAACCTAGAAGTACTGAAAATCAAATTGTAAAGTCCTGATGGCTTGATAAAACTAACATTGCTTAAGAACTAAACATGTTCCCTTAAAACTAAGAACTGTTTTTAAGAAGGTTGGAGAAATCCTCTATACATTTGTAGTGGAATAAGAATATTCCTTGAATTTTACTAACTTGGATCTCCCCTTACGTGATCCACAAGGTGTATATCCATGCTTAAATATCTGTAACTATGAATGCGTTGTTCCTCTATTCCACTAATTTACCAGCAATGATTAGATCATCGTATCTTAGAGCAGTTCAAACTTCCTCATTAGATGGTTTGATGATTGGTCCCATACGACAAAAGCCATCTTATAAGCCATATATAACTTCTAGGGCCAATATATCCATGGTTTTTAGGGGGATAGAGTTTTAAGGAGTGAACATATAGACTAGTGAATATTTTTGTGATGTTGAGGTACTAGTAAAGGAGAAAACCTAACTATTTAGGTGTAGGAATGCACTTTATTTTAGAGAAAGAGAGAGGTTTTAGCCACTAGTAAGGCTAATGTTTGTTTTAAATGTTGAAGAAATATGTTGTTGTTAGACTTGTTGATGAGTGAATGGTGATGTTTTTAGTGGGGACTATTTAAGAAAGGAAGAAACATGTGGCCTTAGGGTTGGCCCTCTTTTCCTTACTTTTGTCTACAGTTAGCTATGAGATGGGGCAGTAGAAGGATACTAGTACTAATTTACTATGGTATCATAAGGTGAAAGTGAAAACTTTAAGCATTTTTATTGGGTTTGTTTACAACTTGCATTTAGATGTGTCCCTACAAACTAACACCCTTAAATGTCATAATCAAACTACTTATCATCCATATAAAAGCTATTTGTTTGTAATTTTTTTGTGATTTTAATGGTCGTGTTAGCCTCACTAGTGATACATGCACTTCTAATTTTGGCGAACCTTTTCTTTGCATTACCACCCTTTGGATTGATGATGAAGGGTTTACTAAGAAAATATATCATTTGTTTTAAGGCAATGGATGAAAGATAAATCAATTATAATATCAACGTCCAAATTATTGAATGCTTAAAAATTTCCCATTTGCTTGATAACTTTTTTTATTGTCTCTTAATAATGCAATCGCAAACACTAAGTGTATTGACTATTTGAAAAATGATCTTGAAGTTGTTGCATAATTACTATTCTTGATCCTAGTGTTAAAGATAAAGGTTTAGAAAATTTGGTAAAAATATTTAAACTACAATACTACATGATTTTATGTGGGAGTGGTTGATTACAACCTTGATAAACATGACATGACAACTATATCATAAATTAAATTTAATTATTTGAGCATGAGGGAGATATATTTCATATTCTTGATTATTATGTTTGACTATTTTTTATCAAACATAGTTAAATGTATTTTTATATCATTTACATTCCCATTTCTTAAAGAAGCATAAGACGAATGTATTAAGGGTTGTTCATTTGTGCCTTGTGAACTTTGTTTCATGTGGTAATGATATGGCATTTTTTGGAGTGGACCATAATCAAAATGATGGTTCATATTGATAACCGTGCTTTTAGCGTCATTTTACTAAAAGACTAGTTATACAAACAATATTTATAATCACCCTAATACTACTACAACTAGTATAATGGTAAGTCGGGGGTCGAACCACAAAGGTCAAGGGATGCTAGTTTCTAGACTTGATGTAAAGCGTTTATTTGAAATGCAAATTGATTAAACTACACTAATGACAAAAAAGTGAAGCAAGAATAAAAACGATAATATGCAATAAAAGAAAAATGGGGATAGATTAGTTCCACCCTAGGAAGGACAATCGAACTACCAGATACGCTAGTTAGGGGATATCGGTCAATAATCAATCAAGACACTCAAGATGACGAGAGGAAGTTTGTGACCCTATAAATCACATGAACAACCTATAATCGCCCTATGTCTCCTAAGGAGTGGCAGGATAAGATTCACATCGAATGTCAATCAATCAATCGTCGACAATCTCAAACCCTAACCCTACGCATGAAGAACAAGCCAAACCTAGGGTTTCACCAATCAAACCCCTAAGAAAACTACTCACTCATACTAGTAAAAGCTAGGGCAAAAACAATGAACAAAAACATGATTGAAAGCATAAACAATTTGAACGTAAATGAACAAGAGAACGAAAAGGGGAAACGAAGAAAAAATCAAAACCAACAACTACTCTATCAAAGCCGTAAATGAATACATAATAACAGCGAAAGTAATGAAATCAACAAAAGAAATAAACGAAAGCATTAAACGAAATAAAGCAATAAAGGAAATGATAACTTATGTGAATGAAATTGCGTGAATGAAAGTAATTTTGAATTTGAAATACAATGCTTGAAATGGAGAACAACAAAAGCCTTAAATCTAAACTAAAGCATGAATGAAATGAAATCAATGAAAGTGATGTTCCAAGTTAAGGCACAAGAGCTCTCAAAATAAGCATAATGGTTTTTTTTACAGAGCAAGGGGGTATTTATACCCTAGGGACATAAGGGGGTAAAACCCTAGAAAACCCCTCGAGGGTCGACTTAAGAAGAAGTAATTTTCGCAGGAAAAGGGGGCCATTCGGTTGAATGGGGTGAGGATTCGGCAGAATGAGGGACCATTCGGCCAAATGGTCTTGTCATTCGCCCAAAACGGAATTTGGTGAGTGGGATCAACTAATTAAAGGGTATAACAAGAGCTTATGTGTAGGAAATGGTATTTAAGTTAAGGATATGATCCTATAATCCTATGGGAGCCATTTTACATAGAAGAGAAACAAACCTAATTCCGTTTTGTCCTTAATTATAGAGTTGTGAATAAATAAAATTTAGTGAGTCTATAAATAAACAATGACTTTCTCGGCTATTGTGTATAAGGAGTCCTTGGTTATACTTTTTATTTGGACTTAAATGATTTTGATGTCATGGACTTTAAGCTTAAGCAAAAGCCTAAATTTTTTAGGATGACTGAGCTTTTTCTAGTCCAATTATAAGCATAGTTGTCTCATATTACTACAAGAGGTGGCCACCAGGTTGGTTCAGCCTAACTAGCACTAATTTTGGCCTGGGTTTTGGCCTAGTTCACTAAAGGCCCACTTTGAATTCGGTTCTTCCTACAAGCAAGGTGGGCCAAATACGAATATGATTTTCCAAACCCCGACCCTATTCATATCTATTAAAAAAACATTCAACTCGGCCCGGTCGCTAGCCCGTTAATTCAAACCTCATCATCACAAACAAATATAATTAGCTCACTCTCAATTTCTCAAGCTCTCATTCTCTCAATCTCTTAATTATTACTAAATATAATTAGCTTAGTTATTAGTACTAATCTTCTTCATAATTACTCTCTTAATCTTAATTAGTTTTCTTAATTACTTTGTGTATTATTCTTAATTTACTACTTACTAGTTTACTACTATAAGTCTAAAAGAAATGGCTTCAAGAGAAAAACCTAGTAATGTTAGTAGCTCGTACAAAGATTTATTCCAACAAATGAATATCAAAAATTTCACTCAAGAGTTGGAGCAACCAATTTTTTGGAAATCCAAGTGCTCTAGTTCCTCAAAATCCAATTTCAAAGATGCACTTGCCTCCTACTACTACTGGCCAAGGTAATTTCTAAACTTTTAATTTCATAATCTTATATGTCAATTTAATCTAGTTTAGTTAAGAACTTGATATGAAGTTAGTTTAGTTCAAGTTAAGAACTTGATATGAACGTTTGTTTAGTTAATGTTAATACTTTCATATGAAAGTAAGTTAAGTTTAAGTTAAGTTGATTATGTTACTATCTTAATTAATTAAGTTAGTTAGTATGTTAGTTTAATTAAGTTGATGTTGTTAGTTAGTTAAGTTAGTTAAGTTGATAATGTTAATGTTAAATATGTTAATACGTTGATAGGTTAATAACTTGATTATGTTAGTGAAGTTGTTAAAGTTAACTCGATAATTTTAATATGTTTGAGGACTCCACCTTGATTACTAATGTTTTTATGTTTAATGATGGAAGTCAAAATGCAAAGTCAAATAGAGTTGAAAACATGATGGAAACCAAAATGCATAGAGTTGACAATGTGTTGGAAGTAATGGAAGCTATACTGCAAAGCTTTATGCATTCTATCAAAGGACGAGAATAAATCTCGAGCCACGTCTTCAAAAGCTTGAGCCACGTCTCAAAATAGTTAGCAAAGTTCAAACACTTTGTCAAAGGATAAGAATCTTCTAATTGCCTAAATCTTGTGTTTTATCCTTTCCCTATTTCACTTATTTTATGCTCTAACCTAACTTATTTATACATGATTTTACTGTCAAAGATATCTCTTAATTTTAGCAAATAAGTGATGCTCATATATGTTGAAGATTATTCAAGTTAACTTTGGTAATTACCAAAATTAAAGCATTGTGGTTATGGAAAAAGAAATCTATTTTGAAGCTTCAAGGTGCAGCAAATAAAGTGGAAATATTCTTGCTGTAAAATATTCAATGATATCAATCTTCTACAGCCAAAATGAGTTATTCTCTACAACCATATTGGAGGAAATCTTGCTGAAAGTATTGAAGGCAAATCAGATTTTCAGTAGCCTATTTTGAGCCTCCTTTCAACGGCCTGAAATCAAGTTCAGTATATATTCCAAGATTTGAAGCTGAAGAAAGACAGAGAGACAATGTGAGACTCAACGAGACAAAAAATAAGACAAGAGCAGAAGCTTTAATCGTGAATTTCAGTCACAAGCACATCAACAAAGCTTCATTATTTTCTCTCTAGTTCCATAAACTTTATCTTGTATTTAGATTGAGAGAAAATCAAAGTATAATCTCTAGAGTGTTTAAAAGAATATTTTGAGAGAGTGTTATACTAAGAATATACCCATAATACTCAAACATATAGAAAAAGAGAGAGCTGTTTATTACTAGGATCTGAGATGCTAAAGTGTAGCTGGGGTGCTATGGAGTAGAAGATGGGGATTAAGATCTTCTAGGGTGCTTTAGGTCTCTAAGGGAAGTAATAAAAGAGCGAGTTAAATCATAAGGGTTGGACAACCCTAGGCGGAGACGTAGGCAAATTAGTTGCCGAACTTCGTATCAAATCTCCGTGTTTTGTCTCATCTTATTTCTGTCTTCATTGCTTACGTTTTGTGTTTACTTCGCTCATCAATCAAAGCAGCGAATAGTCAAAGCCTGAGCAAAAGCCTTTGAAACTGATTTCCAGGCTTTGACATCCAGTTTCAAAGATTAGCCTAAACGCTTATATTCCGCCTTTAAAAGTCAGTTCAAGACCTTGAGATCCTGAATGCGAAAATTGGTTATACTCTATTCACCCCCCTCTAGAGTATAATTAATCATATTCCATATTCCTATTGATTCTTCAATTGGTATTAGAGCTAGACTCACAAGGAAAAGATTTAATCATATGTGAGGAAAAATGAATTTGAAAGGTGATGGTGGTTTTGCTCAAGGAAGGTCTACCAATCGCCCTCCTTTATTTTGTGGTAATAATTTTGCCCATTGGCGTTCATTGATGCAAATATTTGTGATTGATCAAGATTTGGAACTCTGGGATATTATAAAGAAAGGTCCTAGGGTGCCAATGAAGACTAATGAAAGCGGCACAATGGTTCCTAAAGAAGATGATGATTTTACTCAATCGGATTTGGAAAGTGTTGCTAAAAACTATCGAGCCATGAACCTTCTCTACTGTGGTTTAGATGCAAATGAATTTAATAGAGCTTCTGCATGCAAAAGTGCTAAAGAGATATGGGATAAATTGGTGGTCACATATGAAGGAACAAGTCAAGTCAAAGAAAGTAAGATAAGCATCTTTCTTCGACAATATGAGTTGTTCAAAATGACGCCTAATGAAAACGTGAAAGAGATGTTCACAAGATTTACCCAAATAGTGAACAATCTGGATTCTCTTGGTAAGGTATTCACAAATGAAGAAAAGGTGAGAAAGATTCTACGATGTCTTCCAAAATCAAAGTGGGGTCCGAAGGTAACCGCGATAGAAGAAGCTCAAAATTTGAGAACCTTGCCTTTGGATGATCTTCTTGGAAAATTAATCACACATGAGATGTCTCTTAATGAAGAAAATGGTGAACCAGCATCTTCAACCAAAAATTTAGCACTCAAAGCAAAGAGAGAAGAAGCTACAACGGACAATAAAGATAGTGATGATAATGATGATGAAGATCCATTTGATCTCATTGCTAAAAGTCTTGCCAAGATTTTAAAAAAGAAGAAGAATTTCTCAAGAGACAGAGACTATCTTTCAAATAAATATAAAGGTAAGTCATCCAACTCAATGAATAAAGTTAATACACTAACATGCTATGAGTGTGGTGAAACAGATCACTTAGTGAAAGATTGCCCTCAACGAAAGAAGAAGCCTTTCCACAAAAAGGATTATAAGAAGAAAGCTATGGTTGCTTCATGGAGTGATTCAGATTCATCTAGTGACTCAGAAGATGAACAAGCAAACCTATGTCTTATGGCTAATCATGATGATGCAAAGAAAGAACATCTTGAGGTAATGGTGAAAAATTTAATCTCAAGTCCAATTGATGTTTTGTCCGAATTCTTGCAAAATATGATTATAAATGAAGAGAGTTTGATTCTTAAATCCAAGATTCTCAAGGAGAAGCTAAACCAATAGGTAAGTATTTCTGAAAGTCTCGCTAAGGAACTAACTAATCTCAAAGCCTCTCAGTCAGCTTTTAAACTCAGGGTTCAAGCCTCGGAGTCATCCTTTGACACCCAGGTCAAGGCCTTGAACACTGAAAACACTGTTTTAAAACGAAATCTCACCTCTTTGAGTTATTGTAATGATAACTTGGAGAAAGAAACTGGCTGGGAAGTGTAGAGAGCAACATAATTCCTTGGTTAGATTTGCTCACTCCGAATCTACTCTTGAAAAAATGCTAGGTGAGCACCAATCATCCTTGAATAAAAGCGGTCTTGGTTACAACAAAAATTTTCCAAATAAAACCATGACCACATTTGTAAAAGCAAAGGATAATTGGCGGACACCTACATGTTTTTACTGTTGCAAAAAGGGTCATACCAAGCTAACTTGTCCTTTTCGTAGGAATGACCCTCAAGTTCTTAAAAATTATTTTCCTATTTTTCTTCGAGACCATATCAAGCAAGTATGGGTTCCTAAAGGGACTAGACCACCTAACATGGGCCATCCCGATTATGAATCTAAATTTGCAATTTGGTCTAGTCGAAAGGTTTGACATTTTGTTCTTTTGTAGGAAATCGATAAGAGCAAAGTTCATAAATGGATTTTAGATAATGGATGCTCTCGGCACATGAGTGGAAAGTCCTCTTTATTTTCAATAATAAACAATTTAACTTTATTCGTCTTGATCTTGGAATGTTAAATGGGAAGCATCCTCATAGGGGGAGCTATTTGAGTAAGTTGTATATGTTTATTTTTGCATGTGTATGTCAAAGTCTTGACATTCTTGTCATTGCCTTGACGTACTGTCACTTTTTAATATTAATATTGGATCAAAATGTTTGGTACTTATCCTATAGATAATTATCAAATATTTATTAAATGATTTTTGAAATGTTTTGGATACATAAATTGCAGATAGATCTGTTGCTTTTGCTTTCAATGTTTTTAAAATCTCATTCCATTGGTTTTAAAGATTCTCATGGCCTTGAAGCTGTTTTCAAAGTTTTCCTCGTCTTTTATCTTTAGCTTTCAAAGCCTTGATTGTTTGACTTTTTAAGTAACGCCTTTTTGTTTTCATGTCTTTAAAGGTTTTACTGTTTTATATCTTGTTGTTATTTTGAACAAGTCTTCTTGTGAGTATTTATGTATTATTTATTTAAAGGGGAGAATATTTTTGGTCATGCATTTTATTCTTTGACGTTTGCATATAATGTTTTGTCTTCCATTAAGGGGGAGATTGAAGACTCCACCTTGATTACTAATGTTTTTATATTTAATGATGGAAGTCAAAATGCAAAGTCAAATAGAGTTGAAAACATGATGGAAACCAAAATACATAGAGTTGACAATGTGTTGGAAGTAATGGAAGCTATAATGCAAAGCTTTATGCATTCTGTCAAAGGACGAGAATAACTCTTGAGCCACGTCTTCAAAAGCTTGAGCCACGTCTCAAAACAGACAGCAAAGTTCAAACACTTTGTCAAAGGATAAGAATCTTCTAATTGCCTAAATCTTGTGTTTTATCCTTTCCCTATTTCACTTATTTTATTCTCTAACCTAACTTATTTATACATGATTTTACTGTCAAAGATATCTCTTAATTTCAGCAAATAAGTGATGCTCATATATGTTGAAGATTATTCAAGTTAACTTTGGTAATTACCGAAATTCAAGCATTGTGGTTATGGAAAAAGAAATTTGTTTTGAAGCTTCAAGGTGCAGCAAATAAAGTGGAAATATTCTTGCTATAAAATATTCAATGATATCAATCTTCTACAGCCAAAATAAGTTATTCTCTACAACCATATTGGAGGAAATCTTGCTGAAAGTATTGAAGGCAAATCAGATTTTCAGCAGCCTATTTTGAGCCTCCTTTCAACGGCCTGAAATCAAGTTCAATATATATTCCAAGCTTTGAAGCTGAAGAAAGGCAGAGAGACAACGTGAGACTTAACGAGACAAAAAATAAGACAAGAGCAGAAGCTTTAATCGTGAATTTCAGTCACAAGCACATCAATAAAGCTTCATTATTTTCTCTCTAGTTCCATAAACTTTATCTTGTATTTAGATTGAGAGAAAATCAAAGTATAATCTCTTGAGTTTTTAAAAGAATATTTTGAGAGAGTGTTATACTAAGAGTATACCCATAATACTCAAACATATAGAAAAAGAGAGAGCTTTTTATTACTAGGATCTGAGATGCTAAAGTGTAGCTGGGGTGCTATGGAGTAGAAGATGGGGATTAAGATCTTCTAGGGTGCTTTAGGTCTCTAAGGGAAGTAATAAAAGAGCGAGTTAAATCATAAGGGTTGGACAACCCTAGGCGGAGACGTAGGCAAATTAGTTGCCGAACTTCATATCAAATCTCCGTGTTTTGTCTCATCTTATTTTTGTCTTCATTGCTTACGTTTTATGTTTGCTTTGCTCATCAATCAAAGTAGCGAATAGTCAAAGCCTGAGCAAAAGCCTTTGAAACTGATTTCCAGGCTGTGACATCTAGTTTCAAATATAAGCCTTAACGCTTATATTCCGCCTTTGAAAGTCAGTTCAAGACCTTGAGATCCTGAACGCGAAAATTGGTTATACTCTATTCACCCCCCTCTAGAGTATAATTAATCATATTCCATCTTCCTATTGATTCTTCAATGTTAATTAGTTAAAGTAAATTTGATAATGTTAATTGATAATTAGTTAAAGTTAATTTGATAATTTTAATAATAATATGTTAATAACTTAATAATGTTAGTAGGTTAATTAGTTAAAGTTAATTCGGTAATGTTAATATGTTATTTAGTTAAAGTTAACTTGATAATGTTAAGTTTAATATATTAATATATTAATAACTTCATAATGTTAATATGTTAATTATTTAAAGTTAATAACTTGATAATGTTAGTGAAGTTGTTAATATTAGTTAGTTAAGTTAGTTAAGTTGATAATGTTAGTTAGTGAAGTTAATAACTTACTATGAAATGAAGGTGATTGTGGAGTACCCGATCTCACTCATTGTAGAAAGAAATCTTCACCGGTGTAATAGTACTTTGAGAAGGTTTCATTGACCGACCCTACTTCCAAAGAGAAGAAGTTCATGTGTTATAGCCTCGTATGCAAGCAAATTGGGAAGAAGTCGGTCACGGCGTACGAATAAAAGACTGGCTATGAGACGGGGACATTATCCCGTCACTTGACCAGAATACACGGAATTAATGTCAAAGGAGCAAAATTAGCAGAAGAATCATCTAACCAAACATAATTACATGAACTCATGGGTACTATGCCCAAAGAAGGTATGTCTTTCATGTATAACAAAGATAAAATGATATATAAACTTATTAACTTTAGTATTGTTAACAAATTACCTTTTAACCATGGTGAGAGCCTTATTTTTGAACATTTTTCTTGAACCTCCTTATAACCCATATTTCGACATGTCCATAGGAAACCCTTAAGCGCCATACACAAACTACTTATTATAAGTATACAAGTAGCTTAATAGAAATGTTTTGCACATTCAACGGTTGTGTTAGCTTTACTATTGATACTTGAACCTCTGCTTTTGGTGAGCCTTTCCTATGTATTACTGCCCACTAGGTAGATGATGAGTGGTATATTCAAAAACATATTATTTGTTTTGAGGTTATGGAGGAGAGACATACTGGTTACAACTTTATTATTAGGATAATAGAATGCCTTAAGACCTTACATTTGCTCGATAAAGTGTTTTCCATTTCCCTAGATAATACATCAATGAACACCAAATGTAAGATTATTTGAAATTCAAACCTAGCTTGAAATTGCAGAACAATGAAGAACTTTTGCATGTTTACGTTTTTTATGCTAATATTATGAACCTGTCGATTCAAGAAGGTTTAGTTGAGTTGATAGAGTGAATTGCTCAACCTGATTAGGAGTGTCATTAAATAGATTCAGATTACGACCTCTATTACAAGGAAGTATATGACATTGTGTAAGGAGAGAAGCCTTAAGAAGAGGCAATGGTGTCTCAATATACAACCTCTTGGGAACTCCACCTATAGGTTATTAACAGACACCATTAAGTACCGTGAGATTTTGACCATTATTTATAACAAAACTCAATCGAGTCCTAATGAACCAATTATGGATACCCAATGGACTATTACTATCCTTATTCATTACATTCTAGAATCCTTTGACTATGCAACCAAGATTTTCTCGTACATTTATTTACCCTAATATTCATTTAATTATATCAGAGTGTGTTAACGTTGTTAACACTATTAGCAAGCATTTTAGTTTCCCACCGATTAGTAAGGTTCTAAGTTCTTACTATTATGCTAAGTAAGTGGTACGCTTAATTTAGGGAATTCCCTATCATATATAGCATAATGGCTAGTCTCTATCCTAAGGTTAAGACTTCGGGTTTAGAAAACATGTTAGAGTTTTACTATAGTGCTCTAAGTCTAACTTATGACATTAATAAGTATATAGAGGGATGTAAAAATGTTTTATCTGGTATGTATGATTAATATGCTACTATTTATGCACCTTCACAAAATATATCTTCTTTTAACAGAAGTTTTGGTAGGAGATTCATTCCAGCACTTAGTAGAATTTTCAAAAAAATCTAAAACATTGGTTTTTTCTTCTTCATCCTCTTCTTCACTTTATGTTATTAATGAGTATCTTTCCTACTTACATGAAACCGATAATAATTTCTCTATTATTAAGTGGTGGCGTGATCAGGAACGACAATTTCCTATTTTGGCTAGAATTTCAAAGAATATCCTTGCAATTCCCACCTCCTCCATTGCTTCCAAGTCTGCTTTTAGTGCAGGTCAACAACTTCTTGAAGAGAAGAGATCTCGTTTATCCCCCGAGAGCATTGAAATATGTGTTTGTAAGATAAATTGGGATCAAGTAGAGCAAAGGACTCAAGGATTAAGGAAGGATATCAATGAAGAATATGATCCTTATATGATGATGCATACGAGTAAAGAAAGTGACGGTAGAGGTGAAGGAGGTTCAAGGTCGTTGCTAGCTAGGCACCCCTCAAGCTACGTAGCATAACTATGTGATCTTTGATTCCTTCATGATACATAGGCAACTTATTTATAAAAATAAATATTAAATTATATAATTAAATTTTGATTTTCAAAATTAAGTGCAAGCCCTTTCTTTTCTCCCCGATCCCCAAAAATTAATTGAAATAAATTAATATGATTATGGATTATAAGTAAATATGTAATGAATACGAGAAAGTGATGTAATTAGGTGAATATAGAAGCTTAATTATTTTAATGAATATGGAAATATCGACAAAATAAATGAAAAATGAATGTGATAGGCGAATATAAATATTTACAACGAATGTTAATATGAAATTCGTGAATATAAATGTTTAATTACATTCGAAACAATTCATTTATTATAATTTCTAAATATCGTTGTATGAAATATGTTTTGAATTGATTTTATTGGATTTGAGAATTCGATTCAATTCAATACTCGAATTCATTCCGATTCGAATCATGAATTTAATTCAATTTGTGAATTTGGTTCCACTAGTGGAAAAAACCACATATGCTCCGGTTTTTTGAAGGCTTTATGCTCCGATTTTGGCCCGAAGTAGATTTAACCAGAGCATATTGCAAATACCTTTATGCTCCGGTTTGAACCGGAGCATAATGGAAACTTTATGCTCCGGTTCTTGGAAAACCGGATCATATAGTCTCCTTTTTTAAAAAAAAAATTAGACTTTATGCTCCGGTTCTTGGAAAACCGGAGCATATAATAGCATTTTATGCTCCGGTTTTCCAAAAACCCGAGCATAAAGTCTAATTTTTTTTTTTTTTTTTTTTTTTGCAAATGCTAATTATTGTTATTGGAAATATTATTCAATGCGAATATTAGAACAAAGCAAGCTTAAAGGATTTCAATACTCTTTATATAAAACTAAGATTCAAATATAATTGTACATGATTAGAGTTACAAACTAAATTATACATAGCAACTAAATATGTATATATATAGATATAAATATAGAAATTTGCTACAATGTGCGAGCGTTGAACTGTCAACTGGGTCATTTGCTTTCATCGACAATGCATCTTGAGCCTTTTATAGTTTGTAACTATAAAACTGAATGGACTTTGTCCTCAAGGAGTCAGGGGCCTGCCAAGATAAGGGACTTCATATGATTTGTCTTTTAAAGCCTAAGATTGGCGTTTTACATGCAACAATTAGCTCCATATCTTAAGTCCCAAGGTATGAAAGAAACAATTAATCAATTAGCCCAAAAGGTTTATGGGAACTTCAATATGCACATCTGCACTCTACAATCTGAAAATTAAAAATAAACAACCAGATTAATCCTAAGACTCAGCAATCTCGAAAAGAAAAAGAGCAATAATGTAATTCTATGAAAATAAAGGGCAACTGCAGTTCGGCAATGTATGGCACACAGTTAATTGCAAATTACTTAGAAAGACAATAAATGAATGAATATGGGCAGTGATCCAAACATGGTCATATGGGCTACCCCTTTAAACATTCTTCGTCAATGTTATCATAAACAACTCCTTGTACTTCCCCTACCCCCTTCTCCCTAATCATCCATAAAAATGCTAGAGTACTCCCAAAAGCAAGACTACCTAGGTTTGCATTCGTTACCCACAAAAAAAGCATGTTACTATGAGATGATGAATGAAAGCTCCTTGTTCCAAAGCAGGAGCAAATTTTGAGTTGGTTAATAAAAGTTACCCCTGTATCACTATAATTTAGTATACTATCTCACCTCATACAAGACTTAGCCTCAAAAGCGGAGTACTAACACATACATTAAGATGTCTAGAATATAAAGTAAGAAATTAAGAATAGCAATGAAAAGCATTTCCGATACCTGTTGATCCCATATAGCGACTTGACTGTAAATGAGGTCATTTATGGGGGGGGGAATGTGTAGGAAGTTAAATCATATCTACCTAATCAGAATAAAGATATACTCGGAATCCTCATGAAAAAGGAGTTATTAAAAAAGACAATCTCCAGAACTTACAATACTTGCATCACGATAGAACGGCATGATATCAATGAAGCAGCTGGAAACTCAATTATATACCCATAACAGCAACATGAAGAACAAGAAGCTGCCAAAAATAAGAAACATGAAGCTGTTAGATTTTCTTAATGGATTCCAGAGAAAAACAAGAAAGCTGCCAAAATTCGAAAAAAAAGGAGGAAGAAACATGAAGAACAAGAAAACATAACAGCTAGCCAACAGGAATGTTGGAAAAATTACTCTGCTGGTACACAGAAATATCATGAACATTATAAGTATTTAATTTTACCATAGAAGTTTAATTAAGGATAAACTTTAATGGTTTCGTCCCTTAATATAAGTAGCTTAAGTGAATCCATAGTGTCCACATACTAATAAACGTACAAGAGAAGAAAAACAAATCAAAACAGAAAAGGGATAAAGATAAAGAGAAAAGGTGAAAATTTTGATTTCTATAGTTATCTCTTTATTCTTATAACTACTACAGTAGTATACTCAGGAGATTTGGGGGGGTCCTTCTTTTGCAACTTTTAATCGTATTTACTTTCTTTCTTTCCCTTTTTCTTTTCTATATTTATGTACTTCTTAAATCACACACACATATATATATATATATATATATATATATATATATATATATATATATATATATATATATATATATTAATGCTTAATTTCATTTCATTTAAGGATGTACTGAAAAAAGTAGGCATAGAATTTAGGGTAAAAAAGATAAGACATACTTCCTTGATACCACCACCAACATCAGAAGCCGAAGCAGATGAAGTGCAGCCCATGATGATTTCCTCTAAACCAGATGCAGACCTTCCCTTCCAAAAACAAGAAAGCTGCTAAAATTCGAAAAAAAAGGAGGAAGAAACATGAAGAACAAGAAAACATAACAGCTAGCCTTCAGAAATGGGAGTCCAAGACGAAGGTGATAACCGTCTTCTAGCATCCAACTCTAACCTCATCCTACCAAGAACAACCTTGTACTACTCCAGGAGCTCAGCTACAACACTCAACTTCATCATCTTTGAAATTTTTTTGTCTTCCTCCTTTTCTTCTCTTTTTATCTATGCAATGGGCAATAGCTAGCCAAATCAATGTGATGGCCGATTGGTTTGGTGGAGCAGTTTGTGGGGGCTCTAGAATGTGTGGCGCAAATGTCATACACAACAATGATGGGAGTGGAAAGAAGAGCAAGTACATAAACAGACTAATTTGATATGAAACATCACTCTCGAGAAGTTAAAACAGGGAAGAGGAGCTAAGAGAAACATAACAATTAATACAAAAAAGAAATGGGAAAATTTTTGGTAAATGGCACAAGAAAGCTTCAATATACCTGCAGACTGGACATAAACCTGAATATCATTTCGCCAACTAGCCTAAAGGCATTCTCGGCATAAGCGATGAGCATAGGGAGTCAAAACTGCATCTTTAAAAGCTTCAAGACATATTGGACACTCTCCTTGCTCACCATTTTTCAGCTCTTGTACAACCTCTTCAATATATTCTCTCGATGGCACAACTTTCTCCTCGCAAGCAGTACCACAACTTCCTCTCAGAAAACATTTTGCAAGCTTATCCAGGTCAGCATAATCTTGTGTATCACCTCGACTACATGCACCAGAGATAGTTTCAGAAATAATATCCACAGCAACGGAAGTATAGGTCTATGGGAAACAAGATATTCGCCTTCATATTAGAAAGACAATATAGGTAATGGAAGGACTATCAATTGGAAGTTTAACGTCAAAAAGCATCATACATTCAATATCAGTAAAATATAAGCTCTTCAAACTCCATTTTACCAAAGAAAACTAGCTAACACCGTGACCAGGGAAAAAGAATGCTATATCTGTGCTCTCACCATCGATTGAGTCCTAAACCCATGCGTGTATGTTACAAGAAAGATCCCCCTAACCCCATCATACCGTGTGCGAAGTCGTGGATTCCTGGATTTGTTGCACGCAGGAACTACTGGCTCCTCGCACAGACAGTGCTCATTGTATGAGCATGAGAGGGTCTCCATGCTGAAGCTGTAAGTAAACAAAGGTCCTTCCATCCGAGTTTAAGGGTACCATTGTCTTCCACCAAAGTGTAGCCATCAGAAGGGAACATTCCAAGAAGCAAGGTAGCTTGAGCAGCTGCATTACCTACTAAGGAGATCCCTCTGAACCCGGAATGCTGCATTTTTTCTCTCCAACTCGCAAAATTTGGCTCCCCGCTGTTGGGTTTCATGGGAGAAGGAAGTGCGTTGTGTTCGTTGCTGCTGGGTTTCGTTACATTGAAGGAAGAGGCTGCAAAATTAATTAGGGTTGTGCATATGGTAGTTGCGTTTCTAGTGGCAGCTATATGCTCCGGTTCCTATTAAACCGGAGCCTAAAACATTTATATGCTCCGGTCCTTCACTAACCGGAGCATAAACCCTAAATTTACCCAAAAATAAAATAAGCCATAAGCATATACTCCGGTTGTATATAGAACCGGAGCATATATTGAGTAGTATTTAGCGTTTTTTCCACTAGTGTTCGTAATTCGATTCAGTACATGATTCGATTTTTGATTGGGTTAAATTCGGTTTAAATCAAGCCTACCTAACCCCAACCCAGACTGCCCTACCCCAAGAACTGGTACAAACCCTATCCTCATTCCTCAGACCAGCCCGGTGCCAAGCCCAGCCCAACTTCCTATACAACTATTAAGCTCGAGCTCGAGCCAAGTATCATAAGCCAGAGGAAGATATGTGGATTTAACTTTTCCATTCCTGGACTAACTGTCTTCTAGCCATAATTTGGATTGAATTTTTATTGTCTATATATCTCTCCTAACATTAGGACCATCCTTATACTTGGTATATTCAACAACAATCCTAAGATGGCATCACAAACATTCTTTTCTATAAGCATGACATCAAGATAATGTCTAATAAGTAAATTCTTCTAATATTTAAGATTTTAAAAGACTAATTGTTTCTTACATAACCAATTAACATCTCTGGGTTTTGTAGTTTTTCCAAATATATTATCAATTCCTTTCACAAGGTTATAAAAGTCACAGCCAGTCAATGGTATAGGAGCTCTATGTTGCTCAACTTTACCATCAAATTAAGGCTTTCTCTACTATCCGTTTCTCAAGTCAATTTTAGAAAATATTGTGGCACCACGTGGCTCATCAAACATATCATCAAGTCTAGGCATTGGAAAACTATAGTTACTGGTAATGTTTTTCTTTGCTCTACTATACATGAATATTCTCTATGTTCCATCCTTTTTAGGAAATGATAATGTGGGCACGACACAAGGACTCTTGCTTTCTCTCACGTAAAATCCATCAACTAATTCTTACACTTGCCTTTGTAACTCCTTAGATTCCTCAGGATTGCATATATAAGCAACCTTATTAGGTAAAGGTGCTCTGAGAACAAGTTTAATCGCATTATATATTCTTTGAATTGGAGATAATCCTTGTGAAAGTTCTTTTGGATTACATCTTCATACTACTTTAGTACGGAAAGTAACGTAGGATAATGATTTGGAGAAGAATTAGGTTGAACTTCTCTTAATAAAGCCCATAGCCCACATTTCCCTCATTAATCTCCTTTTTGAAATCAGAAGTAGTCATGATTAACCTACTCTTTGCTTTATCTTTCGAAGGAGTCATCTTAGGAGGTAATGGTTTCAATCCATATCTCATACCACAGACTAAAAATGAGTAGATGTTTCTCTTTCTAGCATAATCTATGTCCCTTGACTTTGGTCATAACCTCCCTAATAAGACAGAATAAGCATCCATTGGAATTATGTCTCTCCATAATTCATCTTTATAATCTCTAATAAAAAATGTAGCTAAAGCATGCTTCTTTACTCTAAGAGGTCCATGATCATTCAACCAATTCAAAGCATATGGTTTTGGATGTTCTCTAGTAGGAAGTTTGAGTATATTTATGATTTTGGCAGAAGCAACATTGGCAAATGAACCACTATTGATGATTAGAATGCAAGCTCTCTCATTCACCTTTGCTCTTGTGCGAAATAGGTTCTCCTTTTTCTTCTCTTCCTCGAACAATTGTATGGATTCTTCCCTTAGGAGTCTTCTCAAGATCAAGATGTCTTTATCTTATTTTTCCTCTAAATAAACTTAATCTTCCCATCTTTCTTCATTCTCAAAATTTAACTCCCCTTCCTTATTCTCTTCCTCATCACCATGTTGTGCTATTAGAGCTCCTCGTTCTTCATTTTCCTTTTCTTATTGAAGCCAAGCAAGAAGAACTTTATGATCCTTGGGATTTATCTTCACCTTTTGAGGACAATCTCTTAGGATGTATCCAAACCCTTGGCAATGATAGCATTTCTTTTTTACGAGTGCAGCTTGTTCAGGGCTAAGGGTAACTCTAGGCTTCTTTGGATCATACTTAGAGGTAGTGCTTAAACTAGAAGTCAACTGGTAGTTTGATTTACTCCTAAAGTTGCTCAAACTATTCCCCTTAAAAGTACCCTTAGGGCCATCTCTAGAGTAAGGTGAACGAGCAACTCCTTATCTTTCCTTTTGAATATCTTGGCCAACCTCAAAACATAATTGAAGAAGTGAAGTTTCCACCTTATGCGCAATAGTTGTCTTGAGTCTTTTCATGAATCTCCCAATCTTCATCTCTTCCTTTTTATTCAAATCACAAAGCATGCATAGCTTATCAAATTCCTTGGCATAATTGGTCACACTCTTGGAACCTTGGTGAAGTTGATTTAGCTTGATGAATTGATCTTGAATGTATTCTTGAGGTAGAAATATCTTCTTCAATTGCCTCTTTAACTCATTCCATGTCTCAATTCTTTTCTCTTCTTCTTGTAATCTTTTCCCTCAAAGTCATTCAAACTAAATCCCAATATTTCTTATGAGTTTCAAATGAGAAATCTTGAATGTCGTATGATCATTGAACTCATTGTAGTCCATGATCTATTCAAATTGCCTAATCTACTCCAAGAGGTCCTCAGCATCTCCATGTCCAGTGAAGTCAGCTAGTTCATCTATCTTCAAGTCCCTATCATTCTTGAAAGTCTTGGTGGAGGCATAGAGCAACTTCCATCAACCCCAGTGGCTAAAACTTTAACCATCTTATTCATGGCCATAATAGATTTGTTTGTTTGATTTAAGGCTTGTATGCTTAACTCTAGCCTTTGATTCATAACCTTAATTGTGATGTTAAAACCGTGCATTATGCTTGCCATCATATCTTGAAATTCCTCTCTTATAAGGGAAATCAAATGTTCTTCTCAACCAAACCGTGAAAGCCATAAGTGATAGGTTTAGATATCGGTCGTCACAACACCTATTATCAGCTATACCTCGACTTCACCTATTACAAGTAATGGGCAAGTAAGGGTCGAATCCATAGGGAATAGCTTCTAATAGATACTAAAATCTAACAGTTTAGCTAAAAGCTAGCTTAACTAAAGAAAGGATTAAGATTGGATATAACTAAATTCTAGTTTGAGGTTCTAAAGGACTTGTTATATAAAGGTAAAAACACTAGGGGTTTGGGATTCAACACTGATTCCTAACATGAAGAGCTAAAGCTGAGAATTGGACTTAAAATTAGATAATATGAGGCTCATAAACTTGCTATCAACCTATGAATCAAACCTAAATAGAATAATAGGAAGGGATTTCAACCAAGAACCAACCTCTCAGTCATCTTCAAGGAAGAGCTTTACAATTTGGGATTTCTCACCTAATCATATTATAAAGCATCCCAACAACACAATATATTTAAATCGACAATTAATAGCATGTAAGTTAACAACACTTAACATCGGGGTCAATACCTAAACCTGCATTTCTCAATATCTTCAGCCTAGGAAAGTAATAGAAGAAATCTAAATAGCCAATCTAGACTCCGACCAAAACCCTACATTAAATCACACATAAATCATCAAGAAACCAACTCCATACTTTAAACATCATCCATGCTCAGGATCGGGTTTTCACCCTATCCCCTAACTAATCTAACTTCTTATAATTAGTGATAGCAAACATTGAATAATCAAAATAACAAGACATACTAGTAAAATAACGAATAACGATGAACAAACTATGCAAGAAACTAACAATAATCAAATATAAATCAACGAAAAGAGAATAAATTAAAACTACAAAATATAAAACAGAGAAAATGAAAGAAAATACTAATATATTGATATGGAATTGATGTTTGACAACTGGATGATTGCAAATCAAATTTAAGTATGAAAAACTGATGCAAAATCTACAAGAAATCTAAATTTTTGTGAAAGAATAATAAATAAGCCCTAAGCTATCTCTCTAGGTCTAAAAACTACTCCTATTCTATGTCACTAAAATTATCCCCTTTTGTTCCCTTTTTGCTTCCTTTAATTCCCATAGAAGAGTTGGAGCAAGCTACGAAACACCTGAAAAACAACTGAGTGGGTGCTTAGTACAAAGTCAAGCACCCGCTCATAAGACCTCAACTCAGGTTCTAGTAAAATAAGTGGTCGCTTAGTATAACCTTAAGCAGCTACTTAGGCCAATTAGCAACCTCATAGACTTTGGTTGACGTCTGCATATAGCTCTTTGCCTGTTCACTCCCATTGAACTGAGCAGCCACTTGTGATAGAGTAAGCGCCCACTCAGGTCTCTTTCTCTTGAGAGGCCTCTTTGTTCAAATTCTAAGCAGCCTCTCAACTTCTCTTCTTTGCTTTTCTACAATACATCTTCATTCTTTGGTTCTCGTGCTCAAGCTCATTAACTACCTACATCAAGCCACAAAAATATGCAATAAGTAGAAAAGATAATGGGGAATCAAGGAAAATAGGACCAAAAACACGAGAAATGCTCCTAAGCCTAGACTATGCACAAAATGATGAAAAATAGGATAAAATTAGATGAGCTCATGACAAAATGAATAATAAACTCTGCTAAGAAGATACAAATGAGTGACATAAATGTCACTCATCAAATTCCTCCAAACTTGGCTCTCTCTCGCCCTCGAGCAAGACTTTAGGATAAAATATGGAAAGCATCAAACACAAACTACACTAAGGAAAACAATAAACCTAACTCACTTTTGTAGGAATCACGATTGATTTTAACAAAAATCAAGCCCTCTAAACTCCCTAATCGCTTAGGATAATAAGTATGCCCTCGTAAGGGTTTCCTAGGAGTTAACCCATAACTCTCAAAACAGAAAAAAAAAAAAACAAGGCAAGTATTCTAAAGACTAAAAAGAGAGAAACTAAAGGAAATAAAAAGAAGTGAAAAGACATAAAAAAAAGATGCAACAAGTTGACATTCATGGGACACTATCGTGATGGATATTCAACTTTCTAAATAGTAAGAGAAAACATACTAAAGAACGCATACAAATAAATAAAGGATAACCAAGAAAGAGTAGGAAACTATAGCTTTCATGTACCTAAACTAAGATACAACCACACTCTTCCAAAGCTTCATTTCTATTCTTAAGGAATTAGCTTCTCATTACTCCTTGAGGGAGTTGAACAAATAAAAATTATGGGTAATGACTTATGACTTGACATCTTAATTGCCATGCTCGCTCAATGTGCTTGACCTTAACCTTCCTACACTAGCAATGACTCAACTTGCTAGAGTCAAAATGGCTTCGTGATAAAATGTAGATAAATAAGGAAAGGACTAGCACAAAATAAGGAAAGGCTTGGGTAATGGTGTGAGGCTTAGCTTTATGAATAATGGAATTCTTATGGTCTTAACCTTCACCTCATTTAAGGCCTTGAGCCCTCATATTCAATAGAATACCAACTAATCTCCTCCCCCAAGGTTTGTTAAGAACATATCTGAGCTTTCTTTGGTTCTCAAATTCCCATAACACACAAAATTCTTCTCCACTCATTTCTTTACTTCTTTATTTCTCTCTCTCTCTCTCTCTCCCCCCCCCCCCCCCCCTTTTCTTTATACAAGTTTTTCTGACTTTTTTCTTTTGATTACTAAAAGAGTCTATAATTGATGAGTAGCTATTAAGAGATGTTATTTGAAAAGAAAATATTGCTACCCTTTGAAACTTTATAACTCCTAAATCACCATCAATATATCCATACAACTCTCTTGCCAAAGAATCCCATAAAAAATGAGGTGATAAAGGTTCATATTCGGTCAATGGCAATCAATTGGTAATTTTTGAAGAAGTATAAGCTCAAGGAGATACAAGTTTATAGGTTAGAAAGAATATACAAGAAAAGAGGAGATGTCAATGGCTAAGGGAAAAGGAAATGGGTTGAAGAGTGACTTTGTCTTTCCTTAAGAAGTTTTGTCGCGGTCTTGGGTAGGTATAAGTCAAGTTCTTGATCAAAGCATGACAGATTAAGGATCCTTGCTACTCAATACAAATCATGTTAAAGGCTTCAAAAGATTTCCTTATCATTAGGTTAACAAATAATAATCCTAAGGATTTCACTTAGCTTAGGAAAAGGTGAGGTGCTAAGGTAAGGGTTATAATCACAATAGTTTCATCTCCCTTAACAAAATTCCATCCTAAACTCCTTCAAATACAATTTATGTCTAAACCATGTAAGCTCTTAGGGTTTAGGGAGGAAAACATTCAACAAGACGAGTGTTCTATTCATTCCCAACTTAATGTAAGAAAAATAAATCAAAATAAAGCTACATGCCTTGCTAAATAAAACTCAAAATCTTTTTGGATTTTTCAAATTTTGTAAAAGAAAAGAAAAGATAAAGAAAAACATGAAGAAGCATGCACAAGAGTATGGAATGGGATAGGCTATCTTAGAAATTCAACATAAACAACTAACCATGGTTATTAAAACCAATGCTTTCTAGCGAACTAATCCTCCAAAAAAAGGTCAACACATTTCACAATAAAGTGTTATTCATCCTCGAAAAATCAACTTCCCTAGACTAAAAAGCAAGAAAAACACACCAAAGAAAGCAATAAAAAGGGGAGTAGAAGATATTATACCTTGGCCTCTTGCTTTGGATTTTCACTAATACTCATAAAAAGCAATGTTTAACAAAACAAATGATCAATAGAATAATAGTTCTTACTGTAGCTAATGAAAACACACAAAGAAAACAAAACTATACATGGATTTAACCAAGGAAAAAGGGAAAGGAAGTTAATGCTTGACCCTTTTGGGAACAAACCCCCCTCCCCCCCCCCCCCCTGTAAGCTTAAGTGAAGTGAAATCATTGGCGTTAAAACCAAGAAATAAAAGGGGAGGTTTGATCAATCACGATAAGACTAGATAATACTGGGCCCTTTCCCTTCCTACGCCTCTCCTCATCGTTATGGGTGGAGAAGTTGTAGGTTAGGTCGACATCAAGATCTGATGCATCAGTATAGGGAAATTAGTCATATTGCGGTTCATTATTATAGTTCCTGAAGGATGGCATACTAGCTGGGCCATCCCACCCACCTATGTAACCCGAGGGCCAACCTAGGCCATCATATAAGTAGGTGGGATCACCATGGTAATTACTCTCCCCCATTTTGTTATAATCATAAGGGGGAAAAGAGGGGGGAGTGACACTAGGGATGGTAGGACCCGTCTAATGGGGGTAAGTGAGGTTGTCATCCCCGAACTAAGAAGGGACAAGGCTGAGTAGAGGGGGATTGTAATGGTAGTTAATGTAGGGTGTAAAGTCCCCACGTTGGACGTGGTAGTCATGGATTTGATTCTCCCGAATCATGCTACCCCTCTAGGCCTCAACTTGGCCCTGTATCATCATAGTCAACTTCCTAAATTCCTCTTCTAAGTTAAAGGAGGGAGAGGGGACATGGGAGGAAGAGGTACCTCTCGAGGTTTAGGGCGGTGGTACATGATGAGCATGGGCACCAAGGGCATGCAGTGGTGGCCCTTGATGAGCAAGAATCTTCTAAATGTTGACTCCTTTCCCACTCTCTATCAATAAGCTCAGAGTTTGGAAGGCATAAATGCACTACCCTCCTCAATTTCCACCTAAAGACCTCAGGGTTTGGTATGTATTGGATGACATCCATCCTCTTTATGACATTTATGTTGATATAATTGTTATTTACATTAACGGGAGTCAAAAGCCTACATTGCTTTTCAAAATCCAAAGCATGTGCTATAATAGAAACAATCCCCTCCATGTGGATGTCTCCTGTGAGACAACCCCTTTTTTGTTGAAGGCACCAGGTTAGAATCTGATTCCCAAAATTCAATATACCCCTTAATCTATCTTTCCCTTGGACTGCCATCTATAGCAGCTCAATCTCATCTCTAGTAGTTTTACCCAAATCTTTTTTTTATCAAATATGGAGTACTTAAACATTTTATGTAAGATCTTTAGTCATGGTTGAATGATATGAGAGGCATGGCGGTTGTTTGATTGGTATTCTACATGATTATTTCACTCCACCAATGATAATCACTAATTACTCCATAAATTGTCCCATGACTAATCCATGAATATAATTAGAAGGGTCCCATTTGATGATTTGGTTCACCCTTCCTAGGGTAATGGATTGAGGTTGGTTAAACAGCTGAAAGGTGATTACGAAGTCGTTTTCCCCAATTTGAGTCCTTTCTATTGAGGCTATGAATTCTATGGTAAGCCTCTTATATGTTTAACCATGGAGCTTAGCAAAGTTGTCCCACCCTAAAGAATAAACAATCTCAAAGAGATCTTCCTCTATACCTAGCTTATCTAAAGAACTATGCTAGTAAAACCTAGTATTTATGATCTTGTGGTGTTTGATTTTGTCGTAGTATGACTTATGGCAAGGGTTAGCGAACTTCAAAATTGGGATTGATGGTTGTGAGAGTTGGGAGGATTCGAAGGCACTAGATGCCTTAGAGGTTTTTGATTTCTTTTGAGAACACATCTTTCCTCAAAATGATTGAATTTCCCGAACATCACAACAATAACCTAATCCCAAAGTCCAATACAAAAACCAACTACCAAAGATTAATACTATAAAGTTCAAGATTACAATTTACCAAATTACCAAGAGCACCTAATCTATTTTCACTATCCTAGTGTTTTCTAGGCCCAACCTAAGTTTCTATGTTCACCTTAAGAAAACACTCCAAAACATACACAATTAAGCACAAAATTACCATAATATACTATATATTACAAATTACCAACATTTTTTGTAGGAAATCAACATTAAGCATGAAAATATGAAATAAGAGTTGAAAGAGAAGAAAGGTGTAAGGAATACCAAAGTTTCCAAGTGAAACCTCCTTTAAATTGTTCCTTGAGTATCAAATTCAAGCCTAGAA
Organism: Dysphania ambrosioides; assembly: GCA_026401315.1. Taxonomy (NCBI): domain Eukaryota; kingdom Viridiplantae; phylum Streptophyta; class Magnoliopsida; order Caryophyllales; family Amaranthaceae; genus Dysphania; species Dysphania ambrosioides. The sequence goes on from CM048666.1 coordinate 18,621,228, forward strand.
GCAAGAAACTTGAAAATTCAACCAAAAGTTTTTAGGGTGTGGATTTGGGGTTTCTAAAACATGTTGATGATTGTGAAAAGGTTTGGTATCAAAGTGTAGATTAGGATGATAGGTGTATGATGGTTGTGATTTGGGGTGAAAAGGATGAAAATTGGTTGAGATATAAGGGAAATAAGGTAGGAGAAAAAATGGTGTTCTAGAAAGAGAAAATGATTTTGAGAGGTTGAAGATGAGTGAAATGGGGAAATAATGGCCAAAATCGTGTTTAAGAAAGCTTGCCATCGCATGAGTAGCAGCTTAAGCGATTATAACCAAAAATATGCAGGTTTCGCCCTTCTAAGCAGGTGCTCATAACAAACATAAGCGCTCGTTTAGTTTAATTACAGGCCCATTTTTTCTTCTAAGTGGGCACTTTCTCCTCGCTTGCTGCTCGCTTAAATGCCTTTAACTTCTCCCCATTTTCTTCCAAGTTGCCACTTAGAAGGAATTTAAGCGGCCGCTCAGTTCAACTTTTCCTGGACTTTTTCCTCTTGAGCAGGTGATTGTTGATCGCTTGTTGCCCACTCAAAGCTCTCTGTCTAGTCCTTATTTATTACCCGAGCGAGTGCTCATGACAGGTCAAGTGACTACTCAGTTCAATTTTTAACACTTCAACAACTTTTATGAGTTTTCTGCTGAACTTCCTGTTATGCACTATTTTTGACCTAGACATTCACTCTTCCTCTTGAGCACTTCTAACTCACCATTTCCACATTCAAGGTTGTTTCCCCCAGTGCATTGTACCTAAAATGTAGAAACCCATGCATGGTTATTTCTAAGACTAAACTCACTAACCTAAAGAAAAGAAAATAAAAAGAAAGGATAGAAAACTTAGGTTTCCTCCCATTAGTGCTCTTTTAATGTCACTAGCTTGACATAATGCGTGAAAATCATATTATTAAGGCTGGATCAATCTCAAGCACTGTAGAAATGATGTTCTCGTCCTTGAATCCTGTATTACACACCACTATGGGGTCTCTCATCGTCAGGCCACACTTCTCTATGAATTCATTATTTTTATACTTTTGGTCCACTTCCTCTACTTTGCATGACCTTTGTGAACACAAAGACGAGCTTATCCCCATTATATCATCAATTTCATACCCAATGGTCCTCAAGTACTCATGAGAAAGGTTCATGAGTTGAGTTGATTTTCCATCGTAAAGTTTACAATTGATGACAATTGGGTACATATAATTTTCACCAAAAACAACATCGTGAGGAGATAAGAGTGTTAGTTTTACCTTAGGAGGCATAGATCTCTCTTGCACTTCCTCTTTAGCTCTCATGGATTCTACTTTAGAGATAGGAGCACGAAAAGGGTCTCCACAGATTACCAGCTCTTCTTCAAGGATTTCAACTCTATTTTCTATACCTCCTTATCTATAAGGCATCAACTTCATCTTCCCAGGAAGACTTTGAAGCCTTCTTCTCCACGATGCTAACATTGAAACACTCAGTTTGGGCTAATGAGATTATCATTGCCTTTTAGAGCTCAACCTCCACCCTATCCTTCCCTATCTTAAAAGATTGCTTACCTTTTTTTACATCAATTAATGCACCTGCAGTAGCAAGATAAGGTATACCCAAAATAATATGGGTTTGGGTGTGTTCATGGATATCCATAATAATAAAATCACATAGAAAAATCAACTTTCCAACTAAAATAGGCACATCCATGAGCACATCAATGGGGTGTTTGGTACTCCTATCAGCAAGCTCTAATATTATCTTAGTCTTTAACAAGGGTCCTATATTACGCAACCTCTTATAAATAGAAACAGGGATGAGCTAGACTAACGCTATCTCCCAAATCACATCATACATTATCAAAAGAGAGGCTACCAACCTTAACCGGGATAGAAAAACCACTAGGGTGACTTAATTTAGGTGGAAGCTAGTTTGATATGACTGCACTGTACTGGTGAGATAAGTTGACTACCCCTTAAGTTTTTCTCCTACTGGTGGCTAAATCTTTTAGGAACCGAGAAAATGAAGGTATTTTTTCTATGGCATCTACGAACGAAATTTGGAGTTTAACATCCTTAACCATTTTTTGGAAACTTCTCGTATCTCTCATTAAGCTTACCCTATACTAGTCTCTAAGGGTAGGGAATGGGTGAAATGTAAGGTCGAGGAGGTGATGTAGGCTTGCTACTCTCTTCCTCAGGCTCCTTTTCGATTTTATTCTCTTCCCTCTCATTTGTTTTCTCACTCATCCTAGTCACATGTATAGGGTCTTCTAGAGTATGTGCGCTCCTAGTATTATGGTATTGACATGCTCAGTTGGGTCTATATCTTGGTTAGGGATTAAAGGTCTCAGGTTATCCTTTGGGGCATTGGCAAGCTGGGTAATCAGATTCTGAAGCATTTCATTATGGGTTTGCATTTGCCTTAGGCTATCCTTAATGTCGTAAATCTTTTTGGTTTGGGTAGCTATGAAACTCTCCATCAAAGACTCTAAATTAGAATTCTGAGGAGGTGGTTGGGTTGAGGGGACATTAGGTCTAGGTCCTACATTGAAACCTGGTGGGTTATATTGGTTAGGATTTTAAAATTGGACTTGAATCAGCTTTTGAAACTTGTTCTGATTCTGATTTGGCCCATAGTTCCGATATCCTATAAAATTACCCTAACCTTGGTTCTCGTAGTTCCTATTGCCTTAGAAATATCCTTGATTTTTACCACTAAAATTCCTGATCCCCTAGTTTTGAAAGTTTTCCTAGTTATACCCATTGAAATTCCTATTACCCTAGTTTTGCCCATTTCTCCAACAAAAATTTGGGTGAATTCCCCACCTTGAGTTAAAGGTGTTAGAGTATGGATCGAATTTGGAGTTAGGGGCCATATTATTCATGGCATTAACCTGTTCCATTCTTGATGGTGCATTCCCTATATAGGATAGTAGATGAAATTACATAGGGTTAGGATCATAATCACCCCAAACATCACAAAATAACACATGCATAAGAGCATTAGAACTAGATGCTTGTGGGGATTGTATGCCATGCATAGGACTATTTAAAACAACTTTATTAAATTTATTAGTTAATGCATCTAGATTAGAAGAAATTACATTAATGGAATCTACTTCATACCTTCCTTCTTGCTTTATTTGCACCCTCTCACCTTCATTTTAGTCAGCAAAATTTTCAACTACCGGTTCAATAACTTTGAATGCTTTGGTTGGGCTTAATCTCATTATAGCTCCACCAGCTCCTGCATCAAGGCTAGTCTTGCTTTGTTGAGATAGTCCATTGTAAAAGCTGTGAAGAAGTAACCACTTCTCCATTCCATGGTGTGGGCATACCTCTATTAAACCCTTGAAACATTCCCATGCTTCAAGTAGAGTTTCACCTCCTTTTTCGTGGAATATTGCAATTTTTGTCCTCATTTTAGCAGTCTTTAAAGGTGGGAAGAACTTATGTAGGAATTATCTTGTCACTTCCTCCCATGTCCTCAAACAATTGGGCTTTGTCTTCTCAAGCCATTCATTAGCTTTTCCCGTTAGAGAGAACTTAAATAGACATAATCTGTTGTAATCCTAAGTCACACCATTTTCCTTTACTGTATCATAGTATTTTATGAACTACTTAAGGTGGGCATAAGGTGACTCATGTTTCTCTCCTCCTAAAGGATGTCTTTCTACTAAAGTGATTAGTGTTAGCTTCAACTTAAAGTTTTGGCCTCTGTAGTAGGTTGCTCTATACAACTCTCGACTTGGTAAGCTCTAAGAGCTCCATACTTTATTACGGGTCAGTCTATACCATCAGCCATAATGAATAAGGGATTAGAGTGAGTTGAAAATAAGTCTTGGCTGAACTCTAGTTCTACAAGAGTAGGGCTAGATGAATTAATATCACCTTATTCGCCCTCTATTCGCAGTGAGCTATTTCCTACTCCCAACCCTCTTCTTATATCTCGAATTGTATGCTCGATTTCAGGATTCAACTATGCTATACTACTCCTGTTTGATGGAATAAAAATGAAAGCTTAGTAAAGGGTTAGCAATGACAATCACAGCGAAAAATGAATAAAAATAAGAAAGAAAATGAAATAAAATAAAGTAAAATGAACTAAACTTATAAAAACTACTAAAAACTCAATACTAAATGCCATTCCTCGGCAATGGCGCCATTTGATAGGGTTAGATATCGGTCATCATGACACCTACTATCAACTATACCTCGACTTCACCTATTACTAGTAATAGACAAGGGTCGAATCCATAGGGAATGGTTTCAAATACACTAGTAGAAAAACTTCAATTGCTTCATCTCAAATGTTGCGATTAAATACATTTTGAAGCACATGAATAGGGAGAACATAATTTAAACCTAAATGTTGCGGTTATTTAACATAACCACAGCACTAGTGGTTGTAAGTGTTGTGGTTATTTTAATAACCTCACCATGCCATACCCATACGTGGTATTGTGGCCTAAACCCACGCCGGATCACATGGTCACTTAACTCTCTTATACTACTAACTGTATTCACATTATTGCAATCAACACAAGGGAAACACACCTCATCATATCCAATGTTATTTAGGTGTTTCAACACTTGTCTACAAACCTCCTCAACTACATTCATGAACTCCAAAGAAGCACGATTACCATACATCCAATTTCGGTCCATAATTTGAGTTATGCCATATTTGACATGTAAGAGATTAAATAACAATCTAATCAACCCCCAATTTACGCATTGTCATATATATGCACCTAAAGGGTCTTCAAGTAGCTTACGAAAAATAAGGTTTAGCAAAGTCCACAATAACCCACAAACACTCGCTCTATAGGTTAAGTTACTAAATTATTTTAGCGATATTATTTATGTTCAATGCTTTTTAAATATCTACAAATTCTACAAAAAAATTGGCAGAGTTTCCTTTGTAAACCCAACATTTCCCATTTTTGAAAATCAATTTCCAAACCTGTTTATATGCATTTAAATACAACCACAAAAAACACACAATGCCATTTTACATCTAGCTAGGTAACCTAAGGAATCTCTAGTAATAAGTTTAGTAATTTTACATCAAAGGGAGTAGAAATGCCATACCTAGATAAAGACTACGGGTTTGGCTACTACTAGGACCAAAGCTTCCCAAAATGAGAATATCACCAAAGAGAGCTGCCATGAACGGTATACGAGCAAAAAAAAAAAAGCAAATTTAAGTGGAAACTTATTAAAGATTAATACTTTTGTGAAAACTTAATTATTAGTCTAAATTAAATTGAAGGATGCTTCAAACGTATGCATATTCCCAATCTTTACCTATAGTGCCTGAAAGTGATAACTGGCTTTTAGTGTTGTTTACTAAAAGACTAGTTATGCAAACAATACTTATAATCACCCTAATACTACTACAACTAGTGTAATGGTAAGTCGGGGGTCGAACCTCAAGGACAAGGGATGCTAGTTGATAGACTTGATGTAAAAGTTTATTTGAGATGTGAATTGCTTAAACTATACTAAAAACAGGAAAGTAAAGAAAGAATATAAACGATGATAATTAGCAATGAAAGACAAACGGGGATAGATTAGTTCCACCCTAGGAAGGACGATATAACTAGTAGATAAGCTACAATAAACAATCAATCAAGACACTCAAGATGATGAGAGGAAGTTTGCGACCCTATAAATCACATGAATAACCTATAATCGCCCTATGTCTCCTAAGGAGTGGCAAGACAAGATTCGCATCGAATGTTAATCAAACAATCATCGATAATCTCAAACCCTAACCCTACACATGAAGAACAAATCAACCTAGGGTTTCACCAATCAAACCCCTAAGAGAACTACTCACGCATAGGCATAAATAAAGACATAATAACAGCAAGAGTAATGAAATCAACAAAAGCAATGAATAAAAGCATTAGATAAAATAAAGCAATAAAGGAAACGATAACTTACGTGAATGAAATTGCTTGAATGAAAGAAATTCTGAATCCAAATACAGTACTTGAAAAGGAGAGCAATGAAAGCATTAAATCTAAACTAGTGCATGAATGAAATGAAAAGCAATAAAAGTGTTGTTCTAAGTTGAGGCATAAGAGCTCTCAAAATAGGCATAAGGGTTTTACACAGAGCAAGGGGGTATTTATACCCTAAGGACATAAGGGGGTAAAACCCTAGAAAAACCCTCGAGGGCTGGCCTAAGAAAGAAATAAAATTTGTGGAAATAGAGGCCATTCAGCTGAATAATGGGATGATTCGGTAGAATGATGGTGGATTTGGCCGAATGGTTGCATGGTTGCATGGTTCGCCCAAAATAGAAAGTCCGAGTAGAGTAACATAAGCTTGTCCACCATTCGACTGAATGGTGCCTTGATTTGGCCTGGCCGAATGGAAGTAGATTCGGCCATATCAGAGAGCTTGAATCATATACTTAAGTTCTTGTCTTCCATTCGACCGAATAGTGCTCAGATTCGGTCGAATATGAGCCTGAACCTTGCTGAACAGCTTCCTTGAAGTGTCTAATGGATTCTGAACTTCATGGAATCTTCGAGGGTGACTTGGAATACGTTCCTAAGCTCCGATATCTGCGTCTAACCTCTTGATAAGAGTGTCTAGGCCTTGAACACGTTGCATTTTACCTTGAAATCATCAAAAGTACCTGAAATGACCTTAAAACAGCTCGAGGACAAGATCAAGGTAAAATCAAGTGTAATGTGTAAAAAATCAATCTAAAACCACGAGACTTGACACTACAATGGGGTTGTAATTGTATTTTAAAACAAGCACATCAACTTTCCCTAAGCCAAACCTTTGCTAGTCCTTAGCAAATGAACTAGCAGAGCAATGCAATGAGTAAAGCAAATAAAAAGCAAGGCGAGCAGAAAACAAGACAGTGCAAGCCGTGTATGCGCAAAACTCTTCCCTAGCCATGGGTGTGCAAGTTCAATGGGCTCAGGAGAGCATAATACCTAGAGGAACAACTTTTTCCACAGACTCGGGATCACTGGAAAAGCTACAACACTGGCCATGCCAACTTTTTCCGCAAAACTCGGGATCCTAATGAGGTCACAAGTCTACGCTCCCCAAGCTACTTCCCAAAAAGATGTGGGAAATTTCTAATAACCTCGTGTGTTTAATAAGGTATGTGTTTTTCTCAGAATCATCTGACTAAAGATGAGCCAGGAATTAAACACTTAAACAGGGAGAAGTCTTAGGAATTGTATCTTATCTACTCTCCAGCACAGAACTTACTAATCAGACCAAGTCGAACACGTTTGGAAAGGGTTGCAATGTAGGTTAGGATCAAGGAAGGGTAAAATTTAGGGATGTGGAGTTAAAGTAGAGGATAGTAAGCAATCTAAGGTAATGAAACTAAGGACAGCTACGACTTCCGACAACAATGTCACTCCCAAAATCCTTAAGATACGCATAAATGAACTCTAATACATTACACCAACCTTATTCTCGAATTTTTCTCTTTCTCTTTTTTTCTTTTTCTTTTTTTTTCTTTTTGATTTCCCTTTTTTCTTTTTTTTTCTTTTTTTTTCTTTTTGTCCTTTTCATGCTAATAATTTTGAAATATACTAAGAGTGATGTACAGAGTCATATCATCCAACAACGACTTTTCAAACCAAAATCCTACACCACGATGCAACAGACACCAACTTCACTATGATCACTTGACTATCCTCTAGGTAAAGAGAAAGGACATTTGGCTTATGTGCAGTTAAATAGTGTAGCTACAAAAAAAAGGTAAAGGCACAAACTTGGCTTACCCTAAAATCAATCAATATTCATGGTAGGCAATTTGGCCATGTAGGTGTAACTACAAATGTGTTATCATCCCTGACCTTTAGTAAAGCAGACTATGCTAGAGGAGAACAGATACAATACTTAGATTCTCTAACTAGCACTCGATGACATAGGACTCATAATGGAATCCTAGAAGGCTCAATCCTCACTAGGCTAGTTGAAATGTGCCTCAATAGGTAGTCATCTAAGCCATAAACCAAATAAGCCTAGGTCCCCAAGTCAGGAGGAAAACAATCAATCATTTGGTCCTAAAACAGGCACAAGGCTTGGAAAACATGAGTATGCATAGGACCACAATACAATGAACACATTAAAAGCTTACCAATCGGTTTCACAACTCAAGCACATCAACTTACTAAACATGCAAAAACTATAACAAAAACCAAGGTAATAATTTCAATAATGAGAATCTTTCAAAACTTTGAAAACGTGAGAACCCTCCCCCAAGCCAGCTCAAGAGCCATCTCGGCACTTGGGAAAGATGGAGAAGAGAACCAAAAGGGAGAAAGATTAGCATTATGGAAACTATAGCTATGTAAACAAACAAAAGATACAAACACCGGGTTATCTCCCGTAACTACTTTTGTTTAACGTCGATAAGTTTGACACATCTAGCCACAAGTTTAGACAAAAAAAGAAGACGAAGAAATTATACCTGCCGTAGGAGTGGACTCACTCCTAGCATCTCCATCACCTCTAGCATGGGGAGTCAAAACTCTCCATTGAGCAGCAGTGGCAGAAGTAGGTGAAGTGGAACCGGGGTCATCCGGAGGTGGGCTATAATGCGGGGCTCCCCTAAGCCAGGGTGGAGCCATTGTTCTCTTTTTTATATTTCTTCTTTTTTTAGCCCTTTTTCTTTTGTGGGCTAGTTTGTCAGTACCTTCAGATTCTTCACAAATTTCCTTCATTAGAACAAATTCCTTCTCAACATAAAAAATGATATTCTTAATCTTTTTCTCCTCCTCCATCACCTCAACCAACACCGAGGCAGCAAAAACATCACACCCCTCAACCTTTTTTCCAACTACATTCTCAACAACTTCAAAGGAACAAATTTGCTCGACCATGGGTTCTTTGGAGGACTTAGAAAAGGCAAATACAACCTTCACTTGGGCTACCCTCAAAGCATCTCTCCCTAATATAAGGGGGGTATAAGGATCCCCAACCATATCAAGCACCACAAAGTCACATGGAACCACAATGTTCCCTAGTTGGATCGGAAGGTCCTCAAACTCCCCACATGGCACTTTTATACTTTGGTCGGCTAGTTGGATGGTTTTCTTCGAAGGCTTGAGCTCAAAGGTTAGTTGTTTGGCAATGGACATTGGCATGAGGCTAATAGAGGCCCTAAGGTCAGCAAGTGCTCCCTTAGAATTAAGTTTTCCAAGGGTGACTAGGATCACAAAGGGTCCTCTAGCTTTTTCTTTATTGGCCTAGGTGCCCTGAATGATGGCACTCACCTGCTCAGGAAAACTAATCACTTCGCCCCCAAGCTTTCTCTTATTTCCTAAGAGAGTTTTCAGATACTTAGCTTATTGGGGCATTTACTCCATGGGCTCTAAGAATGGTATCTTCATCTCATGTTACCGCATATGCTCTAGGAACTTAAGAAACTTTTCTTGCAATTGGTTCTCTACCTTTTATAAGGAAAAGGTAGAGGCAGAGCATGTTGAAGCTCAAGTTTCCTCCTTTCTTGAATTTCCCTCCATCTCTCTTCTTCATCTTTCCTTTTCTTCTTATGCTCATCAACTTCAACATTGTTTTTCTCATCCTCTTCACTAACCTTCTTCTCTTCTCTCCCCTCAAGATCATCCTTATGCTTAGTTTCCCTATGAAAACCACTATTCTTTAAGGATCTTGCCCCTAAATCATCCCTTGGAGTTGCAACTGGATCTGAATATGAGGTTCCCAACCTTAGGAAGATCACCTTGCATGTGTGATGTTTGGGGTTAGAGTCAGGAGTGTTTTGTGGTGGAGGTTGGGTGGATGGTTTTTGTTGAGGGTAAGATAGGAATAGCAATGGTGGAGGTGGATGGGCCATCTAAGCAAGCTGGGATTCAAACAACTTCTATTGTGCTTGAAGTTGTTGCATTTGAGTGATTAAGGTTTGATTTATTTGGGAGAGGGTTTGATTTTGTTGAGCAAGAGAGCTCACTTGAGTGGAAAGGTAATCATAATTTAGAGGCGGGTTTGGTGGTGGTTGTGTAGATGGATAGGGTAAGTTAGGGTTGGGCCTTGGCACTATTCCCATTCGGCCTAGGAAAACTCCCATTTGCTTGATTGGTAAAGGGGACATTATTGTTGGAGTTGTACCCTTGGTTGAAGCTTCCTTGGCTAGAATTTGGATTTAAGGGAGGTCTAAAGGGTTGATTGTTGTAGGGACCTTGTTGAGCAAACCCTTGGCTTTGACCACCATAACCCACAGTTGCCACACAATCGGGATTGTACCCATAACCATCGTAGTTCATGACTGAAGGTCCTTCTTGGTTGTACTCCCCATAGTTCACAACTGCCACATGTTCAGAATTCATACCCCCCATAATAGGATGTATCATGATTGGTGCCCCCGCAGATTCTACATGCAAAGGGCTTCTCATTAACCGATGATACATTGGAACTACCTTGAGCTAGTTTGAACTTGGATAGTTTCTTATCCATGATAGCCTCAATTTTTGAGCTAATCGTGTCCAAGTTACTTGAATCAATCATACCCCTCGGTAGTCCATTACCTCTTGCTCCTCCCCAAAAGCTATTTTTTGCCACCTCTTCAATCTTAGCCTTCACCTAATTGCATGGGACTTTTGAGAGTTGGCCACCAACTACCGAGTCTAGAAGTGCCTTGGTGGAGTCATTTAGACCATCGTAATGTATTGAGATGGTTCTCCCCGTACTCATGGTGGGGGCATGCTCTAATCACTCTAAAATTAACTCCAAGTATCACTAAGGTTCTCATCATCCTCTTGAGTGAAGGATGTAATTTTCTTAAGCCAATCTTGCGTTTGAACTGTAGGGTAAAACCTCTCTAGAAAAGCCATGTTCTATTGAGCCCAATTAACAATTGAGTTGGGTTCTAAGCATTTATACCAATCTTTGGCATCCCCAGCTAGACTCAAGTGAAATAGGTGCATCCGCACATAGTCTGGGCTATTGAAGCATAGAGGAATGAGCCCACAAATATCTGAGAATGCTTCTAAGTGTTGGAGGGGGCATTCATTTTTCAAGCCGCAAAAGGGGGTCTCTTTCACCATTCGGGTGAATTGTGGATGTATATGATAAGGAGTTGGGGCTATAGGTAACACGACACCTCCTTGAAATTCTTGGGACCCAGGTGTCCCAAATTGACCAAATAATTGCTGATTTTCGTCCATTGGTGGTGTAGGAGGGTTGGGAGTATTTGGTTGTAACGGGGTTTGGGATGGAACTCGCCGTTTACTATGTTGAATCTCAGGGTCGTATGGTACTAGCTGTTGATTTGATCTACATGTGCCATAGGACATGCAAACAACACTAGAGACCAAGCGTAAGCACTAACAAGCAAGATTAAAAGATAATAATAGAAATAAAACAAAAATGAATTACAGCAAGACTATAATCTAAACATAACGCCTTATCCTCGGCAACGGCGCCATTTTGATAACCGGCTTTTAGCATCGTTTACTAAAAGACTAGTTATGCAAACAATACTTATAATCACCCTAATACTACTACAACTAGTGTAATGGTAAGTCGAGAGTCGAACCTCAAGGACAAGGGATGCTAGTTGATAGACTTGATGTAAAAGTTTATTTGAGATGTGAATTGCTTAAACTATACTAAAAACAGGAAAGTAAAGCAAGAATATAAACTATGATAATTAGTAATGAAAGACAAACAGGGATAGATTAGTTCCACCCTAGGAAGGACGATACAACTAGTAGATAAGCTAGGTCAGGGGAAATCAATCAACAATCAATCAAGACACACAAGATGACGAGAGGAAGTTTGCGACCCTATAAATCACATGAACAACCTATAATCGCCCTATGTCTCCTAAGGAGTGGTATGACAAGATTCGCATCGAATGTCAATTAAATAATCATCGATAATCTCAAACCCCAACCCTACACATGAAGAACAAGCCAACCTAGGGTTTCACCAATCAAACCCCTAAGAGAACTACTCACTCATAGGCATAAATAAAGACATAATAACATCAACAATAATGAAATCAACAAAAGCAATGAATGAAAGCATTAGATAAAATAAAGCAATAAAGGAAATGATAACTTATGTGAATGAAATTGCTTAAATGAAAGAAATTCTGAATCTAAATACAGTACTTGAAAAGGAGAGCAATGAAAGTATTAAATCTAAACTAGTGCATGAATGAAATGAAAAGTAATGAAAGTGATGTTCCAAGTTAAGGCACAAGAGCTCTCAAAATAGGCATAAGGGTTTTACACAAAGCAAGGGGGTATTTATACCCTAAGGACATAAGGGGGTAAAACCCTCGAGGGCTGGCTTAATAAAGAAAAAAATGCTGTGGAAACAGGGGTCATTCGGCCGAAGGAAATGTGGATTAGGCTAAATGGGGGATGATTCGGCCGAATGGTTTTGTGATTCACCCAAAACAGAAAATCCGAGGAGAGTAATCATAAGCCTGTCCACCATTCGACCGAATGGTGCCTTAATTTGGCCGAATGGGCCTTGATTCGGCTGAATGGGAGTAGATTCGGCCATGTTAGAGAGCTTGAATCATATTTTTGAGTTCCTGTCTTCTATTCGACCAAATGGTGCTCAGATTCGGTCAAATTTGAGCCTGAACCTTGCTAAACAGCTTCCTCGAAGTGTCTAATGGCTTCTGAACTTCATGGAATCTTTGAAAGTGACTTGGAACGCGTGCCTAAGCTTCGATACCTGCGTCTAACCTCTTGATAAGAGTGTCAAACCCTCGAACACGTCGCATTTTACCTTGAAATCATCGAAAGTACCTGAAATGACCTTAAAACAGCTCGAGGACAAGATCAAGGTAAAATCAAGTGTAATGTGTATAAAATCAATATAAAACCTCGAGACTCGACACTACAATGGGGTTATCAATTAGCATAATAAAGATACCATTAATGTCAGAAAAATCAATTAGCACATCAGAAAGTCATGTTCGCCTACTTATAGTTATCAATTAGCATAATAAAGATACCATTAATGTCAGAAAAATCGCCTTCCAACCCGGCCTACATTGTTAATTTCATGAACCTATTTAACAACAGGCTCATTCTTTACAGCTTAAACATAAATAATGCTCAAAGTAAATATACTTCAATTTAAACAAATTAGAGCTTATCATGGTTTGAACTAAAACAAAAGGAATATATATATATATATATATATATAGAGAGAGAGAGAGAGAGGATTGACAATGTTAATTAGGCGTGTATATAATTTGTCAATCCTCATGCAAGTGAACCTAACTCAATTCTTAAATAATCTCCCATAAGCTACCACAAATACCTGACAATGGTTTTATCACTAATAATTTACGCATAAAGTACACAAATATACGCACCCAATACACAAATACATGCACAAAAGTTGCAAATATATGAAGGTACAAATAACCCAATTTACAAATACACAAAGGTACAAATATATGCACAAAAAAATACACAAATAAAAAAATGACCTAATACCTTGATGGACGGTTGCATGACACAACAAGAGGGGGAGGAGACTATGGCGGCGCACGCACGAACCACTATGTTTGACCCAAACAACGACGACATGACCTAAATATGGTGGCACAAAGAGATAAAAAAGGTGGGGGGAAGGAAAGAATGTAGGGTGGCACGAATTAGCTATGGCAAGAAAATACGAGAGGCACAAGAGAGGAATTGAAGATGCAAAGTGAATTAGAATGGAGGAAGATACAGCTTTCTTTTTAAAATTAGGGCAGCCAAATATGCGGCGGATCTAACCCATACCCGCCGCATATTAATATAGCTAGTAAATAAAAAGCAATGGTTTTAAATGCATAAGTCGCATATTATTACAACTTGGAATTAAAATGCGGTGGTTTTACACAGAAATATCGCATATTATTAATTTTCCTAATTAATTTGTTGCTTTATTGGTTTTACGCGGCAAATCCTTAGCCGCATTTGATTATTATTTTACTAGTGTTACTAGCATAGAATGACAAGGAGGCAATGTGTGGAAGATTCTTTCACAAGAGGTACAAGAACCACGTGCCTCTAGTGCCCGTGCATCGCCTCCTAAAACCCCAGGAGATATATCTTCATCCCATGCCCCTTCCCTTCTTTTAATTTTGAAGAAGAGTTTAGGAATTTAAGAATGATGATAAAGGGCCAAGTTGAGGCCTAAAGGGGGTAGTATGATACGTGAGAATCAAATTTACAACTACCATGTTCAATGTGGGGATTTTTCACCCTACGCTAACTACGCCTATGACCTTCCTCAGCTTGGCCCCGTCCCATCTTGGTCTAGAGAGGGCACACCACATACCCTTATTGGGCGGGTCCTACCATCCCTGGTGTCACTCCCCCCTTCTTTTTCCTCTTATGACTACACTTAGATGGGGGCGAGTGCCTACTGAGATAATCTTGCCTACCCGTATGATGGATTGGGTTGCCCCTGGGTTTTACAGGTGGTTGGGATGGCCCAACAGGTGTGCCACCTTATGGGAACAAACTAGATCACCCGCAGTATGATTAGCCACCCTATATTGATACATCGGGTCCCATGTGGACCCAACCTACAACTTTTCCTCCCGTGATGATGAGGAGAGGCGTAGGAAGGGTAAGGGCTCTAGTACTAGCTAGTCATACAACAATTGATCGGCCCTCCCCTTTTATTTCTTGATTTTTGTGCCGAAGACTACGGTTCACTTAAACCTGGGGGGTTGTTTCATAGAGGTTGGGCCTTATCTTTCTTTTCTTTTCATCAATTATAGAATCCATGTATAGTTTTCTTTTCTTTGTGTTTGTGTGTTTAGGCTTGATTAGGAACTATCATTCTAATGTTTTTCTTGTTATTGCTAACCATTGTTTATTCATGATTATAAGCAAATGAGCAAAAGCAAGAGGCTAAGGTATAATCTTTTCTACTCCCTTTTTTATTGGTTTCATTAGTGTGTTTTTTTTTTCATTAGTCTAGAGGAAATTGACTACTCGAGGATGTATGGCATTTTATTATTAAACACGTTTAGCCTGTTTTTGAGGATTGGTTTGCTGGAAGCTATTGTTTTTTATGACCATGGTTAGTTGTATGATTGTGAGATGAACTTTCCCGTATCATACTCCCGAAGCATGCATCTTTTTTTTTCTTTTCTTTTATTTTGCAAAAAAATCTAGAAAATTAAAAAACATTTGAGTTTTATTGTGCAAGGCAAGAAGTTTGTTTTCTTTTGTTTTGTTTTACTTGCACTGAGAGGGCATGAATAGAACACACATCTTGTTGAATATTTTCCTTTCTAAACCTTACGACTTTACATGGTTTAGAATTAAATTGCATTGCAAAGTGTTTAGGATGGACTTTTGTTAAGTTAGATGGAACTATTGTGATTATGACCCTTGGCTAAGTACCCCATCTTTTTCCTAGCTAGGTGAAATCCTTGGGATTAGTATTTGCAAGCTGTGGTAAGGAAATATTTTGAAGCCATCAACATGATTTACATTGAGTGAAAAGGATCCCTAAATTGTCATGCTTTGATCAAGAACTTGTCTTATGCCTATCCAAGACCACGTCCATACATAGGTTGTTATTAAATGCGCAATTTGTGAAACATACAGAGATTGGGACGAACAACGAAGGTGGTAGAAGCAAGAATATGCGAGTCTCCTAGTTACAAGTTCAAGGGAATATGTGTGAGTAGGAGCAACTATGCTAATATTTGCAAAACAGAGGGTTTCCAAGTGGTCGTTGCCACGGTTTTCATCGTCGCTGCTTCTACCACGAGAAACTAAAGAAAAGTGTTTGACAGTGAGATGGAAGGAGTGGTACGGCCAAATGAACGGGGAGGGAGGTGAGATTATGAGAGGTGACAGTGGGAGGGAATTAGGGTTATGGCCTTGTGGAATAGAATGAGAGACGATGGCAAACTGGCAGAGGGAAGACATAAGAAAATTAGAAAATGCCCAAAATGGCCAAAGCCAAATGGGTTAATACCTTAATGGATGATTAAATGGACCTGCGGGCTGCTATAGCAATATAGTGCTATACTACCTTACAGGCTTACACTCTTACAGTAGTAAAACATTAAAACCTCTATGCTATACTATGGACTTTCAGGGCTAAGCGGGTCTAGTT
Organism: Dysphania ambrosioides; assembly: GCA_026401315.1. Lineage (NCBI taxonomy): Eukaryota > Viridiplantae > Streptophyta > Magnoliopsida > Caryophyllales > Amaranthaceae > Dysphania > Dysphania ambrosioides. The sequence goes on from CM048666.1 coordinate 18,637,352, forward strand.
TCGGGCTATGCATCATTACCCAAACCCATCCTAATAATTTTCGGGCCAAAGGTATCGTGCCCAAACTCTATTTTTGGGCTGGTTTTTAATGCCCAAACCTGGAAAATTTTTGGGTCGGGCCGGCGGGCTGGGCCAATGTTGATCAGGTCTACTCTCCTCTATAGGCGCCTTGGCACGTCATCGAGCATGGGCTCTATGGGCGCCTATGGGTGCTAAGCAGCACCCTTCCCCTATAGGCTTGTTTAACAAATATTAGTAGTCTTAAGGAAAACCTTAATAAACAGTAATGTGATAATAGAGGATCCGGGAACATTCAGGACCCTCCTAAAATGGATAGTAGAAGGATTAGGATGTATTTCTTCCTTTTGGAAGGCTCTAGAAGGTTTTGAAATATCCTAGGGCAGCCTAGTGCCTTTCGAAAGGCTCTAGGCTATGAAAAAGCCTATATGTAAATATCATGTGCATAGGATGTGTATATGAACTTCTAAAATAACTTGTACATACCAAAGGTGTATAGATTTATGTATAAGCATCTAGAATTAGGATGTTCTAGACTTTGAACATGGAGGCTTATAAATAGGGCACTCTCCTCATTTTTGCTCATCCTCAAGAGCCTTGTATTTTCTTTCTCTAAAGCAATTTATACACACTTTCAACTTCACTTTCTCTCTCTAAACTCATTCTTTCGTACTTAACTTTTCATAACTCAACTTGTCTAGCTACAATAGGGAATTAGCCTTTCTAGTGCCACAATGAGACTGTGATGTTAAAGGTCGTATGCACATGACTTAGTGAATTAGTCAGCATATGGCATTCATCTCTATAAAAAAGCAAGGCAGCATTAAGGATGTTAGCATATGGTTGTGCTACCAATCATGTTGATAAGTACTTGAAACTTGGTTTAAATATGGCAAGGGAATGTCTTATCCATTTTGTTAATGGAATAATTGCTCATTTCTCACAAGAGTACTTGAAAAAGCCAAAAGTCGATGATCTTCTCCGTTTCCTTAGAGAAGATGAAGAAAATGGTTTTTCATGGCATGATAAGGAGTATCAACTGCATGCATTGGCAATGGGAAGATTTTCTTACTAGGTTGAAAGGAAAGTATCAAGGAAGATCTCGAACGACAATTATAATCTTAAAAGCTGTTATTTCATAAGATTTATGGATTTGACATGCCTTTTTTTAAAAAAGTAGGGTGTTGCAATGATATAAATGTACTTTAGCTTTCTCTTATCTTAGATGATATTTTAAATAGTTAAGCTCCTGTATTTAATTAATCGTGAACGAGCATATTTACAATAAAAAGGTATTGTTTAGTTGATGGCCTGGGACGGGGACCTATCCAAATTGGTCTACATTCGTTGATGATATAAGTGCCCCACAAATTCATCAACAATAATGGTTTACTTTAGAGCAAGAGATAGTTAGAAAAGATGTGAGCGTGCATTTGGGGTGTTACAAAGCCCGATTTCCAATAAAAAGAAAATTGGCTTTGGCGTGGACTGTCTATGTAAAATCATGATGGCATTGTAGGGGCTTTTTTCGCACAAGGTGGCGTAAGTTTAAAGGGTCTTGAATCCAATTAGATTTCGGGTGGATAATTCAATGAGTTAATCACTACTAGAGTGCTAGTTTTTTTTTACAACCCAACCTTCCCTTCTCGATGAAGAGAAAGGGAAGGAGCTCCCCCACTAGTGCCCTACAATTATGTGTGTCGATAAGGATTGGCTAAGCTACTTAAATGGGTCAAGGAGTCGCCACCAAACCCCTAACGACGGTTTGGACACCCAATTGGATTTGAATCCCAAAAAAACTCACGTGAGCGGTCTTCGAACCATGAGAAGGTTCGGGAATTAGCAATCTACGTCAATCCAAGAATGATGTGCATATAGTTTACATTAGGATGGGACAAGTAAGTTTTAGCTCTCAAGCAATCATGCAAATACAAAGGAAAGCATACTCTAGATTTAGTTGATTAGGCAAGTTAAGAATTATGCATGTAAATCTAAATCAGGTGATCACTTTATACAATATCCACAAGATTAGGGGTCCCTATGGCTAGTTGTCCAAATTTATCTAATTAGGCGTAGTTAAACTTCAATAGGTTTTGAGTTAGTGCAATAAGATAAATGTAGCCATACATAAATATTGCATAGTGATATTCATGAAATATTATAAGTGCAAAATTCAAAGTGCGGAATTGAAAAGAGAGCATTAAAGTACAATATATAAATAATTAAAGTATGAGTTATGCATGAAAATGAGTTGAAGATTTACTAATCAAATGAAGAGTTAAGTAAAAAAAGTATTATTTTTGTTTAATTTAATATATTTATAATTCTAATTTAGTGGGTAATTGATGAATAAGCATTATATTTTCCATTAATGAAAAAAATCAAATTACACTATACTTAAATAAATAAATTATGTGCAGGGATACATATAAATAGGGGTGTTCATTACCGGGTAGTTCAAAACTCGGCCCATGACCCGACCCGGTTAAAGCGGGTAGCGGGTACTCACTTTAACCGGGTCGAGTCACATGGTACTCGATTTATTTTTATTATTTTTTTACTAAAAAACTTGTGTTCAATGACTTTTTTTTTGCTAAAAATCTAATTTTGAATAGTGAGTGTTATGTGTACCATGCCAATGAGTGGACAATGCACCCGGGTGCACCATGAGCATGGTGCACCCGCTCCAAAAAAAATGTACATCACGTACATGAAAAATGTATATTATGTACATAAAAATTATACATAGTACACATGTGAGTTATATGGAATGTACATAACTCGCATGTGTACTATGTATAATTTTTATGTATGTAATGTATATTTTTCATGTACGTGATGTACATTTTCCATGTATGTGATGTACATTTTTCATGTACGTGATGTATATTCCACATAACTCACATGTGTACTATGTACATTTTTCATGTATGTAATGTATATTTTTCATGTATGTGATGTACATTTTTTTGGAGCGGGTGCACCATGAGCATGGTGCACCCGGGTGCACCTTCGAATTTGCGGTACCATGCCTCCACGATTTGGCACTACTCCATAATCAATAATCATCTCCCTTGAAAAAATCAAGAGGACGAACTGAATGTCATCTACTAAAAAAGCTCTAATCAAAGGTTCACTGTTTTGGTGCTAATATACTTTAGATTAGTTGATCATACTATGATTACTACTTGTATAATTTTATAGTACTTTACTTTACAAGGTCCATATAATTGTACTAATGCATCTTAGTTAAATTCTTTAAGTAACACGTCAGCACGAGTAGGGGAAAAAAATATGCTCGTACTTTCGTATAGTTATATGTACGTATAATTATACTATTATACTAACATGATATGCATGTAATATTGACTACGGAAATGCTAAAAGCGTTCTGCACCATGCAATATGAATCTAATATAAGTAGTATATATTTCATACATGATTTATACTCCATACTTCATACTTAAAAAATATATATCGTGTATCCGGGTACTTGATTATAGTTTTATTTGGCTCATGACCCGATCCGATTATTCTATTTCTTACCGGTCGGGTACTTGACCTGAAAAAGCAATTTTTTTTAAAAAAAATAAATTTTCGGGTCATCGGGTCGGATATTTTTGAACACCCTTACATGTAAAGTAGTTAAAAAAAATTATTTAAAAACACACTCATTAATGTAGGAAAAAAAAGTAAAAAGAAAGTAAAAAAGAAAGTAAAAAAAAAGGAATAGTGAGAAATAATCTGATTAAAAGAGAAGGTAATGTAATAAAAGTAAGATTTGAGAGGAAATTTTTTTTTGTATACTTATGAATAATGATACTCTAAAATATTAAATTTATATACAATATATATAAATAGAATAAAATAAAACGGTTAATTCATTAAATAATCACACCCTTCTCCAACAACAAATAACAATCAACTCTCCTCCATATTCTCTAAATAATCGTTGCTTCTCCTGTCCTCCATTCCCCTCATTTATTACTTCGTTGCATGCACTCCAAACATTTTTATTCATTCCAGAATCTGGTGCCCACACTGTTGCAAGAAGATGGGGGTTTGGGCCAGCAAGGAACCGCCTCCGCCGATGGTGTTGGTGCCACCACTCTTCGATTTTCCCCCGCTTGGAGCTCGAACCAGGTTTCCCTTCTCCTAGTTGCTTACAATTGCAGTTCATTTCTGAATTTTCCAATCTAATTTTGTTCAAATTTCATTCCATTTATATCTTATTAGTTAGTTTGTGATTTGTATGATGTCATGCCGTATTTTTACCGAGCATATAGACTTATAGATCCGCATATGCGTATAGGCTAGCACCCGGGTGCACCGAGTTTTAGGTACACTTTATTCTCGGTTCATATAGGAAATCCCTACAGTTAATAGGAATTTATGTGAACGAGGATTAGGCAACAAAATCATAAGAATAACAGACTGCTCCCGCTTCTTTAGCTTAAATTGGCTTCTCCATGGGCTACTAAAGGACTCCCTACCACACTTGCATAACGCGGTAATGATGAGATTTCATTACACAAATGCAACTAGTAAGAGTAGTGACCGATTTTTTCCTAGGCCGACTTGACAATTACCGTTGAAGGGGGAGAATCCCATTTCCTCTATTGAGCAAAGTAGAGTTTGAAAGCAGGAAGGAGGTATCCTATACTGTTTAAGTCTCTTCTTACATCCATTTAGTTGAGGAGGATGATTGACCACGGGTAGACAGGGATGAACCAAGTATTACTTGGCCTGTGTGTCAATTGTTTTCTTTCCATGATGCTTATTATTGTCATTATCATTCTTTGAGATCATTTGAATGAAACCTATAGAACTGATATTTGGGTTTGCGAGATCAATATTTTAGTTTTTGACACCTTAGTATTGTCTTCAGCCAAACTACTTGGAGAAACACCTGGAGAGGACAACTCTTCAACTCTTGCAGACTAGGGCCACTTCCCTCTCACTACCTAGTCTCTTATGGGCTTAAGCGCTCTTAGGAAATTTCTTAACATCCATAGTCCTGAGAGACCACATGATGGAGCAGGGCAGTAATCCCCTGACATATGCCCCCCTCTCCAACTATCAACCTCTACCAAGTTCTCCTTGCCATTAGAAGGTAAATCAATCTCAGTTGTAGGGCTTGACCAGCCAATGTCAGAATTCTTGGATTATTGTTGGTGATTATAATTCTGTTCTTCATGCTGGACATAGAATCAGAGGAATTCCTGTTTCTCATTTGGAGACAAAGGATTTTGAGCAATATATTGAAAAAGCTGAGATATCTGAACCATAAAGTCCCCGAGCTTTTCATTCTTAGGGTAACAAGGAGCATTGTAATCAGAGAATTGGAAGCCATATTGATAAAGCTTTAGGGAACCAAAGGTAAATCCAGGGCTATGTACATGTTGGGGCTCATTACTTGGAGCCAGCAGTTTCAGAAGACTCTCTTTAGTTACTGGAGCTTGCTGCTACAACTTAGGGGGTAAGGGGATCATTTAAATGATTAAATTCATTGATGCCATAGCTTCTCATAACGATTTTGACAGGTTTATTGCTGATACTTGGATGAATAATGTTCCTGGAACTGCTATGTTTAAGCTTTGTCAGAAGTCAAATAAAGTTAAATTGGTGGATGAGTTTTCATCACCAAGAGAATTCTAATATTCATAAAAAGACAGAGAAAGCCAGAACAGATATGCATAGAGTTCCATCCTGTAAGAAAAATTATCTTCATGATGTTAGTTTCCGAGAGCAGGAAACGGAGTGATCAGATAGCCTAATACAATGGAATGGTAGTAACGAGAGTATTTTAAAACAAAAATCTAGAATAGTCTCCTCAATTAGGGGATATTAATTCTCAGTTCTTTTCTGCAATCAAAGAAAGACATGCCAGCAACTGAATTCATTCCATTACTACTGAAGATGGTTGAAGATTATTGTTGCCTGAAGTTGTGCATGCTTAGTTTCTATGTTGCTCTACTTTCCTTTGCAAGCTTGTCATCAGCAAGGAGATTGATATTGATTTGCAACGTAATGAAGACTAAAGCACCTTGTATTGGTGGCTTTTTTTTACCTTTTTCTCTAGGAAAATCTTGGTCTGTTATCATAGAGGATGTTTATATAGTTGTTCTTTGCTATTTCCATTCTTCTGAGATGCTTACAGCTATAATTTGCACTGTTGTGACAGTAGTGCTTAAAGTGCCAAATGCTAATTATGTGGAAGATTATATGCCTATTGTTTACTGCATTGTCATTTGAAATATATGACAAAGACTTTAAGTGCAAGATTGCAACTAGTCATTGGGAGTTGTAAGTCAAGCACAGGCTAGGTTTATCCCAGTTTCGTGGAAAGGAAAATTGCTGATAACATTTTTCTTGCAACTGAGCTCTTTAAAAGATTTTCAAGGACTAATATATTTCTTAGATGCGTGATGAATGTGGCTAAAAAAAACCTATGATTCAGTAGAGTGGTCCTACCATAGGAATGCGATGTTGGAGATAAATTTTCCTAATAGCTTTATTAATTGGATTATGGATTTATGAACTGTGAAGACTGTCTCGTATAGTGCTTTTATTAAAGGTATTCTTTGCATGCCATTTAGTGCTTAGAAGGGGCTTAGGCAATGACTCAATATCTCCTTTACCTTTTACAGTATGCATGGAGTACTTGAGTAGATGCTTGGAAAATTTAAATCAGATGAATCTTTGTTATTTGCTGGAGGTGATTTTATCTCCTTAAACCTTTGACTTGATACATTTATGATGTTGTGAGCCATTTGGTGTGAACTAAACTGCTTTTATGATGCTGTTGTGGCCATCTCTTTCAAAACTGATAAGTTGAGGGTACAGTGGCTCATAGCTATTATGTTAAGCTTCCAAGTGTGTGGGGTCTGATAGATGTCGTAGAGTAGAATTTTTTTTTAACTGTGATGCTTGTGGAGGTTGGGATGGGTATTAGAGAAATTTCTATCAATAAAGCCTATAATAAACTGCAAGGAGAGTTTCTTAAGAGTCCTTGTAGAAGAACTGTTTGCAACAGTACGGTTAGCCCAAAAAGTATTAATATTACTTGAAGGCCCTTCAAAATCAATTGGTTACTGATAGATCTTTTAATGGAACATATAATGTAATATGATTTGTGGACTATACTCTTTCTTACATGCTCATACGCTGCTGCTATTTGAAAGAAGGTGTTGTTCACTGCTCAACATTCATGTGCAAGTTCAAAATTTCAGCGAGGAGGTTGCCACTACAACAAATATAGCTAGGAAGAAGACTGATTTGGCTAGAGTTTATCTAATGTGTTTTATTGGGAGCGATGGTTGTATTTGGCTAAAAAGAAACAGTGAATTTCTTGCTGATTTTTTTTTGAATACTGATTCTGTTTTTTAAAGATGAATACTGATTCTGTTTTTTAAAGATGTGTCTTGGAGTTGTGAACCAAAGCAATGATATTTATAGTAAGCGATTGATCTCGTAAAGCACCATTAGCAAATGAAGAGTTTCTCTTTGATTCCCTTCTTGATAAGATGAGCTTAGAGGAATATTGATGCTTGAGTATGGTGACAGTTGGTAGTTTGTGCGGTTTATTTTGGGGTCTGTACTTGTTTATTTTACTTTTTGTTAACTATTTCCTATAATTTGCCAGAAAATCATTGATTTGCGGCTATAACTTATGCATTGCCATGATCCTGATTATATAAAAGGTAGTATTTTCTTGATTCTCCTTTTCTAAGTTTATGCTAGGCAGGGATGTATTTTAATTAGAAAACTACTGATGAGGTAACAGAAACGTGATACTATACCCATCCGTACTATCTCTAGAAAGCTATGCGCTCCCTTATTCCATACTAGATTCAAAGGATGTGGTAGCTCACCGGCAACCAATTCATTTCCTCTAATTTCCAGTGAGCTCATATTTTCCGAAGTCCTATAAATTTTGGGTCCTTTCAGAGTGTTTACCGCCAAAATTCTGGTTTGGTATCTACGGCTCACCTTGATTGTAGGTTATTGTTGAATGATTGTAAGTTATTACAGACGTGTCAAAGTGTTCTAGCTTTCTTTCTTTCGTGCACTGTCTCGGTTTGTTGACATTATGTCAGTTCCTACTCTTCCATTTGTCTCTGTTTGTTGGTTGTATGAGTGAGATTAGAGGATGGGAGGGGGAATCTATTATAGCTTCTATTATGCTACATCATTTGGAGGAAATTGATTGATTTTTTTTCCAACTACAGTTAGGCTATCAAGTGCTTATGTGTTATAATATGTGCTATTTAATCATGATTTGCATATGTAGGAGATTAGTCTAGTTTTAACAGATTTGGCTATTTGTCTGTCATTATACATTGCTGCTTGCTCAATAGAATGCATCAAGTTAGCTGCTCTATGGTTTTGGAGATTGATAAGATTAATGTGAAGTTTTATTTAGATGGGGATTAGCATTAGAGAAGTTGGGAATCTTGGAGAAGGTGTGTGATGATTTTAAAGTTGCAATGGAGTTAGAACCAAATAACAAGGATGTTGTAAAGGAGATTGACAAGACTGGAGAATGTCCTCTTTGGGAAACCTTACATTCAATCTCAGGATATAGAGTTGGATGCACGACAAAAAGAAAAGAACACAAATTCTTTTGGATTGAAGGAAAAGTTATAGCGAGGAATGATTGAGACCACATGGCGATGGAAAATTTGATATCTTCATGTTTTTGGTTTTACTTCCACCATCAAACCATCAAAGGAGAACTTGGGAAGAGGTTGGTGTAGTTGGACAAAAATGTTCCTGCTGCATATGACATGCGCTACTTTTGAAGATCAATAGAGTAAGTAGTGAGAGAGAGAGGTGGCATGCTTTGCAAGAGCCAAAGAGTTATCCTATCTAGGTAGTTTGACTAAAGACACTACTATGGGGTCAAAAGGTGAAAATATTGATCTTCTGGAACCCTAGTACCTATCTTGTAACCAAAAAAAGGTAAGATTCCATTCTTATGATCTCTTATATCAAATTTCACAATAAAATAGCCTTCATCGTTTAGCTTGTTCTAATGGGAGGAACCCCATTAAAGGCGCTTAAGTGATGTTAATAAAGGGGTCTAATTAATAACGGGCTTAAATGGGTCGGGTATTTAAAGGGTTAATTGCTAATGGGTTAGGACGGATCGCACTGAAAAAAAATAAATGGGTCATTCAATTTGTTAAAATATTTATCAATTCTCTCCACTATAACTCTGTACTTTCTCCCTCCTTCAATGCCAACATTGGGTCCGGCCAGACTATCCATTGGAACCCACCCCAAGACCTCCTCTTACCCTCCAGGGTCCACCTTCTTCCCACGCCATTCTCTCTCCTTTCGCCCCAGTGATTGCTATGACTTGGAGCCAGTGAGCTCATTCACACTACCTGGGGGTTCGTTTGCTACCTTTTCCTTTGAAGATTGAAGCCCTTTTGTTCTAAAGAATGTAAACTAGAATCTAAGGTAATATAAAATAATATGATAAAATATTGTAATTTTTGGTTTTTGAAATCATTAAATTATGGGATTTGATTTTGAGAAGTTTGTTCTATTACATGTTTGGTTTTGGCTTTTTGACAAATTTTGATGCACGCAAAGTTTTCAGAGTTTTGCCTCTATGAATTTGAAACTAGGTGAGGTAATCTCAACAGTTTGTGTTTGTATATGGATCATGATATACATGTCCTATTGCAAGCATCTAGAATATTAATTTCTTTACGAAAAGAAACAATGAACCTAAAATATAATTAAGAAGACCAAGGAAACTTTGCAGGGTTCTTTAATGGGTTGGTTAGTGTCGCCTTTACCCAGGTTGCAGCCTGCTTTGCAAATGTTTTGGCTCGACCTGTTAAGCCTTTGACCCAATCCAACCACCCTGACCCGACCCAATACTAGGTCTATTCATCATGGAGGAAAATGGAATGCTTACATTATTCCATTTGGAGCCAAAATACATCCTCAAAGCAGAAATAGTGGGCACTTGACCCACAACGTAGAGCACAATAGCACTAGTCCATTAATGATTTATCGTATATTTTCTCAACTTCCTCTTTATCAAGTTTAGCAACTGTTTTTCCATTAATTTGAACTGGAGCTACAAAGCTTAGTTACATACCTTTTGCTGCCAGGGGATTACTAGCAAGTAATAACCAAGCCCTTCCAAGCATTTGGGCTTCCATATCTATCCCACCTAGCTGTAGATTCTGGTCATCCTTCGGCTGTCATTTCTTCGTTAATCACTTGCCTAGAAATTTATCAACCATTATTAGAATCAATATTCCAATTATCATCTGAATTACCCTTCAGGTTGTGCTTGATCGATTTACTCTGCATGTATCTGAATTTTTACTCTCACTGGTACCTCCGAAACCCTTGTTATTGGTCAGTTAGATCCTTGTGGAGTTAAATGAGAAACAATCAGCTGGATAGCTGATAACGTTGAAGTTTGTTGCTATATAGCAGCAGCAACCTCCCGATTAGAAGCTTTCTTTCTCTGCCTGTTAATGATGACCGGTTATGTTACTCTGCCTCTTCGTTTCACCTCAATCAACTATCCTATATCCTAGACACTCAGACATCATGACATGCATATGGACACTCAACACATCATTTTGGCCCGAAATTATGCAACTTTTTTTTGCAAAATAGCCGAGTCGGACAATTGGATATTTAGCATTGTCAAACATTAGTACTCGAGTCTAAGTAACATACGCAAATGGTGTAAGATAGGAAACTCACCATTTTGTGATGAGAGAACATTTTGAAAGGGAAAATTAATAAAAAAATAGAAACTTTAAATTATTCCCATATTATCTAATAGTGATGTAAATATAGATGACATAGTAATTAGTTTAATACATAGAAACTTGATTAAGAAAGGTTCTCTTTATGACATATGAGATGTATATATGTCTTGACTTTTCAAAGAAAACGTTTTTCCCTCAGAGTTTCCTTGAATTTTCTAATGTCCAAGTACCTGAAACAGAAAGTTCTATTTATCATAAGAGTTTCCATGCAATGTAGTCATCTAATTGGAGAGGAAACTTATTTGAAATGTTTTGGTTTGGTAAAACTTAACATCTTGTAATCTTGAATTGCCTTTGGTTGGCATGCTGATTTTCTTGATCCTCATGCAGGATGCTTGAATCCTCGTATAATTTGTTATTTGGGAAGCTTGCTTTGAAATGCCTTTTTGAGGATTACTTTGATGAAGCAAGGAATTTCAGCACAAGAATATTACTTAAGCCACTGGATGACCCTCATGTAGATTTAATTGCAACTGTATCCTTTCTGATGGTATGCAATTACTTTGTAGAAGTTTCATTATTTTATTCTTGTAGTAGTCTTGATTGGTTATGCGTAATGCTCCTTGCATCTGGATTTCTCTTAAATCTTTCAATGGTGGGAAATAATCACATCAATGTTTCCTTAACTTGCTGCAAATTGATAAACGTGTGAAGGTATTGATGATGACATTTGGATTACATAATATGAAGTGTTAGAAGTTGAGAAATAATATGCAGCTTTTATAAGCATTGTTATGCTTCATCTTCAAATAATTTTCACATTGACTTTTCCTTGGTTGGAGATTTAAAATAAATGTATTCGTTTTTTTTTTTTTTTTTTATAGTTGTCGTTGACATCATCTCCATATGGTTAAAATATTTTTACAACATATAGTACGGACCATGTTTGGATGCTGGCTTTGTTGATAGTATATATGACTTAATTTCAAGCAGAGGGAGTATAATTTTCTACTGTCTTCTTTTTTGTACTGATTTGTACTGCGTATCTCGGAGCAACTACTGAACTACTTAAATATTTGTGGTAGTCATTGGGTTTAGTGTTTTACTTTGTATGAGAATGTATGATGGTATTTTTGTGTTTTGCGGTGGTGCTCAATACTTCCTTTAATGGCCAACATGTGAAATTTTCTTTTGTTTGTGGATTAGGGTGAAAGAGAATTTGCACCTATACCTTATCTCATGTGAAGGTTCCTTTGTTTTCCAAAAATAATTGATAACAAAACTTTCGTACTATTCATGGCCATTCTCTCCAACTACCATTTTTTTGGTTGTTTCATTACTACAGGGCACATTTTAAAAATGAGTGGGCTAAGGGTAGTCTTTTTACATATATGTCCATGTGATAGCATAACCCATGTGATCCAGACCAATGTTGTTGGGTATAGAAGACTTTTGTTGAGGAAAAACTCACAAATAGAAAAGTGGAACAACTATTTCAAAACACCCTAAAAAGAAATATGGAACAACTTAATAACAGAGGCATTGCATTATTGTATTATTAGGTATGCTTAGCTTTTTTGGCAGTTAAGTGGTCGAATATATGAGCCTGCAATCAGTAAACAACTTTTTGACTGATGGTTACTATTCTTTTGAGCTACTTTATAAGAATTATGAAGATGAAGTTATCTTTGATTTCTTAACCATCAATAGATTTCTGGTCCTCTTGATCAAAAGTCTGGGGGAAATGTTGTTAGTAATGCACAGTTTCGTTGGCAAAGGTATGGTGTATCTTTCTGGTCACCCCTTTATCTTGTATTTGTTGGTAAACATACTAATAAATGAAGTTTCATGATTACTTTTGCTTCTTCCTCTTCCTCTTCCTCTTCCAAGCAGTGATGTTGATGATCCCCATACATTTGTCGACCTATTTGTTGCAAACACTGATCCGTAAGGAACACTATCTTGACTAAAGTTCTACTTTGAACAATGTTCCTCCTGTAAAACTTGTTGCATTTTGATTCTTGTTTATTGTTGCTATTGATTCTTCTGTCCAACTAATAGGTGTGTAAATTATTCCATATATTATTCTCCCTTAAGTTTCTCTTTCAAAAAGTTGACAAGTTTTATGGGATTGGAGCAATTATGCTCTTTAACCATGAATTTTAAATTGTTTATATCATTCAATATAGGGTTTTACGGATACGGTCATGTGCATTCTATCCTAAGTATGGATTCGGAGCTTTTGGAATCATACCCCTATTATCAAAGAGAAGGTATGTGATGAAAGCAAGAGGGTGACAGGATCTGAGTATGAAATTGATTTTGTTTGTTCTTCCTGAGAATATGGTGTATGTAGGATATCACCTGAAGATTATGGTGTGATGGGTTTGAGATATGGCTCCAGAAATCTTTCCTGCGGACTGACTGTTTCACCTTTCCCTAGTATGTGATACCAACAAGTATATTGAATTTCAGCGATTTATTCTCATTTCAAAAAATCTTTGATTTGGGTTGACTATAATGCCTTTTTCTAGTGTGTGGCCTATCTTGCCAATTTATATAATATGTTTGAGCGAGTAACAAATTTTCTGTAATTATGCTGTCCAATTTCCTTGGGTGACAGAGATATCAAGTGCTTGATTTTGCTTTCACTTGTTATTAGTGTTTGCTTTCCCATGTACCATCCTGCTACTGCATATTGCTTATTCTTCTATTTGCAATATCTACAGCAGGATCTTTAAGAATTTTTGTTGCTTCATTAACAATATTGATGGTTAACAATATTGATGGTATTAGTCTCAGTGGTCCATGTTATATAAGTTGACTTCATTACCTGAATAAGATGTGTCAGTGCTCTGTTATGAATCTTTTTTTTTTTTCTCTCTCTCTCTCTGCAGAGTCTAATGGCTTCCTATAAGTGCTTGGTTACTTGTCAGTGCTCCGTTATGAATTTTTTTTTCTTTCACCACAGAGTCTAATGACTTTCCTAAAAGTGCTTGGCTAGTCAGCAAGATGGGTAGACTTACTGTCGGGGTGCAATATCAACCACTACGTAAGTATAATTTGCTATATCTCATTGATTATTGGCACAATTGATAGTAGTGTTAGTTTTCTCCATGTTACAGTTTTTTGCTCCAATTGTTTCATTTTGGGTCATAATAATTTTATACATTTTTGCTATTTTGAACTACCTATTTCCAGAGTAAGCCATAATTTACTGTGTATGTCCTACTGTACAATGAAAACATCCTTTGTTTTGATTCTTTGGTATGTAATTAGGGGCTGGAATTTGGTTTGATGGTGGCTGACCCTTATTTCATCTAAATACACTTATTAAGATGCATTGCTGAAGGTTTGTTTACAAATTGAATGAGAAGCTAGTGTGATTGCAAACTAGTAAGAATGTGGGCGATGGATAATAGATAGTAATGGCCAACTCATTAAAATAGAGGCTTGTAAAGGATTCTGCAATGTGATTACAAACACATGTTTTGCAATGGCTTTTTCAAAATGGCTAGTTGAGAGTCTCTAACAAAACTATCTTTTTATAATGAAGGTTCCTTAATTGAAATTCCATGCTTGGATTACCGCTACCACTCTAATTTAAATATAAATAATTTATTTTTTCAAAATTGAATTTCAAAATGAATCTCAAAACTTTGTGAAATACAATTTAACATTTAAGCTTCTATACTCAAAATGCTAACAATTTTGGTTTAATATGAAATAACATGGTCTAACATTTTCCTCCTTTAAATTAAGACTAATGCTCTTCACTCTATTTCAACAACTTCTTACTTATTCTTGTTGAAATTAGACCAGATGATAGTAAATTAGAAATTTTTTTACTTGACCACCTCATCCGGGGCAAAGCCAAAATTTTAAAACGGGGGAGGCCGTTTTCTTTGTTAAGGAAGATATAAAGTATTATTAAAAATATGATTAACTTCGTGTTACAATGGAATAATCTATTTCCTAATGATTAACACAATTATGCCAAAATCTTGCTTATATTGTCTAAAAAAGTATATATTAATGTTGATCCAAAGATTACTAAAAAAAATATGAATTGTGTGAATAAAATCTCATGATTGTTAACTAATGTCATGTTATAAGAGACAAAAAATTGCTAAGTTATTGAGGGAGAAGAAAACACTAGAAAAAGGGAGAAAAAGAAACCCTTTTAAAAATAATACAAAAAAATGAAATGTTTCTATACAATGCGTGCAAGCCTTCAAAAAAGGGGTAAAGATAGTAAAAAATTTTAAATTCTATCCAGTGTCTAGGTTCTACTTTTGGAGTATATGTACATCCATATGTAAAGCTCTAACGTATCCCTTTTAGGCTCATTTGTTTTTCCCTTTTATCTCTATTGTTTTTTTCTTTTTAAATTTTTTCTCTTGTAGAAAGGAATCAAACATTATTTTCAAACATGATTGTATATTCATAGGACGCCTTTTTAATGAGGGCTCAGTGGAGTTCTTGAAACATTATCTTGCCCTCCTAGTACTCGCTTCCAAATGCTTCTAATTACTTAAAGCTATAGGAACATTACAGCCTTTTGAATGCTTTTTCATTTTTTTATAATTATTAATGCTTGTGTGTTTTTCCATTTGTTTCTACCACGGTAAGAACTTTGGAAATATGTTAGTAGCTTATGTATGTTATCTCCTCAGGTGATTTCTTGTGCAAGTGTACTGCTATACTGTACAGTTGTTGAGGTATTGGCTATGTGGTTGTATCTGATGTATAAAATAGGCTTTCATTAGTAAATCTTTGTATTTTGGTATGCCATGTAGGTAAATTAGGTGGCTAGCTTGACTTCAAGATTGTTCAATACTTGTTTATGTCACAAGAGTCATCCAGTTGGTTGGTTTGGTTAGGTTTAAATTTGCTGCAGCAAGTTCGGTTATGCTGAGTTGAGCATTACGTAACTATTGGTTTACTATGATTTTGTTTTATTTGTACATGGTAGAGAATCAGTTGGATAATTCAAGTTGTTGATGAGTACATCATGGAAATTGTTGTCAGATTGTACCAAAGCTGATTCAATGATTAAAAATCTGAAGAACTGGAGCTATGCAGTTGGCTATGGATTGGGATCAGGCAGCCCACTAAGCCCTTCTTTCAACTTTTGTCTTGAACTTGCAAATAGTTCTCAGGTATGAAAAAGTATTATCACATGATCTTGTAACCTTTTCTGTATTTGTTCTTTAGCCTGACACTTGCATTATGTTATGTCTATATAGCAAAAATAAATTGTTTTAATTGTCAATAGGTGATATCTTATATTTTATATATGCTTATGAAGTATCTGGGTGCACTTTTAAGAAAAGTGAGGATTACAAAATATAAGAATTATCTATTTGCTTTGTCAATAGTTTGAGGTGCATGTTATATTCACAATTCAGCCAACCTTCTTTGGACGAAATGATCCTCAATTTGATTGAAAGTGCTCTTTAGTTTCTTTGGAATGTAACACACCCTGCTATGATTGCATACCTATCAATAAGTATCTTACAACGATTCCAAGGTTTTAACAAAGAAGCACCCCCTATGTAGAACATTTCAGTGTATACTTATGATTTTTGTTTAATTAAAATCTTTTTACAGCACTAGTGATGGGTATGTTTGTTGCACGTGTTTTATTTTTTTCCTAGCACAATCACACATCCAATCTTAGTTTTAAAAGGCGTGAGGCACTCTAAGGCGCTAGGGGTCCCCGGAGCCTAGGCGCCAAGGAAAGGCGTTAGCCTTTGGGTACGAGGCGCTCCAATTATGCAAAAAATCAAATTTAACGCTTGTAAATTGTATTTTGTACTCAAAACAACATAATACTCATATAATAAGTGCAAAAAATGATAAGGGGTGATGAACATGCACTTCTTCAAAGCATTCATGACTTTTGGTAGTTTTTCAATGTCCTCTGACATCAAATCTAAGCAATGTGCAGCACGTGGGGTCCAATAAAGATGGGGTCTCTTAGCCTCAAGTAATTTTCCCTGGAAAATAAAAAACATGCATATTAGTTTGACTTTATATCAATTATGATTAAGGAATGAAATATAATAATAAAATATACAAATACTCCCAGCCACCCAGCCTCAAATCCCGACTTCCCTTCCCAAATCCCTAATTCATGCAGTAATATAGGGCCAGCTAAGCCAGGTACTACCACTTATAAATACTTATCTCTTCCCAAATCCCAACTTCCCTGCCACCCATCCCGACTTCCCAGCCACCTAGCCCCAAGTCCCGACTCACCAGCAACCCAACCCTAAATCCCAACTTCCTAGCCCCAAATCCCGACTTCCCAGCCCCAAATCCCGACTTCCCAGCCCCAAATAAAAAAAAACCCAGGAAAGTAGAGAAGAAAAGGAAGAAGAGTAGAAGGAGGAAGATGGAAGAAGAAGACTAGGAGGAAGAAAGAAATCCGGTGAAGGAAGAAGAAGATAAAAAAAATTAAAATCAAAAAATTAAAAACATACCTGGATGGTGGAGACGAAACCTGGCTGTTGGTGGCTGTCCGGGCTGGCTGGGTGGCTGGTGTGTGAGTCGGCAGTGTGGAGACGAAGCCACGAAGGCTTGCACTCCTTGCAATTGGGTGGCTTAGGTTTAGCTTTAGCACATTCCCTTATGTTTTCCCCCGTGCTTAGATTAGGTATTAGTGAGAATTTAAGGTGGAAGCCAGCTGTCCCCCAATAATACTCCTTTCCAGCTTTCCCCACAGCAAACCAGAAAAGCGTCGCTTCACGCCTAAGCTCGCCTCACCTAAGGCGCTTCAAAGCGCCAGCTTTTTGGACTCGCCTCGCCTAACCTCACAGAAGCGTTACCCCACCACCTCGCCTCCCCTCATCTCCTTAGGCGCGCTTTTTAAAACTAAGCATCCAATCTCACTAATATCTTACATTTAATAAAATAGTTATAAAGTGTAATCCACCAAAATGACGCTTTTCATACCTGTTGAACAAAAAAAAATTACTTAACTATGCTAAAAAAAAATTAGGTAGAAGTTATTGATTAAGCTTCGATTTCATTATGCCATTGAAGTGTTTCAATAGCTTCTATGGCCATATATTGGTTATCTTGGTTCCTTAGAGCTTCACGTAGAAATAATGTTCTTTCGTATTTAGCAAGATTTCTCAAATGTGCAAAGTCTTGTTTTCATCTAGTGTTAAACTAGATCTAATAAGAATATATTCTTCATCATTAAAGTATTTCAACTTATGAAAAGTAGGATGTGGAGTTGCCTTGTTATTGGAGAGCCTGAGATGAAAATATTTTCTTATTGTCGTCTATTATATAAAGAACCGTCATTTATGAAGTACTCAAAAATTTCATCTCTGCTCATCTGAGAACTTTGTGGGCATACCATAACTTCTCAATAAAAACTATCCCTTCGACATGTATTAGTTAATAGTTATGCAGTCATAGGCTCCATTTAGTAGGGCGTAAAACGTTTTGAAATGAAAATGGTTTTCCATGGAAAACCTTTTATGGTGGAAAACTCATTTTCATAAAACTTTTCCGTTGTTTGGTTGCATGGAAAATGATTTTACATTTAAACATTTTCCGTCGTTTGGTTGAACTGAAAATCAATTACTTCTATTAATTTTTCTAATTGTATTATCTTGTCATTTTTTAACTCTTTCCATTGTATTTTTTGGTTTGTGATTAGCTAAATTTGTTATCCTACAACAAATATTTTTTTTATAAAATCTACGATATATTTCTTTAATCTATTAACTACATATTATATTATACATAATATCGTCATAAAACCAGAAAACCCTATAAAATTTTGTTCAACATTATAAAAAGACCTTAAGCTAACTATAAAGGAGTATTCACAATCGAATAAGCAAATTAATCAAACAGGTAAACAAATCAATTGGTTGTAATGCAATAATTTGTATATTTATATTTTAAATTCTAATAGAAATTTCTACTCTAATTGCAAATAAACTGTTAATTGCCCACATTTCATGAGAAACTTTCATGGGTCAATCGAATCGAGGGAAAATCTGAAGTATTTTATTTACTTTTGACTAAAATGGATAAAATTTCTTCAAATTTATGATATAATACGATAATTTAATAATCAAGACATGAGATTCGAAGAAAACGTACGGAATTGATGATATTCGAAGTAGATGAAAAGAAATTGTTGATTTTTTTTCCCAATTTTTAAGAGAGATAAATGGAGCTGAGAGAGAGGCTACCGAGTAGATGAGAAATAAAGAATACGTAAGTAGAGAATGCGTAAGTAGAGCGGCTAGGCCGGCACGTGGGCCGAGCAAGCATGCTTTTGGCACATTACGACACGAGGAAGGTTGTGGCACGGCACAACACGCTATCTGTGAGTGGGTCGTAGGCCAGGACGCGGACAATAAAAAAATTCAGGCACTAGCGCACGAGTGGCACGCCAATTTGACATGAGGCACGGCCGAAGCACGCTATTATTTAGTATTATTTAATACTATTATTACTAGTAATATTATTATGACTACTACAATTAATATTACTATTATTTTTAATATTATTATATTCTTATAATATAATTTATATTGTCTAATTTTTTTTAATTCTATTATATACTTTATTTTTATTTTTGTTAAAAAAATTAGGCCAGCACGAGGCACGACACGGCACGCCAAGCACGCTGGTCGTGCTAGGCTATTGGCCGAGTTTTAGGGAAAGGTAGCACAACACAGCATAACACGACCACAATTAGACACGGCACGGCACGAGTTAACACGGTCCATGACGGGCACGGCACGACTCGTGTCCACCTCTATGCATGAGTTGTTTGTTAGTTGGTATTATTTTTGGAATGAATGGATGTAAAATTGTTTTACTCCCAGATTTGGAGGAAATATTTTCAATAAGGTGTAAAATGAATTTACATTACAAGTTTTACATCTTATATTTTACTCAAAACCAAACAATGTAAAATGGAAAAACATTTTACACCCTACTAAACGGAGCCATAATGTAGCAATAACAGTATTATAATCTTAAAGAGTAGTAAATTTGTTTTGTACTTTATAAGCCTTCTAGATGTAGTTACCATACTCTTGTCTATTGATGATTCATTAAGTTGATTGTGGCATAAGAGTGTAGAAAGCATCGGGAAGTAGCCTATCTAGTATTAGATTGCTGAATCATTTATTTTACCCCAACTCAGTTGAGTAACTAATCTTTATTTTTAGCTCTGCTGCAATGAGGAATAGACCTAGCTCTTTTTAATCATTGAAAAGAGATCTTAGCATTTTACACACAACCACAAGATTTAAGAAGCCAAAAATAAATTATTGAAAAATTTCAAGAACCTTACCTCAGGAATAGCATTGAGCGGTAATTTGGATGGTTTAACCTGTTGCACAAATGTACAATACACCGGTTATACCAAATTCCTTGGCAGGGAGCTCACAGGTAACTTTTAGGCGGGTAGTTTATTTCATATTTGTAATATCCCATATGGGCACCATAGAACATTGTATGCACAATGGGTGAATGAGTTAAATAAAGTAAATGGCAAATGAGCATCTATTAAAGTTAGAAATTGGTTAAAGAAAATGAAATCAACTGAAAACACAAGAAAACTGCTTGATCAAGCAACATCAATACAGAAGAAGTTACCCCTTTCAGAAGGTCATGATGCAAAATGGCAATTTACTTTGGCAGTGGCTTGACAAAATTGTCAAAAACACAAAGCTAAGAATATGACCAATAAGGCCTACTTCATATTTTAGATTCATTGACAAAATGAAAACATCTGAAAAATTCCTTTTGAAGGAGACAAAAAGAAGGTAAATAATCTCTCAATTTCATACTAATTTTTACTCAGTAAAAAAATAAATGCCTTAAATAGAATCAGCGAGAAACCATAGCTTGAAATGCTTTAAACAACAAAAGTTTATTTCTATTGAGCTCTTGCAGCAACCTTGGTTTTGTTCATACAACAATTTAAATTAGGGAGGGGAAAGAGAAAGAGAGAAGATCAAACTGAAAGACATAATGGAAACAAGAGAAGCTTTGACAAGAACAGTATATACACCAAATTGCTTTCTAGTTAGTGTAAATAAACATTTTTAATGGTCAAAATTGTGTTGTGGCATTAGAGAAAGTCAAACTGGTGCAATTTGAAGGATACAATGGAAGTTTCACTTTCTTTCTCACATTTTAGAGATTAATTTTCCTTCTATTGTTGAAACACCTGAATATCTCTGTAAATATAAAGATCAATATCTCTGGACTATAGAGGATTATAGCTTAATCTCTTTTTTTGTTTAAATTTCTTGTGACTTACATATTTTTCTTCCAAATTAGATGGAAAGAAATTAGTTGAGAATTTCTAGTGCCTTAACAGTTTGAATTCTTTAAGATTGGATCCCTTGACAGTGAAGCTACTACAATCTTCTAAGGTTGGCAGCCTATTATTTTATTATTGACGCATAAAAGTTTATTAGTGAGAACCAGAGTTTTCTGACAACAATGTTAACAAAGAGTTCAGGATTGGCTGCTATTCCTTCATGATTCAGACGGCAAATCCTGACTCCTAGTTAATTATATTAAGATATTCCTAACGTCTGATCCTAAATTAATTTTTCTATGGCAGTTTGTTGCCTCATTCTATCAACATTTTGTTGTCCAAAGAAAGGTATGTTTTGTCCACCTCATCCACACTTATGGGTCCCTTGTACTGTAGGGGTTGTTTCTGAGGCCTTGTTTGTTTTAGCCACTAAACTATTTACTGTTTCTACTGAGAAGGTACAAAATCCATTTGAAGAAAATGAAATCATTGGAATTACCAATTATCTAGATTTTGGTTTTGAGCTCAAGACAAGGTAAAATTCAGTGGGTTGCTTGTGCTAGGGCTTTTTTGTGGATACTAGTTCCATAATGTTCTACTTTTTCTGTGATTTCTCTTACAGGTTGGAAGATAACAATGCATCTGATAAATCTAAGGAGTCTACATTTCAAGTAGCAGCATCTTGGCAGGCAAATAAGAATTTCTTGTTGAAGGTACATATATTAGAATATTACTCTTCTGGTAGAAATGATAATAGTTGTCAACTTTAGATGGTTAGCCTCCTCAGGCTTTTACATAGAATATGTAGATTGATGTATGTATAATGTGCTGATTATGCAGGGGAAAGCAGGGCCTCTAAGCTCTACTTTGTCATTGGCATTCAAGTCATGGTGGAAACCTGCTTTTACTTTAAGCATTTCAGGTACCTTTCAGTCTCTTTACTGGGCCTCATACTTTTGTGCCCTATTTTTCGTCTTGTTTCATTCTTTGTTGGATAATATATTCATTAATGTCAGAGTTAAGGTCTGTATTTTCGCAAGTTTCTATTGATTTGTGAGTGATCATTGTCATATATTTTCTGCTAGTCAGGCTCTTTTATATTAATGCCAGAATTTTATTTTTATAAGCAATTCCTCCAGGCATTATGTCCCAGGTATTAAAAAGGACAGAGAAGAAAAATATAATGCTTGGAACCCCTCAACACCGTATTCGTTTAAACATAATTTCAAAGGCTTTTTTTATTTGAATATCCATGTGGTGCAGTTCTATAGTTCCATAATCAATTCTTGATAGCTACCTAGCAAGCTTGTGCGTTATATCATGTGTAACAGTAGGACTAGCTGTTTAAAGAGCCTTTTATCCTCGATTATATGATTAATAAAATCACATTTGTGGAATAAAATAAACTTATAATACAAAGCATGGTCCACAGCTTGATTTTTAAAAAGAAAGTTACAAGTCACTACACATAAACTTTAAAAAGAAAGTTACAAAGTTAAACAAGAATCTTTCTAACAAAAGCTTGTAAACTTGTGTAAAGGAAACTACAGTTTATCCACTCCTCCTAGTGACTCCCACAACTACAGAAAATCGTTCTTGCAAAACAACTTAACAAGTTTATCCCTACTAAGATAGGTTCAAAGAACAAAATTAAGAGAAAGCACAGACTATTCAACCAAAAATTGTTTCTGGTTACATTTTTCGAAAGTACTTTAAACACAACTTTCAAGTGATAATGTAGTTCAAAACTCAACTCAAAATAGCATTTTATCATAAACTAAAACTTCATTAAACATTCATTAACAAACAAAATCTACAAAGGTAAGACAAGCTAACAATCAATAATGTTAACACTTAAGAATTAACTTTCATTAAGCCTTCTCTAACTTTTATTTAAATCTAAGAATTCTATAGTCAAATGGGATGAGGACCATCGGCAATAAACATTTTCTTGCAAGTGTTATTGCCAACTGTCTCATCCCTTTTGGGTAGGTCTATAGCGCAGCTTTTCCAAAAAATCTCATGAATCCTTCGCTCTTTTACAACGTGCGGGGGTATACCTGTGCTCCAAAGACAACACCTGTTTCCAAATCGCTCATGCTCGAAGACAACACTTGTTTCCAAATTGCTTAGATTGATGAAATGCTTACGTAACTATTCTTTTGTGAAGTTTCTTTTCTATCTTTTTTAACTTATTTCATTAACCTTTTCTTAATCATAAAGGATAATGAATTTATGTGCATTCACTTTGCTATGATTACCTTATTTACTAAGTTTTCTTAGAGTTCGTTATCGACATCCTAATCAACTTGATGTTTAATTGATTCTTACTTAACTCTTCTTACTAGCAACAATAATCCACCAAAAACAAATAGAAAACAATAGTATAATGTTCTAATTAAGAATTTTCCTAGAAATTGCAGCTGAATTTCCTTTATGTTTTGGATTATTTCCGTTTTCAAAAGCTTGACTTAAACCTGTGTAAAACATTAATCAAGCACAATCAACAATACAATGTGAAACGGTGTTAATTTTTTTTATAAACAAACATTTTCCTCTTCCATTTTCAACAATCTCATAATTAATTAACATATAGAAGTTTGTGTAAAAGTTTAAACAGTATAGTCATTATGAACTTAATCTCAACATCATTATCATAACTCATTTCAACTAATTATAACACTTCATCACTTTGAAAAGACAATACTAACCAATTTCTAATTAAGGTGAGTGAACAAGTGTATAACTTAAAAAGCTAATACGCAATCTCGCTTATCTCGATAGTTCTTCATATGTTCTAAGGTTTGAAACTCGTTAGATAAGAACTCAAAAAATTATGTATTAGTAACTAAAATTCGGGTAGTAAAATAATTGAAAAACTTTTTGTTCATAAATCTTAGTTTCATTTTATAAATATTGTATATAATATCATCTTGACTAGTTTATTTACATCAACTTAAATTATTTGCAAATGTCATTTCTGAAATAATTGAAGATAATTCGACTTGTTAGACAATATTTTAAAAACTAATACCATTAGGGTTGAAAGATGAAAATCAAAAATCAATCCAAACCAAACCGAATGAACAATTAGGATTGGATTTTCTTATAATTCAGTTTGGATGGGA
This sequence comes from Dysphania ambrosioides, assembly GCA_026401315.1. Lineage (NCBI taxonomy): Eukaryota > Viridiplantae > Streptophyta > Magnoliopsida > Caryophyllales > Amaranthaceae > Dysphania > Dysphania ambrosioides. Next base: position 18,661,564 of record CM048666.1, read on the forward strand.
CTGGAATTTTTAAAAATTTTGGATTTCGGATTGGATTGGTTTGAATATGTTTTGATCCAAAAAAATTGAATAAAACCAAATATATATTTTGGGCTACAATGTACTAGGTCTACTTAGAGTTCTTGACATTTATTATTTGAGTATTGTATAATTGAAACTAAAATATATTAGGCCTATTATAATTGAATATTTTGTGCTTTTATTTTTAAGAAATTGTATTGAAATATTTCATTTACATATAATATTTAAGCTATTTGATTTTGTGGACCCTATTAAAGGTCTTTTTTAACTTGTTAAAATATACGATTCAATGAAAATAGTCGACCCAATAGCAGGTAAAAAATTTTGGACGTTAGTTTGGATCCAAACAAGCTAAAAGAATTTCAGAGTGGTTTGGATTGAATCCAAACTCTTAACGGTTTGGATTGGATTGAAAAATCCAAAACCAAATTATATTGGTTTGGATTCGGATGGGCTCTAATCCCAACCCAAACCCAAACTTTCTCCCCTAAATATTGTTCATAAAAACTATAAATTATTAGATAGTATACTAATGCCTCATAACTGTCACTATTTACATATAACCTAAGTTATACTCGAGCCTCATATTGTATTTTCAAAAAGAGCATAGTAAATAGCATTTTCAGAAAATGTTAGACTAATCTTAATGATTTTGAAATTATCTTCGATTATGAACACTAACTATACAACATACATTAATTATCCAAACTTATTAGAAATCTTATTTCAATCATATACACTCCAAACCAAATTACTTTTGCGTGCTTTAAATCTAAAACACCTTACATAATTATACTTTGATTAGGAACTAATTCAATCATGAAAGAATTGTCATCATAACATTATACATATATCTCATTTCTAAATTATTCAATATATATATATATATATATATATATATATATATATATATATATATATATATATATATATATTTATATATATACTCTCTATTCCTAATTATTTGCTCCATATACCAAAATAGATGTCCCTAAAAGATTGTCCCATACCTTAAATAATCATTAGGGACCATACTTTTACTCTCACTTACTTAATCTATGGTCCCATTAGTTTTCTCTCTCATCAATTTTACCAAACCAAAACTTAATAAAGTGAACATATGGAAATGGGGAAAATTAGCAGGGATGGAGGTAGTATATATATATATATATATATATATATAAGCAAATCATAAATATGACAAAAGGGAAGTGGGAAGATGAACAATAGTGTAGTGTTGTGAAGTTGTTGGCAGAGCTATGTGGCAGTGGAGCTGGCAGCAGCTGCTGTTGTTGGTCGGTGGCAATGAGGTAAGGTGCAGGAAGAGAAAGAAGGGAGCATAGTGATGCTCGGTTTTGGGCGGTGTTGCAGTGGTACAAGGTGGACGGTGAAGCTGAGCGGTTGTGATGGTGCACACGGGTTGTGGCTCATGGAGGAGAAAGAATTGGCGTGAGGGGGAGATGAAAGGAATGTCTGATTGGGAGGAAAGAGATGTGTCAGGAGGAGGCAGCAGAAGAAACAGAGCAAGGAAGGAGGAAGAAGAACAGTTGGTGTTTGGGAGGCAGAGCAATGGAGTGGAAGGAGGCTTTGGTGGTATAGGTGTAGTGATGGCAGGTTGAGGGACGGAGGAGACGAAGACACGGGAGAGAGGAAGGGAAGGATAGGGGGTAAGGTGAGGAAAGGAGAAAGTGACGGGTGGAACAGAAGCATGAGAAGGATGGACTTGATTCCCTGGACAAATAGGCTGTTTAGAACATCAGGATGGTTACAATTGGGATTTAATTTATTTTGGTCACAATTAGTTGATGATACATGTTATCAATTTCTTTATTCTTTATGTATGGGTCTAATATGAGAAAAAAAAATGTTTTATAGGGGATTTACTTGGACTAACCTATGAAAGCTCTATAGTGTTTTGATTCTGTATTTTTGAGGTTATACAGTTTGTGTTATCAATCAGGTTAATATATTGTCAATGAGTCATATTATCTCTGAGTCAGTTAGCCTAAATTTGGATTTTAGTTTTTGACTATTATTTCAGTATCATTCTGATCTGGTTAGTTTTGCTAGTTTTACTAGTAATTTGGAACAATATCTGACTTGTCACACTATTAGAATCAGGAGTTCTGGTAGGTTACTAAGAAATGGTTTTGAGTTCCAAGGAATTCACAGGTCTTGACTCTGTTAAACAAGCTCATCCATTGAAGCTAGTTTTCTGATGACAGAAGTTATCAGCTTTTCACTCTCCACTTTTCAATTTTTCTTTTAATCGTACTTTCTTGCTTGTCCTTTGTTTCTATTTAATACTCTGTCTTCAAAACCATGCATATATTGTCGCAAATTATATTGTTTCAAGTATAGATGTATAATATGGCCGTGGTGTTTCTGCAGCAACCAGGGGTCATAAGGATGGAGATACATCTTTTGGACTTGGCATTCGAGTGGAAAATCTTAGAGAGGCCAGGTATATGTCATGTTCTCCTTCTTGTTCTCTGTTGAAAATGATTTACACTTGTATGCTATCCGTGCTGATGCAAAATATGTATCATCGTTCCCCGGTGCAAGTTAATCTCCAATGAATTTCATGTTACTGACTATGCCTTTTAATTTGTAGCTATGAAAGGGCTGACCCTAACTTTGTCATGCTGACACCAAGTAAGGAGCACATAGCTGAGAGTGTGCTCTGGAAAGACCGGAAGAGCTCGTTCTTAAAATCAGACATAAGTGCTGAAAATTTCGATGGCTTGCCCAAGGAGTTAAGACCTCTTGGAAAATTTTTGTAGCCTATCCTTCCATAGGTAGACGCTAGACATAACCTCGGCATGAATCTAGTCAGGTCACTCATGTGTAATGCAATTTGGGAGCTGGGAATTCTGTAGAATATCAATTTCCATCTAGTGTTATGAGATTATCTTCAGCTTCTTAGAATACTATACATCATGTTCAGAGCGCCTTTTCGATTATTGGCAAAAACGCGTTGTACACTTGAGTGTGAGTATGATGTACATTATCTTCTAGGAAATGCAGTGGCATAAGATATGCATAGAAGAGTAGTTCTTTTACAAGAAGACATGTGCCATCTTTCCTCGTAGGGTTGAACACATTGCTGAAATGACTAGGTTGGGAAAATGACCTAAGAAATTACCCCAGTTACAAATCTCATATGTGAAATTTCGATCCTTGAATCCACCAATCAGAGGAAAAGGAAGCTCTAATAAATTGATTCCTTCTACCAAGCCTTCTTTCAAACTCTTATTTTGATAATCCTTTGAAGTGACTGTATTCCTAAGAAATTTTGAGGCTACTTGATTAAAGGAGTGTATACAATGAATACAAAATCGGTGAGCTCGCCAGTAAAGAGGCTATCGTGTAGTTTCATCTTGTTATTCAAGTTTTTCGTTGGCCATACAAGTACTTGTAACTTTTGCTTCTTCTTTCTTTTCCTTATCTTCCATTCAACAATTTTTCCAAGTCTAATTCGTCGGGTTTCAATTTTGGTGAACCCTCTTGATGTGGATACAAGTGACATCGATAAAAGTAGGGGTTGTTATTGGTTGCCAACAAATTGATTCTTAATGCCAACAAAATCTTTGACATAATTACACTTTTGCCATTGTTTTAATTTCTCCCTTTATCTTCATCACTTTCTCTCTCTAAAATATTTGCCAACATTGTCGGAAAGTAATCCCGAACAAGTCTACTCCATCAGGTAATATGCAATAGCAATCATCAAATGTTTTTAGTGAGGTAAGAAAAATTTTACGGTACAAATGGTCAAACGCCTATTTCGAGTGTTAAGATCATTTTCACCGTAAAATAATATTCTAGAAAAATTAACAATTTTTATGTTCTAGAAAAAACATAGCACTTGATTGATTAAATGTTGCGGTTTTCTAGAAAATCGTAGTTGATTAAAAAAAAGTATATTATTAATAATTAATATCTCACAAAATTATTATATTTACACATATAATCTAGTAATGTACTTATTATATACAATTACACCACCTTCGATCAAGAACCTAATATAATCTAAGCTATTAAAAAAGTTAAGAAATGACCTAACATGAAGCATATAAATCAAATATTCTATTATGACCACTCGATTTAGCACACAAAATTGCGATCTACGCGATGATATAATCAAAATGGACAACCAATTAGTTTTTCATAGATTTTAGGTGTATTATGAGGTTTCGGTAAATTCGGAGCAGCATATCTCTTAGCCTAGTAGTTTGAAAGGCGCAATTTTTTTGAAGCCCATATTTTTAGAGGTACTAGACAACCATGTTACCCTTTAGTATCCTCACTTTATTTAAATATGAGATATCGTAAAAAAAAATCTTTTACAAGTCATAAATATAGGCTATGAGACTCCGAATGGGATGAATTTTATGTTGAAATTGTGTATTTTTTCGAGATCTATGCATGGCAAATACCTCGAAGATGGATTTGTCCACTTATTTTTTCCAAAAAGGCCTCTAATAGCATATAATTTAATTCCTTCATCCTTCATGAACACATGCTATATTTTATGAAATTCGATTTCCTTCATTTGCATGCACAGTAATTACTTTTAAAAAATTATTAATTATTATTACCCACTAATCACTAATTGAATTAATAATATTAGCATATTAACAATAAAATCAATAGTAATAATCAAACATAATAACAATAATTAAGCTTAATAGTTAATAATAATAATAATAATAACAACAATAATAATAATAAAAATATTAATAACAAAAACAATAATTTTTTTTAAAATACAGAAACGACCAAATTTGACATTTCTACCGTGGTAGAACCGCTCATTTTGGGCGGTTCTATATTAAAAAAAGGTTTCGCCGCCTCCTCGTCGTCTTCGGTGGTTGTCGTTCTCTTCCGTGGTGGCATGGTGCTTTGTTGAAGGGTATAGTGAATGAAAGTCTTGTTGGCAACGTTTAGCATTGCACTAATAGTAGCCTCACAAAAATCTCTAACGAATGATTACCTAAATTTAATTATGATCCGAAACTCAACTAGAGAAGCTAAAGCGATACTCGTGCTTATAACCCTAACTATACATCTTTTGGTAAAGATCACTACATTTACTATATCAGTTTGAGCCAAAGTTTGAAAACTTTGGCCATAGTAAGTGACTTAAAAGAGACGAAAAAAAGAAAATTTTCCCCAAACGATTTTGCTAAATTTGTTTCAATGAAAATTCTCTAAATATTAGTTTTTTAATATCATTTTTTTATTTTTACATCTAAGGAGCAGCATAAACTTTCTACCTACCCCAACAAGAAAAAGAAATCAAAGGCTTAACAAACACCCTATATAATTAGTTAATGAATTATACTAGCTCATTTAATTTATCGACCCTTGCAAATTGAAACACATACAAATGAAAAAATAGTTTTCACACAAACTTGAGTAAAGTGGAGACACATAAACTATATTGAATGACAAATTCGAAGTAGCTTTTGTTAAGTTGAGGTGTAACTTTTATTGTATAAAGAGGTAACTTTTATTTTATTTAAGGGTAACTTTTGTACAATATACCCAAAATTTCCTTAGCTGACATGTATCAATTTTTATAAATTAAAATCGTGATATGTTTTTGTTATATGGATAACTTTTTTTGTATTAAGGCTCTGTCTGTTAGGGTGTAAAACATTTTTCATGAAAAATGTTTTCCCCATTTTACATTGTTTGGTTTGGAGTAAAACAGAGGAGGTAAAACTTTGAATGTAAATTTATTTTACGCCCTATTAAAAATATTTTCCTCCAATATAGGGAGTAAAACAATTTTACATCCATCCATTTAAAAAAAAACCAACTAACAAAACAATTGGGAGTAAAACAACTCATTTGAGGCCTAGTGCTTCTTTTAGCTTGTGTAATCTTTTAGTTGAAAGAGGACTTTTGTCAGAAAACAAGCAAATGAGTGTCAAATAGTAAGTACTAGTATTTTTATATGTTTTGGGTAATAATGTAAGATTTCATGTAGCCAGTGGAAGATTTTTTTGATCTACTTAGACTATACATTGCTCTTTTCATATTGTGCTCCAAACAATCCTTTGCCTGTTTTCATATGTTGTGAAACAACTAGGGACTAGTGTGCAACTAGAAATTCAGAACAGTACTACGTTTTTCCTTGGTTTGAAGACTTCATAGGTGTTAGATGGGATCCATGTGCATGCATCTTTTCTCATTGAGATGCAAGACAGATTTCGGAGAAGAAAGGATAAGACAACACAAAATGTACTAGCAACCATTAACTTTGATCTCAGATTTACTTATACGCTTGCTGGTTGGGAGGGTTTTGCTCACAATTCAAGGGTTCTAGGTGATGCACTTAGAAAGAAGTTTAAGGTTCCCGAAGTTAATATTTTAATCGCTTGTCGCCTATTGTTAATAATAAATAATGGTAGAACATTCACTTGAATTGATTAATATATTGACGATGATTTACAATTGTAGGGAAATATTGTCTAGCTGACGCTAGGTATGGGGACTGTAGAGGTTTTATGTCTCCTTTTAGACGTGTTCACTATCATTTAAAAGAGTATAGCGACAACCCTCTCAAGAATGAACAAGAATTATAAAATCTTCGTTATTCTTCCTTAAGAATGTGTATAGAGAGGGCGTTTGGAGTTTTAAAAAAACAGATTTTGTGTCTTGGATGCAGAGCCGTTTTGATCATTTGAAACTCTATTATACTTAGTCCTTGCTTGTTGTGTGATACATAATTATCTTAGGGATGTTGATCTAGATGATGCAATTACAAGAGAGGCGAACATAGATCTCATAGGAAGAGGTCTTGAGTCGAAGAGGAAGAGGGTGACTTGCAACTTATTTCTACACAGTTAGGAAAAGTTGTTAGTGCTCTCAAGAAATTTGTAGATAACCAATTTGATGTAGAGAATTTCTATGGGAAAAATCAAGAAAATGGATGATGTTAAAGAAGCTATTTGGCTTACTGCTTTTGATCAATTAGTTTAGCGTGAAATGCTTGCTAAGACTTTTTTTGACAAAGAGTGAACCTCTTCGCAAGATTTGGCTTCAAAATTTTCTCAAGTCCTTGCATTGATTTTTTTTGTCCTACCTACATTGTTATGAGAATTATAGGGTATCTTGAAAGGTTTTTTGATATAAACTATTTTAATCATAGTAGCCTCTTATTATCATGTTAAGTCTTTTGAAATTTGAAATCATTATGAAAATGACTATTTGGTTTCTTTAATAATTTTTTTATTTTTCTTGAAGTAAAAATAATATATTGTAGATTTTTAAAAAATTATTTGTTGTAACATAATAAATTTAGCTAATGATAAACAAATAAAATGTACAACGGAAAAAAGAGTTAAAAATGACAAGAGAATACAATTAGAAAAGTTAATAGGCGTAATTGATTTTTAGTTCAACCAAACAACAAAAATGTTTAAAATGTAAAATCAATATCCATGCAACCTAACAACGAAAAAGATCCTGGAAAATGAGTTTTTCATCGTTAAATATTTTTAATTGAAAATTATTTTCAGTTGAAAATATTTTATGCCCTACATACCAAATGGAGCCTAAGACAAAACTATTATTGTATTAAGGGAAAACTATTGTTGTATTGAGGGTTACTTTTTTTGGACATATAATAACCTTATTTATTTTGAATGCACACAAAATCTTCACAAAAATTTTATACAAAAAGTAATAATGTGTGAATTGAGGAGTTACATTTATGACACTCATTTGCATCCTTCTAGTAGAGTTTTGTACTCTTTTTGGCCCATGTTCGTCTCATTTTGTCTTAGTTTGCATCACTTTATGCATGGTATAGGCTTAGGAGCTTTTTTCATGTTCTTGTTGCGTTTTCCTAGATTTCCCGCTATCTTTTCTACTTCTATGCGTATTTTCGTGGCTTGATGCATGTATTCAGTTGGCATGAACAAGAGAATCGAGGAATAGGAGTGCATAGTAGAAAAGCCGAGAAGAGAAGCTAACATGTTGCTCAAGAATTGAACCATGAGGCCTCTCAAGAGAAAAAGGCCTGAGCGGTCGCTTAACCTGTCCTGAGCGGCCGCTTAGTTCAATGGAAATTGATAGACAGAGAGTTATGATCGGCCGCTCAATTCACTAGAATCTGGATATTTGGTTTATTGCACCGCTTGACTCTTAATTGAGCGCCCGCTCATCTCTATCTTTCAGTTCCGTGATTTGTTCCAACTCTTCTACGGGGGATATGCAAAGGGAAGCAAGAGACGAGGCATCATTCATTCATTAGCACAAGTTTTAGCCTAGTTTAGTCTTTGGAGAATATAATTTAGTGCTTCATATTTTCTTTCACAAATTCTTAGATTAGTTTAAGATTTTTGTTCTAGATTTTGCTATATTTGACGAGATTACAACAACGCTTGTTAGACATTAATTCAATATACAAAATTCAATATTTTATTTCCCTTTTTTCGTTTTATTTTTTGCATTTTCTATTGTTTATGCTTTTGCTTTACTTATGCTTATTAGTTATTACTTGTTAATCTTTGTTCGTGAATTGGTAGTATGTCCATCTTTATTTATATTTTGATGTTTGTTAATTCTAATTATGAGTAGTTAGATTAGTTAGGAGGTAGGGTGAAAACCGATCCCGAGCATGGATTATATTTAAAATATGGAGTTGATTTCTTTTTTTATTAATGTGTGATTTGATGTTAGGTTTTGGTTGGAATCCAGATTAGCCATATAGATTTCTTTCATTTACATTCCTTGGTCGAAAAAATTGAGAAATGAAGATTTAGGTAGTGACGCGATGCTAAATGTTGTTGACTTGTGAGCTATTGATTTTTTATTTGAATCTTTTGTGTTGCTTAGATGCTTTAGAATATGATTAGGCAAGAAATCCCAAATGCTCCTTCCTTAAGATGACCGAGAGGATGGTTAATGGTTGAAACCTCTTGGTTGCAACATGTTTAAGTTTAATTCATAGGCTGGTAGTGTGTTATTGAGCCTCATATTATCTCATTTTGAGTCTAATTCCCCGTTTTAGCTCATTTATGTTAGGAATCAGTGTTGAATCCCGAACCCTAGTGCTTTTACCTTCATAGAACAAGTCCTTTAAAACCTCGCATTAGATTTTAGTTAGATTTAGCCTAATTCTTGCTTTAGTTTGAGCTAGGTTATAGTTGAATTGCTAGAATTCGGTAGCTATTAGAGGCCTTTTCCTGTGGATTCGACCTTACTTGCCCATTACTTGTAACAAGTAATGTTGAGGTTTTATTGATAGTAGGTGTCGTGATGAATGATATCTAACCCTATCAAATGGTGTCGTTGCCAAGGATTGGTATTTACTATTGAATTTTTAGTGGTTTCTACGAGTCTAGTTCATTTTTACTTTATTTTATTTTCTTTCTTTTGTTGCTTTTTCATTGTGATTGTCAGTGCTAACCTTTTGTTTAACTTTGGTTTTGTATGCCATCAAGAAATAGTAGAGAACAACCATTAGCTTCACTGAATCCTAAAATGGAGCATACACTTAGAGCTATAAGAAGAGGATTGAGAGTAAGATGTAGCTCATTTCAAGTAGAGGGCAAAGAAGTAGAGTTCAACCAGGACTTATTTTCCACTCACTCTAATCCATTATTTGTTATGGATGATGATATATATAGACCCTTGAGGCAATGGTATAGTGCAACCCACTACAAAGGCCAACAACTTTAAGTAAAGGCTAGCACTGATCACTTTGGTGGAGAGCCATCTATTCAGAGAAGAGAAACATGTGTCACCACATAGTCATCTTAAGCAGTTCATAAGATAATGTGATACAATGAAAGAAAATGAGGTGGCTTAAGATTACATCAAACTGAGTTTGTTCATATATTCTCTTACACGCAAAGCTAGTGAATGGTTTGAGAAGATGAAGCCCAATTCTCTAAGGACGTGGGAAGAAATGACTAGAGAATTCTTACATAAGTTCTTCCCACCATCAAAGGCTGCTAAAATGAGGACTAAAATTGCTATGTTTTGTGAAAAAGGAGATGAAACTCTATTTGAAGCATGGGAACGATTCAAAGGGTTGATAGATGCATGCTCACATCAAGGAATGCAGAAGTGGTTACTTCTTCATAGTTTTTATAGTGGACTATATCTTAAGAATAAGATTAGCCTTGATGTAGGAGCCAGTGGAGCCATAATGAGAGTGAGCCCAATCGAAGCATTCAAAGTGATTGAGTAGGCAGTCAAAAATTTTGCTGAGTGGAACGAAGGTGAGAGAGTGTAGCCCAAATAAGGAAGAAGGTATGAAGTACATTCTATTAGTGTACTTTATTCTAAGTTAGATGCACTTACTAATAAATTCAATGAGGTTGTTTTGAATTATCCAATGCGTGGCATGCAATCCCCACAAGCATCTACTTTTAATGCTCCTATGCAGGTGTTATTTTGTGATGTTTATGGTTATTATGACAATAACCCTTTGTAATGTCATTTACTAACCTTTATAGAGAATACACCGTTTAACATGGAACAGGTTAATGCCATAAATAATATGGTCCCTAACCCCAAATTTGATTCTTACTCTAACACCTTTAAACCCGGGTGGAGAGCTAACCCTTTGATAGGGTTATATATCGATTGTAACGACACCTACTATCAGCTAAATCTTGACTTCACTTTTTTTGAGTAATGGGCAAGTAAGGGTCGAAACCATAGGGAATAACTTCAAATAGACACCGAACTTTAGCAGTTCAGCTACAAGATAGCTCCACTAAAGAGAAGATGACTAAATTCTAATTCAAGGTTCTAAAGGACTTGTTCTATGAAGGTAAAAGAGCTAGGGCTTCGGGATTCAACACTGATTCCTAACATAAATGAGCTAAAGGTGGGAATTGGACTCATGATGAGATAATATGAGGTTCACTAACTTGCTATCAACCTATGAATTAAACCTAAATATGCTACAAGGAAGGGATTTCAACTAGGAACCAACTTCTTGGTCATCATCAAGAAAGGGTTTTACAATTGGGATTTCTCACCTAATCGCATTCTAAAGCATCGAAGAAACACAATAGATTTAAATCAACATTTAATAGCATGCAAGTTAACAACACTTAACATCAGATCATTACCTAAATCTGCATTTTTCAATGTCTTTGACCTAGGTAAGCAATGGAAGAAATCTAAATGGCCAATGTAGACTCCAACCAAAACTCGATATTAAATTGCATATATATCATCAAGAAACCAACTCCATACTTTAAACATCATCCATGCTAGGGATTAGGTTTTCACCCAATCCCCTTACTAATCTAACTTCTTATGACTAGTAATATAAAACATTGCATAATCAAAATAATAAGACATACTAACAAAATAACGAATAACGATGAAAAAACTATAATAGATACTAACAATAGTCAAACATAAATCAATGAAAACAGAAAAACAACAAAACTACGAAAAAGAAAATAAGAGAAATTGAAAGAAAATATTGATATATTGATATATTGTTATGGAATTGATGTCTGACAATCGATAATCACAAAATCGATGAAAGTATGCGAAATTGATGCAAAATCTACAAGAAATCTAAAGTTTTTATGAAAGTACAATAAAATAAACCTTAAGCTCTATCTCTAGGTCTAAAACTATTACTAACTCCTCTATCATCCACCCCTCTGCCGTGCTTTTTCTTCCCTTTAATCCCATAGAAGAGTTTCAAAAGTATACGATAGTCGCCCAAAATCGTCTTGAGCAGGCGCTCATTTCAAACTCAAGTGCCCACTCATAAGCTTAAAATCTGCATTTCATTGAACTGAGCAGCCGCTCAGCTCAACCTTAAGCGATTGCTTAGGCCAATAAGCGACCCCTTGGAGATCGCTTGATGTCTGCTCATGACTTTCTATTTGCTTATTTACATTGAACTAAGTGGCCACTCAAGAATGAGCAAGCGCCCGCTTGGTTCTTTTTTCACGAGAGGCCTCTAGGTTCAAAGCTTGAACAGCCTCTTGGTTTCTCTTCTCGGCTTTTCCATTATACATCTACGTTCTTCGATTCTCATGCTCGAGCTCATTAGATACCTGCATAAAGCAATGAAAACATGCATAAGAGTAGAAAAGATAACGGGAAATCAAGGAAATTAGGACAAAAACACGAGAAATGCTCCGTCCTAAGCCTAGATTATGCAAAAAATGATGAAAAATAGGATAAAATTAGACAAACTTGTGCTAAAAAGAGTAAAAAAACTCTGCTAGGAAGATAAAAATGAGTGACATAAATGTCACTCATCACTTGTGGATTCGACCTTTTCTTGCCCATTACTTTTAATAGATAAAGTCGAGGTTTTATTGATAATAGGTGTCGTGACGACCAATATCTAACCCTATCATGAAAAAATAGTGATCACATGAAAAACCTTCAGCTTAATAATAAATAAATCCATGCAACCCTCCTAAAAAAGTGTAAAAGGATAGATGATATAGTATCAACCACTATGTTATGTATCGACTTGAATTATTCTTCTCCACAGCAGTACGAGTAACTCACATCCAAATAAAAACTTACCATCATACCCATTATATAAATAACAAAAAAACCAAATTGTATCTTTTCAAATTTCGTGCATGCATTGCATATGCTTGTTTTATTAGAGTGGTAATACAAATTCATTTTGTTTATATGGGTGTGTGATATTAATCTTTATTGTGTATAAAGAAACATTCATTTTTAAACTTAACTTATTAAAAATACTATTTATAAAAGTTCATCTATTATATATTTTGAAAATATAATGATACATAGATAAATATGAATGGCCTACAAATCTTAATTTGAAAATATAACTCATTGACCTAAATTACATTTTTACGGGAAAGAAAATTATAAAGTATAATACTAATAATGTTTGAAGACATTTTGTTTTGGAACATCAAATTACTCAAAAACATTACTCTTGTATTATTATTGTAAATATTAATATTAAGATTTATAAGCATTTCATCATATCAAAGCTTACGTAAAGTTAGCATAGCTCCATAATTGGGGTTTTAGCGTTAATCCTACTTAGGGAGCATGAACGTAGGTTGTGAATGATCTGAATGGGAGATTGCAAAATCATAGTTATGTCTAGTGTTGCTTCTAAAAGAGAAGTTTTGTCTTATACAAACTATTGGACCTGAAGGAAAGGGAAAAAATTGCTCCTTGTCACGTCGTGTACTAATGTCATTAAAAAATCTTCCGGGAATGAATATGTTAGCATCTTCACCCCACAATTTATGATTTCAATGGAAAGTGCATGATTATGATGCGTTTAAACGAAATATAGAAAATAATTTTCACACATCATAGTTAATCATGAATCAAATAAGAAATCATATATTGCTTTTTGCAGCGTGCTTTCCCATAGTAATTATTACCAAATGAAAAGATTGAGAACCCCAATCATGATACCTTCACATAGTCTACATGAATACATATTTAGATTCCTTTACATTTGTTGGCCAGAACAGGAGAACATGTCCCACTTTTAGGACGAGCGTAAACCCTAAGTTTTAGAGTACTAGATTGATGTATCACATACATCAATATTTATCTTCTTATATATTAAATAGAAGCTTGATGAACAAGTATTCTTCTCCTAACTAAATTTAGGTTTAATGGATTCCTATTAGTTTGATCCAATCCATTATATACAATCAAAATAATAATAACAATAGACCCATTCATAATTGTAGTACAAAATAATTGGTTTCTAGCTAAATATTATGACTATCTAAATTAACTAGATTAATTATATTTATTATTTAATTTTGTTAACCTACTAATTAGTCTAAGAGCTTGATTTTAGGATATAAAATTCCTTCAATCTCCCACTTATCCTTGAATAAATGTGCATACATATTGTTTTGTCATTTAATATCTTAGTTTGAACATAAGGTAAGATACACATGTCATCCTTAATCAAACGAAACGTTTCTTGAACTTTGAGTCTTATCTATAAAAAAAATGATTGAATAATAATAATTTGAGCATTGCCATGCATTTTAAGCTTTAACTCTTTGAGAGGCCAAAGACAACAATTATATTACTCCTCATATGAGTAAAATGATGCACTCAAGTCTTAAGAGTCGATTAACTAGTTAATGAAATGTCCTTGTGACATTCTTAATCTCTTATAAAATTTTCATAGTGAGTTAGTCCAAAATGCTCTGCAACACATATATATGTAGCTGAATAGACATCAATTGTCCCTATAACACGTGAAACTAGCTATCAATTAACTTACAAACTAACCTTTATTAGTCAATAATGTCCAATTTATTGATCGAGACATTAAGGTACATACATACCATAACTTATATGATAGATCTTATTACAAATGCATAAGGAGCCTAAGTCATATCCCTTCGCTCATCACATGTTCATAGACACTTAGTCTTACTAGTTGCAATGCTATGTACTATAGGTCAAAAGTCTCTCTAGGAGTCCTTCATTCTAACCTATCAAGTAGGATAAGTTCCTTGACATAGTCTTATATAATTAATCTACATAGATTTTGATATCAAATATATTTTGCCTTACTTAAATCATACATTAAGATATAATTTCAACTAAGACTTTACAAACTCAATATAGGAATATTATTTTTCAATGCTAATGTGCTCGTTTTAGAGCACCTTTACTACCCCATTTTAGTGATAAGTCTCGCAGTTTTAGATTGATTTTATACATATTACACTTGATTTCACCTTAATCTTGTCTTCGAGTTGTTTTAAGGTCATTTCAGGTGTTTTTGATGATTTCGAGGTGAAATGCGACGTATTCGAGGCTTCGACACTCTTATCAAGATTAGACACATGTATCATAGCTTGGGCACACATTTCAAGTCACTCTTGAAGATCCTACCAAGTTCAGAAAACATTAGTCACTTGAAGAAGCTGAAAAGAGGAATACAGAGTCGGATTCAACCGAATCTGACAGCCATTCGATCGAATGGCAGTCCAGTATAGAGGCTTGTGTTCCATTGTCACTAGGAAGGCCGAATGACTTGAATTCGGGCAAATGAGCTTCCATTCGGCCGAATGGAAGTCCCATTCATTCGAATGGTGCATAGAGAAGGAAATCAAAATGAACCACCAGAGAGGCTGGAATGGGCGTATGGGAAAGAATTCGAGCGAATGATGTTGCATTCGACCGAATGGGTCATGCATTCGGCCGAATGGACCTGTTTTCTCCGGAAAATTTACTTTTTATTTAGGCCGGCCCAAAGACATTTTAGGGTTTCCGGATTTCTTTTATTGTTTGTTATAAATACCCCTCTTTCTGAAGAGAGGAAAAACCCTAGTTTTTTTGTTTTTAGCTTTACTTAGCCTCTAAACTTTTTTTAGTTCTAGTTTTCCATTTTCTGTTTTCTCAACATATGTACTCCAAGTTTTCCATTTTATTGTTTGGATTCTGATCTTGGATATTGCATTCAAGCTTTATTATGAGTATCAATCTCTTCTTTACTTTTGAATTCGTTCATTTTATTTCAGTCAACGATTAGCCTAATGTTTATCGCTCATCTAGAATAGTTTCTGATTTATTTTTTCTCTCATTAATTTCTTTTCATGATTATTGCGTTTGTTTTATTGAATATCATCATGTCGTATATCTTGAATATGTGTGAGTAGTTCTCTTGGGGGTTTGATTAGTGAAACCTTAGGAAAAGCTATGTTCTTCATTGTCTAAGGTTATAGGAATGATGACAATAAGTCACTAGTGGAAAGAATGCCAAATACTACTGCATATATGCTCCGGTTCTTTATACAACCGGAGTATATGTTTATGAATTATTTTAGACCGAATTTTTTGGGTGTAATATGAGCCTTTATGCTCCGGTTTATTATTGACCGGAGTATATAATTGGTTTATGCTCCGGTTTATAAGAAACGCAGCATAAACTTTGTCGCCCTAGCTAAAATATTAATCGCGCCCTAATTTAACTTGCAGCAGCCTCCTCCTCATCCCTTTCCTTCTACTACGCACGCACCTCCCTCTAAACTGCCATTTGCACTCACCCAATGTCCTCTAAACAACTTCTACTACGCCCTAATTCGTTTAAATTTCACGGACACCCGAAACCAAATCTCCCCTTCATCACTCTCTCCCAATATCTTCGGTAATTTTGACGAAGATTGGTGATAATTTCAAGCGTGAATTGGAAAATTTCTGTGAATAATTTTGATTGACCACTTGCATTCGTGTATTGACAAATTTTGGGATGTTTAATGCGATTGTTTCAGTACTGTGTGTTTATTTTGGTTTTGCATTTTATGGAACATTATATACTAGATTGCATGCGTGAATAAGTGAATTGATATGGAATTGTAGGAAGAATAATTTAAAGAAGAAAACTCCAAAGCATAAAGCAATGGCCGAATAGGAAAGCAATGGTCGAATAGGAATTGTAGTTGTTTGGTCGAATAGGAAACCAAAAATGGATGTATTTCACATATGGATGTAATTTCACTTACACTCTTTCACAGTTTCACATACTAACTCATAACGTACCTACTCAAGTGTAACCTTGGAGAAATATAATGGTTATATACTCAAGTGTGCTTCCCCTTGGATGTTTTCCTTGAGATATGTAGCTGGATATTAAATTACATCACTGTGTGTCGGATGATAGTGGTTTTGGGTATCCAAAATAGTAGTGCTAGGTCTCCATAGGAATAGTTGGGGATCATCTCTTAATTTTCATGAGCTCATGGCCTCTTGTGGAATAAGGGTTTAATTAGGCTTTATATAGACGACTTTCATGGCATTAAAAACCAATGGTAATGGTTATCAGAGCTAGCCATATTTCGAGAGTAGTCAAATTACAAATATGAGCCTATTATTCTTATGAGAAAGATAAGGTTGGGTGAATATTTGGTGGATTATTTGAAATCCAATCTTGAACATGATCTTTGGAATGTCTTGACTCTATATAGAGAATGCCTTATCACCTTGTTTGTAAGGTTTGTCTAGTTTCAGTTACACAATTGAATTGATTTGGAAAATGAGTTTGGCACTGCTACTTTGGAAGCTGTAAGAGTTCATGGTTTTTGAGCTTTGTACTTTTTGCAACTTGAGAAATATGTCATATACTCATATAGTCTTTCAAGGTTATAAACTCGAACTTGAATATTTTCTATTTAGGGTTAAAAATTACATCAAGGTCTTCCACACTATATTTTAATAATACTTATATTTTATCATGTGGAGTAGTACTTGTATTTTCCTTTATCTTTTATACCAATTTTTGGACTTCTGTTTGTGTTCTAATTTGTTGGGTCTATGTTGTTAATTATTGTTAGTTTTGGTTTTGAAACAGTCTGAAGGCATAATACTATTGTAGATTAGTCCAAGTTTTGAAGTTTCAAAGTGCTGGGAAGTTGGAATATGCTTTTTAATAATTAATTATATCACATTATGTTTTTTGCAGCTTATTATCGTGGTGCCATGGGAATTTTGCTGGTGTATGATGTTCCGGATGAATCATCTTTTAACAGCATGTTTCAGACAATCCAATGTCAACAAGATTTTGGTTGGTAACAAGGTAGATATGGACGAGAGCAAAAGGGTAAATTTCTGTTGCCTTCTCCATCTTTGTCTGTTTATTACTTTAGTGTTTTAGTACTGAGTCAAGATTTCCATTTACAGGCTATTCCCACCTCGAAGGGCCAAGCTCTAGCTGATGAGTATGGAATCAAATTTTTTGAAACGGTTGAGTACCTTGTTGCAGGTGGTTGCATTTTTTAGCATGTTGTTTTTGTGTCATGCCTCATGCTTGCTGAAATTATCATGTAACAGAGTGCTAAGACAAACTTAAATGTTGAAGAGGTCTTCTTTTCAATAGCAAGGGATATCAAACAGAGACTAACGGAATCTAACTCTAAGGCTAAGACTGTAAGTCCTCATTTATTTGTCTATTTTCATCACAAAAACAACCTTACCTTATCAAAGAAAACTCCCATGAAGTGTTGGACTGCTAATGTTGATCACTGGACCTTTATTTTCATTGGGTCTTGGTCTTTTCAAACTTTTACTAAGAAAGTAACTAAGATCCATCAAACTGATAATACATGTGATTTTAATTTGATTTCAATACTTGAGAATATCCTGGTGTAAACGTAGTACGATCCTAAAGTGCTCTTTGGATAGCTCAACATGAAGTTCATAGGAAACTTACCATCACTTGTTATCCTAAAATTTCTAGAGTTAAGGGTTGATACATGTTTGTATTTAACGTGCAGCCTGGTGGGAGACTCAAGATTAGTGCAACAAACGTTGGTACCTCAGCCCCAGCTGCTCCCAAGTCGGCTTGCTGTGGTTCTTAAGCTGTAGGTGTTACTCTTGTAAATTTACTTTGAAACTAGTTTTATCTGAAATTGATGTTTCTAGCTTAGTTCAAATGAGAACTTGTGTAGTTTGCCTCGAATAATATATAATGGTGGCTGCATTATTATAATACTTGCATCGAATAATATATATTTCCAATAACAATATCAGCATTTAAAAAAAATAAATATATATAGACTTTATGCTCCGGTTTTCAATGGACCGGAGCATAAAGTGTATTTTTTTTAAAACAAAATAGACTTTACGCTCCGGTCCTCTGAAAACCGGAGCATATAAGGGGTATTTTATGCTCCGGTTTTCAGTGAACCGGAGCATAAAGTGTATTTTTTTTAAAAAAAATAGACTTTATGCTCCGGTCCTCTGATAACCGGAGCATAAAATACCCCTTATATGCTTCAGTTTTCAAAGGACCGGAGCATAAAGTCTATTTTTTGCTCCGGTCTAAACCGAAGCATAAAGTCCATTGGTATATACTCCTATTACATCTACTTCGGGTCAAAACCGGAGCATAAAGCCTTTGAAAATCCGGAGCATATAAGGTTTTTTCCACTAGTGAGTAGCTCTCGAAACCAAATGCGAATCTTGTCCTGCAACTCCTTTGTAGACATAGGGCGATTATAGGTCATTTGATGTGATTTGTGGAATCACCAACTTCCTCTCGCATACTTGGGTGTCCATGCTAGTTATTGTTTGATTTCCTCTAACCTATCATGTTCTCTTTTGAAAGGATTATTCCTAGGGTGAATCTAATCTCGTCCCCATTTTTCTCCATTTGATTTTCCTCTTAATTCATCGTGATCTATATTTCCGTTATTAGTTTTAGTTGTTTTTAAATACAAAAAGTTCAGTTGTGTTAAGAAGTGGAGTGTCTTGATATCCTTTGTCCTCGTGGTTCGACCCCCTACCCCACTATACTCGTGTGGTTTGTAGGTTGTTAAAATATTGTTTGGTTCAAGGCTTAGCATAAACGACTGTTAAAACCTTGCTATCAAAATGGCGCCGTTTCCGGGGACAAGGCGTTATATTTAGACTCTTGTTGTTCTTGATATAACTTTAATTTATTTTGTTTTTGTTGTTTATTTTTTTTGTTTGTAGTTACCTTTGAGTTTGCTGTTTGTATGCCCCATAGCATGCGCAGGTCAAACCAACCAATAGTACCATATAATCCTGAGGTCCAATGCTTAAGTAAACAACGCCCAACAAAACAAACCTCATATTCTATTCAAAGTCCACCCGCATTCACAATGGGCGACGAACATCTATTGTTCGGTTAGTTCGGAACCCCTGGCTCACAAGAGTTCCAAGGAGGTGTAGTACTTCCTATTGCTACTACACCATACCAAATACGCCCCCTTTTCACAAGGATGGTTAAGGAAACCCCTTTTAGTGGATTAAGAAATGAATGTCCTCTTTAACATCTCGAGGCATTCTCTGATATTTGTGGACTTATCTCTCCTTGCCCCAATAGCCCAGACTATGTGCGGATGCACCTATTTCACTTGAGTTTAGCTGGGGACGCCAAAGACTAGTATAAATTCTTAGAACCCAACTCAATTATTATTTGGGCTCAATTGAAAACAGCTTTTCTGGAGAGGTTCTATCCTATGGTTCGAACACAAGATTGGCGCAAGAAAATTGCGTCCTGCACTCAAGAGGATGATGAGAACCTTAGTGCTACTTGGAGTCGGTTTAAAAGAATGATTAGAGCATGCCCCCACCATGAGTATAGGGAAAACCATCTCAACACATTTTTCTACGATGGTCTCAATGACTCCACCAAGGCACTTCTAGACTCAACAGTAGGTGGCCAACTCTCTAAAATTCCATGCAGCCAGGTAAAAGCCAGAATTGAGGTAGTTGCTAAGAATAGTGCCTGGGAAGGAACAAGGAGTCAGGGTCTACCAAGGGGGATGATTGACACAACCAACTTAGACACCACAATGCTAAAATTGAAGCAGTTATCGATAAGAAGCTATCCAAATTAAGGCTAGCCGGTAGTTCGAACACCCCTCCAGTGCGTGAAAAGCACTTTGCCTGTGCCATATGTGGGGTACCAACCATGATACTTCCTATTGTGGTGGTTCACACTCCGAGCATGTCGCTGCAGTTGATTATGAAGGTTATAACCTAGAGACACAGGTGATGAATTATGACGTTTATGGGTATAATCCTGATCATGTTGCAGCCGTTAACTATGGTGGACAAGGACAAGGAGCAGGGTATAGGCAACAACCTTTCCCCAATCAACCATACAAACCTCCTTTGAATTCGAATCAAAACCAAGGAAACTTTCACCCGGGATATAATAGAAATGCTCAGAGTGGGTTCAACAACCAAGGTTTTTAAGGGAACCAAACGAGTGGAAATGCACTAAGGCCAAATTTATATATACCACCGGGGTTTAATCAAGGGCCTAAAAATGGTTCAAATCTGCCTTTCCCGCCTAGTCAACCTCATCACAGGGCTTCTCAACCACAACAAAGTCACACCTCAAACAATGACCATTTAGCCTCCCAAGTAACATCTCTTGCTCAGCAAAACCAGAGTCTCACTCAAATAAATCAGACTCTCATCCAGCAGATACAACAACTCCAAGCTCAGCAAAAGTTATTTGAAACTCAACTCGCCCAAATGGCTAGTCCTCGTGCACCACCGCTATTCCCATCTCACCCTCAACCTAACCCCTCCACACAATCTCCACCTCGGCAACCAAACCCAAACCAACACACTACAAATGTTATCCACCTGAGATCATGGACTCAGTATGACGACCCTTCATATTCGTTTGATGCACCTTTTGTACGGGTGGGTGATGAGATGAGAGCGGATGTAAATGAAAAAGAAGAGGAACAAGGTAAGGGGTCGAGAGTTGACAGTGAAAGAAGTGAGGATGATAAGATGAGGAGTGAGAAGTTAGTAGAGAGTGAGGAAGAGAGGAAGAAGAGGATTGAAGAGAGAAAGAGGTTAGATCGCTTGTATGCACCCCCACTTCCTTTTCCCTATAGGAGAGTAGAGAAGCTGCTTGATGAGAAGTTCAAGAGGTTTCTAGAACACTTACAAAAGATGGAGATGAAGATTCCATTCCTTTATGCAATGACACAGATGCCTAAGTATGCTAAGTTCTTGAAGGACTTATTATCCAACAAGAAAAAGCTTGAGGAAGAAGTAATCATTCTCCCCTATCAAGTTAGCTCCATTTTACAAGGGAAAATGCCTATAAAAGAGTGAGATCCCGATCCTTATAACCTCCCAGTAAAGTTAGGGAACCTTGATCCCAAAGGGGCGCTCGCCGATCTAGGATCTTTGATTAGTCTTATACCTATATCCATCGCCAAGAAGCTACCCTTTAGCCTCAGACCTTCAAGGAAAATAATCCAATTGGCAGATAGGAGCATAAAAGTGTCGTGTGGAGAGCTTGATGATATACCTATCCAAGTGGGAGAACTAGTGGTCCCTTGCGATTTTGTAGTGATGGAAATGGAAGAGGACCCTTATACTCCACTCATCTTGGAAAGAGCCGTTCTAAAAACACTCCGGCCAGTTATTAATTGCCATGATGACACCATAACGGTAGAAGTAGCCCAAGTGAAGGTAGTCTTCAAAATTTCCCCACTCTTAAAGAAACCTATGGTTGAACAAGTCTACCGCCTTGAAGTGGATGATAGGGAAATTGAGGATTGTCAAAGGGAAAAGAAGTCGGGTATTCAATGAATGATGAGGATACCTTTACAGAAGATGAGCAGTTGGAAAGCCAATTGGACAAGGCTCAGGAATATAAGAGCAAAGAAGCAGAATCTGAGCAACTGTGTGAGGTTGAGGAAGGTATTATCTATAAGGGGGAGAGTCCTAAGCCTTCTCCCCAAGTAAGTTTGAAACCTCTACCCCCTAGCCTTAAATATGCCTATCTTGATGATGATGAGGGGAGTCCAGTCATAGTGAATACTGAGCTCGATGACACCTCGTTGGAAAAATTACTTGTTTTATTAAGGAAATATCGAGGTGTCATTAGATACTCCCTTGGTGATTTAAAAAGGATTAGTCCAACACTTGTTATGCACCGAATTCATATTGACGATGAGCATTTCTTCTTAATTGAGCCACAAAGAAGGATAAACCCCAACATGAAACCTCTACCTCCTCAAACTCCTCAAGGCTGGCATCATCTACTCAATTTCAGATAGTAGGTGGGTTAGCCCTATTCATGTTGTTCCGAAAAAGGGAGGAATGACCATTGTCGAGAATGACAAAGGTGAGATGATCCCAACTAGAGCCACCATAGGATGGCAAGTTTGCATTGATTATCGCAAACTCAATAAGGCTACAAGAAAGGATCACTTCCCTTTACCCTTCATCGATGAGATGGTTGAGAGATTGGCAAGACATAATTACTATTGTTTTCTGGATGGTTACTCGGGTTTCTGTCAAATCCAAATCCACCCCGAGGATCAACAGAAAACAATGTTCACTTGTCCTTTTGGGACTTTTGCCTATAGGAGAATGCCCTTCGGTTTATGCAATGCTCTATCCACTTTCCAAAGGTGCATGTCTGTTATATTTGCTGATAAGCTGGAGGACTTCATGGAAGTGTTCATGGATGATTTTTCTATTGGAGGTTCTTCTTTTGACACTTGCTTGACACATCTCGAAAAAGTTTTGTTACGTTGTCTAGAAACGAATCTTGTGCTAAATTGGGAGAATTGTCACTTTTTAGTCCAAGAAGGCATTGTCCTAGGCCATAAAGTGTCTTTCAAAGGCATAGAGGTAGACCCTTATAAGATAGATGTGATAAGGAACCTTCCTGTACCTACCTCGGTTACAGGAGTACGATCCTTTCGTGGACATGCAGGGTTCTATAGGCGTCTCATCTTAGGATTTTCGACTTTAGCTAAACCCTTGAATGAATTGCTTTAGAAGGATGTCAATTTTAACTTTAATGAGAGACGCCTCAATGCCTTTAACCGTCTAAAGAAAGCTCTGATATCTGCGCCCATTTTGCAAGCTCTTGATTGAAGTTTGCCGTTTGAATTAATGTGCGATGCCGGTGATATCTCTGTAGGTCCTGTTCTTGGACAGAAAAAGGAAGGAAAGCACCATGTCATACGCTACATCAGTAAAACACTAGATCCAGCATAGCACAACTACTCTACAACGGAAAAGGAAATGCTGGTAGTAGTCTATGCTTTTGAGAGACTGCGCTAGTATCTGATATGTTCAAAGGTTGTAGTTTTCACAGATCACTCGGCCCTGAAATTTTTAATGACAAAGAGAGATGAAAAGCCAAGGTTGATCTGTTGGGTGCTCCTATTGCAGGAGTTTGATTTTGAATTGAAGGATAAGAAGGGAAGTGAAAATGTGGTAGTTGACCATTTGTCTAGGTTACCTGAACTTAATAATGACTCCTTCCCTATCCAAGATGAAATTGTTGAAGAAACCTTGATGATAGCGTTAGTTTTTGGGAAAGCGCCTTGGTTCACAGATATTTCGAATTATTTAGCTTGTGGGGAACTTCCAGAGTTTGAATCAAGGGCTATGAAAAAGGCTTTCTTTGGGAAAATCGGAAATTTCTTTTGGGATGACCCCTATTTGTTTCATGCCTGCGCCGACGGCATAACCCGCCGTCGTATCACTGAAGAGGAGGTCCCCAAGGTTTTAACTCACTGTCACTCATACGCATGTGGCGACCACCATGGTATAATGAACTCTACTGCTAAGGTCGCCACCGCGGGTTTCTATTGCCAAACCTTGCATAAAGATGTTGAAACATTCGTAAAGAGCTGTGAGAGATGCCAAAAAGTTGGTAATATCTCAATGAGGAATGAGATGCCTCAAAATTACATACTTGAGTGTGAAGTTTTTTATTGTTGGGGTATTGACTTCATGGGCTCCTTTGTGTCATCTCATGGGAACCAATATGTTTTGGTAGGGTTAGATTATGTGTCTAAGTGGGTGGAGGGCATCGCCTCGCCTACAAATGATCACAAAGTAGTTATGAAACTTTTTAAAAGCATAATCTTCCGTTGATTTGGTGTTCCCAAAATAGTCATAAGTGATGGAGGTTCCCACTTAGTGAAAAATGAACTGAACAAACTATTGAAGAAATATGGAGTCGTGGACAAAGTCGGTTCACCCTACCATCCCCAAACTCAAGGACAAGTGGAAGTAGCCAATAGGGAGATTAAGAGAATATTAGAAAAGGTGGTTAATCCAAACAGGAAAGATTGGTCTCTCAAGTTTAGGGATGGCAATGGATCGGAGTCGGATCGGAGTCGGATCGGATCCACCAAAATCCGAATCCGATCCGACAGCTTCACGGACCTTAATTTTGGATCTGAATCCGACTCCGACGGACCTAACTCCGACTCCGACCCGATTAGGGATTTTGGACCTCTGAATTCGATCCAAAATATAATATATTGTAATTTTTGCACTTTTTTATCTAAATTTTTTTTTGTTAATTTCATTACTAATACTATAATTTATTTATAATTTATAAAGTAAATTTTAAAAAATTATACAACACAAGAAAATGTTATGGGTCATCATACATTCCATGACCCCGATGGGGCCATTTACAAAACGCTCATACATCAACATAATAGTAACAAAATGTCTTTTAAACACAATAAAGTACAATAATAAAAGTTTCCAACTAATCATTAATGCATCCTTCTTTAAGCTCGACATCTTCATCTTCAAATATTGATGCACATTGAAGACTACCACTCTTTGTAAAATCTGAAAAATACAAGAAAAATAATTTAATAAATAAATTAAACGCATGTAATAATGAGGAATTAAGAAAATAAATCAGATTTAGATAGTCACCTTTAAAATGAGGAAGCCTCCAACTTTGAAGACACATTAAAGCTTCCACGGTGTTCGGATGAAGTCTACTACGATGAGGACTAATCACTCTACCACCGGTACTAAAGGCACTCTCCGAAGCAACAGTTGAAATAGGCATAATCTTCGAGAGGGTAGGATACTTACTTGATTCGGCATTCCACCAAGCTAAAAGATTGAACTTGCTATCATCCACAACTATCCTATCATCCTCTAAGTATGTCTCTACCTCACATTTGCGTGGTTTTTTTGTTGGTTGTGTTGATACATGCTTTGCCCACAAGCCCTCAACATCATCCAAGTCAACCATTGGCCTTTTCCCATTATCATTTGGAAGTAAAGAAGAAACATTCGGAGAAGAATTTTTGTAATACACATCAAACTCATAATCAATAACCAAATCAAGTAAGAATCGCCTAACCTTCTCACATTCATAATCACTACTATCACCATAAAGAACTCCAAAATACAAAGACACACATTCCATTTTTCTTCTAGGATCCAAAGTTGATGCCGCCGATAACAACATATTAATAACATCCCAATATTTATCAAATTTGAGAGTCATTTTTGAAGCCATTAACTCTATGACATTATTCCCACAACACATCCATTTTTTTAATGCAAGTTTAATTTCACATACTTTCTCAAAATACAAATTTACGGTGGGATAGTTTTTTCCCAAAAAAGCATCACTTGTCCTACTAAATAATGCCAACCTCTCACAAATGTCACTAGCAGTTATCCACTCCTCCTTATTTGGCAACATGAATTTTTCCTTTCCTCTCTTTTCAACTTTAGAGGACAACCTAGTAAAAGCTTCTTTATACATCAGGGCAATTTGCAACATTTCATAACATGAATTCCATCTTGTCTTACAATCTAAAATAAGTTTCTTACTTATTGGAATTTTAGCGTAATTGCAAGCATCTTCAAACTTTTCATATCTCTTTGGTGTGGACGTACAAAAAGCAACAACACCCTGAACTTTTTCAATTGCACCACTAATAATTTCCAACCCATCATTGACAACCAAATTTAGAATGTGAGCACAACATCTCATATGCAAATAGGTACCACTCAAAATAAGCTTGCTAGGTGTAAGTTTCTCACGCAATATATCCATAACTGCATCATTAGTTGTACAATTATCAACAGTTATTGTAGACACTTTTTCATCCAAATTAAAACTCTTCAAACTTTCAACTAATGCCTTACTAATTGTATCTTTGTTGTGTGGGCATGGAACATAAATGAACCTAACAAAGGATGAAACTAACATATAATTATCTATGTAAACTACTAGGTTAAATATTATAATAATTAAACTATTGATTTAAATTGAATTAGAAAACATAAAAATAAAATTACCTTATAAGACGACTTTGCAAAATCCAATCCTCATCAATAAAGTGTGTTGTCACAGCCATATAATCTTTTCTTTGATTTCCACAAGTCCACATGTCGGTGGTGATGGCAACCTTACTCTCATTTGCTCCCAAAAGCCTCATCAAATGAGCTTTTTCTTCCTTGAAATCTTTTAGAATGTCAGACTTAATTGTGTTCCTTGAGACGACAATAAATTCAAGATTCAAACTATGTGAGTATCTCCTAAACCCAAGGTGATCAACAATGGTAAGAGGATATTCATGCATTATAATCATGTTGACTAACTCATATCTTGAAACTTGTTTGTTAAACTTGAATTTACCCAATTCCATAGTAGAAGAGCCACTTTTACTTGAACTAGATAACAATAATTGTTGTTTTATATCTAATGTTGGCTTTCTTTTCAAACGTCTCATAGCATGTTGTTTCAAGTGAGTAGTACCACTATTGCTCTTACCAACTAGAGCCTTCTTACTACCCTTACAAACTACTCTTAAAACTCCATCAATTCTCCTCCTACCAAAATATTTCCAGACCTCAGAAGTTAGCCTTCTTCCATTTACACCTGTGATCACACAATCTTCTTCATTTTCTGCTTCGTCATCTATATTTTGTGAAATTTTTATAGCATTTATGTCCTTTCTAGAAGTCTTAGTTTGATTAGTATCTTCACTAGTCGGATTAGAAGATACTTCATTTGTTTGCATATCTACAAAAGAAGGCACACATATGTATCAATTACAAAAAAATTTAAATAACAGCGCGCAAGAATTCCTTTTGATTCCTTCTAAATTAAAACAAGGAAATAAAGAAAGTGGAAAATTACTGCATACAATCTAACATAAAAACAAACCTCACACAAGTCAACAACTTCCATCTATAATCTTGGGCTAATTATAAAACCAATAAAACCTAAAGAGATTTTGTTACTCATATATGCTAGGCAACTTAACTTAAACTATGTTGAATTTCTATTGAAACTGATTCAAATTGCACTACATAACTTTATTTTCAAGCCAGCAAATATGTTGATGGCCCGGAAATTATGGAATTTTATATCAATATCTTTTCCTACTAAATAATTCCACAAGACTGCAAAGACCTTAAAAAAACCCAAATATGAAGGCAAGTATAATCATATACGAGTTGTATTGTATCATCTTCCTCAACAATTTACATATCTCACACAATAAAGCAATCAACTTTATGTCATAATTAGCCTCAAGAATCTCAATAAAAAACATTGCAATTGATAAAATTTGTAAAAAATAAACCCTAGAAAATTAGGAAATAATAATTATACAAATAATTGAAATAAAACCCTAGAAATTTAAATATAAGAATTGCTTAATTACCTTGTTGTGTACTTGTGACCGCGGTGGACAGGTGGTGCGGCGAGGAATGCTGGTGGGTCAGTGGGTGGGTGGCTCCGCGGCTAGGTGTTGCGGATTGGGGGTTGTCGGATGCTTAGCGGCCTGGACCGAGATGAATGGACTGCTGGTGTGAGAGGGAGGGTGAGACACTAAGACACAGACCAAAGGGGAAGATGCGTGAGATGGTGAGAAACAAAAAAGGAGGCTAAGGAGAAAGGAAGAAATGAAGAAGATGAAGAGAAGATAGGGTGTCGGCTGGCTGGGAAGAGGGAAGTAGGAAGTAGGAAGGGTCAAAGAAAACTAGGGATTTAGGGGAGGGATATGGGGCATCCAATATTAGGGTTTTTTTTTAGAATTATTAAGTTTTTTTTATTTAATACTAGGCTCAATACTACTCATTCGGATCGGACTAATTGGACTCGGATCATAATCGGGTCGGATGTAATACAATATCCGAATCCGACCCATCTCCTATTCGGAGTCGGAGTTTTTTTATCGGATTCGGAGTTTTTTTATCGGATTTGGAGTCGGAGTTTTTTTAAACGGGTTTGGATCGGACTTTTTCCTTCGGATCGGATCGGACTCGGTTTGGACTCGGATTGAATTGCCATCCCTACTCAAGTTAGACGACGCTCTTTGGGCACACCATACATGTTACAAAACCCCAATTGGTACCACCCCGTTCCGGCTATTGTATGGGAAATCTTATCATTTACTGGTGGAATTGGAGTGTAGGTCTTGTGGGCGATCCAAACCCTTAATTTGGACCCTACTTTATTCTACGAGAAGCGAGCCGCACAATTAAGGGAATTAGAAGAACTAAGGCTAGACGCATTCCATAACATGCATATCTACAAGGAACGAACTAAGCATTGGCACAACAACCGGATCATTCAACGAGAATTCCTTGTAGGAGATAAAGTGTTATTCTTCAATTCAAGAGCAAAGTTATTCCCCCGGGAAATTGAAATCGAGGTGGTCTGGGCCCTTTGAGATCTTGCAAGTATTTCCTTATGGAACGGTAGAGTTGAAATACCATCATGGAGGTAGTTTCATTGTGAATGGACATCGACTAAAGCTCTTCCATGAAAGTAGCCTTCACGAAGTCAACACTGTCGAGCGTATAAGGTTAGATGATGTTGAAGTTGAATGATTGGTATATAACGAATATTTGAACTTCGGATCATCATTCTTTTGAGTTTTGTTAAGTTTGAGCAATTAGTTTCACTTCGGTATCTGTTTCGTGTTGTTTTTGATTTATTACCTTAGCTATGTCGAGCTAAACGACGTTAAACAAAGCACTTTTTTCTTAGGTTGCTTGGGTTATACTATTTGTCTACATGATCCTTTGATTTTTGGTTTTTCTTTGTGCATTCACATTCGGAGTACTAGTTTTGGAGAGCTAATATCTCTAGATCTAGGGATTGAGAATACTACAAGGAAGAAAATAAACTAAAAAAAAGAGTGGGAGGTAACTCGGTCTTCTTTAAATTTTCTTGCTAAGTAATCATGGTAACATTTTTGGTTTGGGAGAGTACATATTCTTTCAGGCTTAAAAATATCGAATTAGCATTCCATTTGGCCGAATTAATGTTCCATTCGGGCGAATGGACCTGGATTATGAACTCAAATATGAGATTGGTGAAGTGTCTGAGAACGTCGAAAGAGTATTCAATTCGGGCGAAGGAAGTCCATTCGGCCGAATGGAAGTTCCATTCGGTCGAATGGGGGTACAGAAGAAACTAGATAAGTGCTCCTGAGAACACCGAATGGACACTCCATTCGACCGAATACCTAGGTGATTCGGGCAAATGGTAGCGAAGAATTCTTCAAAATTCTTCGAAATTCGATCAAACAAGGCCTCCTATTTGGGCGAATGAAGTCCATTCGGCCAAATGAAGCGCCATTCGGGTGAATGGAGCACCAGTTCTATAAATACCCCTTCATTTCCACGGTTTTTTTCACATTTCCTTCACAACCCTAAAGCACGCTCGAGCTTCACTTCTCACCCTCCCTCACTCATTCTCACTACAACTCCTCCTCCTCCTCCATAAACTTCAATCCATCACCATGGGACCCCAAAGAAGCTTAAGGAATCCTTTCAAACGATCCAAGAAGCATGGTGAAGGATCCTCTTTGGGTGCTGCACGGGAAGAACAACCAACAAGTTCTCAACCACAACCGGAGCATCAACAACGTCTTCTTGGTTAAGAACTATGGTTCGACGAGGAGTATAAAACAGTGGTGTTTGTATCATTGGAGCAATTTGAACGCTTTCAACGGGTTAAGGTACGTAAAATCAACTCTACCCGATACGTAGATCTTTCAATTCTACAACGTATGGGTATATATGAACAATTTGCTGAATTGTTGACGGCATGTGGCCTTCAGAACTGGATTAACATGTGGCACCCAACTCACATGCTCTTAACTTATGAGTTTCTCAGTTCTTTAAGCCCATGTCAACGTGAAAATAGGCTACATTTGTCTTTCTGGCTAAGAAATGCAACCTATTTCCTTGATTATAATGCCTTTTGTACTGTTTTTGGTTTTCCTAATGAACCTATTCCAGATAAACAACCGGATAACTCTCATGTTTATGAATTATGGCCTTAGATTACCGGCCGGCTTATTTATCCGAATAAGAATATTTATGCCTCTGATGTACAACATCCTGTTCTTAGAATGTTCTTCAAATTTTCTAGAGAGACATTGTTCCCTTCCCCTAGACCTCACCTAGTCAAAACCCCTGAAGTGCACATACGGCACCGATACATTGCACTGCACAATGACACAGCAATAAGCATTCCAATGACACTTTGGAAGTTTTTAAACACCACAGTCACCCTTGATGTTAAAACTGACCTATGTGTTGGGGGGCATGTACACCGCATCGCTAAGTTCCTTAATGTGATGAATCCTATAGAATTTAGTGATAGATTTGCCACTACCACCACCCTCCACGAGTAGTGTCTTGTAAGGGCCGGCTTTATCTTTACTGACCCTATGCGATGGGGGTACCTTAAAGACCGCGAAATTCCCCTCCCCTGTCCAAACTTGCCTCCCCTCTTGTAGTTTAGGGAATCGTACCTTTTAGACGGTGATGTGCCGAGATACACTGTCGAGCCCCCACTTAGACCCCCTCCTCGTCCTCACACCCTATCCATGCGTGATCGACCTAGGGCCTCCAGTTCAATTTTACCGAACTATGACGATTTAGAGGATGAATATGATATTATGTCCTCCCTAGGTTGCATAGAGGCCAGGCTTGTCCTTACCACCCAGGCCCATCACACCACCCGGCTCGATCACCTTGAGCAAAACTTCGAGCGGGCTAATTACCCGTGGTATGACATGGTCTACCGCTCCCACATGGTCGGCGAAAGCATGACCACCCTTTCCTGGTACCCCCACCATGAAAACTATAACGAAATATCCTTAAGTCATGGGTTTGACCGGTTGCGGGTGGGTAGGCGTAGGTTCAACAACTTCACCCCACCGGCTCCTAGAAGAGCCTCTGATGACTATGGATGGACTATACGGGTGGGGAGGAAGAGGACAATGAGGATGATGACCAAGGGTATGAGGGTTTCATAGGGGATGAGTAGTTCTAGACCTAAAGGCCTCCCTTAGAGCCGAGGACGGCTTCATCCTAGCTTGGGGGGATATCCATTGTCCACTACTCATCATTTTATTGCGTGTCTTTTGGTTTTTTTCCCTGTCTGGCTGCTGGTTTTATTGTTGTGTGGTTTTGTGTTGTTTTGTGTTTTGGTTTTGCTTCTTAGTTTTGTTTTCAGTTCCTTGTAATAAGTTCCATGTGCTGCTTCACCTACTGCTCTCGCTTGAAAACCCAAAGTTATTTATTTATTTATATTTTTGTTTGCTTTCCTTTTTTCCATCATATGCTCCTTTTTTCCATCATATGCTCCAAATCCTTTTTTCCATCATATGCTCTAAATCCTTTTTTCCATCATATGCTCCAAATCCTTTTTTCCATCATATGCTCTAAATCCGTTTTTCCATCATATGCTCTAAATCCTTTTTTCCATCATATGCTATAAACAAGCATGCAAGCTTCTGTCGTGTACTTTACAGTGATTATATGCAAACTCGTATTCCCCTAGCCCTGTGCCTGTTTTGGGTCTGAGTTTATCGACTGTTTTCCACTTAACATGGTGGATCTGAGCTTGCTTGGTATGTGGTTTGGATGACTACCTATTGAGGCACATTTCGACTAGCCTAGTTAGGATTGAACCTTGTAGGACTCCATTGTGAGCCCTATATTATTGAGCGTTAGTCAGGGAATCTTAAGAATTGTGTCTGTTCTCCTCCAACATAGTCTGCTTTTCTAAAGGTCAGGGACGATAACATGTTTATTGTTACAGCTACATAGCCAAATTGCCTACCGTGAATATTAATTTACTTTAGGTTAAGCCAAGTTTGTGCCTTTACCTTTTTCTTTGTAGCCACACTATTTAACTCCACATGAGCCAAATGTCCCCTCTCTTTACCTAGAGGATAGTCATGTGATCATAGTGAAGTTGGTGTTCGTTGCATTGTGATGTAGGATTTCGATTTGAAAATTGATTATTGGATGATATGACTCTATACATTACTCTTAGTGTATTTCAAAATTATTTGCATGAAAAATTAAAAAAAAAAGCAAAAACAAAACAAAAAAAGAAAAAAAAAACGAGGAAAAAAAGAAAAAGAAAAAAGAGAAAAAGATAAAGAAAAAAGGGGGAAAAGAAAAAAGGAAGAGAAAAATTTGAGAATAAGGTTGGTGTAATGTATTAGAGTTCATTATTGCGGAATTTGGGAGTGGCATGGTTGTCAAAAGTCATAGTTATCCTCGGTTTTATTACCTTAGATCGCTTACTGTCCTCTATTTTAACTCCACATCCCCAAATTTTACCCTACCTTGATCCTAGCGTACATTGCAACCCTTTCCAAACCTGTTCGACTTGATGTGATTAGTAAGATCTATGCTGGAGAGTAGATAAGACACAATCCCTGAGATTTCTCCCTATTTAGGTGTTTAGTTCCCGACTCATCTTTAGTCGGATGATTCTGAGCAAAACACATACCATTTAAACAAATGAGCGTATTAGAAATTTCCCGCATCTCTTGGGAAATAACCTCGGGAGCGTAGACTTAGGACCTCATTAGGTAGTGGGCGGAATGACCTATGTTGTATCTTGCTTGGTGATCCCGAGTATATGGAAAACGTTGTTATGCTCTTCTAATCCCATTGTACTTGCACACCCATGGCTAGGGAAGAGTTTTGCACATGCACGGCTTGCAATGTCTTGTTTTTCACTCACCTTGATCTTCATTCGCTTCTAAAACTGTTTTTCCCTAAGCTTTCATGTCACCTTGCTAGTTCATTTTAGGTGTTTTTGATGATTTCAAGGTGAAATGCAACGTATTCGAGGCTTTGACACTGTTATCAAGATTAGACACTTGAAGAAGCTGAAAAGAAGAATACAGAGTCATATTCGACTGAATCTGACAGCCATTTGGTCGAATGACAGTCAAGTATAGAGGCATATGTTCCATTGTCACTGGGAAGGCCGAATGACTTTAATTCGGGCGAATGAGCTTCCATTCGGCCGAATAGAAGTCCCATTCGGTCGAATGGTGCACAGAGATGGAAATCAAAATGAACCACCAGAGCTGCTAGAATGGGCAAATGGGAAAGAATTCGGGCGAATGATGTTGCATTCGACCGAATGGGTCATGCATTCGGTCGAATGGACCTGTTTTCTCCGGAAATTTCACTTCTTCTTTAGGCCGGCCCAAAGACATTTTAGGGTTTCCGGATTTCTTTTATTGTTTGTTATAAATACCCCTCTTTCTGAAAAGAGGAAAAACCCCAGTTTTTTTGTTTTTAGCTTAACTTAGCCTCTAAACTTTTTTTAGTTCTAGTTTTCCATTTTCTGTTTTCTCATCATATGTACTGCAAGTTTTCGATTTTATTGTTTGGATTCTAATCATGGATATTGCATTCAAGCTTTATTGTGAGTATCAATCTCTTCTTTACTTTTGAATTCGTTCGTTTTATTTCAGTCAATGATTAGCCTAATGTTTATCGCTCATCTAGAATAGTTTCTGATTTATTTTTGCTCTAGTTAATTTCTTTTCATGATTGTTGAATTTGTTTTATTGAATATCATCATGTCGTATATCTTGAATATGTGTGAAATAGTTCTCTTGGGGGTTTGATTAGTGAAACCCTAGGAAAAGCTATGTTCTTCATTGTCTAACGTTATAGGAATAATGACAATAAGTAGCTCTCAAAACCAAATGTGAATCTTGTCCTGCAACTCCTTTGGGGACATAGGGTGATTATAGGTCATTCGATGTGATTTGTGGAATCACCAACTTCCTCTCGCATACTTGGGTGTTCATGCTAGTTATTGTTTGATTTCCTCTAACCTATCATGTTCTCTTTTGAAAGCATCATTCTTAGGGTGAATCTAATCTCGTCCCCGTTTTTCTCCATTTGATTTTCCTCTTAATTCATCGTGATCCATATTTTTGTTATTAGTTTTTGTTGTTTTTAAATCCAAAAAGTTTAGTTGTGTTAAGAAGTGGAGTGTCTTGATATCCTTTGTCCTCGTGGTTCGACCCCCTACCCCACTATACTCGTGTGGTTCGTAGGTTGTTAAAATATTGTTTGGTTCAAGGCTTAGCATAAACGACTGTTAAAACCTTGCTATCAAATGCGTAGTATCTCATCAAAGTAAGAAATAGTTATGCTCCCACTTAACTTCTTATCTATATAAGACTCTTCTTTATTAATGAGGAAATCAAATTTCTCAATTGTCTCACTAAATCAAAGATTCGAAAGCCTAAATACTTGCTTTAGTCCATAAATGGATTTCTAAGCTTAAGTCCATCTTAGTATTCTTTGAATCTACAAGACCTTTAAATTGTGTCATGTATACATTATTCTCTTCTTATTAATTTATTTAAAAGGTGATTTTGACTTTTACTTACCAAATCTCAAAATCATAATGTGCTGCAATTACTAGGGAGTACTCTAATGAATTTTAACATAGGTATTAGGGAAAAGGTTTCATCATAGTATTCACCATGTATTTAATTTGTTTGTAAACTTTGCAACCAATCTAGATTTATGAATATTGTAACTACACTAATATTACCATATTTTTTATTTTCTAATTTAAAAAATTCATTTGTAACCAATAGGTTTTGCACTATCAAGCAAATTAACCAAGTTCAAAACTTAATTTTTAGACTAGGGCCCATTTTAGATGTCATGAAAACAAACCATTTTTAGAGTTTATATTCATCATATATTCTTTGTAGAGGACAAGCCTACTAAATATAGAGCAATAAGGGAAGGATTAGTAAGAACTTGTGAATTGTGACCCAAAATCGATTTTCCAATTAACAATGCACTTCCGCTATGGAGTTGTATGTGTGCATTAGTTTAATTTGTTGCTCTTATCAAACCCTTCAAGAAATTTCTTCTACTTGTCCTTTGAAAAATTAAAGCATTTCCTAAAGAATATCATTATGAGCAACAAATACTTTACTTTCAGTACAATTGTAGAAATATTAACCCTTGTATCTACAACATGCACTTATCTGTTTAGGGTGTAAGCTTATTAAAGTCTAAACATTTTACGTAAGTTTCACAATAATAAAAAAGTTACAGATGATAAAGTAGGAAACTTTCCATTACATATCTCATATAGTGTTTATTCTAATCTTTTGATGAAGTACATTTAGAGTAATAGTAATAGTATCATAAGTATATCATTAAAACAATACAAAAAGATCACCAAAATACATCATAGATCAAATCACATTTATAAACATTGAATTCTCCTTTTAGACATATTATTTATTTGTGATATCCTTGTTAGTGAGTCATGAAATATTCTCTCAACTTTTAAAGATGATTATCAAAATCTAGACTAAATTATTCACCAATTTGAAACTGCTTTGATTTTCTTTCCAAGTTAAGTCCTCACTTCATCCTTAACTATTTGAAGTTTCTGAATAATTGAGGTATTTATTTCATCAAACTTATTTAATAATATTACTTAAATTTACAATAAATATATTAAAGTAACTTAATCCGTTTTCAACAACTAGACTCTTTTCTCCATATACATCAATATGCATAATCTTAAAAGACCCTTTCAACCACTTCTAGTAAAAAATAATATAATCAATTTGTCCATTAAACATGATTCTAGTAAAGAATGATGTAATCAACTTATCCTCTCATTCTTAGCCTATAAATAAAGCTTACCATGCTTGAATTTTGAAGCATGAGTGATTTGAATAAAAATAAGATTTCTTATTGAAATTAAACCTTATTGTCTTAGTGAGTTAACAAACTTTTTCTCTTACTTCTTAGTGTTTAATAGTGAATATTTAAGGGTCTTACTTAGGGTTTCACAGCTCAAAGACCTCTGATCAATTTATAAGTTGTTAGGTTAATTGCTTTTGCCGTGCATTCTCTTTATCTTGCTCATAATCCATAAATAATCTTAAACACATACACATCAAATTTATATTATAATTAGGCTTTTTTTAGATTTACGTTTCATCTTAACACAAGAAAAACACAAAAAAATATTAAAAAACAATCCAATTATGATAAGCTGGCTAGAATGATTGAGCATCTTTGAAAGCATGATGCTAGATTAGATGCGATTTCCTAAATATCCATAAACAAACAAATAAATCATAAAGAACTTTGACAAACATAAACTTCTTTCATAAACCATAATAATAACCACATCAATATATTCTTTCGTAACTCCAATGATGAGGACAAGAGATTTGAACTTGAGTTACTTTAATTTGATGACACTAATAATCCAGAGGTTTTCTTAGATCTGATTAGAATATTGGAAAACCATTTAATTATAAGGGTTGTGATGAAGATAGAAAATACAAAATGGCTACGCTAAGATTGATTAAACTTGTTGCACTTTGGATGGACAATCTAAAGGCATAGAGAAGAAGGGAAGGGAAGGAGAAGATGAATTCTTAGAAAAAAAAAACTTAAGAAAAATATGGAGAATAAATAGGTACCATATGAATTTATTAAGACAAATATGTCAAATTCTTTCATTTGACACAAGGCGTGCTTAGTGTTGACAACTGTTTTCAAGAATTGGAAAGATTGAGTTTAGTGTATGATTTGAAAGAAAGAGAAGCCTTTAAGATATCTAGTTTCACTAAGGGACTTTATAAACCTCTTTCTTTAAAGGTGGATATCTTAAAAAAAATTTACTTTTGATGACATAGTAACCAAGGCAAGGAAAATTGAAACCCAGTTAAAGGAAGAGAAGTTCAAGGCATCACCAAAGGCACCCTACAAACCCTTTACACCCTATGGAAAGAGTGAGTCTTCATTCTCGATTCTGAAGACTTTCTTTTCTAATTATTTTAAGTTTTCGAAAGGAAAAAAGCCATTCACCCACATGAAGAAGATTTGTATCACTATGAATTTGAAAGTAATGAAGAAGAGGTTGTAGAAAATAATATTTGAGGGGGGGGGGGGGGGGGGGGGGTTGATAATAACCCGCTTTGTATAGTTATTTAGAGGATCTTACATTCCAAACCTCTTAGAGATATGCAACAAAGGGAGAATATATTTCATACAAGATGCAAGTTGCCCACTCGTGATCATGCAAAACCCAACAAGTTAACTAGTTAGGCAATGGAACTAGTTGAAAAGTAAAGAAACAAGCCCTAGTTTCATTTTTAATTGGTGATTATTATAATGAAAAGATGGTGTGATGTATATCTATGAGCGCTTGTCATTTTGCTGGGTAGACCATAGTAATTTGATAGAAATGTAATTTATGATGGAGCTTCCAATGTGTACAAAATTTCATATCAATCCTAAATCCTCAAATACATGCATGCACAACTTTAAAATTTATTTTAATGGGAAAACATGTGTAACTTGTTTAGGGAGTGATCCAAATTGTGTTTCTTTGATATTTGGGTAAAACGGTATTAGATTTTCCTAGTATAACATAAAAATAAATTTGGAAATATATGGAGATATTATAGGAGTGAACTAATAAGGAAAGGAATGAAAGAAGAGAGGGAGAAAGTAAGTATAACTCAAGATTTAGGGGAACCAAAAGTAAGAGAGAAAATGAGAAGGAAAGTGAGTGAGAGTGTGTGTGTGTGTTTGTGAGGGAGTTGAGAGTAAAGAGACCAAGGAAGAGAATGAGTGTGTTGAGAGCAAGAGAGAAATAAGTGAATGAGGAATGAGAGAAATTTCATTAAAATGGGTGGGCAACATAAAAAAATATAAATAAAATAATATATGTATAAATAAGTATAAAAATTTATTTATGAAAAATAAAATTAGCATATTAGTAATAATCTAAGTTTGAAAAGAAAATATGAAATTAGTTTAGAGGTTAAAACCGATTCATAAGAAATTATCGAAACATTAGCTTAGAAACTACCCTTAAACTATGTTAATATCATTTGATAATTTAAATAAGAATAATATTTTGAGAGAGAAAAATATTAGTATTTAACTCAATTAATCCTAGTTTAGGAAATAATCGAGGTGGTTAAATGATGGTTGCTATAATGCTAAAATATCTCTAACCTCAAACACTGTGTCTTTAAATAAAGAAGCGTACACATAAAACATAGAAGTAAGGATAGAGATTCCCTTAGAATCCATGAAAGGAACATTTATATTGCAAAAGTAATTCCCATTAGGGTCATTACTATCACAAACAAAATCACCCTTAGTTGCATTGTGGCAAAATAGGTAGTACATAGCATATAGTTTAGTATTAAAGCCTACAATCTCCGTCATAAACATTATTGAAAGGGGTATGGGCTATATTTTTACCTCTGTATGTTAATATTGTCAATTTCCTCATGTCTTGACAAGTTTCTTGATTATTTTCTGCATCTTATCTTTAAATGTTTTTACCCCTTTATTAACCAAACTATGGTCATCAACAGAGAACTAATCTCTAGCACGCTGATAATCCAAAGACCCTAAACCACTCACCTCATAGGCCATATGATAGTTAACAACTTTATCTTAAAAATAATTCAAGTTTCATTAATAATTCTTATGTTCCTCCAACTCCACTGATTAGGATAATATGGGATGGAAGGAGGAGCATACCTCACCTTGAGTCTAGCCGTCTCAAACTTATCAATCCTTACGTGTGAATTCTTCTTCTTACCTCATAATTTGTTATCCTACAATTTCAAGTATATTGACTAACGCAACCATAATTTTCTTACAGACTTGATATACACCCTCATGATGGAAGTACACCCATATCATTGACCCTTTTCCTAGAGGGAGGAAACAACCTGGTAAAAAAGGTTGGGAGAGATTTAGGAGAATACTAATTCAATACTCAAGAAGATCAAGGAGATTAATACAAATATGATCCAACAAATTATCAACGTATCCATTATAGGGAGACAACCAGACTAGGTTTTCGGGTGGGCGATTCAATGAGTGAACCCGCCACTAGAGCACTTGGTTTTTGCAACCCAACCTCCCCTTTTCGGTGAAGAGAAAATAGAGGAGCTATCCCCCCCCCCCCCCCCCACTAATGCCCATTTTAGAGACATTGAATGGGTCATGAGTCACCACCTAACATTTAATGGGATTTAGAAACCCTAGGGTTAGAATCCCCAAATGTCTCACATAAATAGTCTGTAAACCATGATAAGATACGTGAATGAGCAACTTACTTCAATTCGAGGGTGTGTGCAAAACAAATGGCTAGAGATGAGAACAAGTCAGGTTTAGTTGGTTTGGCAAGTTAAGAATTATGCACATAAATCTAGAGTTGGTGACCACATTGAATAAATATCAACAAGATTAATGGGTACCTATATTCGGTTCTCCATTGTTTATCTTATTAGGCATGTATTTTAATCAATAGGTCTTGATTATAGCGTAAGTAAATGGTGATCATGCAATTACAATACAAAGTAAAGATTATGTATTAAAGTGCAAAATCGAAATAGAGTCAATGAGTCAGATTAGTTAGGATGCAAGATAAGTATTATGCGTAATGATAACGAGTTGAAGATTTGCTCGTCAAATGAAGATTGAGGCTTAAAAAGACCTTTCTCCATGACTTACTTCAACTAGAGAGACAAGAGTCTAGTTCAAAAGGAATTTATGGTTTAGCCTTAAAACATCATTGACAAAGAGAGGCAAAATCAAGATTAAGATATGCTTTATGATGCTTGAACAAGAAAGGAGCCTTAAGGATAACTCCTAGATGGATATTCAAGTGTGATGTACACCTACGGTTTGTTCATGAAAGGGTAAAGTGTTCATTGAGTCTAGAGAATGGATATGTCCAAATCTCTTCATCATAGACCAAAATAAAAGAGGCAAATAGACATGGTATAACTTGTAATAAGTAAAATGCAAGGGAAGGAGGTTTGCTTCAAAGACTAAGAGGAGACCGATCTACAGAGATGGTTCCACGAATAAGGTGCTCAAAGTTAGGGTTTTAAGACTTAACCTAGTGAAGTAGGAGTTTCTCATAGCTCTTCACATCATAATCAAAATAGGGCATTGAAATAAGATTTTATAATGGTTATTTGTCGGTGTCAGTTACGGTGGTGGTTAGCTTGAAATCAGTGAGGTCGATGATGGTTAGCCAGAAACCAGCGAGGTGGTCGACCTATACAAGGTAGCATAGGTGGTTCAAGGCGGGGACATGGAGGTTTTCAAGGGATTGACGAGAGTGCGAAGTGGAAAAGTAGAGATTAAGTGTCAATAAAATTTA
This sequence comes from Dysphania ambrosioides, assembly GCA_026401315.1. Lineage (NCBI taxonomy): Eukaryota > Viridiplantae > Streptophyta > Magnoliopsida > Caryophyllales > Amaranthaceae > Dysphania > Dysphania ambrosioides. Next base: position 18,702,356 of record CM048666.1, read on the forward strand.
AAAGGTTAAAGGAAAAAACTGTAAATGCAGGGACGATTGGGGCAAAAATGGGGCGATAAATAGCTCTTCACATAAAGAAAAAAAAAAGTTAAGGTAAAATAATAATTATTTATGCTTATGTTGTAAACTATAACCTTCATGTTCTAATTCTTTTTTCTTATGTTTTACCATTTATGATATTCTATAAAAGGAAAATCAAGGGAAAAGGGGAAAAAAACGAAAAAATTGAAAATTGTAGTGATAATGGCGTCAGGAATAATAGAAATTAATAAGGATGCAAAGCATAACTGTATGAGTACAACTCAACCAACAAATTCCACCATATCAATTCATGGATGTACTCCCTCCGTTCTTTTTTTTTTTTCCTTCCCATTTGAAATCAGGGAAAAACCCAATACAATAATTAAAAAGGGGAAGATTCTATAAAATACGTTAAATATAAGTGAAAGGTTAGAGATTCTATTAAAAGTAATGTCAGTGGTCTAATTGTATTTATTGATATTTTGGAAATAGAAAATATCATTTATAAAAATAAAAAAAAATTGCAATATCCAATGATTATATAATGGAATGAAGTTATTTATGTCATAAAATATCATATAAAAAAGGAATAATTCCAAATGAAAAGAACTTTTTGAAATCTGTCAATGGGGAATACGAAAAGAGAAAAAAAGAACGGAGAAAGTAGTTTTAAAGGATCTTCCTATCTAATTAGTGAAAAAGTGGTAAAAGTGGAAAACAAGGTAGTGGTTGTGGTGGAAGAGTAGGTAATAAACTCACCATAATGTTCACATTCAAACTATACAATTATGAAACTGAGAAGGCTCACATAAGTTCGGAAAGGAAAGCACCCTTTTTACAAGCTTCATGAATATGTACAGGTGATAAGAACTCCAAGAAAATCCATACTTCATAGACGAGCTCATGGGGGGCATCAAGTTAGTGATGACCTTATAGAAATTGCCACAACGTATCTAGTCCTCATCCATGTCAAGTATACAAAGCTGTTCATCTGTCCATCCATGGACAGCAGTTCTAGAAATCAGTGTCAGCCTTTGCTTCTTTACCCCATTTTCTCCTTTAGCCTCTTCATCGTCTTGTCTCTGGACCACATTTGAATTAGTCCCAGATTCTGTCCGCTGAAGTGACTTTAGACCGCCAATTATTTCAGCTATGTCTCGCTTGGCATGGTTTACAGCCATGCCTGGGGCAGAACTGATGCCCCAGGGGTGTAGTTGATTTTGAACATCATTTAAACCACACATGTCAAGATCATCAATATTATTAGGCGATCTTGAACTTGAGCTAGTGCCAACAGGAGCATGCGCAATAATCTCAGGTTTCTCAGTTGTGCTGATGATACCATCATTGCCTCGGTTGACTTGAGCACCACTTGCTTGCAATTTTTGATTTCCCAGTTTCCCAATTATGCTAGGTGAAGAACTTGGTTCTCTTACTCGCATGTGCCTCTCATCACTGTCAGGATCCTGTAGGTTACAAACTTTGCCTACCGAGTCAGGATCAGTTTGGCTGGTTCTGCCTGAATTGTCTCTCTGACTATTAAGGAAACAGCCAAAAGCATCAAAAAATTTATCAGGTGCAGTTTCGATCTGTCTGCTGCTATTGAGGTTGCTAAGCTGCACATTGTTCTCCTTTCCCATAAGTTCTACAATTGACATTTTTCCTTCAGAACTTGAGATTCGACACACATGTCCCACCACTCTTTCAGTTCTAGATACCGGGTCTGGGGTCTTTTCAGGTATTAAAGAGTTTCTGCAGAATACTTGAAAAGAAAAATGTTCGTGTCAATGGCCGTCGAGCAGATGAAGTAACTCAAATGTGACTAGAATCAGAGTAGAAGATCTCCTGAGAAATCCCTAGTCAGATTGTCCTGGATCGTACACTAACTAATTGAAAGTGAATTTAGTATAGGATGTAAAGAGAAAGAAACTGATGGGGGAAAAGTAGTGTCAGAAACTCTCGAAGCATGAATTAACCCTTCTGTATGTACAAATGAGATGTCAATTGCAATTTTGCCGATAGTAATTTGATGCCAAAAGCATGTTCAAACACATTTAATTAATGTGACTGGGCAAAAGGAGAGAAAAATCTATTGACTACTAGCAAACATGAATTCGCTGTTCACATTGAGGAACAATCACAGTAGATAACAAAAATGGAACTAATGTGTAAATTCAGCAGTCAGGAATATTATTGATGAAAATTGGCTGCAACAGGACATTTCTGCTGCTGTAGCACAACTTTTTGGCACACATTATCTTAAACCAATGTTGTAGGAAGGATGTTTTGCTCCCATTATCTAAAACTATCATCAGTAAGAAAGTTTCTAAAATATGTGCGAATTGAGTCATCTTAACTACTCATAGTATAGCGAAAGCATGGGATTTAATATATTGGTTAAACATTATTCTGTTAGATGTCTACAAAGCATCAAATATTTCAGAAAGAGGAAACACTGATGTATGCTACCTGAAGTACTATTGGGATCACCTTCAGTAAAAGATTGAACTTCACAGTCTACAGAAATCACCTGCAGTGGGAAGTGATATGCCTTGAGTTATCTGTTAGTAAAATAGGAAAATATAGTACCCACCCACCCCCCCCCCCCCCCCCCCCCCCCCATACACCATAGAATCCATACAGAGAAGCACCAATTTAGATTAACGCTACTTCATAAAACAATCTCCATAAAAACACACATATAAATACATGAACAGCTTCAAATGGATGCAAAAGTAGTTTTAAGTGGCTGATGCCAAAGGTACCAACGGCCCAAAACAAAATAAAATGGATTTCAATATCTTTAAGTATTTTGTCCTCAAGAACAAGTAATAACTTCAATCTGAGATGACATAGTACAATTGTGCCATGATATTAACAAATCTGATATAAATTTACATACCTTTCATGAAATTGTATATGATCATCAGGAGCCACTCGACATCTTATTTTGGACATTGTTTCCTTGAGTATTCTAATTTTCGCATGTTCTAATTACATGAATAAGTCCTTTCCATTTTCTTGTGGCAAGACTGAAACAATATTATCGAATATAGACCCATATAACGTGAACGGGATTTACCCTATTTGACAACAGAATATGGTTTAGTTATGCAACTTTAATAGCCTTGTAAAGTACTTTTCTATAACTTATAATGCAGCACACACAACAGCAATATTGTCAACAACAAAACAACAGAAGACACATACACAATTCTTCACTTATCAGCATAGAAGGCAAATGAGACCAATCACAATTCACATCAAGCACTTCAAAAGCTCAATATTCAATCACATAAGCATACCTTCGCAATATTGCTTCTCGTAATGTTAAGATAGCAAGCCATGCTTGAGGAGGGAAAAGCAACAATCTGGAAACGACCTACTTCATGTCAGTCCCAAATTATAGATAATAGTGTAGAAAATTTAATAGCAAGTCAGGGCATTCAATTATCAGAGAGTATAAAAAGAATAAAGAAATCAATAAGCCAGCTGCTGTCTTTAAAATCAAACCTTCTGAAGAATCAAAACTGAGCCAACAGTAAGTAGTCTCCCACACTCCCCGACAAGGACCTTTCCATGAACACTAGCACTGATAGTATCAGTTGGATCCTACATGTCAACATCCAATCATCAATTTAAAGACAATAAACCGTCAAAAGCAAGCCGGTACACAGGTATACAGTTCACAATCAACAAAATACTGCATGAATACCTTAAGGGTAATCATCATATCACCAAGACTATTCGGGGTACAAGATTTCACAATCGCAACAACCTACAAATCAAAGCAAGATGCAACAACTAATCAGCAAGCCAAGCGTGAAGTCATCCAAGATCAGCTCAAATCAACTGGATGAGTAAGTACAGATAATGAACAAATCTATGCTCAATCAGTGGTTTCTTACTAGTCTCCCTCGCATAAATATATTCGAGCTATTGTGAACAAAAACCATATTTGCCGTGCACTGATAATCAAGTAGCTTCACGAAGAGCAAGTTACTAATAACAAAAGCATTCCAAGAAATACTAATACCATCCGTCCGTAAACTAAAAAAAAAAAGTGTTTGCTATTGGTAGAAGGGATCGATTCCACAAAATAAAAAAAAATAAATCATCTCATTCATTACTTCTGAATAACACTCTCAAGGGATGAAATTATTCAGCCTAATAGAATTCTTTTCATTCCACATTCCATTCATAAATGATAAAATTTTGGCACATAACCAAAACCCAAAAAACTCGGTTTTTTCATCGAATCGATCTCCAAAAATAAGAGAAAAAAAGTTCCAATACCTTGTCAAATCGTTCAGCATTCACACACTTTTTGATAGCACTTAAGGTCGTCGTATCAATCACACCTAAATTTTCAAAACCCTAATTAAAAAAATCAACGCAATTGAACAATATCAAGAAACGGGAGCCATTGAAAACAAAAGCAGAGCAGAAGTACCGTCACAGCGAAGCGCATCTACGGCAAAAACCCAGGGATTGCGGCGGAATTCTTCACCGGAATCTTCCTGAACACGGTGGATGTACTCTTGAGTGGAAATCACAGGGAGAGGGTTAGCATTGCAGTTGAGTCGACCCATTTCCTTACGGTGCATAGCGGCTTGGATGGAGGCGGCGGGGCCGGGAATGAGGCGGCGAGGAGGGGAAATGGTGGTGGAAGACGGTTGTTGTTGAGGAGAAGAGGAGTGGGAGGGGAGAAGAGAGTTTGGGGGTTGGTTGGAGCAGCGGCGGAGGAGAGAGACGGAGGAAGACAGGTCGGTGTCGAGTGCGTCCCAAGGCTCCTCCATTTTGTTTGGGAGAAGAGTAAAACGGGGGAGTTTAAGCACGTTGAGCTTTCCCGCCCTTAGTTTTATTCTTACTGGCTGAGTGGCTGGGTGTCCGAGATTCTCGGAACGGGTTCGGGTTAAGTCATGACTTACGTGTTATAGAGGTGGTCAGTGGCCGTTCAGTCCGGCCTAGCCTTAAACCAGCCCAATTTTAGCCTGTCTGGTCCAGCCTAGAATCAGTTTGGCCCACTAATTGGATGGGCCGAATACGAATCTGGATTTTCAAATTCTGATTCAATTTAATTGGAATCACTAAAAAAATAAAGAAATTCTACGTTATGACCTTATACTATTGTGTTTTCTATGTTGTGTCCAGTGATTTTTAAAAGTATACAATGCAACCTCGAAATACTTTTAGTAAACACACTAGCATTTCTTGGATGAGTTAACTGACGGTGTTCAGCTTCGTTAAGATCGTTAGGCTTATTCCCTTGTTCCCTTGCTCTAGTTGTTATTTATGTATAATTTAGGATTCTTGCATGACCATTTCAATTTCCTTTATTTATCTCTGATTTAATTAGGGTTCTTTTTTCTCCTCTTTCTTATCTCCTCTTCTGTAATTATCCCATAATTTTTCCCCCAATGTCGAGCTCCTAATTCAAATCGAATTCTAGTTATACTCTTGAATTTGTAGCCCCACGTTGCAATTATGAGAATCGTAAAGTTGCAAAGATTAAGCTATCGACAACTACGTGCAATTCTTGGAAAGCATTTTTTAAGTACAATGACTGCAGATTCTTCAAGTGGTTGGATGAAGGTGATATACGAGGGTTGGAAGGGAAGAAGACTAGTGAGCTTAAATATGTTCAACACCAACTTGCGGATTTCATATCTTACATGAAAGAAGTTGTGAAAATTAGGGTTTTCATGTATGTTATTTTGTTGGTAATTATTTTGTTAAAAATGGGGTGAGTTGATGTATAAGCTAGTGTGTAATTGGGGTAGTTTAGTTTCATTACTGAACAATAGTTGTACAATTGTTGGCTGAATTAATGAAGTATATGAAGTTATTTACTCTGTTTTTAATATGATTTGCAAAGTTACTATGTTTTTAATGTGATTTGCAAGTGTGTAGCAATATGGTGCAAAGATTGTGATATGGGAGTACTAAAATAATAATGGTATTATGAAGAGAATATTAGAGAATATTAATGGTAATCTGAGGATATTTTCATAGAGTAGCCTTATCAGTTTACGTTGTCACCAGCTCTAGTAAGATCATTAAGAAGACATGCATAAGCTGTTTGATCATAATATCTAGTGGATAACCTTGATTTTGAATTATAGTCAAATTTCTCAACTTGGATACTGTGAAGAGGGACTAAAAGTTTTCAGTAGAGAAAAAAGGGATTTGTGAAACTACAAATTTGTGACTGCTACCACCTGAGGTTGTAACAAAGTATTATATTAGCTATCTTTGTAATTGATTCTAACTCTAACAAACTCATTCTAAATTAATTCTAACAAACTCTATTACTAGCTACTTTAATACATGATTTTGTTTTATTACAATACTTTCTACTGCTAGTAATGCTTTGTTACAACTAGGCATATTGTCCAAAATATAACATATTGTCCAAAATGAATACGGAAGCATACATCATTCAGCATAATAAAGTCTCTTCAAAATCAGTCAGCCAACATTGTAATCCTTTGCATAATCTTCCTTGTCTTGGGGCTAAGATAACCATCCTTAACTGCTTCTGAACTGCTTGGTAGTGGTTGAGTGGAAGCTTCACCAATGGATACCAAGCTCCTTCTCTTCCTCGTAGGCAATAATGGTTGGCTTAAGCATTCAATAAGGTTGTCCTGTGTTGATGCTGACTGATCATTAGATCAATCAGGTTGCCTTCAGTGTTCAACTATGAACTACTTTGCCTTGTGTTCACTCTTGTCTTGGGGGCAGGCTCTTTCTTTTTCACACCTTGTTGTCTGAGAAGTTCCTTCTTAGTTGCTCTACCCTTATAAGTCTTTGAATTGTGGTAAAACTGATTACACTTTTTACATTAGAAAGTTATACTCCTCTTCCCTTTCCTTTGCTCCCCTTCCTCTCTCCTTCTATTCCTAGAAGGTCTCCCAATACTTCTTTTAATGGGTGGTGGGATTAATTTAGGAATATCTAATTCTAGCCATTGGGTTGGGTCAAGGATAGGTAATATGTTACCATTGTAAGCTAACTTGTACCTAGATACAAAATACCACTCACTTACATAGTCTAAAGGATCTTTCCCATAATGAATTATAGCCCTAATTCCATGTTTACATGGAATGCCACTTATTTTCCACCTACCACACCCATAACTTCTGGTATTAAGTGACATAAGAAGCATTACCCAACCATCTAAAATTTCATACTCCCCCCTCTGAGATGGATATGCATGACATACCCTTAAATCTTTTGTCAAAACTCTTTCTCTCTCTAATGTTAGGAAATATTCCCTCATCAACCCACTGACCAACAATTTGCTGCCTTGTGGCATGTCTAACCATTGCAGTCCTCCTTAATCTTGCAATTGTAAACAAGTAAATGTGTAACATCAATTGTAAGAAGTTGTAAGCAAGTAAAAAAACTTCATTAAATTACCTTCCAATAGAGACAATATAAGGTAAGCCCTGTCAGATCCTATTGTACTATTGAAGATCTCCACAAAATTATTTGTGTTGTCATCACTGGACAACTAAGGGTTGAATTTGAATCTTGACCATCTCTCAAGTGGTCCAATATCTCTGAACCACTTCATTGCTCTAGGTCCAACAGTCTCTTCAACTTTCTAGAGTGCCTTCTTGAAACTGAAGACTGAGTATGCATTGGTGACACTTTAGAACAACTTATGCATTAATATTCCAAGGTAGTATGTTTTGAAATTTTTGCAAAGATGCCTAGCACAATATCTCCTATCAACTGTGGGCCAAACTCGGTCCAATGATGAGTCAATTTCCTTGCAACCAAAAATAATAAACAAATAATCAAGTAAATGTAAATGTAAATGTGTAGGTGATAAAAAAAATAGATTATGAGAAGATAACATACCTTTGTTTATCTAACATAATACCCCAGTTACTCCTTCCATTTTTAGTTAAAATACTTCTAAAATTATAGAAAAACCAACACCAACTGCTTTTATTTTCTAAGTCCACAACAACAATTGCAATAGGGAAAATTTCATTATTTCCATCCAATGACACAACAGAAAAAAGCACTCCCCTAAAATTTCCCTTTAGATGGCACCCATCAACACCAACCAAGCCTCTGTATCCATTTATAACACCACTGAACTAGATAAAGAAACTGATGAAAATTGAGTTGAAATATAGTGCCCTCTCTGGTTCATGCACCTACTTCCCTATGTAGAAGGCTACTGATCTAGGGTTCCTCTCTCTCAACAACTCATAATAAGTAGGTAAGTTTGTGTATCAGTCATCATGACCTCCTTGAATCATCTTCACTGCCAAACTCTTCATCTTGTACACAACAGATTTGGCCATCCTCACCCCAAACCTTTCAAATAAAAAGTTGTTTAAAGTAGTCCCTTAAATATCAGAGCTAGCCATAATATCTTCCAATAACTTCTTAGCAGTCCACTTGCAGTTACACATGGGATTGTATACCATGTTCAAGTCACACACATGACCATTGTCTATGCTTTTTATGGCTCAAGTGCAACCATCATTCAACCTACTTGCATAGATTCTCCAACCACATCTGATGTCAGCACACTTAGTAGTGTATCTCTCATTGGCAGACCTCCTAACCACTAAGGAAAAACCTTCCTAGATGCAATAATCCCTTAGGGCTTGTTTAAAATGCTTCTTGTCAACAAACAATTGCCATGGCATTAAACTAATCATACCTAATTCATCATCATTATAGAGGTTCCATTCTTGTACAACTTACTCATATAACTATTGTCATCTTCATAACAACTTCATTAGATTTAAATGGCTCCCAATCACCATCAACATATTTTTGGTTTAATAACTCAATAACATCCTCTTGCTCCTCTCCCTCTTATAAGACAACAACATTTACTTATAGGACAAGTTGTGGTGGGCTAGGTTGTATTAGGCTAGGTTATAGTAGGCCAGGTTGTTTTGGGCTAGGTTGTTATGGGCTAGGTTGTCGTAGGACATGTTATAGTAGGACAGATTCTTGTAGGCTAGGTTGTAGTAGCCTAGGTTTTTGTGGGCAAGTTTCAACTTGTGATTTTCTTAAAGACTGTGCTAAATTCCATATTAAACTAGGCTTTTCTAAACAACCAACCCACTAATCTATCTCCTTATACCTCCTTTTCTCGAATATTTTCAGTAAAGAAGCATCATCTAGCAAATCTACTGCCTTACCATCAACACAGTAGTGTAGAGCAGGGAACCTTGGCAACTCATACCCTTTTTTTCCAAACTCCTCAACCATATCATTAAACACATCAATTAATTAAGGACCGCGATGTTCAACCTAGGGTTTGGAATTACCTTCACTGACGCCGGTTATTCATGATCGCTGTTGTAAAGCCTTTAACTTGTCGCCCGTGGTTCTTGATGGTTGCATGAAACTTATTGCAGGTGTTCTTGGTGGTTGCATCAAAGTCATGATCTTCCTTGGTGAAACAAAGTGTCAGAGAGGAAGAGAAGGAACAGTGTGTATTACCGGTGAAATAATGAAAGTGAGGGATTTTGGGAAATAACTCTAACGACCCTTAACAAAGTTGAACATCGTTAGTTAACTCATCCAATAAATGCTAGTGTGTTTACTAAAAGTACCTTGGGGTTACTTTGTAAACTTTTAAAAATCACAAGACACAACATAGAAAACGCAATCGTACAGGGTCATAATGTAGAATTTCCCAAAAAATATTAATTTGGCCCCAAACTAGTTTGATCTAGTCTACTAAATTGGCTCTATTCATTGCATTGAACTAGCCCTACCTTATTCAGCCCGCTTAAAACTTCCAATTTTGTAAAATTTAATTTATTTGAATATATTTTTAGTTTATATGTATGTTAGTTTAGTAGAATATAGTTTAGTTTATATGAATGTTAGTTGATTTGAATATAGTTTAGTTTATACGATCCTTGGATATTGAAGGAGACGAGTGAAGAATCAAACATAGGTGATGGCGGATCAGGGAACGTAGCAAATGTAGGCAACTAGATGGGCTTTGATTCCTTCTGGATACGTAGGCAAGTTTTTTAAATTATGTTCAAGCCCCCTTTATTTTGATTTCTTCCAAATGTATATAAGTTTGTGTTAAATCAAATAAGTTTGATTTCTTCCAAATTTATTTAAGTTTGTGTTAAATCGAATAAGTTTGATTTCTTCAAAATGTTTAAATATATATAAGTATCTATTAAATCGAATAAATTTGTGTTAAATCAAGTAAGTTTGATTTCTTCCAAATGTATATAACTATATAAGTTTCTATTAAATCGAATAAGTTTGTGCTAAATTAAAAAAGTTACAAAATAAACCGTCAAATCTCTTGGCCCAGCCCTAAGTCCTATTCGGCTCGGCTCGCTGAACTTGTTTGAACCATCACCCCAACCCTCTTTGACCTAAACCCTATTTTCTATGGGCTGAGCTCTCCCAACCAAACCGGTCACTATTCAAGTCAGGCCACCCCAACTCATGGCCAAAATTGGGTCAGTCCTCAAATAGGTTAATCTGGTTTTATTGAATTCTAACTGACTATATTTATGCGATTTGAGTTCATGATATTTCAAGTTGTCTATTGCGTGATTTGAGTATACATGGTATTTCGACTGATCTAATTGATCTAAGATATCATTATATAGACACAAAATCGTGTCTCCCTATGTAGCAGTCCTATGATGAACCAACCCTTATAGGTGGACCTAGTTTAGACCAAGATTATAGACCACCAGGGTTTAATCAAGGGCCTAGAAATGGTTTAAATCTTCCTTTCCCGCCTAGTCAACCTCATCATGTAGCTTCTCAACCACAACAAAGTCATACCTCAACCAATGACCATTTAGCTTCTCAAGTAACATCTCTTGCTCAGCAAAACTAGAGTCTCACTCAAATAAATCAGACTCTCATCTAGCATATATAACAACTTCAAGCTCTGTAAAAGTTTATTGAAACTCAACTCGCCCAAATGGTTAGTCCTCCTACACCCCTGCTATTCCCATCTCACCCTCAACCTAACCCCTCTACACAACCTCCACCTTAACGCCCAAACCCAAACTAACACACTGCAAAAGCTATCCACCTGAGATCAGGGACTCAATATGATGGCCCTTCGTATCCGGTTGATGCACCTTTGGTATGGGTGGGAGATGAGATGAGAGTGGATGTAAATAAAAAAGAAGAGGAACAAGGTCAGGGGTCGATAGTTGAGAATGAAAAAAGTGGGGATGATGAGGAAGAAAAGGTAAGGAGTTGGTGGAGAGTAAGGAAGAGAGGAAGAATAGGATTGAGGAGAGAAAGAGGTTAGATCGCTTGTATGCACCCTCACTTCCTTTTCCTTGTAGGAAAGTTGAGAAGCAACTTGATGAGAAGTTCAAGAAGTTTTTAGAACACTTACAAAAGATGGAGATGAAAATTCCATTCCTTGATGTAATGGAACAGATGCCTAAGTATGCTAAGTTCTTGAAGGACTTATTGTCCAACAAGAAAAAGCTTGAGGAAGAAGTAATCACTCTCCCCCATCAAGTTAGCTCCATATTACAAGGGAAAATGCCTATAAAAGAGCGAGATCCCGGTCCATATAACCTCCCAATAAAGTTGGGAAATCTTGATACCAAAGGGACGCTCGCCGATCTAGGGGCTTCAATTAGTCTTAGGCCTCTATCGATCGCCAAGAAGCTACCCTTTAGCCTCAGACCTTCTAGGAAAACGATCCAACTGGCAAATAGGAGTATAAAAGTGTCATGTGGAGAACTTGATGATATACCTATCCAAGTGGGAGAACTAGTGGTCCCTTGCGATTTTGTAGTGATAAAAATGGAAGAGGACCCTTACACTCCACTCATCTTGGGAAGAGCCATTCTAAAAACACTTCGGATAGTTATTAATTTCCATGATGACACCATAACGGTAGAAGTAGCCCAAGTGAAGATAGTCTTCAAAATTTCTCCACTCTTAAAGAAACCTATGGTTGAACAAGTCTGCCACTTTGAAGTGGATGATAAGGAAATTAAGGATTGTCAAAGGGAGAGAGAAATAGAGGTTGGGTATTTAATGAATGATGAGGATACCTATACAGAAGATGAGCAGTTGGAGAGCCAATTAGATAGGGCTCAGGAATATAAGAGCGAAGAAGCTGAATATGAGCAACTATGTAAGGTTGAGGAAGGTATTATCTATAAAGGGGAGAATCCTAAACCTTCTCCCCAAGTAAGTTTGAAACCTCTACCTCTTAGTCTTAAATATGCCTATCTTGATGATGATGAGGGTAGTCTGGTCATAGTGAATTATGAGCTAGATGACACTTCGTTGGAAAAACTACTTGTTTTATTAAGAAAATATTGAGATGTCATCGGGTACTCACTTGGTGATTTAAAAGGGATTAGTCCAACACTTGTTATGCACCGAATTCATCTTGACGATGAGCATTTCTCCTCAAATTAAGCCATAAAGAAGGCTGAACCCCAACATGAAAGAGGTAGTTGAGGATGAAATCCTTAAACTCCTCAAGGCCTGCATCATCTACTTAATTTCAGATAGTAGGTGGGTTAACCCTGTTCATGTTGTTCCGAAAAAGGGAAGAATGACCATTCTCGAGAATGATAAAGGTGAGATGATCCTAACTAGAGCCACTATAGGATGACGAGTTTGTATCGATTATTGCAAACTCAATAAGGCTATAAGAAAGGATCAGTTCCCTTTACCCTTCATCGATGAGATGTTTAAAAGATTGGCAAGGCACAAGTACTATTTTTTTCTGGATGGTTACTCGGGTTTCTTTCAAATTCCAATCCACCCCGAAGATCAACAGAAAACAACGTTCACTTGTCCTATCGGGACTTTTTCTTATAGGAGAATGCTCTTCGATTTATGCAATGCTCCATCCACTTTCCAAAGGTGCATGTCTGCTATATTTGCTGATATACTGGAGGATTTCATAGAAGTGTTCATGGATGATTTTTCTATTGGAGGTTCTTCTTTTGACACTTGCTTAACACATCTTGAGAAATTTTTATTATGGTGTCAAGAAACGAATCTTGTGCTGAATTGGGAGAAGCATCACTTTTTAGTTCAAGAAGGCATTTTCCTAGGCCATAAAGTGTCTTTCAAAGACATAGAGGTAGACCCTGCTAAGATTGATGTGATAAGGAACCTTCCTGTACCTACCTTGGTTATAGGAGTACGATCCTTTCTTGGACATGTAAGGTTCTATAGGCGTCTCATCTAAGGATTTTCAACTTTAGCTAAACCCTTGAATGAATTGCTTTAGAAGGATGTCGATTTTAACTTTAATGAGAGATGCCTCAATGCCTTTAACCGTCTAAAGAAAGCTCTGATCTCTGCGCCCATCGTGCAAGCTCCTGATTGGAGTTTGCCATTTGAATTAATGTGCGATGCCAGTGATATCTTTGGAGGTGTTGTCCTTGGACAAAAAAAGGAAGGAAAGCACCACGTCATATGTTCAGTAAAACACTGGATCCAACACAGCACAACTACTCTACAATGGAAAAGGAAATGCTGGCAGTAGTCTATGCTTTTGCGAGACTACGCCTGTATCTGATATGTTCAAAGGTTGTAGTTGGATCACTCAGCCCTGAAATTTTTAATGACGAAGAGAGATGCAAAACCAAGGTTGATCCATTGGGTGCTCCTATTACAAGAGTTTAATTTTGAATTAAAGGATAGGAAGGGAAGTAAAAATGTGATAGTTGACCATTTGTCTAGGTTACATGAGCTTAATATTGACTCCTTACCTATCAAAGATGAAATGGTTGAAGAAACCTTGATGACAGCATTAGTTGTTGGAAAAGCGCCTTGGTTCACAGATATTGCGAATTATTTAGCTTGTGGGGAACTTCTAGAGTTCGAATCAAGGGCTATGAAAAAGGCTTTCTTTGGTAAAGTCAAGAATTTCTTTTGGGATGACTCATATTTGTTTCATGCCTGCGCCGACGGCATAATCCACCGTTGTATCACGGAAGAGGAGGTCCTTAAGATTCTAACTCACTGTCACTCATACACATGTGGCGGCCACCATGGTATAATGAACACTACTGCTAAGGTCGCCACCGCAGGTTTCTATTGGCCAACCTTGCACAAAGATGTTGAAACATTCATGAAGAGCTGTGAGAGATGCAAAAAAGTTGGCAATATCTCAATGAGGAATGAGATGCCTCAAAATTACATCCTTGAGCGTAAAGTTTTTGATTGTTGGGGTATTGATCTCATGGGCCCCTTTGTTTCATCTCATGGGAACCAATATATTTTGGTAGGGATCGATTATGTGTCTAAGTGGGTGGAGGCCATCGCCTCACCTACAAATGATAACAAAGTAGTTATGAAGCTTTTTAAAAGCATAATCTTCCCAAGATTTGGTGTTCCCAAGATAGTCATTAGTGATGGGGGTTCCCATTTTACAAAAAATAAACTGAACAAATTGTTAAAGAAATATGGAGTCATGCACAAATTCAGTGCACCCTACCATCCCCAAAATTAAGGACAGGTGGAAGGAGCCAACAGGGAAATAAAGCAAATATTCGAAAAGGTGGTTAACCTAAACAAAAAAGATTGGTCTCTCAAGTTAGACGACGCTCTTTGGGTCCACCGTACATGTTACAAAACCTCAATTGGCACCACCCCGTTCCGGCTATTGTATGGGAAGTCTTGTCATTTACCGGTGGAATCAGAATGTAGGTCCTGGTGGGCGATCCAAACCTTTAATTTGGACCCTACTTTATTCTACGAGAAGCGAGCCGCCCAATTAAGGGAATTGGAAGAACTAAGGCTTGATGCATTCCACAACATGCATATATACAAGGAACGAACTAAGCGTTGGCATGACCAATGGATCATTCAATGAGAATTCCTTGTAGGAGATAAAGTGCTACTCTTCAATTTAAGAGCAAAGTTATTCCCCGGGAAATTGAAATCGAGGTGGTCTAGGCCATTCGGGATTTTGCAAGTATTTCCTTATGGAACGGTAGAGTTGAAAAACTATCATGGAGGTAGTTTCATTGTGAATGGACATCGGTTAAAACTCTTCCATGAGAGTAGCCTTCACGAAGTCAACACCGTCGAGCGAATAAGGTTAGATGATGTCAAAGTTGAATGATTGGTATAATTATTAGCAGGTAACGATTATCTAAACTTTGAATCATAATTATTTTGAGTTTTGTTAAGTTTTGAATAGTTAGTTTAACTCCGGTTTTTGTTTTGTGTTATTTTTGATTGATTACTCTAGCTACGTCGAGCTAAACGACGTTAAACAAAGCACTTACGGGAGGTAACCCGATTTTCTTTGGATTTTCTTGCAAAGTAATCATAGTACTGTTTTTGATTTGGGAAAGCACAAGACATTTGATTATTCCAAGCTT
The DNA here is from genome assembly GCA_026401315.1 of Dysphania ambrosioides. NCBI lineage: Eukaryota > Viridiplantae > Streptophyta > Magnoliopsida > Caryophyllales > Amaranthaceae > Dysphania > Dysphania ambrosioides. Next base: position 18,717,733 of record CM048666.1, read on the forward strand.
AAAATTATTGATTAAGCAATCCATTCGGCCGAATTAGAGTTCCATTCGGCCGAATGGACTTGGACTATGAGCTCAAACTTTAGATTTGTGGAGTTTATGAGAATGTCGAATGAGTAGTCAATTTGGGCAAAGGGGATTCATTTGACCGAATGGATGCCCCATCCGGTCGAATATATATACAAACAAAATTAGAGAAGTGCTCCTGAGAACACCGAATGGACACTCTATTCGGGCGAATGGAGGTCCATTCGACCGAATACATAAGTGATTCGGTCATATGGTAGCGAAGAATTCTTCGAAATTCGACCGAACAAGGCCTTCCATTCGAGTGAATGGAGGTCCATTCGGCCGAATGAATGCTCTATTTGGGCAAATGGAAGGCCAATTCTATAAATACCCCTTCATTTCCACGGGTTTTCTCATATTTCATTCTACACCCTAACGCACGCCCCAGCTGTTCTTCTCACCCTCACTCACTCATTCTCCCTAAAACTCCTCATTTTGCTCCATAAACTTCAATCAATCACAATGGGACCAAGAAAGATCCTGAGAAATCCATTCAAACGATCCAAGAAACATGGTGAAGGATTGTCTTCGGGTGCGGCATGGGAAGAATAACAAACCGGTTCTTTATGTGCTCATTTTAGAGCACGTTTACTACCTCATTTTAGTGTTAAGTCTCGTAGTTTCATATTGATTTTATGCATATTATGCTTGATTTCACCTTGATCTTGTCTGAGTTGTCTTACGATCATTTCATGTATTTTTGATGATTTCGAGGTGAAATGCGATGCATTCGAGCCTTAGACACATGTATCATAGCTTGGGAAAACATTTCAAGTCACTTATAAAGATCCCACAGAGTTTAGAAAGGATTAGAAGTGAAAAGAAAATTGCATGGTCTCAGATTCGACCGAAACTGAGATACATTTGGCCGAATGCTGCTGATTCGACTGAATGTGAGAGAGATTCGGTCGAATGGTGGATAATTCCTCAGACGTATTTTCCATGGTCTCTAGGAAGGCCGAATAGAAATCATTTGGGCGAATAAGCTTCCATTCAGCCAAATCAGACCATATATTCGGGCGAATGGTGGACAGAGAGCAATTCTTTAGAGCCTCTGGAATGGGTGAATGGAAGAGCATTCGGGCAAATGGAGTCATATTTGGCCGAATAGGCCTTGAATTCGGTCGAATGATAGTGTTTTCTCCGGAATAACTACTTTTTAGGGCCGGCCCAAAGGCATTTTAGGGTTTTCGTATTTTTCTTATCCTTTGTTATAAATATCCCTCCCTCTTATGAGAGGGGGAGCCGCTAGGTTTTTATATTTTATGCACTTTTAGTTTTGTTTAGCCTCCAAATTATTTTAGTTCTAGCTTTCGGTTTTCTGTTTTCTCAACATTTGTACTCTAAGTTCTGGATTTTGTCATTCAAATTCTGATCGTGGATAATACATTGAAGCTTTTGTGAGTATTAATCTATTCCTTACTTTTGAATTCATTCGCTTTATTTCATTCCTTGTTTATTTCTATGTTTATCGTTTACTAGAATAGTTTTTGATTTGCTTTCGTTCTCGTTAATTTCTTTTCATTGTCGTTTTGCTAGGTTTATTGAATATCGTTATGTTGTTGAGCATGAATATGTGTGAGTAGTTCTTTTAGGGGTTTTCATTGGTGAAACCCTAGGAAAAACTATGATCTTTATTTCCTAAGTTTATATGAATGATGATAATAAGTAGTTTCGGAGTCCAATGCGAATCTTGTCCTCCCACTCCTTTGGAGACATATGGTGATTATAGGTCGTTCGTTGTGATTTGTGGAATTACCAACTTCCTCTTGTATTATTAGATGTCCATGCTAGTTATTATTAGATTTTCTCTAACCTATCATGTTCGGTTTTGAAAGCTTCATTCCTAGGGCGAATCTAATCTTGTCCCCGTTTTTCTCAATTTGATTTACCTCGTAATTTATCGTTATCTATATTCTTGTTATTAGTTTTAGTTGTTTCCAACTCCAGATAGTCCGGTTGTGTTAAGAATTGAAGTCTTGATATCCTTTATCCTCGTGGTTCGACCCCCTACTCCACTATACTCGTATAGTTTGTAGGTTGGTATAAATATTGTTTGCATAACTAGTCTTTTAGTTAATGACCTAAAAGCCGGTTATCAAAATGGCGTCGGTTGCCAGGGATAAGGCATAATTCTTGATATAATTTTATTTCATTTCTTTTCTGCTTGCTATTTATTGTTTTTGTTTTTGTTAGTGGTTGTCTTTGACTTTGCTGTTTGCATGCCCCATAGCACGCGTAGGTCAAACCATCCAATAACACCTTATAACCCTGAAATCCAACGCGTGAGTAGACAATGCCCATTAAAACATACCTCACATTCTATCCAAAACCCCTCCATATCCCTAATGGCCGACGAACATTAATTGTTTGGTCAATTCAGAACTCTTGGCTCACAAGAGTTCCAAGGAGGTGTAGTACTCCCTGTTGCTACTACACCATACCAAATACACCCTCTGTTCATAAGAATGGTTAAGGAAACACCTTTTAGTGGCTTAAGAAATGAATGCCCTCTTCAACATCTAGAGTCATTTTCTGACATTTGTGGACTTATCCCTCCTTGCCCTAATAGCCTAGATTATGTGCAAATGCATCTATTTCATTTGAGTCTAGCAGGAGATGCCAAAGATTGGTACAAATGCTTAGAATCCAATATAATTGTTAATTGGGCTCAACTGAAAATCACATTTCTAGAAAGGTTCTATCCTACGATTCGAACGCAAGATTGACGTAAGAAAAATGCGTCATTCACCCAAGAGGATGATGAGAACCTTAGTGCCACTTGGAGTTAATTTAAGAGAATGATTAGAGCATGCCCCCACCATGAGTATAGGGAAAACCATCTCAACACATTCTTTTACGATGGTCTTAATGACACAACCAAAGCACTTCTAGACTCAGTAGTAGGTGGCCAACTTTCCAAAATTCCTTGCACCCAGGTAAAAGCCAAAATCAAGGAAGTTGCTAAGAATAGTGCCTGGGGAGGAACTAGGATTCAGGGCTTACCTAGAGGGATGATAGAAACAACCAATTTGGACACCATTAGTGCTAAGATAGAAGCATTTATCGATAAGAAGCTGTCCAAAATTAAGCCTAGTTGGTAGTTCGAACACCCCCTAGTGCGTGAAAAGCACTTTGCATGTGCCATATGTGGGGGTACCAACCATGATATATCTTATTGTGGTGGTTCACACTCCAAGCACGTTGTTGCAGTTGACTATGGAGGGTATAACCCAGAACCGTATGTGATGAATTATGACGGTTATGGGTATAACCCTGATCATGTAGCATCCCTTAACTATGGTGGACAGGGATAAGGAGTAGGGTATAGGCAACAACCTTTTCCTAATCAACCATACAAACCTCCCTTTAACTCAAACTAAAACCAAGGAAACTTCCACCTGGGATACAACAGAAATGCTCAAAGTGGGTTTAACAACCAAGGTTTCCAAGGGAACCAATCTAATGGGAATATACCAAGGCCTAATGTGTATAGACCCCTAGGGTTCAACCAAGGACCTAGAAATGGTTCAAACCTGCCTTTCCCACCTAATCAAGCTCATCATGTGGCTTCTCAACCACAACAAGGTCATACCTCAACCAATGACCATTTAGCCTCCCAAGTAACAACTCTTGCTCAGCAGAACTAGAGTCTTACTCAGATTAATCAGACTCTCATCCAACAAATGCAACAACTTCAAGCTTAGCAAAAGTTTTTTGAAACTCAACTTGTCCAAATGGCTAATCCTCTTGCACCACCGCTATTCCCATCTCACCCTCAACCTAACCCCTCTACAAAACCTCTACCTCAGCCCCCAAACCCAAACCAACACACTGCTAAAGCTATCCACCTAAGATCAGGGACTCAGTATGGCAATCCTTATATCCGATTGATGCACCTTTGGTACGAGTGAGGGATAAGACGAGAGTGGATAAAAATGAAAAAGAAGAGGAATAAGGTAAGGGGTCAGTAGTTGAAAATAAAAGAAATGGGGATAATGAGAATGATAGGATAAGAAGTGGGAAGTTGGTAAGGAGTGAGGAAGAGAAGAAAAAGAGGATTGAGGAGAAAAAAGAGGTTAGAACGCTTATATGGACCCCCACTTCCTTTTCCCTATAGGAAAGTTGAGAAGAAACTTGATGATAAGTTCAAGAAGTTTCTTGAACATTTACAAAAGATGGAGATGAAAATTCCATTCCTTGATGCTATGGCACAGATGCCAAAGTATGCTAAGTTCTTGAAGGACCTATTTTCCAATAAGAAAAAGCTTAAGGAAGAGGTAATCAGTCTCCCCCATCAGGTTAGCTTCATATTATAAGGGAAAATGCCTATCAAGGAGTGAGATCTCGGTCCTTATAACTTCCTAGTAAAGTAGGGAAATCTTGATCCTAAAGGGGCGCTCGCCGATCTAGGGGCTTCGATTAGTCTTATGCCTCTATCAATCGCCAAAAAGCTACCCTTTAACCTCAAACCTTCAAAGAAAATGATCCAACTAGTAGATAGGAGTATAAAAGTGCCATGTGGAGAACTTGACGATATACCTATTCAAGTAGGAGAACTAGTGGTCCCTTGTGATTTCGTAGTGATGGAAATGGAAGAGGACCCTTATACTTCACTTATCTTGGGCAAAGCCATTCTGAAAACACTTTGGGCAGTTATTAATTACCATAATGAAACTATAACGGTAGAAGTAGCCTAAGTGAAGGTAGTCTTCAAAATCTCCCCTCTTTTAAAGAAGCCTATGGTTGAACAGGTTTGTCACCTTAAAGTAGATGATAGAGAGAGTGAGGATTGTCATAGGGAAAGAGAAATAGAAGTTGGGTATCAAATGAATGATTAGGATACCTGTACAATAGACGAGCAGTTAGATGGCTGATTAGATAAGGCCCAGGATTATGAGAGAGACGAGGCAGAATATGAGCAGCTTTGTAAGGTTTAGGAAGGTATTATTCAAAAGGGGGAAAGTCCTAAGCCTGCCCCCCAAGTAAGTTTAAAACCTTTACCTCCTAGCCTAAAATATGCCTATCTTGATGATGATGAAGACAGTCCTGTCATAGTGAATTATGAGCTCAATGACATTTCATTGGAAAAAACTACTTGTTTTATTAAGGAAATATAGAGATGTCATTGGGTACTCACTAGGTGATTTGAAAAGGATTAGTCCATCCCTCTTTATGCACCGGATTCATCTTGATGATGAGCATTTTTCCTCCATTGAGCCACAAAGAAGGCTGAACCCTAACATGAAAGAGGTAGTTAAGGATGAAATCCTTAAACTCCTCAAAGTTGGCATCATCTACTCAATTCTAGATAGTAGATGGGTTAGTCTTGTTCATGTTGTTCCAAAAAAGGGAGGAATGACCATTGTTAAAAATGATAGAGGAGAGATGATCCCCACTAGAGCCACCATTGGATGACGCATTTGCATTGATTATCACAAACTCAATAAGGCTACAAGAAAGGATCACTTTCCTTTACCCTTCATCGACGAGATGCTTGAAAGATTGGCAAGGCACAGGTATTATTGTTTTCTAGATGGTTACTCGGGTTTCTTTTAAGTCCCAATCCACCCTGAGGATCAACAGAACACAACTTCCACTTGTCCTTTTGGGACTTTTGCCTATAGGAGAAAGCCCTTCGGTTTATGCAAAGCTCCATCCACTTTCTAGAGGTGCATGTCTACTATATTTGCTGATATGCTAGAGGATTTCATAGAAGTGTTCATGGATGATTTTTCTATTAGAGGTTCTTCTTTTGACACTTGATTGAGACATCTCGAGAAAGTTTTATTACAGTGTCAAGAAACAAATCTTGTGCTGAATTTGGAAAAGTGTCACTTTTTAGTTCAAGAAGGCATTGTCCTAGGCCATAAATTGTCTTTCAAAGGCATAGAGGTAGATCCTGCTAAAATTGATGTGATAAGGAATCTTCCTGTACCTACCTCGGTTACAGGAGTACGATCCTTTCTTAGACATGTAGGATTTTATAGGCTTCTCATCTTAGGATTTTCGACTTTAGCAAAACCCTTGAATGAATTGCTTCAAAAATATGTCAATTTTAACTTTGATAAGAGATGCCTTAATGCCTTTAACAGGCTAAAGGAAGCTCTAATATCAGCGCCCATTGTGCAAGCTCCGAATTGGAGTTTGCCTTTTGAATTAATGTGTAATGCTAGTGATATCTTTGTAGGTGCTGTCCTTGGGCGGAAAAAGGAAGGAAAGCACCACATTATATGTTATATTAGTAAAACGCGGGATCCAGCATAGCGTAACTACTCTACAACTGAAAAGGAAATGCTGGCGGTAGTCTATGCTTTTGCGAGACTACGCCAGTATCTAATTTGTTCAATAGTTGTAGTTTTCACTGATCACTCCGCTCTTAAATTTTTAATGACAAAGAGAGATGCAAAGCTGAGGTTGATCCATTGGGTGCTCCTATTACAAGAGTTCGATTTTGAGTTGAAAGATAGGAAGGGTAGTGAAAATGTGGTAGCTGACCATTTGTCTAGGTTACCCGAGCTTAATAATGACTCCTTACCTATCCAAGATGAAATGGTTGAAGAAACCCTGATGACAACAATAGTAGTTGGGAAAGCCCCTTGGTTTGCAGATATTGCGAATTATTTAGCTTGTGGAGAACTTTCAGAGTTCAAATCAAGGGCTATGAAAAAGGCTTTCTTTGGCAAAGTCGGGAATTTCTTTTGGGAAGACCCCTATTTATTTCATGCTTGCGCCGACGGCATAATCAGCCGTTGTGTCACTGAAGAAGAAGTCCCCAAGATTCTAACTCATCACTGTCATTCATACGCTTGTGGCAGCCACCATGGTATAATGAACACTGCTGCTAAGGTCGCCACCGTGGGTTTCTATTAGCCAACATTACATAAGGATGTTGAAACTTTTGTGAAAAGCTGTGAGAGATGCCAAAAAATTGGCAGTATCTCAATGAGGAATGAGATGCCTCAGAATTACATCCTTGAGTGTGAAGTGTTTGACTGTTAGGGAATTAACTTTATGGGCCCATTTGTTTCATCTCATGGGAACCAATATATTTTGGTAGGGATTGACTATGTGTCTAAGTGGGTGGAGGCCATCGCCTCGCCTACGAATGATCACAAAGTAGTTATAAACTTTTTAAAAGCATAATCTTCCCTTGATTTGGTGTTCCCAAAATAGTCATAAGTGATGGGGGTTCACACTTTGCTAAGCACGAACTAAACAAATTATTGAAAAATTATGGAGTCATGTACAAAGTCGGTTCACCCTACCATCCCCAGACTCAAGGATAGGTGAAAGTAGCCAACAGGGAAATTACGAGAATTCTAGAAAAGGTGGTAAACCCAAACAGGAAAGATTGGTCTCTAAAGTTAGACGACGCTCTTTAGGCCCACCGTACATGTTACAAAACCCCTATTGGCTTTACCGCGTTCCGGATATTGTACGGGAAATCTTGTCACCTACCGGTGGAATTGGAATGTAAGTCTTGGTTGGCGATCCAAACCCTTAATTTGGACCCTACCTTATTCTGCGAGAAGTGAGCCGCCCAATTAAGAGAATTGAAAAAACTACGGCTCGACGCATTCCATAACATGCATATCTACAAGGAACATACTAAGTGTTGACATAACCAAAGTATCATCCAATGAGAGTTCCTTGTAGGAGAGAAAGTGATGCTCTTTAATTCAAGAGCAAAGTTATTCCCCGGGAAACTGAAATCAAGGTGGTCCGGACCATTTGAGATTTTACAAGTATTTCCGTATGCAAAGGTAGAACTGAAAGACTATCATGGAGGTAGTTTCATTGTTAATGGGCATCGGTTAAAACTCTTCCATGATAGTAGCCTTCACGAAGTCAACACCGTTGAGCGTATAAGGTTAGATGATGTCGAAGTCAAATGATTGGTATAATCATTGGCACTTATCAAGTATCTTAACTTCGTATCATCGTTCTTTAAAGTTTTGTTAAGTTTTAAGTAGTTAATTTAACTTTGATCTTTGTTTCATGTTATTTTTGTTTACCCGAGCTACGTCGAGCTAAACGACGTTAAACAAAGCACTTACGGGAGGTAACACTGTTTTATTTGGTTTTTCATGCATAGTACCATTTTTTATTTGGAAAAGAACAAGTGATTTGGTAAGAAATTACAAAATAGCTCTCCATTTGGCCGAATGATATGCCCATTCGGCCGAATGAGCATTGATCATAAACTTAATCAAAATTTGGAGGAGTTCTAAAAGTGTCAAATGAAAGGTTAAATTCGGGCGAATAAATCTCATTTGACCAAAGGAAGACCCCAATTCGGCCGAATGGATCTACAGAGGGAATTATTGGGCGCTCTTGGGAACCCCAAATGGACACTCCATTCGGGCGAATGGAGTTCCATTCGACCAAATAGACTAGTGATTCGGTCGAATGGAAGCGAAGAATCCTGCGTAGCTCTTATCCATTTGACCGAACAGGGGATCCATTCGGGCGAATGGAGGGCCATTCGGCCGAATGCATACTCCATTCGGCCGAATGGAAGGCCAGGTTTATAAATAACAGCTCATTTGCACGGTTTCTTCACGGAAATTTCACACCCCTAAGTATTCGCCCGAGCGCTCCCCTTCACTACCTCACTCACTAATTCTCCCTAAAACTCCTCGCTTTCCTTCTCAAACCTCATCAATCACCATGGGTCCAAGAAGAACCTTGAGAAACCCCTTCAAGAGATCCAAAAATCATGGAGAAGGTTCTTCTTTAGGAGCGGCACGGGAAGGACAACAAACCGGTTCTCAACAACAACCGGAGGGCTAAGAACGACTTCCCGACCAGGAACTATTGTTCAATGAGGATCATCCAACGGTAGTTTTCGTATCTTTGGAGCAATATGAACGTTTCCAACGGCTTAAGGTACGAAAAATTAACCCTACTCGTTATTTAGACCTTTCTATTTTGCAAAGAATGGGTATATATGAGCAATTTGTTGCATTGTTAACAGCATGTGGGTTAGAGAACTAGATTAACATGTGACACTCGACTCATAAGCTTTTAACTTATGAGTTTCTTAGTTCCCTAACCCCGTGTCAACGTGAAAGTAGGTTACATTTATCTTTTCGGCTAAGGAATGCAACCTATTTTCTAGATTATGCTGCATTTTGTGCCGTTTTTGGTTTTAATAACAAACCTATTCTGGATAAACAACCGGGCAACTCTTGAGTTTCTGAGTTATGACCTAAAATTGCTGGCCGGCTTGTTTATCCAAATAGGAATATTTATGCGTCTGATGTACATCACCCTGTTTTATGTATGTTTTTTAAGTTACCTAGGGAAACTTTTGTTCCCTTCCCCTAGCCCTCACTTAGTTAGAACACATGAAGTGCACATTTTGCACCGTTACCTTGCACCGCACAACGACACCGTACTAAGTCTTCTAATGACGTTGTGGAAGTTTTTAAACAACACAACCACCCTAGCTGCAAACACTGACCTCTGTCTAGGGGGACACGTATTCCGCATCGCTGAGTTCCTTAACGTTATGAATCCTATAGAATTCACTGACAGATATGCCGGTTCCACCACCCTTCACGAGCAATGCCTCGTATGGGCCGGCTTTATTTTCACTGACCCCATGCGATTGCAGTACTTGAAAGACCGCACAATTTCCTGTACTTAATTACCTCCCCTAGTACAGTTTGGGGGCTCGTACCTCTTAGACGACGATGTGTCGATATACACTATCGAGCCCCCACTTGTACCCCCTCCTCGCCCTCACACCCTTTCTATGCGTGACAGATCTAGGGCTTCCACCTCAGTCTTACTAGACCATGACAATTCAGATGATGAGTCTAAATCCGATATTATGTCCTCCCTAGGACGCATAAAGAGAAGGCTTGACCAGGTCCTCACCACCCAAGCCCACCACACCACCCGGCTCAATCACCTCGAGAAAAACTTCTAGCGGGCGCACTACCCATGGTATGACATGGCCTACCGCTCCCATTTGGTCGGCGAAAGCATGGCCACCCCTTCTTGGTACCCCTACCATGACAACTATAACGAGATATCATAAAGTCATGGGTTTGACCTGTTGCGGGTGGGTAGGCGTAGGTTTAATAACTTTACCCCAACGGCTCCTAGAAGAGCCTCGGATAACTATGGGATGGATTATACGGGTGGGGAGGAGGAGGATAATGAGGAAGATGACCAGGGGGATGATGAGGAATTTATAGGGGATGAGTAGTGGTAGACCTAAAGGCTTCCCTTAGCGTCGAGGACGGCTTCACCCTAGCTTTGGGGGGGGGGGGGGGGGGAGGGGGGGTATCCATAGTCCACTACTCATTATTTTCCGTGTCCTTTGGTCTTGGCTGTCAGTTTTAGTGCTGTGTAGTTTTGCGTTGTGTTGTGTTTTTGTGTTTTGTTCTTGGTGTTGTTTTGTGTTTTGTGCTTTGCTTTTTGGTGTTGTTTTCAGGTACCTGTATAATAAGTTTCATGTGCCGTTGCGCCTACGTACTAGTATGATTGCTCGCTTGAAAATCCAAATTTATTTATTTAGTTATAATTGTGTTTGTTTTCCCCTTCTTTCCTTCATGTGCCCCCTTTTTTCCATCATATGCTCCAAATAAGAATGCAAGCTTCTGTCGTGCACTTTACATTGATTTTATGCAAACTCATATTCCCTTAGCCCTGTGCCTATTTTGGGTCTGAGTTTATCGACTGTTTTTCACTTAGATTGGGGGATCTGAGCTTGCTTGGTATGTGGTTTGGATGACTACCTATTGAGGCGCATTTCGACTAACCTAGTGAGGATTGAGTCTTCTATGACTTTATTATGAGTCCTATATTGTTGAGTATTAGTCAGGGAATCTTAAGAATTATGTTCTCCTCCAGCATAGTCTACTTTTCTAAAGGTTAAGGATGATAACACGTTTGTAGTTGAAGCTATATAGCCAAAGTGCCTACCATGAAAATCAATTTACTCTAGGTTAAGCCAAATTTGTGCCTTTACCTTCTTTTTTGTAGCCACGCTATCTAACTCCACATGAGCCAAATGTCCCCTCTTTTTACCTAGAGGATAGTCATGTTATCATAGGGAAGTTGGTGTCCGTAGCAATGCGATATAGAATTTCGATTTGGAAAAGTGAGTACTAGGTGATTTGACTACAATCACTAGTCTTAGTGTATTTCAAGGAAGTATTCACATGGAAAGTTTAGCAAAAAGCGTGAAAAGCACAAAAAGAAAAAAGAGAAAGAGAAAGAGAAATAAAAAGAAAAAAAAAGGAGAAAAAGAAACGAAAACAAACAAAAAGAAAATAGAGAAAAATTTGAGAATAAAGTTGACATAGTATATTAGAGTCCATTATTGGGAATTTTGGGAGTGGCATAGTTGTTGGAAGGCGTAGTATTCCTCGGTTTTATTTCCTTGGATCACTTACTATCCTCTTTTTTAACTCCACATTCCTAAATTCTACCCTACATTGATCTGAGCCTACATTGCAACCCTTTCCAAACTTATTCGACTTAACCTGATTAGTAAGATTAGTGCTGAAGAGTAGATAAGACATAATCCCCAAGATTTCTCCCTGTTTGGTGTTTAATTCCCGACTCATCTTCAGTTGGATAATTTTGAGCGAAACACATACCCTATAAACACATGAGCGTATTAGAAATTTCCCACATCTCTTGGGAAATAACCTCAAGAGCGTAGACTTGCGACATCATTAGGTAGTGGGCGGAATGAACTATGATGTAGCTTGCTTGGTGATCCTTAGTAATTGTAAAACGTTAATTATGCTCTTTTAATCCCATTGTACTTGCTCACCCAGGGCTAGGGAAGAGTTTTGCACATGCACGGCTTACATTGTCTTGACTTTCACTCTCGTTCTTCAATCGTTTCTATGACTTTTTTGCCATACGCTTTCATAACACCTTCCTATTTCATTTGCTAGGGACTAGCAAATATTTAGCTTGGGGGAAGTTGATGTGCTCGTTTTAGAGCACATTTACTACCTTGTTTTAGTGTCAAGTCTCGTAGTTTCATATTGATTTTATGCATATTACTCTTGATTTCACCTTGATCTTGTCTTCGAGTTGTCTTAAGATCATTTCAAGTATTTTTGATAATTTCGAGGTGAAATGTGATGCATTTGAGCCTTAGACATGTGTATCATAGTTTGGGTAAACATTTCAAGTCACTTATGAAGATCCCACAGAGTTTAGAAAGGATTAGAAGTGAAAAGAGAAGTGCATGGTCTCAGATTCAACCGAATCTAAGATACATTTGGCCGAATGGTGCTGATTCGACCGAATCTGAGAGAGATTCAGTCGAATGGTGGACAATTCCTCAAACGTATTTTCCATGGTCTCTGGGAAGGCCGAATGGAAATCATTCGAGCGAATGAGCTTCCATTTGGCCAAATCAGACCCTATATTCGGGCGAATGGTGGACAGAGAGAAATTCTTTGGAGCCTCTAGAATGGGTGAATAGAAGAGCATTCGGGCGAATAGAGTCATATTTGGCTGAATGGGTCTTGAATTCGGTCGAATGACAGTGTTTTCTCTATAACAACTACTTCTTTTTAGGGCCAACCCAAAGCAAGTTTAGGGTTTTCGTATTTTTCTTATCCTTTGTTATAAATAAATACCCCTCCATCTGATGAGAGGGGGAGCCGCTAGGTTTTTATATTTTATGCACTTTTAGTTTTGTTTAGCCTCCAAATTATTTTAGTTCTAGCTTTCGATTTTCTATTTTCTCAACATTTATACTCCGAGTTCTGGATTTTGTCATTCAAATTCTGATCGTCGATAATATATTGAAGCTTTTGTGAGAATTAATCTATGCCTTACTTTTGAATTCATTCGCTTTATTTCATTCCATGTTTAGTTCTATGTTTATCATTTACTAGAATAGTTTTTGATTTGCTTTTGTTCTCATTAATTTCTTTTCATTGTCGTTTTGCTAGCTTTCTTGAATATCATTATGTTGTTGAGCATGAATATGTGTGAGTAGTTCTTTTAGGGGTTTTGATTGGTGAAACCCTAGGAAAAACTATGATCTCTATTGCCTAAGGTTGCAGGAATGATGATAATAAGTAGTGTTGGAGTCCGATGCGAATCTTGTCCTGCCACTCCTTTGGAGACATAGGGTGATTATAAGTCGTTCATTGTGATTTGTGGAATCACCAACTTCCTCTCGTATTCTTGGATGTCCATGCTAGTTATTATTAGATTTTCTCTAACCTATCGTGTTCGGTTTTGAAAGCTTCATTACTAGGGTGAATCTAATATTGTTCCCGTTTTTCTCAATTTGATTTACCTCGTAATTTATCGTTATCTATATTCTTGTTATTAGTTTTAGTTGTTTCCAACTCTAGATAGTCTGGTTGTGTTAAGAATTAAAGTCTTGATATCCTTTGTCCTCGTGGTTCGACCCCCTACTCCACTATACTCGTATAGTTCGTAGGCTGGTATAAATATTATTTGCATAACTAGTCTTTTAGTTAATGACCTAAAAGCCGGTTATTACTTCTCAACCACAACCGGAGCGCCAACAACGTCTTCTCGGCCAAGAATTATGGTTCGACGAAAAGCATCCAATGGTGGTGTTCGTATCGTTGGAGCAATTCGAACGGTTTCATCGATTAAAGGTACGAAAGATCAACTCTACCCGTTATTTAGATCTTTTAATTATTCAATGGATGGGTATATATGATCAATTCGTTGCATTATTGATGGCATATGGCCTTGAGAACTGGATTAACATGTGGCACCCAACTCATAAGCTCTTAACTTATGAGTTTCTCAGTTTTGTAAGCCCATGTCAGCGTGAAAATAGGTTGCATTTATCTTTCGGTTAAGGAACGCAACCTATTTTCTTGATTATGCTTCCTTGTGTTCCGTTTTTGGTTTTACTAACAAACTTATTCAGGATAAACAACCGGATAACTCTCGAGTTTCTGAATTATGGCCTAAAATTGCTGGCCGGCTAGTTTATTCGAATAGGAATATATAAGCCTCCGATGTACAGCACCTTGTTCTTCGTATGTTTTTCAAATTTGCTAGGGAGACTTTGTTCCCTTCCCGTAGCCCTCACCTAGTTAGAACACCTGAAGTGCACATATTGTACCGATATATTGCACCGCACAACGACACAACAATAAGCATTCCAATGACACTTTGGAAATTTTTAAACACCACAGCCACCCTAGATGTAAAAACTAACCTATGTGTTGGGGGGCATGTGTATCGCATCGTTGAGTTCCTTAATGTTATGAATCCTATTGAATTTAGCGATAGATTTGCCTCTACCACCACCCTCCACAAGCAGTGTCTCGTTAGGGCCGACTTTATCTTCACTGACCCTATGCAATGGCGGTACCTTAAAGACCGCGCCATTCCCCTCCCCTGTCCAAACTTGCCTCCCCTCTTGTAGTTTGGGGACTCGTACCTCTTAGACGGCGATGTGCCGAGATACGCTGTCGAGCCCCCACTTATACCCCCTCCTCATCCTCATACTTTATCCATGCGTGATCGACCTAGGGCTTCCACTTTAGTTCTATGGAACCATGACGATTCAGATGATGAATCTCATAGAGGCTAAGCTTGACCAGGTCCTTACCACCAGGCCCATCACACAGCCCGGCTCGATCACCTTGAGCAAAACTTCGAGCGGGCCAATTACCCATGGTATGACATGGCCTACCGATCCCACATGGTCGGCGAAAGCATGGCCACCCCTTCCTGGTACCCCTGCCATGACAACTATAATGAAATATCCTTAAGTCATGGGTTCGACCGGTTGCGAGTGGGTAGACGTAGGTTCAACAACTTTACCCCACCTGCTGTTAGAAGAGCCTCTAATGACTATGGGATGGGCTATACGGTTGGGGAGGAGGAGGATAATGAGGATGATGACAGGGGGATGAGGGTTTCATAGGTGATGAGTAGTGGTAGACCTAAAGGCCTCCCTTAGCGCCAAGGACGGCTTCAGCCTGGCTTGGGGGGATATCCATTGTCCACTACTCATTATTTCGTTGCGTGTCTTTTGGTCTTTTGCCCTATCTGGCTGTTGGTCTTATTGTTGTGTAGTTTTGTGTTGTTTTGTGTTGTTTTGTGTTTTGGTTTTTCTTTTTGGTGTTGTTTTCAGGTGCTTGTAATAAGTTCTATGGTTGTTGCTCTCGCTTGAAAATCCAAATTTATTTATTTATTTATATTTGTGTTTGTTTTCCTTTTGCTCCAACCCCTTTTTTCCATCATATGCCCCAAACCCCTTTTTTCCATCACATGCTTCCTTTTTTCCATCATATGCTTTAAATCCTTTAATCCTTTTTTCCATCATATGCTTCAAACCCTTTTTTCCATCATATGCTCTAAACAAGCATGCAAGCTTCTGTCATGCACTTTACAGTGATTATATGCAAACTCGTATTCCCCTAGCCTTGTGCCTGTTTTGGGTCTGAGTTTATCGACTATTTTCCACTTAACTTGGGGGATCTAAGCTTACTTAGTATTTGGTTTGGATGACTACCTATTGAGGCGCATTTCGACTAGCCTAGTGAGGATTGAGCCTTCTAGGACTTTATTATGAGCCCTATATTATTAAGTGTTAGTCAGGAAATCTTAAGAATTGTGTCTGTTCTCCTTCAGCATAGTCTGCTTTTCTAAAGTTTAGGGATGATAACACGTTTATAGTAAAAGCTACATAATCAAATTGCCTACCATGAATATTAATTTACTTTAGGTTAAGCCAAGTTGTGTCTTTACCTTCTTCTTTGTAGCCACACTATTTATCTCCATAGAGCCAAATGTCCCCTCTTTTACCTAGAGGATAGTCATGTGATCATAGTGAAGTTGGTGTTCGTTGCATTGTGATGTAGGATTTCGGTTTGAAAAGTGATTATTGGATGATATGACTCTTTACATTACTCTTAGTGTATTTCAAAATTATTTACATGAAAAGTTCAAAAAAAGAAAAAAAAGCATGAAAATCACGAAAAGAAAAAAAAAGAGAAAAAAAAAAGAAAAAAGAAAAAGAAAAAAGAAAAAAAGAATAGAAAAATTTGAGAATAAAGTTGACATAATGTATTAGAGTTCATTATTGCGGATTTTGGGAGTGGCATGTTGTTAAAAGTTGTAGTTGTCCTTGGTTTTATTAACTTGGATCGCTTTCTATCCTCTATTTTAGCTCCACATCCCCAAATTTTACCCTACCTTGATCCTAGCCTATATTGCAACCATTTCCAAACATGTTCGACTTAACCTGATTAGTAAGATCTGTGCTGGAGAGTAAATAAGACACAATCCTCGAGATTTCTCCCTGTTTAGGTGTTTAATTCCCGACTCATCTTTAGTTGGATGATTTTGAGCGAAACACATACCCTATAAACACATTAGCGTATTATAAATTTCCCACATCTCTTGGGAAATAACCTCCGGAGCGTAGACTTGCGACCTTATTAGATAATGGGCGGAATGAACTATGAAGTAGCTTGCTTGGTGATCTCGAGTATGTGTAAAACGTTGTTATGCTCTTCTAACCCCATTGTACTTGAACACCCATGGCTAGGGAAGAGTTTTGCACATGCACGGCTTACATTGTCTTGATTTTCACTCTCCTTGTTCTTCATTCGCTTCTATAATTGTTTTTCCATAAGCTTTCATGTCACCTTCCTACTTCATTTGCTAGGGACTAGCAAAGGTTTAGCTTGGGGGAAGTTGATGTGCTCGTTTTAGAGCACGTTTACTACCATCATTTTAGTGTCAAGTCTCGTGGTTTTATATTGATTTTATATATATTACACTTGATTTCACCTTGATCTTGTCTTCAAGTTGTCTTAAGGTCATTTCAGGTGTTTTTGATGATTTCGAGGTGAAATGAAACATATTCAAGTCTTTAACACTCTTAGACACGCGTATCATAGCTTGGGCAAACATTTCAAGTCACTCATGAAGATCCCACAAAGTTCAGAAAGCATCAGAACCTAAAAAGAGGAGTGTAGGGTCTCAGATTCGACCGAATCTGAGAGTCCTTCGGTCGAATGGCACTTCAGCAGAGAGCCTGTGTTCCATGGTCACTGGGAAGGCCGAATGACACTCATTCGGGCGAATGAGCTTCCATTCGGTCGAATGATGGTCTCCATTCGGGTGAATCATGTACAGAGAGGAACTCACCAGAGCTGCTGGAATGGGCGAATGGAAGAGAATTCGGGCGAATGATGATGTATTCCGCCGAATGGGTCTTGAATTCGGTCGAATGGCAATGTTTTCTCCAGAAATTTTACTTCTTCTTAGGGCCGGCCCAAAGGCATTTTAGGGTTTTTGGACTTCTTTTATTCTTTGTTATAAATACCCCTCTCTCTAAAGAGAGGGGGAACCCTAGTTATTCATTAGTTTTATTAGCTTTAGCTTTGTTTAGCCTTCAAAAATTCTCTTAGTTCTAGTTTTCCGTTTTCGATTTTCTCAGCATATGTACTCTGAGTTTTAAATTTTATTTATTGGAATCTAATCATGGATATTGCATTGAAGCTTTATTGTGAGTATCAATCTATGCTTTACTTTTGAATTCATTTGTTTTATTTCAGGTAATGTTTAGCCTAGTGTTTATCGTTCCTCTAGAATAGTTTCTAATTTGCTTTTCTTCTTGCTGATTTCTTTTCATAATTGTTGTGTTTGTTTTATTGAATATCATTATGTCGTACATCTTGAATATGGGTGAGTAGTTCTCTTAGGGGTTTGATTAGTGAAACCCTAGGAAAAGCTATGTTCTTTATTGTCTAAGGTTATAGGAATGATGACAATAAGTGGCTTTCGAAACCCAATGCGAATTTTATCCTGCAACTCCTTTGGAGACATAGTGCGATTATAGGTCGTTCGATGTGATTTGTGGAATCACCAACTTCCTCTCGCATGCTTGGGTGTCCATGCTAGTTATTATTTGATTTTCTCTGACCTATCATGTTCTCTTTTGAAAGCATCATTCCTAGGGTGAATCTAGTCTCGTCCCCTTTTTTCTCCATTTGATTTCCCTCTTAATTCATCGTGATGTATATTTTCGTTATTAGTTTTAGTTGTTTTTAATCAAAAAAGTTCAATTGTGTTAAGAATTAAAGTGTCTCGATATCCTTTGTCCTCGTGGTTCGACCCCCGACTTACCATTACACTAATTGTAGTAGTATTAGGGTGATTATAAGTATTGTTTGCATAACTAGTCTTTTAGTAAATGACACTAAAAACCGGTTATCAGCTACGTACTTGAGGGAGATACTATAGAAGAAGGGAAAAGTTGGGGAAGAAGGAACATTGCCTCTCACAGTGGAGTATAGCGTAATGATTCAGAATACGCTTCCTATAAAGTGAGGTGATCTAAGTAGCTACTCCATTCTAGTCACATTGGGTGATATTAAGATCAAAAATGAATTATGTGCCTTGGGAACTAGAGTGACCTCATGCCTGCATCCGTGTATAAGAAACTCTGATTGGGTGACCTAAAACCCACTCGCATTACTCTATAGTTGGTAAATAGAACTATAAACTCACCTATGGGTATCTTGGAAGATGTCCCTATCTGCTTAGGGACCTATGATTCCGTGGTGATGGAAATGCAAGAGGATGAACGAGTACCCATCATTTTGGGAAGACCACTCTTGGCTAAAGCTTACGCTATTATAGATATGAAGAATAGTAAGATCACTTTTGAGGTAGGGTATGAGAAGGTAGAGTTTACCTTAGTCGATCTGGTAGAATAAACTCCCATGAGTACTCCAATCTATAGGGTGGATCCGTGTAAAGTTCATTGTAAGGATCCAAAAAAAAGATCCCCTAAACCTAAAAAAGTGGAATCGAGAGCTGAAACCTTAGGAAGCATGAAAAAGGTTAGGACGAAGAAAAATGTTTTAAGTGATTTAGGATCACCAGGTGACACAAAATCTATGTTTTCTCCGCCTTTAATTAACCCCAATTTAATGCATGAAGAGAAGTCATCATATCTGGGTATGTTCAAGAAAGGGTCGCATTTAAAGCATTACCACATGAGAGATCCTATTCACGGGAAGGCTAGCATAAACCTTTTTGATCCATCACCTTCAATAGGTTGAAACTCATGGGGGTCGAGCTTATGACCGAAAAAATAAGTGCTTAATAGGAGGCAACTAATGTTTTTAATTTTTTGATATTTTTTCTGATTTTTATTGATTTTGATGTGTGAAATTTGGTTTTGTTGTGTTTTTGTGTTTATTTTGTTGGATTTAGGTCATGTTGATCATTTATGGTTTGCATTAGGCATTTTTATGCTTAGAAATGTGTTTAGAGTCATGAGGAAGGATATGTAAACAAAGGCCAGTAATCTGTAGAAAATCAACTGATATGTGCACAATTCTATAGACACTCGATCGAGTATGAAAAGCACTTGATTGAGTCCCTTCTAGAATTACAAATTTGAACATCTGGCAGATTACTAAGAAAACACTTATAATGAAGACACTTGATCGAGTGTGTGCAGAGCACTCGATTAAGTGCCTTGTTTTTTTTAGCGATTTTGCGATATTATGTTGGATTGTGTGTGTGTTATGTTATGTTGTGTGTTAGTTTGGTTTTGATTGATGGTTTGTGTTATTGAATAAATTTTTGAGGATTTTTGATAAGTAAACCCAAGGTAGTACTAGACTTCATACTCATCCTTCATGTATAACTTAGAACCCTTTAGTGCCTTAACTTCAATTCACGTCCACTAAATTTTGATTGATTTCTCATTTTGTTGGATCTTATTGGAACAATGGATAAGGAGGAAGACTTTAGAAACTCATAATAGGATATCTTGAATATCTATGTCTTAGAACATAAAAAATAAAAAATTAAGACTAAGACAGGAGTTTCGTGAAAGGTCTTTATTAGATTTGAAGTGATCACTTAAGCCTTTTTCTTAGGGCCTTTAAATAGTGTGACTCTAACGCCTTTTTAAAAATTTAAAAGGCTAGTTAAAGATGCCTCTTCTTAGGAGATCAATGTCAAAAAGGCAAAGGAGCCCCTCCCTAATTCATGTCCAAGTCCCGCAAATGGAAATGTACGGGATCGATATGGGACCAATGAGGATTATATGAGTAATTTTGTTAGGAATTCCAATAGAAACCTTATCCCAGTCCAATTTTACGACCAATTGGATGATAGGACCCTAGGAATCGAGAGAGCAGTTCAAGAGATCATTTCTAGGTTAGGGTGGGAATTACTTCTAACCTTCATTCCCCGACCTATAGAAACTTAACCCTAAAAGCCCTCTTGACCTTCAATGTAACGCTGACTATACTCCTAGGATTTATTTCATTGTTTTCAACAATAGGTTACGATTATCCTTAGAGGATATTCATAGGACCTTAGGCTAGCCCTTGAACGGGGTTCTCACCCCTAGCCACCCTAAGCTAGAAGACTACCAGGATAGTGTATTCTAGAGAGACATCACGAGGCTTATGACCTATGACCTAAGCCAATCCAAGGTAATTTGGATTATCCACTCGGTGGTGAGGATAGCATAGGGTCCTAGCTTGGACCCTATTCTCGAGAGACACTAGAGGTGGTGTTTACCATCTCGTGAGCTGTATTTCCTTTAGTATTTAATTACCAATTAGTCTAGGTCTATTCCTAGAAGAGATAGGGCCTTTGGTACTAGGATTCTTTGTCCGATGTCCTTTTTTATGGAATACTTGGCCCAAGTAGCTGAGGGATTGATTAATATAGCCATAGAAGGTCTCCTACTCTTCTAGTGTTATCTCGCAACATTGACCTCTCTAGGTGCTTTCTCGATGAGGTTCTAGGTCACACCCATATATCTTTGCGTAGCATGTAGATATGCGCTAGATCTGACCTCATACAGGTCGGCACCAGGGGTTTGAATGCTTGTGGGGTGCTCGACTTTGAATATCTTGGCCCCCTATGCCTTCTTATCCTAGGCTCATCTCCCTCTTTCGGTGGGAGCTAAGACATGGATTCTTCCCCCTAGCTTTTAGTGGCCTGCCCTGATAGCCAAAGGTGCCCTACTCCCCATTGAGGGTGGGGACAATGATGATGATCGAGAGGCTGCGGATTAGATGGAGGACACCATGCCCAGATTTCCCCATAATGAGGCGTCTAGTAGTTAGACTTAGTCCTTTGAGACTCAGTTAGCCACCCTACATCATAATTTTGGTCTTTTACAAATCAATTTCAGGCATATGCGGGACGACTACACATAATTGAGAGCCTCCCATCAATCCATGAGTGAATTATTTCATGATATGCAAACTGATTATCATGCTATGTAGGAGTCCAACCGAGCTATGAGTGCACAGTATGATTGGATGAGGACTAACTATTGCTCAATGTGGGTGAGCTTCTCCTCCATAGAAGAGGCTATGCAGAGATACTTTGGGGGTGGTCCAAGTTTGTCATCTAGATATGGCCCACCTAGGTATGAACCTTACCCTCCCCGGGATCAACAATAGTTTTTCCTCTTCTTTTATTTATTTTGTTTTATTTGTTTGTTTTATTGGTGTGTTTGTAGACTTAGGCTTTTGCATTCTTTCCCTTTTGTCTTCCCTTTGATGTATAGTGCTTACACTGAGGACATTGCAAGGTTTGGCTTAGGGGGAGAGATCATTTAAAGCATACATTGCATTGTAGTATAGTTTTTATTATTTTCGTGTTCTGTTTTTTCCTTCTAGAGTTAGTTTTTCTTTTTTATTATTTCCTTATTTGGTTTTTCAATCATTATTTCCTTGTTCTATTTTTTTTGTAGTTTCTTTTAAAGTCGAAGAAAATATATTTTAAAAATATATTCATTATTAATATATGTTATCGATATTCATATATTCATTTATCATATATTAATATATGTTATCGATATTTATATATTCCTATAAATTAATGATATTCCTAAATTTATTTTTTATATACATTATTGAAACTCCTTTAAATCATTTCATTAGAGCTCTCTTTTTCCCTAATGTTTCTCTCCCTTTTCTCACTCATTAAGTTAATGTTAACTTCCACATTTCAACCCAAAACCACAAGCATGTTAAAACTATCACAATTCACAAGTTAATATTATGAGAAAAAAGGAGAGTGAACTTATATTTGGAAATTAAAATTTAATATTGTAATTAAATTTTAATTTTCATAAATAAATTGTCTAAGTATCTCAAAGGACTTAAAGCCCATGTAGTTCTTTTATGCACCTGAAGTGGTGCTTAGCCAGCTATGTTCTCTAAGCCACCTACACTTCCATTAGAATCTTCACTTGTCTCCATCAACATCCAAGGATTGTTTTTCCATAATCAATGTGTTCTTTCTCCTAATTGATCCCAATCCTTCTTACAAAAAAATATTTGAATGCTTTTTGGGGAAAGCGGGATCTCTTATCGTCAAGCACTCTTCTACCTGCACTCCACTCAAACGCAAATGGATGAGGTGATAATTGCAAGGATATCCTTTGCAATTCTTGTCAAAACATGGAATTGTCGCCATGAACATACCACCACTTTATGATTCAAAAGTTTTTGTTTATTTCATGTTGATATGAAAGATAATCATTAATAGTAGTCATTAAGAAGAAGAAAAACATAAAGATGTAGTTGTTTTAGATTTTTATTAAGTATTGGCATGAATCTTGTATCGGAAGTTCCCCTGGAAGATAATATGTTTTCTAGCATGGCATAAATAGTTGCATAATAGTCACATAAACTTACTAAAATAGTTTTATATCTATCAAATATATGCATATTTGATAACCGTTCTTATAGGTCGTTTAACTAAAAGACAGGTTATGCAAACTAAATTTATAAACACCCTAATACTACTACAACTAGTGTAGTGGTAAGTCGGGGATCGAACCACAAGGACAAGGGGCGATAGCTTTTAGACTTGATGTAAAGGAGTTTAAATGGGATTTGAAAGAATTATACTAATAACAGAAAAACAAAGCAATAACTAAAACAATAATATGCTATGGAAGGAAAAACGGGGACAGATTAGTTCCACCCTAGGAAGGACAATCGAACTATCCATACGCTAAATTAGGAGAAATCAGTCAACAATGAATCATGACACTCAAGATGACGAGAGGAAGTTTGTGACCCTATAAATCACACGAACAACCTATAATCGCCCTATGTCTCCAAAGGAGTGGCAGGACAAGATTCGCATCGAATATCAGTCAATCAATCATTAACAATCTCAAATCCTAACTATACGCATGAAGAACGAGCCAACCTAGGGTTTCACCAATAAAACCCTTAAGAAAACTACTCACAAATAGTAATAAAAGACATGATTGAAAGCATGAATAGACTAAATGGAAATGAACAACAGAATGAAAACTAAGAACTATAACCGAACCGACAACTATTCTATCAAAACTGTAAACAAAACAACGATACTATCTAGAGGAATGAAATTAAGAAAAACAATACTTGAAAGCATTAAACGAACTAAAACAGAAAAGAAACAA
Organism: Dysphania ambrosioides; assembly: GCA_026401315.1. Taxonomy (NCBI): domain Eukaryota; kingdom Viridiplantae; phylum Streptophyta; class Magnoliopsida; order Caryophyllales; family Amaranthaceae; genus Dysphania; species Dysphania ambrosioides. Next base: position 18,741,248 of record CM048666.1, read on the forward strand.
TACCTTGCATAAATGAAACTGCTTGAATGAAAGAGAAACCGAATCCGAAATACAAAGCTTGAAAACGAGAACAACGAAAGCTGTAAATCTAAACTAATGCATGAAAGAAATGAAAAGCTTTAAAGTGATGTTCTAGGTTGAGGCACAAAAGCTCTCAAAGTAGGCATAAGGTTATGTACAGAGAAAGAGGGTATTTATACCCTAGGGACAAAAGGAGTAAAACCCTAGGAAAAACCCTCAAGCGCCAACTAAAGAAAGAACCAAAATCTGCGGGAAAGAAGGCCATTCGGCCAAATGAATAGTGGATTCGGCCGAATGGGTGGCCATTCGGCTGAATGGTGTGGCCATTCGCCTAAAACAGAAGCTTGGCATTTGTGCGATCTGTCCACCATTCGGCCGAATGAGTGGAACCATTCGGCCGAATGGGTCTTGATTCGGCCGAATGAGTCTTCATTCGGCTATTCCCGAGAGCTTGATTTAGGTACTTGAATCCCTGTCTTCCATTCGACCGAATGGATGTCAGATTCGGTCGAATCTGAACCTAAACCTTGCTGAACAGTTCCTTTGAAGTGCCTAGTGGCTTCTAGAGTTTATGGGATCTTCGAGAGTGACTTGGAACGCATGCCCAAGCTATGATATGCACATCCAAACTCTTGATAGAAGTGTCAAAGCCTCGAACACGTCTCATTTTACCTCGAAATCATCGAGATCACCTGAAATGACCTAAAAGCAGCTCAAGGACAAGATCAAGGTAAAATTAAATGTAACGTGTATTAAACCAATATAAAAGCATGAGACTCGACACTAAAATGAGGTTGTAAACGTGCTCTAAAATGAGCACATCAATATTCTAACAAATTCGCTAAAACTTAAGCCTTAACTCTAGGACAAAGAATGGTAGCTATACCATAAATAAAAGGGAATTCCATTAAATAAGTATGCCACCTACTTAACATGCTTAAAAGAATAAAACTAATATGCTGAACTTGGAAATGCTCATTAATAGTGATAACAACTAAAACAAACTCTAATATGGCTAGATGAATGTTAGGGCTATAGATTTGAGAAAATTTTTTGGTTACATGGTCAATGAATGTTAGGGCTATAGATTTGAATGTTATTAGCGACAGTCCAATGGTCATTCATAATTAGCTCATCGATATTCACCCAAGTTTTATTGTAAATAAGGGATCAAAAGCTAATAATACTTAATAACATCTTTAAACAATCTATAGGTTGAGTTCCAATGAGTAGGGGTATCGTTGCACCATTGTTTTTTCTTACATCTTCTCTCTAGACAAGGTCATGTACCTTCTTCTAACTAAGTTAGTTATCCTAATCTACTTAATCATACTTCTAATATAAGTTAAGCAAAGGAGTTAATTCACCTAGATCTTCTTAGGCTAACAAATTCAAAATGTGAGCACAACAACAAACAAGCAAAAGTTCACCATCATGCAACAACTTCAAACTATGCTCACCCTTCAAGTATTCAATACATTTAGTGTTGGTTATGGCATTATTAAGAGAAAGAAAAAGATTTTATCAAGCAAATGGAAAGTCTTTAAGAATTCAATAGTCTAGACCTTAATGTTAAACTCGATATGTCTCTCCTATATTGCCTCAAAAACAATAATACATTTTTGAATAAAACAATCATCATCAATCTAATGGGCGGTAATGCAAAGAAAAGGTACACCAAAACTAGAGGTCCATGTATAACTAGTATGACTAACACGACAATTAAAAATATGAAACATTTCAATCAAATAGTTTATATACTTATAATATGTAGTTTGAGTATGACGTTTGAATGTGTTCCTAAGGACATATCTAAATATATTCGGGTTGTAAAGCAACTCGAGTAAAATGTTCAAAGTTCTAACTTTCACCATGACTAAAGGGCAATCCATCACCAATAATAAAGTTTGCTAATTCATCAAACATGAATGTCACTCATCAAATTCCCCCAAGCTTGGCTCTTGATAGGGAAAGGCTTATAATAGCTACTGAACTCTAGCAAATCAATTATAAGCTAGCTCAAAAAAGGTAAGAAAAGGGTTTAAATCTAACTAAGAGCTAATGCAAGGTTATAAAAGGTTTGTTCTATGAGATAAAAGTGCTAGGGTGCATGATTCTACACCGATTCCTAACATAAACGAGCTAAAGCTGGAAATTAGGTTCAAAATGAGATAATATGAGACTCATAGACTCACTACTGATCTATGCATTGAATCTAAAACATGATGTAGATAAGGGGATTCAACTAGGAACCAACCTCTTGGTCATTTTCAAGGAAGTAAGAATTACAATTGGAATTTCTCACCTAATTGTATTCTAAAGCATCAAAGCAACACACTAGATTCAAAATAACAACCAACAGCCCGCAAGTCTACAACATTTAACATCGGGTCACTACCTAAATAATCATTTCTCAAAGTTTTCGACCTAGGAACGGAAATGGAAGCAACCTATATGGCCAATCTAGGTTCCAACTAAAACTCGATATCAAATCACACATGTCATTCATCAAGAAAACAACTCCAAACTTTAAACAACATCCATGTTTAGGATTGGATTTTTACCCTATCCCGTAACTAATCTAACTACTCATGCCTAATATTAGAAAACATCGCAATATTAAATATACTAGATATACTATCAAATCATGAAATACGATTAACAATACTATGCAAAAAACTCAAAATAATCAAACATAAACCGGTAAAAACAGAAAATAAATAAAAAATACAAAATATAAAGCGAGATAGTGATAAAAATACTGATATATTGATAAAGAACTGATGTTTGACAAGCATTGATTATAATATAGATGAGAATAACGAAAACCAATAACAAATCTACTTATAATCTTAGAGTTTTCGTGAATGGAAATAAGAAACCCTAGAACTATGCTCTCTACTCTAAACTATGCTAAACTATTGCTAAAATATCTCCAATGAATGAATCCCTTATGCCCTCCTTACTACTCTTTTTCCCGTAGAAGAGTTTTAAAAGAAAACGAAACTTTGCCAAAATAGAACTGAGCGAGCGCTTAGTTCAAGATCAAATGCCTGCTCATAATGTAAAATCCAGAATTCTAGTGAATTGAGCGACCGCTCAATTTAGCCTTGAGCGCCCACTTAGGCCTTAAAGCTGCTTGTTAGAATCCGCTTACTACCCGTTCGTGATTCTCTACCTATCAATTTCCATTGAGCTGAGCGGTCCCTTGGGATTCTTCTAAGAGATCGCTCAAACCTTTTTCTCTTAAGAGGCCTCTTGATTCAATTCTTGAGCGATCTCTTGGCTTCTGTTCTCAGATTTTCTATTATACACCTCTATTCCTCGGTTATTGTGTTCATGCTAATTGGATTCCTGCATCAAGCCATGAAATCATGCATAAAAGTAGAAAAGAAATGAGAAATCAAGTAAAACAGGACAAAAGCACGAAGAATGCTCCTAAGCTTAGGACATGCACAAAATGATGCAAAATGGGACAAAACGGGGAAAACTTGGGCCAAAAAGAGTACAAAACTCTAGTAGGAAAATACAAATGAGTGACATAAATGTCACTCATCAAATTTTATCCAGCAAATAGAAAGTCTTCAAGCATTCAATAGCCTAGACCTTTTTGTTAAACTCGGTATGTCTCTCCTCTATTGCCTTAAAAAAGTAATACATTTTTTAATAAACCATTAATCAAAAATCTAACAAGCAGTAATGTTAAGAAAAGGTTCATCAAAACTAGAGGTCCAAGTATCACTAGTTTGGCTAACATAATAATTGAAATTATGAAATATTTCAATCAAATAGTTCATATACTTATGATATGTAGTTTGAGTATGACATTTGAATGTGTTCCTAAGGACTAAATGCGGGTTGTACAGCAACTCGAGTAAAATATTCAAAGTTCTAACTTTTACCATGACTAAGGGGAAATTCATCAGCAATAACAAAGTTTGCTCATTCATCAATCATACGATCTTACATCAAAGACATACCTCATCTGGGCATATTACTCGTGAATCCATGTAGTTGATATTGAACGCTTTATGATTCTCCTGATTCTATAGCCTCGGGATTCAATCCATGTGCGTTTTTCAAATGACGGGACATATCCATATCCATTCCTCTACTTAAAAACTACACATGGCTTCTTTCCCATTTTCTTTCAAATAAGGAAATGGAATATGAATTTCTTGGTTCTCCCGGCCGAAGACAAATTTGTGATAGAATTTTTTGTAATAGAATCGCCACACGGGAAAAAATTTCTTTTGACATTAAGTTGCTTTGCCTCCATCACCACCATTATCATCACCTCCCACGTCATTACCTTGAACTATATATGAAATATTCGAAGCATAAGCTCAAATTGAAACTAATAAAATTTAAATAACTTCAATCACTAGTAAATTATTTACTTTGCGGTGGGCTTTTTAGTACTATATGCAGGGTCAAAAGGCTAGCAGCATTTAGGATAGCATCAAATTAATTAATTTAATTTGCGGTGTAAAAATTACGTTGCAAATTATTGTTAATATGCAGCGGGTATATAACAATATGCCGCTTATTAATACACTAAATTGCGGTGGTTTCTAGCATAATACGATGCTTATTAACACATTAATTTGTGGCGTATTTGGGATTATACATCGCAAATTATTATATTCCAGAATTTAAGTTGCTATAAAAGATTAATAAACGGCGGGTCTTGGGGACACCCGCCACATATAAGTGATTTTTTTTTTGTATGCTTTAATTTGATCCCTACTATGCCCAAATTTCCAAATTCAAAACCTGCTATTACATTTGCAATTACACCAACCAACGTCCATATACATATGACGATCCATCTCTCATTTATATACTAATAGGGTCGTAAAATCACCCGTTATGTGACATCAAAACTACGACCCAATAAATGAAGTTAATCTAAAAAAACTACAAAATGCATGTTATTATCCTTAAAATACACACAAAGGTAATGTGCATAATCTAAAAATAGTTATATGTCCAGTACTTGGCAAGTTTATTACAGACGGCATCGATTTCTTCGGTGGAGAAGGGCTCCTCATTGAATCCTTTGCATACCTAAGATTGATTACCATATCATTAAAGTATATATAAAATGCAATGTATTTGAAAATAATAGTTTAAACACGTAATTTTCCACCCAAAATTGTACATGAGACATAACTTGGTCCCAATTACAAATTTGACCTATATATATTGACTCAAATCAATGTAATCTAGTTAAATACATCATTTTCTACCCAAAACTGATCCTATTTGACCTACTTTGACTCATATCATCCTATTCAAAGTGTTTGGTCCAGGTTCTAAGGGAAATTCAAAAATATCGACACGAAACCGCCCTATTTGATCTATATTGACTCATATCGATGTATTCCAAGTGTTTATGCCATTTTCTACCTAAAACCCCTCTTATTTGACCAATTTTACTCAAATTAATGTATTTCAAGTGTTTATGACATGTTTTAGGGTAAATACGTCATTTTCTACCCAAAACTGCTCCCATTGGACTTACTTTGACTCATATCATCTTCTTCGAATTGTTTGGACCATGTTCTAGGGGAAATACGCAAATATCGACCTAAAACCGCCCTATTTGACCTACTTTGATTTATATCAATGTATTCCAAGTGTTTATGCCATTTTCTAGCTAAAGCCCCTCCCATTGGACATATTTTTACTCAAATCGATGTATTTCAAGTGTTTATGACATGTTCTAGGGTAAATACATCATTTTATACCCAAAATCACTCCTATTGGACCTACTTTGACTCATATCGTCCTATTTGAAGTGTTTGGGCCATGTTCTAAGGGAAATACGCCAATATCGACCCAAAACCGCCCTATTTGGCTTATATTGACTCATATTAATGTATTTCAAATGGCATTTTCTACCCAAAACCCCTCCCATTATAACGATTTTTACTCAAATCGATGTATGTCAAGTATTTATGACATGGTCTACGATAAATACGTTAAATCTACCCAAAACTGCTCCCATTTGACTTATATTGACTCCCTCTCCTTAAAATGATGTCTTTAGCTCATTATAGTCTCCAAATTATTTATATAGTAATTTATAATGTTTCCTTTGTTTTGTTCACCTGCCCTTCTACCTTCATCTCATTCCTCTACTCTCCTATAAAATACTCTGTTAGGTCTCTTTTTGGAACTTTTATAAGAAAAAGATGGACAATTTATCTATTGAAATAAGAACTAGGAGTCAAAGATCTAAAATGTTGATGCAACAAAATATAAGGGAGTGTCTTGATGTGGTTATGAAGTGGCAGTCGATGAAAGAGACTGATGAGGGTGGTAGTAGCCGAATAAAAGATAAAAATTTGAGGGTTTTGATGGATGACAATGAGGCTGTTGTGATTTATAAAGAAGAGTTTTTAAGAGGGTTTAAATTTCATGAATCCCAAATCAAGCAAGTGGGTATCGTGAAGTAGGAGCTTGTTGATCATATTGATGATAAAGAGGAGGAGAAGAGGGAGAGGGAGAGGGGGATAAGTAATGATGAGGGCAAGGGAAAGGGGGTGACGAGGTTTGATGTGAATGGTAATGAAAGTGATGATGATTTGTTGCAGTTTATTGGAGAGATATGGAATCTTTAAGGTTTTATTTATGATCATGATTGTAATGTTGATGTTGGTGATGATGGGCTTCATCCTACTTCATGACACCCACTTGCTTTCTTTAGGATTCACGAAATTTAACTCCTCTTAAAAAATCTTCATCAATTACAATAGCCGTATTGTCATCCATCAAAACCCTCAAATTTCTATCTTTTATTTGGATATTACCACTCTCATTAGTCTCTTTCATCGACTACCACTTCCTAACCACAGAAAGACGCTCCCTTCTATTTTGTTCCATCACCATTTTAGCTCTTTGATTCCTGGTCCTCTTTCCAATAGATAAATTCTCCATCTTTTCCATAAAAGTTTCAAAAAGCATAGAGTAAATCAGATCATTTTATAGAAAAGTAGATGATTAAGGTGAAGGCAGAAGGACAGGTAAAAGAAACAAAGGAAACTCTTATAGTTGAAGTGTTTTAGGCATGTTAAAGGAAATACGCCAATATCGACTCAATGATGGTGCATGTTAAAGGGAAATACGCCAATATCGACTCAAAACCGCTCCTATTTGGCCTATATTGATGCATATCGATGTATTTCAAGTGTGAAGGCCATTTTTCTACCCAAAACCGCTATGTGAAGTGTTTGAGGCATGTTTAAGAGGGAAAAAATATTGAGGATACTCCAAAAATGATGAAATTCTAAGAAAAAGTTCTTACCTCTGCTAGGGGCATCCCACTACTACACCCGTGGAAGACGTCAAGCATGAAACGCATCACGAAGTAGCCGCACTTAGTTCCCCCATGTTGTTAAGAACACTTTTAATTACAAAATAGAAATTTTAGTCATATGATAGTATTATTTTACAATATTTTAATTAGGTTATCAACTTACCGTTACTTCTATCCATGTCGATGTTTGCTTTCCGGCTCGTTCTTCTTGCAATGTAAGTGTTTTGAATACACTGGAAAATGACATTGATTAGTTTAAATTAGTTTAAAAGTTCAATTTCAACCAACCTTAACTTGAAATATAATGTAAATATATTGATAACCGCTTATAATTAATAATCGATCTCTGCATAGTATTGAGCATTGACCGAGCCAAATTGAAGAAGTATATTTTTCCACTATCCACACAAATTACTAAAAGCATATAGTGTGTACTAGATAATAAGAAATAAGTACTTAGAATTATGTTTACATATGATATGCATTACTATACTTTGAAGTAAATGTATAAGTAATTAGCATTAAGTTCACACATCAGATTCAAACGTACCATTCGAAAATATGGGCGAAAATGAACTTCAACTTAGCTTATAGGGCTTTCATAAATGTGAAATGGATGTACATCTCCTTGATGTTGCCATCTATTCTTGCATCCAAAGTGGCCTTAGGACACAACCAACCGAATGAGAGTAAATTGCACACCACGCAATCATCTTAGAGTGCCCTATATAATATATATACAAATGGTTTAGAAATTATTAACAATATGACATAAGTCAACCTATATATCCTACTTGTGTATACCTCATGAAGCATTGAATAACAGAAATGTTTAATTGAGCACCCTATAAGAATTGGGTGATGTCAGCTTTGTCAAGCCACGCTGTTCCATCTTCAAAGTAGTGGAATAAGGCCCGATCCAATGACAAAGCAATGTTATCGTCTTCCTTCATCATGGTCGCACATTGAAGTAGCCACTTGCACTTGGGACTAAGAGAAGCCGCTATATCTTCAGTGAGAAGAGGTCGGTTTTCTGCCACTAAATTTTTTGAGGCCGGTTCATTGCTCCTAATAACCTCATCAGCTGACATCCCCTTCATCTTCTTAGCTTATGGAGTCACCTAATTAAAAAGGCACAAATTGCACAACTGTAGTCATACTAAAATATAATTATAGATAAAATTCAATTAAATCATAACTTACTTTCTACCTCACTTGTAAACTTGATCAAATGTAGAGGCCATTGCACAAAAGTACTAATTGCGTCGTTCAATGTCTCCAAGTCGTACCTTGGAATCGGGATCGGTAGTGCTGCTCCTTTAAAGAAGTGAAGAACAGTCTCAACCTTCACTACTTCATGTCCTTCAAGCCTCGTTCCTTAGTGAGTTCATGTTAACTGCTGGCCTAACTGACCTAGGTATATGACACCATCGGCCACATCGTAGATCATTCCCGTACTTAGATCTTTTAGGAGTAGATGAAAACTGGTAGAACCCTAAAAATTCATTATAATATGTCAATATTATAGATCATTAGTAATACAAACATTAGTTAATCAACATAGAAGTTTAAAAGGATCATTTAACACACCTCTAGCTAGGGAGTAGACATCCGTGCACTCTAAGATGCTACCTGCTTGGTGCTCACACCAATGTCTTAGAGTATGCAGAATATCTTGTCCTTTATGGTGACATCAAATTCCTATCTAAGTTTTTTTGGCTTAGAGCCTTCAAAGTCTCTCGATCTTCCATTGAAACTCCACTTTAACTTTATTGGCTTGATCTCGGTGGGGGAAGTCCAAAAACCTGTCGGTACCTAATATTAGTCCATCCTAGTCCAACACAGCATCCGAGGTGATCTCGCTTCCCAATGGCCATAGCTAATGCGTCTAAGGCCCTCGTAGGAACAAATTTCCCTTGAATTTGCTTATCTCAGAATTCTAATTAAAAAGAATATGTAAAAGATTAGAAATGAATGTCAGATATTATAAAAATTAGGAACTTTACTGATTCACAAATAGAATTCTAATGTATTTTTTAGCCACAACATGCGTCTATTCGTTTGGAATTACTCTCTCCCCAATTTTCTTATCCTTCTTGTGCCTTAAACAAAACATGTCATCCCCATGGCTTATCTACATGGTGCTTGATTCTGTAGAAGAAGGTCCCGCAATAGAGGGATAGAATCCCTCTGCTATCCATTGTTGCCTTACGTAATTATAGCTTGATTGTCTATGGTAATGGGAATTAATGTTCATCTAAGCACTCTTGCTCGCCTACTTGATGTGCTCGTATTAGAGCACTTTTACAACCCCATTTTAGTGTTGAGTCTCGTGATTTTATATTAATTTTATGCACATTACATTCAATTTTACCTTGATCTTGTCCTCGATCTGTTTTTAGGTTATTTCAGGTACTTTCGATGATTTCGAGGTAAAATGAGACGTGTTTGAGGCTTTAACACTCTTATCAAAAGTTTAGATGCGCGTATCATAGCTTGGGCATGCGTTCTAAGTCACTCTCGAAGATTCCACAAACTCCAGAAGCCATTAGACACTTCAAAGGAGTTGTTCAGCAAGGTTCAGGTTCAGATTCGACCGAATCTGACATCCATTCGGTCGAATGGAAGACAGTGTTGGGTTCCTTAGGTTTTGAATGATGACAAACAGCTAAGGGAAACAGGTTCTACATAAGTGTTAAAATAGTTGGTAGGAACCAACTGACTTCAGTATACTGTTACCCTAGACAAGTTATTATTTACATAAGTTTTTATATTGAACTAACTTGTCTTTATACAGGAAACAGTTTAATAATAATTATGCTATGTACTGGTAGGGAACCAGTATGTACTGTTTCTGTAATGTACTTGATATTGTACCTTAACTGTGTTACGTGTGCAGTAATTGAGTTTGTACCAAGTCTTGAATCTTGAAGTCCTTTGAAGCTTATTAAAGAGCCATTATTCATGATGAGATGATTCGAAGGAAGCATTCAAAGACTTGAAGTTTACATGAAGAAAGATCCACTTCAAGAAAGAGTGCTTTAGGATTTTCATGTAAATGCTCCGTAGTATGTTTTATTAATAGATATATAAAGTGCTTTGAATATATTAAACATCGTTGTGAAATTTGGTACAAGGATTGGAACAAATTTCATAACATGTTTAAGACAGGGAACCAGGTCAGGGGACCAGGTTAACTGTTCTGATTATTAGAGCTGCGATTTTAAAAAGATTTTGTAAAAAGATTTTATTCCGAAAATTAAGTTTTGGAAAATATTTTGGCAGCTATTAACTGATTTGATATGATCTTTTAAGTTACCTAAATTCTAGAGTAATTATCTTGGATTGATTTTATCCTATAATAAAATTAATTTAGGATAAATACTTTCCTAAAGTCATGCTTATCTTTTTGGCATGATTTTTGGTAACTAGGGTTTCGGTTACTTAAGGGTTATAAATAGGATCTGTTTAACTAATAATCAATTACTTCTCTCACACATTATTAAGGAGCAATACATTGAGAGAAAAGCACTAAGTCTATTGATATTTCATATACACGAGCATCTTAGATTAAATAAGTTTCTCTATTTTCACTTATTAAAGAGTTTGATCATTTATAGAGTGTTGATCATTGTAACGTGAGTCCTTGGCAAGGGGGCTGAAGGCTAGGTGAGTGTTTGTGAGTTCAAACACGTTTAGGACTTACGAGTGTAGGTCTTTAGCATACTCGGAGCAGAGTGTGGGGTTGCTGGTCCCGGAGTAGGGAACAGCAGAGTGTTCTTTGTCTTTGTTTTTCGGAGTAGATTAATAAAGAACTTAGGATAGGAGGACGTAGGCCAGAGTTGGCTGAACCTCGTTAAATTGTGGTGTTCTTTATTGTTTTGCTTTTAATCCGCTGCTCAAGGGAACCAGCACAACTGGTTCCTTAACCATAATCCGAAAAGAGTTAGAATTTACCAACGATTGCTAAACACTCAATTCACCCCCCCCCCCCTCTTGAGTGCCCATAGAACCTTCAATTGGTATCAGAGCCTAAGCTTCTCGAAAGAGTAACATCTAGAGGAGTTAAGAATGAGTACTCAAGAACATAGTGCAATCGGTTATGACAACAAGACTCCCAAGTTTAATGGAAATAATTATGCTTGGTGGAAAAATAGAATTAGGAATGTTATCATGGGTATTGACTATGAATGCTGGCTTATAGTTAAGAACGGTCCAAATGTCATCCTCAAGAAAGATGCCGAGGGGAACCAGGTACCTAAAAAGGACAGTGAGTTGGACACGGCTGATTACAAATTGCTGGAGAAGAATGCCAAGGCAATGTCTATACTACAACAAGCAATAGGTGAGACTGAAACAAACCGTATCTCTGGATGTAGTAGTGCTAAGGAGATATGGGACACCCTTGAACTTGCGTTTGAGGGAACCAGCGAGGTAAAACGGTCTAAAATTGATTTAATCATGTCTAAATATGAATTATTTGCTATGAACAAAAATGAGAAAATCAATGATTGCTTTCGTAGGTTTATGACTATTGTTAATGATCTTAGATCACTTGGTAAAAGTTTTTCTGACGAAGATCTTGTGAGAAAAATTTTGCGTAGTTTAACAGATGCTTGGACAGCTAAGGTAACAGCAGTGTATGAAGCAAAAGATCTGTCTACATTGTCTCTGGAACAGTTGATTGGTTCCCTCATGACTCATGAGATGCTGATTGACTCCAAGTCTGAGAAGGAACCAGCTAGAGGCATTGCACTGAAGGGAACAGTAGAAGAAGAAGAAGATGAGATCAGCATGATTGCAAGGAGATTTGAAAAATCTCTTCGTGATCAAAAGAGAAACTTCAAAGGTAAGAATTTTAAAAATTCTAAAAAGTCTAACTCTTCCTCTTCTTCAGGTTGCTTCAAATGTGGAGAAAAAGGACATCTTATTCGAGATTGCCCTAAATGGAATGACAAACAGTCTAAGACCGTAGATAAACGAGCATACAAGAATGCCATGATAGCTTCCATGTGGGGAGACACTGACTCAGGATCAGAAGATGAAGGAGGATCACCTAACTCGGATGTTTGCCTAACTGCCTTCACAAACATCGAGGAGAACAGCACTGGTCCAGGAACCAGAGGGGGAACCAGCACACTCGAAAAGTGTCTTATGGCAAAGAAGGATGTACTACTTGAACGCAAGGTAAGTTTAGAACAAATTAGAGAAGATATGTTTGAATATGATAGAGATAACTTGCTTGCATGTATAAACTCTTTGTTAGATGAATGTTATAAGCTAAGTGAAACATACATTACTTGCAAAAGAGATTTAAAAGAAAAACGCAGTAAATGTGAAATTGCTATTGCTAGTTGTGATCACTTAGAAGGTGTGTGCCATGAGCTCAAAGATCAAGTGGCAGAACTAGAAGTTGAGTTGGACAAGTGTAAGGTGGAACTAGAAAGGACAAGATCTTCTAAACCTGATTACTCAAGTGACGGTGAAGAAGATCTGACCTCCTGGTTCCCCAGAGACTTATCAACTACTAATGAAGCTCTTGATCTTTCAGCAGTTGTGAGTAAAGCAAATTCGTGTAGTAGAAACTCTTTGTTGGAGGCTTTTGAAATACTAGCTTCTAACCTTGAAAATTCTCACAAAGAAATTGCTTCACTTAAAACTGCTTAGCTCACTGTTTCCCCTACTGGAACCAGTATAGAAGTCAGTAATATGATTGATAAATATGAAAGTGATATCTGTTATTTGCATGCGGAAATCAATCAATTGAAAAAGGACAAGCACCCAGTGGTTGTTGACATGTCTATTGACAATATGGTTTCAAAGCTTAATCAACAATTCGAAGTTTTAAAAGGTAATTTTGATTTTCTTAAAGAGAAAAACGAATTGTTGACTAAGACACTTGAAACTAGAGAAAAGGAACTTAATGATAGTCATAGACATGTGGACAAATTATTGAATGCTAAAGAATCCTTAAATCATCTGACTTTATCGAGAGGAAACAGAGGAAAGGCTGGTCTTGGTTATACTAGACAGAGAACCAGGACTAACTGGTCTCCCAGAGAAACCACTTGGATCAAAGAATACCAACGAGGTAAGTATGTCATGACTAAAGAGATGCATGTGTGTTTTCATTGTGGTAAGAATGGACATAAGATTCATGAATGTCCAGCTAAGAGGTTTAGTGCTAATAAGAACAGCAAGAATGTTAAATATGTTTGGATAAGAAAAGATCAACAAAATGTAAATGTTGTTGAAAAGGGACCCAAGTTTGTTTGGGTTCCTAAATCTAATGTTTGATTAGCTCTCGCAGGCTAGAGTGAAAGGAGACACCTATTGGTATTTGGACAGTGGTTGCTCAAGACATATGTCCGGGGATAAAGATCAATTCCTTTCACTAGTGGCCTTTGATGGAGGAAGTGTCACCTTTGGAGATAATAGTAAGGGAACCATCACTGGTTTAGGTAAGGTTGGTAAGACACTTTCTCATGCTATAGACGATGTATATTATGTTGAAGGCTTGCAACATAATCTTTTGAGTATTTCTCAACTATGTGACAAAGGCAATAGAGTCGAGTTTCAAGCCAATCTTTGTCATATAGTTAACTCACAAACAGGAGAACTTGTATATGAGGGAACCAGGAAGCATGATGTTTACATCACCTTCCTAGATAAAATTCCTCAAGACAAGTCCATCTGTTTGAGAGCTGTTTCTGATAATAATCAATGGATTTGGCATAAGAGGTTTGGACATGCTAGCCTAACACTTCTAAACAAACTTAAAGCACGTGACTTAGTGGTAGGTCTTCCTAACATTAAGTACGAAGCTGATAAAGTTTGTTCTGAATGTGTAAGGGGGAAACAGGTCAAAACTTCTTTTAAGCCTAAAACAGTTATGAGTACCAGCAGGCCCTTCGAACTTGTACACATTGATTTGTGTGGTCCTATGAGAGTACAAAGTCGAAGAGGTCATAGATATGTCTGTGTTATGGTTGATGATTATTCCAGGTACACTTGGGTGATGATGTTACACACAAAGGATGAAACGTTTGAAGAATGGGTAACATTGGTGAAACAAGTGGAGAACCAGCTCACTCATAAGCTGGTCTCGGTAAGATCAGACCATGGTACTGAATTTAATAATGCTAACTTTATTGATTATTGTAGGGAACATGGAGTAAGTCACAACTTCTCAGCCCCTAGAACACCTCAACAAAATGGTGTTGTAGAAAGAAAAAATAGAACTCTTGAGGAGATGGCCAGAACGATGCTAATTGAAAGTGGTCTTCCTAAGAGATTTTGGGGTGAAGCTGTTGACACTGCTTGCTATATTTTAAATAGAGGTCTCATTAGACCAAAGATAAATAAAACTCCTTATGAACTCCTTAAAGGTCGAAAGCCCAATATCTCTTATTTTCGTGTTTTTGGATGTAAGTGTTTCATTCATAACAATGGGAAGGACCAGCTTGATAAATTTGATCCTAGGAGTGATGAGGGGATCTTTCTTGGATATTCTTCTCACAGCAAAGCATATAGAGTCTTTAATAAAAGGACTCTTTGTGTAGAGGAGAGTATTCATGTTATCTTTGATGAATTTAATATGTCTTCTGAGAATGCGCAGGTACAACCTGATGAAGAAATTGGACTAATGGACTTTACGGGGAACCAGGCTGCTGGTCCCTCAGATGACGAGCAAGCAAATCTAGGTATACCAAATACTCCACCTGATAACAATGATGATGTACCTAGAGAAGGAAATGGTGGCAACGAGGATTCAGAAAGTGAACCAAGTCCTGATGGTTCCACAAACAATAGACAGGTAATGAGTTCAGGGGGAACAGTAGAAGGAACCACCTCTGAACCTGAGGTAAGCAATGATAGAGGAAACAGCATGAATGTGAATCCTCCTGGTTCTTCAGTAGAAGAAGAGATTCATGATTATGCTGGTTCCCAACCTAATTTAGAAGCACAAAATGGTGTAAATTTTAGATCTCATAGATATCAATCTTCTCATCCCACTGATCAAATAATTAGTGATATTAATAAAGGAGTTCAAACGAGAAGAAGTGTTTTTCAAAACTTTTGTGCTTTCTATTCCTTCCTGTCTAAAGTAGAGCCTACTGACTATAAGATGGCTTTGACTGATCCTGATTGGGTATTAGCTATGCAAGATGAATTGAATCAATTTCAGAGGAACCAGGTCTGGCACCTGGTTCCCCGTCCCAAAGAAAGATCAGTCATTGGTACTAGATGGGTCTTTAGAAATAAGTTAGATGACCTTGGTACTATAGTCAGAAACAAAGCAAGACTAGTGGTGCAAGGGTATAATCAACAAGAAGGAATTGACTATGATGAGACGTTTGCACCAGTAGCTAGGCTTGAGGCTATTAGGGTTTTAATTGCTTATGCTGCTCACATGAACTTTAAGCTGTTTCAGATGGATGTGAAAACTGCCTTCCTTAATGGATACCTGAAGGAAGAAGTGTACGTGGAACAGCCTCCTGGTTTTGAAGATGCGCTGTTCCCCCAACATGTATATAAATTGGACAAGGCCTTGTATGGATTGAAACAAGCTCCAAGAGCTTGGTATGAACGGTTGTCCACCTTCTTGATGGAAAATGAGTACAAGAGGGGAACAGTAGACAAAACCTTATTTATCAAAACCAAAGGGAAACACTTGATTGTAGTACAAATCTATGTTGATGATATTTTATTTGGTGCTACTAATAAAGTTCTGTGTGATGAGTTTGCTAATTTGATGCAGAGTGAATTTGAAATGAGTATGATGGGTGAACTAGGATTCTTCCTAGGACTGCAAATCAAGCAAACAAATGATGGAATCATGATCCATCAACAAAAGTACTTAAAAGAATTGCTGAAAAAGTTTGGCATGGAGAACAGCAGAGCTTATGATACACCTGTTCCCACATCTGCTAAATTAGATGCTGATCTTAAGGGAAAAGATGTTGAAGCCTCTCTTTATAGAGGAATGATAGGTTCTCTTCTTTACCTAACAGCTAGTAGACCTGACATTGTGTTTTCTGTTGGATTGTGTGCTAGGTTTCAAAGTAATCCAAAAGAATCTCACTTGAAAGCTGTTAGAAGGATACTTAGGTATCTTGTGGGAACAGCAGATCTGTGCTTGTGGTACCCCAAAGGCAGTACCATCAACCTGGTTGGATATACAAATGCAGACTATGCTGGTTTCCTTGTGGATAGAAAGAGCACATCAGGTATGGCACACTTCCTTGGCTCTTGTCTAATCTCGTGGGGTTCTAAAAAGCAAAATTCAGTAGCCTTATCCACAGCAGAGGCAGAATACATTGCAGCAGCTTCATGCTGTTCCCAGCTACTGTGGATAAGGAACCAGCTGAAAGATTTTGGTGTTATTTATGAAAGTGTTCCTATATTTTGTGATAACACCAGTGCTATTAATATTTCTAAGAACCCCGTTCAACACTCCAAAACCAAACACATTGAAATAAGGCATCATTTTTTAAGAGACAATGTGGAAAAAGGATTGGTTGAAGTGTTGTTCTGTAAAAGTGAAGATCAAATAGCTGATATCTTCACTAAGCCTTTGTGTAGAGAGTCGTTTTGTAAGTTAAGGGTCATGCTAGGTCTAGTTAAATTTTAGTCTTTGGCTTCAATTATTTCCTTCAATGATTGGCTAGATTAGGTATGCTTTTGTATTGATTATGTACATAACTATGTTGCTGGCTTACAAATGTTATGTAACCTAATTTGTGATCTCAAAAGG
Source organism: Dysphania ambrosioides (assembly GCA_026401315.1). Lineage (NCBI taxonomy): Eukaryota > Viridiplantae > Streptophyta > Magnoliopsida > Caryophyllales > Amaranthaceae > Dysphania > Dysphania ambrosioides. The sequence continues at coordinate 18,758,350 of CM048666.1, forward strand.
ATTGCAAAATTGGTTGTGCAAAGAAACAGGAGATGTCGAATTGAGATAAGCTAGAAACAGCATAACTTGGTTTAGTACAGGTACCAGCAAGAGGGAACAGCAGTTCAGCTCTGATATGTCATTCAAAAATATTCAAAATATTTTTGGAAGATTAATATAAGATAATTCTTTTTGGAAAGATTTATCTTATTTCAGTTATTAATCCCTATTTAAGAGGCAAGTATATCTTATTGCCTATTTTTTAGTTGGTTGATAAAATTATGGTAACAAGATAATTACCATATTTTGATTCTCAAATTTGCAATCATATCTTTCCGTTTTTATTGCTTCAACCGGCTATATCTTTGAACCTCCTTAATTGTGCAACGTTGATATAAATACACTAACCCATTGCAGAGTTCATTCATCACATCATTCAATTCTTTCTCTCTTCTCTCTCGTGCTTAGACCCTAAACACTGTTCATCCGAGTTCAACTTTGCTTCTTCTTCAATTTCTCTTGGTTGTTCTTCTCCCAAATCTCACAATGGGTAAGAAAGCTACTGCTGCATCATCTAAGAAAGGCAAGAAGAAGAGTAGTGCTTCCAATTCATCACAATCAAAGGTGAAAGAGACCTCGGTTCCACCTATACCAGCTGAACCATCATCTCAAAAAACCGTCTCTCATACTTCACCACAAACTGAAACAAAACACCTATCACCAAAATCATCATCATCCACAAAATCCCCACCTTCCCCACCTTCCACAACAGTCCCATTACCAAAATCCCCTGAGGTTGAGGAGAAGATTGTGAAGGAACCAGCCTCTTCACTAGGGGAACAGCCCAGAAGCACGGAGGAATTCTTTGATACTGAGGGTGGAAAGGAAGAGGAAGAAATTGTGAGCGGGGAAGAGGATTTACAAATCCTCGGGTCTACTGAGAAACCACCCAAGCCCATGGTTCATAGCAGGGCAACAAGATCTTCTCTGAAGAGGATCAAGGAGGAAGTACTGGAAGAACAGTCCATTGATTCTGCTGCTGGTTCCAAAAGAAAAAGAGGAACAGCACGAAAGGCAACAAAAGGTATGTCCTTAGAATCACCTTCTGGTGGTTCCACTGACTTAAGCTCTAGAGTAGTTCTTTCTGGGTGTAGAACTGGGGATGGTTACTTTGATGAACCTGCTTTACAAGAAGTGAAAAGTCTACTAGAATATCAAGGATGGATGTCCTTATTTAATGTCTATGATGCAAACACTGCTGGTGTTAGGTCTTTCTTTTTGAACTTGAAACAGCAGCCTGATATGTCTTTAAGTTCAACTGTTCATGGTGTGGATGTTAATATGTCAGTAGCTAGCCTGTCTGCTTTGTTGAGAGTCCCTAGAGATGGGTTTGATAAGTTCTCTGGTGATGGTTGTCCAACACTCATTGGGATAACTCCTGATGACATTCATGACTTTGTGTTTGGAGGAAGAATTCCAAAGAAAACTGGAACATTCAAAACTGTCAACTTGAAGGAACCAGTAATGCTGGTCCTTCATTCCATTTGCAACAAAATGTTATTACCTAGGGCCCAAGGTAGAGGAATGGTACGCATCATGGAAATGGTGCTAATTTACTTGATTATGAAGAAGATTAAGGTCAATCTTCCATCTCTTATGATTGACCATATTATGTATAGTTACAATTCCTCTCACCATTCTCTTCCATACGGTTCCTATATCACCAAGCTCTTGAAAGAAAATAATGTTAGTCTGAGTGGATCTACTGTTCCTGTTGTAGTATTCACCAAAGCAATCCTGAAACAGAAAGGATTGGACATCAGCTCTGGTGAGCTAAGGTTCAGGGATGAGGAACCAGTAGAGGAAACCCCTAGGCCAGCCAAGAAGAGGAAAGAGGAACCAGCAGGTCAGACGGTTCTCTTACAGAGGCTGGAGGCTCAGGAGGAGATGTTGCATAAGTTGATGGGTTTGGTTGAGGGTTTGTCTGCTTCTTTTACTATCAGAATGAGTGCTGTGGAGAAACAGATTGCTGGTAGCAGTAAGGAACCAGTTCCAGTTGAGGCTCAGGCTGCAGGGGAACCAACAGCTGAAGAAAGTGAGGATGAGGCCGAGGAGGACCAGGATGCAACAGATCCAGAAAAGTCCGAGGAAGATGATGAAGAAGAGGAGAATAAGGATGATGAATGAGCTTGATTCTTCCTTGTTTATGCCTGCCTTACTATTATTATTTCTCTAATAACTGATTATGTTGAACTGTTTTTAATTCCACCCTATCCATAGATTTCTTTTGGTTATGGATTTGGGTCCTTTTGGTTAACTTTTGCTTGGTAGGTACTAAACTAGTTTATTACTGTTGATGGTTTGTTTTGATTTTGATTGATCTTGATTATCTTTGCAGCATATTGTTTGTATAATGGTTGGTACCATTGCTTGGTTTAGCACATTATCTTGTGCATATGATTCTACTATTGTATATCTTTTTAATGATGCCAAAAGGGGGAAAATAGTTGAAGTTGAAGCCTAGAGTCTTTACTAGTTCCTAGTTTAGGTTGAGTAGTTTGAGTCTTAGTTTTTGAGTCTTTTTCTCTTTATTTTATTTGTTCTGTTTTAGTTAGGGAACCAGTTGGCTTAACTGACTCGTTCCAGTGTGTCTCGAGTCCTTGAAGTTTTTGACGATTTTATTTTGAGTATGATAACAGGTGCAGAAACTTCAAAATGTTTGTCATCATCAAAAAGGGGGAATTTGTTGGGTTCCTTAGGTTTTGAATGATGACAAACAGCTAAGGGAAACAGGTTCTACATAAGTGTTAAAACAGTTGGTAGGAACCAACTGACTTCAGTATACTGTTACCCTAGACAAGTTATTATTTACATAAGTTTTTATATTGAACTAACTTGTCTTTATACAGGAAACAGTTTAATAATAATTATGCTATGTACTGGTAGGGAACCAGTATGTACTGTTTCTGTAATGTACTTGATATTGTACCTTAACTGTGTTACGTGTGCAGTAATTGAGTTTGTACCAAGTCTTGAATCTTGAAGTCCTTTGAAGCTTATTAAAGAGCCATTATTCATGATGAGATGATTCGAAGGAAGCATTCAAAGACTTGAAGTTTACATGAAGAAAGATCCACTTCAAGAAAGAGTGTTTTAGGATTTTCATGTAAATGCTCCGTAGTATGTTTTATTAATAGATATATAAAGTGCTTTGAATATATTAAACATCGTTGTGAAATTTGGTACAAGGATTGGAACAAATTTCATAACATGTTTAATACAGGGAACCAGGTCAGGGGACCAGGTTAACTGTTCTGATTATTAGAGCTGCGATTTTAAAAAGATTTTGTAAAAAGATTTTATTCCGAAAATTAAGTTTTGGAAAATATTTTGGCAGCTATTAACTGATTTGATATGATCTTTTAAGTTACCTAAATTCTAGAGTAATTATCTTGGATTGATTTTATCCTATAATAAAATCAATTTAGGATAAATACTTTCCTAAAGTCATGCTTATCTTTTTGGCATGATTTTTGGTAACTAGGGTTTCGGTTACTTAAGGGTTATAAATAGGATCTGTTTAACTAATAATCAATTACTTCTCTCACACATTATTAAGGAGCAATACATTGAGAGAAAAGCACTAAGTCTATTGATATTTCATATACACGAGCATCTTAGATTAAATAAGTTTCTCTATTTTCACTTATTAAAGAGTTTGATCATTTATAGAGTGTTGATCATTGTAACGTGAGTCCTTGGCAAGGGGGCTGAAGGCTAGGTGAGTGTTTGTGAGTTCAAACACGTTTAGGACTTACGAGTGTAGGTCTTTAGCATACTCGGAGCAGAGTGTGGGGTTGCTGGTCCCGGAGTAGGGAACAGCAGAGTGTTCTTTGTCTTTGTTTTTCGGAGTAGATTAATAAAGAACTTAGGATAGGAGGACGTAGGCCAGAGTTGGCTGAACCTCGTTAAATTGTGGTGTTCTTTATTGTTTTGCTTTTAATCCGCTGCTCAAGGGAACCAGCACAACTGGTTCCTTAACCATAATCCGAAAAGAGTTAGAATTTACCAACGATTGCTAAACACTCAATTCACCCCCCCCCCCCCCCCCCCCTCTTGAGTGCCCATAGAACCTTCAGACAGGGATTCAAGCACATGACTCAAGCTCTTGGGAATAACCAAATGAACTCCTATTCGGCCAAATCAAGGCCCATTCGGCCGAATAGGTGTTCTCCTTTGGTCGAATGGTGGACAGGGTGCAAAAACATCAAGCTTCTGATATAGGCGAATGAGGCAACCATTCGTCCGAATGGTATATCATTTGGCCGAATACCCCTTCCATTCGGTTGAATTCTCCTTCCATTTGGTCGAATGCTCCTTCCATTTGGCCGAATCTACACTACATTTGGCCAAATGGACCCTATTTCCGAAGTTCTTGGTTCTTTCTTAGGCCGGCGCTCAAGGTTTTTTTTCTAGGATTTTACCCCTTATGTCCCTAGGGTATAAATACCCTCTTGCTCTATAAATAACCCTCATTCCTACTTTGAGAGCTCTTGTGCCTCAACCTAGAACATCACTTTAAATCTTTTCATTTCATTCATGCATTAGTTTAGATTTATAGCTTTTGTTGCACTTCCTTTCAAGCTTTGTATTTCGGATTCAGAATTACTTTCGTTCACGCAATTTCATTTATGCAAGGTATCGATTCTTTTCTCTTCTATTTCAGTTAATGCTTTCATTTATTGCTTTTGGTAATTTCATTGCTCTTGCTATTATCGTTGCTTTGTTTACGATTTTGATAGAGTAGTTGTCGTTCTTTTGTTTACGTACATTCAAATCGTTCATGCTTTTAATCATGTCCTTTATCATTATGTATGCCCTAGTCTTTATTACTATGTATGAGTAGTTTCCCTAGGGGTTTGATTGGTGAAACCCTAGGTTGGCTCGTTCTTCATGCGTAGAGTTAGGGTTTGAGATTGTTGATGATTAATTGATTGATATTCGATGTGAATCTTGTCCTGCCACTCCTTTGGAGACATAGGGCGATTATAGGTTGTTCATGTGATATATAGGGTCACAAACTTCCTCTTGTCATCTTGAGTGTCATGATTTATTGTTGACTGATTTCTCCTAATTTAGCGTATTGATTGTTCGATTGTCCTTCCTAGGGTGGAATTGATCCGTCCCCGTTTTCCTTCCATAGCATATTATCATTTTAGTTCTTGCTTTATTTTTCTGTCATTAGATTCATTTAATCAAATCCCAAATAAACCCCTTTGCATCAAGTCTAGAGACTATCGCCCCTTATCCTTGTGGTTCGATCCCCGACTTACCACTACACTAGTTGTAGTAGTATTAGGGTGTTTACAAATATTGTTTGTATAACTATTCTTTTAGTAAAACAAAGCTAAAAGACGGTTATCACTACTCGCATTTGGCCTATCAACAACATAAAGGTAGTTAACTTAACATAAAAGTACAACAGAAAGCGTTTTCCAAAACTGAATACAAAAAGTATTTAACTTACCACTGCAGCTTCAAACGTCTTATTCTTGACAAAGGTTGTCCAATCGCCTTTCTTAATATATTTCCAAATTTCATAAGGCAACCTATTAGCTTCTTTTTTGGATACTTTTCTCATCTTGGTAATCCAAAAAGTCACCAACTTTGATTTAAAGTCTCGAGATCTATCGATGACTGCAGACAGAAAAAGCTTCTTAAGCTAAGGGTTGTCTAGAATGTGAAACAAAGCCTGAAATAGAGAAATTGAGTTAGTTTCATTTAGTAATGTAGTTTACACAACTATTTAAGATAAAGTTAGGAATGCGTACCATTGTTTCCACCCACAAGGTCTTTTGAAGTCCCTCATTTACTCCCGACCATTCTTAGTTAATGTTGAACTTTCGAATAAGAAGGTGATTATGTTGATCTTACTTGAGACTCCATCTACCAATGGGGTGGTATAAATGATCAAACTCTAAATGCATTGTCTCGGACACTCTAAGGCTCCTATTCAGACCTCTGGGTCGACCTAAGCCCCGAGCACCACCCTTCCCCCTCCCTCTCTCGGGACCCAAACACGAGGTGATGACATTGTTCATGTGTACATCATCCCCTAAATTTGTTGTCATTTCAGCAATCCTTTCATGTTTGTCAAACATTCTATCTATTCTTGGAGCTTCTAACTCAGCAGCTATATCTTCTGGATCACCTCGATCAGTTTTGAGGTGAACATCGTACTTAACGTCGTCCTCAGAGACACTGAAATCTTCATCGCTAGTCATGATGTAAGACAGAAACTGAATTAAAGAAAAATAATATAATGCAAACTAAGTCAGTGAATCATCCAACATTAGGGCCAAAAAAGAAATAAAGTAAATATTAACACAACTACAAAATAATACCTAGAAAATGAATACTACTCATCTTATAGTAACTCCTTCATGGTGATCCATTTCATATAATTTGTTTCCTTTTTTGGTCCATCCATGTCGTCATTACATAGCATCGAGAATGGTGGGAGATCATCAAAGTCATCATAGTCTTCCTTATTAGTGACATCACCTATTCCAAGGATATGTCGTTTACCAGGGATAATAACAACCCATCAAGGGTCATTTGTGTCTTTGATGTAGACTAATTGTATAGCTTGTAATGCAAGTATAAACGGTTCCTCCGTATCACGCATCCGACTCATGTCGACTAAAGTCCAATTCAATTCATCTTTCTTCACCGAACCACGTCGACTAATATATGTCCACTTGTATTGAAAAAGGGGAACCTTGAAGCTATAGTATTCGAATTCCCATATCTCTTGAATTATCCCATAGTAAGACAAGGTCGCATCAACTAGTGTTTTATCTTTTGAGCTAGCATATTCTCGAGAAGAAGCCACTATTAAAACACCACTATTTTGAACAGACTTTGATTTCTTATTCCAACATTTAGTGTAGAAGGTATATCCATTGATATCATACCCCTCAAAAGATCGAACAGTTGCCCAAGGGCCATAAGCTAACCACTTGATTGTATCAGAAATGTTATGGACCATTTCAGACAATTCATGAATAACTTATTCATGAAACCAATCAATAAAGGTGTTATTGTGTTCTTGCATCAATACTCGTTCACCTTCAGAAGGGTACTTCACTTTTAATTCATTCATATGCCTTTCTAAGTAAGGATGAACCTCTATGATATGGTTCAAAACAAATAAATAACCTTGTCTCTCTTTCAGCAATGATATTAAGACCTCCTTAGAATCCACTGTGTTATGCCCTTCGAGCCTCCCTTCATGCCTCGATTTTGATAACCCAATTACCTCCTCATTAGATAAGAACTCACTAAGAAACTCACCTACCTCCACTGTGGTTATACCTTGAATTATACTACCTTCAGGGTGTGTTGGGTTTCTCACCTTCTTTTTTAAAATACCCATGTATCTCTCAAAAGGATAAGCCCGTCTTAGGAACACTGGACCATGCAACATGATTTCTCAAACCAAATAAATAACTAGATGTACCATAATATCAAAGAACGAAGGTGAAAAATACATCTCTATTTGACATAAAGTCATAACAACATTAGCCTGTAACTCATCCAAACATGACGGATTAAGCTCCTTGTTTCATATTTTATTGAAAAAGAGCAAAGTCTAGTGATAGAATCCCTCACATGCTTGGGAAAAATATGGTGGATGGCACTTGGTAGAAACACTTGCATCATAACATGACAATCATGAGACTTCATACCCACTAATTTCATATCTTTCAAGGACACAAAGTTCTTCAAATTTGATGACTACCCACTAGGAACTTTGATCTCGTACACACTCACATAATATCCTTTTTTCTGCTTGGGATAAAATATAACAAGCCGGAGGAAGATACATGGATTTACCATTTTCATTCCTAAGCTTTATATCTTTAAGCCACGACTTAGATCGAGTCTTCATTGTCTATATATCTCTCCTGACATTAGGACCATCCTTAGTCTTACCAAGTATATTCAATAGCGTCCCTAAGATGGCATTACAAATATTCTTTTCTATATGCATAACATCAAGACAATATCTAACGGATAAATACTTCCAATACTCAACTTTCCAAAATATTGAATGTTTCTTCCATAACCCCTGAGCATATCTGTATTTTATAGTTTTCTCAAACATATTATCTATTTCTTTGACAATGTCATAAACCTCACTAGTAGTCAACAGTATGGGGGCTCTACGTTGCTTAACTTTACCATCAAATAAGGTCTTTCTCTTACGATAAGGATGAAACTTATTCAAAAACCTCCAATGCATTAGATACAAATGTTTTCTAAAATGTGGCAAGTACGTTGAGTCCATATCATCCACGCAAATCGGGCAAGCTTTCCTTCCCTTCACCTTATACCCCGACAAGTTCCCATACGCTGGGAAGTCATTAATGGTATAGAATAACATGGCACGGAGTGTAAAAGTCTCTTCAGCATATATATCATACACAGATATACCTTCATCCCATAACAACTGCAAATATTTGATAAGGAAAGCAAGATAAACATCAATGTCATTCCCAGGTTGCTTGGACCCTAATATTAGAGGCAATAACATAACATACTTACTCTTCATACATAACCAAGGAGGAAAATTATATATCACTAACAAAACTAGTCATGTGCTATGTTGACTACTTAAGGTACCAAAAGGATTCATTCCACCCGTGTAGAGACCAAGTCTTAGGTTCCTATCTTCCCTGCCAAAAGCCTTGAAAGATTCATCAATTTTTTTCCACTAGGGGGAATAACAGGATGTTGAATCATCCCATCTTTCTTCCTCTTCTCTGCATGCCATCTCAAATTCCTTGCATCACTCTTAATCGAAAATAAACGCTTGAACCTTGGTATTATAGGAAGGTACCACAACACCTTTGCACTAGACCTTTAATCCCCAATTCAGGCTCTATCCCATGTGGAAGTTTGTAACGTGACAGCCCACATTAAAGACATTGAATGAACTCTACATACTCATTTCGATACAATGTGCAATCATTTGGACAGGCATCAATCTTATTATACTCTAAACCCAGGGGACACACTAACTTCTTTACATAGTACGTAGATATAGGAAAATCATTTCCCTTTGGAAACATATCCCCGAATACTTTCGACAAGGCCGTGAAACTTGTATCAGTCCAACCATATTTCTCTTTCAAGTTAAAGAACAATGATATGGCAGACAACTTAGTGTATTTGGTACATTCAGGATACAATGGTTTCTCAGCACCCTCCCATAAATGCTCAAAAGTATGAGATTGACTACCAAATTGATCCCCAACCCCTTCAACCATTTTATCTATTTAATCTTCATCATCGGGGTCATTATCCTCTAATTCTTTCTCCCCATCATCTTCCTTCTCGGCATCAACATCTTCACCGTCATCATATTCTAATTGGCCATAATGCTCTAAATCAACACGATGAATGGGAACTTTGTTAGAACATGACCCCATGTCATTAGAAGTAGGAACCTCACCATGATATACACATATGTGGTATTGTTTCCTAAACCCACGCAGGATCTCATGGTCTCTCAACTCTCTTATACTACTAATTGTATTTACATTATCACGATCAACACAAAGACAACACACCTCATCATATCCAATGTTATATAGGTGTTTCAACGCTTGTCCACAAAACTCCTCAACTCCATTCATGAACTCCAACAAAGCATGATTACCATACATCCAATTTCGGTCCATAATTTTGTGTTATGCCCTATTAGAGATGTAAGAGAGTAAATAACAATCTAATCAACACTCAATTTATGCATAATTATATATATATATATATATATATATATATATATATATATATATGCACCTAAAGGATCCTCAAGTAGCTTGCCAAAAATAAGGTTAAGCAAACTCAACAATGACCCACAAACACTCGCTCTATGGTTTAAGTTACTAAATTCTCCTAGCGATTTATGTTTTATGCTTTGTATATTACTACAAATTCTACAAAAAATTTTGCAAAGTTTCCTTTGTAAATCCAACATTTCCCAATTTTGAAAATAGATTTCCAAACCTATTTATATGAATTTATATACAACCACAACCAATACACAATGTTATTTAATTTTATACTCACCAAGAAACCTAAAGCCATTAATAAAAGTGATAAGATAAATAATAGCTAAGATAAATACATCAAAGGTTAAATCGTTGCCAAAAAGTAAAAGTTAAATACCTCTAACAAATAAAGATAAGAATACTAACAACTTTAACTATACAATTATCACATATATCACATATCTATAATTATTACCAAAATTTACCTTTAATACCTAGTACTAATTAAATACCAAAATAAAGATAAGAGTTTTGAACATCATTAATGAAAGATTCATAACCTTAGCTTTTATTGTTGTTTTGGTTCAAATAATCAATTCGTGCTCCATCCTCTATATAATATAGACCAAATACCCATCATCGGTATAAGCCACATCCTCCATGTAAACATTTACACATATACACATATACAATCATTTATATACACTAATTTCTTTTGTTGTTAATCCCAATTATAATGATTTCATAAAGTCTACAATCATTTCTTTTATTGTTAATAACAATTCTAATGATTTCATAAACTCTGCAATCATTTATTTCTTTATTTAGAATAATAACCTTCAACAACACTCTTATCCATATTTCTTCCCTAAATCATAAACCTATTCGAATCCTCAATGCATTTATCTTCTCCTTTGTGAATGTCAATGCTACCTACATATATATACACTAGTCTAGGGAGTACTTTATTGAACAAACAAACGCACATATTCTATATATTGAACCCCATGAACCAAATGAACCAAAACAACCAAGTATATTCTAATAAACAAATAAACGCACATATATCCATATTTACAAATAAACGAAAGAACAAAACAAAGTAAACCCATTACCTTGGAGGATGTGGACGACGATGAGGGGAAGGGCAACGATAGCACGATGAAGAAGAGGGGAAAGAACATGAACACTCGTGTAGGAATTAGGGCTCAAGTTCACGAATTGGTGTTAAGGAATTAGGGCTCAACTTCATGAACTGGGGTTGGGAAATTAGGGCACAAGAAAACAAAGGAGTAGTTTGGGGAATTAAGGCGTGAGAAATACAGTAGAAGAAGTGAAGATGTGAATTGAAGAACTGATATGCCTGTGGGTTTTTTTTTTAAATTAAGGTCAAATATGCGACGGGTGTGAAGATATACACTGCATATTAATGTGAAGTTCAATCAATATGCGGCGGGTTGTAGCTTATACGCCGCATATTATTATAGGTCTTCATTAAAATGTGGTCAGTTCTTTCTAATACGCCACATATTATTGATTTTTCTAATTAAATTGTTGCGTTATTGATATTACGCCGCAAATCCTTAGCCGTAATTAATTAATTAATATTTTACTAGTGAATATATTCAAATAAAATAAAATTGAAAATAAAATTTAAGTAAACTATAGAAAATTCAATTAAACTAAATGTCTAAATTATATTCAAATAAACTAATATTCAATTAAACTTTAAATAAACTAAACTATATTCATATAAACTAAACTATACTCAAATAAATTGGCATTCAAATAAACTTTAAACAAACTTAAGTACATTCAAATAAATTAAACTATATATTGAAATAAACCAACATTTAAATTTAATTTAATCGATTCGAATAGTCATGATTGAAATAAACTAAAATTCTATGAAATTCAAATAATTCAGTAAAATCTAAGTACATTCAAATAAATTTAATTCACAATATTTTACTAAGCATGTGCATGTCATTTTCATATTATAATTCAAATAAACTAAATTACTTATAATCAAATTTTTTAAAAATTCAAATAAACTGAAGTTAGAAAATTATATTAGAACTTACCCTTGCCACGGCTAGAACGAGGTGGTATCATCCTCGAAGTTGATGTTTGTGGAATTTAAGTACTTGGAGGCGGTGGATAAGCTCTAAAAATTTTCTTATCCCAAATATTGAGCATATTGTTTTGTTTTCTTTTCATGTGATTGAAATAAAACATCAAACGAGTAGCTAGTAATACTACTCTTCCCTAAAAAAAACATTTTTTTTAATTTTGAGTAATGGAATTGCTGAGAAAGAATTAATACTAATAAAGAAAATAGAACCAAATTATGAAAAGAAATTAAGAACTAGAGAGAAATTAGAAATATTACTTAAAAATTAAGATATTACTAAGTATTAGAATAATGAAATTTGAGAGTAATTAAGAAATTGAGAGATTGAGATATTGAAAGTAATTGAATATGTATACGAAGATTGAAGTGTGAAATAAAGAAGAATGAGGTTTAATACTTATAGGCAAAGCATGCAACAGCTAAAATACAAAGCAACAGTCAAATGCAATAACTACATTTTTAAGCCCAATGACTATGTTTTGCCAGGCCGTGCCAAATCACAAGCCGAATTAAGCCGGTTTGCAAGATCGAATGGGATTTGGGCTAGGTTTAAATTTCCTGATTTGTGGCCGGATCGGGCTAGAAATGTGTCATTTCTTGTGCCAATGTAAATTCATCTACATCCTAATGAGTATAAGTTTATCTATTAGGAAATCTTACACGCAAGTTTATCTTAAATTTACGGACCATTACGGTGCCTATGCACAATAGTTAAAACGCACCTTTCTTTAACCAAAATTAGTGAGCTATTTTCTTTTTAAATATTATTTTAGCTAATTAATACCTTAAAATTTAAATCGGATATAAAACGACATATTTATGCTAGTTTGCAGTCTCACACTCAAGCCATTAAATTCACGCCCACCTCCCATTTAACCATAAAAGCATCTCACGCTTCATGATCATTTATAAAAGCACACCTAAATACTTCATTCCTAAATCAAAATCCCAAAATCAGAAGCTTTCTTTTAACACTTTCATCCTTCATCCACCCAAGCAATTGAACATAGGTAACATCCATCACTAATCCCTCTAATTTCTCAATTTTTTTAACCACAAGTGTGCTAAGACTTGGGTGTTTAATTTTAAAAATGCAATTAGTACTAACGTGTGATTATGGAGTACTAATTGGTCGTCCAAAAAAAGGGTTGGACAATTGACAACCCTTTAAGAAGATTCGTTGCTCGCAAATTTGATGTGCAAGGTTTCTGAATGGGTGGAAAAGGAATGATTGAATGGCAAAAAGATGTCACCAACCTGCTTAGCAAAACAAAGTAAAATCGTTTACCGTCAAAACAAACAGACTTGGAAATGTATTTTCCTTGAAGATTGGTTTCATGAAAAATGATCTTCCATGAATAGAAAGTCCAAGAGGTAGTTTTACTTGCGTAGCTTGTTTATGCTACTATAAACTAAGGAGGTGGAATTAATGATAGCTAATGATTAGACCTCTTAGAGGCTTATGGCTATAAAGCAAGGGCATAACTCGAAAGAGTAGCCTAGATGTTAATGGAATGCTCCCATAATGTCCTAACTTGGCATTTAGCCTCGTACATTTTCCAATTAAACCATATTTACGTTTTTGTATAGCAGCATCAAGATAGTCCTCCCCTCGTTTTTTGTTAGCAAAATGTTCCCAATGGTTATTCTGTCTATTGGATCGGAAACGGATCAAGGTTTAAAGCCCCCGCAATGTTCCAGCAATACCTACACACTCCCAGCTCCCACATGCACTGCCACGTGCCACCCAAGGACCTAACTCGCCCTTCCTCAACTCAAACATAGCCCAAATAAGCTATTCTTAAGGTGGTGTAGGCTCTTTTGCTCAATTGATGCTCCAAATCCAGCCAAACACACATACTCTCTATTCTGCCCATAACCTGACCAATGCGCCAAATGGGTTGTTTGCAACTTCTATTGTGATTCTAAGAATGGCTTTGAATTTCTAAGTATTCCCGCGAAATTCTAAGGTATTATAAGCAATTAGAATCACGAAAACTTCAACAAAAATCCAGCTATTTAAAGTCCAACAAATCACACAGATATGTCAGTAATAATTCAATAGCATTCAAACTGACTTGCAATCAATTCCAATACTTTCCATATTATCAAGCCCATGAATCGATGCCAAATAACCAGACTTTATCCATGAGATTATGATCAAAAATCATATATGAATTCACGCAAATGATCTCAATCCCAACAGCAACTTCAAGCATAAAACGTAAAACAACAAAGGACACCTTAAATTGATTTGCTTCGAATGACTTCTTAAATAAAACCAAAGTCTTCTTGTAGAATTTAGCCACGAATTTATCATATTTTCATGCAATGAATATTAGATTATGTTATATGAGACTTCGCCGTTTAATCAGATTATATTCAAGCAACCAACAAACCAAATGAAGAACAAATAATATAGATAGTTCAAAGAATCCAATTATCATATAGCAAACCACCAAGTAATGGATTTCTTTGGGCACTCTTTACTGTCTTAGGATACAGATGCACCCCAAGGCTTGCTAGAACATCTGGAATAGCAAGGAAACTTAAAAGCTCACACACGCCTGTGCATAAACTCAAATGCAATAGGACTTTTTCCAAATATTGATCATTGTTGAACTACTATTCAGCTACCCTTATTTAAAGGTGAGCCTTTGCAAAGTCTAAATACAAAAAAATACTTAAAGAAAACTCTAATTAGCTAGCCTAATTCACCTGCAAATAGGCCCAACAAATCTAACCTTGTTCCATGCCTAAAACATACATAATTAAAGTCCTACTTTAGCTAAAACATTTAACTTAAAAATTTGATCAAAAATTAAAACTAAGCTAACGTCTAGTAATTTAAGGAAGTTTAAACTAAAACAAACTCTTATTATCCTAATGAAAAATCAGAAAATAAATAAGGAGTCGTGAAGCACTTTGGACTCTTGAATGTTTGCAGCAATTAGGAGTCTTCAAAGCCTTCAATACCACGCCCCTTTGCTTGGATTTCTCATGCCACTTCTGTATTGGATCAACCCACTTCTCATGCTTCTTTGTCCTTGGTTTCACATGCCTTTCTTGCTCATTAGCCCATGCCATCTTCAACCCATGCTCCCTTGGTCTCTCCTTGCTTGTATGCTCAACCCACTTATGTCCTTAGCCCATCTTCATGGAAGTCAAAGTTAAGTCCATGAAAATCAAGTCAAGCTCTAGTCCATGAAAGTCAAAGTTACGCTCTAACCCATGAAAGTCAAAGTCAAGCTCCAACCCATAGAAGTAAAAGTCAAGCCCAAGTCCATACTTGACCAAACCCAAGTCAATGGACCAAAGCCCAAACCCAAATAAGTTTTAAGCCCATTTGAAAACCCAAGTCCATAATCGGCCCGGGCCCATATCACGCACATTAGACTTTAATGCATCGGTACCATCAATCCACGTACAACATTTTTAACATCGAAGTATTATATTTGTCACTAGCTTGTCTTCATAGCTAACTATCTTGATTTTTGGATTGACATTGCACCGTCCAAGGGAGATACTATTACACTAACCTTTATTGAGTGTACCTTAGGGAATTACTAGATCTTTCTAAATCAACTTTTAGACCTAACTTGGCTTATATGTAGGGGCGCAAAGAAATAGACGTAATCCATGTACATAAAGTTTTACCCTTCAATTTTTGGTGCACACTAATAAATGGTATATCTTTGCAAACCTTATATATAATAACAATTCAAATCGGGGGCACAAACATTACAGGGTACGTAGTAAGTGGTAGACTTTATTCAAACTAGGACACACACCTTATGGTGTACCATAGGAATAATTCTCGGGGCTTGTTATTTACCGTCTCCGAATTACTCGCACTGCCCCTGGTAATTCCTATATTACCCTTCTCACCATCCTCCCTTCCCTCACTCTCTATTCCTCTCTCTAACTCTCTCTAACTCTCCTCCACCCGGACCACCTGTCGCCAATCGAAAACCGCCGCCTGTCGCTGCCACCAAAAATCGACGAAAATGAGTCGTTGTCCCGAAAAAGATATTGCATCCACCGTAGAGGGAGAAAGACCACCACGTGTAAGGGTAAGGTTTTAACAATTTTTTTAATTGGGCGGTGAGATGAGGTGGTCGCCGTTTAATATTTCCGGCAACCCCGAGGGCAACCAATTGAAATCCGTGTTGTACGGCAACCGATTTAGCCCATGCAAAAGTCATTTCTTTCGTCGGAAATATTTTCGAAGTCGTGAAATTAGGGTAATAACTAATACCATCGCCGCCAAAATCTTCTGTCGAAACCTATAAAAATAAAAGAAAATTTTAAAAAAAAAAAATTCTTCCCGGGAGCTAGCCGTCTAAAAAAATGGCCAGTCTAAGGGCTAGTCGTCCATGAAAAACGACACCCCCTTGGGCTAGCCTTTTTTTAGACGGCTAGCCGTTTTTTTAGACTGGTGGACCTTGGGCTGGTCGTTTTTATTAGACGGCCAGCACACCGGCATGACCGTTTTTCCCCTTTTTTGATCCCGAACTAAGAATTTTACATGTGACGTTAACAACAGCCCACCCATAACTTCGGTGATTTCCGGCGTCCTGAAAAGCGGTTTCTGTCAACTCGACTGGTGGTCGGGAAATTTAGTGGAGTTTTGTTATTGTTATATTTTTACGAGAAAGTGAAGTGATAAATAAGAATTGAAGTGTACAATATTCTATTTTATTTAAAATGAGTCCAAAGGCAAAATCGTCATTTAGGGGGCGATTTGATCAAATTCGAGACGGCGTTTAGCACCAATGCCGTCCCTGAGGCTAGGCTAAGGGTGCGATCGCCTAGGACCCAGAGCTCGGAAGGGCCCAAAAATAATTAAATAAATTATGATTAAATAAATTTTAAAAAATCTTGATTAAAATTTTAATGATAATTAATTTAAACCATTTATAACATTAAGTTTATAGAGTCTTATAATGAATAAATTTAGTCTCTTGTCAATTTATTGTGTCTTATAACTATACAAATATTTCAAATTTAAGATTTTATTTTTAGTTTTTTGGTAAAATTTAATCATAATTTTATCTTAATAGATATTATATATAATGATAATGATAGGTTTGTATGTATTAGCATTTTGAGTATTAAAATATAAACTATTTACTACATGTATACTCTAACATTAAAGTTGGATTTTTGAGTTTTGCAGCTTTATGACTTGCTAAATATGCCTTTAATATTCAACAAGACACCCAACTATTGGAGGTTATAAGTATTTGATTAATACTTATAAAAAAATATCATCATTATTCTACTTTATTTGATTAATTTGCTTTTAAAAAAAAATAATGTTTCACTAGTAAACCTTGTGTGTACCTTTTTTTTTAAAAAAAAATTCAATTATTTTTATAACGGCTAAATTATTTTAATGATGAAATTAATAATATAACATAAAATAATCATATTATATATAACCATGTATTTCTACTCGAAATGGATAAGGGAAAATTTTTAAGCATAAAACATAAGGAGCCCGCAAATATTATTATGCCTAGGACCTCTAAAATGTCAGGACCAGTGTTGTTTAGCACTCCACTAATTCCCTCAACACAACCAATCCTTCCCTATTTCTATTGTATGTACTCTCAGTGCAACTCATTAATAATTGCAATACTAGTTTTAGAGATAAGACCGTGTTTATAGAGAATTCCTAGACTAAAAATGCTGCCCTAATGTGTTAAATCCTACTTGCAAAGAGAACTCAACAGATTCTACCTTTCTTCTCACAAGAGGATCTATCGAAGTAAACTAATTCCAAAAGGAACTTTTGCATCTACATCAACGTAGGATAACGAGCTGTATTGTTGATGGGAAATCCCAGTGACTCGTAATAAGCTTTTTCAGCAACAGCGACGCGATCTTGAAACATTGTCCATTCTCTTCTACACCTTTCCTTAACCTGGCACGCCAAATGGAGGAGGTAAGGAAACTAATGCACTAACAACCAGCGGACACATGAATTCATATATGCCTTGAATTGAGATCATTGAATGAGAGCTTAGAATAGAAAAAGGAGCTTACCCCTACCCATGGTGCCTTTCCATTATTGCCTTCACCCTAACCAGAAAAACGTAAAAGGAAAATATTTATAACTAATGCCAACAAAAAAAAAATTCCGAAAGAAAGAAAAATGAAAATAAAAACTTGCCTGGTTCCCGAGTGTAGGAATCCCTTGATGCACAATCCATTGCGAATCTATGACCCCGATCTTTTCATGAGCCGGCTGTACAAGATATCATCAATTAAAACTTTGGATGCATTAGGTTGTGTGGGAAAAAGATATGAAAGAAATCATAAGACCTCAACACACTTCCGCAATGCAAAGTCAAGGCCCCATCCATGTACCAAATCATTCTGAAAGAACACAGCAATAGTATTTTAGCACTAAAGGAAATTTTGAAAGAAATATACTAAATAGTGAAGATACCTGAATCATATGCCAAGCACAACGCCAAGCATTTCTTGTAAAAACAGGTGCCATTATTTCAATGAACCTGTCATATAAGAAGCAGGCTCCACTAAATATTTTGAAACCAGTCAGAATCCAAAAATAGCCTGTGCAAATGCAACTATCTTATATACATACGCAGCACATGGTGGCAACACAGGATCAGGGCACCATCCAGGTTTTTCTTCAGTCACTCTGTAAATGCAGAATAAAACAGTATAAACACCCAAGACAGCCCAAAAGACCTAAATTAAACGAGAAAACATGTTTAAACTAGTCTTACTTGTGAACCTCACTATCACCTCTCCTCTTCGTCATTTGCCATGTTAGACCTTTGTCAGGCTCTAACCCGGGCTGTGAAATCTCCAATCCATACTTCTTCTTCAGCTTAATGTATCTACAGCAAAGAAAACAACAGCTTGAACAAATAACACACCTAAATATCATGAAATTGAGTAAAATGTTGATGTCAAAAGGTTCACTTCTCAGCATCAAAGTGTTCGACCCCAAGGTCTTCATCCCATATAAATATGTAATCATAAGCAGCCACAACATTTGGATGCAGAAACCTTTTAGCATACCACCTACAAAAGCAACAGAGAGCAATAAAAACAGTGTAAGAGTTGTCATAAAAGGAGAAAATCATACTTCTAGGACCTAATGTTTCTCTCTTTTTAGGGTTTGGAAACCTTAAAGTTTAGGAACCCCTTAGTAATACTCCCTTAACTCTGTTTGATTGGAAGTTTTTTTTGAAAAAAGTTTTTCAATGTTAACCCAAATGTCACCAATTCATTTTCTTCTTTTTATCGATGTAGCAAGGAAACACCTGGGTAAATCAACATCTTTTCATAACCAACTCCAATTAAGAGTAGAGTAATGCTTGGTTGTTAATCTTGCTATCATGATTTTATGAGCTAACCAGGAGCTTAAAACTCATAAGCACTTGTGAGTTTGTGAGAAAAGCAAAGGACATCAAAAATTATGAATGAAGACAAAAAAATTATTTTCCCAATAGCATTTCAATTCAACCACTTACAATATGCATCAAATATGAAAATACAGAGCAATGTATAGCAAACTCAAAAAGTCTAAAATACAATTTTGACAACAAATGAATGAAAAATAACACCCAAAACAATATCAAATAAGCACCATTTACACCGTAATACTAAAAAAGCATTCCGTTTCCTAAAAACCAATCAATCAGTCCTTTATTCAGAGATGTCTGGTATTGTAATACCACTAATGAAATGGGAAAAGTACATTTTACATGAAAATTCAATGATCTTGCTGCCTAAAAATCAATTATCACTCAGTTTAGTTAATTATGATTTTATGAATTCTCAACATGAGGCAAACATAAGAATATTATTGCCTTAAACAAGTATCTCCACATAACTGCTTTTAAGTACAAACAAAATAGAGAGGAGATTCTGGAGACGGGGTGGTCATGAAAAAAGTTTCAAAAATGGTAAAAAAATGATTTCAAGTTCAAAATAAAAGTTAAAAGTAATCATCATTTGATTTTGAAACGACACTGTTTGCAAAGCAAGTTAACATGATATACAGTAATGCCCGGTCACATGGTAAATTGAGAAGAGGCAAACCTAAGAAAAATGTAAACAAGAATTTCCTAAGACACATACAATAAAACAGCCATTATATTAAATAAATAACAGTAAATCTCAATATACAATTGCTTCGAAAGAACAACGATTAGCTAATTAAGGTTAATGACTAAGGTACATTACTTACCATTTAGTTTGCTTACGAGCACTGACATGGATAGCTCGCTTTGACCACTCAAACTCGTCCCATTCACTTGTCCTCCCATCGTAATGAAATAGGATAATGGTAAAGTTCTCTGAAAACTGTCATATCAAATTTAGCGCAAGGTGATGGATATAAGGGGGAGGTCAGACTAAATGAGCAGCCTAACCTTCTTGACGCATGCATCCACATTGGCTCTTTGATCATAGCCAACTGTAAAGGTAATAAGGTATTTAGGTTTACTAGTCAAGTCCTGCAAAACTTCCCCAATCAATAGCTGTCTAAAAAAGCACACCAGACCTAAAAACCATCGATTCTTTGACTTGTAATCTAGGGAAATCAAGAAGCCAAGATTAGTAGCCACAATAATTTTTCAAATCATAAAGATAGAGAAATAATATACTTCCTCTAATTTTTTTATTAGTTATCTCTTATTGACTTTTAACATTATTCATTTCATTTCAATTGACCATCATTAATTACATTTTTGTGACGAAAATCATAGTCTTGTGGGATTTTGTTAAATTTGTCTTAAAATGTAGTTTAATAATATTTTTTATAATTTCTTATGTATAATTATTTAAAATCAAAGTAGTGTGCTGGCAAACGTGTCTTGTCAAAGTGGAACAAATAAAAGAATATGGAGGAAGTACATATGGTTCCGTGCTTCTACCATTAGCAAAAATATATTTCAGATAAATGTTTATGGGGCAACAGAAGATTCAAAGTTACAGCAATCATCTGCTACCAACATCAAAATGCACGAGGCCGAATCCATGAAGTGTATTGGAGCATTAAAAACTTCAACAAAATTTGTGAAAGGAAAAAATTTCACAAGGAGGGCCAGGTAGCCGTAATTAAAGCAGATAACAATCAATTGGAAACCATATAATACACTAGAGAAGAGTGAACAAAGTATTCAATCATCTAATTTATCATTATATCAAAAGTCTAGGATGTATAATCCACTTTTGCTAGTATAGTATAACTCCACAATCTTTTGCTTTACCTATTTTCCATTAAGGGTGTTGTATTTGTTCTACTCAATTCTACCTTCTTAACTCCGCCAATGGCTTGTTTCCGGTCCCAAACCCAAATAAAGGAACAGACAACATAAAATTTTGTCACATCCAAGATCATATTTCCCTAGGGGCGTTCCCTACTCAACCACATGTTACACTTCTTAAACCCAAGTATAGTGATAAGTATGTGAGGGTTGCTAAGTCGTAAACCCGAAGCGGTGTACCACATTGTCCGATTATGGTGAGAAATGAACAAGGGCATTTAGGTTCTACTAATAGGATTGAGAGGAGTGTAGATACTAAGATTCGACTTGCATTTTGGAACGTAGGATCGCTTAAAGGAAAGTTAGTTGAGCTAGTGGAGATATTAAAGAGGAGTACTAAGATCTTGTGTATTCAAGAAACAAAACAAGGTCTGAGAACGGGCAATTTAGACCTTGGAGTTATAAGTAAAGAATAAAATTGAGTAAAAAAGTTAGACGCCAAACAATAGATGTCCGGTGAAGAAGGATTTAGGTAATTGATACCTTAAACGCCATCGAGGAAGACAAAATATGACTTATATGGTTGGAGTTAAGAAAGATATGAAGAAAATGGATTTAGAAAGCAATTTGGCTCTAAATAGAAGAGACCGGAAGAGAAGCATTTTTGTATATGATCACTTAAGATAGATTTTTGATTTATGTAAATCCTATCTTTTTGAGATTAAGGTTTGGCTTTGTTAAACTTCTACTTTATTCATTTTTTGGCAAACACTATTCACATTCTTACACCCCTTCCTCATAATACTTACACCATCCCATTCACTCTCTTTAACTTTATCCACCTTTCTTTTTCTGAATTGCTAAACATCGCCTACAATTACTATCGTCCACATTTTTCGTATGAAATGACCATTTTACCCTTTATCTTGAATTTATAATTTCTTTTCAGTAATTTTTTCTTTGACATTTTTTTCAATTCTAAATTTTAGAGAAAAAAAAATTCTGAATTAAAAATAGCTTGAGGTTTTTTGATAAAAACCATAAAAACACTAAATTAAATAAAAAATTATATAGTTCAAAAGATAATTTTTAAAATAAAATTAGCATTATTATTTAGTTTTAAGCGAGGGGATGCTTTTGAAACAGTAATTGAGTTGATTCTTGAGGGAAATTGACAGCATTTTGAGATCTACATAACGAATTTCGAGGGGGGGTAACTTTAGCTACGGGGTTCCCAATGACCTACTATTTATGTTTCTTACTCATTAAGTGTTTCATACTAATTTAAAAAATAACTAAATCATACTAATTAAGTAAACTTATTCATACTAATACTAAATAAATTAACATGAATTAATAATTCTCATTTTTATTTATTTATACTTGTTTTATTTATGAATTTAAAAAAAAAATTTGTAAATAAGAAAAATCAGAACTTTGTAAAAAAAATTAAAACATGGGCGTCTTGGCAAGACGCCGCCGCCACGGCTGGAGCGTCTGGGCCAGAAGCTATCCACCACGGCCGAGGTGTCTTGGCCAAACGCCACCAACACGATCGAGGCGTCTTGGGAGTTTTTATTTTTTATATTTTTACAAAATTTTACTACAAAATTTATTTTTTTTAAAAAATAATCTTTTTTTTTTAAATTCAGATATGTTTTTTTTATAAAAATTCAGTTTTTTTTTTACAAAATTTAAATTTTTATAAATAAGAAAAATCATAATTTTGTAAAATAAAATTAGAAACCCAGGTGTCTTGGCAAGACGCCGCCACCACGGCCGGGGTGTTTTGGCCAGCTGAGTTTTTATATATATTTTTTTACAAAATTTGTTTTTTTTAAAAAATAAGTTTTTTTTTTTACAAAATTCACATATTTTTTAACAAAATTTAGATTTTTTTTTTAAATTCAGAATTTTTTTTTAAAATTTAGATTTTTTATCAAGATCCATAAATTAAAAAAGTACAAAAGAAGAAAATTGAAAAATTATTATAAATAAAAAATCAAAGTAAAGGGCAAATATGTCATTTCACGCAAAAAAAGTGGACGATCCTTGGTAATTTGCGGGTGTGATTTAGTAACTCCCTTCTTTTTACCCCCACCCACCCATTTCCTCTATCTCAATTGGATCATGAGAACTGAAGGTGGTAGTACTAATGGATCATGAGAAGTTCAAATATTGCAAATAAGAGGTGATGCTTCCAATTTATTACTCTTAATACTCTTATTGAGCAATAAATACAATATTTACCGGAGGAAAGGCTTCCTTAACACGTGTTTCAAGAATTTTAATAATCAGATGACAATCACAAAAATCGACCATGTACACCAAATCATAAAATGTTCAAATAACCCAATAACTACAATAAACCATACTGAACCATAATATTTGCCATCTTTAACAAAGGACAATTAATCTAAGTAATTGTATCTTTTCAATATATATTTCCAATCCACATAAAAACAGAAATCTCAATTCTACCACGATATGCGACTCCTCAAGATAGAAGACAAACCTCCTCTGGCAGACCCCAGAGCCTACGTTGATAGAAGTCAGTCTCGGAAATAACAATTCCTCTGGGCAATCTCTCAGCACCTCGTGGATTTGTTCGTAACCAAACCTGAAAATCATAACATTTAGCCAATAGAACTACCACATAGTCAGGGTTATAATTGAATATGCATGTTTAGCAATTGAAACTCCACTACAAGCCAATAAAATACAAACTAAGTAGGTTAGCCCCTATGTATTTGAGATACTATTTCAGGCCTTAGTACTGTTCACGAGTTAAACTTGTCTACTTTGAAATTTTTGCATTTTCCTGTCCAAAGTGAGTAGATGAATCATATAGCCTGAACAACATAGCTAATAATATAAATCAGATAGTGAACCAAGGTACAAAGAAAAGTAGCATATATTAGTGATCAAAACATTGTTCTTCAGAATCGACAGAATTTGTGTAGTTTATTATAAAGTGTCCCTACGAAAATTATTGTACCATATGGATATATGGCATCCTCTTTCATGCTGATTTTTACTTTCCATGTCACTCTCCTACAAATTGTCACTATTCAGACTACATGACTTTTGAATTGTTAAGTGAGAATTCATTTGCCAATCCAATTTGATATTGTTGTTTAACATTACAAAAATCAAGATAATAAAGTCTTCACTATCCACCAAATAACTCTACATAGGTAACACTCTATAGAATGTTTTAACAAAAGAGTATTTTGGCCATCTTCTCTTACCCCATTTTTTGCATAAATTCATAATATAGACAAATGTTTATGACTATTTCAACCAGACCGAGAAACTCACAAGTTATACTTTAAAACTAGTTTACAGTATATTATTGTTCTTTTGGGCACATAGGAAAAGGGACCCACTCTACAAGTGCCAATGACACTTAGTCAACAACCTTTAGCTAGATGGAATTTCGTTGGGAACTAAAAATGAATACAAGTTTAGAGATGTATATAACTAATACATCCAAAAAATTTAGCATTGGGACCAAAAAAACAGCCTTGTAGGAACTTTATCTACTACAACTACAGTTAAAATTTCATAAAAACTAACATAATTTATCAAAATTAAAATGTACTTGTTTAATTGTTAAAGCAACTGCACTTGTTTAATTGTTTGCATGGAAAAAAAAATCCCAACTGATAGCACTCTAACTGTATCATCACACCACATGTAACTGTCAGGCTTACCAGAGTAGCAGGTGCCGCATTCACCCTGAGGAAGCTTCAGCTCCTGCTACCTTGCTCTGCAATGATAATCAAATTATATAGAAAAAAATGATCCTTAATTTTCAAACTGCGAAAGGTTTTTTGTAATATCGAAATTCACTTACGCGATTACTGAGTGATACTCCGTAGGTAAAGTTGTAGTCAGTTTCGTACAACCAATTTTTCAAGATTCTTTATATTATAGCCCAAAAAGACAACCAGCGACAAGACATAAAGAGTAACAATCTAACTAAGAGAAAATTACATGTAATAAGCACCTTTACTAGAATTGCACCAGATTGCAAAAGTTTTTATAAAAAAATACGAACAACAATAGATAGTTAAGTCTTACCCTAGAATTGCAGACAAACTACTCGGAAAAAGAATACCACTTGAATCCTTCAGTTACCACTATTCTGAAAATGAACACCAGCAAAAATGTTACACAAAAACAGAAACAAGCAACCAAGAAGAACTCGAAATCAAGCCGAAATCTCAGATTTAACGAAATGAAGAATAACCAACAGCCAGCAGGAGCACAGCCTCTCTCAACAAACTTATCTGAGAATACAACTGAGCTTATTACAGCAATTGCCCAAACAAAGGCAACAAAGTTCCCAGCATATTCCATAAATCAATCAATCAAGGACCTTCCTAACTATATTTTAATTGTATCAACAAATTATCACTCAAACTTGAGCTGAAATCTGAGATACAAAAATCTAGAATAAGGTTCACAAACCCAAAATTACCAAAAATAGCAAAGCTAGAGCAAAACGAATCTGAGAAAACAATACAATCCCCAAATTACAAAAACCCTATAAACCAACATATGAATTGGGAAAGATTAGAGTATAAGCAAAATTTTCTAGAAACCCAGATAATAAATTGAAAAAATTGCAATGAAATCTCAGAAATTCAATAAGTACCAATCGACGACTGAGGGAAGAAACGGACACAAATTCAGCAACAAGAAGGATGATTAAGAAAACGGAGAGCTTCGAAGGAGAAGAACTTCTGGAATCTGCGGAGAATAAGTGGGACCAGAAGAAGGTTGGATGATGGTCACGTGAGCCGTCGTCGGGGTGGCAGAGGAGGGGGGGAGGGATATGAACTGGGGCCTTGTTGCGGCCACGAAATAACAAGCAGAGGCCCTGAATCCCTAATAAACATTTGTATTTTTACAAAACTAGTTACTACGCCACGCGGTAGCCAACCTGACTTATCATGGATGTATAATGGTTATTTGTATATTAAATATAAAATTTTACTAATATATATCATATAAAATACTCTATATTTTTTTATATTGCGTACAATAATTTACAATAAATTAAAAAAATGTAGAAATATACATATGAAATTGAATAACATAATATAATAAAACAGACATTTTTAAACATTTTTATAGTGTAAATTTACTAAAGTTGATTGATATTTGTTGCAGTAGTTGCTCATTGTTTTGCTCTTCTAGTTTTAGCTGGTAATAATTGTAATCTCCAATGTCGACATTGTATATTTGTTGGAGAAATTTGATTGCATGTCTAACAGCATTTTATTGTGAGGCACCAAGTCGAGTAGCAGGTGTTCCAATAAACCTTAAATTACTTGATGTATTAGGAATACCATGTATATCGATATATGCTCTCATCTCATCATCTATTACCGCATGAATTTCATACTCTACTTTTGGCAATCCTGATTACGTTAATAAATCATAGAGTATTATTTTGATGTTTACTTCTATTACTCGACGCAGTTCTTCCATTGAGGGTTAGTAAGTCTATATTGTGAAAATATGTATTAAGTTATCAGATAAAGTGTGAAGATAATTAAGAAATATTTCCATGCATATTTATAGAGAAGTTATAGGACTTTTAAATGTATACATGATAAGTATGCATTTCATATATGTGTCTAAAGGTTGGTGCATTGTAAAATACGTGTCAAATAAGTAGATATTATATAAATAGGATTACATGTGTTTTGTAACAGTATATGTGTCATGTAGACAATAGTTTTTTTTTTTAATGACAAGACATATTTGAAAATATATATCTATACTATATATAAAAGAGATAATACTTAAGGGAAAAAGAATCTCATGATTATATGATTACAGAATATAAGGAAATGTAGCATAACGATAGGATTATTATATGTGTATATGATGTGAATGAATTTAGTTTATGTGTCTAAAGGTAGATGTTTTTAAAACATGTCAAATAAACAGATATTATATTATTATGATTACATGTGGTTTGTAAAAGTAAATATGTCATGTACGAAATTTGTCGTCATTTCTGCAAGGACATTTAATATTGAGAAATAGTAGTTAAAGGAAAAAAAAAACTTCATAAATATTTGCTTACAATATTTAAGAGAATATTGTATAGCGGTATCATATTAGGAGATGATTCTTAGAGGAAAAAAAAATTCATATGTTATAAGTATATTTTTTTTAAAAAAAAATCTTTTTTTAAATAAAGTTAGTATTCATGTTGTTAGGTACACGCTAACATACTTTAAGATAAGTAAAAACAAATCTTACAAGGGTAGTAATTCGATGAAGTTGAACATATTCTACAACTACATAAATTTATTTATAGACAATGACGTCTAGTTTATGACATACAGTTCTAATTCAAGATTCGACACTCACAACGTGCTTAGCTTTCCAACGTTGTTGTTGAGAATCTTCTCCAAGTGTATATATAGCCAATTCAATTCTAAAGGTCTTGTCATGGAGAGCTCTTATGTGATTATCAATAAAAAAAACCTTCGATCCTAAAATAACACTTTGATGTTAAACTTTATAATAACCATGTAATATAATTATAGAATTCAAGTTACTAATACCTGTAAAGATAGTGTAGCCATTTTGTGAGCATCTGCACTTAAAACTTGTTCAGCAAGATGGCTAAATAGGGTAATTGGTATGCTTCCGCTAGCATCTTCAAAATCAAGATGTAAAACACACCTAATATTGAATTACAAATGTTGTTAATACTTTATGAAAATTTCTAAGTGAAATATTTAGTATTAATGATATGGGTTCGTTTAATTTCTAACCGAAGTTCAGATGTTCCAACATGTGGCCTTGGAGTAGATGTGCATGTGAAAGTAGTATCTCTTGCAGCCTCACTTCTAATATTACTGACGCTGCAAGCAGTATATATGACACTATTCTTGTAGGTAATGTCAGCAACTCTTCATGCAATCCACACAGTCGTGTCTGACTGGTGTGGCAATTTTTTTATTAGGTTATTGATATAGGTGTAATTTATTATAGTTCTCACAAACCTTTTGTTCTTGAATAAGATTAATTGGGATAGACAAATCAGTATGTCGGGAACTTTGTCCTGGACCCATTACGAATCTTCTCAGTGTATTAGCAATGTCGTCTGCGTGATTTACAGCCCTACAATTTAAAATAATAATTATCTGTGTGTTTTTTATAAGTATGTAATTTGCAAGTAGTTTGTAGAATAATTTACAAGTCACGACGCAGTTGTGTAGCAGGAGTGTTGGGATTTATTTTAATTGTAAAAGGGAAAGTTGTGTTAAATACTCCACCTGCAAGATAATATTATATGATAAGTAAAGAAAAAAAACATATATATATATATATATATATATATATATATATATATATATATATATATATATATATATATATATTAGGGTGGGTTCATGTGAGAACCCTCCCCTTATGTGAGAACCCTTTTGTGGGTGAGAACCCATCTAAGACCATACACTTTGCGAGATCTAACGGATGAGATTTAACATGAAAATAATGGCAAATCGTAATTACCACAATAACTGACAAAAAGCAGTTGGTTTAAAAAAAAATAACTGACACTTCGGTATATGATAACCCACTTAACTTTTCTGATTTGTCAAATCATTCCTTCATTTCTCCAAAAACTTTTCGTCTTCTACTGCCCTTTCTTCTGCCATTTCATCTTCCTCATTGTTGCTTGCCTTTTTCATATTCACTTTTTTATATCTCTATTGTTACGTTCTCAAACGTCTTTACTGATTGTTCTAAACTTCTTTACTGATTGTTCTATACTTCGAAACTGATTGTTCTAAACGTATTTACTGATTGTTTTATACTTCGAAACTAGTGTTCTAAACTTCAAAACTATTGTTCAATAGACCTAAACTATTGTTCTAAACTATATTAATGTCTAAAATATTGTTCTAAACGTCTTTACAAATTATTCTACACTTCGAAAATATTTTTCTAAACGTCTTTACTGTTGTTCTATACGTCTATACTGATTATCTAAATATTTTTTTTATTGTTCTAAGCTTCTTTACTAATTGTTCTAAGCTTCTTTAGTGATTGTTCTAAAATATCTAAAATATTGTTCTAAACGTCTATACTGATTGTTCTATACTTCGAAAATATTGTTCTAAATGTTTTTACATATTGTTCTATATGTCTTTACTAATTGTTCTAAACATCTTTTCTAATTGTTCTAAACGTCTTTACAGATTGTTCTATACTTCGTAACTGATTGTTCTAAATGTCGTTACTGATTGTTCTATACTTCAAAACTATTATATCATAAAATTTCAAATTTCCAAAGATTTCAAAAATATAAAAATATTCAAACATCACTAAAATTTTAACATCTACATGTCAAATTACATATTTTATAACGTCGAGTATAATTTTTGTTCAAATGTTTCAAGTATGTCTTATTGTTCTAAAACTTATATTAATGTCTAAAATATTGTTCTAAAACTTATATTAATGTCTAAAATATGGTTCAAACTTAAATTATTCAAACTATTGTTCTAAACTTATATTAATGTCTAAAATATTGTTCTAAATGTCTATATTGATTGTTCTATACATCAAAAATATTGTTCTAAACATCTTTATAGATTGTTCTATACGTCCTTACTGATTGTTCTAAACATCTTTTCTGATTGTTCTAAACGTCTTTACAGATTGTTCTATACTTCAAAACTTATTATTCTAAACGTCGTTACTGATTGTTCTATACTTCAAAACTATTGTTCTACTTCAAAACTATTATTTCATAAAATTTCAAATTTCCAAAGATTCCAAAAATATAAAAATATTCAAACATCACTAAAATTTTAACATCTACATGTCACATTACATATTTTATAACGTCGAGTATAATTTCTGTTCAAATGTTTCAAGTACATCTCAAATTAAATATTTAATAACTTTGGTTCCAAGTATGGTTATTGTTCTAAACTTTTGACTTATTGTTCTAAACAAAAGTTTGCATTGTTCTAAATTGGTCTCTTATTGTTCTAACATCTTATTTTAATGTTCTATATTATTTCAATTGTACTAAGCTCCTATTATTCTAAACTTTTCGGGTATTGTTCTAAACGGATGGTCGCATTGTTCTAAACTTAGCTCCTATTGTTCTAACGTCTTCTATATTTTTTCAAATATACTAAATTGGTCCCTTGTTGTTCTAACGTCTTATTTTAATGTTCTATATAATGTTCTAAACTTTTCAAGTATTGTTCTAAACGGATGTTCTCATTGTTCAAAACTTAGCTCCTATTGTTCTAACGTCGTCTTCTATATTTTTTCAAATATACTAAGCTCTTGTCGGGAAAACGATGAGATATTAATGTACAATAATGAAGAAAATGATGAAAATATAAAGGAAACCCACAATGATGAAGAAAAGTACAATAACTTAGTAGAGTGAAATGTGCCAGCCGAACAAAAGGAACTAACATTTCGTCTGACTTCAACTCTGCCAGCCAAACAAAAAGCAACTTCACATCCCCATATTCAGATATTTACAGATTTGTCATTGATTTTTAATGTCATTACAGTCATATATCTTCACTCACCAATGGTCTTAGATGGGTTCTCACACAAAAAGGGTTTTCACATAAGGGGATGGTTCTCACATGATCCCTCCTATATATATATATATATATATATATATATATATATATATTGAATCTTGTATTTCATACCTTTGAAAGGAGACGCTCTAACTCGTGAAACTTTTACAATAGGCAAGGAATGTATTATTTGGGCAACTTCTTCAGAGGTTGCAACCTAATATTTTTATCATAGTACATAATTTTATGTTGTAACCAATATTATAATCAAAATTACATAGAATTATTTATTTAAAAAATTCTTACTCAAAATCCAGCAGTTCTATTCTACGCACTAGGTAAGATATTCATGTATCTCGTCTATGGAATATATTTTCTCATGCACATGAATTGCTATAGCAATAATATCTGGTAAAGAACAATATAAAAAATGAAATTTTAGAAGTATTTTCAATTACAAATTTCCTTATTTTAAGACATTAATGTTATATTAGGGTAAGTGTAGTACCTATTCAATCATTTCTACCAATGTAATTTCCAACTGGATTAAGAGGCACAAGAAATGATGTTGTTTCAGATGCGTCTCCTATTTCTTTGATATGTGTTCTTGTGTTAATTACCATTTAGTAAATTTGGTTATTTCTTCTAAACATCTCCGGGATTCGGGTGATTGTGGGATTTGTTATTTCATATTCCTTTCCTTGGACAAGAATATCTTTAAACAATTTAATATCTTGTCCAAATACAACAGCTTTCACTTGTATACTCTAAAAATAAAAATGCAAAAATACATCTAATTAACAAGAACTTCAAGTCGTTAAATTATCATATCAAGTAGGTGAATGATTTCATATATTAAAAACGTACCTCTTCATTTTCAAATATAAGTTGATGCAACTTTGCGGATCTACTGCGAGAAGTTGTAGGAGGATGTTTGCGTAATAAGGTGGCTATCGTTGTGAAGTTTTTGGTCTGCTCTGTTACACTAGTAGAAAAAGTCACATATGCTACATATTATATGCCCTAGTTCCTTGAAGTAATGAAGCATAAAAGTATTGGAATTACATATGCTATATATTACATGCTCCGGGCTTAAATAAACCAAAGCGTATAATAATTATATACTACGGGCTTCTATAAACCGTAGCATAAAACCCAAGCCAAAAATTAAAGGGTTTGTAGCGTAGCACCCTGCCATTTCCCACGCATTCCCTCTCAAGTCTCAATACCCACCAAAGCTCTAAAACCCTCACATTCCCTCTCATTGCCTCCACCCACAAACTTCTCACCCAAAATCTCATTCCCTCTCACTGCCTCTCAAATTTTCTAACCAAACTCTTACATTCCCTCTCACCCCAAAAATCTCTCACCCAAAACCTTTGCATTTTAACATACCAACGGTACGTACTAAATTTTCAACGCTCCAATATGGTTAGTTAAAATGAATTTATGTATTTCCAATTTCGCTGTATTGTTTTA
The DNA here is from genome assembly GCA_026401315.1 of Dysphania ambrosioides. Classification (NCBI taxonomy): domain Eukaryota; kingdom Viridiplantae; phylum Streptophyta; class Magnoliopsida; order Caryophyllales; family Amaranthaceae; genus Dysphania; species Dysphania ambrosioides. The sequence goes on from CM048666.1 coordinate 18,790,631, forward strand.
TATGTTGTGATTTTATCATCTTGGTGTTTTGAAGAATAATTAGCTTTATAATGTATGTACATAGTATTTATTGGTATGATTAGCAAATGGGTGATTGTTAATATATCATACTCCGTGTAAATATAATGCTCACATGAATGAACTCAACTTAATATGGGTAGATCTTCTAGCTTTATGGCACAAAGGGGCTTGGCCCTTCCTGAAAATTTTTGGCCTTTGAATAATTTTTGAAATGTATGGTTAATGTTTTAAAAAAAGGATGTTTTGTGAAATCATATAGCAGTGTCATGAGATAGATAATCAAGATGTAAAAAACCACTAATTTAGAACTGAGGGAACATGAAGTATTTTGTTGATAAGGCTAAATAGTTAACCACATTTACAGTCCCTGAAGGAGTATGAGAAACTAAAGGGTAAAAAATAGTTCAGGGTAGTGTAGAATTATAGTAATAAGAAATGGGTAAACATATTGGAGTTTAGAGTGATGACTCGATTGTATACTGACAAAGAAATTACCTCGGGAACTGGGAAGCATATTCCAAATTTCCAATACTACATTGCTATTATGTTATGGCATAAGTGTTAACTACGAGTAGTTTGGTTTAATTTGTCCTTTTCAGACATAGTGTTAACTACATTGCTAGAGAATTTTTAAAGCAGATTAGGATTGATAAACACTCTATGGCAACTTAAAAATATTTTTCTTTGACGAATACGTATTTTTTATGGATTCTATTTCATTTACACCTAATCGGTACAGTATACAAATTTAGGTAGCTATTGAGTAATTAAATATATAGTAACTTGTTTGGTTTTGGGAATTGGGGGTGAGCATTAAGATTTAGTGGGAACTTGAATAGATTAGGAAATTGATGTTCCCACACTGTGTCGTACAATAAAATTGAATACAATTGTTGTTTGGGAGTTGAAGGAGGGTAATTCTTACTCATTACTTGTAATTCTTACGATGAGTCTCAAAAGAAGTGGATTAATATTGGTTTTTACCCTATTCCAAGCTCATCCTTATCGGGGACAACTAGTTTTGTAGTTATGAAGAGGGGAGATCGGGTTCTTGATTGGTATTGTTCGCTTGATGTTCGAGATTCAAGCGGTAAAAGAACCATTTCCGATTCGAGAGTAAAGAAGATAGCTGATGCAATAGTGAGTAAATCATCATCTAAAGTTAATCATCATCAAACACATTTCTAATATAATATAGAATCTTAATTAGAATACCAACTAAGCAACTTCACATTCTCTTTGAAAAGATGGGATGGAAGACCAAGGAGGCTATAGGCGAGTTCAATCCTAAAGGCAATGTTGATGCTTTACACATGGTGCTAGGAAAAGATCATAGAGGACGTGTGGAAGAAAAAGGAGGCGTTTGTTTAGGGATGAAAAAAGCCTTTGGAAAAGAGTGTGTGGAAGCACAATCAAGTACAAGCATAATTACACCACAAGATATGGAGGCTATCACTTCTAAGATAGAAGAGCAAGTTATGGAGAAGATGAAAAGAAATTTGCCTCCATCTTGGAGAAAATGGGATTACCCATTGTTTACTATTGGATGTTAATCATGGGGAAAAATTTAGCCAAAAAAATCCAGAGACTCCACTCAAGATATTTGAGGACCGACCAAGACCTAGCCCGATAGATCCTTCAATGCCTGTTTTAGAGGTAAATAATTTGAATGTATTTAATAAGTTAGATAGTTAAATTAGAAGACCCCTCCTTGTGATGCTAATTATGCCCAACATTGCTTTTAGATAAAGACCCCTTGTCTTTTACTACCCCAATTAGGTGTGGCCAATGGTGGTGAGTTAATTGAGGTTGCTTTTGGTCGGGCGCAACTACCAATGGAGGGCCAAAAGGTGCATTTTTTGCCTGTTTTTGGTGGTCAATTAAGTGTGTCCATAAACACCATTGTTAGTGGCTTTAAAGATTTCTCGCTCCCGGTTCCAAGGCAAGAATGGAACCTTAGTACAATGTCGGATGCGTAAGGTAATTTCATAACATGGCCATGTGCTTGGGTTCGATTTTCAAATGAGGAAATAATTATGTATGCTCTTTTTTGCAACTATTCCATGTATTCTATTTTTTGCAATTAATCAAAGTGTTTGTATTTCTATATAGGTTTTGCAAAAAAAAAATAAGGCTTCTAATAAGAAAGGAGATGAGGTGAACAAGGAAGGATTGCAAGCAAAAGAAAAAGAAGTGGAGGCCAAAAGTAAGCAAAAGAGAGTAGTTTCATCAAAGGGGTCAACTCCACTACGAAAAACAAAGGAAGATCCACTTGTGAGTATTCAAGTTCTTGAAACTCTTACCAAAGATTGTCTATGGCTCCATACATGCGTTAGCAATGTGTCTGATAAGAAGCCAATTCAAGTTGATCTGACAAAAGAATAGTTTCACTACATGAAGGACACATTAACATGGGTATATAAAGTGGATGTTCGTGAATTTCTATCAGGAGACACTAGTAGAGAAATGTCTATTTGCTGCGGTTATTTAACCTTATTTGATGCAGTTATTATGACAAAGCACATATAGCCAAAGCACAAGTCTTCATGAGGTGACATGTACTTATATTACACTATTGTATGTTGTTGGTTAAATTTTTTAATTTTATTTTCTAACATAACTTATTTGTTGTGAGTTTAGTGCACTTTACGAAGATTTAAATGAATGCGAGTCTGTTTTGAAAGTTGGGTGGTTATGTCCACAACTAATTTGTGGCACACACTGCATGACAAACCAACCCGAGGTGAAGCAATACATTGAACAAACTTTGATAAAGTCAATTAGAGATGGGGACAAGTTTATTATGGCTCCGTATATTAAAGAGTATGTCCTAGTTCCAACATGTTGTGTCTTTTGTTAATGTTATCTAAGTTATCCTTCTTTTATTTATTGACTTTAAATTTGTGTTTGTAGTAAACATTGGTTTCTCCTAGTTATATGCCCTTTTACTCACACAGTATATCAATTCGATTATTTGCATCTACAACCACCTCAGCATTTACTAATCAAATCCTTGTTGAATAGGTACCTTTAAGCTGACCAGTTGCAATTTAGTTTGATTCTTAATTAGCTTTGATATCACATTGATATTTTTCTTATCGGAGTGTAGTGTAATGAAGAAATTGCGTGGAAGTATTGGATTACATTCAAGAGCCACATTTCCTAAATGGAAATCAGCAAAGGTACATGTTTTTTGAATTTAAATGTTTTTTGGTTTACTTTGATTTTAACATGAATATATATTTCATTCTCATTTAGTGTGCTCAACAAGAAAATGGGGTCGATTGTGGCTATTTTGTTATGAGATACATGTATGACTTAGTCTCTTTTCTCACGAAAGTCGATGATGTAGAAAAGGTATATCTAATTCCTTTACTTATATTTTTTTTATATGTACATATATATTAGACAAGTATTCTTAGCTTATATAAGTAGATGTATGATAATCATGGATGATGAAATTATATGGAATTATGGAATCATTAAATTGTTGAATTATTGAATAGGTTGTTTGGTTTAAAAAAATTGGGATAATGTTCATTGTACAGAGGAAACTCTGTCGAATTTTTTAGAACTTTCATAAATAACCGGAAATTGTTACATTTGTTTAAATATAAACATATATATAATTAATTATATATGTATATACGATAATCTAATTTGGTTTTTATTATGTTTATGGTGGCTAAATTTAGGTTTTGGACACACCGAGAGAAGAGCCTTTCACCATTGACAAAATCAAGGAAATAAGAGACAAGTTTGTACGGTTTCTTAGCAACTGTATTTAGTTGTTATGTTTAGTTTAGTTTTTATACATTGTAGCAAATTAGTTATGTTCATTTTAGTTTGTAATATAACTCAAATTATGCACACTTATATTTGAAGGTTTTTTCCACATATATATGGAAATGAAATTATTTCTTTCATATAAAGAGTATTGAAATCCTTTGACTTTGTCGTAATCTAATATTCCCATTAACAACAATTCGTCTTTATCCAAAAAATGTAGACTTTATGCTTCGAGCTTTTAGAAAACGGAGCATAAACCCTGATTTTTTTTAAAAAAATGGACTTTCATTAAGTCCTTTTTTTTAAAAAAAAAATGGGTTTTATGCTTCGGTTTCCCAAAGCCCGCAGCATAAAGTCCACCTTATGCTTCTGTTTGAACCGCAGCATAAAATCTTTTACAATATGCTCCGATCAAATATACTTCGGGTCAAAACCGGAGCATAAAGCCTTAAAAAAACCGCAGCAAATGATGTTTTTTCCACTAGTGTTAAGTCGCTAAGTGTTATTCTTTGAAGAGACATGCTTATTTTGCTTAATCTTCTTGTCTAAAGAAAAATATTTTCAGCAAAACTATAATCATTTATGGAAATGTAATACACAAAATGTACATAAAACTAAATTATGCAAGCTATAGTCTATCTTCTTAATAGAATAAACAAAATATACACAATATCAAATGTAGCAAATATAAATACTTAATGCTAAACAGGAATAAAGGCGTATGTAACCACAATTCTTAATTTAGTAGACAAAGTATACACAAAAAATAAATAACGCAAGCTATAATTTCTTTTCTTCCAAACAGAGCATGTGTTTTTGCATAATTGTTAGACGTATGTTTCTACAAGATATAATTTTGCTTCATTATTTTCTAATAGATAGTAGTTATGAAGAAGTAAGGAAAAAAATGTAGGGAAAAAAGTGTACTTAATAATGATTCTTAATATATTATATAATATCTAAAAAAAGTATACAACTATATTTCATGTTCTTTAGTTTACAAAATAAACATCTCTGCATAATTATTCTACAAAATGCCAGCTTGCTTCAATATTTCATAGCAAACAATATTTTTTGTTTGCCTCCAGTTGTCGGGTGCTGAAATTTTTGGCTTTAAAGATATTACAACATCGCTTCCTTTTTTTTGCACGAGATAGAGCTGCATATAACTAGCCATGGGAAAATACTTGTTGTGGTAAATATATGCCAACTCGATCCAAGATTTGTCCCTAAGACTTGTTTATTGTCATCGCAAAACTCAATTTAACTGGAAATTGTTTGCGCTTGAATATGAAAGGGTATTTATTTGCCATTGATGGTTGATAGCAAGGTTTTAACAGATTTATGCTAAGCCTTGAACCAAATAATATTTATAACAACCTACGAACTATACGAGTATAGTGGGGTAGGGGGTCGAACCACGAGGACAAGGGATATCAAGACACTCCACTTCTTAACACAACTGAACTTTTTGGATTTAAAAACAACTAAAACTACTAACGAAAATATAGATCACGATGAATTAAGAGGAAAATCAAATAAAGAAAAACGAGGACGAGATTAGATTCACCATAGGAAAGATGCTTTCAAAAGAGAACATGATAGGTTAGAGGAAATCAAACAACAACTAGCATGGAGACCCAAGTATGCGAGAGGAAGTTGGTGATTCAACAAATCACATCGAACGACCTATAATCGCCCTATGTCTCCAAAGGAGTTGCAGGACAAGATTCACATTGGGTTTCGAGAGCTACTTATTGTCATCATTTCTATAACCTTAGACAACGAAGAACATAGCTTTTCCCAGGGTTTCACTAGTCAAACCCCCAAGAGAACTACTCACACATATTTAAGATATATGACATGATGATATTTAATAAAACAAATGCAACAATCATGAAAAGAAATTAACGAGAACAAAAGTAAATCAGAAACTATTCTAGATGAACGATAAACATTAGGCTAAACATGGAATGAAATATAACGAACGAATTCGAAAGTGAAGAAGAAATTGATACTCACAATAAAGCTTGAACGCAATATCCAAGATCATAATCCAAACAATAAAATCAAAAACTTGGAGTACATATGTTGAGAAAATAGAAAAATGGAAAACTAGAACTAAGAGAAGTTTTGAGGCTAAGTGAAGCTAAAACAAAAAAACTAGGGTTCTCTCTTTCTCATCAGAAAGAGGGGTATTTATAACAAACAATAAAAGAAATCCGAAAACCCTAAAATGTCTTTGGGCCGGCCTAAAAAAAGTAAAATTTCCGGAGAAAACAGGTTCATTCGCCCGAATGAAGGACCCATTCGGCCGAATGAAACCCCGGTTGCCCGAATCCTTTCCCATTCGCCCATTCTAGCAGCTTTGTTTGAATTCCTCTCCGTGCACGATTCGCCCGAATGAAGACATTCATTCGGATGAATGGATGATGATTCGCCCGAATGAGTGCCATTCAGCCTTCCCAGTGACAATGGAATACATGCTTCTATGCTGGACTGCCATTCGACCGAATGGCTGTCAGATTCGGTCGAATCTGACTCTACATTCCTCTTTTCAGCTCCTTCAAGTGACTAATGTTTTCTAACTTTGTGGGATCTTCATGAGTGACTTCAAATGTGTGCCCAAGCTATGATACGCGTGTCTAATCTTGATAAGAGTGTCAAAGCCTCGAATACGTCGCATTTTACCTCAAAATCATCAAAAACACCTGAAATGACCTTAAAATAACTCAAATGAGTGATCTTCATGAGTGACTTCAAATGTGTGCCCAAGCTACCCCTCTTAAAAGAATTTTTGTCCTCAAAACTTGAAAACATTTAATGAAATTTTTGAATGCAATGCACGTGACATACACAAGTAATTTATATAACTTATATTAGTAATCCATGTAGCTTATATAATTGACTCTTATATGTTCTAAAAATGGCAAAGCGCAAAACTCTATCGCATTCTACCCCCCTTAAAAGGAAGTGACATCCTCGTGACTCGACTACTAATCCATGATTTACCTTGCTATCAAAGATATGAGTTGGTTTTTCTTCATAAGTCAAATTTTCTTCCATTTCTATTGATTTAGGATGAGTTCCATTTATTGGTGCAAGGCATGCGGCAGTACGGATCGCGCTAGGTTGTACCACCTTTGGCAGACACGAGCGAGGACCTACACCGGGTGGACCGATGTGGAAAGGCTAGAGTTGTTTGGATGGACCAGCTTTGACAACACATTGACGTGTGGGATAGACATCTGTAGTTTGTCATAGAGGTTGATCCACACGAGGGATCTATGGATTACTTTGATCTATACCCTTTCTTCTAGCCACCTCCTTCATACTTTTCTCCTGCAGTAGTGCCGCTACACGTTATGGTAAGAATTTTAGGCATATTAATCATTGATTTATGTATATTACGCACCTAACTTCATTTGTATTCTATTATTCTCATTTAGACTAAGGAGTTGCTACGTATTTGTGACTATGTTCACGATACTCAATCCATGTGTCCTCCCATGGCAGATCATGTCTTGGGCCTATGTGAGGGGGAGTATGCAGATCATGTCATGCGACACACCGTCCTCATCCACGCCTCACCAAATCTCGGAGACTCTCACTCTCAATATGACAAAGCACGGTTACACTCAAGGTGAGTCGTCATCGGTTTACACATCTCCATAAGCCCCATTTAGACACCCTTCACAGTACACCCAGCAGAGTAAGAGTTAGAGTCAGAGCCATTACCCTCGTTTGGACGTCATTTTCTAGAAGGGAACTCCAGGTTCAAACTCTTAGATTCTAGTTATATTATGTTACATTGTATATAAATATTATGATATGTATTGAATTCAAACTTTATTCGTGTAATTCAAATATTTTTAACTTTAATATATAAATTAAATTATCTTTAGATTCATGTTGTGTTTGTGTTTATTTTGATGTTGGTGGTGTTCAAGTTATTGATGTTGATGGTGTTGTGAAGGTTGATAGTGTTGGTGTTTTTGTTATTGATGTTGAAGATGTTGTTGAGGTTGAAGATGCTTTTAGATGTTGTATGTTAGATGTTATATATTGAAAATGTTATTGATGGCATTGTAGTGAAAAAAAGGAAATAAAAATTTTATTAGAAAATCAATGCCTGGGACAGTAATTTCTATGGGGCAACTAGAAATCGCTGCCCAAAACCCCCCCACCCCCCCCCCCCCCCCTAATGTTTGTCCATTATAAATCACTGCCTCAGGCAAGGATTTACGCCGAATCTAAATAAGCTTATTTTTCAAACTAGTTGGTCTAGAGCTTAGTTTTGCAAATATTTTAGAAAATAAGGTTAAAAAATTCTTAGTAACCTATTCACCTAAACTAAAGTAGCTCGAGTAAGTAGGGTCGAAATCCCAAGAGACTATTGTATTCTAATGTTGCTTATATTAGTTTTAATCTCTATTAGGAATGACACGAATAAAAGGAGTTCTAACTTCTATTAGGAATGTCATGAATAAAAGGAGCCTTTATATAACTTTGCCATTTTTTATTTGTGTTGTTTCTCCACCTTATGAGCTAACATGATCAACTCTTCCTCAAGTATAAAAAATGGGTACACACTAGTAGAAATTAGTAAATATGCAACGGGTTTTTTAGTACTATATGTGGTGTCAAAATGCTAGTAGCATTTAGGATGACAGCAAATTAATCAAATTAATTAGCAGCGTAAAAAATATGCCGTAACCCAATAATTAATATGCGGCGGTTTTAGGCTAAGTAACATTGCATTTTAATTATTAATATGCGGTGGTTCTGGGCTAAGGGTGACGCCGTATTTTAATTATTAATATACAGCGGTTCTAGGCTTAGTAACATTGCATATTATTACATTCCCAGGATATAAATAAGCGGCGATTTAGTCTTAGTGACACCGCAAATAATTATATTTTTTTGTATATTTTAATTTGGTCCCTACTACGTCCAAAGTTTATACATAAGGAAACCTACTATATATAATTATGTCTAATACATTTGCAATTACATTTGCAAAAATCTGCTAATACATTTTGCAATTACCAGCTAAAGTATATATACATATGATGATTTCGAATTCATTTATATACTCATAAGGTCATAAAAATCACCCATTAAATGACATGAAAACTATGACCCAATAAATGAACGTTATTTATAAATTAAAATACACAAAAAGGTAAGACGCATAATGTAAAAAAAGTTATATGTCCAATACTTAGCCAATTTGTTGTGGACCTCATCGATTTCTTTATTGGAGAAGGGCTCCTCGTTGAATCCTTTATATACCTAAAATTGATTACCATATCATAAAAGTATATATAAAATCCAATGTTTTTCAAAAGTGAAGTTCAACTTATATGATCAAAAAGATTTTCTAGGTTTAAAGATCTTGGTAGTTTGATGCAAAACAGGAGGAAATACGTAATTCTCTACCCATTTAACCTTTTTTTTACTCAAATTGATGTATTTCAAGTGTTTATGACATGTTCTAGGGTAAATACGTCATTTTCTACCCAAAACCAATCTCATTTAATCTACTTTGACTCATATCGTCCTATTTGAGGTGTTTAGGCCATGTTATAGGGAAAATACGCCAATGTCAACCCAAAACCGCCCTAGTTGGCCTATATTGACTCATATCGATGTTTTTGAAGTGTTTAGGTCATTTTTTACCCAAAAATGCTCCCATTAGACCGATTTTGACTCAAATCAATGTATTTCAAGTGTTTATGCATGACATGTTTTAGGGTAAATACGTCATTCTCTACCCAAAACCGATCCCATTTGACCTACTTTGACTCATATCGTCCTATTCGAGGTGTTTGGACCATGTTCTAGGGGAAATATGCCAATATCGACCCAAAACCACCCTATTTGGCCTATATTGACTCATATTGATATATTTGAAGTGTTTAGGTCATTTTCTACCCATAATCGCTCCTATTTGACCGATTTAGACTCAAATCGGTGTATTTCAAGTGTTTATAACATGTTTTAGGGTAAATACGTCATTCTCTACCCAAAATTGATCCTATTTGACCTACTTTAACTCATCGTACTATTCGAGATGTTTGGGCCATGTTCTAGGGTAAATACGCCAATATCGACCCGAAACCGCCCTATTTTACCTATATTGACTCAAATTGATGTATTTGAAGTGTTTAGGTCATTTTCTACCCAAAATCATTCCTATTTGACCGTTTTGGATTCAAATCGATGTATTTCAAGTGTTTATGATTTTTTAAAGGTAAATATGTTATTCTTGACCTAAAGCTGATCCCATTTGACCTACTTTGACTCATATTGTCCTATTTGAGGTGTTTGGGCTATGTTATAGGGGAAATACGCCAATATTGACCCAAAATCGCCCTATTTGGCCTATATTGACTCATATCGATGTATTTGAAGTGTTTAAGTCATTTTCTACCCAAAATCGCTCCTATTTGACCAATTTTAACTCAAATCAATATATTTCAAGTGTTTATGACATGTTCTAGGGTAAATACATCATTTTCTACCTAAAACCGATCCCATTTGACCTACTTTGACTCATATTGTCCTATTCGAGGTGTTTGGGTCAGATTCTAGGGGTAATATATTAATACTGACTCGTAACCGCCCTATTGGACCTATATTGACTCATATCGATGTATTTGAAGTGTTTTGGTCATTTTCTACCCAAAATCCTCCCATTTGACCGATTTATAGTGTAATTCATAACATTTTGTATTGTTTAGTTCACCTACTCTTCAGCTTTCATCTCATTCCTCAGCTTCCCTATAAAATGTTCTATTTGGGTATGTTCTTCTTGGACTTTTATGAAAAAAAGATGGAGAATTTATTTGTTGAAAAGAGAACAAGGAGTCAAAGATCTAAAATAGTGATGAAATGAAACAAAAGGGCGCGTCTTGCTGCGGTTAGGAAGTGACAGTCGATAAAAGGGACTAATGAGAGTGGTAGTAGCCGAAAAAAAGATAAAAACTTAAGGGTTTTGATGGGTAAGTTCTAGGCTATTGTGATTGATGAAGAAGAGTTTTCAAGAGGGGTTAAATCTCGTGAATCCCAAAACCCTTCTTAAAAACTCTTCTTCATCAATCACAATAGCCTAGAACTCACCCATCAAAACCCTCAAATTTTTATGTTTTATTCGGCTATTACCACCCTCATTAGTCTCTTTATTTGACTGTCACTTCCTAACCGCAACAAGACGCGCCCTTTTGTTTTGTTCCATCACCATTTTAGCTCTTTCACTCCTTGTTCTCTTTCCAACAAAAAAATTCTTTATCTTTTTCTCATAAAAGTTCCAAAAAGAACAGAGGAGACTAGATCATTTTATAGAAAAGTAGAGGAATAGGAAGAAGGCAGAAGGACATGTAAAGAAACAAAGGAAACTGTTATATTCAAAGTGTTTGGGGCATGTTAAAAGGAAATATGCCAATATCAACTCAACACCGCTCCTATTTGGCCTATATTCACTCATATCAATGTATTTCAAGTGTGAAGGCCAATATTCTACCCTAAACTGCTCCTAATCGACTTATATTAACTCAAATCGTCCTATATGAAGTGTTTGTGGCATGTTTAAGAGGGAATACACTATTAAGGATACTCAAAATGATGAAATTATGGGAAAAAGCTCTTACTTCCACCATAGGCATCCCACTACTGCACCCATTAAGGAAATCAAGCATAAAACGCATCACGAAGTAGCCGCACTCAGTTCCCCCACGTTGTTGAGTACACTATGAATTACAAAATAGAAATGTTAGTCATATATATGATAGTATTATTTTACAATGTTTTAATTATTTAATGAATTTACCGTTCATTCTATCCATGTTAATGTCTACTTTTCGGCTTGTTCTCCTTACAATGTAAGTCTTTTTAACACACTGGAAAACGACATTGATTAGTTTAAAAGTTCAATTTTAACCAACCTTAGCTTGCAATGTAAATCTATTGATAACACTTACTAATTAATAATCGCTCTGAGCTTAGTATTGCGCATGTATATATGCACCTGAAGGGTCCTCAAATAGCTTGCCAAAAATAAGGTTAAGCAAACTCCACAATAACCCACAAACACTCGCTCTATGGTTTAAGTTACTAAATTCTCCTAGAGATTTCTATTCTATGCTTTGTAAAACACTACAAATTCTACAAAAAATTTGACAGAGTTTCCTTTGTAAATCCAACATTTTTCAAATTTGAAAATAGATTTTCAAACATGTTTATATGAATTTATATACAACCACAACCAACACACAATGCCATTTACTAATTCATATACATTGCCAAATCAATTTCCATTAATTCATATACATACTAATCCATATGCGTTAACTAAATCAATTCAAACTAATATACATAATCAATTCATATATTAACATAATCGACTTATTACTACACACTAATTGATATACATTACCCTATTCAATCCCTAATAAACCTAATTCAGATACATTATCTAATTCAATTCCATCTATTATACAAAACACTCTATATTCTAACATAATCCAATTCCTATTAATATTCAAACTAATTCAAATAACATACTAACTCAATTCCTAATAATATGAATACTAACATAATTCAATTCCAACTAATACACATACTAATTAAAATATATTACAAACTTTGACTAATAATCCAACAATTACCTTCCCCTAACCCTAATTCAAACAATCCACTTCCCCTAACACTATATCAAACTAACCCCTAACCCTAATTCAAATTAAACCCCTTTCCATAACCCTAATTCAAAATAACCCATTCCCCTAACCCTAATTTGAACTAACCCAACCAATGCTAAGTCAAACTAACCCTAACTAACGTAACCCTAAGTCGTACTAACCCCATGTCTTCATTCGAACAATCCCCTTCCCCTAGCCCTAATTTAAATCCACCATTAAAACATATTCAGAAACAAACTATTCTAAGCCCAATGAAATTATATACACCTAAAATATTCATATTCATGTATAGAAAACGAAATACACAATTAAACGAAAGAATAAATCACACAATACCTTAAAGAAAGGTTACACGACATGGAGGAGAGGGTGCGGAGACGATGATGGCATGACCCAATACACTCGACCCAAACGACGACGACACGACACGACACGACACAAACAACGGCAGCACAAATTAATGAAGAAGGTGAGAGGTTAGTCCAAAGGTGTGGTGGCACAAATTATCAATGAACACAAAGGAGTATGTTGGGAGCGCAAGAATACGGAGAGAGGAAGATGCGGAGTGAAGAAATGTGAAGTGTACTAAACTGAAGCAATATCTTTTTTAAAAAAAATAATAGGGTAGACTAATATGCAGCGGGTCTAGCCTACACCCACCGCATATTATTGTAATTTGAATTAAATTGAGGTGGTTGTATAATATTTACGCCACATATTATTAAAGAGTCATTAAAATGCGGCGGTTCTAGCTATAACCCACCGCATATTATTAACTTCACTAATTAAAATGTTGCTATTTTGGTTTTATGTCGCAAATCCATAGTCACAATTAATTACTATTTACCACATGAGCTATCCTCAAATCTAATTCTCCAAAAAATCACACCAAAGTTTGGGGTTCATCCTCATTCACATCACAATTCATCAACAAATGTTTGAACTCCTCCCTAGCATAGTCTTCCACTGTCTTCGAACCGTGCTTCAATCCATGAAGTTGAGTGAAACTCTCTTAAATGTGTTAGGTAGGCATGAACTTAGCTTTTAATTTTTTCTTCATCTTCTGTCAATTTGGAATCTTTTCCTTCCCCATTCTCTCCCTCTTCTTGCATGAGTTATCCCGCCATGTTGAAGCATACTTCCTAAGTTTTAAGTCCACTGTCTTCACCTTCTTGTCTTTGGGAGTAGATTTGTAATTAAACACCCTTTCTACTGTCCATAATCATTTAACAACCTCATTCAAATCCAACTTCCAATCTTATTTTGGTATGTCAACTTAATGTCGCCAAAACTCCAAGGAACATTAGGATTAGGACGAGTTGGTTGTGACTCCTCTCCTCAAGGGTTTTTGCTCTCTACTTCTTGACTTCCTTCATGTTTAGATTTTGGGAGTGTAGGTAGACTTCTCCCTATATTCTAACTAATAGATAAATCTCCCTCAATTGCTCTTGTTATACCTCATGTGCCTCCCCATAGCTTTATTTTCTAACTCCAAGTATGTCACCTTTATTGCTTATTTATTCTCACCACTACTTGCATTTTTTATGCTTTAAAAGTCAATCTTAGGCCCTAAACAACCTCTTGCTCTGAAACCCAATTTTTTAAGTATGTTTCAATTGGGTATTTATACAATTGAGGCATAAACAGATCAAAGGCTAAAGCCCTAATAGTCTTCTGAACTCACACAGCAACATAGCAACTCACATTCCCCCAAAACTACTCCACTCACCTTTCTCTTGCTAACCAACAACTAAAAAAAGTCTAATATAAAGTTTTGTAACCTCACTCACACTTTTGACACTTTAAGTAAGCCAAAACACTCACAACTCTCAAACTGATCAACTAAGATATGCGTATGCAATTGGTTAAGCCATCCTTTACTCTTCTATCTTTGATATATCTTCTAACTTTTAATGGATAGATCAATTATTAATTATAACCATGTTTTAATAAAGACCAAGCACTCCGATTTATCAATAACCCACGCATAAGAAGATGAGATTACAACCATGGAACAAATCAACTTCCACATAATTCAATAAGCTTTTCTTGTAACTTTCACAAAATGTTTGCTTTAAGTTATGGATTTATTAGTTATGAATTTTACACCAATATAATTAGATTTAAATAATTAAGAACTAGCATATGAATCAAGGAATTCCACATAAGTCTTGAACAAACAACCAGAAAACACAACAACTTGCAATTTGAATAAAATATTTAACGATAAACTAAGATATATCAAAGGTTCCTATTATTCTACAAAAAAATCACCAAGTAAAAGTTACCTTTGGGCTCCCTTGTAGCTTTGATATAAAAATTAACCACTTAAAGTTTCTAGGTTTCCAAGATCACCATTTAACTTGCCAAGGAAAAGAAGTTATTTCACGCCCTAACAATAGTCTTAAGTGCACAAAAGAGTTCCACAAACACTAAGATAAAAACTAAAGAAACCTAATATCACACACCTAATATGAAAATCACTCCATTGATATTAGACTTTGAGTTATTATAGAACTCTTATTAAACAAGTAATTAACTATGATAAAAGACTTAAGAATTTAAATGCATAAGGACTCTTAAGAAGTTGACACTAATAGTACTCTTTACTCCATGCTAAGAATCCTCAAAACTTTGGACTCTTCACAATCCTTTAATTATTGGACTCTTTAAGTTTCCTCAAATTCTTAGACTCTTCAAGATTTTGGATTCTTCTCAATTTACATGTCCTAAGGTTTCCTTTTTACACGTCCTTGGACCTCCTTCAATACGTCTTGGGCCCACAATCCTTGCAAATCTAAGCCATGGTAGAACCCAAATCCAATGCACCTCTTCTTTGTCAAGCCCATCAAGTTTCTTGACCATTGATCCATGGCCCAACATACAACAAACCATGTACAATCTTTTTCAAAAGGTATAAAAGATTTGACAAATCAGAATAAAACTCAAAAGAAATCCAACTAAAACTAAAAAACGTATCTTGAACTTTCTCCTCCAAAATGAATGAGAAGCACTGGTTAAGGAGACACCTAAGCTCCATTACATTATTCTTGAAATCAATTGTCTAATCCTAGTTTTAATTCATTTTATTGAACACCCTTTGAAAAGCAACTCAATATCCATTATAGATTTAGAAATTCATATCTCGATTATAGATTTTTTGATTTTAGGTATACCAGCTATAATCTCAATTATAGCAATTAACATCTTAAATATAGAAGTTAATATCTAAGTTATATATATTCTAATCTTAGGAATAAATAAGTTATAGAAATTAATATCTAAGGTATAGATGTTCTGATCTCAGTTATATTAATTAACATCTTAGATATAAAAATTAATATCTAAGTATAGAAATTAATATATAAGATATTGATGTTCTGATCTCAGTTATAGTAATTAAGATCTTAAATATATAATTAATATCTCAGTTATAGATTTTCTAATCTTAGGTATACCAGTTATGATCTCAATTTTAGTAATTACCATCTAAGATTTAGAAATTAATATCTTAGTTTTTGAAGTTCTTATCTTAGGAATACAAGTTATGTCTCAGTTATATTCTTATATATAGTATTTATTATCTCAGGATAAAAAGATATTATCTTAGGTATAGAATTTATTATCTCAGAATTAGAAATTTATAGATTATATGATTTATTATATTAGTTATATCTATTTATCTAAGGATAAGAAGTTATTATCTTATGTATAGAATTTATTATTACAGGATTTATTATCTAAGGATAAGATGTTATTACCTTATGTATAGAAGTTATTATCTAAGGATGAGTTTTGATTATCTTAGGTATTATTTATAATTAGTAATAGTATATTAAAGTGATTTATTTATTATTATTAATTTATTACAGAGACGGAGAAATTGAAGTTCAATCACAGTCTTGTTGTTCTAATTATCAATTGATTGTCAATAAGCTTAATACAGAATAAAAGAATGATATTTTTGAAATAAGATTTTGTTCTTTGATGGATTTAGAGCTTAAAGAAGTGTCAAGCCTTTTATATCCTTATTTGGTAAGGAATTATAATCCAAATGGCCGATTTCTAAAGTTAGCAGACAAGAAAGTTGTTCAAATTAATGCTACTGATATGAATTTTGTGTTAGAAATATCTTATACTAACAAAGAAGTTGAGTAAGTAAGTGGTCTGAAGAACAATGCTATAAATCCAAATTATCCTTTAAAAAAGTTTTGGAGGGATTTTTTTGGATTGAAGGGTAATGATAGTTATGTATCTATGAGTTTGTGGGAGTCAAAGTTTAAAGAATTAGAGAAGGGGGAGTAGTGTTTAAGAAGATGTTTGTACAGTTCGCAATGACAGTATTTCTTGTCCTAACTTTCGATAAAATATTAACATTAAATATTATAAAATCATTGGTTAATGTTGATGATATCAAACACTACAATTGGCGTGATTATATTATGGACATTCGATGTGAATCCATAAAAGATTTTCAAGAAATAGAGGCCAGGTAAATGAAGGCTATCAAGGAGGAAAAAGAAAAAGATGGTGTGAAGGGTTCTAAAATTATAAAGTCGAAGGTAATTAATGGTTGCTTGCCTGGATTTTTGATAGCATACATTCATAGGGTTCAATATGGTGAACCTCATTTTGTGAATCCTCCATTTATTAGATATTGGGATAAAAAAAAGTTGAATTCTAAAGTCAAATCTTTAGAATCTGAAATACGTCTTGAAATTCATGTAGTGATACCTCCTTTAGTTAGAGCTGTAAAACCAGTTAATGTCATAAGAAATGTACTGGAAGATGATAATGATGATAAGGAACACATTGAATTTGAAAAGAGGAAAAGAAAGTTTAATGAAGTTGACACATGAGAGGATAGATTTGTTAGCAATAAGTTCTTAAGAATGGATGCTGAAAGAATGGAAGCTGATACAACTAGATCTAATATTAATGAGCTGATAATAAGTAAAGTAAGTTGTGTTTTATTATTTACTTTTTTATTATGATATTAATAATATATAATTTTGTTCATTTGAATAATATCTTTTCTTATTTTGGATTATTGCAACCTTTGGATGTTATTTCTAAACTCAATAACAAAGTAGTTCGTAACCTATCAATGGCAACTTCAAGTTATTTAAAACAAATTAAATCTTTAAAAGGAAGAAATTGAGAAGAAATCAACCTAGAATTCTCTTTTCCAAGAAGAAAAAAGTTTATACAATGATCCTAACTTTTGGGAAGTCATTGATGTAACTATGGCAAGAGTGAATAAATTTCAAGAGGAGTTTAGTAAGAAAATGGATTTTAGTGCATCAGTAAGTTATTAATTATTTATATTATTTTATGTTTTAAAAATACTATTAAACATAATTTTAATATTGTTTCTTTTTTTGTACAAAGAGATATAATTACAGCAAATCTAACAACTCCTATTGAAAATAGAAATGATTCAAGTATTTTTTAGAGTAACTCCTCTCAAAAATCACCTGTCTAGGATGAATTTTCTCTTGAATTGACTGATATTCCTGAAACTAGGATCATTAGAGAAGATGATAGGAAGGTTTTTAATGTCATTGATAATTTTAATTATTGAGTTCATCAGAATGTGAATGGTTGGAGGAGACGTAGATCATGAGAAGCAAAATGTAATTCTGGATTTATTTATATAAAATTAATATCTTTGATATAGCAATTTTAATCTTAGGTACATAAATTATTATCTCATATTTAGATGTTAAAATCTTAGGTTTTATTGTTAAAGTAAGAAAATAAACTTATATTTTATCATCTCAAGATAAAATGTTTTATCATTTAATGAAATTAATATTTCAGAGATAACATCTATGATATCAAGTATATGAATTATTATTTTAGGATTAGAAGTTATTATCTCAAAATTAGCATCTATTATCTTAGGATTAGCATCTATTATCTTAGGATTAGAATTTATTATCTCAAGATTATAAATTATTATCTTAGAATTAGAAGTTATTATCTCATATATTATCTTAAATATAAAATAAATGATTTTTGTTTTTAATATTATCTCAGGTAATAGAATTTGAAAAGAATGAAAGGGAGAGGATTCTATGAATGAAGAACATAATTTAGAAGTTGATGATATAACATTGAAGGTATAATTTTTTTTATTTTCAAAAAAGTATTATGGTTTTCTCTACTAACTTTTTATCTCAGAATCAGTAATAATTATTGCTTTTTACATTTATTTTTTAGAATTATAAGAATCTATTTGGGAAGAGGATGAGGTTAAATCAACTGAATGAGGAGAAAATGAAAATACTTAGGAAACCTAGTCATGTGTTAGGCCTAGTAGACATGAAGGGTGTAAGTTTATCAATGATCTAATTGTTGATGAAGTTGAAGAAGTTCAAAAGTTTGTGGATCAACAAGTTGGTACTGAAAGGGAGTATGCACCTAGTTCCACTTGGGATATTGTTGTGGAGAATATAGTGAATGATTTGAAGAAGAAGTTGCTAGATATTGGTGATATGATAGTATCCAAACTGGACATCCCACTGATTATCCAAGAGAACCTATAACTAATGTATCTAAATTTCCTGAAATTATTCTTGAGCCAGTTGTTGATGAAGTTATAGAAGCTCCAAAGTCTGTGGAACAACAAGTTTACACTAAAAGTGAATATGCATCTGGTTTCACTTGGGATAATGTTATGTAGAAAATAGAGAATGATTTGAAGAAGAATTTGCCAGATATTGATGATGTGATTGTAGATTCTACAACTCATGCATATGAGTTTCCTAAGGCTATTCTTGACTCATTCTCTCCAAAAAAATTATTGTAGAATGTATTGTGTTGCTAAACTCTTAGGATCAAGGTTTAAATATTAAATATTTGGTATTGGAGATTGAATAAAGAAGGAAAAAGTCCAAGATGGTGAAAAGGGGAACCAAAAAGAAAGAAGAAAATTCACCTGCATTATGTCCATTTGATAATGAAGAAATCACTAATGAAAGAAGCATTGATGCTCCAAAAGAGAATTGCATTGTGTTTTTATCAAGGGTTATGCAAGATAATCCTGATATTTATTCTTCTCTTTATGCTGAAGATAGACTTATTGCTGATTATATTTTCTTCTCTAATGCAAATGAAACTTATCCAATTCAAGTGGATCCACCACCAGAAGTTGTGAGTAAAAAAGATTAATTGTTCATTGAGGAAAATTATGAAATGGTGGCTCAATATTCATCAAGGGATGATTTAGTTAGTATTTTGGACAAAGGTGATATGAATTCTTTGGATGAAAGGAATTGGATAAGTTCAACATGTATTGATGTGTTTGCAATCCTCTTGAACAAGGTAGAAATGACAAAATCTTCTAGACCAAGAAGATTTTTTTCAATACCCAATCTTTTGTAAGTATTTTCTTATTATAAAATCATATGATTTTATTTACGCTTTTAATTATATGTTATGAAATTAAAGATAAAAGTTAATATCTTAGACATAGTTGTTCTGATATTGGAAATTATTATCTCAGATATAAATATTATTATCTTAGGATTAGAAATTAGTATCTCATATATAGTTGTTAGGAATACAAATTATGTAATTACTATATTAGATATAGAGAAAGTGATATTAGTATAGACTTTTTATCTCAATATTAGAAATTAATATTTAAAAGATGTGTGTTTTTTTTAATTTTTTATCGCAGATTTCTTTAAACAAATATAGGAAAAATCTTAAGAATATGAAAAAACAGAGAAAACCAGATATGAAAATTCTATGGAAGACAATGCTAAATTGGTTGAATTTTTTTTTTTTCCAGATTTTAACATTAAGACTACAGATATGGTAATCTTTGTGTTTCTTTTTTAATTTACTTGTGATATAAATATTTTTTTATAATTAGTTAATTTTTTATGTAATGTAACAGATTTTTTCCCTTTATACAAAGATAAATATTTTACATGTTTAATAGTTAATTTTTGCAAAAGGAGAATCAATGGCTCGATAATAGAGTTGAAACAAATTTAATTAGATACAAAGGATCAGCTAAGTTGATGGTAGAAGTTTATTTTTAAGAGTAACACATTTTTTTAATATATTTTAATATTTGTTTTGAAAATATTTTTTGTCAACATAAGTTAGATATTCAAGAGCTTTCTTAAAGCGTGAAGGACATCCAAATGTTGATTTAATAATCAGTTTTATGCATAATATTATTACTTTTTCTTGGAAAAATAATGGAGAAAATGAAGAGTATGGGGTGTTTTGCATTAAACATACGGAGTCCTTTTTTTCAATATATATGAAAGTGATTTGCATTTGGTAATAATACATTTTTATTTTAAATACATTTTTTGGATATGACTTTATGATTTATAATGTGTCTAATTTTAAAATAATAATTTAATTTTTAGAAAGAAAGAAGAATGTTTTATCAAGCACAACTCTCAGTAAGGTTAGTAAAGAATAATACAAGGTTCTTTACAAATATGTTATGGAGTATTGCTTTACTTGGTCTATGTTAAAGCATTTACTAGTTGAAAAACAGAAGATTAGAATACAAGAGGAGAAAGATATTAAAAGAAAACAAATATAAAGAAATAAAGAAAGATTTGAAAAAGAAAAAAGAGATCGATATCTTGTTGTTCAACGAGTTAAACTTTCCAAGAAAAAAATAAAATAGTTTTTGAAAAATTTGGAAAGTTTTATTACTAGTTTATTAGTATTCGTTTTGTAATTAAATTGATTTTAGATATTGAATTTATATGTGGAATATAATTTAATTACTCAGATTTGTATATAAATCTCAATTCTAGGCTTTCTATGTTATAAAATTTTCAATTAGAGATCTAGTCATGACGATAATATACATTTTTATATAAATGATTATGTCAGTTATAATAATTAAAATCTCAATTATTATCTATAAGGATATCAAGCATATCTATAAAATCTCAAGTGTAAAGTTATTTTGCTATCAGTTATAATACTAAGATCTCAGATATATCTATAAAAATCTCAGGTATGGGATTTATTATATCAGATAACACAGTATCTCAAGAATTTTTTCACTTTTTATGAAAAAAAGAAAAAGATTGATATTTTGCAGCTCAAGGCATTATCTAAGGTGTATATTTATTATGATATCAGTTATAATAAATTAGATCTCTAATATAATTATAAGAATCTCATGTATAGGAATCTCAGGTAATTAAATTGATTTTAGATTTTAAATTGTATATATATTTAGATTAGTAATTTATAACGTACTCAAATATAGCCATTTGTATGTCAAGATTAGAATCTATGTTAAAGATACATAAATCTCAATTATAGGTATTTTTATTTAATTTAAATACGAGAAAGAAAAAGTTATTATCTCAGTTATAGTAATTAAGATCTCAATTATAACTAGTAAGTATCTCATGTATAGGATTTATTATCTCATATAACTCAATATTAAAATTTAATATAAGTTATTATCTCTAGAATTCTTTCACTTTATATGAAAATAAAGAAAGATATTGATATTTGTATGTTAGGATAAAAATCTAAAAAATAGATATATAAATCTCAATTGTAGGCCATTTTGTTTAGCTTAAATACAAGGAAGAAAACGTTATTATCTCAGGTGTAAAGGTATTATGATGTCAGTTATAGTAATTAAGACCTCAGTTATAACTTTAAGAATCTCAGGTATATGATTTATTATTTCAAATAACTAGATATTAAAATTAATAGAAGTTAATAACTCATGTATAGAAATTATAATTTCAAATATAGATATTCTTATATCAAGGACAAAAATTTATATCTCAGTAAAGAAAAACTCAAATAAAAAGATTATCTTATATTGATAAATAATAACTATACATATATAAAAGTTAAAAACATATATAATAACTATACATATGTATAAACTAATGATATTATTCAAATGATGTGTTCACTTGGATTTTTTGTTCTAAATTTATTAGGATGATTAGTTTTTGTTTTTTCCTTGTCAAAATGACCTGTCAATCTCTTTATTTTCTTTGGTCTACCTTGTATTGTTGTCTTTTTTGGATCTAGAATTCTTTCACTTTGCTCAGATTCCTCAATAACTTCTTCACAATGCATTATTTGTCTCACATCTCTATATAAATCTGATAAAGATTGGTCATATTTCTTTCTTGCTTCTTCATTTCCTTGGCATTCTATTACAAGATCATAGAATACACGAACAACATTTTGTCTTCAAGGATTACATATAGTAGATGATTGATTAACTATTGAAGAATCTTCACAATCAATACCTTTAAAAGAAAATAGAAATATTATGTTAGTATTGAAAGAAGTCTCACAAAACAATAATGTAAAATAATTAGTTATTTTGCAAACCAATATACCTTCCCAAACCACTGATTTTGCAAATCTAGTCCAACGCTTTTTAACATATCTTTCTATAATCTTGAAAACAGAATGAATATGCATTATTCTGAGTATATGATAACATAGTAAACCAGTTTCTTGATAGCACATACATGAGCATGTAAATTCTGTAAAATCAGGAGTGGTCATAAATTTTTTGTTCCTTGTCATACCTCAGTTAATATAAAACACAAATATACACATATAAACCTCAGGTATATCTTGATTATAGAATATAATGAATAAATTTATTATCTCAGTTATAATAATAAGGATATCATACATAGAAATTAATCTATCAGGTATATTCATTTCTATTTGAGGTTTCAGTTTATAAATATTATGTTTTAATCATATATAAGTTATTATCTCAGTTATAGAATCAAATGTCTCAGATATTGTATTTATTATCTCATTTATAGAATTAAAGGTCTCAGATGTACAAAAAAAGAGCTCATATATTGTATTTATTATTTTAATTTATGTTCTGATCGTATACAAGTTATTATCTCAGTTATATAATCAAACGTCTAAGATATTGTATTTATTATCTCAGTTATAGAAATAAAGATCTTAGATATAAAAAAAGATCTCAGATATTGTATTTTTTATTTTAATTTATGTTTTAATCATATATAAGTTATTATCTAAGTTATAGAATCAAACATCTCAAATATTTAATTTATTATCTCAATTATAGAAATAAAAGATCTCAGATATACAAATAAAGATCTCATTATTATATTTTTTATTTTAATTTATGTTCTAATCGTATATAAGTTTTTATCTAAGTTATTGAATCAAACGTCTCATATATTTAATTTATTATCTCAATTATAGAAATAAAAATCTCAGATATACAAATAAAAATATCAGGTCACTAGTGAAAAAATTCACATATGCTACATATTAAATGCTCCGGTTCCTTGAAGTAACGAAGCATAAAAGTATTGGAATTACGTATGCTACATATTACATGCTCCGAGCTTATATAAACCGAAGCGTATAATAATTATATGCTCCGGGCCTGTATAAATCGAAGCATATAATAAGCTTATACTTCGGGCTTGTACAAACCGCAGCATAAAACCCCAGAAATTAAAGGGTCTGTAGCATCCCGCCAGGCCACTTCAATTCCCTCGTATTCGCTCTCAAGTCTCACCCAAAATCTAAAACGAACCCTCGCATTCAGCTTCCACCCACAAAACTCTCACCCAAAATCTCATTCCCTCTCACTGTCATTCAAATTTTCCGACCTAACTCTTGCATTCTCTCTTACCCGAAAACTCTCACCCAAAACCTTTGCATTTCGACACTCCAACTTTTTTTAGGGTTTCTTTCTAAGCTAAAAAGTTGAATATCAACATTGATTATGGCTATATACTAAATTTTCAACACTCCAATAAGGTTAGTTAAAATGAATTTATGTATTTCCAATTTTGCCGTGTTGTTTTATATTTTGTGGTTTTATCATCTTGGTGTTTTGAAGAATAATTACTTTTATAATGTATGTAGTATTTATTGTTATGATTAGCAAATGAGTGATTGCTAGGGAAAAATAATTGGGTTATTTTAAAATAATTGGGTAATAATGAGGTAAAGATTCGAACTTGGTCAGTTGAAGGATTTTAATGCATACATTATTTGACAGTGTAAAGTTGATTCTTGTTTCCTCTGTTAATTGTTGTTTCCACATGTTTTGGTTTGATATTTGTAGTTATTGTTGGTGGTATATTTCAGCCTCGTTTCTCCTCTTATTTGTATTCATTTTTTTTCTGGGTCAATATTTCTAGTTTATAACGGTGGTTCATTTTGGCTTGGTTGATATGTTATGGATATTGACATGTTTTCGTCGGATATTATGGTTATACGGGTGGTTTCATTAAGGTTTTTTTGGTATCTTATGGGTACTGCCATGTTTTGATTGGACATTTCACATTTGTGGTTCTAGTACGTGGTTCATTTCAGTTTGGATGGTAATTTGTGGGTATTGAGTACACTTCATTGGAAAATTGTGCTTAATCTCGATTGCATGTCAGTTTGGTGGTTATGTTGTGGGTATTGAGATGTGAAGAGGTTGAATTTTGGTATTGAGATGGTTTTAGTACCTACTACTTAATTTAATGACCTAGATTTTTTTTATCGTTGAACTATTGTTATTATCTACGGAATATGCAATGGAATATATGCAACTTCTTCATATGTTCTTTGAGTTCTATCATTTGTTTTGGCTTGTCTGAGTGTGTCATGAGTATGTTGTTAAGTTGAGTGTTTCTTGTGTGTTTTAGCATGTTTGAGTAGGTAATGAGTATATTGGGTAATAATGAGGTAAAGATTCGAACTTGGTCAGTTCAAGGATTTTAATGCATACATTATTTGACAGTGTGGGTTCTTGGCTTGTTTAGTTATTGGAGATTGTTAGAGAAAGATATCAACTTGGTTTTTGTGACCCAAGCATAAATGCAAGTATGGATGCATGCGTTTAAAACATAATTTGAGAATAACTATGAAAAAAAAATTTAAAAAAAAACACAGTAATTCAGTCTATGTACTTATTTCTGATTATTGCATTATAATTGAACAACATAGATACATAAAATACAAACTTAATACTTGTTTGTAAGATAAGGATTTTTGTGAAATTCACATCATATTAGTTGCAATATGGAGTATTAGAATTTCAGTCAATGATCATCAAAAGTCAGTACCATTTAGTTTTTAACTAAGTTAAGCCTTAACCCTTGAAAATAGTAACAAAAAGGGGCTTGTACGAGGCCACGGGAAGGTATCAAAAAATTGAGCTTTCTTATTGCCTTGATGTAGATTACAAAAATGCAAACAACCGGAGCATATATCTTATAATTTTTCCCGCGTGCATTTTTCTTCAAGCTAATTCAAACCTACGACTGTGTGCAACACCAGTGTTAGGGTTGCATGCCTAAAACTGTGAACTGGACTAGTGGACCTGTGTTACTTTGTTGCCAAAAATTGCGATTGTTAATGCTATAAAATATTATACACCTATAGCTTGTTGTGTAATTTTATATAAGATCATTTCTAAAGTGTAAGCTAACATATTACTTATCTTGAATGGGAGGAGTCCTACTTATTAGACTTTTGAGTCAAGATTCCACTTTAATATAATTTTCCATTTAGGAATATTTCTATTATATTGTTAGTAAACCAGATTATTTCTAAATGCTTTTTATTTTCAAGAAAGTCGTTCAAGATTGACTCATTACTTATAAGTCTTGATTAGTCAAAGGATGGAAAAAGATCGTTTGTGGATGTATGGTAGCATTGAATCATAAGAATTTGTGGATGGAGTCTTGGAATTTTGTAGTATTGCTTTCAAACATCAAGCTAGGACAGGGGAAATTAGATTCTATTGCCCGTGCGTCAAGTGTGGCAATGTATCAAAGGTTGATAGCGTTGACATCCTTGGGGAACATATACTTCGGTGTGGATTTAGGCCTCAATATCATGTTTGGGTTTGGCATGGTGAGGAGGGAGTTTACGAAGGAAACAATGTTCCACCAAATGTCCATGAAGAAGAAGATGTTGCTCATATGGTGGATAATAATGAGTATGAGAATGACGATGATGATGTAAATGAGGACATAAATCATGTTGATGAGATGATGGAAGGGGTCGAGGATGAGTTAGGAAAATGTCCTCGTGTTTTTGACTTGTTAAAAGAGGCCTCTGAGAAGCCTCTCTACCCTGGATGTACAAAATTCACCAAATTGACAGCCGTGTTGACACTTTTCAATGTTAAGTCAAAGTTCAACTGGAGTGATACTAGTTTCACAAGTTTATTGGAAGTGTTAGGTGAGATGTTTCCTGATGAAAATAAACTTCCAAAATCGACATATTATGCCAAAAAGCTCATGAGCCCTTTCGGCTTAGAGTAACAGAAGATACATGCTTGTCCGAATGATTGTGTATTGTATTGGAAGGAACATGAGAACTTAGAAGAGTGTCCGCATTGTGGGTTATCGTGTTACAAGCGTAAAGGGGCTCGTGGTGCTAAAGGTCCCCCATCTAAGGTGTTGTGGTATCTTCCAATAATTCCAAGATTCAAGCGCTTATTTTCTCTAAAGAAAGATGCTACAAATTTGAGGTGGCATGCAGATAGGGTGAAGAAAGGTCGTCTCCTTACACATCCAGCTGATTCTCCTGAGTGGAAGACTATTAATAGGTTGCATAAGAAATTTGGGGATGAAGATCGTAATTTGAGGCTCGGACTGTGTACTGATGGAATGAACCCATTCGGGACTCTTAGTTCTCAACATAGTACATGGCCGGTACTCTTAGTTATCTACAATTTGCCTCCTTGGTTGTGCATGAAACGTAAGTACATTATGCTTTCGCTTCTAATCTCTGGTCCTAAACAACCTGGAAATGATATTGATGTATATCTTGCATCCCTCGTTGAGGATTTGAGAAAGATGTGGGATGAAGGGGTTTATGTGTATGATGCACATGCTAATGAAGTGTTCACATTGCGTGCAATACTTTTATGCACCGTCAATGACTTCCCAGCATATGGTAACTTATCCGGGTATAAGAATAAAGGGAAGAAAGCATGCCCAATTTATATCAATGACATGGAAGCTACGTGGATTCCTAAGTGCAAACATGTCTTCATGCACCATCGAAAGTTCCTCCCACGTGATCATCCCTTCCGTAAGAAAAAGAAGGCATTCAATGGAGAGGTTGAAGAGAATATAGCTCGACGACCGTTAACCGGTTATGAGGTTTACGAACAAGTTAAGGGTATTGAAACAGTTTTTGGTAAACCAGGGCAAGTGGGGGAAGGGTTATGGAAGAAAGAATCAATTTTTTGGAAGCTTCCATATTGGAGAGATCTACAGGTTAGACATTGCCTCGACGTTATGCACATAGAGAAAAATGTATGTGATGCCATACTCGGGACGCTCATGAACACTCCGGGTAAGACGAAGGATGTGAAGGCCGTGAGAGATTACTTGGAATGTAAGGGGCTTCGGCCAGAGTTGTGGCCATAGGTTAAGGAGGGTAAGAAAAGAAATCGAGCCGAAAAAGGAGGTGACAAGAACAAGGGAAAAGGAAAGGGTAAAAATATTGAAAAGAATTATTTACCTCCAGCTTGTTACACATTGTCTAGAGAAGAGAAGCGGTTTTTCTGTGAGTCTTTATATGGCATTAAGGTTCCATCGGGGTACTCTTCTAACATTAAAAGATTCGTGTCCTTGAATGGGGAGTTGAAGTTGGGAAGTATGAAATCTCACGATTGTCATGTCATGATGCAAGTGGTCTTACCAATTGCAATCCGAGGGATTTTGCAAAACATGTGAGATATGCTATTACTGAGCTATGTTCATTTTTTAACACAATATGTAGTAAAGTGATTGATCCCTTAAAAGTCGATGCCCTTCAAGCAGATGTGATTGAAACTTTATGCAAGTTTGAGATGTATTTTCCTCCTTCGTTTTTTGACATTATGGTTCACCTAATTGTCCATCTTGTTCGTGAAATCAAGCTTTTAGGTCCTGTTTTTTTGAGGTGGTGTTATCCTTTTGAAAGGCACATGGGGGTTTTACAAAATAAAGTGAGGAACCCGGCACAACCTGAGGCTAGTATGATTCAAGGCACAGTAAGCGATGAGATAGGTAATTTTATAGCTGAGTATATGGCTGGTGTAGAGCATATTGGACTTCCTACCTCTCGACATGAAGGGAGACTTCAGGGAAAGGGAACAATTGGCTCAAAATTGATCACACCTCCTAGAGACCAGCGCCTACAAGCACACTTGTATGTGTTACATCATGTTCCAGAAGTCCATCCCTTTTTGAATGAGCATTATGAGGAATTGCGTGTAAAAAATCCTTCTAAAGGGGATAGGGCATTGATGTTATTACATAATAAGACTTTTATTGAGTGGTTTCATAATCGAGTAATTTGTGAACAACTCGAGGGTGTGTCTGAAATTGTGAAGTGGTTAGCTTTTGGTCCTCGTGAAGATGTTAACAAATATGAGGGTTATGATGTGAATGGGTACACCTTTTGGACTGAAGCTCAAGATCAAAAGTCCTCTTTCTTACAGAATAGTGGTATTTCTGTATTGGCATCATCTACATTTTACGCGAGTTCCAAGGATCAATCACCGGTAAATGGTAAGCTGTTATTCTATGGGAGAGTACAGGAAATATGGGAGCTTGACTACTCTAGTTTCACAATGGGTCTTTTTAAATGCAAATGGGAAGATAACAATCGACGATGTGTTAAAAACGATGACCCTTGTGGATTCACTCTTGTAGACTTAAGTCATTTACGTGATAGTGAAGAGCCATTTATACTTGCCGCACATGCTAAGCAAGTATTCTATGTTGTAGACCCCGATGATAAAAAATGGTCTATTGTTGTACCGGGGAAAAGGAGTATCCTCGGTTTAGGTGATGTTGATGATGAGGAAGAATACGATGCTTTTGAGGACTCCCCACCTTTTACTTATCCAAAATCCAATGTGGAGGGCGATGGAGATGCCGACACAGGTTACTTGCGCGTAGATCACACAGAAGGAATACATTTGAATTTTGATAAGTAATGTACAAGGTATAATAAGCTCGGTGTTTGAAAAATTTACTTGGTTTTACACTTGTTGTCTTCAGCATTACTTGTTGTCTTAAGCTTGATCATGTTTTTCTAGATTTTATTTCGTTTTACCTCACACGAAGTCCCTGCAACAGTCTGAATTCTTTAATTGTCTGACTACTCTGTAACTGTTGGACTAATCTGTAATTCTTTATCTACTCTGCAGCACCAAGATTTTTGCATCTAATTCATCTTCTGGGAAGCTTGCTTTTGCCAAAACCCTGAAGTTGCATCTATAGCAGTCCCCTAATGTTGCATCTATAGCAGTCCCCTGTGACTTTGTGGATCTCCTTTGGACTTTGTGGTGCTGTGAGGTATGCTTTTCTTCTTCCCCTTTTTTTATTTCTGTTGCCCTGTCTTGATTTCTTTCTTTGTTTGATCTGAAATGTGCTATGTTCTATTGCCCTGTCTTGATTCCAAGCTCATCCTCATCGGCGACAACTAGTTCTGTAGTTACAAACAAGGGAGATCGGGTTCTTGATTGGTATTGTTCGCTTCATGTTCGAGATTCAAGCGGTAAAAGAACCATTTCTGATCAGGAGTTAAGAAGATAGCTGATGCAGTGGTGAGTTAATCATCATCTAAAGTTAATAATCATCAAACACATGCATTTCTAATATAATATAGACACTTAATTAGAATAAAAACTAAGCAATTTCACATTTTCTTTGAAAAGATGGGATGGAAGACCAAGGAGGCTACAGGCGAGTTCAATCCTAAAGGCAATGTTGATGCTTTACACATGGTGCTAGGAAAAGACCATAGAGGACGTGTAAAAGGAAAGGGAGGCGTTCGTTTAGGGATGAAAAAAGCCTTTGGAAAAGATTGTGTGGCAGCACAATCAAGTGCAAGCATAATTACACCACAAGATATGGAGGCCATCACTTCTAAGATAGAAGAGCAAGTTATGGAGAAGATGAATAAGAAATTTGCCTCAATCTTGGAGCAAATGGTATTACCCATTGTTGACTTATTGGATGTTAATCATGGGGACAAATTAAGCCAAAAAAATCCAGAGACTCTACTTAAGATAATTGAGGACCGACCAAGACCTAGCCCGATAGATCCTTTAATGCCTATTTTAGAGGTAAATAATTTGAATGTATTTAATAAGTTAAGTAGTTAAATTAGAAGACCCCTCCTTGTGATGCTAATTATGCCCAACATTGTTTTCAGATAGAGACCCCTTGTTGTCTTTTACTACCCCAACTAGGTGTGGACAATGGTGGTGACTTAATTAAGGTTGCTTTTGGTCGGGCACAACCACCAATGGAGGGCCAAAAGGTGCATTTGTTGCCTGTTTCTGGTGGTCAATTAAGTGTGTCCATAGACACCATTGTTAGTGGCTTTGAAGATTTCTCGCTCCCAGTTCCAAGGCCAGAATGGAACCTTAGTACAATGTCGGATGCACAAGGTAGTTTCATAACATGGCCATGTGCTTGGGTTCGATTTTCAGATGAGGTAATAATTATGTATTCTCTTTTTTGCAACTATTCCATGTATGTTATTTTTTGCAATTAATCAAAGTGTTTAAATTTCTATATAGGTTTTGCAAAAAATAAATAAGGCTTCTAATAAGAAAGGAGATGAGGCAAACAAGGAAGGATTGCAAGCAAAAGAAAAAGAAGTGGAGGCCAAAAGTAAGCCAAAGAGAGTAGTTTCATCAAAGGGGTCAACTCCATTACGAAAAATAAAGGAAGATCCAATTGTGAGCATTCAACTTCTTGAAACTCTTACCAAAGATTGTTTATGGCTCCATACATGTGTCAGCAATATTGATGATGAGAAGCCAATTCAAGTTGATCTGGCAAAAGAACAGTTCCACTACATGGAGGACACATTAACATGGGTATACAAAGTGGATGTTCGTGAATTTCTATCCGGAGATATGTTGAATGTATCCATAATACAAGTCTTCATGAGGTGACATGTACTTATATACACTATTGTATGTTATTGGTTAAATCTTTTAAGTTTATTTTCTAACATAACTTATTTGTTGTGAGTTTAGTGCACTTCATGAAGAATTGAATGAATGCGAGTCTGTTTTGAAAGTTGGGTGGTTATGTCCACAACTGATTTGTGGCACACACTGCATGACAAACCAACCCGAGGTGAAGGAATACATTGAACAAACTTTGATAAAGTCAATTAGAGATGGAGACAAGTTTATTATGGCTCCATATATTGAAGAGTATGTCCTAGTTCCAACATGTTGTGTCTTCTGTTAATGTTATCTAAGTTATCCTTCTCCTATTTATTGACTTTAAATTTTTGTTTGTAGTAAACATTGGTTGCTCCTAGTTATATGTCCCTTTACTCACACAGTATATCAATTCGATTCTGTGCATCTACAACCACCTCGGCATTTACTAATCAAATCCTTGTTGAATAGGTACATGTTTTTAAGCTGACCAGTTGCGATTTAGTTTGATTCTTAATTAGCTTTGATATCACATTGATATTTTTCTCATCGGAGTGCAGTGTAATGAAGAAATTGCGTGGAAGTATTGGATTACATTCAAGGGCCACATTTCCTAAATGGAAATCAGCAAAGGTACATGTTTTTTGAATTTAAATGTTTTTTGGTTTACTTTGATTTTAACATGAATATACATTTTATTCTTATGTAGTGTGCACAACAAGTAAATGGGGTCGATTGTGGCTATTATGTTATGAGATTCATGTACGACTTAGTCTCTTCTACCACGAAAGTCGATGATGTAGAAAAGGTATATCTAATTCCTTTACTTACATTTTTTATATGTGCATATATATTAGACAAGTATTCTTAGCTTATATAAGTAGATGTATGATAATCATGGATGATGTCTTTACCATGGAATTGTGGAATTGTTAAATTGTGGAATTGTGAAGTTGTTGAATTATGGAATTATTGAATAGGTTATTTGGATTAAAAAATTGGGAAAATGTTCATTATACAGAGGAAACTCTGCCGAATTTTTTAGAACTTTCATAAATAACCGGAAATTGCTATATTTGTTTAAATTAAACATATATATAATTAATTATACATGTATATACGATAATCTAATTTGTTTTTTTATTACGTTTATGGTGGCTAAATTTAGGTTTTGGACACACCGAGAGAAGAGCCTTTCACCATTGACGAAATCAAGGAAATAAGAGACAAGTTTGCACGTTTTCTTAGCAACTGCATTTAGTTGTTATGTTTAGTTTATTTTTCATACGTTAGTTGTAGCAAATTAGTTATCTCTATTTTAGTTTGTAATATAACTCAAATTATGCACACTTATATTTGAAGGTATTTTCCACATATTTATGGAAATGAAATTATATCTTTCGTATAAACAGTATTGAAAATCTGATTTTGTCGCAATCTAATATGCCCATTAATAACAACAATTCGTCTTTATTAAAAAAATATGGATTTTATGCTGCGGGTCAGAAAATCGAAGCATAAAATCCTTATTTTTTTTAAAAAAAAGGACTTTATGCTGCGGGCTTTCAGAAAACCGCAGTAAAAAGTCCTTTTTTTTAAAAAAAAATAAGGGTTTTAGCTTCGGTTTTCTGAAAGCCCGCAGCATAAAGTCCTTCTTATGCTTCGGTTTAAACCGCAGCATAAAATCTTTTACAATATGCTCCTATCAAATATACTTCGGGTCGAAACCGGAGCATAAAGCCTAAAAAAAACCGCAGCAAATGATGTATTTTCCACTAGTGAGTATTGTATTTATTATCTTAGTTATACGAATAAAGGTCTTAGATTTACTTCCTAAGATCTTTATATCTATACTTATAACAAAGATCTTTATTTGTGTAATTGAAATAGATAATGCATTCATTATCTAAGATATACAAATAAGGTCTCAGGAATCAAATTTATTATCTCATGTATTGAATTTTTATTATTCCAATATACAATTTATGTGTCTATCTAACATTTAAAATTAAATACATGTTTCTATATTAGTATATAAATTATAATCTAAGATAAAGACAATTTAATTTCAAGTAAACAAATTCTAATATCAGATTCATAATAATTATCATATCAAATATGTAAATTCAAAATTAAAGATTACTAAGTGAAAGATATTCAGATCGTACAACAATATGATAGTTACCTTCACATATTGAGGTTTTCAAATTTTCATTATTTGATTTAGAAATATCATATATTTCCAGTTGAAATTTCTTCGAACTCGTAGCTTTTTTAGATTTTTTCAGCAATGTATTCGAACTCGTTGTTTCGTAAGATTTCATAATTCTGGTAAAAATTTTGCGAATAAAAGAGAGAATAAAGAGAGAATGAAAAAGGGAATGAAAGAGTAAATAAAATGTAGAATGTAATAATGCGATGTACGATTTAACACTCACTGAAACTAATGCCTATTTGTCATAGCGTTTACTTAGGTTTATCACACCAATAAAATGTTGCGATATGTTACAACTAATACCTGCTAATATATATATATATATATATATATATATATATATATATATATATATATATATTGAAAAAATTATTATATATCAAAAAAATAACTTGACCACTATAAATTAAAAAAAGATTTTAATATGTACAAGATATTATAAAAGATAAAAGATTATGATTTCTTTTCTCACTTTTTTATTTGCCTTTATGTTAGGGCCTAGAGAGGAAACAAAGGCTTGAATTCTAGAAACCATATACATATATGAATATATGATAAATGAGATAATAATTGTTTTCAGTTAGCTCGTGAATCACAAAACAAAAAGCACAAGAAATGGAATTTGAAATCGGGCAAAGGGTTCATGTAATTGGGGATACTCGAAGAATTGGGACAGTAAAATATGTGGGATCAGTTGAAGGCTATTCTGGGAATTGGGTTGGTGTGGATTGGGACAATGGAGATGCCAAACATGATGGTTCCTTAAATGGAATTCGATATTTTCAAGCCACATTGGACAAATCTGGTTCATTTGTCCGACCCCACAATTTATCTTCTGGTATTACATTCTTGGATGCTCTTATGATCCGATATCGTGGCGAAACCACCAAGGAAGAGGAAGGTGCTATTAAAAGTTTTGCTCTTGAATGTTGTGTTTTTCGGCGATTTGCGGATATTTTTTGTATGCACTCAGGAATAAAGATTTGATTTAGTGAAAGTTTAGAGTGATGCTTTATGTGATTTGGAATTACTTGGTAAAATAGTATGATGTTTGTTGTTTTGTAGTAATGGATTTTTTGATAAAATTAGGCTACATTTGATGATGAAAATTAAGGGAATTAGATGAGAGAGAACCGTTGACTCATTTGCATCAGCATATATATTTAATGGCTTTATAAATCATCGAATTTCAGACAATGTATTCTGTGTTATTGTACACCGAGTTCGTATTGCTTTTCTGCTTGTAAAGGTTGTATCTTGCCTGCCCTAGATCAGTAGTTCTTGCATTGAGTGTCTTTCTGTCTTATTTATGCTGCAGATGAAATGTATGTCCTTTCAGCAAGCAACAAAAAAGTGTCTATTGAGCTTGTTGGGAAGGATAAAATTCAAAATAAGTTAAGTCAATTTGAAGAGTTATGCAGTGCTTCATTGGCTTATCTTGGGGTTTGCTCTGCTGGAACTCCATCTAAAATTAGTTCAATTTCACCGAGTAAGTCATCATCTGCATTTACTAATTCGTTTATAATGTGCTGTTGGGCTGTTGGCATGTTGCTCATTTTTTTTAATAGTTAATTGGTAGTTGATAAAATTTTCTTGTGACCTAATGCTCTTTTATCCGTGAATTCACTGTGGATAAAGCAAGATACTTCTAAGTTCTAAGGTTTGTAAGTAAACTTAGTTTAAGCATATTGTTGAGATCAGAAAAAAGATAGAGATTATTCTTAGATCCAATTGTTTGACATATGGATTCTGTGATTTATTGCCTCTTCTAGATGTTTTGTCCTTTGCGTGCATGTTGAAATATAGCGGTTTAGACTCAAGAAACTTCATCTTGATTATAGTTTGACTGGGGAAATGTATATCATCAAAGAGATTTGTAATAAAGGTGAGATTGTTCTATTGTTGTAGTTTGATAAGTGATACAAAATCAAGTAAAAACAAAAGGTAACTGCATAATGGGGTAAAATAAACTTGAAATGTTTTGGATTTGCCATACATTCGGTCAACTGCAACTGTTGGCGAGTTCTGGATGATGTAGATTGTCTTTCAGTGCACATATAAAAGATGGAAAATAGACCTATGTTTAGAATGCTGCTAGATTTTCTGTGGTCTTGGGAATCGCTTTCTCATGACTTGGATGCTGTGAATGTGTGTCTCTCAACATTTATATACCCGTGAAAGTTCAGTCCATAATGTTGAATAACTCAATTTTATTAGACGTTGAAGAAAATGTTTTTTTTTCTTGATACCTTAATTGTTTTCACAGATCTGAAGGAACTTGATTTGACTGGTAATTTGCTTTCGGACTGGAAGGTCAGTTGTCCAAACTCCACAAGTTAAAATTCTTACAAATCATTATATGTATCTGTCAACTAGTCGGAGTTACTTGGTTGCTCCATGTAATAGTAACAGATGACACTTCGTAACACTTGAGTAATAGAAACCTTGCATTTGGTATAAAATTGAGAGTATCAGGTGTCGGTCTTATTTTCCTTCTAGTGTTTCCAAACCAACATTTTAGAAGAACAATAGTGAAGAATCAATAGGAGATAGTTAGGATTATACTCTAGAGGGGGGGGGGGGGGGGGGGGGGGGGTGAATAGAGTATGGTCGTTTTTCGAATTTAGGCTTTCAAAGGCTTTGAAACAGCTT
The DNA here is from genome assembly GCA_026401315.1 of Dysphania ambrosioides. Taxonomy (NCBI): domain Eukaryota; kingdom Viridiplantae; phylum Streptophyta; class Magnoliopsida; order Caryophyllales; family Amaranthaceae; genus Dysphania; species Dysphania ambrosioides. The sequence goes on from CM048666.1 coordinate 18,826,962, forward strand.
TTAGATGCGGAAATATAATATAACAGGTTTCAAGGGTTTGAAATGTTTTTCAGGATTTTGACTTGTAAACAAATACGAATAGGATAAAGAATAAAGAATGTAAAGAAAATTTAAAGGGGACGATTATTTGTTACAAAGTTCAGTAATGTGCCTACGTCTCCGCCTAGGGTTTCCTACCCTTAGGATTTAACGACTTTTATTTCTTCCCTTAGAGACCTAAAGCCACCTTTGAAGATTATTACCCAATCTTCTATACCGTAGCTTTCCCTAGCTATACTTTAGTATCTCAATTCCTAGAAATAAAAATCTCCTTTCTTTTTCTGAACCTTTGAGTATTATAATTCCTATTCAAGGTATATCTCTCTTTTTCTTTAGATCTTTCTTTTTCACACTCAAGAGATATTTAGTATTCTTTTCTCTCAAATCTAAATTACAATAAAATGAATAAGTACTAGAGAGAAAAAAAATTTGCTGTAGCTTAATTGATGTATTTCACGTTGGAAGGCTTCTTGTTCTTCAAGCTTCAGCTCACTCTATTTATAGAGTCACTCTTGCAACGGATAGTCTTCAACTTCTTCAGAAATACCGTTGCTCTTGAATCGGGTATTAGGCCTCTAACTGACTGCTTCAATGTTTGTTCCATAATTATGGGGCTGAGGTTTGTTTCAAAGGTCTTGACCGATATTTTGAAGTCAACTTAGCCGTTTGAATTGCTGTTGAGATGTTCTTGTTATTTGAATGAGTCTTCCACATATGTAGCACGTCCATCATCTCATGCAGCTTTTATCAACCCCACGAAATTAGGAGGACTGAAATTCGAACTCATCTTCTAAGCGTATGAATTTAAACTAAGTTCCTTCAAGAGTCTAACACATAACAACTTCCTTATTTTTAGGAATGATTTCAGCAGCTTGAGAGCTTTGAATTCCTTCTAATATATCTGGACATATAAAGCACGTAATCCAAGCAGCAAGTAATAGAAATCATAATAACCGATTGTTAATAATAACCGATTTTTCCTATTGTTCCATTCATTCATAGCATAGATTATTCTTTGACTTCCATCACCTATATTTAACATGTTAAAGCATATAAAACGTATTATCATCAAGGTGTGGTCTTCAAATAGTGTTATACTCCATATAGGTTTCTTTTTTGTTTTTTGTTTTTAATTCAGTTTTTTCTGATAAAAAAAGAGACAAGGAATTGACTCATTAGAGTAACAGATTGATGGCAAACAGAATGTTGGAAAGATATTAAATATTGATGAAACATCATAACAATACCATACAATGATGCCATAAAAAGTAATATAAAAAAGGCAGGGTTTTGACAATAGTTATAGAACACGCCACACATGAAAGATAAAAGAAATTATATGAAATGTTTGGTTTATATATTATTAGGAAACACTTGCAGACAGCCAAAATACAAATGTATCCAACCTATTTTTTTTAGGGGGTGGGGATAGGTGCATTTACTTAGACATAAACTTACAATTGCTATGTAAAGCCACTATTTGGAGTCTGCTAAATAAATCCTAGACAGTATGGTAATCCTTGAGGGTTAATTTTTTTTTATTGGAAGATGTTAATAATGAGAATTATCAAGAAGAGCCTAACTTTCATTTGGATTGGTTTCAACCTTCAAGAGAAGAAAAGAAGTATTAGCGATGTTTTGTTGTTTTATATGTTAAATGCTTTTATTCATCTTATTTTTTATATATGTATATATGACCTGTAAAATATCTCTTTATGCCCTGTCATGTATTCTATGTAGCTGTAAGCAAAATTCTAAATTCAGTTGAATTTCTAGCAAAGATCAGAAGTGTTTTATCTATGTTCCTTGAGGTGATTTCTGATCTTTAAGGTTGGTGATCCAGTACTATTGCAGAGCTAAAGATACGATCATCTTGAAAGAGGAGATTTTTCTATAACTGTGCTAACTGCTAATTGAGTTTGCTGTTTTGTTTGATGCATTTCATTATTTGCTAGTAGACTAAACAAATAGTGGTTCATTTTTTTCCCCCAGGAAATTGCTGCTATCTGTCAAGAGCTACCGCTTCTTTCTGCATTAAATTTGTCGAACAATATGATGTCTCAGGATGTGAATTGCTTACCAATTTTAAGAAACATCCGTGTTTTGGTGCTGAATTATACTGGTATAAAGTGGACACAGGTACTCTCTTTCGTTTTGGTTCTGAAGGGATTTAACCTGTAATTTTCATTAATCACTAGCTGATGAGTCAGTGGTACACATTACTGACATAAAATGGATCCTGATTTCTTGTAGTTTCTATTCCTTTCCCCAGTTTTGCATTTGTCTTCTGAAACTGAGTAACTTTTTTTCTTACTTCCACAGGTTGAGTTACTCAAAGATTTCTTACCATCTATGGAAGAATTACATCTGATGGGGAATAAGATTAGTGAAATCACGGTATGCTCTCTATACTTATGTATTCTTCTTTGGTTTGTACTTTTATTTGCAATCGTGAATTCATGATGTCAATTAATGTGAAATATGAGTATGAACAAAATAAGTTTTTTCTTGGAAGTTCAATGATTTCCCACTAGCAGAAACTAGTCATATGAACAAAAAATTGCGTAAAAGGGACAAGGAAAATGGATGCTCTCAAAAAGATAATCCATGGCTAGGAGTCCTTTTTTGAGCAACTCATGGGAGTAGTAATACCTATTTAGATTCATTTTGGGCTCACGCTCACTAGGCATTCCCGAATGCTTGACGTATCCGTTTCTTATGTATTGTGAGATTAGAGTTTTTTTTCTTCAATTTTCGTACTTCTGGACCCTTTTTATCATTTTATTTGCGGTTGATTGACATTTGTTTTCTCACTAGAAAAATAATTCAATATCAATCAAGTAATCAACCATACAACACTAAGGAAAATGAAAGCAAGGTTCATGCTAAGCTTTTTGCTAATGGCTCCAACTCTCCAAGCTTTTCAATGCATAATGCCTTGAAATGGTTAATCTGAAGATAAGAATAGATGTCAAATGGCTAATCTAGGATTTTTTTGTGAGCAATGAAGCAATGCTCAAAATCTTGACAAGAAAAACATAGCAATAACAATATTTAGGAATAACCTCAATAAAAGCTACGACAGTGGAGAAACTTTTCATCTTCCACATCATAGTTAACAGAAATGCAAATTAAAGTTCTACAATTCCTATTCTTAATGTGATAACATCCCTATAAAGACCCCCTAAAATAGGAACTCCCTCAAAACTACATAATGAACCTAAGATTAGCCTCTAAAACAAAATAAGGTCAACTGTATTTAAGAATATTTTGTTAATAATCAAAGGTTGTGTTGGGTTGGGGAGAGGAGGGGAGGGGAAGGGGGGTTTGAATTCTTATCGTAGATGCTCTAGACTAAGTTTACTTATCATAGATGCTCTTCATTAAATGAAGAGGAGTGAAGGTTGGCTGTGTGGCATTGAGGGTCGGCTTCTGTTTACTTATCATAGATGCTATAGACTAAGGTTACATATGATTATCTGCTGCAATGGTTTCTGTGTGGCATCGAGGGTCAGCTGCTGTGTGTGGCAGTGAGACTGACTTGAGAGTGAGATACTAAAGGTCGGCTGCAGTTGGGTGGTGGAGAGGCTTGGCGGTGAAGGTCGGACGCAGTTGTGAGGAGTGAGAAGTGAAGAGAGGATTGGAAAATTAAGGTTAGCCAGTTAGGAATTAGAAACTTAATCAATTAAGTTTTCTTTTTAAATAAAAATATTTTGTTGTTATAACATTTTTGTAAATATCAAAAAACTGATTTGTGCTAACAATACGTAATAACTGCAAGTTCCCTTTAAAATTTGAAAGTGCCTAAAAATTCACCACACGCTTATAGTAAGTGTCGTAACCTTTTAACTTCCTAATTCAGACTTTCCTAATCCTCCCAACTTGTCAAATCCATATTTCCATTAGTCATCAAACCTTCCAATTTTCCCCTTTTCGAACTTCTAGAAAAAAATCTCTAATTTCCCTCTTGAAATTCTCTACAAAAAATTGTCAATTTTTACGGAAATTTTGCAATTACCAATGGAGACTCCATCAAAAGCTATGGAACCAATGGATACTCCATCAAAAGAACGATATTAGAAACACTATAGTCCTCGTTGATGCTCATGGCTATAAACAATTTAGAGCATTATAATTTTAATTTGAAACAATAAGTCAATATGTTAAAACAATTAGGATAATACTTAGAATAATAGAATAAAGTTCAAGAGCAATATGTATAATATGTTAGAACAATAGTACAAAGTTCCAGAACAATAGTCAAAGTTTCGAAATAATCACATTAAATTTATAACAATTCAAATAACTTCATAACCCAATGTCGAATTCAAAACACAATAAACCCCCTAAATTTAGAACAATACACCATAAAATTAGAACAATAGGTATATGTTATGCATATTGTTTTAAGCATTACACCTATTGCTCTAGCAATTCTGCATATTGTTCTAATATAATATACCTATTATTCTAAAACATCATTCTATTGTTCTACATATAATACATATTGTTCTTATATGTTTACCTATTGTTCTAAACATCATTTTATTGTTCTAATTATTGTACCTATTGTTCAAATATGTTTGCCTATTGTTTTAAGCGTTAAACTACTAATGTTTCAAACGCTATAGCATATTAAAGCCATTGTTATAAATTACAATTCCAATGTTCTAAACATCTATTCTAATGTTCTAATATAATCAACTAATATTTAATGCAATTATTCTAACGTACAACATTCGTATTAAGCCGTAAATTTATAAACTGTTCTAATAATTCTATTGTTCTAAATTTTTTTCTAATACATCAAACATATTACTACCAATTTTCCCACAGCATACTACGACCAATTTTTCCAAGAAATAGAACATGCATATTACGAAAATCGTTTATCAAATCAATAGAAGTAAAAAAATACATCACATTAAAGTTATGAAAAAAATAAAACAATCTTCTGTAATTCAATGACTGAAAAAATATTGTAATTTGAATAAAGAGTAAAAAATATTATGGAATATAAAGAGGCATTTTGGGAACTACCCCAATAATCATGGGACTGAATCGTTCTCAACTACCAATTAATTTTTGACTTTTTGATATTTACAATTTCGCCATTAATGTAGATTTAATCACAGCCATCTAAATATACAAATTTAATGGTGTTCGATGAGTTCTTATATAGGGATTCTCACATGATCCCATATATTATATATTATATATATATATATATATATATATATATATATATATACACACACACACTATGTTACACCGATATGAATCCAAATACAGATACGGGTACGAGAAACGACAAAATCAAAATTTTAAGATATGGGTACTGCAAAAAATAAAACATAAATTATAGAATAAGAATACTAGACGTTTGGAAGAGCTAGGCTTATATGAGAATTTGGAGGGCTTATATATATATATATATATATACTATGTTGCACCGATATGAATCCAAATACAGATATGGGTACGAGAAACGGCAAAATCAAAATTTTAAGATATGGGTACTGCAAAAAATAAAACATAAATTATAGAATAAGAATACTAGACGTTTGGAAGAGTTGGGCTTATATGAGAATTTGGAGGGCTTATATCTATCCCCTTACACTACCCATACTAAAATTGTAATACTACCTTCAAAAAAATAAGCGTAGTCAATTAAAAGCTCAATTGAAAATAGGTAAGAGCAGAAGTTTGGAGGGAAAATTTGGAGAGATTATATGAGACATTATAAATATTACTTTTAGATTTAAGTAACATTGTAATACTACCTTCAAAAAAATAGATATGAATCTAGATATGAAATTTGATGGGCTGGGTTTATATGAGAATTTTGGTTTTTTTTTAATTTTTTTGGGCTACTAGGTTGTGCAAGAAACCCAAATCAATTGGATACGGGTTGGGTATAACCCATCCGTACCTGATACGTACCTGGTACATACTCAGCCGTACCCATAGTCAACCACACGTACCTGGGCCGTACCCGTATCGGGTACGAGAGTACGGGGTGTTTCGGCGTACCCGTGCATCATAGTATATATGTATGTATATATATATATACATATATATATACATATATATATATATACATATATACATATATGTATATATATATATATATATATATATATATATATATATATATATATATATATATATATATATATATATATATATATATATATATATATATATATATATATATGTATGTATGTATGTATGTATGTATGTATGTATGTATGTATGTATATCTTCTCACTATATAGTTTGGCAAATAAGTTTAGATACCAATAAGTCTTGTATAATAATCTAGTTACTTTGACCTAAAATATCTGTGTAATAAATCATTGGTTTGGTTGATTGTTCTAAAATTATATTGTTACATGTAACTAAAGAGATTTTAATCAAGATTTAAGGATATCTAGGTCTTCTAGGACTAAGTATTCCCTTGATTAAACTAGTATATATTACAGGATAGATGCTTCCTAAGCTAGTACCAAAAACTTGTATCAATGAATTAATTGCTTCTCTAATTATGCCTATTTTTATGTAGTCATGAAAGAAGAATTGTATTAATCAATTATTAGCCTCTTTAAGAATGCAAAAAAAAAAAACAAAATTTTTTTTGAACAGTAGACAAATATGTGACATAAAAGAATTATTTTATTGTGTTGTCAATATTCATGCTTGTGGATTCCTTATCCTTGTTTTTTTTTTTGACAGATCCTTGTCCCTATGATTTGGTTAATTAATTAATTTTTGTTTCGTAGAAATAAGACATATCTCTTGGCCTTGGTTGCCCATTTCTTTATCATTGTGGAGCCTTTTTAGCGTTGCACAAATTTCTTCTTGTTTTTTTACTACTGGATTAAAAGTTTTTTTCTGTGAAGAAAAATTGCTATTTGTCCTTTTAGCTTCTTTGGGAATGAGTGGGAAGTTAAAGTGGATCTTCATTAGCTTTCATTCATCCTCCCCACCAAATCACAAAGAAGTTGAACCCCAAGCATAGAGCTATAAAATTGGAATTGGATATACTTGGGCTAGTTATCATGTGATGCATTAGCACAAGTCACAATACTCATACAAGTCTTGGTTTTACTTTGATTATACATTGGTCAATGACTTCACTGCTCCAATCTAAAGGAAACAAGCATAGCACTTTCCCATGTTTTTTCTTGTTATCGTTGAGCTGAGTAATGACTCATTATGAGGTTCATCTTTGTCTGAATTTACATTTTTATATGTTTTTTGCAGCCCACTTCAAATTGTGTTCAAGGCTTTGATTCTTTGCGCATTTTGAATCTTGAAGAAAACTATATATCTGAGTGGGGCGAGGTTTTGAAGTTATCGGAGCTAACTAGGTATAGATTGTACTCTGCGAACTCATTGGTGGACAACATTTTCCTTTTGAGTTTTATGTATGTTTTTTACTTGCTGAAAATGGAGGGGGGAAAAGAGGGAATTGACAGGTCTTATGCAATTTATGGGAGTTTGCTTCTTACCTGCAATATGTTTAGAAGGGCCTGGATTGAAGCAAATGATTTCTTTTTTCAGCTTGGAGCAGCTTCATTTGAGCAAGAATAACATAAGCCAAATATTTTACCCACTCATGGATTCTATGGTTAAATCCATCAGCAATGAGCCCTTTCAAAACTTGTGTTGCCTTCTCTTAGGTGATGTGTAAAAATTTATTCTATATGGAGTTCCACTCCCAAAACTGGCCTATAAAATGTTGTTTCTGATTGGTTCTGAAGATTTTTCGTTTCTTGCAGGTGCTAACAGTATTTCGGATCTGGAGTCCGTTGATTCACTTAATTTATTCCCAAGCTTAACTGTATGTTCTTGTTCCTTTCCTTATTTCTTATGGTTGATTATTCTAATAATGCTGGTCTGTGTAGAGCGTCTATTGTTCTGTTAGAATAGGCATTGCTATGGACTGCTTATGGATCACCCTCTATTGGTGGTGATAAATGAACTAATGTGGTTTCTTATGGTAAATTGCTTCTGTATAATGCTCTGCAGAATGATAATACACAAAGTTTACCTAATGTTTCTTCTAGTGAAGATAAATTACAGATGGTCATGGACTCATGTGCACCCTAGCAGGGTCCAGCAAGTCATTGCACTGTGTCTTTTGTTATAGGTGGGGTTGTCAATCTGACCACAGATGTTTATATCATGTTCTTACTTAAACGATAAAAGCTATCCATTCAATTTAGTTTTGATTAACAATCTATGAGGGGATGCTGAAATGTTTTGAAATCATATTAAAAAAACAATAGAATGTTGGGTATCAAATGGAGGTAGATTCTGAATTTTGTAGAGTTCATTTCGAGATTATTTTCTCTTGAAGCCCACGATTCTGTTCCTGTGTGTTGTAATTACGCCTTGGTTTATTCTGGATGTATACAGGATGTTAGGCTCTCTGAGAATCCCATTGCTGATCCAGGAAGGGGGGGAATACCCAGGTTTGTTTTGATTGCACGATTAACAAAAATTGAAATATTAAACGGAAGTGAGGTGAGTTTCACAAATTTCATATCTGCAAGATATTTTATTATGCAGCCTGAACATAAAATAATTTATTTATTTATTATTTTTTTCTAATTATTTTTTTCCTATATTTATCTTGACAGGTGAGCTATCGTGAAAGGAAGGAGTCCGAGATCAGGTAAAATTTCTCTACTTTCTTTCACTCTTTGTGTCATTGGAGTCCGTACTATGGTTATTGCTCGTGAGTCGTGTCACAACATATTTTCTTGATTTGCACTCTTCCCTACTTTGCTTTTCTCCTCTATTTGTGTAAATGTATATGGAATTAAGCACCTCTGAAGGCAAACATGTTTGTTTTTACATTTTTGTTATTGGTCAAATTGGTTGTAAAGCAATGAACCATTTGGGGGTGTAGCTGTTACTTTTGTTAGAGATTGTAGTTTTATGATCATTGTGTTTAGCTCGGTTGGAATAATGATATTTTTGATTGATTCACATGCAAACAAAGCGACAGAAGGACTGTACTTTTGAGGTAATCAGGAGCTCTGCGGCGAATTCATTATGTGCATGATTGGATAAATATTAATCTATTTTGAATGTAATTTAGTGGTTTGTATCAACTATCAACCTTTCTGAAGTGACAAGAGTGTCAATATGGTCACAAAAGACACGAGTTTTCTATAGAACAGTTGTTGGAGCAGGTTTCATATGTTTACAAATATGAAGGATACGGATTTCAGGTAGATCAGTTAGATAGGAAATAGCAATTGAAGTGTATATTGGAGCAGGTTGCTGAGCAAAATTAATTTGAGAATGGAGAGTGTTTTTATTTGGTGTTAAGGAGTAAGGATAAGGGTGTCGAGGCCAGAAAGTGATTCTGATTTTGAGTTCTCCGTGACCAAAAGAAAGAAGAATACCAGTATGAAGTTTAAGGACGTTATTGAGATAGTATGATGCATATAGGTAGCCAGTATATCAACTGAGGATGTTCTAATAAGGACTTTCTAATTGCAATTTGTAGTTTTTGTCTTAAGGAGGAAGAGTTTGTCTATCATTTATACTCTACTGTCTTTGGTCAACCTTTTTTGGTTGTGTCCAGACTTGTTAGGGAAAGATATTCTTGTAGTGCTGAAATGAAGGATGAAGAATGTTTGGCTTGCTGAATGTGGAAGATGGTGTTGTTAGCAATATTATGCCAAGGTGGTGCATTTTGGAAGAGAGTGGAAACTTGTGTATGCATAATCTTGTTGTGTTAAAATTCCTTATGTTTCCTAAGAGCAGACTCCTCTGTTTTGAATGGATATCAGCTTTTTTAAACAAGCAATAGGAGGTGTGATCTGTAAATATTTTGAGTTACAATCACCACTTCGATCCACCAGGCTTAACCTTCTTTGGGGACCGTATGTTTGAATGAAATGGAGATAGGGAAAGAATATGCGTATGGAGGGTTTTGCTGATGTTTGTCAAGGGTACCGAGTAAAAACACCAAAAAAAAAAAAATTTGAGCAAACCTGGGTGACCTTTGGCCAAGCTAGAGTTTCTCAGATAAAAGTTTAGTTCTACATATGAAAGCTACTGCAGGACAAGATTAAGCAAGCTTTTGCTCATTGTATATTCATGATAGAAGGCTGATGGGTCACATCTTTATTTTTTTCTTCAAGGAGATTTAGTAGGTCATTGGAGATGGTGAAGCAGAGGGTATGTGAATGAATGATGCAGGAGATTAATGGCTTCATGTTGTGTATTGTGGAAGGGCATCTGGTGAAAATGCCTCAAGTTAATATGTGAGTACTCTTTGGGTTCAATGTGCCTCTAGTCAGACCATGAATACCCTTTGGATTCAGTTCTGGGTTCTTAGTTGCTTAAAATGTGTATGCCACAACTAAGGAACAAATGTGTTTGCTTTTGTGGGCAGTTTTGGGCTGCCTACTAATCATTGAGATGGAGGCTCATTAACATGAATATATTAATTACTGCTGCTAGATTGTTACAATTATCTTATAGACTAGCTGTATTTCAATATCATCTATAGGAGGCACTGTGGATGAATTGCATGAGTTTGGATGCTCCTCAAAGCTATTAAATCAAAGTCCAAAGGATGTTGAATTCATACACGGCGTATTAAAATTTATATCACCTGATATTTCTCTCGTTTGGATGAAAATATTGCCTTAGAAGATTGGATCAACAAAACCTTGAGTCCTCCAAAGAAAGCCATGCTTACAGAGTATGAATTTTAGTAAACTTGCAAATTATAGAGTACTTTTTTGATTGCCCAGATTCTTTCTGTACACCATTGATCCTTTTTGCAGATATGTTCGCTTAGTAATGTCAAAGTTGCAGGACAACCAAGAGGAGATTAAGCGCTGCCACCCCCGGTAATGTTTGTCTTTGCCCTCTGGATTCCTAGTTTTGAAGCTTCCGATATTTTTGTTTGTCTGCTCTGTTATGTACAACCAACATTTGGTACTGATTACTATCCAAGAATAGTTCAATTGCTGGCTGCTGTCAATAAAGATTCTTGTACACCCACCATGGTCATGCTCTTATGATATACTTGTGATGCCTCCTATTTTAATTTCTATGGATATAATCAAATCTTATAAGTACTTGGAAAAAAAAAATCAAAAGATTGATATACTCAAACAAATTTTGTTTTATGCAATTATCAAAAGATAGCTTGAAAGGGAAATACTCCATATAAAGACAATCATATCATAATCTTTTTGTAACTTTTGAGATAGGAATTATTCTCTGTTCCACAGACGTGTCCATTGCTCTTACGTGTATTTGGATTGTCCTAACAAATGTCCACCTAGTACAAGTAGACTAAAGGGGGATTGTATTTTTTTTCTTTTTCTGATGTGGATCAAGAGGCCCAAAAGCCCACAAGTCCTACCCATCACCTTGAAGTTAGAAGAATTTGGAATGACTTCAAACAGCCCCTTTGCTTGCAGTGTTAGTTGGACTGATTACTAGCTCATTTTGGTCCAATGTATCGTTTTATTTTAGTTAATTGTACCGCTTTTAGTTTATGTGTAAGTTAATTGAATCTCGTTAAGTCTCAGAATGCTTTAATTAAGCTTAGGAAATCACCACTTTGAATCTCCTTGGTTGCTGACCAATTTATAAGGAAGATGAAAGGCTGTTTTTCTTTTAGAGTACCTTCTTAGCTTTCCCTATAATAAAACATCATGCTCACAATCTAAGCATGACATTCTGATGTGAAAAACCAAATTTTGTAAGTTCATTTACTTACTGCTCATCATTCCCAAATTAGGAGTGATAGTGTTCGAGAGTTAAATATTAGGAGTATTCTTTGAGCTTTCGTGATTCATTGTTGGAGGTTAGGAGTGACCACAACATTGGAATATCCTATTACTTTGTGTGTGCTTTTCTTTCAATCTCAAATTTGTAGACTTTGGTGTCATAAGATGGTTAAGATTTAAGTGAACACTTCTTTTGGCCGAAAGTGGTTGGTGATATCCAATTTATATTTTCTTTGTGTGCTACTTGTCAAAGAGCTAAAAGTACTTTTCTTAAAGGCCTTTACACGCCCTTAAGTGTCCTAAATGTTCCATGGAAGAGTGTAAGCGAATTTATTGTGGGACTTCTTAGAACACAAAAGGGGAAAGATGCTACATGGTAATTGTGGATCGTTACTCGAAGGTGACTCATTTTATCCCAATGCCCAAAATTGAAGTAGTTGTACTTTCGTGAGTTGTCAAATTACGTGGAATTCCAATTAGTGTAGTCTCGGATTGAGATTCAAAGTTTTTGAGTCACTGTTGGAAGAGTTTTTGGAGAATGATTGGTACAAAGTTGTTGTTTAGTACTTCACATCTTCCCCAAATTGTCGGTTTACAAATACAACTTTGGGGACCTTGTGTCGAGAGTTGGTGTGCAAGACTAGGGACATTAAACTTTCCCATGCTGAATATAATAGGTCTCCATCATCCACTACAGCTTATTCACCTTTTGAAGTGGTCTATGAGATCAATCTATTACTTCTTAATGATCTAGGTCCATTTCGTAAGGCTGAAATTCATGCAGATTCTAAGAAAAGGTTGGATGCTGAAATTCATGCGAGGAAGTCAAAGCCAGAAATGAGAAGATGAACCTGTAATACAAGGAAAGAGTTAACAAGAACCGAAGACAACCTTCTTTTGTGATAGGTGATCTTGTTTGGGTGCATCTAAGGAAAGAACGGTTCCCTTCTAAAAGGAAGAACACGCTCATGCCTAGGTAAGATGGTCCATTTCAAGTCCTTGAAGCTTATGGAGATGGTGCATAGAAGATAGAAGTCCCCAATGACTATGGGTGTATCTTGTTATAAACTCATTTGGACCAGGGGAAAATATTGTGCCAAAATACTATCTTGTTATAAACTTATGGTATATTTACAAAATTAAGAAGATGATTGTATCCTCTAACTACAACATATTTCTTTGAATTCTTTATGGGGTAAAGATTTGATGTAAAAAATCAGTTAGTTTTTTTTAAAGAAAATTAAATTGAATGGCAATAACTCACTAAGCCATGATTTGTTTGTCCATCATATTTTACATGCAACAAGCACATTTTTCATATGGTTGAATTTGATTTTACCTTGGTAGAAATAAAGGTGAGTACCATATAGAGAGCCTACAAACAAAAAAGACGTGGGTAAACGACCTTTATTTTTCTTTTTTAATTTCCCAAAGACATGGAGAAATTACTTGCAAGGAATCAATAGTTAGGGGAGGGTACTATAGGGGAAATAGCTTTTTGTTTTTTTGTTAGTGTTTGCTTGAACAAGAAGATAATGAGGTCTATATAAGAGAGTCCTATAAATAGATCATTTATGAAGGATGCAAGAAATTAAGAAACGAATTGAATGACAAGCAAAGGACAAGTTCACAGAGCATAAGAGGGAGAATAGGTTTTTTTTATATTGAAGATAGTGCATAGATTGAACAAATGATGATATTTGAGGTAATGTAAACTAGGTTACAAAAAGATTTATATATAGGCGACTGCCGACTTGCACTGCATAGCATCTGCACACATGCTGAGTTTACAATAGGGTCTGTTTGCGTTGTTCTGTTACTAACTGAATAGAGTCTGCATCGATTTGAATAGATTCAAGGCATATTCTAACAAGATCTAATCAGGGAATGATTTGAGAGTTACCAATAGTAGAAGTTTAATTGGGAGATCCAACTTCTCAAGAGGTTGCTAGACTGCGTTTGTGATTAAGTTGGCTAGATTGTATTAGAGGTTCATCACCCTGATAAATATTGATAAAGCCATATCCTCTACTGTTCTTTGTAAATCCATCTTATCCCTCACTTAATCCTCTCTTTTCTATCCTTAATTACTCTGTCTAAGCTACTAATCTAAGCTGCTCTGCAGCAAATGCTAGTAGTACAAAAAATTGAGGATAAGATTCCTTCAAAACTATTTAATACAAGAAAATTGCCTGCCAAGCTCTAAAGACATCGTGGAATAATAGATTCAAGAAAAACTCCAGAGAGGGGCACTATACTCCAATCTATCCCATAAAATGAACTCCCAGTCAACACCAGAAAGTTAGCTTCATATGAAAGCTGGATAGTAATCCTGCTTAGTGCCCGTAAGTATCTCATCAAACCTTTTGAGCGTCTGAATCTATGATTCCATGAGTCTGTGTAATATCTTCCATGATCTGCTGCTGGATTACACTTTCCATGATTTGGGGGATCAACAGTTCTACACGCCTCTCGTCAGTGGGATTGCCACTGCACTACTGTTCATTATGTGCTTTTATAGTTCATGCTTCTTTTTTTGTTTTACTGCCTTAAACCGAGTGGATCAGTCAATACATTAATAAGTTAAATAAAGCATGTTTATCATGAAGTTTTAGTGTAAGGTTTGGCTATCATATGATACTAACCTAAAAGGCTAAAATTATACAATTGAATCCATACTAAAATTGCCCCTCCTCAAAAGTTAGTATGAGAGTAAAATATTGAAGACTTATGTGAGTCTTTAGCATGTGTTTATTTATTTTGTACCAAAGCCATCCTCATTGTAAGTAAGGGTTCTTATTGGGCTGCATTATTCGTGAGCTACTCAAACTCGAAAACTCGGTCAAAGCTCGACTCGATTGGACTCGATTCGAGATCGAACTCAACTCAATAAGTTAACGAGCTAAGTTGAGTAAATCAAAGCTTGAAAAGATCATGAGAAACTCAAATTTTTATTTATAGTATATGTTTATATAAAAATATACTTATGATATAAGATTGGAATAAAATAAAGGGAAGATTTTGTGTACACACGAGATACAATATGGTAATTTATGACCAACAAAAGTTATCCCTTAATACAACAAAAGTCACCTTACAACAAAAGATAACATGATTTCAATTGATAATGATTGAGATATATTCGAAAAAGAAATTTCTAATATATTGTATTAAAGTTTCCCCTTAATTAAACAAAATTCACCTTTTTATACAACAAAAGTCACCCCTCGATTTAACAAAAGTGACTTTGTCAAGGTTTGCCATTTAGTATAATTTGTGCTTCTACTTTACTAAAACTTTTATGTAAAATAAAAGATGGTTTGATTTATCCACTTTGGAATAAAATGGAAGATGTTTGGAAAGAATTATATATATAAACCCAAAATCCCATATTGAAGAAAAATAATGATAAATGGTTTGAAGCAATTAGTATATATAAATCCAATAGTAATTCCAACCTAAAACCAAATCGAGCTTATTGAAGCTAAAACTTAGACTTCTTGTTGGCTCAATTTGGTTATAAATACTTAGGTATATTGAGTTTAAACTAGTTGAAAATGAGTTTAAACTTGAGCTTGAAACAAGTATCAATCGAGTTCGAGAATTGAGTTTTCAAGTCGAGCTCGATCTTCGGTTTTTTGGCTCACTAGCTTTCGAGCACGAGTCAAGCTTGACTTTGAGTTATTGTGCTCGAGTGAAGCTCAACTAGTTCGACTCGGCTCATAAGCACTCGTAGTTGTAATTGCATTGCTTGTTTCGATTTTCTGCTTCACTTTTGGGTTCTTTGGATTGCGCTGTCGAAACATTAGAATCGATAGCATGTGTTATGTTATTTAATGTGTAATGAACTTATAGCTGAGTTCTAGATGTATAATCTGACAATCTTTTATATTTTATATTACAGCTTTTATGAGCTCAAAAGTTTGCATGGTTTAGAAGATGAGAGGCCGCCTAATGGAGCAACAGGCCCTCAAAAAATGAGTTCTGGACTTTTAAGTGTGTATCTAACATTTTATGATCTTTTATTTTAAACTATGCTGTTTAAATATCTTTCTTTTCACTCATACACATTGTAACTTGGCAGCTATCACTTTGAAGTGTGTTGGGGCATCAATGGGAGAGAAGACACCATTGACTAAAAAGTTGCCAGCTACAACTACCGTAATTTTTTTCATCTGTATTGTTTTTTGATGGAGTTATCTCCCTTTTTTCACTAGTTAATTTAATCAGAGTTAATTGTATGGTGCATGTTTGGATTTTTGTTGTAGCGGACAGAATGTTGCCGTTATTTCTCTATCTTGTTTCATGTTATGGGTGAATTTGCTGCTTGATCTAACATATTATTGTTTTTCTCTCATGCAAGGTTGGCAAGCTGAAAATTCTTTGTGAAACATTCTTCAAGCTGAAGTCCACCAAGTTAAAACTCTTTCTAGAAGAAGAGGTGCTAAGATGGCCTTCAAGCTCAATAAGTTTTCATGTCATTGATTTTTTGCATTTGATACACATTTATTCAATATTTATAACTTGAAATAGTTAATGTCCCAAGTGAAATTCCAAATGATTTAGTGATGCTCTGGTTCTTTTTCTTTTATTTTTCGCAGATGCAATCTGCTTGAGTCAGAAACCAGTTTTTAAAATATTAGACATCTTACATCCTTACCTCATTAGAACCTGTCAGCTGCAGGATCCATTCCGTGGGGAGAGTGTGGTGGTTGTATGTAAAAACGTGAATGGGAGGGAGATATTGGTACAGTATAGTTTTGAATAAATACAGTGGATAAGAAAAGAGAATTCATTTTAGATTTTGTGGTGCGACACTTTACAGTGAGCTATATTTTAAATGCTCAATGGTCAAGAGAATAAACCATCCTTGTTTCTCTGTGACAATTTGTTCACACCTTTAGTACTCAAACGATATTATAGCCGAGTTTCCCAGTATAGTGTTGCAGCAGATTAATCCATAGCCTATGATATTTGAGCAATTTACAACAAATAATGCTGAGGTATGCCTCCCTTAGCAAGCAGAAGATAGCTGATTAATTTTTTATCCACCATATTGTGGCTCTTTTTCAAAAGTGGCATTTACTCTTCACGTCTGTGATATTATACTTTCTTATTACGTGCATTTGCTTCGTTTGCAGGGTTCTCCATTACCGATAATTCTCGATAATGAAATGGAATCCTTGCTGGATGTTGGAGTAGGGAATGAATCGACCATTCTTGTTGATGAAGATTCATAGGGTTCTTGATTCAGCTTTGGTCCAAAACTGCGGTGCAGAATTTGTTTCATACAGGTAAGATGTGATGTTTTTTTCTTTTATCATTATGTGCATTAAATATGTCATTTTAAGTTTAGATCCAAATCTGATGATACTGCCTTAAAATCATTTGTAACTTCTGGAATTAAGACCACTTCTCTTGGTGCTTTATCTATCTTGAAAATACAAAAAGAAAAATCAAGCTGGTAGTATGATGCATCTTTAGACTGAACTCTCTTGAAATGGACCATGGCTGCAAACTTGAAGCCACAGTAATGATTTGGTGGATAAGGTTTCTTATTCATTGAGTGTTGAAATATGCTTTTTAGATCTCCTGCTTCTTTTGTAGTGTGGCCAAGCTGATTATTCAAACTTTCTACATGATGATGAAGGCTCTTGGCTGTCAGTGATCACAAAGGGGATGTGCTCCAGTTAGTACACTGAGAACAGATTAAGTGCAGAAATATTTGGTATGTGAATTTGGTATTTGCCTCTGTTACCTGGTTTTATATACTGTATAGAGAAAACATATTCCGGTGTTTTCTCTTTATGATTTTGGCTGTATATCCTCTTAATGTTACAAATTCTTAGTTTTGTGGTTAGAGATACTCATAAATGTTGGTAAAACTTAACAACCATTTCAATGTTGCTTCTAATGTTTGAAACAGTCTTGCTTCTTTTGTGGAGGTAATGAGCCCCTTTAACCCCACAAATTACCTGAATGGCGTAGCAGTAAAATTCATTCCCTACCTTAGTGACGTGATGAATTGGGTTGATAGGTTTGAATGTATATGAAGTATGCACAATTTGAAGTAGATTGTTTCTTTTTCTCATCCTCACACATTCTTTTTAACGAACAAAACATGAAAATGATAATAGAAAGAACCATAAGGATCATATTTGATGAAAGTTCGTGTTGCGTTGGGTGATGTGTAATACACAAACACGAGTCTAGGTTTATGTCATATTTCCTCGCATAGAGTTATGGCAATTCATTTTCAGAGAAAAAGACTGACGGGATTCAATCACAAATTGCGTGGTCCGATTGCAATGTTACGAGGTTGATTTAATAGATCTTTGTGACAATCACGAGGTTCGTATTTGTATTTGCAATGTTAAGAGGTTAAATTGATAGATCTTTTGGGACAATGTTTGGTTGAACTAGTAAATCTTCGACGATGCAATGTTAAGAGGCATGAAATTCAAATGTACCGTAGTTCATATCCATTTAGCATATGATAGACATCATATAGGCATCGACCAAAATTTTATGAAAGCAATGGTGCGAAGTACGAAGGATTAGATTTCACAAGAGGGATTCCATCTAGAGTTGTCAGTTTTCAACTCGAATTGTGAACCTGACTGTATTGACCCGACCTGATTTTATCCGAATTGCTTTACAACCTAAAAGAAGAAACTCATAACCCAAAATGACCCGATACAAACTCAACCCAATAATCGATTTAACTTGAAATAAACCCGAGTAGAACCCAATTTGCTCCAACCTTAATGTAACCCGATCAGAAATGACCCCATCCGTTAACAATTTACCCTATAATAAACCAATTAGTGACTGCCTGAACTTGATTTAACCCGACAGCAAACTGACAAGGCCTAATTGATACCCACCCTAAATTCAATTAATGACGACATGTTCAAATTCAAACTATTGTTGATAAGGTTGAGAGTTATAAGTCATTAATATGCTATTATGTAGGATCACACGATTTTACGATTTGATCCGATCCAATGATCAGATCTAACCAAGACATTCCTATCAAAGTAAAATCATGATCCTAACAACACTGATCATTGTCAAATAATTGACAAGTGCATGATAGCAACTAAATAATCATGAACTTAATCTAACTTGTAAAATGCAATTTACAATATAATTATAAAATGTAAAATAGTTGTTGTATGTGGATTCACGGAGCCAAGACATGGGGGTCCAACATGCAACTCATGGCCCTAAAAATGTGCTTGTGCCTACTTAGGCCTTGACTTTGATCATCGACTTAGACCTGGTCAAGGGTGGGTTTGATCTTAGATTTGACTTCCATGGGCTTGACCATGATTTTGACTTTCATGGCCTAGACCTTAACTTTGACCTTGACTTTCATGGACTTTCATAGAGTTGGGTTATAAATATAAGTGGGTTATGCATGGAATCAAGGAAAGACAAGGTTTGGGCTAAAGAAGCATGGGGAGATCAAGGCAGCAAAAACAAAAGAATTGGGCTGGACTCAAGGCAAGATGGCGTGACAAAAGGGGCTGAAATAGCGTGGCATTTGAAGGCTAGAAGAGTCCAAGATACATAGGCATGCATGAAGACTCCAAGAGCCTTAAAATTCCTTTTTATTTCTGATTTTATTTATTTAATTAAGAGTTTGTTTATTTTGGATTAAGTAGGACTTTATCTTGGCTGCTGTAGGCTTGGATTAAGGGCAGTTTGCTGGGTTCTTTTGCATTTGTGTTTAGGCTAGCTAATTAAGGTTTTCTTTAGTGTTTTATTGTATTAAAAGGCAGTCAAATTCAAGAATGATTAGTTGATGAATTTTGAATAAAACCCTTTGCTTTGAGTTGTTATACATGAGTCACTAGTAGAAAATACTTCAATTGCTTCGTCTCAATTGGTGCGGTTAAATACATTTCGAAGCACATGAATATAAATGTTGCGGTTATTTAAAAAACTGCAGCACTTATAACACATGTGCTGCAGTTATTTAGATAACTGCAACATTTATTACAAGTGTTGCGGTTAGTTAAATAACCGCAACACTTGTGGTTATAAGTACTGCGATTATTAAAAAAAACACCGTAGCATTTAACTCCGTTAAGAAATGCTATGGAAAAAAAGAATTCTTGGAAAATATCTTGGTCATAAGTGTTGTGGTAATTTAAAATAACCACAACACTTATACCACAAGTGCTGCGGTTTTTTGAATTACCGCAACATTTATAAATGGCCTAGAAATTATAAATATATTACTGAATAAATGCTCCGGTTATTTTAAATAACCCCAGCACTTGTGTTATAAGTGCCGAGGTTATTTAAAATAACCGCAACAAATATTGATGGTCAGGAAAATTAATATATATACTGAATAAATGATGAGGTTATTTTAAATAACCGCATCACTTGTGTTATAAGTGCCGCGGTTATTTAAAATAACCGCAGCATATATTAATCGTCAGTAAAATTAATATATATACTGAATAAATGCTGCAGTTATTTCAAATAACCACAGCACTTGTGTTATAAGTGCTGCGGTTATTTAAAATAACCGCAACATATATTGATGGTCAGTAAAATTAATATATATACTGAATAAATGCTGCGGTTATTTTAAATAACCGCAACACTTGTGTTATAAGTGCTACGATTATTTTAAATAACCGCAACATTTATTCAGTAATTTATTAACCCGGTCTTCTATTTTCCAGGCCATTTCAAAACACGCAAAGTTTTCCCCAGACTCCCAACCCTTCGGTGCACGAAAAAAAAAACCCTAAATCTACTTAACTTCGTCTTCTCTAGCTAGCTCTAACCTCATAACTTAACATCCCCCATTTCTTCTCTAGTCCTAACCCCATAACACCCACTTATAAACTTTCTCTCTCTTTGAAAGAGCTTGGCATTTGCATTTGGGCTACAGGACTTCTTCTTGGAATTCGTGCTCTTCGTGCTTGGCATTCGTACTCTTCTTCGCGAAATTTGAGGTATGTATTTCCCTTTTTTTTAAATACAAGTGCTTTTCTTCGTGCTTAGTGATCGGCTACTTAAGAAATGAAGTGTCACTAAAGCTCCCTAATTCATTAAAATCCGAAGGCATAAAAAAATGTGCTAGAATATGGCAGAGCTGATTTCAATCAAAGACTAATTGAATTGCACATACAGAGTATATCTTGGTATTTGTTGTGATTGAAAAAGACCCCCACACCCTATGGCCAATACCCCTCTTAACCTCGTTTGCTTTTGATCAAAAGTTGAGACCTACAATTTGCATAGCAGCACGCAATTGGAAAGTAAGCTTTGAAGAAGAAATCCAACTACTACGTGTATGGTGTGTCAACTAGACAACTAATAGCCAACTTAGAGTCAATAGGGATCTTTTATTCACAAGTTTTGTTGGTACTCCGTATAACTTGTGTACACAGACCCTAATTTTCTGAAATAGTGTTTGAAAATGAGGAAGGTGGGTTATATAGTAATCTGCTACCTTATATGATAATGGGATAAGGTGCATTTTGTTTTGACAGATATTCAACGCATGCATGGTATAAGTGCTCTTCTTCGGGCATGGCATTCGTATATTAGTATAACGAACACATTTTATAATGTGAGTCAGTGGGTTGTGTGTGATTCGAACCCAAAAAAAGTTGGTGTTTACGAATAGTATTTTATTAAATGATTGACTGTTAATCATCATGTAAACAACAGAAAGAAGAGACAAATGATGAGATAAATTGTTATATCACATTCAAATAAACATGTTGTCATAATATTCCTCTCGTAAAAGGTAGTCCGCATTTGTAGAAATCTCTAATAAATATCCATGTCCCACCATATATTCGTAAGTGACTATTAATAATAATGAGTTAATGACGAAAGTTCCCTAAAAAAATAATAATAACAGATGCGACTGTGCATGTAACCCATAGAAGTAGTATAGAATTATAGAAGCCCAACAAATGAGTTAAAGCATAAACGTACACTTAGCTTGGACGCAGATTATTATAATAACTTAGCTTCCCAATTTCTCTGTAAGTAAGAAAATACCAGTAGCAGACAGATTTATTACAACATAATCTGCACACTTACTCTTCCCCTATCATTTTTACCCATCCTAGAGGAAGCACTTTTCCTGCTAAAACAATACTTATTTTTAACATTCGATGGAGAGATTAATAATAGTTCCAATATGTTTCTAGAGGTCTATCTCCAACGTGCTACTAGTTATCAGAAAACACTATATCCTCAATTACTGCCATTGAATCTGCTACAGCCAACAAGACATAATTTAATTGCTTATGATATATATAATAAGAAATAATTTATTTTATTTAACTTTTCATGATTAGTCTTTCGATGATACTTTATTTTACAATTATGAGCTTAACAACAATTCTGTTAGTATATAAAATAAGTTTTTTGATGATATATAATTTCATTGCCTTAAACTACCAACTCAAGTTTTTTGTTTATTTCTTAGAAGTTCAAAATGGATCGAGACTGGATGTACGGTAACCGAACCTCAATGGAATACATACAAGGGGTTGAGGAGTTTGCTAGGGTTGCACTTAGACACCAAATAGACAATCATTCGAAGATAGTATTGTGTCTGTGTTTTGATTGTAACAACTCTAGGGGTTATCGTGACATTAGTGAAATCAAAGATCATCTAATTCGTCGAGGTTTTAGAGCGGATTATAGGACTTGGAATTGGCATGGTGAAATATTAGAATTCGGGTCAAGCGCTAGTAAGTGCCCTAGTAGGGAGAAGCCACCTCGCAATGAAGATGGGTTGAATGTTAATGAGGTATATGATGATGTTAGATATCCGAAGAGAGTGGAAGATGATAGAATAGATGAGATGATGCATGATGTGGAGGATGATTTCACATATCGTCCTCATATTTTCGATGAAATCCTTAGAGCTGTAGAGAAGCCTCGGTATCCTTGTTGTACTTCACACACTAAATTGAGCGCTGTCATGAAGCTCTTCAACTTTGGGGCACGCCACAATTGGACTGACAAGAGTTTCACACACTTGTTAGAAGTTATATCGGGTCCTGAGGGCAATGAACTGCACTTTCTACCTATTAGGCCAAGAAACTCATGTGTCCTATGAGAATGGATTATATGAAGATCCATGCATGTCGAAATGATTGTGTTTTATATAGAAATGAGTATGAGGATCTAGATGAATGCCCAATATGTGGAGTTCCCCGTTACAAAAAGAAGCACAATGAGCTCGATTTGAGAAAGAAGAGGATACCGGCTAAGGTTCTATGGTATATTCCCATTATACCGAGGTTTAAGAGACTTTACTCAGATGAGAGTAATGCAAAATTGTTGCGGTGGCATGCTGAAGGGAGGAAGAAAGATGGGTTGTTAATGGCATCCTGCTGATTCTCCTCAATGGAGAAACATCG
The DNA here is from genome assembly GCA_026401315.1 of Dysphania ambrosioides. Classification (NCBI taxonomy): domain Eukaryota; kingdom Viridiplantae; phylum Streptophyta; class Magnoliopsida; order Caryophyllales; family Amaranthaceae; genus Dysphania; species Dysphania ambrosioides. The sequence goes on from CM048666.1 coordinate 18,850,192, forward strand.
ATAGGATGTTCACGAATTTTGGTGGGGAAATTCGGAATCTTAGGCTAGGTCTTTGCACGGATGAAATGAATCCGTTCGGGACCTTAAGCACCTAATACAACACTTGGCCCGTTCTTCTCGTTATTTACAATTTTCCACCTTGGTTATGCATGAAGCGCAAATACATCATGTTATCGCTTCTTATATATGGACCTAAACAACCTGGTAATTACATAGATGTCTATCTTGCTCCTCTTATCGATGACTTGAGATTGTTGTGGGAGGAAGGTGTCTAGGTTTTCGATGCTTACTCTAAATCAAATTTCACTATGCGTGCCTTGATCTTCTGCACAATCAATGATTTCCCAGCTTATGGAAATCTTTCTGGTTATGCTGTGAAGGGGAAGACTACATGCCCGGTATGTGAAGAAAATATGCTGAGATGAGTGAAATCTGGAGGCGAAAGGGATTCATTCCTTCGGTTTCGTCGTCGTCATCCAATTGTTCATCAGTTGTTTCGAGTCTGCTAGATAGGACGACGACTTGGCTTCTTGAGAGATCCGTCAATGACGACAAAGGGCGTCTCGTGGTGCCTGACCAGCAGACCGCTGTCGTCCGAGAATCCATTGTAAGCTATGTTTATTTATAACATTACTATATTCGTCTTATTACTTATCATTTAATAATTGATATTTTCTTTTCTTTTGTTAAATACGCAGGAGGAATGGAGACAGAGAGAGGAATCGATAGAGTTTGTCTCTCAGCCACGGGACGACATCTTGTCCCGTGCCCTTGGCAAAAAAGACCACCCAGGTCGAGTGGTTGGTTACGGAATCAGCGTAGGCCGAAAGACTGTGTATAAGGCTGACAAGAGGAGCTCGGTCCTGATGAAGAAGGTAGAGGACGTCGAAGCTCGAATCGATAACGCTGTGAGAGAGGCTGAGCAGCGAGTTTGAGCTCAGACGATCAAGGAGATGGAGGAGAAGATGGATCTAATGCTCCAAGAGAAGTTCAGGTTGTTCGCTGCGCAGTTCGGTATCCCTCAACCACCTACGTAAGACCCTGAGCGTTGCATCAGGCCTGACCCTCCAGTCTTCCCATCCAGTAGCGTCTCGAGGGTTAGAGATCCTTTTCAGGATCTGCAGGTTTTTTTACTCATGTTTTACAAACTACTAATTGCATATGAAACTCTTATAATTTAAATGAATGAGATACTGACATCTTTATCACTTTTATTGCATGAGCAAGTTTCCTGTCAGTTGTTGCACCTGTTGAACGACAATGAAGCAATCATCATTGCTTTAGGAACCGTTCATCCATGTCTAACTCGAGACCATTATGCTGACATCCTTCCTGGTCATGTAAAGGTCAGCATCGACGACTATGACTAGGTATATAAGGATGTCCCTGTTCCTGCCTCTTCTGCCATCATCAAAAAGCTCGAGCAAGCCCACGAGACCTTCACACTGTGGCCGAAGCATCTAGTTTGGCTCGTAACGACCGAGAAGGGTTTTGGTACCATCAGAAATGTATATATATAACAGGTTTTGAAAATATAGATGTGATTTGGTGATATGGCATAGAAGGGACCAAAATAAATTATGCAAAAAAAAAACAATATATATGTGGTGGGTTTAAGCTTCACCCTCCGCTTATTATTAGGTAACCAACTTTTTAAATTAATTAAAACAAATTTAATACAACGTATTTGCCACTAACCCACAACAAGTTATATGATTAATATGCGGCGTATTTGCCACTAACCCGCTGCATATTATTAGTTAATTACATATTAATTTGCGGCATATTCTCTTAAACCCGCCGCATATTATTAAAAGGTTTACGGCGTATTTTTTACCCTTTAAATTAAATTGATTAATTTGCTGTAATCTTAATTGCTGCTAGCCTTTTGACGCCTCATATAGTACTAAAAAAAAATCTTCCGCATATTCATTACTACAACAAAGAAGACTTTGAAGAACCCAAGGACTTAGAATAATCCAATATTGGGCCTTTTTCGGTGGTGATCTTCCCCTTCTCACTTGGAGTAATCTTAAATCTAATTGTTTTGTCTCTTAAGAACTTGATGTCTTTGAAATCATTAAAGCAATGGAAAAACATGAAAATTAGTCACCAATAACTGAAGATTTGAAAAGATAAACTCAGGTGATGAACAGAATCCTAAATATGTTCAAATTGGCTTAATGCTAACCCTAGAAGAATATGAAGCTGATATAGTTGCTCAAAGAATTCCATTATTACCTAGTCCCAAAAAGACTTTCTAGGGATAGACCAAGATATTGCATAGAACACCATTTAGGTTCTCTTGGGGTCGAAATTGGTAAACCAGAGGGTATGGGGAATGAAACCAGAGTACTCTGAAAAATCAAAGAGGAGGTCGAGAAATAGTTCAAAGCAGGGTTCCTCGAGCCCCAACCAAAGGAAAGAATGAAATACTGCCCTTGGAAGCCTTTGCTTGCCCTTCTGAAAATCTGTGGAATTCTTTAGCATCATCACCCCATTGCTTGGAATCTTGGTTAGCATGGATTATTGGCAAACCAATCATAGCGTTCGGAGGATGGTATGAGTTCCAAGTTTTGTATCACAATCGTATACTCTATGGGTGAATGAGAACACAGGAGGGTACAATCTCAACACGTAATATAGTATCATAGTTACCTACATGATAAACTGTAAGCCAATCATCTGCAAGCAATTTTTTTCCGGAAAATGAAAACAAGACTCCGACCTTTTTCTCTTTTCAGTAACTTCTCAAAAAAAACTATCTTATTGTCGAATCTCGAGATCAGCTGTGGCTCAAGTTCCTTTGTCTAATTATTTTGAGTTAAACTCCACGAATAATCTGAAGTTTTTTCATCTACTGTATTGAGATATTTGAGACCTTAAGCCAGTATGATTCTTAGTGTTACTGTGTTTTCTGTACTTTCAGAACCCTTCCCAGAAGATGGTTGAATGGCAGATTACTCTTCTGGTGGTTAATCTTGGCCTCTTGGGTTTCCAATATAATTTCTTACTTGCTTTATTATTGTTAAAAACCTCCTCCCATTACCACAAAACCAAATGCTATAGATATTCGCTGCCAAAAACCATACCACATAACTTGTGATGAACATATTTCTTCTTGCATTTCTCCTCAAGACTTACACGTAGTTTTTTAACAACCAAGACGATACAGAGCAGTGCACTAAACACTAAATGGACAAGCAAAGAATAAACGATGAAGACATTCAGGTTCATTTCAACAGTGTACTGAGTATGATAACTCTACATGTATAGTTGTATACTATGGGATACATATTCACCATATTCAATGGAAATATTGTACTTTATCTGTCTGAAAATACCCATCATAGTGAGTCAATAACAGTATAATTTTAACAAGAACTATGTCAACTAAATTAAGACGAGGAGCCTGTATGTGTTACTTCTTTCAGAACATGACAGAGCAATTACACAGAACCCTAGAGCTGGTTTAAAATCAGATGAGCACCGTGTTGAGGTTGAAGAGTAATAACCGTGGTAGGAGCATGGGTATAAGATGGTGACAATTCGAAAGAGAAGCGCTGCAAAATCATGGCCAATGCCATTTTAGCTTCAGCAGTTGCAAAGTTTTGCCCGATACAGATCCTTGGGCCCGAACCAAAAGGAAAGAATGACATATTTCCCTTAGTTGCCTTGGCGATGCCTTCTGAAAATCTATCTGGCTTAAATTCTTGCACATCATCACCCCAAAGTTTGGGATCGTGGTGTGTAAGGAGGATTGGCAAACTTACCAGAGCACCGCGAGGAACAGACAGACTTCCAAGTTTTGTTTCACGATCATGTATCCTACGGGATAATGTCACCACAGGAGGGTACAATCTCAGCACCTCATATAGTATCATTGTTACCTATAAGTCATTCAAACACAACTGATTAGCTGAGAGCCTGAGAGTCTCAGACACAAATATGTGTGCATTTTATACTAGGAATATTTGACCTGAGTAATTTTATTTTTTCCATCATCTTCTCGTAATAACCACTCCTCTGAGGCTTGGAATAATTCAAGTTTTAGTAGTACCTTCTAAACAATACAGAGCTATGCCTAGAAACAGTTTGACATGTTACATTTACGTGCCTTCTCAAATCTTTATGGCAGAAGGATCAAGCTATGTAGCACTAATTTTTATTCTCAACCTTACGTGCCTTCTCAATCTCCTTTCAATCACCAATCACCAGTGAAGCATTCGGGCAGTGGAAGATTTAGGTTAAAATAGGGATGCAGAGCAGAAGTTCAGATTACTTCTCAGTCTGGCCTTTTATTGTTCAAGTGTAAGTTGATTAAATAATTTAGCTCAGAATAATAGAATACAAATGACATGAAAGACTTACTGTCTTTAAATGGTTTAACCCATCAAAGTCTGGATGATTCTTTCCAAATGTTGCCAGCACTTCTTCCCGTGCAAGTGTTTGCCAGTCTTGGTGCTTACCTAACAAAATCATTGTCCATACCAACAACACAGAAGTGGTTTCTTGACCAGCGAAGTAGAAAAGCTTGCATTCATCAATCATTTCCTGGAAACTCATGGCCAGTTTTTGCTTGTGACTCTCAAGACTTTGAGACACTTTGAGGTTGGAGTCCATCAATATCCCCAACAAGTCATCCTTGGAAACTTCTCCGGCTTCTATTGCCATCTTTCTCTTGTGGATGATTTCTGTTAATAAGTTTTGTATGTCAGAGTTGATTTCCTTCATCCTCCTGTTGGTCTTTGTTGGAACATACCTAAATTGTACTTGAATATGAATATAATGTACAACAGCCTAAATGTAAAAAGTTATAACTGCTATGAAATATCAACTTACCTCCATCCAGGGACATAAACTGATTGGAAAAGGCGTAAGGTGACTTGCGTCTGTTCCTTCAGAAGTTCAAATATCCTTCTTCCCTCCTCGTAACTACTGCCAAATGCAGCACGAGAGATAGCATCAGCAGATACGTTTATTAAGTACGGCCACACATCTACCTCAGTAGAACCTGTTTCGGATACTATATTCTCCCACTTCTTGGTCATTTCAATTACACTCGCGCCCATTGCTGGAAGCATAAGCTACAGAAATGCGAAAGGGTCTTAGCTTGCAATCAGATATCACCAATATCATGAAATCAACAAGAAGATCCATACTAGTTATGCAATATCTTGTATCAGGCTTAAGTTTTTAATTTCTACAATTTGTAATGTTGAATAGTATACTTATATCATGTAGTTCTATTACCTTAAGCTTTTCCATGTGAAAAGCCGGGTTGATCAGCTTCCTATGTTTCGCCCACTTTTCACCCTCATAGCTTGCAAGTCCAGGAGCAAGTAATCCAACAAGTGGGTTCAATTTCGGCTTTTTAAATTCGTTCATCCTACTGAAGACATCTCTTATTAGCTCAGGTTCTGTAACATTAATAGCTGGTAAAGGCCCTAACCACGTCCAACAATTTTTTCCTGCATATTCCCATATTTTCATTGATTTCAATGGTTGCACGAACATCTGCAATTATAATCTGATGCACTGATAGATAGACCTCATTCTAAGCTAGGATGGAAAAAACTGAAATGCATCTTATTCTGAACTACCAAAGTAAATGTTCACCAATGAAGATAAACAAACGATTCATCAGCCAATGCATTATGCTTACGATATGGAAGACTGGAGGAGGATATCGCTAGCTATAGACGAGGCATAGGTTGTTTATGTTAAGAATCCAAACTAGACCTGCTGTTCTATCCTTGGATTCCTTCGGTTTGAAATGAAGAGAATAATTCACAAATTATGAAGGCAACGATATTTTTGAGAACCGTGAGACACGATAATACTAGGGGAAAGAGTGGCAGGATATTGAAGCGAGGCTGGGATGAAATCCCCACCCTCAAGAAGCTAGTAGGAATCGAACCCTTAAGCTTAAGGTGAAACCCTTGCATTAGGTATAAATAAATGTAAAGTTTTGTAAATACATTCATTCATCCAAAAAATACACAAAAATATTGTTTCTCTCTAAACCCCCCTCATCTCTCTAGATTTTCTCTTCAATTCTTGATGCCTCTTGCATCCGAGCCTTGCGTCTTCATCAAGCTTCCAACAGTCTTTGCGCATTCCACAGATCAATACGCACAGACTATTGGAAGCTTGATGAAGAGGCAAGGCTCCGATGCAAGAGGCAGCCAGAATTGAAGAGAAAATCTAGAGAGATGAAGAGGGTTTAGTGAGAGAATATTTTTTTGCATTTTCTGGATATTTATACCTAATGCAAGCTAACACAATTCCTTAATTACAAGAATTCTGTTACAACCAGAAATGTGTAAAAGAACTTTCACAGTGTTTGTTATACAAGGCAATTGTTCAATAGCTAACTAGTAATGCTCTTCATAATATGTCTTGTGATATTGTGCTCGCAAATAGCTCTCGTTCACTGCATTGTTGTTACTTCTGTACATAAGATGCTATTTGGTGATTTAGATATTACTCTGTATATATTTATTATAACTACTACTTATCCCAATTTCTAGGTTATTCCTATTTTGGGATATTAGAGAATATCTCTCTTCCAAATTCCACTACTTTATTTCATTTTTTTTTATCTAGACAGTTGACGCCTACCTCTAAATTTATCAATTATACTCAAAACCCAGTAACTATAGACCGTTTCCCTCAACTTTGCTGAACTTCAATTATTTTTCTCACTTAACTGAAATGAATTTTTTTTTTGCAGAATAGTAAAATCATTACTGTGCAGCTTAAAGCCAGTATACTCCACAGTACAAACTATGCAGACTAAACTTTGTAACACAATAAGCCCTGCCTTGAATAAGTCAAAACTCATAGAAAATAGTGAAAACTAACCGTATTTGTTAACATGTTGATCAAGGAAAGGCAAAATACGGGAAACGAAATCATTAGTAAACGGAATTGGCTTTGCGATAGCTTCATTACGCATTTTGGATGACTCTTTGAGATCACCAAACAAGAATCTGTAAGAGTTTCCTTTCAAACCTTGTTCTCTAAGCCGCCTTTCGAGCTTGCGGGGATTGAACCATACCCATTTCAAAGTTTTCCATACCCATGACACTATCACAATACAAGCTACTCCTATTACTATATGCTCATATCTCATTTTTGGTTGGAATTCTCTTCAAAAATGAAGGTAAGGCTATGGACTATGGAGGTGAGAAAGGGAAGGGGATAGACACCTTTTTGGTGGGAATTGGGAGTAGCGTGTGAATTATTGACTATATTAGGAACATTTGTCCATATATAATAATATAGGCACTAAGCTTCACACAGCCACCAAAATTATTTGTGAAGTATATACAGATTTATTGATGCCAATTGTACAAGAGGTAAGAAGCAGTTTTACGGGACTAAGACTCCTTATAAGTCATAAAAGTCAAATCCAGTATCTTTTTCTCTGCTCGGTGTGTATCCGCCAAATCCAATGTTTTTGTTAATACTCACGTATAAAAAAGTTCTAATGCAAAATATGCTAGTGAGAATTTGTGAGTGCACATAAATATATTTATTAAAAAATCTAAATTTTTATGTATATTCGTATTTATTATTATAGTTACACTTTTTTATTATTATAGTGATAATTTTTTATTGTTATAGAAACCATTTTTTTACGTGAAAATTCTACTATTTTATCTTAGTATCTTACCATTTGAATGACCAATATCTCTTCTTATTCTTCTTATTTTAATCACCCTTCTCATTAGATACCTCTACTATATAAATATAAGCATTATGTATGTTAAATTAATATTCTATATTAAATATAGGATAATTTTTTTAGAATTATATGTACAAAATAGTGAAAAGTTTTTGCAAAGCCAAACTTTTGAAATTAGTCAAATCATTTTTGTAAATATGTGGAATTGTTTAGATATCTTTTAATAACATAGTTGTTTGACTTTGCTATACAATATAAGACATATTTTTACTGAAAATGTAAAAAGATTAATAAATTGGTAAATAATATGTAAGAAGTTTGGACATTTTTTTCGTTATTTGTACAATTTGTATTTGTACCCCTATTCCTCAAATTTTGGCTTCCAGTCTCTAGGAGCATACGTACAACCGTGATAAGTAAAAAATCATTATAATTTCCAAAACATAAAGTCATAAGTGATTTTTTCTATGTTAAAAGAGCCTATAAGCAGCAAAATAACAAATAATGTAGATGAAATTTAATCTCATATCTTGAATGATTATGGAATAACTTGACAACCGGCACTATGTGGACACAAGATGTCAAGTTACATATATGTCACTCGTTACGCCACAACGCTGGCTCCTCATCACTGACAAGGGTTACTATAGTACTCTGTACTTTATTTATCTCCAGAAAAAAGTATTACTCCAAACCTTGGATTGCCTGGTTGTTCCAATAATAAAGTTGTATAATATGCTAAAAATATCTGCATAAACGTCATGCGCGCGAAATATATATGAAAAGTGTAAGAAGATATTCTTCCATACGGTCATATGGAGTACTACATTTTTTTTAAGTCAGGTTTAATCCCACAAAATAGATACCGTACTCCGTAATTCTCGTACTGTTTATTTTTCTAATATTTGAAAATAATTCGGAATCTTTGAAATTTGTCATAGTAATTACAAAAAAAAATTCAAATTGTTTCTCCCATCGCTGTGTTTTTTTTGTATTATTGCTCTTATTTGTAAATATTGAAGGATGATTGTTATGTACGTGTGCTAAAGTTTTTGAGAGTTAGGCTTAGGCTTTATTCAATTTATCTAAAAAAAATAAAAAATCATATATACAAAAATGAAATTAGTTCATAAAATTTAAAATATTTTAACTACACTGTACTTAAGTTTACTACATTTATATTGTATTCATTCTTAATTCTTAGGAGTAACTAGTTTATACTTAAAGAAATTAATTTTATTGGACTACACTCTATCAAACTCTATTATTTTAAGGGTAATTTAAGAAAAACTATCGTACAAAGTCACATAAAATACTCTTGCAAGAAACTGTCAACTAAAACTCCATCTGCACGATTCTACCACCTAGTAGTAATATGGACTTTCACCCGATTTTATGGTGAAGAGTGGAGAGCGATGAGTGAAGATGGCAAGAGGTAGAAGAAGGATGGGGAGTAAATGAGGTAGAGACAAAGAAGTATGTAGAAAAGGGAAAGAAAGGGAAGCCAAATAAACAGGGGAAGAGGAAAAAATTAGTTAATTTGGTCACGTCACGTGCTAGTCAACATTGTAAAATTGAGTCAACGCCTAAAAAATTATTATGTAGTAGTTTCATGCAAATGTAATTTTTTTGATTTGTAATTTATTATAAGATTTTTTTTTGTATGATAATTTCTCACAAGTTGATAATTTTATATAATAGTTCTTCTCCAATTAACCTTATTTTAAGGAATTGAAATCATACACTATACTCTTTGCTTTATTACAAATTAGGTGAGTTCAGTACTCCGTTCTAATTGTAATCAAGTAACACTATATAGATTGGAGAAATTTCTAATTTATACCTCATATAAATATATTGGGGGTATTTTTGTAATTTCATTTCTACTTGAGATCGTAATGTCTTAATGCCCACAGCCACATTAGTATGCTTGAAGGACCACATATTTCTATATTTGATATTATAATAGTTATATCTAATATAATAATACCTATATTTGAGATATTAATATCTTGATAAAATTTATAATAAGTATGAATTACAAAAGCCTTATATAGATTGTAAAGATTGGATAAGGTTGATCTCAAATGTAATTAGCCTGGCTTAGATCGAGGAGCCTCTTAGAGTGAGGCTCGCTTCGGCTCAAGTCCCAGACAAGCTTGATGCTTTTCTAGAAATTTTATAATCATTTTTTAAATAAATAAATAGGTTTAGAATGAAATTATTTCGAAAAATAACCCTAAATTTAGATTAAGTACAAATCACTGTCAAACCGCGATTTTGGGGAGAGAGAATTTGGGCCAACCTACACTACAATAAACTCACCTATATAGCCAATGAGAAATCTGAGTAAGTGACTTTCATGCACTATGAAAAATTCTCAAAGCCATCTTTCTCCCATTTTGGTGCCCAAAATAAATTCCCTATAGTACAATATCTCACCATTGTTATACAATTTAATCCACAACTTACACTCACTGCAACATAACTCATCTCGTCCATCCAACTCACAACTCAATATAACTTCATGGTAACCTCCGATTTAGTCCAACAAAATAAAATGAACATACCAAAACAACCATTTGAAAATGAAATCTAAGTTATATAATAACTAATTTACAAGAACTAAACATATATATAATGATTAAGGGAGTTTCAGATACTATATGTATTAAACTCTTGATACCATCAAATAACATGGAATAAAATATCTAAACCTAATACTAAAACTTTGAATTAGGAGTATATATTAGCCTTGTCAATGTGCTCCAAGTGACTAAATTGAGTACTCTGACTATGCTGAGTGTATTGAGCTTTAAACTAACTTGCAAAATAACCAAAAGGAATTTAAGTGATGTGTATGACAACTCACCCTCAGTCTCGAAGGACCCGAATAGTGTCATGTCGAGATCCAAAGTAACAGGGATGTCGTACACCTAGGATGTCAAGAGTTAGCAATGGGTATCCTTCGCAGTGCGAGAACTCTAAAATGTTCGAAGTCATTGCACTTGGCTTACCGTAATAAAACCTAGGGGTGTTCCTAATCGAGTATTGGGTTTTTGGGTACCCGATAGACCCGGTGCCCGTTTTTCAGGTAGTTTTGAAAAATCAACCCATGACTCAAACCACTTAAAATGGATTGAGTAACAGGGTACCCTATTTATTTATTCTTTTGCTAAAAATCTTCCACTACTTGGTCATCACTAGTGAGGTCGGCAAAGCACTTTACTTCACGCCAGGAAGTCACAAATGAGTGTCACAAATGAGACAAACTCGCGCTTTACCTCTTGTACACATCTCTATGACTTTGTCCTCTAGATCAGGACCTAGTGCACTGTTTTTGTGACAATAATTACGAATAGCCAGTAATTGATCAATCTGGAAAAAAAATTATAATTAGAAATGCCAAAGATAATGGAATTAAAAAACTATGACATACAAAATAAAAATATACTATAACTTGTAAGGGGTTGGATGTTGGTGTGTAATCACGCAATGGAGGCTCCTAGATGGATTATAGACTAAGAAAACATTATATGATCCTACGATACCAGATGAGGTATGGATTATAGTACTCCATCGGCCCCTAAGTTGGCACACCGTAGAACACGTTCTCTATTCGGTTGTCCCACTATGCAATCCACCCTCATGTTATTTAGTCCTTCACCGATTCACTATAGAATCCCATTGATGAGTGACATTTATGTCACTCATTTATGCCTTTCTATTAGAGTTTTTGTACTCTTTTGTCCCAATTTTGTCTCGTTTTCTGCCATTTATATTACTTTATGCAATATCTAGACTTAGGAGCATTTGTTATGTTTTGGTCCTATTTCCCTTTTTCCCTTGTCTTTTCTACTTGTGTGCATGTTTTTATTGGGTTCTAGAATGGATTATCTTGAAAATGAGGACAAAAATTGTAATGTTTAATGAAAAGGGTGATGAAACACTATTTGAAGCATAAAAATGGTTTAAGGGGTTGATAGAAGCATGCTCACATCATGGAATGGAGAAGTGACTACTTCTTTTATGGCTTCCATAATGGATTATCTTAGCAAAACAAGATAAGCCTTGATTCTTGAGTTGGTGGAGATAACATGAAGCCCAATCAAAGCATTTAAGGTGATAGAGTAAGCAGTTGAAAATTTTGCTTACTGAAACGAAGGTGAAAGGGTGCAACCCAAACGAGGAGGAAGGTATGAAGTGGACTCCATTAGTGTACTTTCTTATATGTTAGATGCACTTTTCTAATAAGTTGATGAAGTTGTGTTAAATAGTCCAATGTATGGCATGCAATCTCCATAGGCATCTAGTTTTAATAGTCCTATGATTTTCTTCTATGATGTTTACAGTGATTATGAGCATAACCCTTTGCAATGTCATCTACTAACCTCAGTAGGTAATGCACCATCCAACATGAAATAGGTAAATGCCATGAACAATATGGCCCCTAACCCCAAATTTGACCCTTACTCTAACACCTACAATCCTGGGTGGAGAGCTCACCCAAACTTTGGTTAGAGAAATAGGCAGAACTAGGGGCAAGGAAACTTTTAGTAGGCATAACTAGGGAAACTTTCAAAACCAAGGACCGGAAAATTTTAGTAGCCAAAACCAAGGAAATTTCCAAGGCAATAGAAACTATGAGAACCAGGGGTAGGGAAAGGTTAGAGGACAAAGATATGAGAACTATGGGCCTAGTTAGAATTAGAATAGGATTCAAAACCCAAACCAAGGCCAATTCCAACATCCTAATCAACAAAATCCACCCAGTTTCAATGCAAGTCCAAGGCCTAATGTTCCCCCATCTCAACCACCCCTTTAGAAGATAACTTAGTGTCTTTAATGGAGAGTTTGATAGCCATCTAGACCAAGAAGAATAATGACATTGAGAAAATCTTAAGGCAAATGCAAACCCATAATAAGATGCTTGAGAACCAGATTGCCTAGCTTGCCAATGCCCTTAAGGATGACCCTAGACCCTCAATCCCTAGACAAGGCATAGATCCTACTGAACATGTCAATGCCTTTGTGACAAGGAGCGGAAAGACTAAGACCATGTCCCTACAACTAGATTGAATGAGAAAACCCTTTTGAAGGAAGAGGGTAGAACAATTAAGAATACCGAGGAAGAAGGTAACAAGCCTCCACCACCTCCCCTACCTTACATTCCCATTCCCTTCCCTCATAGACTAGCATAAAGTAATCTTGAGGAGAGGTATGGGAAGTTCCTCCAAATGGTTAAAGATGTTCAACTCTAGATACCATTTCTAGATGCCATAATTGAAATACTAACCTTTTCTCAGTTTCTAAAAGACTTAGCCAACAGTAGGAGAAAAATCAAGGGAGTTGTTAGTCTATCTCACCAGTGCAGCGCAGTCATTTCTACCAACTTTAGTATATTTGTCTATAAGAGGCTGCGTAATGGGAGACCTTTGTCTAAAACCGAGGAGTTATTAGTCTATCTCACCAGTGCAGTGGAGTCATTTTTATCCCGATTAAAGCTATTAATCTTTCTTTTGATAATGTATTGTACAATTTAGGAGCCAGCATCAGTCTCATACCTCTATTTGTCTATAAGAGGCTGCGTAATATGAGACCTTTGTCTAAAACCGAGATAACGCTACAACTTACTAACAAAAGTACCAAATACCCTATGAGTATTCTAATGGATGTCCCTATGATTGTTGGGAAGTTAGTTTTCCCGTGCGATTTCATTGTTATGGACATCCCTAAAAACACCCGAACTCCTATTATTTTGGGTAGACCTTGTCTTGCTACTATAGGTGCATTGAATCATGTAAAGAAAGGCAAGCTATCCTTTAAAATAGGGAAGGATAAGGTGGAGTTTGAGCTCCAAAAGGCAATGACGATCCCGTTAGTCCAAGGTGAGTGTTTTAATGTTGGCATTGTGGAGAAGAAGTCTTCGAAGTCTTCATGGGAAGTTGAGGTTGATGCCTTACAGTTGAGCCTAGAAGGGAGAGTGGAGAGTGATGTTGAGATCCTTGATGAGGAGCTCCTACTTAGCGGAGATCCTTTTGGTGATCCCATTACTCATTTGAAGCCTATGAGTGCTAAAGAGGAAAGACAGAAGAGATTTATGCCTCTTAAGGTAAAATTGAAACCCTTACCTTGTCATTTAAAACATGCTTTTTTGAGTGAAAATTCTACATACCCGATATTCATCAAATGCAAACTCAATGGCGACAAATCGACTCAACTTGTAAACCTCGTACATGAGTACTTGAGGACCGTTGGGTATGCAATTGATGACGTAAAGGGGATATGTTCCTCTTTATGTGCTCACAAGTTATGCAAAACAAATTAATTGGACTAGAACTGTAGGAATGATGAACCCGTTGAGAAGTGTAGTCTTCTAGTGGGAGACACATAGTAGTGTGCAATACTCACTTCAAGGACGAGAAAATCATCTCAACAGGGCCGAGGCTTGAGCCAACCTTAAACAATTGATAATCATGAATAATGTCAAGCTAGTGATAGTAAAAGAGTGCTTAAGGAAGGCAACCCGAGTTTTCTAACTCTTCTTTTCGTTTCTTTCTTTGAGTTTTGTTGTTTTTAGCTTAGATTTTTATTCTAGATGGATTTGCGTGTTTTAGGTACATTTCACCAAAGAACCAAAGCCAAATATGAGGGAATGTTGGAGCAAGAGTGATTAGGAGGATTGAAGAAAGAATGGGTCGAAAATAATGGCAAATGAGCATTTAGCAGTTAGCTACATGAAAAACTTAAGTCTAGGAAATATTGAACTAAGCGGGCGCTTAGTTCAATCAAAAGTCCTAGGCAGAAGATCATAAGCGGTCTCTAAGAGAGCATCAAGTGCTCGCTTAGAAGGAATTTTGGGATGGAAATTCGACCTTAGCTGTAACACCCCGGTAATTCCCATTTTTCCGAAACCCAAACCTTTAGGAACTACCGGTGTGCTACCGCCACGTGTTCAAATGTTAAGGCTATGAAACAGAGTTTTGCAGTGGAAAACCAAAAGATTTATGAAATAACATTAAACGTAAATCAACTCCTGGTGTAACAAACTGGAACCTCTACGGCCCTTACTGTAATGTAACAAATACGTTTACCTCTAATTCAAATCCAACAATTTAAAAACCAAATCAAACCAACATAATTTATTCTGAAATCTAAATTAAAATAACGTTTCTCTCCAACCCGCCCATGCATGAATGATTGTTTAGATACCTGTTAATAATTTGCTCCCCAATAATACAAATGTAAGTATTGGATCATTACAGTGTCATTTATAGGCGAAAGTCATGACAAAAAACACACAAGGCACGTAATCAGCAAGCTGAGTACATACGAATTACGAAGTACGACAGTTGAACTGATAATTAAATAACTATAAAAATGTAAGAACGTATCACGCAACATTTTACTCGACTGACACGATAAATTGATTAATGATTTGGATTAAGCAATAGACTAGGTTGTCTCCCCCATGTCCTGATTTGGACATCAAATAATTAAATAACCCATGCACTCCCGTTAGAGAGCATCAAAATACAGTATAAAAATCCAGATGGTAAACAGGCGCGACTCTGTTACCATAGCTAGATGAGATCTCAACTAATCCCAATTTTAAGTTTAAAACTTTATAAAAGAGAGACTCGTAGATCACACGACCTCCTATTAAAGCCACGGATAATACCCCGGGAACTCCAACCCCTGATTGTCAATACTATAGACATGCACTAGCCTAGACTTTTATTGTTTATCCTCTTTTTCTTTAAGTGATTTACTGTTTAAACTCAATAAACACAATCACCGCAGCACACAAAAGCAAATATTACAGTTATTCAATCTATCTCTGTTATACTGTGATTTTTAACTTTTTAATTTCAAACTCAACTAATAAAACTGTTGAACCAAGTCAACTACCTTGTCATTAAGACTTATAGAAAACACCTTTACTCCAATCATACTATCAGTAATGAAGGAGTAATAATAAACAACCTCATGGATTAATTAACAATTAATACCAATTAATAAATCACGATTTCTAGCAAATAATACCAAAACATGCCCCTAATACGAAGAACATGAATTCTTTCAAATGGATAACCAAATAATCTCATTCAAAGGGTTCCCTAAACATGATACTAAGTTTATATTTCACCCTTAATCATGCTCCTAATTAACAATAACGTTCTTCGTAATTTGTACGTACCTGGTGTATAATGCACGGGTATCCACTTTCTCTATTTTTAAGGACCTTCTACAAATTATTCTCCTACACCAAATAATACAACCTAAATTAATATACTAACAATACCAAATTTACAACAACCACAGTAACTATTCTAAGACTTTAAAATCATCCCAAAATACGTTTTTAAGTCTCCCCAAAGTTAGTAGATAAAATGTAATACCACAATATTAACTGCAAGTTTATTGGTATACATGTCCAAGCCCATAATACCAATTCAAAACTACATAATCTTATGCACTATCGTTGTACCACATGATTCTAGGTAGTAAACTAATGAGCCTCCAACACCAAAGCATGACATTGAGCAATAACAACAACACTAACATAGCTAAACATAATATAATTATTGATCCTCCTTGTATAATATCCACTAAATTACGAATCTCAAAAGTTATAGTAATTATAATCCCCAAAGAAATAACAAACATCCTTTAACAATCTTATCTAACCAATCACTTAGGCCAAAGAATCTCTTAAATTATTCCATTTCAACATTCTACCCAAAAAACATGAATCACAATCTGGTCATCCAACCAGTTAATCATTATTTACCTCAAATACTCCATCAAGAACTCAACCCAACAAAATTACAATATTCCATCACTTATTGCTCCCACTCATATCGCAAGTCCTCGTTACCATTCTCGGCTAACCCGAGAATTTCAAGTTTATGCATAATTTGATTAAATAAACCACTTCCCACATACCAATATTCTAACTCAACTTTTTTAACCCATAAAAGCAAGTATATATACAATAACATACAATAAACCCCATATGCTTGAACAATCATACCAATTCAAAT
Source organism: Dysphania ambrosioides (assembly GCA_026401315.1). NCBI lineage: Eukaryota > Viridiplantae > Streptophyta > Magnoliopsida > Caryophyllales > Amaranthaceae > Dysphania > Dysphania ambrosioides. The sequence goes on from CM048666.1 coordinate 18,866,932, forward strand.
AAAGAGATTGCAAAATATATACTACCTCCGTTTATCAAAAGATGCAACATTTACTAAATTTGGACGCTCAATAAAAGATGCAACATAATGACTTTTTACCATATTTGGAAAATTTTTTGTTAAAATGACTAAAATGCCCTTACTTATATATTACCAAATTTGATTACTGATTTAATTAAAAACTCCTAAATCATATTGTTGTCCATAAACCCATTTTACTATGTTAACAATTCCCACCAAATTATTTCATCTTCCCACCCAACTCCCTCAATACCTACTCATCTACCCATCTCCCAAACCCATTTACCCATTACCCACCTTCATCTTGGCTTGCAAACCCTAGCCTCCAAAGATCCCCAACTCCATCTCTATCTCCACCTCCATCCCCATCACCAGATTCACCGACGTTCTCCATCCCCAACTCCATCTCCATCTTCATCTCCATCACCGCCTCCATCTCCATCCCCAACTCCATCTCCATCCCCACCTCCATCTCCATCTCTGCCCCCATCTCCATCCCCAACTCCATCTCCGTCTCCATCTCCTTTTCAACCGAAGATCTACATCTCCATCTCAATCTCCATCTCCATCTCCATCCCCAACTCCATCTCCATCCCCACCTCTATCTCCATCTCCATCTCCATCTCTGCCCCCATCTCCATCCCCAACTCCATCTCCGTCTCCATCTCCTTTTCAACCGAAGATCTACATCTCCATCTCAATCTCCATCTCCATCTCCATCTCCATCTCCGTCTCCGTCTCCCTTTTCAACCGTACATCTCCATCTACGTCTCCATCTCCATCTCAATCTCCATCTCTATCTCCAAACCCATCTCCTAAACATGTATAATCTACACCCACTTCACCTGGCCTTATTCAAAACCAACGACGAGGTTAAACGTGGCCTCATCGGTGCTCTCATCGACGCCTTTGACCAAGGGTCGTCTTGGCCGGAGATCCTGTATAAGTCAGGCAAAGGCCAAGACATATTGAGTGCTTCTTTGTTGGTGGCATTAGGTGATGTGCTTGGTTTTTTGAGTCCTAGACCAGCCGATTCTTCGTCCAAAACAGTTACTGAGTCCCTTAAAAAACCTAAATCTAAGGTGGGTTTCAAGTCCACTCGGAGGGTTTCTTGTCTCACTCTTAGAAAAATCCATGGTGTTGGCGCAACAATTTCTTCAATTGAAGATGAAGTGAAAAAAGATTCCCCCTAATTTGCTGGGTAATATTCTCCAAACCCTACTGTATTTCGTTAAATTTATTTTTAATTTAATGATGGAGGATTATGTGTGTATGACGTGTATGCCAGCAACATAAGTTGTTGGCCAGGCTGGATTATTGTTGTTGCATGTTGAGTTGTTGGTATTGTGGTTGTTAATGTGGCCTGTTGTGACCTCTTGTGGTTGTTGATGTGGCCCCTGCCAAACCCGGTGCTTGTTGTTGTTGTTGATGGTTTGGGTTTAAGCTATGTTAGGTTTATACTTGTTGTTGATGACTCCGTTGTATTCTATTACATGTGGCATGTTGTGGTTGTCACCTATTATCCCAAGCCATGACCTGATGTGGTATGTTATTGCCTGTTGTTGCATCATTTGGATTGTTGTTGCTTGTCTGTTGTGGTCCGTATTTTCCATGTTTGCATCCTTTGATAAACGGAGGTAGTATATTGAGGTCCCATGTGATGTCTTTGATATATTCAGTCCCTTAAATTGAGATGTAGATGAAGATGGGATGGAGATCCATTTGACGTATGACCTATATTGAGTCCCTTAGTTTGTGTTGGCCAGAGGTAGTAGATGGAGATGGAGATCTATTTGGTGATTTTGCTACATTTAGTATTTGTGATGTACTCACTCCCTTAATTTGAGTCCCATTAAGTGCAAGGTAGTCTTATAGCTATATTGAGTCCCTTAATCTGGGTTTGACAGTAAATAAACAGTCCAAATGATGAAGGGACTCACCCAACTTCTTACATTATCAAAGTTTAGTTGCTCCAGTTATAGTGTATCACACTTACTGTCGAAGCAATAATATTTGATATTGTTTTAGAAGAAAAATAACCCTCTAATGGAATGTAGTTGATTATTGTTGACTGCTTTTATTGGTTGTTGTTGTTGTTGTGGCCTATTGTTGTTATCTATTGTTGTGGCCTAAGTTAGTTGCCTATTGGGGCTTGTATCCGTATCTTGGTGTGGCCTATTATTCACTATTTTTGTTGGTGCCTGATATTGTTGTGGCATATTGTTGCCCTATTGTTGTTGTTGCCTGCTGTTTTTGTTGCCCATTGATGTTGTATTGGACCATGGTTGTCGCATTGCATTTAAGGGACTGTTATTGATGAATGATGTGTATATGCTGATATCACTAGTTCATAATGGAAACATTTTGGACAATGAAAACATTATGCAAGATATTTTGTAATGTATCGAGTCGGAATTGGTGTACCGAGTCCCGTTGTTTGTGTTGGCTAGAACCCAAGTCCAAATGATGAAGGGACTCACCTACTTCTTACATTGTCAAATAGTGATTTGCTCTAGTTATAGTGTATTGCACTTACTATTGAGGTAACATTATTTGATAATGCTTTAGAAGAAAAGTAACCCTCTGATGGACTCATAAATCAAAATAAATGTATTCAGAAATACTTCAGTCATATCGAAAATGATTAACATATTTGAGTCCATTACAAAATGTATAATAACAGTACTGCCTCTAAACTACGCATTCCTAATTACAAAAGAACACCTAACCAACATGACAACAAACATTGAGTCCCAAACTATTTATGTTGGTTATGTGTGGCAGTATTGTTTTCCTATATGTACTTCTCGTATCTAGTCTGCATCAACCTCAAATTCCATTCCTCCTTATTGGTCTTGATTGGTTTCAATGAAATTGTTGTTGAGGAATTTAACTGCTTGTTGTATGACTTCCCGACTAACTTCTAGTAGTTCGGGTAATAGGCCAAGTCTTTCCAACCTTTGCTTCCCCATATGTGGAATCCTGTACTTGTTCCCTCCTTCCACTTTCAATATTTCAATCATACAACTCTGTAATGTAATCCAAGTGTGTTTGTTTATGATTGGTTCAAATTCATCGTAGGCTTCCTTCACTTTCTCAATCATTTCATCCAAATTTTTAGGAAAAGAATGGTGTTGTATTGATTGAATAACTCTGAAAATATCCAAATCTAGCACATTTAAATCAGGTGACTGTGCGGGTTGGAAAACAAAGTTGAAGTTGAAACCCCCTTCACTAATTGCATTCAAAAATTCTTCATCTTTAGGCACTTGATGTGGCCTAGCATTGTCCCATTGTATCACCACATTTTTTGGAATTACATCAGGCCATTTTCTTTTGATAGCTGGAATAACTTCATTAAGCAACATCTTCCTTATTTCTTCCCTGTTTACGTTTTGAATGGCCTTCGATTCTATTGTTCCTGCAGCCCTATTTTTGCTTGATTTCTTCGCTATTTGTTTGCTAACAAATGGAATGATCCCATACTTCCCATCATGAATCAAAGTCCCTTGTGCATCGTATAGTGGTTTTCCAATAACACCCATTAACATTGCCTTGGTCTTAAACCGTCTAGATTGTTCACATCTGTAAGGATCGTCTTCATTTGGCAACAAATAAAATCTTCTAGTTTCTGGGTTTAAAAAAAACCACTTCTCATCGATGTGAATCACATTACTCATGTCAATGAAGGTAGGGTTTGTAGTTGTGGCTGGTTCTATGTGTGACAAAACCCACCTAAGTCTTGCCATCTTGTGATCGGATGTGAGTCTTGGCTTTTTGGTACTTGTATGAGTCCTGAGTATGCCCCTTGTTTTCAAATTATGAAGTGTAGAATGTGATATTTTAAGGGCAGCCGCATACTTTCTTTCTGTTGTTCTGAGGTATAGAGGAACTGACTGTGGGAATGCATCTGTGTATTCTTTTCCTTTACACCAACCTTGCCTAACTTCTTGCTCCTGACATCAATAACAGTCCCTTGGTCCATTTGCTTGCATATGTCATGATATAATCGTGTCAATGTAGACCTGTGAACCCCAAATTGCCTTGCAAGTCTTGACAATGAACCTTTTGGCAAGATTTTGTTGTGCATTTGTGCTAGAATTTCATCAACGATCTGTCTTTTCTGTGCCACAGTAAGTTCGGGCCTTCGTTTCCCATTATATTGAACTCCCTGACCCCCTAAATTCATTTCTACATGTGTTGTTGTGTTCTCTTGCCGTAAGTTTTGTGCATATGTCATGAATTCCTGATTTGGGCACTCCCTAAATTCTTCTTCAAGTATCCTATCAATACTAAAGAACATTGATTCATCCATATTCATTTTGTGAAATAACACCATAATGTCAACATTTGCTTGCATAGTGTCAACATTTGCTTAAATTTCTGATTATTTTCTGATTTGGGCATTCACCATTTGCTTGCATAATGTCATTAATTTCCAGAATTTTTCTGTATTTTTGTGAGGATAACATAATGATAACATTATTTTCTGTAATTATTTTCTGTCATTATTTTCTATAATTTTACTTAATGATAACATTGATTATTTCTTAGATTGTTTCAAATTATGTTGTCCATGTACTTGCATTCTCTTCTTCCTTCTTTTTTTTCTTTCAGATTATGAAAGAAATATGGAGGGACTTGAGTACTTACCGTTAGAGCATGAAGGGCTGGAACCGAAGATCGTAGCTGTTAAGAACCACCTTTTAGGGTCACTAATGAGCAGTAATTAGTGTTGTAACTGTTCTTGACCTTTTTTCTCTGATTTTGTAATTCTGTTTTTTTGAGCTGAAGGGGACAGAAATGAGAGGGACAGGCTGTTTTGGACAGAACTTTAATGCTCTGTTTTGCCATGAACTTTAATGACTATATATGTGGATGGGAGTTGGAGGAAAAGGAAATTTTAAAAAGCAAAACTTTGATTGAAATTTAGGAGGGAAAAAACCCAAAACAATTTTGATTGTCTTGTTATTATATCACTGTTTTATTACATCCATATATCTAATCACAATTACCAAATTTTGCCTAGGAGTCCAAAATACTTCTATTTGTTGCATCTTTTGATAAACGGAGGTAGTATACCAATTCATAAAAATAATGATTATAAACATTTTAACATCTAGTAAATCATTAGAAACAATCCAAATAATCATTGAAACAACCTCCAAAAATTGTGAATTCTAGGCATAAAATAAAATAAAATAAAAAATAAAGGGGACCGACTGAAGTGGTCGCTGCGGCGGCGGCTGGCGGGATTGTGATTAGATGTTAAAATTTTGAGTAGGATAGAATTTCGATAGTTTAGGCTTAGCGGATTACTTAGGAAAATAAATAGATAAAAAATAGTTGTAGAATTTCAGGGGATTACATGAGCAGGCACTCAAAATTCTTTTTGAGCGGCTGCTTAGAAGACTTTGGAGCGCAGGTAGAAGAAAATGAGCGGGCAACAAGCGAGGACCAAGCCCCCGCTCACAAGGAAAAATCAGGCAAAACTTTGACATTAACGAGCGTTTAACATTCCTTTTGAACGCCCGCTCAAAAGGAAATAGTGCCCAGAATTTGCTTATGAGCAGGCGCTCATAATCCCTTCTAAGCACCCGCTTTAGACTTTATTTTGCTGAAATCTGGAATTCTTTTTACACGAACTCGGTCCTTTCCTTCACCCATTATTCTCAATAGCCATCTTCTTTCTCTTAAAACCCCCTAAAAAACCTACTTACCTCTCTTTCAATCTTTTCCCCATAACTCACCCAATTCTCATCCTATTTACTCCAAACTACCACCATTGTTCTCCTCTCCTCTTGATCTACACTTTGTTACCATTTTTTCAGAAAAAATCACTTGTAAAGAAAACCCCAAATTCAAACCCTAAGACATTTTGGAGGAAGTATTGCTTGGAAATTTTGTTATTCCTTACTTTCTCTTTTCAATTCTTGTTTCATATTTTCATGTTCATTGTTTTTGAATTTTATTTGGTACTTTATTATATTTAGTGTATTGTGGTAGTATTGTGATTGATTATGAATATTTTGGAGTAGGTTGAATATAGAGAACTTAGGTTGAACCTAGAGAACCTAGGATAGTGAACATAGTTTAGGCGATTTGGTATATTGTGAACATGGATAGGATTCAAAGCATAAATTCATAAAGCGATTAAGGATGAGTTAATAGGAACTCTTAATGAGATATATACTCCAATTGGAGTGCCGAGCTACAAGAGTACTATTGATAGACTCACCTATGTGAATGTGGGAGTGAGGCCGCTTCCTATTAAATGTTATCTTTCACTATACTAGGATAGACGTGCATGGTCGTAATTGCACGGTTCTAAAACAACACCCAGAATAGGATGTGCATGGTACATTGTTAGCGATAGGGTTCAAAACTACGAGTTACCCTAGTTGAATCTGAATTGTGCACACTACGCAAAGGTTCAAGTCGAAAGAAACTTTTGTTTATGCATGATCTATATATATTAGGAAACTGCTCGGTAATGTTTTTAAAATTCAAATGGGGGATTGTTGGAACATGTTGTTCCTATATGTGAATTTTACTTTGTCTTACATTGATGAATTTTACTTGGAGCACTTTATATATAAACATATTGACTCACTTGGGTGTAGCCCAAGGATTACCCACTTTTGTGGAAGGAGGAAGGGTCAAGGGATCCAACCAACACACACACGCGCACGTCTTGTCGAGCCTGGCTGGGTTGGATTGGATTAAGACTTGTGGGCTACATGTTATCTTTTTGGACCGCTGCAAAGTCAATATTTCAAAAGCTAAGCTATATTTTGATCTATCTGGCAGACCCAAGGCTTTAGTCTGTTTGACAGATGGTAGTAGTCTGCCTGGTAGATGGTCTCCTTTAGACGCTTAGTTAATTGGTCTGCTCTGGACTGTTTCGGTCTGCAAGGTTACAATTTTAATGCCAGTTTTTAAATTCAATTTTAATGCTAACAGTTATATAATTAAACAGTGATTTACTCCTTATTAACATTTTCATTAAACAGATATATTTTCCACCTTATAAAACCGTGCTTCTGGCATCAGTTTTGAGTATTTAGAAAACCTTTCTCGTCCATTTTTCCTTCTCTACAAAAGAGCGAGCAATACTTTTCGTTGGGTGTTTTGTTGTCTAGTGTTATTCTGCAAAGTCACTGGTATCTTTGAGAGGATGTTTTATCCTGAGGAACATTTGGCTAGTACGATCTGCTTGCACAACCAGGAATCAGTACTGTGAATGCTTTAAATAGAGTGACATAGTCTTCGACTCACCCTTTCTTGTAACATTGTTCTTGTATTTTGCAGTATTGTTTACAACATAAACCATGAGAAGAAAGCACCATATCACCAAATTTTGATATCAGAGCATCATGGTGTAGAGTGGGATGCATCATGTATGACACAAAGTAGAATTTGGTTTGGTGGTTTTCTGTATGGTGATTAGTTGCTTTGAAAGTTATGTCTTGTGTTTATAAGAAATCACCATGATCCTCAGCAAATTGGAGGTATGCTGAGTAGTTAGGGGTGATGAGGTAGGAGCCAAAAATGACTGGGATCAATGCAATCAAAAGGGAAGGGCATGGAAGCTTGCAATGGTAAAAAAAATAACCATGCAAACACATGTCATTTTTTCATTAAGCCCTTTAAAAAAGATCGACTCCCAAATATTGTAATTTTGAAAAATAATCATAAGATTGCCCTTCATAAAAAATTAAATACCATAAATCAATTAAGAAATTGTGTTTTTTTTTCGCATGGGTATGCATCTATAGTTTGGACATTTGGAGATTTATCAACTCATTTTTGCCTCGAGCTACTATACCTACTACTAATAACACTACGTTAGCCACTTTAAAAATTAAAATTGTTCCCATCTCCAAATAACTACTTAATCTAGGCTAAGCCTATTCAAATGAAAAGAGTCCTAATGAAGGTCCTTAATCAACCCTTTAATAAAAGGGCCGAATTTATCATGGGTTATGCCCTTAAAAGGTTACCTTTTAATGGATTTTAAAGGCTTTGATGCCTATTCTTTATCCTATTCTCTTTCTCCATCTTTCTCCATTTAATAAAACTTGATTGATTCCACCTCACAACAACATATCCCATATTTCCAACCCCAAGTTTCAACACTCAATTTATTACTATGAAAACATGGTGCAACAATCTTGGATTTTATTCACAATTTTCCAATCCTTGAACTTTGTTCTAAATTCAACGGGTTGTTGGTTTTTGTTGGTGATGGTCGAGTTGTAGGGTGATTTTGATGAAGAAGATGATAAATTGAGGGTGGTCATGGCAAACTAATGGTGGAGGTAACTAGTGAGGGTGAGGATTGGTGAAGACAATAAATTGCGGGCTATTAGGGTGGTGAAGGAGGTTAGAGTTAGGGTTTTAAGAGATGGAGAGGGTGGAGACAACAATGTAGCAATGGTAGAAAGAGATGTCGAGTCGAGCTAAGACGGGGGATAGTACGACGACAATGAGGAGGGAGTCAGGGAGGGTTTCTCAACATGGAGCAATGGAAGGGAGAGATTGATTTAGGAATAGGACAGCAATAATGATGAAATAGAGAATTATAAGTCAGCAACTTTGCAATTGAGTGTGAGTAATTTCTCTACAAAAAGAAACAAGAAAGAAACTGAATAAAAATAAGGAAACCATGTATACTTTGCTTGGTTAAAGTTTAACGAGTCCGATCAGGTCAAGGACCCAACTCGGCCCATTAACCTTTATACAGGCCGATCCAATGCACAGGTCTATTCTACGGATCTATAAAGACTGGTAATAGGAGAGTGTCGATGCAAATATTATTATAAAAGGTTTCAATAAAAAATAGCATAGTATAGATATCCGCCCCCTATAATAGTGACTTACAAAATTGTACTATTTGCAATCCTAATTAGTAAGCTCCATACTTTTCACCAATGAAAAGAAAATCACTAACCAAAAAGAATCAAAATCAAATAGTATAAATGAAAGGAGTTCCCTGAATCACAACTATGAGCAGATAGCCCTTCAGGCATGGATGCTGCTGGTCTACTTGTTTTATTCGCTAAGATATTTGATCAACTTGAAGAAATCCCAGAATGGAACATATAAGTCGACAATATGGTCGAATCACCAATTCACTCAAGAAACTGACTTGAATCAGGAGAACTTGAACTGCTAAGTACACACATGTACAAAACAGAGGATTAAAGAGAAGGAATCAGCAAGACAATAAGGATTAACATGCACCAAAAGACTACTATTTTATTGAATTCATATCTCATTATCTCATGAATACCATTCTAAGATTGGGTTGTAATGCAAATTAAATAAGGTACAAGAGAAGATGGCGAAAGTGTACCAGAAGAGTCCTCCATCATTATCCCGAACTCAATGATCCAAACTCTGTTAAAGGCCATATCTGTGGTTGTATATATTGACAAAACAAAATTATTAATATATCTTATACCTACAGAGTAACTGAATTGGTGTAAGATCAAAAGCACAACCATATTTTTCTCCCCTCCCCTTCCTTTAACCAGAATAGCCATATATCTCTATGAAAATGATACACGATTACAATAATGTAACTGTACAGATACTGTGGTGGGGGGAGTTGATTTGAGGGAACTATAACAATGAAAGAAAGGACAATAAGTTCACAATCAGTCTACCCTTTCCATATGTTTTCAGCGACCTGGAGTGCAAGGAGAAACCTAAATCAGAAAAATGGTTATCAACATAAACAAGATAATGGCATATGCCATCAGGGCATCCTCATCATGATCTACCAACTAATGTTAAACATTATACTATTTGTTAGCAGAACAACAAAAGTATTAGTAAATAATCTGACTTAAAATTCGTATATTCTAATATGAGACGAAGACTGATCACCAGTGTTTGCAATTACTAACAGATGATTTTTTTTTCCAATAATAATACAATGTACTAAGCATCATAGTCCTATTTAGGGAGAAGCACCATTCATTTCTTTCAGCAATTCAGCCTCAGGACTCCAAACTTATACAGTATTATATAGCTTGCTTAATACACAAGAATTTTTGGAAAGAGCCATTAATACGAAAAGCAGCAAGAACAAACAACACCTGCTAAGGCCAAACTTTTCAGAAAACGAAAAAAAAAATAGAAAAAGCAATCAGGCAATTGGCTTTTTGTAGAGGCATGTGAGATTTGTATGAAACCAGTGAATAAAACAGAAGCAAAACTAGAACAAAGACATAATGAACAAACCCGACAAAATGCTTTGCCTTGGATAAGACCATGTGGAACTGGTCCAAAATGTCGGGAATCTTTTGAATCATACAAGTTGTCTCCTTGAATCCAAACATGCCCTTTCGGCACCTGTTCAATTTTAAAATAGTTGAGGTTTAAAGGTAATATATTTGGATGAAACCCAAAACATAGGAGAGAAGACTTCAATTGTGTCTTAACTCTTAAGTCATCATGCAAAATGCAATTATGGACAATACAAAAACAACAAAGACGATGACAACTACATTCACCACTTAACAAGGTCCCCAATAAAGTTGAAACCAAGGAATGTTAAATACAATGCTTTGTCCACATAATTCAAACAAGACAATCTCCAACAATCATGCCAAAATAACTAAACAAAGCACAAAGTGCCTCAACTTTACCTTGAGTCTTTAAAATCCATTATATGACAAAAGAAAAATGAGCTTTTGTTATATGTGAATTCGTGGACCCGAGGCTCAGAAATTTGACGAGCAAAACATGGGCCTAGATTTCCGTGAAAATGGGCTCAAAAGTGGAAATGAGCCGAAATTTGGGCTTGGGCCTTAACCCATCGATTTGCCTTGGTCAAAAATTAGGCTTGACCACGGAGTTGACTTCCATGTGTTGGACCTTGACTTTGACTCTCATGGGTTGGACTTTGATTTTTGGTTTGACTTTCATGATGTTGGACCTTAGTTATAAGTGGGCTAAGCATCGATACAAGATAAGGCTAAGAGGATATGGGCTTATGAAGCATGGAAGATCAAAAAGGCCAAGGCTAGAGAAGTGGGCTGAGCTAAAGCACAAGTGGCATGATAAAGGGAGTGAATGGTGTGGGTTTATGGGCTTCAGAAGAGTCTAAATGCAGCTACAAGTTCAAGGAGTCCAAGTTATTTGAATATCTCTTTATTTTTCTTTTTATTAAGAGTTTTGTTAGGTTTAAACTCCTATTATTGGGGGATTAGTTTTCTGATCAAATTTTAAGTATTTTAGAGTAGTTAGGAGTCTTTTGGGCGTGATTTATGGGGGGTTGATTGCTGAGTATTTTCACGTGGTTTTGTATCAGTTTTCTAGGGTTTTCTTGTAGGGGTACCAAACTTGCTAAGGCTCTCTTTAAATAGGGCAACCAAGTTTATTATTATTCAGTTGAAGAATATTTGAGAAAAAAAACTTTGTTGCTTGGAGTGCAAGCACGTGAGTGTGAGTGCTTTTGAGTGTCTATGCTAATTCACTTTGGCAAGTTAATGGTGTTCTTGGAACCCTTGAGAATTCTAAGTGGTGTATCTATATCTTAGAGTAATCAAGGAAGCCCAAAGGTAATCTTCTATTTGGTGAAATATGTAGAATAGAGGGTCCTTTGATCTATCAGTTACTTGTGGTGTTTTGTGTTGGAATTGTGGTTTGAATTTGCTGGGTATTCATATGCTAAAGTGTGCATCTAAATCACATGGCTTTATCCCATTAATCTTCATCATATTTTGCATGAATTTGGTTTAAGAATTGATTAAAATTGCGTGGGATAAGATCTGGAAAATTCGAGTTCAGTTCTGTCTAATTTCGTTAGTTGTATTCTGTTGGGAATTCTGAAGTGCGTGGATTTGTGCTTGAGCATAGCTGCTGGGTTGAGCCTATTCTTGTGATAATATCTTGATCGTTAGCTTGATATTTTGTGGGTTAAGGCTTGGCAAGTATTGGGTTAGTTTAAAGCAATTTCATTCCTTGATACAAACTGGGCTGTGTGAAAGTGCTTGACCGGAAGCTTTTTGATTATGTGGTTGTTTGGGAATTGTTGTTGCTAGGTATTTGCTTGAATTTGTGATTCATAATATTCATGTTGTCCTAGAATTTTGTGGGAAGCAAATTGGGAATTCTTTGTCTCACTTAGAATCACAGTAGGAGTTGTATACATCCACTTAAGCAAGTTCATCAGTATGGTCAGTTTTGGTGGTGTGCGAATTTGGTTGGAAATGAGGCATCTATTGTGAGAGTTGGCTTACACCCCTTTGTAATTAGCTTGTGGGTTGTGGTTGGAGAGGCAAGTGGAGCTTTGGGAAGATGTGTGGTAATAGGGGAAGAGCCGAGAAGTTGCGGGGTTTTGCTGGGTGTTGTTTTGAACACTGTTCGGGTTTGGGGCTTTAACCTTTGATCCAAAAACAACCCATTAGTTGGGTTACCCACAGGGAACATCCCGCTAACAGCTTTAGCTAGTTTTCTCTTGAACTTAGAAAGGGCCTGAAAACAGTCAGTTTACATTGCTCGTGAAATTTAGCTTTTAAAAGTCTAAGTGTAAGTTCTATTAATCAAATGCTCAAATTGTTGACTATTCAATTTGGTACTCATGAGATTCAAGAGTCCGTGGAGGGCTAAGTCTCTCTCTAAATTGCACAATCTCTTCCCTATCAACCCTTGCTAGAACAAAATAGTAGGTCCGCAAGAATGGAAAGGAATTGGAATAGGGTTAGAAATAATGATACTGAACATGAGAACACAAATAAAAAGATAAAAATGCATATAATAAGAAATAATGAGACTGTCATAAAGTGTTTTTTAAGAATGTGGAGAATACTGAGGAAAAAGAAAAATGAAAATTTCATCCCACTAAAGCATCCGCAATTCCACACAGATCCTATCCAACAATTGTAAGGAGTATGTGTGAAAGACTATTATGACAAGTCACCTTGTTTGAGGAGAACAGAGCCTTACTTCCCAACTCATCTTGTTTGAATTTTGAAAGATGAAAGTGTGAGTCAAGCACTACTTGGCTTATTCAAAATATGGTCTATCTTTGGTACGTTCTCCCTACTAGCTAGTGCGGCCTCAAAGGCTAACAAAATAAGTCAAGTCTAATGGGAGTATGCTTTAGATACGGGTGCCAAAAGGAAGAGACATGACAAATTACTTCATTTGTGAGTTCATGTCCTTTCAGAATGTTTGGCAAATCATAGTGTTTGGAGACTTTTGACTCTTAAAATGACAGAAGCATGCTATAGTAAGGTCAGTAAGGTACGTAGACAACTAGAGTACTCTGTAATAGGATAGTGTTCTAAAATATGTTCCTCCGTATTCTGAAACAAGCAGTATTAAAAGCCCATGGTTACCCCAAAAATACAAACACATGGAATAGAGAGAAGATGAAATGCTGATAATGACCAAAAGGGCAATGGTGTCCTTCCTAAGGTTTAGTAAGGGAAATTTCAAGGCAGCAGCATTGTATTTATGAGTATGAAGAAAAAAACATTTGCGTCGTGAGCAAGAGGGTCAAGCCCTCAACAAAGGGTTCAGAGGGATGGATTATAGTTGCGCAGGTAGAGGACATGAGGAAGGCAGCATATAAGGCACTAGAGGAAAACAGCTTGGGAAGTAATCCCTCTGTTAAAGAAAAACAGTTACATACTAGGTTATCAAAAAAAACTGTCAACTTCGTTGAACCAGTACTCTGTAATAATTAGTAATAGGCTCTCAAAAAATATAGATATAGATTGAGTAATGAGGAAACCCGTGAAATAAGCCAACTAGGAAGGGTCTATCAGAAAAATTGAGTTATATCTAAATAATAAGGGGTCAGATTAATGTGAAAAATACTTCTAAAATGAGAAAGTGTTCAAGACTTCAATTTGCATTGCGGCACAACTTCCATTGAGTAAGTTCAGTCCATTGTTAGTGACAGCTTTGGTTCTCTTCAAGCTTCTTATGCTATTTTTTTCTTCTAATTATTTCAAGAAGAATGTAATGAAGTGCCCATAAAGTCATAAGTTATGGTGGCAACCAGCTTTTGTGATGAGGTTCATGATGGCCCCTATGAATTGTAGACTTGGTTGTAGTTAATAAGATTCTTACAATACATGTCAAAGAATCAACGCAAAGATTATGTTGGCAACTTTTCCCAATTCACCATTTTGATGGGAAAACAAAATAAGAATTCAAACTAAACCTGGGATATTACACTTTTTCCTTTCACTTATCTTCATTACGCACTAATTACTACTCACCAATTAAAATTTGAACATGGGTGAACAGCCCTTGGTTCTTTTATTTTATTGTAATTCTTTGTAACTTATCAGAAAAAATGATAATAATTTTTGGAAAATTGAGCTTTCTAGCTTCTATATCAGTAATATAGCCAATAATGAATGCCACATTACAGATAATCTCTAGCATTTTTCCTTCTTTACCCCCTATTACATAAATCCAAGAATGCATGAACTGCCGTATCCCCAAACATACCTCACATGCACCTAAGACATCTCTTATTGGTACAGATTTCAAAAGAGTGTAACAAAGTAGATTAAGGTTTGAGCCTTAGGGCAATCTAGCTGCTACAAAGGTAACTATGCCACTTCCTTAAACTCCCTCCAATAAATGAGCTATATAGGATTAAAGGTTTCATTGGAGTAAGGTAGCTCCCACAGAGATACATTATCATTCTAGCCAACATTGAAAACATTCTGAAAGCTTTCTCTATCTCCTATAACCTTTAATCTATACAGGATCCCTAGTTATGAACTTACAGATGAAGCATAGCAAGGCATTCAGGTCCTTTTCTCTTACAGATATAGAGAATAAAGCTAATATAGGAAAAAGAATAAAACCTCTTGTTCTAAATTCTTCATCTACAATGATAAGTATGAGTTCTCCAGATATCCAAACAATCTTCACATCAACCCTTTAGAGACTCAATCTCAATATTTCTTGACTCACTCTTCCAGTCTACCACCAATCCACCTTTAGCTTAACTATCACAAAGAAAACCCTTAACTCCCACTCAAAAGTGTCATAAGTTGTGCAACTGGATAAGGTAGACGTTACACAATCAATGTACCCAAAAAATTCTCCCAATCTTATCATCATTTCTTGCATCAAAACATTTCCTATAAGAAATTATTAGACATGACAAAATCCTCTACTTTCCACTGTTATCACGAAGGCTTATGTAGTCATGTTCTTCAACATGTTATCAAAATTTGATCTCCTATCTGCCATAGGATAGAGTAATTTATTTAACATTATTAGCTGAGAAACTGTCTATGGTTTTGTATATCATCATAAAAGCCCTCGACAAGTTCTGAGCAAAGAGCATCACTCTGTTTTTCAGAAAAGTTAGTCCAAACTGCAAAAAAAGTTCCATTCCCTTCATAAAGCTTACAACTCAAAACAAACATCAATAAAAACCAGCATCCAAATTAAACTCGAAAATTTATTTCTTCTCACATCACTGTCAACAATTAAGAAACAATAATACTCTTCCTAATCCTAAGTCCACATGCAAATGACATCATCACCTAAGTAATTGGCAAATTTTTAAAATCAAGCGACCAACTTTATTCCCAAAATACCCAAATCACTTAATTTGAAATCATTGACCAAATACCCACAACAAAAACAATTCATCAAATCAAAATCTCCAATGGAGTAAACTGAATTCAAAACTAAATCTACAAAAGCACAATTCATCCAACCCAAACCTGAAACGAGCA
This sequence comes from Dysphania ambrosioides, assembly GCA_026401315.1. NCBI lineage: Eukaryota > Viridiplantae > Streptophyta > Magnoliopsida > Caryophyllales > Amaranthaceae > Dysphania > Dysphania ambrosioides. The sequence continues at coordinate 18,882,684 of CM048666.1, forward strand.
ATCAAATGCAATGCAAAATCACCCAAGTAGCATAATTCATCCAACCAAAACCCAAAACAAGCAATCAGAATTCAATGACAAATTAAACAAGAAGTTGTATTCCTCCAACCAAAACCCAAAACAAACAATCAGAGTTCGTGCAAAACCACACAAGAACAATTCATCCCACCAAAACCTGAAATGAGCAATCAGAACTCAATGCAAAATTATACAAAAACCCATTCACCCAACCAAATCCAAAAGCAGGTAGTCAGAATTTGATGCAAAATCATATTAAAAACTATTCATATAATCAAACCCAAACGAGCAACCAGAGTGCAATGCAAAATCACCCAAATAGCACAATCCCATCCAATCAAAACCCCAAACAAGCAATCAAAACTCAATGACAAACAACACAAGAAAAACAATTCCTCCAACCAAAACCCGAAACTAACAATCAAAACTCAATCCAAAAATACAGTCGAAAAACAAATCATCCAAAAAAAAACCCAAAACGGACAATCATAATTCAATGCAGAAGCACACAAGAAGAACAATTTATCCAACCAAAACCCAAAACAGGCAATCATATTCTAATGCAAAATCACAAAGCAAATCTACAAGAAGAATAATTCATAAAGCCAAAACCCGAAACAGGCAATCAAAATTCAATGCAAAGTCCCGCAAGAAGAACATTTCATCGAACCAAAACCCTAACCGGGCATTAAAACCCAGCATAAAACGCACAAAAACTCACCACCAAAGTCTTCAAAAATCCAGTAGCGAGAGCATTGAATGTAACAACATCACCCTCCATTCCCAACACCCGTTTCGTCAAAATCCGTCTGGGATCAACCGGGGATCTCACAATCACGACATCTCCAACCTCCACGCTCCCAAAACGATGCGACAATTTATCAACCAACAACACATCCCCTCTAACATTCAGAGTAGGGAGCATGCTCGGCCCGTAAACCTGCCAAACAAAACTACACAAATTTGAGAGAGTAATAATGAAGAGTGGACTGCGAGTAAGGAGAGGGAGAGGGGAGAGAGGGCAGAGGAGTACGATGGTTGGTGAGAAGAGGTAAGTCTCTGCGACGTGGAATAGGCTTAGAAATTCGGCGACGATTATTGTGCGGTGTGCTGCTTCCTTTGCTAAGTGCCGCCAATCTCGCCATTGCCAGAGCTTCGACGCACACATTTTTATGCGCAGAGGTGAAAGATTGTTTCAGGTTTCCAACATAAACTAATACGGATTTAGTACCAAATGCTCTTTTCAATTTGTCCAATAAGTCGATAACCAAATGGGTAAAAAAAAAACATAAAAACTATTAAATTAAGGATCAGTAAATTATATAACTTCTTAAAAATATATAAACATTTCATTTTCGAACATATCACATAATTTTGTAGGGATGACTCTTTAGTTATATTGAATGGTAATTTTTGTTGGCCAATAGCCTTATCATATCTTTTGTGCAACGCCTAAATAGTACACTCAGGTGCATCGTGCTCATCGTGCATCCGGATCAAAATGTAAGACAACAAAACATTAAACACGAAGATCATTTAATTTGTGATATACGTAATGTATATTAAATTGTCAGGTAATGTACGTAATGTGATATATGTAGTGTACGTTAAATCATTTAATCTGTAGTATACGTAATGTACGTTAAATAAGCATTCATTAACTGGCACATTAAATTTAAAATTTCAAAAGGAATCGTCATTTCACAAAGATAAACTGCATAGCATATTTTTTCAATTTTCTACAAAGATTCATTCCTAACAGCAAAGACTCTTCAATTCTTCGGTGTTCATTGTTTCCAAAATCGAAAAAAAAACTTTCGGCCTCTCCTCCATTGAAACCCAAAAGTTGCAAGTTTTACCTTCTTCAATTCAAGTTTTGGGCTCTCCTCCATTGAAAACTTTCAAGTTTTCTCAATCTCCAAGTTCAACAACTACTATAATTATGGCTGGCTCCAAGAAAAAGTAAGTATTTTGTTTTTATATCTTAGTCACCATAAAAAACATATGCTTGTTTATTGTAGTTTGTTGAATATGATTTTAGGGTTCTTGTTGATCCCACCTAGGACAACTAGTAGAGAAACGTTCAAATGTTGTGGTTTTCTACGCTTAAATGCTGCGGTTATTGAGGAGAAAATAGATAAAGCACTTGGGATATATGCAAATGTTGCGGTTTTTTGACTCAGCAATAAAACTCATAAATGATGCGGTTTTTCTAGAAAATCGCAGCATTTAATAGTCCAAATGATGCTATTTTGTAGAAAAACCGCAGCTCTTATGTAGTATTTTTTTTACAAAAATATTGGTCCACTTATTTTCTCCAAAAAAGCCTCTAACACCATACAATCTATGAAATTCGATTTTTAAAGGTTAATTCGTTCATGAACGCAATAATCTAAACACAAAGGGGTTTTTCATCTATACATTAATGTCTAACAAATTACGAAAAACAAAAATTAAAAAAAAAGACATGTACTAGGGTTTAGGGCATATGCAAATCTTTAGATTCCGAACTTTGAAGTATGTAGACTTCTTATAATCAAAATGGGAAAGATGAGTATGCTTCAAAATGCTTCACTACGCCATATCCATGAAGACACGAGTGGAAAAAAGGAGTAGGCTTTGAAATGCGTAAGGGAGAACGAAATATGAGGGATTAGGAGTGGGAGGTCTAAGTGTTATGTGTTCTTAGGGTTAGGGAAGTTGAGGGTTAAAGAAGAATGAAAATGCGTGTTTTTTCGTGTTTGAAATAATACTAGAAGTGCTGGAAAAATAGTATATATAGTGAGTCATAAGTGCTGTAGTTATTTGAAAAATCACAACATTTGGTACTAATGTTGTGGTTTTCCAAATACCCGCAACATTTGGGGTTTCAAGTGCTGCGTGTTTTTAAAAAAAAAAATCTCAGCACTTGGTATTAAGGTATATTTCAAACTATTAAGTGTTTCGAAGTGCATATAACCACAACATTTATACCAAATCAATTAAATGATTTTCTACTAGTGGATGAACCAATCATTAAAATGGTCCATTCAATAATAACCAAGAAGAAGAATGGGCCTCAAGAATCCATTGTGGACATGTCGTTGCTTGCTAAAATTGTAGAAGAAGCATATACATTCCCAAAGTAAATAAAGAAGTTTTCCTTTTTTGTATTTTCTAATATATTTATGGAAGTTTAATTTTATCTTGTTATTATTAATGTTCTTTAATGCTCGTAACAAGGTTGGTATTGTTAATCTATAGTGTAGTATGAAAATAAGATTTGAATGTAATGCTCACTGAAAAATTACTAGCATATAATATTTAGATAAAAAAATTTACATGTACATTGGATTCGATTGTAATGAATGACAGAAATATGAATAATGTACATTAGTGTTGATTATTATGTACATCAAATATTTCGTATATAAGTTTTGGACCGAGTATAATATGTTCATTGCAATTACATATACGAAGTATATTAAAATTATATAATATGTATATTGAAACTGTATCAGAATTTATGTAGACAAGATTTACATCTAAATATTTAAGTATATTTTGTTCTTTTGTGTATTGAAAAATATATATGTACATTTATAAGAGTGATATGTATATTTAATTTATAAGCAATATATATTATAAGTAATATTGGATACATGATAGAATTGACACTAATGTACTTGCATACTGATGAATATGACATACATCACATTTATGTGTCATGTACATTTTCCTGATGATTTATATACATATTCATATATTATAAAGTACAATGATATCTGATGACTATTGTTTAGGCAAATTGATTTCACAATGTCTATAATGTATATTTATAATATATATATAAGTATAGTTTAATGCACATTAATATCATTGATATCCCATATTGGAAACATGATATAATTGTCACTAATGTCCTTTTGCAAACTGAATTCGTAATGAACAACATGGGTATACATCACATATGTAAGTAATGTAAATTCTATTGTTGATGTATGTACTTATTAATATATTATAATGTACATAATTAAATGATAGTTGATGACCATTGTTTAGGCATATTGATTTCACAATGTATATTTTGCATATTTATAATGTATATATAAGTATATTTTAATGCACGTTCATATCACTGATACCCCATATTAGAAACATAATAGAATTGCCTCTAATATACTTTTACAAACTGAATTCGTAATGAACATGGTATATATCTCATATGTATGTAATGTACATTCTATTATTGATGTATCTACATATTAATATATTATAATACATATAATTAAATGATAGGTGATTACCATTGTTTAGGCATATTGATTTCACACCATATATGATGTATATTTATAACATATCTATAAATATATTTTAATGCACATGTTAATATCATTTAATCTAGGTTTTTATTACACCTATTTGTTTTTGTGTGGTGAGAAAGTAGGAGCATCCAAGCAAAATAAAGTCAAAGAAGGAACGACATAACCTAAACAACTAAAAACAACTATTAAACAATGACAAAAAGAAAAGGGTGAATGTCCTCAGGCAGAGCAGACATTAAGAGGATGAAAATGTCTAGCACTGATAATCTTGTATAAAGTATCACAACAAACACAATTCATCTCAATTTAAGGCAAACATTAAAACCAATGCAGAACCTACTCTAGTCTCTTACCTACAAGCTTAACAAACAGAACATGGGCTTTGCAGGCTGCTCCACTTGGATTTACCATAAAATAATCTAATGTTTGTAGCTGAACTCGTTCTCAACTTTGAGTTGAATGAAATGTGCATTCTAGTCAACAAAAATAGGTTAATTGAGATTGAAGATGTCGACGTAAATTGGTGTATGGGGTATTAATGAATGGTGAGAAGGTTGTGGAAGCCACAAGGAGTAGTTTTCACAGCTTGTTAATGAATTCTAGTCTTAAAATGAAGGTGGTATGCCAACTTTGAAAGATAAGAGAAAAAACAGATAAAGGATGACGCCTTCTAGACAATAATTGGAAGAGAAGCTCTTTACTCCTTGCAGTGAACATATGCATCAAGTCAAGTACAAACTCCCCAATCCTTCATCAAGTTTATGACCACAACTTATGACACAACACGTATATCTGACTATAACTAGAGCAACTACATAATAAGAAGCTTGGCAGAGTGCTCATTGGCATGGAAGGAGAAACCTTCTCGATTTTTCTATGGTCCCCTAATGTCTTGACGGTATTTTCTTAAATAGTGCACATTGATAAGAATACTTAACATGTTTCATTTGTGAATATGTACCAATCTAATAATGCATACATATACTAATCATGGATGCATACATGTGCATTAATATACACACATATGTTCATTATTTAACTCTATGTGTACAACCAATATAACAATTTTAGTTTTTTGTTAAATTAAAACATTAGATTAAACAACTAATGTACATTAAGAACATTATACGTGATCATTCAAAAATATACATAATGCGTGGTCATTCAAAAATATACATAATATGCATTAATTTACGAGTTTTGGGATTTATCAATACATAATCCATAATAGGGTTAATTTGGATCCTAGATTAATATATTATTCACGCATATCGACTCTAAAATCAACTCAAGCAATTATGAAAGCCATTATCTATGCTATAAACTATACTAAAGAAATTAAGAAACAATACCAGAACAATAATATAGAATTAAATCCTAAAATATTGAATATAAAATAAATCGATTGTTGTCCATAATGCTATAGTTGAAATCCAAAAATATTATCATAAAACTAAGAACAAAGCAACAAACCTTGAGAGAATTTGAGTAATCTAATGAAAACTAGAGACTACTGTTGCTTAACCTATTGTATAACCTAATAAAAGCCCTAATTAAGCTTATTAAAACCATGCAAAATAACCTATAAATATATACAAGGAGTTTGGGCTTTAACAAAACACTCGCTAAAAACGGTCCGGGAAAAAGGCACTCGATCGAATTTGAATAGCTTTTGATCGAGTCTTGCTTTTTTCTTTAGATTTCAAATCAGGTCAGAATTGGCTACTGGAGAGAAGCCTCGATTGAGTGCTCTTTATACTCAATCGAGTGTCTTATTTTCTTCACTTTTTCATATGGAAGCCACTTTATGTTAGATTATGCACTTCCATTCGATCAATTCCTCTGCACACTCAGTTGATTCTTCTTACTTTTGACTCTTATTATGCTCCTTTGCTTCATCCTGTGTTCAGGTTCTCTTAGAGTTGTGTTCTTCACTTGGTTGGAGCTCAGTTCCTTAGACCTTGAACTCATCCCATGACATTGAGTCTTTAAGAATCTTAAAAAACTACATAAACACTACAAAAATGAATGAATCATATGATACCAAAATGAGCAATATTCACTTAAAACTAAACTTAAAATACTAATGCGAGGTTGTGATCCCAAGCTAAAATGACTTGAAATACCATATAATTATAAGTATAATAGGAACTTATCAACAAGGGTCGTGATCCATAGAGAATGGCTTCTAATCTAATTTTTAACAAGTCAGCTACAAGTTAACTCTAACAAGACCTAAGAAACGATGCTAATTCTAACTAAAGTAATAACGCGAGGTTCTAAAGCAACTAACACATGATAGGTAAACACATTAGGGGTATTGGGATTCAACACCAACTCGTAACATGAATAAGCCAAAACGGGAAAGTGGACATGAAAATGAGATAAAATGGGGTTAACAACCTAACTATCGACTTATGAATCGAACCTAAAACATGCAACAAGGGGTTTCATCCAAGAACTAACCTTTTGATCATCTTCAAGGAAGAAAGCACTACAATCGGGATTTCTCGCCTAATTGTTATCTAAAATAACCTAAGCAACATAATAGGAACTAAACAACAAACCAATAGTTAGAAAATCAACACTTCAACCTTAGGCACACTACCACAAATCAGCATTTTTTAATGACTTGATCTCGAAACATAAGAGGATAAAAGCCTATATAGACAAATCTAAGTTCCAACCAAAACCTAACATTGAAATACCATAATATACTCATCAACGAACCAAATCCACACTTTAACCAACATCTTGCTCGAGATTGGGTTTTCACCTGTATCGCCTAACAAATCTAACTACTCATGATTTAGACTAAAAAACTCCATAGATTTAATCAAAGAAAGCATATTATTGAAATTGAAATCAAACTCAACTAGTTTAGGATTGAAATCCAAGGCAAAAAAGAAATACCCAAGTAAGAACAGAAAAATAATGAAAAGCAATGAAAAGTGAAATAAGATAAGTGCTAGAAATTACTGATATATTGAAGAGAATCTGATTTTAATAATTCTTAATTCGATCACTTGATGAAAGTGAAAATCTAAAGCAAATCCAAAGCAAATCTACCAATACAAGAAGAAAACTTAATCTAACCTAATATGCTCTCTAACCTACTTTTCCTATGTGAAAAACTATCTAATGATTCCTATTGACTTATCCCCTTTACTACTCCCCCTTAAAACAATCATAAAAGAGTTTGATATGAATACGCTTCTACCTAGAATTGGCCTAAGTGGGCGCTTAGTGAAATTTTTGAGCGTCTGCTTATAGAAGGAATTGAGGCTGATCGAGCGGCCACTCAGTTGTACTTATAAGCCCCTGCACAGAAGGAAAATTTTCCTTTTGAGCACCCTCTCAAAGCTTGGTCAATGCCCTCATATAAGTTTCCGCCTTTGATCTGCATGGAATTGAGCGGGTGCTTGGAATCCTTTCGAGCGCCTGCTTGGTGTTAAGCACCTTAAGAGGCCTCTTGACTTTTAGCTTGAGTGTTCTCTCAACTTTATTTCTTGGCCCTTCTACTACTCAACTTTTCTCTTTGTTTCTTGTGCTCGTGTCTACTATGTTCCTACATCAAGAAAATGAAAATATGCATAAAAGTAGAAGAGGCACAGGGAACGAAGGGGAAAACAGGGTAGAAAAGTCATAAATTCTCCTAAGATAGAATCATGTATAAAGTAGTGGAATATAGAACCAAATATAATGAACATAGGCCAAAAGAGTACAAAAAATCCTTTAGGAAGACATAAATGAGTGGCCACTTGGGATTCTTTTAAGCGACCGCTTAGACTTTTTTCTATTGAGAGGCCTCTTGGTTTTATTTTTGAGCAACCTCTTGGCTTCTCTTCTCAGCTTTTCTACTATGCATCTCCATTCCTCAGTTCTCGTGCTCATGCTAACTAGATACCTGCATCAAGCCATGAAAACACACATAAAAGTAGAAAAGATACCGAAAATCAAGGAAAATAGGACAAAAATATAAAGAATGCTCCTAAGACTAGACCATGCAAAAAGTGATGAAAAAGGAAAAAAAGGACAAAATTAGGCCAAAAAGAGTACAAAACTCTGCTAGGATGGTACAAATGAGTGACATAAATATCAATCATCAAATTCCCCCAAGCTTAGCTTTTTCTCATCCTTGAGAAAGACTCTAGGATAAAGGATAGAGGACATTAAACACTAACAACACTAAATAAGGAAAACAATAAAACCTAACTAACTTTCATAGGAATCACGGTTGATTTTAGCAATAATCAACAAGTCCTTTAAAACCCTTAATCTCTTAGGAGGACGAGTGTAGTCTTGTAAGTGTTTCCTAGGAGGTAACCTATAACTCTCAAAATTAAAAATCAAGGCAAGCATTTTAAAGACTAAAAAGAGAAAAACTTAAAGAAATGAAAAGAAGTAAAAAGAAGATGCAATGAGTGAGCATTCATAGGACAACATTACGATGGATATTCAACTTTCTAAATAAAAAGAAAGAGTAGGAAACTATGACTTTCATGCACCTAAACTGAAACACAATCACACTCCTCCAAAGCCTCATTTTAATCCCTAAAAAATTAGCTTCTCATTACTCCTTGAGGGAGTTGAACAAATCAAACAATATGGGTAATGACTTATGACTGAAAATGTTAATTTCCATGCTCTCTCAATATGCTTGACCTTTACCTCCCTACACCAACAATAACTCAACTTCCTAGAATCGAAATGATGTTGGGTAGGATATAAGCAAAATAGAAAAAGGACTAGAATAAAATAGGGGAAAGATTTAGTAATAGTGTGAGTCTTAGCTTCATGAACAATGGAATTCTTAGGGTATTGACCTTCACCTCATATTCAATGGAATACTAACTAGTCTCCTCCCTTAAGCTTAGTTATGAACACATATGAGTTTCTTGGTTCTTAGATTCCCAATAAACCCACAAAATCCTTCTTATCTCATTTCCTCTTTTCATTATTTCTTCTCCTTTTTTTTCTTTTTTCTATTCAACTTTTTCTGATTTTTTTCTTTTTTTTCTTTTTCTTCTTTTTCTTCTTTTTTTTTCCTTCTACTTTTTTTTTTCTTTTTTCCTTCTTCTTCTGTTTACTAAAAGAGTCTACAAAAGATGAGTAGTTCTTAAGAGATGTTATTCAAAAAGAAACTACTAATGCTCATTAAAGCTTCATAACTCCTAAATCACCATCATTACACTCATACATCTTTCTTGCCAAAGAATCCTATAAAAAATGAGGAGGTAAAGGATTATATTGGGTCAATGGCTATCAATGGGTAATTTTTAGAGAAATATAAGCTCAAGAAGGTAACAATTTATAGGGAAGATAGAATGTATAAAAAATGGGGAAATGTTAATGATTAAGGAAGAAGGAACAAGGTTTAAGAATGCCTTTGTCTTTCCCTAAGAAGTTAAGTCACAATCTTGGGTAGGTATAGGAAAAATTCTTGATCAAAGCATTACAAATTAAGGATCCTTGCCACTTAATGCAAAATATGGGGTTTGTAAATACTAATCTTGAGAATTTCACTAAGCTAGGGAAAAGGTGGGGTGCTTAGCTAAGGGTCATAATCATAATAATTCCATCTACCTTAACAAAAGTCCATCCTAAACTCTTTCCAATGTAGTTTAAATCTAAACCATGTAAGCTCTTAAGGTTTATGAAGGAAAATATTCAACAAGATGAGTATTCTATTCATGCCCTGCTTAATGTAAGAAAAACAAGTCAAAAGAAAACAAACTACTTGCCTTGCAAAATAATGCAAAAAATAAAACTCAAAATATTTTTGAATTTTGTAAAAGAAAAATAAAGAGAAAGAAAATCAGGAAGATGCATGCACGAGAGTATGGGATGGGAAAGGTTATATAACAATCAACACAATCAACAAACTAACCATGGTCATCAGATTCAATGGTTTCCAGCGAACCAATCCTCAAAAACAGGTTAAACACCTTCTACAATAAAATGCCATAAGTCTTCAAATAATCAACTTCCCTTAGACTAGAAAAATGAAAAACACACCAATGAAAGCAATAAAAAGGGGAGTACGAAAGATTATACCTTGGTCTCTTGCTTTGCATTTTTGCTAATACTCATGAACAAACAATGGTTAGCAAAACAACAGAAATATGAGAATAATAGTTCCTACTCTAGCTAAAAACACACAAAAAATAGAGAAAAGAAAATTGTACATGGATTCTACAAAGAACGAAGAATAAGGGAAACTAGAGCCCAATCCTTTTCGAATAAACCCCCCAAGCTTAAGTGAAGCGTAGTCCTTGGGATCGGAAATAAAAGGGGAAAGTCAATCATTCGGGGTATAAAGAGTTAGAACTTGCTCTAGTTCTTTGTTGTATTGTGCCTGAAACACACAGATCCAATAAAAATTAAAATATAAGCTAAAAACAATCAAAACTAAAAGAAAAAAATTTTAAAAAAAAGTTAGTAAATTGAATGATCCTCCAATTATAAGTCATCAAATCCCTCAACAGCTTGTCAATTGCATCTGCGTGCATCTCACAAAAGATCAAATACGACATTTATAGATAAAGAATGTACAAAAAGGGAAGGAATCTTTTACACACATAAAATGAAAAATCAAAGGAAAAGCTAGACTCAAAAGAAAAAGAAACCCATTGGAAAAAGGAATCTCAAAATTTACATCAATTACTTCCAAATGGGTTTCCTTGTTTTTAAAAGATTCATGGAGTATTGGAAATGGATAAAGGTAGGATAGGAGATGCAATGATAGATAAGAAGGAATAATGTCAATTCTCATTAATAAATGAGCATGAATCTAAAAAATTAAGGCATTAGAAGTCAAATCCTCACTACTCAACTCTCTCTACTATACATTCCTTAATAAAGGGCTCCTCATCTTCAGCCTTAAAATCATCTTCCTTAACTTCATCTAGATTCTCAGCGCATTCATCTTCCTCAAATCGAATTTGATTCCCAACATACCCTGAACCATATAAAGCCTCAAAGGTGTCATTTCAATATTGGCATGAAAGTTATTATTGTATGGTATTTTTATCAAGTCTCAATGATCTTTCCAACTTTCTTAAAAGTCAATTACACAAGCATACAACATATCCCTGAAACCTTAATAGTTCTCTTAGTATTCCCATCTATTACAAGGTGAAATTTTGTATCCATCTTTAATGTTGTACTAAAAATTTCTTGATCTTTGGTCTAAACTTTCAACTAAAATATCGAATCTTGATCAAATTCAATATCTTTTAAAAACCAATTAGTCTCACCATATGTTGGATGTAAGCCTTTATAAGGTATTCCCTCTTGTAAGTTGAATTTATTGGAATGAACACTATAGATTTGGTTATTCTATCTACTACTGCCCATAAAATGTCATTTTTGATCCATTAATTCTTAGTCTTAGACAAATTTATGATAAAATTAATTAATATTGAATACCACTTTGAACTATGTATCTCCAATGGTTATACCCTTCCTTGTGTCCATTTATGCTAGATTTGGACTTTCTAACAGGTCATACTCTTGGAAACAAACTCTAATACTCTTATCATCATTCTTGACCACCAATAAACCTTCTTGAAATCCTTATTCAACTTGTCACCTCCTGGATGCATATAATATGTCATATTATGACTTTATTTTGTAGGACAACGCTTTAAATATTCACACTTTTATGGTACTCACCACCGACGATTGAATCTTCCATTCTCATGGATCTTATGTAGGGGTAAATGGAATGTTCTAACGATTTAGTGAAATCAACTAGGTTTCGGGTGGACAACTTGATGAGTGAGTTGTCATTAGAAGGCCTAGTTTTTCACAACCCAGCCTTCCCTTATCATGAAGAGAAAGGGAAGGGGCCTTACCCCACTAGTGCCCTACTAATTGTGTGCATCATTAAGGGTCAGCTACGTGACAAATAGTGACCAATACTTCCATGCGGCCTCTAATAACAAGCTAAAGGGGAAGGTTAATTTACAAGAAAAATTCTCTGCCAATAACATCCCTAAGTTTAATTCCAAGGATGATCCCTAATACCACTACAAAACTTTAGGGCCACCATGGCCATTAAAGGAGTACTCCCTGAGCTATACCTTGTTATCTTTCTTATGTCCCTTGAACTAATTTGTCAAAAATGGTTCTATGCCATGAATAACAACAAAATTGAGACTTAGCAGGATGTCACTCATGCGTTCATGAACCAATATCTACTAAATTTTTAGTTACAGACAACTCTCAGAGAACTAGAGGTCCTCTATTAAGGAGCTAACAAAGGGTTTACCCGACCTATCTAAATCAATGGAGAGAAATAGCCTCTTAGATGTTAACAAAACCACCAAAAAAAGAAATGCTGACAACTTTCATCTCAAGCCTCCTACCTCTGTACAAAAACCACATGAAGTACATGAAGTACTTTGGCCTTAAATCTTTTGAATATGGCTACAGCATAGGCACCGACACTAAGAGTGAGTTGATGAAAACCCAGCCAATTGAAGTAGTGAGCACTTGAAGGGAAAGTAACCTGAATTGAGTACCAAGCCTATGAGTGAGATTAGTGTTCTTCAAGCTCATAAAACTCAAAATAATTTTTATAGCAACTCCAGTAATAAAACCAAAAAAGGAGGTTTCCCAAATCATCCTCACAAAATGTTTTCTAACTAAGGTATGACTTACACCAAAGTTTTTGACTGATTGTCAAGAAGCGGTCATGTCGCTCCTATCATCCCGACCATATAACCTTCTATGGAGTGGAGAGGATCTAATTAGGACAATAGACACAAAATCATGTCTTCATGTGTCAAAGTCACATGAAAAAGCATCCCTTACAAGTAAGCCTAGCTTCACTTGAGGTTGAGTGCGGGAAAACCTAAATAACCCTTAAACAATCCTAAATCCTTAAAGCCTCATGCATAATTAAGCCTAAATACAACTTTAGAAAAAAAACTCATAAAACCTCAAAATCACATCCTTAATCCTCAAGATTCCTAAAAAACCAACATAAGCTAAAATTACTCAGACTACTAATGCTAGAACTCGGATTAAGCATGAAAGAGAAAGGCGCTACACACCTAAACTCACCAGTTTTAGCGTTGGAAAGCCCCTTAAAGTGCTTTTGATCCCTTATAACCTCAAAAGCAGGTGAGCATAAGATGTCTTTTGGTCGTTTGATGCTCAATATGGGCATTAGATGCCCATGCCTTGTGTTGGACGCTTGAACTTAGCGTTTTTCACTTAGATGATGATATTTTTGCCTATAAAACCCCAAAATATCCTGAATATCCTCTCAAATATCCTTAAAGCTTTCTTAACCCTAATCAAGGCCTAACTCAAGGATAATATTTTCCTCTTAAACCAAGGAAACATAACTTCTTCAAAATGAATGGTTGTTGCTTCCCTATCAAAAGTAACTATCTACCTAAACTAATGTATTTTGGATAAACAGGATCAAAATCCCAAGAGACTATCGGGCTTTAATGCTGTCTACGGTAGTTTTAATTTCTACAAGGATTGACACGAATTAAGGGGGATTATATTCTAACTAAGGACTAAAGTAAACTGAACTAGGACACGAATTATAACTAAACTAGTATTAATATAAGACGAATATCTAGGACAACAAATCCCCACTAATACGACTTAGATATAGATTTCTATCTCAATCCCGCGAGTTCAAAACATAAAGTAATTCTTAGGATGAATGCACCCTAATTAATATTAAGGATCTCTCTAGAGTATCAATAACTTCCTCCTAAGGCAATCCTAACTACTCTCCTAGAGTCATGCAATAGACAATAAACACAACATCTTAAAAGTCCTAATGGTCATGATGTCTATTTTTGTGATTATCAATGACACCTTAATCAGTTATTCTAATGTAGATTATGAATTGACTCTCATCGCAAACCTAATCCATGTTATAATCAACTAGGTTTAGCCTTTCAATGGAATTAAAATCAATCAAAGATTAAAGAAACAATTTTTATGCATTTATATTTGGGTCTCAAGATTCACCAATACCTAATCCATTTTTAGGTTCATAGGGGTCCTAGAATAGAGAACCTACTCTCTCATATTGAATACAAAATCAATAAAAGCAATAATAATAAACATGATCAATATAATACTAGAAACAATACTAAAGTAATTGGGAGAATAGAATACTAAGAGTAATGAATATAAAACAAACCAATTTGTTGTCAAATGGCTAGATGCTGTAAATCCAATCTTCAATGTAAATCCAAGAATAAACAAGAAATCTAGAGAGAATATTAGAGAGTTTCATGAAAACCTAATTAAAACCTAAACAAAACTTAAGAAAAACTACTGAATACTGCTGCCTAATGTTGAATAATAATATTGAACCCTAGCATAACCGTCCTAAAATACCTAGAAAAACCTAACATATATTTATAAAGAGCTTGGGCTTGAATAAAACAAGCGTAGACAAATCGACCTAGACTTAAGCACTCAATCGAGTACGACGGGAACTCAATTGATTTTATGCTCTTTCTTTATATTTTAATTCAGGTCATAATTGGCTGCTAGAGAAGGGACTCGATTGAGTGCTCTGCACACTCGATTAAGTGTCTTCATATGTTAATTTTTCATCTAGAAGTTACATTATGCCTGTTTTAACACTTCCACTCAGTCGAGTCCTCTGCACACTCAATCGAGTCCTCTACACTCTCGATCGAGTCCTGATGTGCTCGTTTTAGAGCACATTTACTGCCTCATTTTATAGTTAAGTCTCATGGTTTTATATTAATTTTATACATATTACACTGGATTTCACCTTGATCTTGTCTTCGAGTTGTTTTAAGGTCATTTCAGGTGTTTTTGATGATTTTGAGGTGAAATGTGATGTATTTGAGTCTTTGACCCTCTTAGACACGCGTACCATAGCTTGGGCAGACATTTCAAGTCAATCATGAAGATCCCATGAAGTTAACAAGACATCATGCATTTAAAGAAGTTGAAAAGAGGATTTTAGAGTGAGATTCGACCGAATCTGACAGTGATTTGGTCGAATGGTAGCCCAGTAGAGAGCCTATGTTCCATGGTCACTAGGAAGGCTGAATGACACTCATTTGGGGGAATCATCATCCATTTGGCCAAATGGATGTCTCCATTCGGGCGAATCATGCACAGAGAGGAATTCAACAGGGCTGCTAGAATGGGAGAATAGTGGAGAATTCGAGCAAATGATACTTCATTCGACCGAATGGGTCATGCCTTTGGTCGAATGGAGGTGTTTTCTCCAGAAATTTTACTTCTTTTATAGGCCAGCCCAAAGGCATTTTAGGGTTTTCGAACTTCTTTTATTCTTTGTTGTAAATACCCCTCTGTCTGAAGAGAGGGGGAACCCTAGTTTTGACTAGTTTTATTAGCTTTAGCTTTGTCTAGCCTAAAAAATTCTCTTAGTTCTAGTTTTCTATTTTCTGTTATCTCAACATATGTACTTTAAGTTTTCGGTTTTATTGATTGGATTATGATTGTGGATATTGCATTGAAGCTTTTATTGTGAGTATCAATCTATTCTTTACTTTTGAATTCATTCATTTTATTTCAGTTAATGTTTAGCCTAGTGTTTATCGTTCATCAAGAATAGTTTTTAGTTTGCTTTTGTTCTCGCTGATTTCTTTTCATGATTGTTGTGTTTGTTTTATTGCATATCATCATGTCATATATCTTGAATATGTGTGAGTAGTTCTCTTAGGGGTTTGATTAGTAAAACCCTAGGAAAAGCTATGTTCTTTATTGTCTAAGGTTATAGGATTGATGACAATAAGTGGCTTTTGAAACCTAATGTGAACCTGCAACTCCTTTGGAGACATAGGGCAATAATAGGTCATTTGATGTGATTTGTGGAATCACCAACTTCCTCTCGCATGCTTGGGTGTCCATGCTAGTTATTGTTTGATTTTCTCTAACCTATCACGTTCTCTTTTGAAAGCATCATTCCTAGGGTGAATCTAGTCTCGTCCTCATTTTTCTCCATTTGATTTCCCTCTTAATTCATCTTGATCTATATTTTCGTTATTAGTTTTAGTTGTTTTTAATCCAAAAAGTTCAGTTGTGTTAAGAATTGAAGTGTCTTGATATCCTTTGTCCTCATGGTTTGACCCCCGACTTACCATTACACTAGTTGTAGTAGTATTAGGGTGATTATAAGTATTGTTTGCATAACTAGTCTTTTAGTAAACGACGCTAAAAACCGGTTATCAAGTCCTCTTTATTTTAACTGTAATTATGTTCCTTGCTTCACCCTATGTTCGGGTTCCTATAGTATTGAGTCCCTTAGGTTTTGATGTTTTGAATGATGACAAACAGTTATAGGAAACAGGTCACAAGTACTGCGAACAGTTGGTTAGGGAACTAGCTATAATAGAATACTGTTTCCCTAGACAAGTTATTATTTGCTTGTGTTATCAATTGAACTAACTTGTCTATTTACAGGAAATGGTTAGGTATGAATTGATCTATGTACTGGTGGGGAACCAGTTGGAACTGTTTCCTTGACTGCTATGCTGTAAAGCAGTCACATATTATCTATTGCATGTTAACCATGTTATATGTGCATTAGTTAAGCTGATTCCAAGACTTGGAGCATAGAAGCCGTTCGAAGACATTCGAAGAAAGATACTTTGCTCAAGATGAAGCATCCAAGGAAGATCCAAGTCTTGTAGATTACATGAAAAGAAGAATATTTGTACTTTACTGTTAATCTAGTTTTTCATGTAATGTGCTCCGTAGTATGACTTATATGAGTAGGTGATATAAGTGTTTTAAGTGTGATAAGTCATGTTATGAATTCTGGTACAAAGCTGGAACAGAATTCATAACATACTTAATTTAGGGAACCAGGTTTACTGAATGGAATATCAAGCTGCGTATTTTTGAAAAGATTTTCTAAAAATATTTTCTAAGAATTATTTTGGAAAATATATTAAGCAGCTGGTAGATTAGATGAGAATATATTGGTTACCTAAAAACTAGGAGTATTTATCTTATTTGATTCTATCTATATGATTAAGTCAAATAAGATAAATACTTTCCTAACTTCACATAAGATGGCGACACAAAAGATTATGTGATTTTAGGAAAGCTAGGGTTTTTGTAATCACATATATAAACTCATCTAATCAACCTAATTCAAAAAGTCTCTCACGTGAAAAAAACTAAGTTCATTTCTAGAGAGCATTATACACACTTAAGCACAAAACAAAAAAACCTTTCATTAAGTCATATACAAGAGCACCATTAGAACTTATATTTTTCTCTCATATTAGCTATTAGAAGCAAGATAAAAGGAGAGTTTGATTCTGTAAAGAGGCTTCAACAGAGGGGTTGATAGGCTGGGAGAATGTTTGTGAGTTCAAACACAAAAGGGCTTACGAGTGTAAGTCGAATGCACACTCGGAGTAGAGTGTGGGGTGAATTGGTTCTCGGAGTAGGGAAACAATTAAGTGTCTGTGTTCTTTGTTTTTCGGAGTAGATTAATAAAAGAGCATAGGGTAGGAGGACGTAGGCCTAAGTTTGCTGAACCTCGTTAAATTGTATGTCTTCTTTTATTGCTTTACATATAATCCGCTGCTAATAGGAACCAGCACAACTGGTTCCTCCCACAAATCGAAAAAGTAGTAAAAATAGGCCAAGGCTATTTAACACTCAATTCACCCCCCCATCTTGAGTGCTCTAAAACCTTCAATTGGTATCAGAGCCTAGGCTTCTCATAAGAGTAAGATCTAGAGAAGTCAAGTATGAGTACTCATGAATTGAACGCTATGGGCTACGACAATAAGACACCAAAGTTCAACGGTAACAACTATGCTTGGTGGAAGAACAGGATCAAAAATGTGATCATGGGAATTGATTATGAATGTTGGCTAGTTGTCAAAAATGGTCCCAACATCATTTTCAAGATAGATGAAGAGGGAAACAGGGTTCCAAAGAAAGATAGTGAACTAGTTACTACTGATTACAAACTGTTGGAGAAAAATGCCAAGGCAATGTCAATTCTACAACAGGCTATAGGTGAGACTGAAACAAACCAGATCTCAGGTTGCAGCAATGCAAAAGAGATTTGGGATACCCTCGAACTTGCTTTTGAGGGAACCAGCGAGGTAAAAAGGTCTAAAATTGATTTACTTATGTCTAAGTATGAATTGTTTGCTATGAATAAAAATGAAAAGATTAATGACTGTTTTCGTAGATTTATGACAATAGTGAATGATCTTAGATCTCTTGGTAAGAACTTTTCTAATGAGGATCTTGTGAGAAAAGTTTTGCGCAGTTTGACAGATGCATGGACATCTAAGGTAACAGCAATATATGAGGCAAAGGATCTATCAACTCTATCTCTAGAACAACTGATTGGTTCCCTCATGACTCATTAAATGTTGATTGATTCTAAGTCTGAGAAGGAACCAACCAGAGGAACAACTCTTAAGGGAATAGTAGTAAAAGAAGAAGATGAGATTGACATGATTGCTAAAAGATTTGAAACAACTCTTCGTGATCAAAGGAAGAATTTCAAAGGTAAGAACTTTAAGAAATGTAACTCTTCTTCTGTAGGTTGCTTCAAGTGTGGAGATAAGGGACATCTTATTCGAGATTGCCCTAAGTGGAAGGACAAAAAATCCAAATCTGGAGATAAACGGGCCTTCAAAAATGCAATGATAGCATCCATGTGGGGTGATTCTGATTCAGGTTCTGATGAAGATGAGGAATCACCTAACTCTGATGTTTGTTTGACTGCCTTCACAAACATTCAGGGAAACATCACTGACTCAGGAACCAGAGGGGGAACCAGTACATTCAGAAAATGCTTAATGGCAAAGAAGGATGTGCTACAAGAACACAAGGTAAACTTAGAACAAGTTAGGAAAGATATGCATGAATATGATAGAGATAATATGCTTGAATGTATTAACTCTTTATTAGATGAGTGCTATAAACTTGGTGAAACTTATATAACTGGCAAAAGAGAACTTAAAGAAAAACGTGTTGAATGTGAAATTGTTGTTGCTAGTTGTGATCACCTAGAAGAAGTTTGCTTTGAATTGAAAAATCAAGTAGCAGAACTAGAGGTTGAATTGGACAAGTGTAAGGTGGAACTAGAGAAGGAAAGGTCTTCTAAATCTGACTGTCCTAGTGATGGTGAGGAAGATCTGACCTCCTAGCTCCCTAGAAACTTATCAACTGCTAGTGAATCTCTTAATTTTTCAGTAGCTATAGGTAAAGCAAATTCCTGTAGTAGAACTTCCTTGTTGAAAGCCTTTGAAATATTGGCTCACAACTTGGAAGAAATACACTAAGAATTTGTTTCACTTAAGGCTGCTCAGTTCACTGTTTCCCCTACACCAGTGTTAAGATTAGTGATGTAATAGATGAGTATGAAGGTACTATTTGTGATTTGCATACTAAGATTCATAAAGTGAAAAAAGATAAGCAGTTAGTAATTGTTGACATGACTATTGATCCTATGGTTTCAAAGCTTAATTTACAACTTGAATCCTTAAAAAGTGATTTTGATTTTCTAAAAGATAAAAACGAGTTGTTGATTAAGAATCTTGAAACCAGAGAGAAAGAACTTCATAATAGTCATAGACATGTTGAAAAATTATTGACTGCACAGGAAACTTTGAATTCTTTAATTTCATCTAAAAGTTACAAAGGAAGGGTTGGTCTTAGATATACTAGACAGAGAACCAGGACTAACTGGTCCCCCAGGGAAACCACGTGGGTTAAAGAATTCAAAAGAGGTAAGTATGTAATAACTAAAGAGATGCATGTTTGTTATCATTGTGGAATGAATGGGCATAAGATACATGAGTGTCCTGCTAAGAAGAACAGTGAGAATAAGAACAATAAACATGTGAAGTGGGTCTGGAGAAGAAAAGACCAACAAGAGCCTAATGTCGTTGAAAAGGGACCCAAATATGTTTGGGTTCCTAAAACTAATGTTTGATTTGTTCTTGCAGGCTAAAGTGAAGGGAGATACTTATTGGTATTTGGACAGTGGTTGCTCAAGACACATGTCCGGGGATAAAAGTCAATTCCTTTCACTAGTAGCCTTTGACGGTGGAAGTGTCACCTTTGGAGATAACAACAAGGGAACCATCACTGGTTTAAGTAAGGTAGGTAAGACACTTTCAAATGCAATTGATGATGTATATTATGTTGAGGGCTTACAACATAATCTCTTGAGTATTTCTCAATTATGTGATAAAGGTAATAGAGTTGAGTTTCAAGCTAATCTTTGTCATATAGTTAATTCTCAAACAGGCGAACTTGTATGTGAGGGAACCAGGAAGCATGATGTTAACATCACCTTTCTGGATAAAATTCCTCAAGACAAGTCTGTTTGTTTGAGAGTTGTTTCTGATAATAGCCAATGGATTTGGCATAAGAGATTTGGACATGCTAGCTTGACACTTTTGAATAAATTAAGGTCTCGTGATTTGGTGGTAGGACTTCCTAACATCACTTATGAGGCAGATAAAGTTTGTTTAGAATGTGTTAAGGAGAAACAGGTCAAAATCTCTTTTAAGCCTAAAACTGTTTTGAGTACCAGCAGACCCTTCGAACTTGTACACATTGATTTGTGTGGTCCCATGAGAGTACAAAGTCGAAGAGGTCATAGATATGTCTGTGTTATGGTTGATGATTATTCCAGGTACACTTGGGTAATAATGCTACATTCAAAAGATGAAACGTTCGATGAGTGGGTAGCATTGGTGAAGCAAGTGGAGAACCAGCTCTCTCACAAGTTGGTCTCGGTAAGATCAGACCATGGTACTGAATTTGATAATGCTAACTTTGTTGGTTATTGTAGGGAACAGGGAGTTAGTCACAACTTCTCAGCCCCAAGAACACCACAGCAAAATGGTGTTGTTGAAAGAAAGAATAAAACTCTTGAGGAGATGGCCAGAACAATGCTCATTGAGAGTGGTCTCCCTAAGAGTTTCTGGGGTGAAGCTGTGGACACTGCTTGCTATATTTTAAATAGAGGTCTCATTAGACCAAAGTTAAATAAGACTCCCTATGAACTCCTTAGAGGTCGAAAGCCTAATATTGCATACTTTCGTGTATTTGGATACAAATGTTATATTCATAATAATGGGAAGAACCAGCTTGATAAATTTGATCCTAGGAGTGATGAGGGAATCTTTCTTGGATATTCTCCTCAAAGAAAAGCATATAGAGTCTTTAATAAAAGGACTTTGTGTGTTGAGGAGAGTGTACATGTCATCTTTGATGAATTTAACATGTCTTCTGAGATTGCACAGGTACAACCTGATGAAATGATTGGATTGATGGAGTTTACTGGGAACCATGATGCTGGTCCCCTAAATGAAGTGCAAGCAGATCTAGGCTCACTTGATACTCCATAAAATGATGATAATGAGGAGCCTAGAGAAGAAAATAAGGACAACGAGAATTCAGAAGAGGAACCAAGACCTAATGGTTCCCCAAGTGACAGACAAGTAAGGGGTTCAGGGGGAATGAATGAAGATGCCTCCCCTGAACCTGAGGTAAGTAATGTTAATGGAAATAGCGTGAATATGAATCTTACTGGTTCCGAAAAAATAGATGAGATTCATAATCATGCTGGTTCCCAATCAAATGAAGAAGCACAAAATGATTTCTCTTTTAAAAACTACAAATATCAATCTTCTCATCCTCCAGATCAGATCATTAGTGATATTAATAAAGGAGTTCAAACGAGAAGAAATGTTTTTCAAAACTTTTGTGTTTTTTATTTTTTCCTGTCTAATATAGAGCCAACTAACTATAAAATGGCGCTGACTGATCCTGATTGGGTTCTAGCAATGCAGGATGAATTCAATCAGTTCCATAGGAACCAAGTTTGGCATCTTGTACCTAGACCAAAGGATAGGTCAGTTATTGGTACAAAATGGGTCTTCAGAAACAAATTGGATGACCTAGGTACAATAGTCAGAAACAAAGCTAGGCTAGTGGTGCAAGGTTACAATCAACAAGAAGGGATTGACTATGATGAGACTTTTGCACCAGTAGCTAGGTTAGAGGCAATTAGGATTTTAATTGCTTATGCTGCTCACATGAATATGAAATTATTTCAGATGGATGTAAAGACTGCCTTCCTAAATGGATATTTGAAGGAAGAGGTATGTGTAGAGCAGCCACCTGGTTTTGAAGACAAGCTATTTCCCCAACATGTTTACAAGTTGGACAAAGCTCTATATGGATTGAAGCAAGCTCCAAGAGCTTGGTATGAAAGATTGTCTACGTTCTTGACGGAGAATGATTACAAGAGGGGAATTGTAGACAAGACACTGTTTATCAAAGCCAGGGGGAACCACTTGATTATAGTACAAATTTATGTTAATGATATCTTATTTGGTGCTACTAATCAAGTACTATGTGATGAGTTTGCTAATCTTATGCAGAGTGAGTTTGAAATGAGCATGATGGGAGAACTAGGATTCTTTCTAGGATTGCAAATTAAGCAAACGGAGAATGGAACCATGATACATCAGCAAAAATACTTGAAAGAATTGCTGAAGAAATTTGGCATGGAGAACAGCAAGGCTTATGATACACCTGTTCCCACATCCACAAAATTAGATACTGATCTAAAGGGAAAAGATGTTGAAGCCATACTTTATAGAGGAATGATTGGTTCCCTTCTCTATCTAACAGCTAGTAGACCTGATATTGTGTTCTCTGTTGGATTGTGTGCTAGGTTTCAAAGTAATCCAAAGGAATCTCACTTGAAGGCTGTTAGAAGGATACTTAGGTATCTTGTGGGAACAACAGACTTATGCTTGTGGTACCCCAAAGGGAGTGCAATTGATCTTATTGGGTACACTAATGCAGACTATGCTGGTTTTCTTGTTGATAGAAAGAGCACATCAGGTATGGCACACTTTCTTGGCTCTTGTCTAATATCATGGGGTTCTAAAAAGCAAAACTCAGTGGCTTTATCCACAGCAGAGGCAGAATACATTGCAACAGCTTCATGTTGTTCCCAGCTACTGTTGATAAGGAACCAGCTGAAGGATTTTGGTGTTGTTCATAATAGTGTTCCTATATTTTGTGACAACACTAGTGCAATTAATATTTCTAAGAATCCTGTTCAACATTCCAAAACCAAACATATAGAGATTAGACATCATTTTCTGAGAGATAATGTAGAAAAAGGTTTAGTGGAAGTGTTGTTTTGCAAAAGTGAAGATCAAATAGCTGATATCTTCACAAAACCCTTGTGTAGAGAAACTTTTTGTAATTTAAGAATCTTACTAGGTCTAGTTAGATTTTAGTCTTTGGCTTCATCTATTTCCCTCAATGATTAATTAGAATGGTATTCTCTTGTATAGTATGTGTACATACCTATGTCGAAATCCTTCAAGTTTTATGTAAATGATTTAAGATCCCAAAAGGATTAAAAATCATTGTTGCAAGAAACAAGTGAAATTAAACTAAGTTGCCAGAAACAGGATGAGTTGGTTCTATTCAAGTACCAGCAAAGGGAAACAGCAGATCAACACTGATATGTCTTCCGAATAATATTTTTATATTTTTGGAAGATTATTATAAGATATTTTCCTTTTGGAAGGAAATAATCTTATTTCAGTCATTTACCATAAAGATAATGGCAAATCAATCACATGCCTAGTTTATAGGATGGTTAAGATATTTATGGCAAGTAATGATAGCTATCATTTCAAAATTTAAAACTTGTCATACTTATCTAATTGTTAAACCGTCATATTTTTTGGACTTCCTTATTTTTTTGTGCTACAAATATATATATTCTAACTCTCTGTGTAGCTTCATTACTTCTCATTCATCATTCTCCTTCTCTCTTTTGCGTACTGCTCAAAATCAAAGTATTGTTCATCATTTTCATTCTCAATTTTTCTTTGACACAATGGGAAGAAAGACTACATCTTCATCCAGGAAAGGAAGAGGAAAGGGGTCTGCTAGTGACTCCACTCAATCAAAAGGAACCACCATCATTGTTCCACCAACCTCTCAACAAGAACAAACCCTAATTGAACCTTCATCACCCAATGTAGCTTCATCACCTTCAACAATTCTAACCACAACCCCCGATTCCCCTCAAAAATCCTCCTCTCAACCACAATCAACCAAACCCTCATCAAAACAACCTAAGCCTGTCTCCCATCCTCCGGAAACTGATGAATCTGTCATCAAGGAACCAGTACCATCTCAGGGGGAACAAGAGACAGAAGCTCAGCAAACTGTGAGTCAAGAGATGGAGGTTGGTAGTGCTGAGGAGCACAGTGAAGAAGAGGAAGAGGTTGAGGTTACTGGGTTTAAGGAAGGATCACCTGGTGAAAAGGTTAGGAGAAGTGGTCATTTTACGCGTTCTTCTATAAGAAGGATATTTGATGACACCCAAGAGGAACAGTCTGCTGGTTCTGTGCAAGGAACCAAGAGAAAGAGGTTGCCTGCTAAAACCTCTCGTGCTTCAAAAGGTAAATCTGTAGAATCTATTCCTACTGGTTCTATGGATTTAAATTCTAGTTAGTGTTATCTGGGTGTTGTGTTGAAATGGGTTATTTTGATATTGCTGCATTATCTGAGTTCAAGGAGTTGCTTGATTATCAAGGTTGGTTAATGTTGTTTGATGTTTGTGCTGCCAATGTGTCTGGGGTTAGGGAATTCTATGTTAATATCAAGCAATTGCCTGATATGTCCATAAGTTCATGTGTGAATAGGGTTGATGTAAGTTTATCGGTTGCTTCTTTGTGAATTTTGTTAAGCATACCAAGAGATGGGTTTGATAAGTACTCGGGTGACTGGTGGCCTATGCTTGTTGGGGTCACAACTTAGGAGATATATGCTTTTATGTTTAGAGGGAAGATGCCCAAAAAGCCAAGGGTCTTCAAGTTTGTTAATTTGAAGGAACCAGTTATGCTGGTTCTGCATTCTTTGTGTAACAAGGTTCTAATACCGAGGGCTCAGGGTAGAGGTACTATGAGAATAATAGAAATGGTATTGATGTATCTGATGATGAAAAAGGTGAAAATTAATCTTCCTGCATTAATGTTGGCCCATATAATGAACAGTTATGGGTCATCTCATCACTCCTTGCCTTATGGATCTTTTATAACCCACCTGCTCAAATCTAACAATGTACCCTTGAGTGGTTCCACTATCCCAGTTACAGTGTTTACCAGGGCCATCTTAAAGCAGAAGGGTTTAGATATAAGTGGGGATCAGCTGCTGTTCAAGATAGAGGAACTAGTGGAGGAAGTGAGTTCTCCAACAAAGAAGAAAAAGAAAGTAGAGGAGCCAGTAGGTTTGGCTCTAGTTCTGAAAAGGTTGGAGGACCAGGAGACTTTGCTTGAAGACATCATTGGTCTGGTCAAAGAATTATCCTCTTCTATTGGTTCTAGGTTTGATAATATGGAAAAGAAGCTTACTGGATCTCATGATCAAGAGGCACCTGGTACGAGTGTTGCTGCTCTAAAGTCTCCCCCTGAAGAAGAGATGCATGATGCTGGGGAAGGGGACGAAGATGAGTAACCCGCTGATGATGGAGACCAGGATGCTGAAGGAGAAGAGGACAATGAGAATCATGAAGATTGATTCTGTTTTCTGTTTTTGTTTGCCTACCCTATTTCTTATGACTGATTATGTTGGTTTGCTTCCCCCCAATCCATGAACTGTTCTTTTGATATGGAGTTGGGGTCTTTAATTTGTTGAACTTTGTTTGGTGTTTGTTTTGAACAATTTTATTTCTGCTATGACATGCCTAGTTTGCCTAATCTATTTTTGCAGCATTTAACTTGAATAGTGGTTGATGCCACTGCATGGATGAGCACACTTAATAATTTGTGCATCTTATTATTACTTGAGTATACTTTTTAATGATGCCAAAAGGGGGAAAAGAGTTGAAGTTGAAGCCTAGGATCTTCTTAGCCTTTTAGGATTTTTAGATTAAGTCAAATAAGAGTCGAGTCAAGTTAACTTAGGAGAATCATTTAGTGTGTGTCCGTTTTTAGTCTTAAAGTTTGTTGGATGTACTCAATCCTAGTTGAGTACTTTATTGGAGTTTTTATGTTTTTAATGTGCTTAGATTGTAGGAACTTCAACTAGTTTGTCATCATCAAAAAGGGGGAATTTTTTGAGTCCCTTAGGTTTTGATGTTTTGAATGATGACAAACAGTTACAGGAAACAGGTCACAAGTATTGCGAATAGTTGGTTAGGGAACTAGCTATAATAGAATACTGTTTCCCTAGACAAGTTATTATTTGCTTGTGTTATCAATTGAACTAACTTGTCTATTTATAGGAAATGGTTAAGTATGAATTGATCTATGTACTGGTGGGGAACCAGTTGGAACTGTTTCCTTGACTGCTATGCTGTAAAGCAGTCACATATTATCTATTGCATGTTAACCATGTTATATGTGCAGTAGTTAAGCTGATTCCAAGACTTGGAGCATAGAAGCCTTTCGAAGACATTCGAAGAAAGATACTTTGCTCAAGATGAAGCATCCAAGGAAGATTCAAGTCTTGTAGATTACATGAAAAGAAGAATATTTGTACTTTACTGTTAATCTAGTTTTTCATGTAATGTGCTCCGTAGTATGACTTATATGAGTAGGTGATATAAGTGTTTTAAGTGTGATAAGTCATGTTATGAATTCTGGTACAAAGCTGGAACAGAATTCATAACATACTTAATTCAGGGAACCAGGTTTACTGAATGGAATATCAAGCTGCGTATTTTTGAAAAGATTTTCTAAAAATATTTTCTAAGAATTATTTTGGAAAATATATTAAGCAGCTGGTAGATTAGATGAGAATATATTGGTTACCTAAAAACTAAGAGTATTTATCTTATTTGATTCTATCTATATTATTAAGTCAAATAAGATAAATACTTTCCTAACTTCACATAAGATGGCGACACAAAAGATTATGTGATTTTAGGAAAGCTAGGGTTTTTGTAATCACATATATAAACTCATCTAATCAACCTAATTCAAAAAGTCTCTCACGTAAAAAAAACTGAGTTCATTTCTAGAGAGCATTATACACACTTAAGCACAAAACAAAAAAACCTTTCATTAAGTCATATACAAGTGCACCATTAGAACTTATATTTTTCTCTCATATTAGCTATTAGAAGCAAGATAAAAGGAGAGTTTGATTCTGTAAAGAGCCTTCAACAGAGGGGTTGATAGGCTGGGAGAGTGTTTGTGAGTTCAAACACAAAAGGGCTTACGACTGTAAGTCGAATGCACACTCGGAGTAGAGTGTGGGGTGAAGTGGTTCCCGTAGTAGGGAAACAATTAAGTGTCTGTGTTCTTTGTTTTTCGGAGTAGATTAATAAAAGAGCATAGGGTAGGAGGACGTAGGCCTAAGTTGGCTGAACCTCGTTAAATTGTGTCTTCTTTTATTACTTTACATATAATCCGCTGCTAATAGGAACCAGCACAACTGGTTCCTCCCACAAATCGAAAAAGTAGTAAAAATAGGCCAAGGCTATTTAACACTCAATTCACCCCCCCCCCCCCCCCCCCCCTCCTCTTGAGTGCTCTAAAACCTTCATATAGCTTTGTGTTCATCAATCGATTTGAGCTAGGTGGGAGCTTTCCTTTGGATCTTGAACTTGTCCCATGACATTAAGTCCTTAGGAATCCTGAAAAATGACACAAACACTATAAAAACCCTTGAATGCATTATTTGATACCAAATGAATAGAATTCACTAAAACTGAAATGAAATACAAATAGTTACTTGTAAAAAGACCTAAAATACCATATATTTATCAGTATGATTGGGACTTATCAAATTCCCACAAGCTAAACATATGTTTGTTCTCAAGAAATCAGATAATGCCCTCTCAAGAAACACAACATGTCTCAATTTTATAAAACTCCAAGTTAAAACATAATTCAAAATAAATAAGCATATATATGAGTTATATAACATCCATGAACATTTTGATAGTCAAGATTGTTAAGTTTATACTCTCCCAAGCTAGTCTCAATCATATGCCATTGGCTTCTCACTTTAGGGTGTGCATAGGAAAGTAAGCCACTCATGTGTTTTTAGGTTTAGAATTTTCGCTCTCAACCTAGTAATTACGTTAACTCTGTGAAATTGTCCTCTTTAGGTTTGTATTTTGTCTTTCTCCACTAATAAACACGGTGTCAACTCACTAAGGTCATGACTCTCTAAATAAGTAGGCTTTATTAAATTAGATAGGGCAATTTAATTTAGGAAAATGTTGCTTAACCTAAATAAAACTCCACTACTATATGATGTAAGTGTTTAAAAACACCTTATAGCATCCTATACTCTAAAACACGACCTCTTTTCTTCATACTTGGATTAATGATTCACCTCAACTATGTAATGGATATGAATGCTTCATTGCTCTATTAATGATGAGCATAAATTTTAGGAAAATTTCCACTTTTTTTATTCTTCTTCTTATTTTCTCTTTTTTCTATTTTTCTGCTTCTTTTTCTATTGTTTTCTTTTCCTTTTTCCTTATTTTATTTTCTTTTACTTTTATCATTCTTTTGTTTTATTTTGTTTACTAATATTCTTCTCTTTATTATAAATATGTACTATAAAAGGGGATAGAAACTTATACTCTTTTATAGGATGTGATCAACTCAATACAAGAGGTACTGAGTACTGCATATTTCTTCTTAAAAAATAAACCTAACAAAAAGGCTCTAAGGATTTCTAATGGTATACATCAAGAAAAAGGGAATATAGGCTAAATGGGTTTCATCTTAGGGGTAAATGAAAAGAAAATAATTTTGTCGAAAAATAACCTAAGTATGAGAAAAATGGCTCTAGTTTTAAGGAGAGTTCAATCATTCCTATGAGTTGCACCAAAAAGTCTCGAACAACCAAATAATTACAAACCTAAAAGTAAAATCACACAAAGGACGGAATCTAACTCACATTAAAAGAAACAGACTTGATTAATGCCATTGGTCTAAGTCACAAGTCCTCATATGTAACACAAGTCTATAACATAGGGTGAGACTAATTGCAAAAAGGGAGAAATATTCTAATTCTCAAGAATCTAATGTTCATGATTTTCAAAAATCAACTAGTGTATCAAGTAAAACCATTTCAAAAAAGAGACATATGTATCTATTTATTCTCATTGAAAGGCTAATCTCAATTATACTAATAAAGTATGGTATATTCGTAATGCTCTAAACTACAAAATGTAAGAAAAAACTGAACAAGGAAATAACAAAAAATAAAAACTAAGGAAATTAAGAATGTTCTAAAAGGAAAAAAAAAACTAAATAAGGAAATAATAAAATATATATTATAATGTAATGTATGATCTAAATGATCTCTCCCCTTAAGCTAAACCTTTTAATGTCCTCAGTGCAAGCACTAGAAATCATAGGAAAGCCAAAAGGGAAAGAATGGAAAAACCTAAGTCTAAAAACACACCAAAATAAAATAAAATAAAAGGAAAACACTATTAATTCAAGGGAGGGTAGGGTCCTAGGTGGACCATATCTAGAGGAAAAACTGGGACTACCCCTAAAATATCTCTACATAGCTTCTTCAATGCTAGAGAAGCTGCCCCCGTAGAGCAGTAGTCAGTCTTCATCTAATCATACTATGCATTCAATGCCCGGTGGGACTCTTGCATATCATGATAATCAATCCATATATCATGAAATGATTTGCTCATGGATTGATGGGAGGCTCTCAACTCTGCATAGCCGTCCCACATATGTTCGAAATTGGTTCCTAAATGACCAATGTCATGATATTGGGCGGCTAATTGAGACTTTAAGGATAAGATTGACTACTAGATGCCTCATTCTATTGAAATCTAGGCATTATGTCTTCCTTTATCTAGCCAACAGTCTCCTAATCATCTTCATTATCCCCACCCTCAACGGGGAGTGGGGCACCTTCGACCATCAGGGAAGGCCACTGAAAGTCTAGTTGTAGAATCCATGTCTTAGCTCCCACCAAAAGAGGGAGATGAGCCTAAGTTAAGAAGGCATAGAGGATCGAGATATTTAGATTTAGACGCCCTATAAGCGATTCAAACCACTGGTACGACCTCTTTTAGTTTGATTCCAATGCATGTTCTACATGCTATGTTAATATATACAGTTGAGACTTGACACCTCATAGGGAAAGTAGATAGAAAGGTTAATATTGCAAGATAACATTAATAAGTCCCAATTATACTTATAATTATATGGTTATTTAGGTCTTCTTCATATAGATATTTGCATTTTTGTTTAGTTTTAAGTGAATTATATTCATTGGTTATCATATGATATATTCAAGAATGTTTATAGTGTTTATGACATTTTTCAAGATTTTAAAGGATTAAGTATGATGGGACAAATTTAAGATCCAATGAACAAAGCTCACACCAGATGAAGAACACAGGTGGACACGAAACCATGTCTCCCCATGTAGCGGTCCAATGAAGAATCAATCCTTGGAAGTAGGATATTTCTTGGGTCAAGTTTGAGTGCATGTAACCCTAAAAACACCTCAAAGATGAACCCCAAAAAGGACCAAATATAAAACAGAGCCCAAAACATAATTTTCCCAAACACATGACCCAAATATCAACCAAAATCACCCAAAAATCTACCCTTATTCCCGTGAAAAATCTAAAGCTCAGAGTAAAATTTCCTAACGCTTGGAGCAAGGTGTTAAACACAAGAATTAAATCTGAGTTGGAAGCAAGCATTCAATGCCAGAGTTATGCATTCAACGCCAAGTCATGGCATCTAGCACACTTCATGCATAGAACACAACATCCAACACCCACCCTACTTCTAACTCTTGAACTTAAATGGAATTTGATCATTTTTTAAGTCCAACGTTTTCTGAGTGCGCCACCCTAAAAGTGCTCCTTTATTATTTTGAACTTCTCTGCAATTGAGCAAAAGATTCATTTTCTGAGTGCCCAATGCATAGGACATGCATCTGACGCCTAGTGTTAGCGTTTGACACACTGACTTAGCGTCCAACACTTAGGAAACTAACTCTTTTTTGCCTATAAATACCCCCTTATTTTTTGACCAAAAGGGTCGGAATTTTGAGAATTTTAGAGCACCTTTATGATGAGTGACATTTATGTCACTAGTTTGTTTCTTCCTGGCATATTTTTCTTACTCTTATGGCCCGAGTTTGCCCCATTTTGTGCCATATGGCATCATATTATTCATGATTTGGACTTTGGAGAACTTTTCATATTTCAATCATGTTTTGCTTTATTTCCCGTGTCTTTCTACTTTTATACATGTTATCGTTGGCTTCATACAGGAACTTAGTTGACATGAGCATGAGAAAGGAGAAATAGAGATGTGTAGTAGAAAAGCCAAGAAGAGAACCAAAAGAACGCTTGAGAATAGAGGCAAGAGGCCTCTTAAGTCAAAATAGCTTGAGTCGCCGCTCAAAAATACCAACGAGCGAACGTTGATGGTAAACAAAAAAATGCGAGCAAGAGTCGAGCGAGCATCAAAAAGGTGCTCAGAAGGTGAAATCCCCTTATAAGCGAGTGCTCATACGCTGAATTAAGCGGCCACTCAGTTCAAGAATTGGCTAGAATTTTTCTTATGAGTGGGCGCTTATAACTTTGCCTAAGAGCCCACTCAATCTTATTCTAGGCAACTTTTGAGCAAATTTCAAATTTTGTATGAGGTTTATTGAAGGGGAAGGCAACAACGACATGAGAATAGAACATTGTTCATAGTTTTAGCCTAGTTTTAGAGAATAGGGAGGATCGCTTTTAGGTTTTTATTTTCCATCAAATATTTCTAGATTAGTTGAAGATTTAATTTTGGTTTTTTCTGTCATCAACGATTGGAATGAAGGCTTATTAAATTTCATAATTATTTATATAAATCAGTAATATTTTCCTTTTCTCTTGTTCTAGATTTTATTGTTTCCTATTATTTTTTGTTATTCCTTTGATTATTTCTAGGTTACTCTAGATTTCAATCTTAAACTAGATATGTTCGTTTTTAATTTGCATCAATATGTTTCTTTGATAAAGTCTATGGTGTTTATGAATCTAAATCATAAGTAGATAGATCATTTAAGGGATATGTTGAAAACCCAATCTTGAGAAAGGATAATGATTAAGGTTAAGAGTTGGTTAAGTGATGAATAATGTGGTGATTTGATACCGGGTTTTAGTTGGAGCATAGATTTGTCCATATGGGTTTCTCCCATTCATGTTCCTTGGTTGAAGACATTAAAAAATGGATTTAGGTAGTGACCCGATGTTGGATTTGTTGACTTTTAAGATATTGGTTTTTTGTGATGTCCCTATTGTGTTACTTGGGTCGCTTTAGATAACAATTACACAAGAAATCCTAATTATAGTGCTTATTTCCTTAAATATGTCTAAGAGGCTGGTTCCTAGATGAACCCTTTTTCTGCAACATGTTTTAGGTTTAGTCCATAGGTCGATGGTGAGTTTATGAACCCCAAGTTATCTCATTTTTGTGTCTAATTTCCAAATTTAGTTCATTTATGTTAGGAGTTATTGTTAAATCCCAAATTCCCTAGCACTTTTCCTTTATAGAATTAGTCTTTTAGAACCTTGCATTAGCATTTTAGTTAGATTTAGAGTCTTCTCTGAGTTTGATTAGAACTAGCTTGTAGTTAAACTTAAAGAATTTGGTATCTATTAATAGCCATTCTCTATGGATCACAACCCTTAATTGTCTATTACTATTAATTCGGCTATAATCAATTCTATGATTTTTCAACCTATATTGCATTCCTTTGGTGCATAGCTTTATAAGTTTTATTCTCTAGTTTATACCCTTAATTGCTGCAAATGATGGGGAAGAAGGATAAGTCTTCAAGCAAAGGTAAGCATTCTTTTGATGCATATAACTCTAGTGCTAGTGATGGTGAATTAAGTGTTAGGAGCTCAAGAAGCCTAGTAAAAGGGGTTCATCATCTTCAAGTGACAAAGAGGTCAATGGAGGGCGTAAGAGAAAAGGTTCATGGGGCCAAGAAGATCAAAGTTTGAGGCTTAATATTCCCAAATTCAATGACAACATAGATTCAGACAAGTTCTTAGTTGGGTTTAAAGAGCAAAGAGGATCTTTAGATATAAGGACTATGATGACCATAGATCCTTTAAGGTGGCAGAGCTAAACCTCACTTCTTATGAAAGTCTATGGCTTGAGGGGATACAAAAAAGAGGAGAAAGCAAGAGCTCTCTAAGATTACTTATTGGATAAAATCAAAGAAGTATATGAGGAAATGGGTTGTTCTCTAAGACATTGAAAATAATTATTTCATTAAAATTCATACTTCGTAGCATGAAAGAAAGTTTGTGGAGGAATATATGGTGGAATTTAAAAATTTAGCCATGGTGTGTGGACCTAAGGAGAAAGAAGAAAAAAAGGTGGCTTGATTTGTAGCTGGATTGAATGATCCAATCAAGGAGAAGGTAGAGTTATAACCCTATTGGAGTTTTGATGAGGTATATACCATAGATAATAGGGATAAAAAGTAACAATCACGTAGGCCTAGGGAGTAAATAAATCCTTTGAAGCTAGGAGCGTACGTGAGGTCACCACCTTCAAAACTAACCTTGATAAAGCCATAAAACCACAACCTTTTGGGAAGGGAAAGGTAGGGAATTTGAGGCATGTGATGGGGGATCAAAGAACTTGCTTTAAATGCAAAGGATAAGGCCACACTCAAAGGGGTTATCCTTATGCTAGAGTTGTTACTACTCTAACTTGGGAGGAAGATCGGATCTTTGAAGAAGAGGAGCATGAGTATGAGAAACCAACCTCTCAGTCATCTATAAGGAAGGAAGCATTACATTTAGGATTTCGTGCCTAATCATATTCTAAAGCATCCAAGCAACATAATAGATCCAAAACAACAATAAATAGCTCACAAGTCAACAACATTTAACATCGGGTCATTACCTAAATCAGCATTTCTTAATTTCTTTGACCTAGGAATGCAAATAGAAGAAACCTATATGTTCAATCTAGGCTCCAACTAAATTACACATTAAGGATTCGTACGTCCAAAATCCTTAATCGGGTCGGAGTTAGAATTCGCGAATTTATAGTTAGAATCTGATCCAAAATTAAGGTCTGCAAACTTGTTGGATCGCACTCAGATTTTTTTGGTCCTCTCCAACTCCGGTTTTGTGGAATTCATAGTGTGTAGATATCGAAATTAAAAATACATAATTTCGACATAAAATGCACCCCATTCGGAGTCGTGTAGCCAATTTTATGACTTCTCAAAGATTTTTTATGAGATCTCAAATAAGAGGTCATTAAGGCTACTAAAGGGAAACATAGTTATGTGGTACCTTCAAAAATACAGGGTTTTAAAAAAAATTGCGCCTTTCGGACTACTAGGCAAAGAGATATGCCTCTCTGAATTTATCAAAACCTCATAATGCACCCGAACTCTATGAAGAATTAATTGATTTCCATTTTAAGTATATCATCTCATAGATCATAATTTTGCATGCCAAATAGAGTGGTCTTAGTTGAATATTGGATTTATATGCTTCATGTTAGGTTATTTATGAGTTTAAGTATATTTCTTAATTCTTACAACATTTTGGTTAGTTCTGCATAGAGTATAAAACAGTGAAAAAATGGTGGACTTAAAAGATCATTGTTCTATACACGCTTCTATACAAAAATGTCAGCATATTAGTAATGTACAGATTGGGAAACTATCACGAGTAGTCATGTCACACTTAGCATTTGAACATGAATATAGTTATATTAGTTGAGTAATGAATATGGCCTTGACTTCTTCAGCCTAAAGATAAACTTAGGTACAGATGTGATCGTTTTAGAGCACATTTACAACCCTATTTTAGTGTCGAGTCTCACGGTTTGGGATTGATTTTATACGTATTACACTTGATTTTACTTTGATCTTTTCCTCGAGCTATTTTAAGGTCATTTCAGGTACTTTCGATGATTTCAAGGTAAAATGTGATGTGTTTGAGGTTTTGACACTCTTATCAAGAGTTTAGATGCACGTATCATAGCTTGGGCACACATTCCAAGTTATTCTCAAAGATCCCATAAAGTTCAGAAGCCATTAGACACTTCTAAGAAGCTGTTCAGCAAGGTTTAGACTCAGATTCGACTGAATCTGTCGTTCATTCAGTCGAATGGAAGACAGGGATTCAAGCAAATAACTCAAGCTCTCGAGAATAGCCAAATGAACTCCCATTCGAGCGAATCAAGGCCCATTCGGCCGAATGGGTGCTCTCCTTCGGTCAAATGGTGGACAGGTTATCAAAACTCAAAGTTTCTGTTTTGGGCGAATGACATGACCATTCGACCGAATCATCCCTCATTCGACTAAATCCACACTTCATTCGGCCGAATGGCCCTTGTTTCCGCAGTTTTTGGTTCTTTCTTAAGCCGGCCCTCGAGGGTTTTTCTAGGGTTTTACCCTTATATGTCCCTAGGGTATAAATACCCCCCTTACTATGTAAAAAACCCTCATGCCTATTTTGAGAGCTTTTGTGCCTCAACTTGGAACATCACTTTCATTGCTTTCATTTCATTCATGTTTTAGTTTAGATTTAAGGCTTTTGTTGCACTTTGTTTCAAGCTTTGTATTTCGGATTCAGAATTACTTTCGTTCACGCAATTTAGTTCAAGTAAGATATCATTTCCTTTATTGCTCTATTTCGTTTAATGCTTTCGTTTATTGCTTTTTGTTGATTTCATTAATTTTACTGTTATTATGTTTTCGTTTATGTATATGAGTGAGTAGTTCTCTTAGGGGTTTGATTTGTGAACCCTAGGTTTGTCTTGTTCTTTATGCATAGAGTTAGGGTTTGAGATTATCGATGATTGTTTGATTGATATTCGATGTGAATTTTGTCCTGCCACTCCTTTGGAGACATAGGGCGATTATAGGTTATTCATGTGATTTATAGGGTCGCAAACTTCTCTCATCATCTTGAGTGTTATGATTGATTGTTGATCAATTTCCCCTAACATAACGTATCTGCTAGTTCGTTTGTCCTGCCTAGGGTGAAGTTAATCTATCCCCGTTTGTTTTTCATTGCTTATCATCGTTTTTATTCTCGCTTTACTTTCCTGTTTTTAGTATAGTTTAATCAATTCAAATCCCAAATAAACCCTTTACATCAAGTCTAGGAACTAGCATCCCTTGTCCTTGTGGTTCGACCCCGACTTACCATTACACTAGTTGTAGTAGTATTAGGGAGATTATAAGTATTGTTTGCATAACTAGCTTTTTAGTAAAACGACGCTAAAATCCGGTTATCAAGTACTTATGTCACACTCCACATATGAACATTAATGTGACTATATTAGTTGAGAAATGTACATTTCAATGACTTCTTTCGTTCAAAGACAAACTAAGTTTGGAACATGCTTGTATTGATTCATAATAACGATTTTTTTAGGCATGTTCAGATTTTTCTATAGTATAGCTACTCATTCAGTAACTAATAAATACTCTAAAAATTATGCACCATCAAAAGAGATTAAGTTCTAGTCAATTCACTTATTGGAAGGAATCACAAAAAATATAAGATTAAGTTAGATAGAATCCCCATCCTAACCATAAAACCAAATGACAGACAAATATACCTTAGAATTGCAACAATAAAGGCAGCACGTCACAACTCCTAGCTCTACCCACAATGCAGAAAGTACTGTAGCCTATTACATATTTGTTCATGGATCAAATATTGACAATTATTTTGCATTCCACATAATTTATATATTTTTCTTGTGTGAATTGTTTAACTGTCCAGGAGGCATTGAAAATTAGAACTAACTTCATGAATATCCCTATCTTCATAAATGAATATGAAACTAGTTTAGATAAATTAGATCACACACTTTATTAAAATAGAAGTTAAAGTACATAACTTGAAAGAAAAAGGAATAAGAGTGCATTTCATCAAAGGAAAAACCAATAGGAAAATAAAAGCATTACATCATAATAGGAAATGGGCTAATTATTTTCTTCATAGATGAAATTATTTTTAGTTTCAATGTTGTCCATGTAGAAATTAGATACATCAAAGTTAGGCATAGGGGAAAATTTTTCATTGAGAAAATTAAATTCTTCACTTTTTCCTTTATGATTTATGGAAACTAAGAACAATTCTACAAAATGTTTGGTCATATGACAAGTATTTCCCTAATTGGTTAGTCGTGCCACATATACATGATGTGTTTTTCCCTTTTGGGGAGTCTTGCTTTTGTATTTCATGTTGATGCCCTTTTTCAGGGGCTTTTTGTAGAAATTTTAAAGGGTCTTAAACCCAACTAGGTTTCAAGTTGATGATTTATTGAGTGAATCATCACTTGGGAGCTCTATTTTTCACAACCCAACTAGTGCCCTACAAGTTTTGTGCATCAATAAGGATCGATTATGTGACTTAAAATAATGAGTTAAAGAGTTGCCACCAAACCTTTAAGGGAAGTTTAGATACTCAATTGGTTTTGAATCTCAAAATAGACTTGTGTGAGATATTTTGAACATAGAAGGTTCAGGAATGAGCAATCTACATCGACCCAAGAATGATGTGCAAATAATTTACATTAGGATAAAGAAAAAATAAGTTTTAGCTCCTAAACAATCATGAAAATATAAAGGAAATTACACTCTAATTTAGTTGGTTTGACAAGTTAATAATTATACACATAAATCTAAATTAGGTGATTACTTTGTTAAAAGTCCACAAGATTAAGGGTCCGTTTGGCTGATTGTACAAATTTATCTTATTAGGCATGATTGGATTTCATTAGGTCTTGAGTTAATTCATAAGATAAAAGTGGTCATACACAATTATTACATAATAAGATTCATGAAATAAAGGTTCAAAATTAAAAGTGCGAAACTGAATTTAAACGTTAAAGTGCAATATTAAAAGATGTAAAGTACGAAATATACATGATGATAAGTTGAAAAGCTACTAATCAAATAAAAAATTAAGCCTAAAGAGACATGTCTTCATGACATACTTCAACCAAATAGGGGTCTAGTTCATAAAAGACTCATATGTTTTAGCCTTTGAACTTATTGATTCAAAACTAAAAAGATATGCTTTATGATGCTTAACATAAAATGAGCTTTAGGTTAACTAACACCTAATTGTACATTAAAGTATGATGTACACCTAGGGTTTACTCATGATAAGGGTTAAATTTTTGTTAATCCTAGAGAGAATAAAGATGTTTAAATCTCTTCATCATAGACCAAAGGAAAACAAAAAAAAGAAGCTTGCATGATATAAATATATTGCAATAAACAGAATGTAAGGGAGAGGGATTGCTTGAGAAGTTAAGAGGAAAATAATCTATGAAAATGGTTCCTTGAATAAGATGCTCAAAGTTAGGGTTTTGAAGCTTGACCTAGTGAAGATAGGAGTTTCTCCTAGTTATTCATCTCATAGGTAAAAGAGAATTAGAAATAAAGTTTAGGAGTTGATCATAATAGAACATCAAAGGTGATGGGTCATTGGTTGATCAAGGCTCATGAAAGTTGAATAAAAGTCAAAATAAGATGTTCACGTAGTAGAGGTTTGCATCCTCTACAATCATTACAAAAATAATTCAATCTTAGGCTCTTTAGTGGACGAAAACCACTAAAAACCTAAGATGGATAGGGAATGAAGTAGAATTAGACAAAACCAAGAGAATATAATTGAATTAGAAGGTTCCTCAGTTAATACCGTTGAGGGAAGTTCCTTTGCTTTAGTCTTGATTCCATGATTAGTAAAGGCAAACTATACCTTGAATGCACTTTGAATAAGTTTGAGAGAGGTTTATGAGTTTTGGGAGTATTTGACAGAGTATTTTTGCAAAGTAACAATATCTTAGGATGTGAAAATTTTGGACCCTTATAAAATTTTAGGGTATTCATAAAAAAAAAGAGGTGTCCATCCGAGCATTGGATGCTTAATTAAGGCATTAAGTACTAATATAGGGCGTTAGATGCTTTTTGTTGGGCGTTAGACGCTTAACAAAAGAATCTTTTTCTTGGATAAAAGGGGGGTAAAAGGAGTTTGAAGCGCCTTTTAGGGAGCGCTCAAGGCTAGGCATCAAACACATAGGGTAGGTGTTAAACACTTAAACTAGAACTAAATTAGATGCTTTTCAGTCTGGGCATTAGACGCAGAGGGGGCATTGGGGGCCTAGGCTAGGAGTTGGACACCTTGATAAGTATTGGATGCTTTAAGTAGGCGTTGGACGCCTGAATCTAGACTTGTTTCAGTTCTTGTGCTCAATGCTTACTTCGAGCATTAGAGCTTCGAGCACTTTAGCTTTACACGGATTAGGCATTTGTTAGAGCTTAAGGTTTTAATTTTTTGGAATTTGGGTTTGGGCCAAGGTAAGTATTTTGGGCATGATTTGTGTTTAGGGTTCTTTGATGGTTTATTTTTTAGGAGATTTTGGGTTCTCGTACACTCAATCTAAACCCAAGATAAATCCTTCCACAAAGGTTGGTTTGTTGTTAGACCACTATATGGGGAGACACAATTTTTTGTCTATAGAAGCCCTTACTTTGACCTAGTCTTAGATATTACAAAGGGTAAAGTACAGTTGGGACAGAGAAAGACCAAAGTTGTTTTGCTATCTTAAATCTTTCTTTTAATGCTAGTACATGGAAAACAAATTAGGGTTTGTTACAGGAATTGAAACTTGTTCGTCAACCTAGCACGTCAAAGTTGTCGCTAAGTTAGTGGGCTTGAGAGGTTGGCTTGTTATGCCAACTGGGAGCTACTACCTGATGAAACACAATTTTATAGACTTTTCAGGCATTTTTAGGTTGCATTATTAGAGCATATTAGTTCTTTTAGTTTCATTTTAGGTATCATTTGCATAGATTATCCTTTTGTGCTCTATTATGCTTTATTTGTGGTTTTCCTAATATTTCTGGTAGTTTTATAGCTATTTGAATGGTTTCGAAGCGATTTTGTATGAGTAGGATAAGTGCTGCAAATGCAAACAACAAATTGAGGATTTTGATTAATGGATTCATGCTTGTGAATGATTTTATTTATGTTCATATTCATACATAGTTATTTTGGTTTCCACAAGGTTAAAAAATAAGGTCAATTTGAGTTGAAAACAAGGACATATAGGAGTTGAAGAAGAATAAATCTAACACATGTTCACTATTTTCATCATAACTATATTTATATATATTAAATTGATTCAATTATAATTGTATCAAAAAGTAAACTTGATTATCTTTTCAATGGTAGGTCACACTCCCTATGGAAGTTCCTATAACAAAAGTTATATCCTTGCAAAGTTGTTCCTAGAAACCTGACTGCGGAAGAGCAACAAATCTGAGTTATAATCGGATTAAACCACTAATTCGGCCCTAAAACTTTGTTTATTCATCTTATCTTTTTGTTTTAAAAGGGTTTAGTAAAAAATAAATACATTAGGGACTTATTATTTTATTTTTAGGCATTATTCTCCTTAGGTTTAAGGATTCTAGGTTTTCTTTCTAAAAAATACAATAGTCTTTTTTATCCTTCCTCTTCCATTGATGAAAAACTCGTTTATATTTTCTCCATTAATCAAGATTTATAGAGGTATTTTTCATTTCTTTCTTCCCTATTTTATTTTTTTATTTATTTTATTTCTATTATCATTGTTTATTTATATTACTTTCTTTATTTCTCATTCATGAATTTCATGTTTATGGTTGTTTTTGTTTTCATCAATTTAGTCATGAATTGTGAGTAGATTTATTTCTAGGGTTTTCGAGATCCATGAACAATTCTATGAAATAGTTTTATGCTGATTAATTGGTTTTAAGTTTACAATTGAATCCCTATTATTGGTTTATCATTGCTTATAATTAGGTTATGGCCAAGTTTGATGTATGTTGGGTAATTATTGAATTTGATGCTGAGAGGTAAACATACCACTATAAGATTATAGAATAATAGGCTTGATAAATCTAGATAAGAGCAAGAGCCTCTAGAAGAATCTTGAGGGAATCTAAGATCGAGAAAATTAGTGAGCTTTAGTTCGTTGAATTCATGAAACCCGTCAGTTGTCATTTCTTAATTGATTTGCTTGTTCATGGTGAACCATTGTCCTAGGCTTTAGCTAGTCTGCATTAAATTTTCTCTAATTTTTTATCATTAGTTTCTTAATGAATTACATTTCCCACCAAGGCCTTTTTATACAATTTGAAATTTTAAGAGCTAATAGAATTGCATCGATTCCTTGAGGATATGATCCCTACTTCCCTAGCTATATTAGTTGGTGTTGTCGATTTATTTTTGAGAGGTTTATGATAGTCTATTTAAATTTTGGTACTGTTGTCAGGGAGGCAATTGTTAATTTTGGTAGTCGGGTTTAGATTGTTTCATTTTTATTTTGTTTGTTGGTCTCAAAGAATCTCTTTGGTTCTTTGAAACTTTCAAGTTTCTGTATTATTTTCTTTTTTCATTTTTGGTTTTGTATGCAATTTTGTGAGCTAGAACATGAAGGGAGACTTAGAATATGTTGAAAACAGTTGAGTGAAAAAAGAGCAGAGTATTGTTTAGGGGAACTCACTATATTGGATTCCCTATGCCTGAGATGGATGCACCAAATTTTGAGCTAAAACTAGCTTTGGTGAACATGGTTGAAAGAAATCAATTTGATGGAAACTCTAATGGAAGACCCTAATCTTCATATTTCTAACTTCTTGCAATATTGTAACACTATAAGCAACACGGTGTCGTTCAAGATCACATTCGGAAAATGATGTTTACATTCTCATTGAAAGACAATGCGAGACGGTGGTTGAATAGTCTTAATAGGAGTACAATTAATAGTTGCGATAGTTTAGCTCTTGCATTATATAAGAAGTATCATCCACTAGAGAGAGCTGCTTCACTTAGGAGCCAAAAGAATCAAATGAATCTCTATATGATGCTTTGGAATGATTTAAGGAGTTGGAGAGGCTTTGTCCTCATCATGATCTTGAGAAGTGGTTGCTAGTCTAGTCATTCTACAATGGTTTGGGTAACAAGTCTAGAACAACTTTGGATTCTACTACGAATGGTAGATTCATGAACTAAGTGAATGTTGTATATGAACTTATTAAAAAGATTGCCATCCATAACTCATAATATGGAAATCAAAGGGGGCAAGCAAAGCAAGGAGACAAGTATGTGATTGATTATAAATATGAGTCTAACTGCACAAATGAATTCCATTAGTCAAAAGCTAGATAAGCTACAACTGCCTACCTCACAACTGATGTCTGTTAATGTAGTGGCTACCTCATTAGGATACCATGATCACTTTTGTGATTCATGTGGTTCATTTGGCCATAATTCTCAGTCTTTTCATAACTCTACAGAGCGAGTATGTGCCTTCTAAGCCTACAAGAACAACCCATTCTCTAACTTGTATAATCTAGGCTACAAGGATCACCCATACTCTCCTATAGAAACAACAATGTGCAAAACCCTTAGCCATTTGTACCACCAAAGTAGCAACATACATAACCACAACAACAACATAACTAAAAGTTTCAAACTCAAGGACATATGCAACCACCTAGGTTTAATAAAATACCCTTCAACCCAAAACCATCTCAAGCACCACAACAACTTTCAATCCCCCACAAATTCAGTAAAATTTCTAAACCCTAGCTTTATATATTAATTTGGGGTTTTTAATTTTTGTTGGATGATGATAAGTTTTAAATAATTAGTTGTTTGTGGTATATTTTGATGATTTAAAAGTATATGATTTTGGGTTGATAAAGTACTTTGATTCATTTTATTATAAGTATGATGTAATTAGTATGGCAACATTTCCATGGTGAATTTTTATTATGAATTATTTTGGTGAACTATAAGCATTGACATTGGTGATTTGTAATATCAAAGTAATTCTAGGTTGCCTATTTGGTGATAGAGAATTATTAGCATCATGAAACACGACAAAAGATAGCTTTCCAAGAACAAACCCAAAAATAATTCATTGACCACCAAAAAAATTGCCAAAAAGAAACAAGCTCCTCCACCACCTCAATCACTACACCCGAACCAAGTCTCCCTCTTTCTTCACAAACCATTTTTTCTTGGTTAAGCAATCCCCCAATAAGAAATTTACACCTCTCTTCAAAAGAAACGAGTTAAATCTACACTCCGCTACTCACCTCATGATGCTATGAAGTTAGGGGTTGCTGATTACTTAAAGTAGTTTGCTCAAAAACATGGGATTTTAATGATTTTGAATTTGGAAGAGGTATATCCGGCTTTGGTTTTTGAGTTCTTCTCCTTTCTTGAGGTTATCTCAAAGAAGGTGACATCTACTTCTTTATTGGTGGTTTTAATATAAGAATAAATGCAAAGGAAGTTAATGAACTATTTTAATTCCCTCTATAGGGAACCATTTGTCCTAAGTCGTTCAAATCCTTCTGTGATAATCCAACTGACACTTCTTTTGCTCCTAAGCAAATTTGGAAAGAAGATATGTGTCTTAATGATTGGTTTGTTGGTTCAACAAAGTCTAATGCTTTTGTCAATCCTTTTATTCACCTTTTGCATCGAATTCTACTCTAGACCTTGTATCCTAAGGGTGAGACGGGAAAGGTGGCTAGCTACTAATGATTTTAGGATGTTATGGTGGTTTGTTCATGGTGATCCAGATAAAATAGGTCATCTTGATTTCGAAAGGTTCTTAGTTGATGCTTTCTTCTACGGAAAAAACCATAACACTGGATCCATCACTATGGGTAGTTATGTCACCATTTTTTCTAAGCATTATGAAGTTGACTTATCTTATCATGCCAAATTACACGACTATGCACTCCTTCATATTAGGCAAATGGAGATGAACTATAAATGGTTACTAACACGTGGTGATAATTATGAAGGGTTTGTGAAATGCGAAGGAAAATATGTTGCAAGGGTTTCTTATGCTCATTTACCTACTCCTTCCACTCATTTGAGTAACCCTAGTGCCTTATTGTTCTCTCCCGGTGCTTCCTCTTCCGCGCCACTGATAGTTGATGAGGCATGTATTGACACTCGTGCACCTATACCATAAAACCCACACCCTATGTTCAATGTTTGTGATCCTAGCATCCCACTCTCTACACCAGTCACCGCAAAGGAATTTGGCCTCCTCATGGATAGTCTCACTCGCGTCTCTCAAGATGTTCTTGTTCGCTTGAACAAACTTGACGAGAATGTTGGGGCAACTGATTTTGTGGTTATTTCCTCGCGCCATCAGATAGGAATTTATAGCATCAGCGCTCCCTCTACTCATGCTCCTCTTAAATCTCCTTTAGAGGACGAAGCTACTATTGAGTAAGCTTCCTCTTTTCCTTTCTCATATTTTTATGCATTCTCACAGTGAGGACACTGTGTTTCATCTAGCTTTTACATATAAATATATATATATATATATATATATATATATTAGTCGTTAGTGTGTTTCAT
Source organism: Dysphania ambrosioides (assembly GCA_026401315.1). Classification (NCBI taxonomy): domain Eukaryota; kingdom Viridiplantae; phylum Streptophyta; class Magnoliopsida; order Caryophyllales; family Amaranthaceae; genus Dysphania; species Dysphania ambrosioides. The sequence goes on from CM048666.1 coordinate 18,927,474, forward strand.
ATTCTCCCTTGATGTTACTATTGGATTCTTTAACTAAGTATGTTTCCCTATGCCCTATGTTTAGAATTTTTTTTAAAACTTATGATTGCTGAAACTAGTCATGGTAAACTCTTGGTTTCTTTTATGATTCTTTGGTATAATTCGAATATAAGTTTCTAAGCCATATTGTCTATAGTTTGGAACAAGGAAGAGTTTAACTTGCAAGGATTTGAGCCTTAATTTCAATCTTATTTGTTTTCTTCTTGTGTGATTACTTCCTTGTGTAACATTAATCTTGAGCTTGGCTTGATATTGGTTTGGCTAGCTATATAATTACACGATGAGCATGATAAAATGTATTTTTTTATTAGGAGTAGTGCTACATTGATTTTAGAAGACAAAATTTTCCATTTGATCCATTTTGTCGAACCTTTATCTTTTCTTTCATGATTAACCATATTACAAACATTTAGGCCTTAATTGATTAACCTAAGTCTAGCTTGGGGGAGCATTACTTTATTGGTAAGTGATGTTATCATTATTAACATTTTGGCTTGTTATTGGAGTTTGATGGAGTCTTCTTCTTCTATTGGAGTTTACTTTATCGGTTTGTTGTATCACCATATTCTATTTCAAATAAAAATATCCATGCACTGCAAAAAAAACAAAAAAAAAGAAATATATATATATAGAAAAAAAAAAGAAAAAAGAAAAAAGAAAGAAAAAATGATAGAAAGAAAGAAAAAAAAAAGTTTCAATCCTTATAGTGGCACATATTTGCATTCGTAAGTTGTAAATCTTTTCTATTTTGATGATGATACAATGGCGCTTTTCAGTTGTTTAGCTGATTTTGGGATATTGAGTTTGGAGTTAGTTGGAGTTGTTTTGAGCCTCATTTTTAGTCTAAATTTCTTATCGGATTTTGCTCCCCCAAAGTGGACTTTTTAAGCTCATATATTCCCAAATATTATCTTATCCTTAACCTAAGCCCCATTATAAGCCTAATAAAGACCTTATTGATAATCATTCTTTTATATGTGTCTTCTATATTCAATGTCTTGCCAAGGTTCTAGAGTATGTGTATACATTTCGAGCCGACTTTTCTAGGATGAATTGTATAATTTTCCCTTTCAAACACACGAGTGTTGGTAAGATGAAATGGTGCCTTTTTAGTGTCCTAGGCTATAAAAATAGTTCATATGCACATCTTTTTCATATTTATGGGCGGGGAGTGATGTGAATGCATGAATGAAATTCTTACAAGCTAGTTGAATCCTATTCGATCAAGGATTCATCATATTTTTACTAATCCTACTTAGATTAGGATTTGTTTCTTTTATTTTCAGTAGCAGTCTTATCCATCGTATTATATGTAGAAGCCATGGAAAAGAGCATTGGGGAAGTTTTCTTGATTAAAAGATTCAATCTTGAAGAGTTTCTTGAATATTGAAAATTTAAACCAAGAAGTAAAAATTTTAAGACAAAGGGAGGTGCTTATCACATTGGACAGTGCTTATTACATCTTGTTGGTGCTTTATTAAAACTTCAGTGACATGGCAAAAGGCATGGCATGGGCATGGGCATGGACGTGCTACACACATGTGATTAAATATTTAGTGTTTTACTTTAAATAAAATAGGTTAAGAGTAGGTAATTTGTAACTTTATCTTTTTTCATAGGATATCATTCTAATTAACATAAGATAGTATTAGAGTTTTGATAGGATTATGTAATAAATAAGTAGCATTATCTGATTAGTTATTAAGTAGTTATAAGGAGTTCTTTTAGAAGTAGTAGTCCTAGTCATAATGTGATTGAAAATCTTAAGCTATGGGTATAAATAGATGTGCACCCAAGCATGAAAAAATTATATTTTGTACTTGCTTATTTATTTTATGCAATAAACTTCAAAGAGTTTATTATTCTTTGTGCATAGCAAAGATTATGAACTGGTGTTTCTTTAAGTTCACGTGAGGAAGTGAGAAGAATTAAGGGTGTTATTTTAATCAATTCTCTAAACTTTCGCCCTAGATTATGAGCCTTTGGTACGTTACTTTAGAAGGTTTCAAATCTAGTTCTATCCCTTTGTGTGAATTAAGGTTCTTATACCTAGATTCACATCAACTTTTGGTGCTTTTATTGAGAGTATTTAAAGATACTCAAGCATTATGGATTCTAGTAGTGAGCATCATGGATTCTAGTAGTGATGATATTCACAAATTGTAACCAAGCTTTAAAAAAGGTTTGACCTTGCAAGAAGCCAAGACGTTGTGTATGGAACGTGAGTTGAAGGAACTAAAGGAACAAATGGAGGAGTTGCTGCAAACCATGGAGAAGAAGGAGAAGTCCTCAAGCAAAGGTAAACATTCTCTTTATGAATCTAACTCTACCAATAGTGATGGTGAATCAAGTTTTAGGAGTTTAAGGAGACCTAGCAAGAGAGACCCATCCTCTTCAAGTTACAAGGAGTCTAATGAAGGGCGTAGAAGGAGGAGTTTAAGGGGGCAAGAGGATCAAAGCTTAAGACTTGAGATTCCCAAGTTCAATGGCATCATGGATCCTGACAAGTTATTGGATTAGGTTAGAAGAGTAGAGAGGATTTTTAAGTAAAAGGACTATAATGATCATAGATCCTTCAAGGTGGCCGAACTAAAGCTCACTTCTTATGCAAGCTTATGGCTTGAAGGTTTGCAAAAGAAGAGGAAGAAGGAAGATCCAAGATTGCATCTTAGAGAAATTAAAGACGTACAAGAGAAAATTCTTTGTTCCACAAGAATTCATATAATATAACTTCATTAAGGAAAATACATTGAAATAAAATAGAAAATCTTTTGAAGATTATATTAGGGAATTCAAAAACCCCATCATGACTTGTGAATTTGAAGAGAAAGAAGTCTTGTTGGTGAATGAAAAGAAGATCTTGCATGAGATAGAATAAGAAAGACAAAGATATTTTATGGGGGCTTTAAATGATGATGATGATGAATAACCTAATGTTTTGAATCATTCATTGGACGAAGTCAAGGATGTACTTCATAATGATCTACCACCTAGACTACCACCAATGTTTGATAAAGAACCATCACAAGAGTGAAATAGTATGAGTTTTCTTTAATTTTTTGCTATACTAGAGCATGAAAAAGAAGTATTAGAAGAAAAGCTCAATACTATTATTGATTTCAGACCAATTTGGCCAGTTTATTCTTTTATGATTGGTAACTATCCATCTTTTAATGTTCTTGGTGATGAAGAGGGAAATATTGAATCATTTCATTATTACAATCAAGTGATTCTAAATTCCAATAACCAACATGCTAATGATACATTTTCTATGAGAAAATTAAAAGGATCATCAGGGTTACAATCAAAATCTTGCACTTTGGACAAAGTTATGGTATGGTTATCTCTCATCTTATGCTTGAAGGTTAGCAACACTAAAGATCAAGGGAAAGAGAGGAACATTGATATTTCATGTGTTGTAATATCTCTGTGTTTAGTTCAAAAGATTTGGATGATATCCTGGCCATAACAAAACTTGAGGGCAAGTTTTTCTTAATAGGGAGGGCAAGATGTGAATGCATGCATGGAATTCTTACAAGCTAGTTGAATCATATTCTCTTTAGGATTCATCATATCTTTACTAATCCTACTTAGATTAGGATTTGTTTCTTTTATTTTTAGTACGAGTCTTATCCATTGTATTATATGTGGAAGCCATGGAAAAGAGCATTGGAGAAGTTTTTTTTATTAAAAGATTCGATCTTGAAGAGTTTCTTGAAGATTGAAAATTTTGACCAAGAAGGAAAAAATTTAAGACAAGGGGCGGTGCTTATCACATTGGACGGTGCTTGACGGTGCTTATTACATCTTGTCGGTGATTTATTACAACTTTAGTGACATGGCAAGTGACATGCCATGGGAATGGGCATTGCTACACACATGTGATTGAATATTTAGTGTTTTACTTTAAATAAAATAGGTTAAGAGTAGTTAATTTTTACTTTTATCTTTTTTGATAGGATAGAATTCTAATTAACATAAGATAGTGTTAGAGTTTTGGTAGGATTATGTAATAAATAGGCGGCATTGTCTTCTTAGTTGTTAGGTAGTTATAAGGAGTCCTTTTATAAGTAGGATTTCTAGTCTTAATGTGATTGAAAATCTCAAGCTATGGATATAAATAGCTGTGCACCCAAGCTTGGAAAATTCATATTTTGTACTTTCTTATTTGTTTTATGCAATAAACTTCGAAGAGTTTATTATTATTTGTGTGTAGTAAAGATTGTGAACTGGTGTTATTTTAAGTTCACGTGAGGAAAGGAGAATAATTGAGGGTGTTTCTTTAATCAATTCTCCAAACTTTCATCCTAGATTATAAGCCTTTGGTGCATTGCTTTAGAAGGTTTCAAATCTATGTATATCCCTTCGTATGAATTAAGGTTATTATACTTAGATTCACATCATAGAGAAATCGAGTTTATCTTATACTCGCCACAAATTGAGGAGTATCATCGGTGAGAACTCTTTCCTTGATTCCTAGTCCTATTTATTCAATAAGGCTCGATTTTCCTTTAATTGTTTCTACTTTTAGATAGGCATTAGACCATTTGAATGCTTTGACATAGATAATGTGATCACAAGAGTTTCATCATGTTTCTTTTATAGGGTACAACCTACTTATGTTTTGAGAATCTCGGCTTTGTTGCTTGGGGACAAGCAACAGTCTAGCTTGGGGGAGTTTGATGAAACACAATTTTATAGAGTTTTTAGGCCTTTTAGGTTGCATTATTAGAGCATATTATTTCTTTTAGTTGCATTTTAGGTATCATTTGCATAGATTATCCATTTTGTGCTCTATTACGCTTTGTTTGTGGCTTTCCTATTATTTCAGGTAGTTTTATATTTGAATGTTTTCGAAGCGATTTTGTATGAGTTAGTTAATTGCTGCAAAAGTAATCGACAAATTGAGGATATCAATTGACGGATTCATGCTTGTGATTGTTTTAATTGATGTTCATATATGAAGTTATTTTGGTTTCCATAAGGTTTAAAATAATAGCTAACAAAGTCAATTTGAGTTGAAAGCAAGGAGATATAGGAATTGAAAAAGAACAAATCTAACACATGTTCACTCTTTTGATCATAACTAAATTTTTACAGATTTGATTAATTCGATTCTAACTATGTTAAAAATTATACTTGAAGATCTTCGCAACAATAGGTCACGCTCTATGGAAGTTTTTAGAACAAAAGTTATATCCTTGAAAAGTTTACCCTGGAAACTTGACCACGAGAGAGCAGCGAATCCGAGTTATAATCGGATTAAACCACTAATTCAGCCCTACCTAGTTTAGTAATCTTATCTTTTTGTTCTAAAAGATTTTAGTAAAAAATAAATAAAGTAGGAATCATTATTTTATTTTTAGGCATTATTTTCCTTAGGTTTGAGGATTCTAGGTTTTCTTTCTCAAAAATATAGCAGTCTTTTTTTTCCTTCCTCTTCCATTTATGAAAAACCCGTTTATATTTTCTCCATTAATCAAGATTTATAGAGGTATTTTTATTTTCTTTCTTCTCTATTTTATTTTGTTTATTTCTTGAATTTCTATTATTGTTGTTTATTAGTATTGCTTTCTTTATTTCTCATTCATGAATTTCATGTTTATGGTTGTTATTGTTTTCATCAATTTAGTCATAAATTGTGAATATATTTCTTTCTAGGGTTTTGGGAATCCATGAACACTTCAATGAAATAGTTTTATTCTAATTAATTGGTTTTAAATTTACAATTGAATCCCTATTATTTGTTTATCATTGCTTACAATTAGATTATGACCAAGTTTAATTGTATGTTGGGTAATTGTTGAATTTGATGCCGAGAGGTAAAAAATACTACAATAAGTTCATAAATAATAGGCTAGAAAAATCTAGGCAAGAGCGAGAGCCGCTAGAAGAGTTTTGAGGGAGTCTAAGTTCGAGAGAATTAGTAAGCCCTAGTTCGTTGAATTCATGAAACCCGTCAGTTGTCATTTCTCAATTGATTTGCTTGTTCATGGTGAACCATTGCCCTAGACTTTATCTAATTTGCATCAAGTTTTATCTAAATTTTCATCATTATTTTCTTAGTTAACTACATTTCCAACCAACACCCTTTTATACAATTTGAACTTTTAAGAGTTAATAGAATTGCATCATTTCCCTAAGGATACGATCCCTACTTCGCTAGCTATATTAGGTGGTGTTATCGGTTTATTTTCGAGAGGTGTACAATAGCATGTTCACTACCAAGATGGCACGGCTTAGAGATTGACATGCTATGCCAAAGAGGAGTTGGTGTTAGGGTGGAGCCACTTAGAGATTGGTTTGTTGTGCCAAAGAGGAGCTGCTATTAAGGTGGCGTGCCTTAAAGTTTGCCTACTCTGCCAAAAAGGAGCCACTATCAGGATGATACGACTTAGAGATTGGCCTGTTGTGCCAAAGAGGTTTCGTTATCAGGGTAACGCAACTTGAGATTGGCATGTTATGCCAAAAAAAAGTTGCTATTTTGACTTCTTGATGGGATGGCCTCTAAATCTTTAATAAGGATGTTCTAAGAGAAGATTGAAGTTAGCTTTGATATTCAAAATTTGGAAGGTCACTTTTCTATTCATTGGCCCCAAAATCAAGGAAAAAAAAGGTTCCGAACGATTGGCGGCATGTGTTGTCATATGCTCGAACGCCTTGTAATGAAGGTATGAAATCCTTCCTAGTGAAACCTAGCATTTCATTGGTGCAAAGAGGGCACACATCAATTGTAAAACCATTGTCGATGAGGGTAATGGGAATGCTTTTGTTACATGCGACAACGTTGATATAGATATCCTTGTTATGAACACTCCACTCAAAAGGCAAATCATTGTCAATGAACGAGATTTGTGATTTCTCCTTTTCAGTGGGTAATGAGGTTAGCCAAAGTGTATAGGCGGAGTTCCTGATTTGATGTTCATTTTGGTCAATGCGTTCATGAGAATATTTCAATATTTGAAAGAAGTGGTAATCAGTTCTCAAATGTTGACCTCAACCCGGGTCTTATTCAACTATTAAATGAGGGAAATTTCCCCTTGTAGTGGTTGTACTACCAGGGCAGTTATGTCAACAATGGGGTTCAAAACAAGATTCTAAACCCTGCCAAACCTAGTCATGGCATTGATATCGGTAACATCCTTTTCATACCAACCAGAGTCAATACACTTGGTTGGGGTAATGACATGGCCAATTTTGTCAAGATATGCGCCTCGTCATTGCTTTCCCATACACCATTTATTGAGTTTAGTGGCAACAAGATTGTCATGTTAATGAAGATGGGTCAAATGTGGGGTCGTCTTCTTGGATAAATAGGATTGCAAGCAGACAGGTTTGGTTATTGGGCTTGGCCTCTAGAGGGACAAGGGACCTCTCGTCATCTATCACGTCTTGAAGTAAGTGCTTGAATCGAATACAGTCGTTAATGTCATGCCCCTTCCTTCAGTGGAATTTACATAACTTACTTGGGTCCCACTTGGAGCTCCGTTTGTCCGCTAGAGGATCTTTTATTGGGCCAATAGTTTCTATAGGACCATTACTCATCAATTGGTCAAATTACTTAAATAGGTCATTCCTAGGTTTGAAAAGACCCGCCGAGGACGACTATGGAAACCTCCTTTTTGTTGTTATTGTTGTTGCGAAAGTTGCCAATAATTCTTGTTTATGAAAAGATTTCTGTTTTTTATTTCCATATCTTTGTCTCCTACTAAACATGAAAGTATATTCTTTCAATGATTTTCTAAAAGAAAATTTTGGTCTTATGTTTTCATCCAATAATAAATCAAGTTGTTCGCTTATCATCCTTTAATGTGACCTCAACCCAGGTCTTATTCAACTATTAAATGAGGGAACTTTCCCCTTATAGTGGTTGTGCTACCAGGGCGGTAATGTCAACAATGGGGTTGAAAACAGGATTCTAAACCCTGCCAAACCTAGTCATGGCATTGATATCGATAACATCCTTTTCATACCAACCAGAGTCGGTACACTTGATTGGGGTAATGACATGGCCAGTTTTGTCAAGATATGCGCCTCGTCATTGCTTTCCCTTACACCATTGATTGAGTTTTGTGGCAACAAGATGGTCATGTTAGGTGATGGGACTCCCACATGGGTGATTAATGAAGATGGGTCAAATGTGGGGTCGTCTTCTTGTATAGATAGGATTGCGAGCGGATAGGTTTGGTTATTGGGCTTGGCCTCTAGAGGGACAAGAAACCTCTCGTCATCTACCACGTCTTGAAGTAAGTGCTTGAATCGAATACAGTCTTCAATGTCATGCCCCTTCCTTCGGTGGAATTTACATTACTTACTTGGGTCCCACTTGGAGCTCCTTTTGTCCGCTAGAGGATCTTTCGTTGAGCCAATAGGTGCTATAGGACCATTACTCATCAATTGGTCAAATTACTTGAATAGGTCATTCCTAGGTTTGAAAAGATCCGCCAAGGATGACCATGGAAACCTCCTTTTTGTTGTTATTGTTGTTGTTGCGAAAGTTGCCAATAATTCTTGTTTATGAAAAGATTTCTGTTTTTTATTTCCATATCTATGTCTCCTACTAAACATGAAAGTATATTCTTTCAATGATTTTCTGAAAGAAAATTTTTGTCTTATGTTTTCATCCAATAATAAATCAAGTTGTTCGCTTATCATCCTTTTAATGTGAGTGGCTATCAAAGAATATGGGAAGAAGATTCTAAACTCAGTACACTTAGTTGAAATGTCAACTACTCTTTTGCTCCATGATCTAGAGATTGGGAACGTACTCTTAGTAGCAGATTTCTTGAATCTTTAGGATACCTCTTCCACGCGTGTTTCTTCAGTCCTTCCATAACACCAGTATCTTCTTCAATGAGCTTAAGGTCAGTTCATTGGCCGCTTAAGCTTTGACCATATTTCAAGACCTTAATACAGAAAATAAAGTCCATCAAAACATTCTCAAGAATTTCAGCTGATTACAGACATTAATCTAGATTTTCTTATTACATGTAAAGTTTTCCTAGCAAGGGAAAACAAAAATGAGTACTCTTTCAGTATGTAACCTGCTAATTTGCTCTAAAGCCCCAAAGTTACAAGTTAAGAAATCAAGTACAAATATTAACAAAAGTTTCTCTAAATATGGAAGCTCAGAATAAAAGGGCAGCTCCTAATACACGATGTGGTGACCTCTATAAATACATATGATGCAGAGGCTTAAAAATAGAGAGAATAAAAATAAGAAAAAGAATATTCTACGAAAGACTACCTATTCACTCATCAGAAGTCCTGAAAAACTAAGCAAAAACCAAGTAATAACAAAAACCAATAACATGTACAATTTGGCTCGAGCTATCAACTGGTAAATCTGGAGAGTCAAATAGACGGGACGAATAACCAGAGGGCCAGGAGAGCTCTGCAAAAAATTATCTAATCACATAACAAAAGAATGTACCACACTTCTTAAAATATCACTTAGCCTGTCTTGAGCCTTTTCACTGCATGATCAGACTCACTGCTGGTGCTATCGACTCTAGCATGTAGCAAAGATTGATTACCACTGGAACCTTCAGCACCCTGAATAAGGAAAATCAGGAAGCCTTAGACTTAATCACAATATTGGAAATATTTCTCATGGAATTTTTCTTGGACAGGTCTAGAGATTTGGTTTTGCTTACCTTCCCAGCAGTCTCCTGGATGTTTTGTCTTGCTCTCTTTCCTATGTCAACTTGAACTGAAATGCTAGCTTGAGACAAATCTACCCCCGAACTCTGCAGAGCTTGCGTAAGCGTACTCAACAACCTGTTTGAAATCAGTATCCATTTAATTTAGTAGAAGACAAAATAATGAGTACAAACTTATTATATACATTAACTGAAAAGTTGTACCCTCGTACTGAGGTGGAGTAAAAAAAGAAAAAACATAATCTGATACAAAATAGGTAACCAATATATCATCATGACTTAATTAATGACTCTTTGTTACTGTTCCTTCATTTAAAAGAAGTCAAGTTTGCCTTTAAAAACCTATATTACAGTTTCAAGAACGCAGTCCTTGATTCCCATTAAATTAAGAGGGCTACATCACCTTTGCTATGTCTATCATAATATCAACCAGTAGTAAAAAAAAATTCCCTAATCTGAATAACAAACCACAAAGGTCTTTGATGCTCACCCCTGAGAGTATATGCTAGAGATGTTGATGGTGCCACCTTCGACAGCCAGCTCTTGATCTTTCAACTTATCAGCAGCAACAGACTGCTCAGATGTAGATGCCCCGCTTTGCCATAACTGCAATTGTGAGAAAGAAGCATTCCCTGCCTCAGATGGAACCACCAAGGTAGGTTGTGTTATAGCGCAACTACTGACGGTGGGAGCATGGATATCATGCTGCAGTGGGGGAGTGTTTGATCCCGCATTGTTAGTTATTCCAGGTTGTTGGTCAGCTGTCTTGACATTGATAGCGTTAGTCATGCTAGATTCTTCTGGGTTTGGGGCATTGGGCGGGACATCTAAAGATACGGCAGTAGCTTTCTCATCAAGTTTAGCGCCAAGCATCAACACAGGGCTGGTTATACCATTCACGACTCGAGACTGATCAACAAAACTTTCAACTGCCCCATGGCTATTTCTCTGCATCAAATACAAGAACAATGGTTTATTTAGAGAAGTCTTCTTTATTGCTTCAATTACATATTAAACACTAAGGCATTATATGGTAGATGGCATTTTGTTCTATTTGAGGTACTTTTGACCTTCACATGGTCATACAATCAAAAACTACGTGTCGTACATAACTTTTTGACTTTTCAACAACAATGAAATATTTAATGGAATAGCTTTAATGGCTTTCTGCTGTTAATCTATAAAGTTGGGCATTTCGCAAAGAAACAGCTAACAGCGGAACATATCAAAAGTCTTTACAGACATCAAATGCCACCCGCTAACTTAAACAGCCATAACAAACGTTGAACATGATTGCCATTTGCCAGCCTTATTTCAAAAATTAAAAAATAAATAATAATCAGATTACTGAACAAAATCCAGTATCCAAATGATTATAGAAAATCTCAATCTGAGTGAGTCTTGTAAAGCTTATATTCCAAAGCAAGAAGTCCTTAAAAGAGAATTCATATTGCAGCAAAATTTGTATTAGGCACTCAAGAACTTACCCAGGGATTCAACTTGGATGGTTCACTATTCCATCCAGAATATGATCCTTCATATCTGTTTACCTTTTCCTGTAGATACTGAATGTACCCAATCACCTGCATGTATACAGCCATCAAAGTGTGACCTATTTAGTACAATGCAATACAGTACAGTATAGATATGATGCCTGCAAAAAAAGAGAAAGTGCCTGTGAGGCTGCGCTCTTACCTCTAACAGAAATGATGCCTTATCTCTTTTCTGGTCACTGTGAGGAATGAGTTCTCTCAGCATCTGGAATCTGCAAAGGCACCATAATGTTATCAACAAGAAAACTACACTAAAAGGAATACAAAATTTATTTTATAATTTAATATACATGTAGGTTACCTTGATTTACAAGCGATTAAACCAGATTTCACAATTGAAACCTATGCTACTCAGATCCTTAACCTACCTTGGCATAGTGTATCTGACATAGTCGAAGTTGGGTGTGATTGCAATGAACTGACTAAATGTGAAAGGGTCCTATGGGGAATGACTTTATAATAACGTTATGGGTAACTTGGCGAGCAAATAGAGACATAGTTAAGAGTGAGAAGAAAAGAAGAGTCAATTTGTCCATATAACACATTATCAAGAGTTTCCATTAGTTACATTTTGAATACTGGGAAAGACAAGCCTCTCAAAATGCTGGTATCTTCAATAAATTATTTCTGAATTCCACCAAGATATGCAGTTCATACCAATGGTCCATCAAAAAATAGTAGAAAATCTGGGAGAAATTAGACAGATATATGTTGAACACCATATCAGTCGAATACATATATTGGACATGCTCTTCGGCATGATTCTTTGTATGAGTATCTACCCACTGGTTATAATGCTAAAAGCTTGGGAAGCCAAAACTAAGTCTTAATTCAGTAGAGAAAATCATTACTTCTCCAAGGGACATATCCCCAAAGGTGCAACTGGCAGGTGTTCTAAGTGATTGCTTCATATCATTTATCACTTTCCATACAGGAATCAAATTTCATACAAAATATTTTGTCGTAGTATGACATCTCTAAACCATGAAAGCTTCTTGGAATGATAACTCAACCATACAGGGCTCAGAGCACATATAAACATTACTCGCTGAAATACTTCACTAGGGAATGCACTTCAATGGCTTTAAGCAGGATGCCTGTCAAGTCCGTGAAAAAGAGGAGATAGATAGTAAAACAATTCCATGTGCAGCTTCATCTTGAAACCCAATTGGCAGAAGAATTCTACACGACTTGTATAAAAATACAATTTATAATGTGGAACAACTCTTATTAGCACAGAGACAAGTGAAATTCCAATACTTGACAAGGCAATTAGGGAAGTCAAATCGACCATATCTGTGAGCAATGTGAATTTATAATAACATGACGGAAAAGCTTCAGTTCGTGTTCTAATACAGTCAAGTGTTACATACAAAATGGATGGTTTGATGATGCAATTGATCAAACTGAATGTGCTAAAAAAAGCTGGTTTATCAATATATTCGAAGTGTGTAAACTGTGAGGTAAACTTGCCTGTTGTTAATTTTGCATCTTCTTCGCTGCTCTGTTGCCGAGTGTTTGGACCGAGGAGTGATAGCTTTTTTATCACTGTTCTTTCCACCAACATTTACTCGTAGTTCCCCTGTACAACCATAATACCGGCCTGATAATTAGAAACTCTAAAATCTTAATTGACATTATATAATAAGGACAATCTGTTTTCATATAAAATACATCAAGACATTGAGAAAAGGTAGAATCACAAGAGAAAGCAGAGTGCATTTCTTTCCCACAAAAAGGGGAAAAAGTAGAAGAAGAAGAAGAAGAGATTCTCGAAACCAAAGCCAACTCCTATTACAGTCTATGTTACTGACTTGAGTACGAGTGGTGGGCACAGGTATGTATCGTTATTTTGTGAAAAAAATTGCATAAAATTTTGAGTGTCCATATTCATGTTGAAGTGTCAAGGATCCGAAACGATCACTTTTGAGGTGAAATGAAAGAATCGGAGAAACATATATTACAGTGACCAAAATACTAACCTTTAAGAGAAGAGCTGGTTTCCTTTTTGAGGCTCAAATCCTCTTCAACCTCTTCCTCCATGGAGTGAGGACCCTTAGCCGATTCGATCATCTCCAAAAAGGTTTGACTCTTCTGAATGACTGCCCTGTAAAATTTCCAAATTCCTTGTCAGTTGATGCATTTGGTGGTGGGATGAGAGAAATAGAAGAGGTTTAAGTTTAATCACTGACTGGGAAGACTTGAGAGGGCTGATACTGCAGCGGTGGATGGCCGACGACTGTGACGGCCGATCCAAACCCCATCGCCCCATTTTCATTGTTGACTCTGTCCGTAAAAAAAAAAAAAAAAAAAAAAAAAAAAAAAAAAAAAAAAAAACAGGGTATAATTCAAAAACTTAGAAAAAAATTTTAAAAAAAAAACAAATAAATAATTCTTGTTCACAAAAAATTCATAAGCGAGAATTACTCTCTTCAGTTAATGTTACTAAATTTTCTTTCATTCTTAAAAATTATAACAAAGAAAAATGGAGCAATTAAAAAGGGACAGAGGGTGTACGAATCAAAGCCGAGTAATGCAAATATGCAATGCTTAATCAAAGTAGAAGAAACAGATCCGACGAATACCCCTTATAACATTAACATCTCCGAAATTCTCCTTCTCAGTGTAAGTGTTTCCCTTTCGCACTGTGGGCTCATCCCACAATGTGAAGCCACTCCCCGTATAAGAGCTACAATTAGAATTGTCTGAGACGATGTTCTCCTCGGGCTTAGATACCCTTGGATTAAAATATGAAATGTGGCTTATACTATACGTCCCAATCCCACCGGGCAATACATGTTCTACTACTGAAGCAGGAGTAGCCGCTGCTGCTGGAGGCTTCGCGTTTAAATCCACCAAGTTATCGCTCTTTTCATCTCCGCCGTCAAGAGGTTGAAGGAAATTGTGTGTTTTAAGTAAACCACCTGCCACCAAACGCAAACTTGTTATTAATTCTACTGAAACTACATTATTTTTTCCATTGAATTCCGTTGTTTCAGCAGAATCGCTGAAATCTGCTTTAATTATTATAAAACAGATTAATTTCTGCTGAATTTCGTTATTTGAGATTTTTCCGCTATTGTTGGAATTTCTGGGAAATTTAACGGAAATAAAAAAAAATAATCACTTGATTGAGCTTCAATTGTAACATAACCCGACGAATTGCGGTTGAATGATGTTTAAATTTTGGATGTTCGATCAATTTTCATTTGAACTACGAGTGTTTCACAACAAGAGAATTTTGAAAATAAAGCTTTATAATTAAGCTTCATAAGTATTATTGTTGTAAAGTAAAAAAATTCTAGAAAATTGAAGAAAATGAATTCTACTATTCGCAACAATAAGAGAGTTTTGAAGAAAAAAATTCTAATCTGACTAGCCAAATCAGATTCATAATACACTAAAGAATCACCGGAAAAAAATAAAGAGGGAGTGGGAGAAATACCACTTTGCATATCAACTTGAATGAAATTTAGTATTAGATCTGGATAATTTGAGCCCAATTCACCTATTTTGCGGTATTCTATGTAACTATAATCTCCATGAAAGAAAGCATGCGATGATGAAGGGTGATGCGTATTTGGTGAATGATGTTTTTATTTTATATTTTTTTTTGTTTTTTAATCAACAAAGAAAGCAACACACAAACAAACTGAAGGAAATTTGAGTGTGTTTAAATAAAATAAAAAATTAAAAACACGATTGTTGTTGTCATGTTGTGTTGTTATGTTGATGCGCTGCTTCTCTCTCAAAAACCCGTGTTCCTGCCATAAGCAGATCTTTTATACCGTGGAGCTCTCTTTCTGAACTCCGTTATTTGAGGGATTAAACGCCGTTTTTTACGTGGTTGCGCCGTTTCTCATTAAAGTGGTAAAATTTGTAAAATTACTGTTCTTTTATTTTTTAAAATCTAATCATAAATTTTTATTATATTATAAAAAAATAATATATTTCAATTGTATTTTATTAAATATATCTTATTATAGATTTTTTATAATTTTTATTTATAAATTGAAAAATAAATATGCCATATTTAGAGATTGTGAAAAACTTAAATGAGAGATTAGGAACATAAATAGTATTTAAAAAATAAAAATTATTACTTTGAAATTATATAAATGATAGTATATAAATGACAAGTTAACTATTAAATGAAAATATAAAGTATTAAATAATTTATTTTTTCTAACTCATAAATTTTATAACTAGTAGTTTTAACTCTGTACACCATACAACTCTAAATATATAATATCTCTAATTCGTAACTTTAAGATTATAAAATAGTGATAATTTAAAATTTAAAATCTACCTGACTATTTTTCTTTAGTATATATAAATTAGATAGGATTAATTGATGAAAATAATTCAACTTTTTTGTTCATTCACAATTAATAATCAAACCTCTTGTTTATTCGTAAATAATCCAATCTTTGACCCTAATCCGCTTTAATTTAATATATAAAATAGTAATCTACAATAATTCGTCAACAACAAATTATTTATATTTTTTACTTTGTGTTTTTCTCTTTTTAACAACCACCCCCCCTCTTCTTCCTTTCTTCATCTTTTTCTTTCTTGTTCCTAATATGAATTCAAGCACCAATGGGTAGAATGAGAATGAAAGATAGTGTGTGTGTATATATATATATATATATATATATATATATATATATATATATATATATATATATATATATACATATATGTATATACATATATATATACATATATGTATATACATATATATATATATATGTATATATGTATATACATATATATATATACGTATATATATATGTATATACATATATAGGATTAATTGACCGCATTAATCTAACATTTGCCCGATTTGCGGATATTAATCCAACCTTTTGTTTATTTCTGATTGAACCTACCTTTAACTGATTTTTGCTTCCACTAAACCTTGCCCATTTGTTACCTGTTGTAGCCGGTCACGAATAGGTTACTCTCTTTTAAAATTATATTCAACTCCTAAATCGTTGATGTCAAAAATTTCGAATGGGCTCATAGCAGGCGCCACACACAGACTGACAGACACACATGTCCATAGTTCTACGACATTGTTCCCGCCAACTCCTGCAACTCTGTGGCATGTTCACCCTCCCAAACGGAAAAGACATAAATTAGAACCCAGGGCATTAAAATGTGTGTTTTTAGATATGGTGTAAACCAGAAGGGCGATAGGTGTTTTGATCATATATCTAGTAGGGTGTACACTACTATGGATTGTGACTTTGTAGAACGAACCTTCTTTTATTCCCAACTTAGATGTCAGGGGGAGAGTAGTAGATATGATCTAAGTTGGTTAAGAGTTCCCTATAGTGTAGAAAAAACTTCTAATTAAAAGTTATAGCACAGTCCATTCCATCGGTATCATCACCAATTGTCACTCCGGATCTCACGCATCACAAAGCTGAGGTAAGGGGTTTGGAGAACTAATTAGAAACTGGCATTTTAATTTATGATAATATTAATGAAGCACAGTAGACCATGACTGATTAAGTGACACAGGAAATATTGACTGAGGAGACAGGTGAAGGAGACGTAGGTGAATATCAGTTACCTTCCAGAAGCACTAGAAGGGTCCCACCAAAACAATATGAATCCTAATCAAAGTATCTAGTGATGGGACTGGATTAACGAGTGAGAGGCTATCTCACATGGAAGAGGCTTTTAACACTGCAGTATACTCTACAAAAATCCGGGAACAATGGAAGATGCAATCAGGAGTAAAACAGTGGAGAGAAGTTATGAAGGAGGAAATGAAAGCTCTGACTAGAAATGAGACATAGGAGAAGTGCATCATCCTAAAGGGAAAGAAAGTTGTAGGCTATAGATGTGTGTTTACTATCAAATATAAGTCTAATGGGAGCATTGAGAGATACAAGGCGCGATTAGTAGCAAATGGGTATACACTAGTCTATGGCATTGACTACTAAGAGACTTTTTTCTCTAGTAGCAAAAAATGTCACTATTAGAGTCCTATTCTCTATAGTAGCAAATAAAGATTGGCCACTTCACCATTTTGATGTTAAAAATCTCTTCCTACATAGAGAAATAATTGAAGAAGTATATATGGAAGCTCGCCCAGGTTTTTCTCAGGAATTTAAAGCAGGAGAGGGATATAGGTTGCGGAAACAACTGTATGGCTTAATATAGTCTCCAAGATCTTGGTTTGGTAGATTCACAATAGCAATGAAGATGTTTGGATTCAGGCAAAGTAACTCAGATCATACCCTCTTCCTCAAAAGGAGGGAAAGTCTAGTTACATATCTGATTATATATGTGGATGATATGATAATCACTGGAGATGATAAGGAGGAAATTGTCAGATTAAAAGAGAATTTATATAATCTAAGAATTTGAAATGAAAGACCTTAGAAAACTCAAGTAGGGCATTGAAGTATTAAGATCTGAACTAGGTATCTTCATATCTCAGAAGAAATATGTCCATGATCTCTTGGCAGAAGTTGGAATGATAGACTATAAACCTGCAGAATCTCCAATGGCAATAAATCATGATTTATGCTCTGACGAGAATGCTAAACTCACAAACCAAATGCAATATCAAAGGCTAGTAGTTAATTTATCTGTCACATACTCGTCCTGATATGGCGTACTCAGTTAGTGTGGTTAGTAGGTTTATGCATAAACCTTAGGTGGAACACATGGAAGCTTTATACAGGATTCTCAGATATCTCCAGGGAACTCCAAGGAGGGGAATAATGTTTAGAAAGAATGGACATTTGAAACTTCAAGCGTATACATATGCTGATTGGGTCGGAGATAGAGACAATAGGAAGTTTACATATACTTTACTCTAGTCGGGAGAAATTTGGTGACATGGAAAAGCAAGAAACATAAGGCAGTAGCAATGTCCGATACTGAAGCAGAGTTTCGAGGAATTGCAAAAGGAGTGATGTAGATGCTATGGCTCAAGAAGTTGTTGACTGAGTTGGGATATCCACCAGAGAGTAATTGTGAGCTAATGTGTGGTAATAAAGTAGCAATTAGCATTGCGGAGAATCCGGTTCAACATGATCGAACAAGGAAGATATATTGACCAAGGCTGTTGGAGGAAAGATGTTTGAGACTATCTTGTGCAAGTTGGGTGTTGAAAATCCTATGACCCAACTTGAAAGAGAGTGTAAAATAGATAAAGATAGAAAATAGGATAGAATTTTACAATAGACTAAATAATAGAATTATACAAAAGAGAAATCTCCTTACCAGGTAGAATACCAGGAAGATCATACTAGTACTGTATATATACCTTCATTGTACAAAACGATTAATCAATCAATTTGAGATTTACATTTAAATCAATATCAAACGCAGTGTTTCTAGCGAGCTTAACTACTATGTGCTTGTTTGATTACTAAAAAAATGGGATAGATGCAAAATTATGAAAATTTGGAGATAGGAATATTGTTTGATTGAATATAACGTAAACAATGTAGGAAGTGCGATGTTACGGGAGTTTTCACTTTACAAAAAATACGAAAATTTAATTACCAAATCGTTTTTAGTCATTGAAAATTCCAATAGTGTGGTGGAGGTATAGTTATAGAAATACCCTTCCAATACAAATTCTAATAATAATTTAATTTACATGTCAACTAAATATGCACATTGCATCAAATTTTTAACCACTAGCGTCTGGGCCATATGAGGTACGAGGGCACCAATCCCAAAACCTTGTCCTATAAGAAAGGCAAGAGAAAATGGATCGCGGATGATGCAAATAGCGGGGACCCACCATGCCAAAGCGTGAGTTGGGCCACGTGATTTGGGAGACGACGTTGTGGTAGACTTGTAAGCTACCAAAATATTTAAATCACGTGAAGCGGTGCACCCACCATGCATGCTTTGACACGTTTCCACTTCTACATAAAGTTTTGTTAATTAATTTATCAAATATATACTGTTTACAATGAGTATGAATTTAATTTGATTAATACACTAATAAATTAATGCACACAGTACATCATCAATCATCATTCATTAAAGTAAAAGTATGATTATCCTAAGATACGCAGGTGGAAAAAGATTTATTAACTGATCCCTATATTGATACTCTTAGACAGAGAATGTCCATCTTCTAGGATCGTGCATTCGCTTCTCTTTTTCTTTGTTTTACTTTCCCCTCTAGCCAGCTTAGCTAGTAGAGTACACTAGTAGTAGTACCTTCGGTAATGACATTATAAATGTTGGAAGTTTAGAGTTAATCTTTGATTTAAAACCAGTGTTATCCAAAATATGTAACATATTAGTACACATATGCTAGACATTGGAAGTCATATACCGGAAAATATGTGTTTTTTTTTGTGTTGAAAATATCCATGAGATATGATGTGTAATTTCTTTGCAAGTCAAATGCCGAATGGTCTAACATATCTACTGGAAGATTTGGGGTGCTTTAATCACTTTTTTTAAGTAGAAGGCGACATTATCTTTATTTTTTAAAAAAATTTGATCATAAATTTTTAATATGTTATTAATAATAATATATTCATGTGGGATTTTATTTGATATTCTCTCTATCTCTAATTTTTTGTTTTATTTGACTTTTCATAGTCTTTTAAGATACGTTATATATTTTGTAAGTTTAGAGTTAATCTTTGATTTAAAACCAGTGTTATCCAAAATAACATATCAGTACATATATGCTAGACATTGGAATTCATACACAGGAAAATATGTGAATTTTTTTTTTTTGTGTTAAAAATATCCCTGAGACATGATGTGTAATTTTTTTGCAAGTAATGCCAAATGGTCTAACATATCTGCTTGAAGATTGGGGTGCTTTAATCCACTTTTATCACTTTTTAAAGTGGAAGGCTACAAATAAATATTCTCTTTATTTTTTTTTTCAGCTTATTTTTATTTATAAAGTTAAATTTTAAAAATTTGACTATAAATTTTTAATATGTTATGAGTAATAATATATTCATATGAGATTTTATTTGATATTCACTCTTTTCTAATTTTTTACTTTATTTGATTTTTTATAGTCTTTCAAGACACGATTTAAATGCTTTTATCTTCAAATTTGCAGATAAAAATTATGAAAATTTGATATTAAAAAAATTTACATTGATATACATCTAACCAGATTTCACTTTAATATGAGATTTTTTAGTTTAAATTTTTAGATTTTTTAACTCTACAAATAGAATGTAAACTTTAAGTTAACATTTTAATGTAAATTTTTAGAATAGTTTTCATTCTTTTTGTTTTATATATTTGGAGATAAAATATTTTAAATTGTATTATATAAATAAAAAAAGTCAAATAAAGCAAAAAATTAGGAAAATGGAGAATATTAGAGAATACAGATGCGAAATTGTTCAAAAGATATTTATGTCTCTGACTAAAGAAGCGTTAAATAGGTGAATCTTTATGAAAGTGGAGGGAGTATTGGAACTAGTTAATTAAGCTAATATCTTAGCTTGTGCCGGAGACGGTCAATGGTACTGCTAGTATTGTTATAACACTATCAATTGAAATAAATAGAACATGTTCAATTTCTAACAAGTGTAAATGAGAAGTACTACATAATATGTAGTAGATTCTTCATCCATTACTTGTCATGTGACAAAGTACTAATTAAATCTATAGTTTTCAATGGGTTGGGCCGGGTCGAGTTTAAGTTGAATCCAATTCATTTCGGATTGAGATTTGTCAATTCAAGCTCAACCTGATATCTCTAATGGGTCAAAATTTTCAACCCAACTAAATCTGATGCGGGTTGGGTCAATCCGACTCCAACCTGATTTGAAATGTAAAATAGTTTAAAAGTCCTAATTTTCCAAATATTGCATGATTTTTCAAGCACAAAAGCAATCATGTAGAGAGTGAGAATGAAGAGGTACCCTGGCATAATGAAGAGGCAAACATAATGAAGAGAGTGAGAACGAAGAGGTAGAGTGAGAAATGAGCACGAACAACGAGGATTAGAAATGAGAAGTGAAAGTTGTATTTAATCCATCTAATTAGGTGGTTGGGTGAAACCGACCTAAAAAAACAAACATATTTAAGGTCAAGCAGAGTTTTTATTGTATTAAGTTGGATTGACCTATTTAAAAAATTGCGTTGAAATTTTCAGTCCAACCCTCTATTAATGAGTAGAATTCGGATTGGGTTGATGGGTTGGTTCTAATAAAAACTTCAAGTATAATTGAACTATTAACAAAATTAAAATATCCCAAACTTAAATATACATCTTTTGTCACACACTGACGGAGTAATCTTTTGTCACACTATATACGGAGTAATTAGGTGCCGCTTATATTCAATGATTATAATCAATTGTGCATAATAATATAAAAAGTTGTCGACAATCCCATGTGACAACGTACTATTAATTGCCTCCCAAAAGCTTTGGTGCCGAACTATCAAAACTAATAGATACCAAATAAAATATTAACTTAATATTGTTTGATTGTGATCTACATAGACGACGAAGACACCCGTATGGCCTCCAATAATTATTTCATTTTTTAAGTTGAACACTAATTTTAAATATAATCCAACTATATATTATGTCACGCAAGCCCCTTCTCCAAGCTTCATTATAATATTGAAGCAAGGAATAATATTATTTTATCGAAAGGTCGTCGAATTGCCAAAATCATGTTCCACCGTCATTGTAGGTTCAATTAATTAATTGTTAGCATTAGACACATAAATATAACCTTTACAATTGTTTAATTAGTACCCTAATCTGTAAAATGAAAAGAGACATTGCAATACTACCTGTACATAGTGGTGGAGCCAAAACTTTTCGGTTGGTGAGTTACGACCGATAATCAAATGTGTAATTTTTTTTTACCAAACAACCAAATAATAATACAAAAAAATACATCCAAACGTTCAAAAAGTATAAAATACGATCAAATAATAATAATACTAAAAAAATACATCTAAATATTTAAAGAGCGGTAACACATAATAATACTATCAAGTTTTTTTTTCCTAAAACCTAATTCTCTGCCATTCTCAATAATTTTCCAAAGCTATAACATAGAAGCTACATTATCAAGAAGCTGACTAGTACTTCCATAAGTCTATATTTCTTTGATTAAGCAAGCAAGGTAGTAATCACTATCTACTTAAATTCCTTTTGATTCCTTCGTAAATCAAAAGAAGGAAATAGAGAAAGTGAAAAACCACAGTGTACAATCTAACATAAAAATGCGTAACAAACAAACCTCACACAACAAGTCAATAACTTCCATTTATAATCTTGGGCTAATTATAAAACCAATAAAAACCTGGAATTCAGGTGTAACATAAAGAGATTTTGTTAATCATATTTGCCAAGCAACTTAACTTTCTCCATGATGAATTTCTATTGAAACTAATTCGAATTTGAAGAAAAGATAAGTTGGAAACAAGTTTGAGATAGACTAAAACTAATAGATAGGATGATATCTGGTTATTAGAAATAGGAGTTGCTTAAAACTCAAATACTAGTAGTATTTACAACTAGAAATATGATTGCTTGTAAAGAGATGAATTGAAGTGAATAAATACAAAAACCGCTTTCATAAAACTGCTATTTTTACTTGGTATCAGAGCCAGCTAGGAGTTCGGGTGTTTTTGGCTATAAGTTTCATCACCTACCAAGACAACTTACCGTAGAGAAGACCGAACCACCCAAAGACGCTACCACCATGGCCATTGCTCAAGTGATGGAGCTTGTGGAAAAGCTAACTAACACCAGGAGCAATGAAAACCATGGGGCAGCCCCGTTAAACATTGCTAAAAAATTGGATACCCACAACTTTATTAAATGGTCCAAGCTGATGCAACTAGCAATCGAAGGAAGGGGGAGACTTAACCATATCATGGTCAATCCCTCTTCCCTAGACAACCTAGAGTACAACCAATGGGCCTAGAAAGACTAAACAGTCAGGGTATGGATCATAGAAAACATCGGGCCAGAATTGGTGAACCAATTCTTGGATTTCTCGACAGCGAGGGACCTGTGGAGAGGGATAGAGTCAACCTTTAGCAGTGGTGGAGATGACCTTCAAATCTTTGATCTCAAAGTCAAAGAAAATCACATAAAACAAGGATTAGATTCAATAGAAATATACTACGACAAGTTGACGACAATTTGGAAGGAGATTGATCGTCGAATGCCAAACCCCATAAGATGTACTAAGGATAAGCTCAAACACAATAATCTCACACAACAAGATTGCATGTATCAATTCCTGATAGGCCTAGGCAAGGAATTTGACAAGGAATGAAGGGACTTAGTAAATCAGGAACCCTTACCCAGCGTAGAGGTTGCCTACAACACAATTAGGAGAGAAATCGCCCGAAAAGAGATCATGAGAAGCAATGAAAGTATACCTCACTTACCTACCTCAGCATCGATGCAAGGCATAGGAAGTGGATTGCACACAAACTTCCAATCAAACAAGGCATCATCTCGGAAGGATGATGACAAAACAAATCTGAAGTGCTCACACTGTGGAGGAAGCCGACATACAAAGGAAGGCTGCTTCAAGTTAGTAGGCTACCCAGATTGGTGGCCAGATGTGAAGAAGAGAGGGGAAAAGGGACAAGCAAGGAAAGACGAGTCCAAGAAGAATGCCATGACAATGACAACCTAGAAAGAGGAGAAGGAGAGTAGAGAGGTGAAAGCTGCAGGAGATGGGGAAGATAAGGCAGTGGAAGAAATTGGGAAACCTAACCCTAATCGAGAAATGAAAGCTGCGGGAGAATGGGAAGGTGAGGCAGTAGAAGTTATGGGGAGACCTAACAACACAAAACTCTGCTTAAATACCTCACCTACTAACCCTAGATTCAATGGCTCACCTCCTAACCCTAGATTCAATGGCTCACCTCCTAACCCTAGATCCAATGGCCTTAAAAAGCCCTTGGTTTTTCCACCTAATGGCTAGCGTGGCTCCACCGAAAACCAAACCCCACAACAAATGCATCAACCCAAATCCCAACATTAAGAAATGACCCAAAACCTAGTAGTAAGCACTTACGTAGCCAAAAAAGGAGCTTAGGAGTAGTGGGCCCGACTGACTAGGGAAATAGGTGGATTTTCGATTGTGGTGCAACTGACACCATGTCGTATGATAAAAATGAATTTCTTGATATTAAAAAATCAATAAAAGACCTTGTGCAGACTGCTAATGGGGAGTGTATGGAAGTGAAGGGAGCTGGAGTTGTTAACTTGGGATCCCGATTATCATTACCTAATTGTCTTTATATACCCGATCTTTTGTATAGATACCAAATCACGAAAGAATTAGATTGTAAAGTACTATTGAAATCAAATTGTTGTATTGTGCAAGATGCTTAGACTTGGGAGATCCTTAGGCATGACACTGAACAAGATAAGCTTTACTATGTAGAAGATATAGGAAATGCATTGATGGGACATGGTTCTATTGAAGGTCAACTCCGATTATGGCACCGAAGGTTAGGACATCCATCTATAGGGTATTTGGAACGTATTTTTCCTAATCTTGCTGGATCAAAGTTGACGTTTGAGTATGAGGCGTGTTTATTAGCTAAGAGTCATAAACCATCTTATCCTAGGAGTATGAGTCATGTTGATAAACCTTGAACCAGCCCCGAATCTTAGGAATCATGTTTTTTCGTATTTTATTTCATTTATCGATGATTGCACTCGTATGAGTTGGGTATACTTTATGAAGCATAAATCAGAGGTTTATGACATATTTGTTGCGTTTTATCAAATGATTCTTACCCAATTTCAAGAAAGAATTAAAATTCTTAGATCTAACGATGGAGGAGAGAATATTAATCATAATATGAAAGCATTCTTTCATATAAATGGCTTAATTTACCAAACAACATGTCCTGATACTCCCTAATAAAATGGAATTGTCGAATGGAAAAATCAAACCCTTCTTGAAATGTCTAGGGCTATGATATTTGAATCTAGCATTCCTTCCAATTTTTGGCCCGAAACAATTGCCACAGCTAACTACCTTACAAATTATCTCCCAACGAAAAGCCTGAACTATAACACACCATTAGAAGTACTTAGAACACATGGAACAATACCTTATTTCCATTCTTTACCTCCACGGGTATTTGGGTGTGTTGTCTATGTTCATCTATCAAAACAAAAGTGCCATAAGTTAGAACCCAGGGTAGTAAAATGTGTGTTTGTCGGTTACGGTAATGCCCAAAAAGGCTATAGATGTTTTGATCCTACCTCAAAACATATGTACACTACAATGGACTGTAATTTTGTAGAAAACACATACTTTTATACCCAACTTAATTGTTAGGGGGAGAGTACTAGAGATGACCTAAGTTGGTTAGTATCCTAAAGTATTGGGTAAGGAAACACCAATGATGATGACAACACTCATGGTAATGATGATATGGCTGAACACATAGTATAACTTTCACCATCCTTGTATGTACCATTATCAAGATCCTCCTCTAGGGATGAGCATCAGATAGAAGAGGTAAATTCTTCATCTTCCACTGAGCAAATTACTTCTGATATGATAAATAGTACTGAAGTGTTACATGAAGATATTAAGGAAGCCCAAAGTGGAAGATAACAATTTCCAGCAAGAAGTACAAGAGGAATACCTCCATAAAGATATGATCCTATATATGAGCCTAGACATTCGAGGTACCCGATACAGGAGATAGCTACTGATAGATCCTTGTCTACTGAAGCAAGGTGTTTTAATGCAGCATTATACTTAAAAGAGGTTCCAAAAATAGTGGAGGAGGCTTAAGAGAGAGAGAAGTGGAGACAGGCAATGAAGGAAGAATTTGATGCACTAGAAAAAAACCAAACTTGGCAGAAGTGCATCATTCCTAAAGGGAAAAAGGTTGTAGGTTACAGGTGGGTGTTCACCATCAAATACAAGGCAGATGGGAGTATTGAAAGGTATAAATCAAGGTTGGTAGCAAAAGGGTATATACAGGTTTATGGAATGGATTACTCAAAAACCTTCTCGCCAGTGGAAAAAATGGACACTATTAGGGTATATACAGGTTTATGGAATAGATTACTCAAAAAACTTCTCGCAAGTGGAAAAAATGGACACTATTAGGGTCTTATTTTCCGTTGCAGCCAATAAAAATTGGCCCCTATATCAATTTGATGTAAAAAATGTCTTCTTACATGGGACGATTACAGAGGAAGTTTATATAGAGGCACATCTAGGATTCTCAGAAGAGTTTTCACCAAGAGAAGGCTGTAGATTGCAAAAAGCTTTCTATGGTTTGAAACATTCTCCTAGGGCATGGTTTGGTAGGTTTTCTCAAGCAAAGAAGATTTTTGGTTTTAAGTAGAGTAATTTTGATCATACTTTGTTTTTGAAGAGAAGAGGACAGTTGAGAACATGTCTTATCATATATGTAGATGATATGATCATTACAGGAGATGAAAAGGATGAGATTATCCGATTAAAGGAACAATTGTTTCAAGAATTCAAAATGAAGGATCTTGGAAGGTTGAAATACTTTTTTAGAGTTGAGGTACTAAGGTCTAATCAAGGTATTTTTATATCCCAAAAGAAGTATGTTCTAGATCTCTTGACAAAAGTCGGGATGCTAAACTGCAAACCAGTAGAGATGCCTATGGTAGAAAATCATGGGGCTGCAGATTGATGAGAATGGAGAACCCAATGATCAGGTGAAGTACCGGAGGCTGGTAGGGAAGCTGATATATTATCACACAAGCGACCTGATATTACTTATGATGTAGGGGTAATTAGCAGGTTCATGCACAGGCCTCAGGTTCAGCATATGGAGGCAGTACATAGAGTATTGCGATATTTAAAGAAAACACCTGGAAGAGGGGTCATGTTAAAAAATAATGGCCATTTGGAAATCCAAGCATGTACTAATGCCGATTAGGCAGGTGATCAAGATAGTAGGAAATCAACGTTTGGTATATTTCTCATTAGTTGGAGGAAATCTTGAGACATGGAAAAGTAAGAAGCAGAAGGTAGTGGCAATATCTAGTGTAGAGGCTGAGTTTAGAGGAATCGCAAAAGGCATAACCGAAGTGTTATGGATTAGATGCTTGCTATCTGAACTAGGTTTTCCACCAAAGGCTAGTTGTGAGGTATACTGTGATAATCAAGCGGCGGTCAGGATTTCTGAGAATCCAGTTCAGCACAATAGGACTAAACACGTTAAGGTGGATAGGCATTTTATAAAGGACAATTTGGATAGTGGTGTTATACATCTTCCTTTTGTGCGAACGTCTGATCAGTTAGCCGATATTTTAACTAAAGTATTAGGAAGTAGAGCGTTTGACTGTCGGACCTGCTGGCTGCTGCGACCTACTGGACAGTGATGAGAGTGTCAGAGGTGAGAAGTGAGAGTGTGAGTAGAGGTGAAACACGGTGAGAGAGACCAGGAGAGGAAAAAGCATGAGATGAGATTTTTTTTTTTTTTTGTAAAAAATTGAAATTCTTTTTAGGCTCTGGTGAATCATTTGACTCACCAGGCCAAAGCCTAGGTTTGCCTCTGCCTGTATACATGCACCTAAATCGCTATCTTTTGTGTATAGGAATCTTATAGCTCTCTTTAGTTCCTAAATATTAGTAATCGTTTTCTTGTACTCCCTATATAGATATTGAGGAGTAAGACAAAATGTGTTTGCTAGTGGTTATCATAACTCTAACTTTGAAATCATTCACTCATACATTGTACAAGTAGTATAGACGCGTAATTTGAATTACTTTAGGGGTTGAAGCTTGAATAATTATGTTCAACTTTAACTTTCAACTAAATTATAATATTATAACGGTGAATAAGATAATATAAGTTTGAATTATGTTTATATCTACCCAAAAACTTTAGTAAAGTGGGGATACATAAATTGTATTGAGAGGCAATACCTTACAAAATCACTTTTATTAAATGGAAGGATGATTTTTATGTATTAAGGGATAACTTTTGTTTTATTAAGAGACTGTGTGACTTTTTAACAATTAATATATATCAAACATTTTCTTTTTAAACATATCTCGGTATTTACAGTTGAAAGCTTGATATCTTTTGTTATAGGGGTGCTTTTTGTTGTATTAGGGGATAAGTTTTGTTACAAAAAGTGGTAATTTTTATTGGCTACACATACAATGATTTTATATTCTTATTGTATTCCATGTATAGTACACACAAAATCTTTTCTTCTATGTACGTGAAAAAAACAAAGGTTGGTTGACAAATAGAGTTCAATGCATAAATTTCCATATGTGTTTTGGTGGTAATATAAGTGTGTGGGTCCAATATTTATCTTCTCCATATATAAAGCAATACTCTGAAAACATAGCATGGAATAATATTCCAAAGTGACTATAAAAAAAATATATTCCATAGTCATTTTAATTAGTGTAAAATGTACAGCTATTTGGTTAATTTTGTTAATTTAGAATTATTTAATGACTGGTATTTCCTTTCGGCGTGGACAAGTTACAAAACCATAAATATAAATATGTTTTTTTAAATCCTTTGAAAACCCGTAAAAATGCCTTTGCAAAACACAACCTACAACTCCGTTAGTCATTTATATTATTATGGAGTACTTTCTAAAGGAACATATGTGTAATGTTCTTTTTATCAATCTAAACTCAACCTGATTACTTTATCGCGTTGAAAATTTCAACCAACTCAACTTGTCACGTGTTGGGTCAATCTACTGCCAACTTGATTATATAGTAAAATAGTCTTAAATATTTTAATTTTCCAAGTTTTAAGCAATGCATAATGGATTTTTTAAATCTTAATATAGTTTTAGTACAACTAAATTGAGAAGACATGAAGAGTTAGAAGTGAAAAGACATAATGTGGCACGAAGAGGAAGCTGAAGTGAGACTATGAGAAGGCATGAAGAGGAGATAAGAGGCAGAATCGCAAAAGAGAAGTGAGGTGTAAATAGGCAGACTCGTAGAGTGAGACAAGACGAGCAAAAAAATGAAAGCAAAGGTTTATCTTTTGTGTTTTGACTCAACCCTTTAAGAAAAACTAGGCAAAAACATATTCTAGGTAGGTTGAATTGGGTTGTGTTGAAAAATTCAATTCGACCTAGCCTTTTTTTATTGGGTTGGGTTGGGTTGACCCATTTAAATAATTGGGTTGAAAATTCCAACCCAATCCTTTATAAATGGGTTGGGTTGGGTTAGTTTTTGCAGCTCTAATTGTAGTCCTTTCATAATTTTCTTTTTATAAGAATAGAAAATTAATCATCACTTCTTGCGATTCTACAAAAGTTAGTAATATCCGTTACCCCATACTCTCTTTGTCTCCAAACATTTGCTTCAAATGCAAAAGTTTACTTTATTAAGCATAGACCTAAAAAATGATGGGACCATATTTATTTAAACTCTAAACTATTTAAGCAAAGTTTCATGTGTGGGGACAAACCACCTAAATTAAGGCAAAGTTTCATGTGTTGTGGGAAATTTCTGTTAGAATTTTTAGTTCCTTCCAAATTTCATTTAAAAAATTTTCAGCAAATTTTAAAATTTACAATATATGCCCAAACACCATTAAATATGGGTCTTCACAATAATTGAGGAGAGAGACACCTCTTCACAAGCTCATTGAAAAAAACATTAAATTTCAATCTGTCCCGCCATAAATGCATACATTAACTCGTCTCATAATTCAGCAGGGGTTTTTCGGAACAATGTCATCATCGAGAATGGCAAAATTGTCTTATGCAAAAATCTTGTCAAGTATTAATGGTAGACATTAGCAGAAACAATTATGTAGGCAATTGATACAAATTGCTTATGCGATGAGTTGTTTTTAGGAGAATTTATCAAAGGTAACATAGATATCAACTCATCAACAAACACAACCACACATAGACATGTATCAGGAGCAATATAATCCATTAATGTTCATGAAAATAAAAAATCAGTTTTATTCATAACTACCACCAATAACAATAGAGCCACAACAAATATTAATTCCAACATACTCTTGAGAAAAGTTAAAAGAAGAGATTTAAATGAAGAAGAGAGGTTGTCAACAGTAACACAACTTTTGCATCATAGTTCACAACATCTAAACTTACCAATTGGATACATTTCAGCACTTGTGACCAATTGGTTAAATTTCAGCACTAGCCACAAGTTTGTCTTGCAATAAATGGACCATATAGAGGTTACAGGGAGATGTGAAATATAGTCTCATCATGAACCAACACATAAAGCTAGCAAAGAACTACAAGGGAAGGGCATGCAGGGAGGAAACCAATCAAGCTTGTAATTGAAGATCTCAAGGTTATTCCATTAAAGAACAAGACTAATACAAGATCCTTAGCTAAATCATTGAACATAAACAAGGGCTTAATCCACACATTTTTAAATAAAGGCATAATAAGATATAACTACGCAATGAAGCCAACATTGAAAAATAATACAAGCTACAACTAGGGATGTCAAATTGGGTCCATGGGTCAGTTGTGTTAAATCGAGTCAATTAGGCATGTCAGCTCAGGTTGGGTTGTGTCAAGTCATTATTTGGTCGGGTTAAATCGGTTATTTGCTTGCTTGGGTTCAGTTCAAGTATGATTCAAGTTGTGTTTAGTTTGGGACAAGGTCAGTTCAGGTAAAATTGGGTCAGTTCCTAAGCATGTTATAATGGGTTATTTCGAGCTCGTGTAGATTTTTGGTCAAATAAATTATGGTAATGGGTCGCCTCGATTTTAGTTGAAATTCGGTTTGGCTTTATCGGGTTCACATTGGGTCATTTATGACATGTTATCGATTTATGACTCATTATTTGACTATTTTGTTGTATTCATCTCGGGGTCATATTAGGTCATTGACTCATTTCGAGTATGCTCATGCGATAACTTATTTTTATATGATGGTTAATTCATAAATTGGACAATGATGATGTTGATAAGTCATTAAATGTGTATTATTGTATCAAACAAAATATTTATAAGGTAATGATTATTAAATATATATTATTGTATTAAACTAATATAGGATATGTATCTTTAATATAACAATGTATGATATGTATCATTGTATTATGACATATATATATATATCAATTATCTACATTAATGAATATATATCATATAAATATATAATTAATATAATGGTTGAATTATTCTATCAAAATACAAACAAGTATCAAATATCAGATATAAACATATCTATCAAACAAACTCAAAATTCGGATAATTAATTGAATATGATATATTTAATTGAATCAATCCGGATATTCATATTGTTAACATATCGAGTAAATTTAGGTCACTAATTATTATAAATTGGGTCATATCAGTTATGTGTCGAGTTCAATTAATTTCGGGTTCTCTTCGTGTCAGGTCTATAACACTTTGTGTCCCTAATGGGTCAGACACGAATTGGGTTAGGGTATTTGAATATTGGGTCAAATCGATTTTGAATTAACTTCAGGTCAGATTGAGTCTATTTTCGGGTCTCACTTTTTAGGTCATAATTAGGTTGGGTGCGAATCAGTTTTAAGTTACTTATCGGGTCGGGTCTGAATTTGACAACTCAAGCTACAATGATTGCATTGGTGTATGTCTCATGTCATCAATATCAACACAAGACCCACTTTTGAAGATATGTATAACTTGTACATTTTGACGAGAAGTGATTTTGTAATTTATATGCCAAGATTACTCAGGTGATAACGACAACAATGGAGGCGTTAGAACTTCGGTTCATGAGGCATACTAGCAAGGCGGTTGAGAAATCAGCCCAATAATTCCAGGCCGAAGTGGCAACATTAACCCAAAAGCTTGATATCTAGGTGTTCGGCCAAGGGTGGAGACCACCCCATATGGTGGCACAAACGCAAAGCGCGTTCATTGGAATGGATCCTAACAATATCGTGGACCAACTAAATGTGATCATAGAAGAGGGGAATCGAACTGAAATGTACCATTCTTTGTAAGTTCCATGTGATAGCCTTGGGAAGCTTATATGAGCAATGGCTTTCACACCATCAAATGCTGACCATAATTTCTAATATAAACCAAAATTTTTACTTTCCCTTAGTAGAAATAGAACAAGGCGTGCAAAATCCAAACATTTCTGCACTAAATTCATGTTCCTAACGACTATAGTAAGACCACAATTTTCTAAAGATGGAACATGTGTTTTTGATGGAAAAATAGGTTATTGTCCTTTCATACAAGAATTACCAATACAACAAAGGAGTGTTCACAGGGAAACAAACACTTTAGAGATCAAACCTGTCAAAAGTATCACACAAAAAGTGATCAAGCAAATGTTTATCAATAAGCTCATCATATCAATTAATTTAAAGTGGCCTTTAAATGTAAGTGGTATTTTGAAGATTCAACAACATAATGAAAAATCATATTTTCTAAATTCAAATGGAGTTTCAAAAGTAGCAAAATCAAAAGTCTTTCACATGAAATTCATCTCACAAGAACCAAACAATTTGAACACTAATGTGTTATTCTAGGGGCTTTAATTTATGTTTTAAGGGTCTAAGAACCCAAATAGGTTTTGGATGGATGATTTGATGAGTGAATCTCAATTAGAGAGCCTGATTTTTACAACCCAATCTTCCCTTTTCGGTGAAGAAAAAAGGAAGTGACACTCCCCCACTATTGCACTACTATAATTGCGCGTCAATAAGGATCGGCTACGTGGCTTTGTGAAATTGAAATGGGTCAAGGAGTAGCCACCAACATTTACGGGCTGTTTGGTTACCTGTGGGTTTGAATCCCAAAATTAACTCATTGATGAGTGACATTTATGTCACTCATTTGCATCGTCCTAGCAGAGTTTTGTACACTTTTTGGCCCATGTTCGTCCCGTTTTATCCCATTTTACATCACTTTGTGCATGGTCTAGACTTAGGAGCTTTCTTCATGTTTTTGTCATGTTTTCCTTTTTTTTTTGTTATCTATTCTACTTTTATGCATGTTTTTGTGGCTTGATATAGGTATCTAGCAAGCTCGAGCACAAGAATTGGAGAATAAAGATGCATAATAGAAAATCCAAGAAGAGAAACAAAGAGGTCCTCAAGAATTGAACCAAGAGGCCTCTCAAGAGAATAAGTCCTGAGTGGTCGCTTGGCCTGTCCTGAGCAGCCGCTTAGTTCAATGATGATTAGAGATAGAAACTTTTGAAAGGGTACTAAGAATGAAAATTTTCCTTTTGAGCGAACGCTTAGATTATAATTGAGTGGCCTCTTAGTTCATTTTGGAGTCTGCAATCCTTCTGAGTGGAAGCTTACAATTTCAATTGAGCGGACACTTATTTTAATCTATAGCCTCAATACCTTCTATGAGCGGGTGCTCATAAGTCAAACTAAGCACCCATTAATGCCGATTCTGGGTGATTTCGTGCTGAACTCAAACTCTTCTACGGGGGATATGCAAGGGGCAGCAAGAGGCAGCACATCATTCATTCATTAGCACATATTATTCTTAGTTTAGCCTAGGTTTAGAGAGTAGATAACATATTTTAGGATTTTACTTTTCTATGATAAAATTTCTTAGATTAGTTGAAGAATTATTCTTGGTTTTTACTATTATCAACATATTTGCATCAAAGCTTGTTAGGCATAAGTTTCATCTATAAAATTCAGTATTTTCTTTCCTTCCTCTTACTTTATATTTCATAGTTTTCCTCTATTTTCTATTTTTGTATAGTATATGCTTATTGATTTTAGTATTTCTGCATAGAATAGCTAAACTTTGTCCATGAATTAGTAGTATGTCCATCTTTATTTATATTATGATGTTTATTAATTCTAATTATGAGTAATTAGATTAGGTAGGGAATAGGGTGAAAATCCAATCCCGAGCATGGATGATGTTTAAAGCTTGGAGTTGGTTCCTTGATGAATAATGTGAGATTTGATGTCGGATTTGGTTGGAGCCTATATTGGCAATTTAGGTAACTTACATTTGTGTTCCTAGGTCAAAGAAATTGATAAATGCTAATTTAGGTAGTGACTCGATATTAAATATTGTTGACTTTCGAGCTATTGATTTTTGTTTTGAATCTATTGTGTTGCTTGGATGCTTTAGAATATAATTAGGCAAAAAATCCCAATTGTAATGCTCCTTCTTGAAGATGACCAAGAATTTGGTTCTAGGTTGAATCCCCTTCCCTACAGCATGTTTTAGGTTTGATGCATAGATCAGTAGTGAGTTTGTAAGCCTCGTGTTATCTTATTTTGAATCTAATTTCCAGCTTTAACTTGTTTATGTTAGGAATTAGTGTTGAATCTTAAAACCCTAGTGCTTTTTCCTTTATATAACAAGTCCTTTAGAACCTCGCATTAGATTTTAGTTAGATTTAAGCCTAATCCTTGCTTTAGTTTGAGCTAGCTTGAAGTCCAACTACTAGAATTTCATAACTATTAGAAGCCTTTCCCTATGGATTTGACCCTTACTTGCCCATTACTTTTAATAGGTTAAGTTGAGGTTTTGTTGATTGTACGTGTCGTGATGACCAATATCTATCCTTATCAAATGGCGCCTTGCCGGGGAATAACGTTTAATATCGAGTCTTTCGCAGTTTTTACGAGTCTAATTCACTTTTATTTAGTTGAGTTTGTAAATGTGAGTTTCTTTTGTTTGCATCTTCCTTGTACATAGTTTTCAGATTTCATGGACTCTTATTATCATAATGGGGAATATTTATTTGATTATCATGGAGAAATATACTTATTCTAATGGGTATTATCAATCTAATGATTTTGATGGGTCTTTATATCAAGATTATTCTAAAATTTACATGATTTCTTATGATGTTTCACATATTCCTTATGGCAAGTTTCATGATTATGAATGTTTCCCTTCTCCTCAGTTTGATTCACAAAATCCTTTTACACGTGAATCATGTACTTCTAGATTGGAGTTTCTTATGGAACAATTTATTAATAAAACAAAGCAAGAAAGCCAAAGGATTGAGGAAAGTCAACAAGAGATGCAGGATTATTTCAAAAGGATGAATGCTCATCTTGATTCTATTTTGTATAATCTTGATGCCTATGAGACCCACACGAATGCTAATATTTCTTTTGAAAACTTAGACGATGATGATGGTTTAGGGTATTTTGAGAATCAATCTCGATTTGAGGAAGATTATGAATTTATTGAGAATTTAGATAAAGGAGATGAAGAAGATTGTAAGGCTGAAGATGAGGAGCCTTTAGTTAAGGAATGTATAGTAGAGAGAGAGAGAGTTGAGTAGTGAAGATTTGACTTCTAAAACCTTAGTTTTCGAGTTTCATGCTCCCTCTTCTCTACCTTTGCACCTCCTATCCTACCTTCATTCATTTTCAGTAGTCCATAAATCTCTTGTAAACAGGGAAACCCATTTGGAAGTAATTGATGTAAATTTTGAGGTTCCTTTTTCCAACGGGTCGTATAAAGTCGTAAATAATTCTTCTTTTCCTTTTGAGTCTAGCTTTTCTTTTAATTTTTTATTTTGTGTGTGTAAAAGAGTCCTTTCCTTTTTGTATATCCTTTATCTATTAATATCCTATTTGACCTTATGTGAGATACACGCAGGTGCATTTGACAAGATGTTAAGGGCTTTGATAAGCTATAATTGGAGGATCATTCAATTTACTAAATTTTTCTTCTATTTTTTTCTCTTAATTGTGATTGTTTTTAGCTTATATTTTGATTTTCAATGGATTTGTGTGTTTCAGGCACAATGCACCGAGGAATTGGGGTTAGTTCTAGCTAGTCATACCCCAAATGATTGACTGTGCTTATATTTTGATTTTCAATGGATTTGTGCCAAGGATTACGCTTCATTTAAGCATGGGGGTTGTTCTAAAAAGGGTCTCTAGCTTCCGTTCTCCTCTTCCTTTGTAGAATCCATGTATAGAGTTTCTTTTCTTTGTTTTGATGTGTTTTAAGCTAGAGTAGGAACTATTATTCCCACGTTTCACTTGTTTTACTAATCATTGGTTGTTCGTGAGTATTAGCAAAAATACAAAGCAAGAGGCCAAGGTATAATCTCTCCTACTTCCCTTTTATTGATTTCCTTGGTGTGTTTTTCTTTCTTTTTAGTCTAGGGAAGTTGATTGTTCGAGGATGTATGAAACTTTATTATTGAAGGAATTTACCCTGTTTTTGAGGATTGGTTTGCTGGAAACCATTGGTTTTGATAACCATGGTTAGTTATTTGTGTTGAATTGCTTAGATAGCCTTTCTCATATCATACTCCCATGCATGCTTCTTCCTATTTTGGTTTCTCTTTGTTTTTCTTTCACAAAATTAGAAAATCTAAAAAGATTTTGAATTTTGCAAGGCAAGTAGCTTGTTTTCTTTTAAATTGTTTTGCATTGAGTTGGGCATGAATAGAACACTCATCTAGTTGAATATTTTCCTTCCTAAACCTTTAGAGCTTACATGGTTTAGATTTAAATTGCATTTAAAAGATTTAAGGATGGACTTTTGCTAAGGTAGATGAAGCTATTCTAGTTGAATATTTTCCTTCCTAAACCTTAAAAACTTACATGGTTTAGATTTAAATTGCATTTGAAAGAGTTTAGGATGGACTTTTGCTAAGGTAGATAAAACTATTCTAGTTGAATATTTTCCTTCCTACTTAAGAGCTTACATGGTTTAGATTTAAATTGCATTTGAAAGAGTTTAGGATAGACTTTTGCTAAGGTAGATGAAACTATTGTGATTATGACCCTTAGCTAAACACACCACATTTTACCTAATTGAGTAAAGTCCTTAGAATTAGTATTTGCAATCCCCATGGTGAGGAAATATTTTAAAGCCTTCTACATAATTTAGTGAGTGGAAAGGATCTTTAATTTGTCATGCTTTGATCAAGAACTTGTCTTATACCTAACCGAGACCGCAACCTAACTTCTTAGAGAAAGACAAAGGCACTCTTGAATCCATTTCCTTTCTCCTTAGACATTGGCATTTTCCCATTTCTTGTACATTTTCTTTCTCCCATAAATTGTTACCATCTTGAGCTTATATTTCTCCAAAAATTACCAATTGATAGCCATAGATCCAATATGAACCTTCAATACCTCATTTTTGATGGGATTCTTTAGCAAGAAAGTTATATTGATGTATTGATGGTAGTTTAGGAGTTATGATGATTCAAAGGGTAGTAGTAGTTTCTTTTCAAATAATATCTCTTAAGAGCTACTCCTCTATTATAGACTCTTTTAGTAAACAAAAGAAAAAGAAAAAAAAAAGAAAAAAAGAGATAGAGAAAAAAATAAAAAAAATTAGAAATTTTTTTTAGAAAAATGAATAAAAAGGGGAAGAAAAAAAGAAAAGAGACGAAAAGGATTTGTGGGGTTTATTGGGAATCTAAGAACGAAAAACTCAAATATGCTCTTCAATAAGCTTAGGGGAGGAGACTAGTTAGTATTCCATTGAATATGAGGGCATAAGGCCTTGAAATGAGGTAAAGGTTAAGATCATAAGAATTTCATTGTTTATGAAGCTAAGATTCTCATCATTACCCAAACCTTTCCTTATTTTGTTCTAGTCCTTTACTTATTTTACCTATATTCTATCCTGAAGTCCTTTCGACTCTAGGAAGTTGAGTCATTGTCGGTGTAGGGAGGTAAAGGTCAATCATATGAGTGAGCATGACAATTAAGATGTGTCGTATGTCATTACCCATATTTTCTTATTTGTTCAACTCCCTCAAGGAGTAATGAGAAACTTATTCTTTAAGGATGGAAATGAAGCATTGGAAGAGTGTGGTTGTGTTTCAGCTTAGGTGCATGAAAGCTATAGTTTCTTACTCTTTATTGGTTATCCTTTATTCATTCTTATGCATTCTTGGTGTCTCATTAATGCTCACTTATTGCATCTTCTTTTTACTTCTTTCCAATTCTTTTTATTCCTTTTAATTTCTCTCTTTTTAGTCTTTAAAAATGCTTGTCTTGTTATTTTTTTTTTTTGTTTTGAGAGTTATAGGTTAAATCCTAGGAAACCCTTGTGAAAGCACACTCGTCCTCCTAAGAAATTAGGGGGTCTAAAGGGCTTGTTTATTGTTGCTAAAATCAACCGTGATTTCTACAAAAGTGACTTAGATTTATTGTTTTCCTTAGTTAGCATTATTAGTGTATGATGTCTTCTATCCTTTGTCCTGGAGTCTTGCTTGAGGACGAGCAAGAGAAAAGCTTGGGGTAATTTGATGAGTGACATTTATGTCACTCTTTGCTTCTTTTTAGAAAAGTTTTATACTCTTTTTGGCCCATATTTATCCCGTTTTATCCCATTTTCCATCACTTTAGGAATAGGAGCTTTCTTTATGTTTTTGTTGTGTTTTCCTTGATTTTCTGTTATCTTTTCTACTTTAATGTGTGTTTTCTTGTCTTGATGCAAGTATCTAGCGAGCTCGAGGAAAAGAACCAAAGAATGAAGATACATAGTAGAAAAGCTGAGAAGAGAAGCCAAGAGGTCGCTCAAGAATTGAACCAAGAGGCCTCTCAATAGAAAAAGTCATGAGTGGTAGCTTGTCCTATCCTTAGCGGCTGCTTAGTTCAATGAAGATTAGAGACATAAAGTTTGAGAGGACACTAAGAGGGCGCTTAGGAGGAAAAGTTTCCTTCTGAGATGAAGCTTTCTCAGTTAATTTTGGGGTCTGAAATCCTTCTAAGAGGGCGCTTACAATTTCAACTGAGCGATCGCTCAATTCAATCTGTAGCCTCAATACCTTCTATGAGCGGGAGCTTATAATTTGTACTAAGCGCCCTCTCAAGCCGATTTTGGGCGATTTCTTGCTAAACTAAAACTCTTCTATGGAGGATATGCAAGGGGCAATAAGAGGCGACACATCATTCATTATTTAGCGCATATTACTCTTAGTTTAGCCTAGGTTTAGAGAGTAGATAACATATTTTAGAGTTTTACTTTTCCATCACAAAATTTCTTAGATTAGTTTAAGAATTATTCTTGGGTTTTGCTGTTATCAATGTATTTGCATGAAAGACTGTTGGACATCAATTTCATCTATAAAATCCAGTATTTTCTTTCCTTTCTCTCACTTAATATTTTGTAGTTTTCCTCTATTTTCTATTTTGTTTAGTTTATGCATAGAATAGCTCATTTTGTCCGTGAATTGGTAGCATGTCCATCTTTATTTATATTGTGATGTTTGTTAATTCTAATTATGAGTAGTTAGATTAGTTAAGGGATAAGGTGAAAACTTGATATTAAGCATGGATAATGTTTAAAGCTTGGAGTAGGTTTTTTGATGAATAATGTGTGGTTTGACGTTGGGTTTTGGTTGGAGCCTATGACCATATAGGTTATTTACATATGCGTTCCTAAGTCAAATACATTGAGAAATACTGATTTAGGTATTGACTCGATATTAAATGTTGTTGAATTTTGAGCTATTGGTTTTTGTTTTGTATCTATTGTGTTGCTTGGATACTTTAGAATACGATTAGGCGAGAAATCCCAATTGTAATACTCCTTCCTTGAATATGTTTGAGATGTTGGTTCCTTGTTTTATCCCCTTTTTTGCAGCATGTTTTAGGTTCGATGCATATATTGGTAGTGATTTTTTAAGCCTTGCATTTTCTCATTTTAATTCCAATTTCCATATTTAGCTTGTTTACATTAGGAATCAGTGTTGAATCCCGAACCCCTAGCGTTTAGATTTTATTAGATTTAAGCCTAATCCTTGGTTTAGTTTGAGCTAGCTTGTATGTTGAACGGCTAGAATTCAATAATTATTAGAAGCCTTTTCCCATGGATTTGACCCTTACTTGTCCATTATTT
Organism: Dysphania ambrosioides; assembly: GCA_026401315.1. NCBI lineage: Eukaryota > Viridiplantae > Streptophyta > Magnoliopsida > Caryophyllales > Amaranthaceae > Dysphania > Dysphania ambrosioides. The sequence continues at coordinate 18,967,502 of CM048666.1, forward strand.
GTAATAGGTTAATTTGAGGTTTTGTTAATAGTAGGTGTTGTGATGGTCAATATCTATCCCTATCACCCACGTAAGTGATTTTCAAACCATTAGAAGGTTCGGGAATGAGCAACTTATTTCAATTCAAACATAAGGGTAAGCAGTTGGCATAGAGATAGAGAACAAATCAGTTTTAGTTCCTAGGAAAACATGCAAAAACAAAGGAAATGCAGACTCTAGATTTAGTCGGTTTAGCAAGTTAAGAATTATGCACATAAATCTAGATTAGGTGAGCACTTTGTTAAGAGTCCACAAGATTAATGGGTACCTATGTTCGGTTTTCCATTGTTTATCTTATTAAGAGTGGCATTTGCAATCAATATGTCTTGATTAAAGCATAAATAAAGGTGATCATGCAATCTCAAGACAAAGGAAGGATCATATACAAAGTTATAACAACCACAACAAGTAATAAGAGGCAAGGAACAAGAGACAAGATTCAATATGTTAGAGTTAGTTAAAATGTAATGTAAGTATGATGCATGATGATGTTGAGTTCAAGATTTACCAATCAAGTGAAGATTGAGGCCTAAAGAGACTTTCCCCATGACATACTCTACTTAAGCAAAATGGGTCTAGTTCATGAAGACTTATGTGTTTTAGTCTTAGAACATCATTGACATAAAGAGGCAAAATCAAGATCAAATATGATTTATGGTGCTTGAATCAAAAAATGAGCTTTAAGGATAATTTCTAAATGTACATTCAAGTATGATGTACACCTAGGGTTTGCTCATAAAAAGTTTCAAAGATTGATTGAGTCTAGAGAGAAAGAAGATGTCTAAGTCTCTTCATCATAGACCAAAGAAAATCAAACTTACATAATGTAAATGGATTACAATAAATAAGATGCAAGGGGAAGAGGCCATTTGAAAGATTAAGTGGAGACCAATCTATGAAGATGGTTCCTTGAATGATGATGCTCAAAGTTAGGGTTTTGAGACTTAACTTAGTGAAGTAGGAGTTGTTCCTAGCTCTTCACATCATAGGAAAAAGAGACATTAAAAATGAAGTTGTTAGAGTTGATCATAAGATACCACAAAAGAGATGACTCTTTAGTTGATCAAGGCTCATAAAATGTGACATAAAATCAAAAATAAATTCTCGTGTGAAAAGGGGTTTGCACCTCCCACAATCATCACAAAATAGGCCAATCCAAGACCCTAGATGGATGTAGAACCACCGAGATCAAGGACTAGCAAGTAAAGGGAGTAGAATTAGATAAAGCAATAAATAAAATTGAATTAGAGAGGGGTCCTCGATGTTTACCATTAAGGAGAGTCCTTTTCCTTGAGTCTTGATTGAGTATGTGTTAAAGGGGTAAGGTTTCCTTACTTGTTTGTGTCAAAATATGCTTTGAATGATCCTTGGTAAGTATGAAGGATGTTTGATAGGCTTTGATTGTGTTTGAGAGTGTTTTGGGAGTGTATTTTGGTAGAGTGATGACCCTTAAGAAAGTGAGAATGACTGATCTTTTGCTCATCAAATGAGGGGGTATTTATAAGGAAAAAAAGTCGGTTTCTTGGGTGTTGGACGCCAAGTCAGTGCATTTGACGTCAGCTCATGGTGTCAAACGCCTGGTTGTGCGTTAGACGCTCAAGAAAGGAATCTTTTACTCAGTTGAAAAGAGGCTTGAAACTAGACAAGAGCGCTTTTGGGGTGGCGCACAAAGGTTGGGCGTCAGACGTTTAGGCTTGGCGTCAGTAGCTTGCAGGAGGCTGAGTTGGAAAGGAGCAGATTCGAGTAAGCTTTGTGCGTCAGATACCAGGGTGAGCATTGGGATGCCCATGGTGGGCGTTTGAAGCCCTCTGTGGGCGCTTGATGCCCTATGTGAGCTAGAAACGTCTATTTTGGACGTTTATTCCTTGGTGAAATCGCCTAAAATTTATATTTCCTTACGTTTAGCTAATTACTCACTAAAATGCACTTAACTTTTTATACATAACATAAGCAAATGCACTTAACACAAGTTAACTAGGTTCATATACTTAACATAACCAAAATTAACTAAAAAATACACGCAAAATTAACTAAATATGTTGAAATATGTATGAATTGTACCTCATCCGACATTATTAAAGTTGGATAATCTTCAAGAAATTGCACCAACAATAGTCTGAATCGGATAATCTCCAAGAAATCACACCGACAATAGTGAACAAAGTACACTGAGAGTGAAAATGAAATACAGCTAAAAATAAGTTCTTAAAACTTAAGTTATATTGAGTGGTGAAACTAAAAATCTATCCAACATATATATATATATATATATATATATATATATATATATATATACTAAATAAGGTAAATTTGGTAATTCACGTATAAAATATTGGCAATAACTAGAAATTTACGGATGATGTTTAACAATGCCCTATCAAATTGGAGGGAGAGGCTATGAGTTGGGCCAGTCGGCCAGCTCATTTAAGCTAATCTTACACAACATTATCGAGCAACTTAAAAATTTAATTGGGATCTCAAAGTGGTCTAATTTATCAAATTATGGAAATGAGGCAAAAATTTAGATACAGCCTAAACTAATAATTGGGGTAAAAGTTTGGGAACAAATAAAGTATGCAATACATATTAGTGTAAAAGTTCACTCAAATGACGCATCGTGAATTTTACTAATACGCGGAAGAGCCAACTTTTGATTAAAGATGTTATACGTACCTTGAACTTGTGAGATCACAAAGATTTAATTGTATTTTAAAATCGAAGATGGAATCATGTAATTATCATTTCGATCTAAAAAGATAATAATTTTCAATTTTTGGTATATTTTTTTTACTTAGGGTAAGATTACATTTTTAATTTTCTTGCATATTCTTGTGAATAAGGTTACTGTCTAAGGGGATGTAACCTTTATTTCCTGATCTTTGTCTTATCATACATGTGAAAAAACAAGAGTTGTTCACTCCGAATCCTTTTTAAAATCTCTCGTCACATACTGTACCAACAAATAGTACATAAACTTAAAAAAAACCATATAGTATCAATGGCGATAAGGTCTAATTAAATGCCAAAAACTAATAGTACTGGTAATATTATAATAGGGTGGGTTGAGGGCCTTTGATTGGGTAAAGAAGACAAGGATGTAATATAAGCGTAGTGTTGAGACATTTCACATATTAGAAATGACAACACTGAAGATTTTGCATGACATGATAACGGCCTTCCAAATTCCAACCCAAGTGCTATCCATGTGCACCTTTTTCGTACTCGATGTACGTGTGCGATTTTACTAATATTTCACTAAAATTATCCCATTTTTATTATAAAATTAAAGTTAAAAAAATTTGATTATAAATTCTCATCGCATTATAAAAAATAATATATTCAAGTAGAATCTTGTATGATGCTTTTTAATGTAAACTTTTAGAATTTCAAATTTTTATAATTTTATATCTTACAGATTTGGAGATAAAAACGTTAAAAATCGTGTCTTAAAGACCGCAATAAGTCTAATGGATCAATTTTTGAAGGATGGAGAGAGTAGGGATCTTCATATGTCTATTTTGGAAAAGGATGCTTAGGCTACTTCTTTATAAAATGGCAGTCGATTTATTTTCTATTGTTTTGATTAAATAAAAAATTATAATTAGTATTTGCATAGTTATTCTATAATCTCTACCTAAGTTCTCTCATATATTCTAACTATTATGGAGTAGTGGAGTACTCTATTTTTAATGTCGTTGAATAACATTTCACATATCAGATTAAATTACATAGTGAGACCATTCCCATAAACTCCACACAATAGTTTGTTCTGTCCCAAGTTAATAAAAAGGCGGGACTAATAAAAGAAATATGGTAATAGTTGAGAGCTTTAAAATTAATTTTTAAAATTTTAACGAATGTATACCATTGCAGGGATCAGCCATTGTCTTAGACTATTCCTCTAAATGTATAGTACCAATGAGATTTAGGAAAATATAGCTTTCTTAAGGTGTAACAACTCAATAGTAGTACATAAAGAGTTGAAGTTCGTACACATTGAGATTTGGATACGAATTTCGTTGAAGTATATAGCTGTAATTAGTTGACTTAATGGAAGTAATTAGCTGACTTAATGAAAAACATTTACTAGTAGTACGAAACATAAGGCATGATTAGTGCACAGATCGTGATTAGGACACCGTAATTGCAACAAGAAGTAGAGTCACGTGCCTAGTGCCATAAACCAAAGGCCAATGTGCCAAATCCAAGCATTGCTCATTTTAAAAGGACAAAGAGTTGTTCGTTTTTGGTACATCTATTAGGTATTATTTTATAGCAGGGCCGGGAAACCCGGGACTCGTTCGTCGCCAACACTCCACTTCACCCATGTGCCCTTCTCACTTTCTCCCTATCCCTCTCACATATTCTTTCCACTTGAACTCTTTACATCTGGATAAGGCGTATGTTTAACTTTTTAGTTTTCTTTTGACCTCGTTTGGTTAGAGTAATGGTTGTAACCATTACTCCAAAGAATTGAAGAACAATGTTATCAGAATAGCTAAGTCGATTTTTTTTTAACATTTATGATATTATATTGGAATTGAGCATGCAAATCTTATAAAACCAAATGTTCCCATGATAAAATAGCCTTACCAAATACTAGTGGCTTTGTGTGACAAATCAAACACCCAAGTATCAGAGGAAATAATTGCTTGTTTTTTTTAGCGTCTTATGAAAACCCTATATAAAGTAACTTTTAAAGAGAGAAAAACAATCATTTTTAATTAAGATCTCTAACCTAGTAAACCATGTTTAGCATAACCGTTAAGTATAAAATAAGGACTTAATTTGAAATAAAACTGGTGTTAATACAATAACCACCATGGTGCAAAAAGATAATATGTTCACCTATAAATACATGACCCAACCAAGCCAGCCTACTAGGCGTGTGTGTGTCGGTTGAGTTCACAGTATCTTCCCTCTTGCACAAAAGTGGGTAACCCTTAAGTCACATCCAAGTAAGGGAGCATATCCAAATATAAAGCATTCTCAACTCTCTTCACCCACCAATGTGGGACTCCCTAGTTTGTAAAATTCACAAAACTTCAAAAAATCCCCCACTTAATCTTAAACACATTATCGAGCAATATCCTAACACATATAGATTGTGCATAAACGGTAGTATCTTTCAACTTGAATTTAGAGTAGTGTGTATAATTAAGAATTAATGAGGATAACGTGAAGTTTTAAACCCTATTTCTAACAATGTACCACACATGACCTACTCTAGGTATTGTTTTAGACTCGTGCTATGGCAATGCACTTCTATCCTAGTAGTACTCAACGGTGAATGCTCTATAAATGTTGTCATATACATTTTACAGGAAGAAGTTACCTCTTTCCCATATTCACATAGGTGAGTCTATCAGGTATACTACTATAACTTGGTTCTAAACTCCAAATGGAGTATAAATTTCATTAAGAGTTCCTATTAACTCATCCTAAATTGCATTAGGAACTTATAGTTTGAAAACAATAGCATAAATGACACATATCGCTCTACAATTTTTTATCATCCATTAAACCTATTTCTTGTGATCTTTAGTCTATAGGATGAGTTACCATTATGTGTGAATCATTTAAATTGAAATAGTCTCGTTCTTTTAGGAAAATTGTCAAGGATTAGCTAAATTATTCTCATTGCATACATGATCCACTCTAACAACTTTGATTGAGAGGAACTCCCTCACTATGTTTATAATAACAATTCTAAATGATAAGTCCGAAATATACTTATAAATATATGGTATTTTAGGTCTTTTTTGTGTGTAGTTATTCACATTTTAGTTTAGATTAAAGTGAATTACTCATTTGTTATCATATGATGTGTTCACGAGATTTTTGTAGTGTTTGTGTTATTTTTCAAGATTCCCAAGGATTGAGTGTCATGGGACGAGTTCAAGATCCAAGGAGTAAGGCTCAAACTGAATGAAGAAGACAGACGTAAGAGAACCCGATCATACAATGAATCAAAGGAGCAGAATCAGAGTCAAAATCAAGAGGACTCGATTGAGTGTGTAGAGGACTTGACCAAGTGGAAAGTGCAAAAACAGGCAGAATGTAGCCTCCAAATGAAAAAGTGAAGAAAACGAGGACACTCGATCAAGTGTGCAAAGTATTCGATCGAGTCCCTTCTCCAGTAGCTATTTTTGACCTAATTCAAAAAATGAAGAAAGAGACTAGATTTGATTAAACGCCCCCCATACTCGATCGAGTGCCTTAGTTCTAGGTCGATTTTTAGCGCATGTTTTATTCAAGCCCAAACTCTTTGTATATATATCCTATGATTTTCTAGGTTATTAAGGACATCTATCATTAGGTTATTCAACATTAGGAAATAGTAGTCATTAGGTTTTTCTTAGATTTTCATTAGTTATCACTAAACTTTCTCAAAATCTCTCTAGATTGCTGTTTTGTTCTTAGATTACATTGAAAATTTTGGATTGCAACTCTAGCCTTGTGGACAACAATTGGTTTGTTTTATATCCGATACTTTTAGTATTCTATTCTCTTGAATTGCTTTAATATCATTTCTCAATTGCTTTAATATCGTTTCTAGTATTGATCACGATTACTATTATTGCTTTTGTTGATTTTATAGTCAATACATGTGAGTAGTTCATTAATCTAGGATAAAAATAATCCTTTTGATCTTTGAATGGCTTTAATTCCATTAAAATGTTAGACGTAGTTTATTAATAACATGGATTAGGTTCGCGACGAGATTCTAATCATAATCTACATTAGAATCACTAGTTAAGGTGTGACTAATGACCACAAAAGTAGACATTATGACAATTAGGACTTATAAGATGTTGTGTTTAATGTCTTTCTATTGTATAAATCCACGAAAGTAGGTACGATTGCTTTAGGATGAAGCTATTGAAACTTGAGAGAGATTCTAGGAAGCTATTGATACTCGAGAGAGATTCTTAGCATTATTTAGGGTGAGTTCGTCCTAGGAATTACATTTTGTATTGGGATAGAAATCTATATCTAAGTCATATTAGTGGAGATTTTTTGTCCTAGATATTTGACTTATATTGATATCAGCTTCGCTATAATTTGTGTCCTAGTTCAGTTTAGTTTAGTCTTTAGTTAGAATATACGCCTCCCATTGTTGGTTTAGGATTTTGACCCTACTTACCCGAGCTATATTAGTTTAGGTGAATAGGGTACTTTTGATAGGGTAGCGACAACCCAGTCAAAATCTAGCATTGTTGCTTGGGACTAAGGTGATTTCTTCTGTTGATTTAGTTTAAGCTTCAATTAGGATTTTGTATTTTATTATATAGTTTCTTTGGCTACTGTGTTTGTCTATTCGTTATTTTTCCTTTCTAGTCTTTTCTTTGTGTGCACACTCGAAGTATAGGTTATGAGAAGCTAATTTTTTGACTGGGCTTTTCCTACCCTATCAAAAGTAACCTATTCACCTATGCTAATGTAGATCGGGTAACTAGGGTTGAAATTCAAAGAGACTATCGGTTCTAATGTTGTATATGCTAGTTCTAACTTTTGTTAGGAATGTCACGAAATATGGAAGTCTATTCTAACTAATGACTATACTAAACTGAACTAGGACATAAACTATAGCTAAACTGAATACCAATGTATGACAAATATCTAGGACAATAAATCCCCGCTAATGACTTAGATATAGATTTCTATTCCAATCCCGCAAATTCAATACATAAAGTAATTCTTTAGACGATACTAATAGCTTCCTCCTAAACAATACTGAGGATCTCTCTCGAGTATTAATAGCTTTCTCCTAAAGTAATCCTACCTACTTTCGTGGATTCCTGTGATATCAAGACATTAAGCAGAATATCCTATAATTCCTACGGGTCATGACATCTACTTTTGTGATCATCATTCACACCTTAACTAGTGATTCTAATGTAGATTATGAATCTACTCTCGCTGCGAATCTAATCTATGCCATTAATCAATTTTATCCTAGCTTTTTAATGGAATTAAAACCAATCAAAGATTAGAAGAAGTATTTTTATGCATTTATATTCGAGTCTTGGGAATTTTCAATACCTAATCCATACTAGTGTTCATCAGGATCCTTGATTAATGAACTACTCACACATATTGACTCTAAGACTAACATAAGAATACTGAATCTAAAACAAACCGATTGTTGTTCACTATGAAAGAGTTGTAATCCAAAAGTTTGAATATAAGACTATGAACAAAGCAGCTAATTGGGTTGTTGCTACCCTATCAAAAAGTAACCTATTCATTTAAAATAATATAGCTCGAGTAAGTAGAGTTAAAATCCCAAGAGACTATTATATTCTAATATTGCCTATGCTAGTTCTAAACTCTATTAGGATTATCACGAATAATAAGGATTCTAATTTAACAGCTAATGGCTAAGCTAAATTGGGCTAACACACGAAGTATTACTTAACTTGGATTACCGATATGAGAAAATCATCTAGGACAACGAATCCCCACTAGTATGACTTAGACATTGATTTTATCCCAATCCTGTGAATGCAATACATAAATTAATTCTTAGGATGAATGCACCTAAACAATACTAAGGATCTCTCTCAAGTATAAATAACTTCCTCCTAAAGCAATCCTACCTACTTTATTGGATTCATGCGATAGCAAGACATTAAAAACATCATCCATAGGTCCTAATGGTCATGACATCTACATTCATGATCATCAATCATACCTTAATAAATGATTCTAATGTAAATTATGAACTGACTCTCACCGCAAACCTAATCCATGCCATTAATCAACTATGTCTAGCCTTTTAATAGAATTAAATCCAATCAAAGATTAGAAGAAGTATTTTTATACATTTATATTTCGATTTTGGATTTATTTAATAACTAATCTATACTAAGGTTCATCGGGATTCTAGACTAATAAACTACTGACGTATGTTGCTTTTAGAATCAACACAAACAATAGACAAAGCCATAATCTATGGTAGAAATATGTAAAAATTATAATAAAGATCAATAGAATAAGAAAAGGATTTAGATTGAAAAAGTATTGAATTAATCAAATCAAAATTCGTCCACAATGCTATAGTGGAATTTTAGAAACTTGAATGCAAAGTAAACTACGAACAACAACAAAACTAAAGGAAATTGAGAGAGCTTTGAGAGATCTAATGCTAAACTAATGAGTATTTGATGCAAAACTAATGAAAACCCTAACACTATGCCTAACATAACCTAGAATATCCTCTAAAATCGTGCAAAATAACCCTAATATATAGAAAAACAAGTCTGGGCTTTAATAGGACACTTGCTGAAAAATGGCCCAACGACAAGGCACTTGATCAAGTTCGAATGCCACTCAATTGAGTCCTTTTTTATTTATTATATTTTAAAGAGGAGACTCAATCGAGTCCTTTTTTATTTATTATATTTTAAAGAGGAGACTCAATCGAGTCCTTCATACACTCGATTGAGTGTCTCATATTTCTTTACTTTCAATTTGAGGACACTTTCTTCTAGATTTCATGCTTCTACTCGATCGAGTCCTCTGTACACTTGATTAAGTCTCTTTTCTTTTGACTCTAACTTTACTCCTTTGGTTTCACTCTTTTAGGGTTACACTCTTGATTTAATTAGAGATCTATTCCTTAGGTCTTGAACTCGACCAATGACATTGAGTCCATTGGAAACCTGAAAAGCAACACAAACACTTAAAAACCCATGAACACATCACATGATAAAAATTGAGAAAGATTCAACTAAAACTAACCTAAAATGTAATAATCTATATCTAAAATGACCTAAAATACCATATAAAAATGAGTATGTTTGGGACTTATCACCAACAAATCTAGAGATAATTTGAGAGAATTTGTGAAAACTAATGAAAAATAATGACTACTACTACTACTACTACATAACTTAATGATAACTTACTGCAAAACTTAATAAAAACCTAGTTGAAGTTTCTTAAAAACATGCAAAATAACCTAGATATATATAAAAGGAATTTTCTCTTTAATAGGACACTTGCTAAAAAACGGCCCAGGATCAAGGCACTCAATCGAGTTTGAATAACACTCGATCGAATCTTGCTTCTTTCTTTAGATTTTGAATCAGGTCAGAGTTGGCTGCTAGAGAATGTACTCAATCAAGTGCTCTGCACACTCAATCTAGTGTCTTAGTTTTATTTAATTTTTCATCTGGAAGCCGCTTTATGCCCGTTTTTGTACTTCCACTCCGTCAAGTCCTCTGCACACTTGACCGAGTCTTCTTGTTTTCGACTCAGGTTATGCTCCTTTGCTTTATCCTATGTTAGGGTTCTAATAGGGTTGTGTTCTTCATCTAGTTTTAGCTTCGTTCCTTAGGTCTTGAACTCGTCCCATGACATAAGTCCATAGGAATCCTGAAAAATGACACAAACACTACAAAAACCCGTGAACGCATCCTATGATAACAAATTAGCAGGATTCACTTAAAACTAAACTAAAATGCAATAAACTACATGAAAAAAGGCCTAAAATACCCTATATATAAGTATTATTTAGAATTATCAAATTCCCCCAAGCTAACTGAATACTTGTCCTAAAGCGTTCAAGAGCAAAGACGAGAGAAATGAGATAACGCTCCCTCAGGATTTACAACATGTCTCAATTTAAAAACCCAAGTCAAAACATAATTCGAAACAAATAAGAGCATATATGAATTTATAAAATCCATGAACAAGTTGATTGTCAAGAATGTCAACTATATACTCCCCGAAGCTAGTCTCTATCATATGTCATAGATTTCTCACTTTAGGTGTGCATGGGGAAGTAAGCTAATCATGTGTTTTCGGGTTTAGAATGTGTAATCTCAACCTAGTAATCACGTCAATTATGTGAAATCATCGCCTTTAGGTTTGCAATATCTCTTTCTTCACTACTAAGCATGGTGTCAACTCGTTAATGTCATGACTCTCTAAATAGGTAGGCTTGGTTGAATAGGATAGGGCGATGTTATTTAGAAAAATGGTGCTCAACCTAAATAAAACTCCATTACTATATTGATGTACGAGTTTGAAACCACCTTATAAACTCCTATACTCCGGAACACGACCTCTTTCTTCATACTAGGATCGATGCTTTATCTCAACTATACACTAGATACAAAATACTTCATTGCTCTATTGTTGATGAACATAGACTTAAGGAAATCTTCCACTTTTCTTATCTTCTTCTTATTTTCTCTCTTTTTCTGTTTTATGTTTTTATTTTTGTCTTCTTTCTTTTCATTTTTCTAATTTTCTTTTTTTCATTCTTTTTTCGATTTTTCATTCTTTTTCTTTCTTTTTTCTATTTTTTTCTTTTTCTTGCTACTACTCTTCTCTTTATTTTGAATATGTACTAGAGAAGGGGATGGAAACCGATAATCTTGTATAGGAAATGACAAACTTGGTATGAGAGACATTGAGAATTGTATACTCTTCTCCAAAAACAAACCTAGCAAAAAGGCGCTAAGGCTTTTCAATGATAAGCATTAAGAAAAAAGGAAATACAACCTCAACGGGTATCATCCTAAGGGTTAATGACCTAAGCATGAGAAAAATGGCTCTAATTCTAAGGAGAGTTCAATCATTCCTATGAATTGCACCAAAAAGTCTCGAACATCCAGATAACAAACCCAAGAGTAAAATCAAACAAAGGATGGAATCTAACACACATGAAAAGAGATAGACTAGACCAATGGTCTAAGGCTCAAGTCTTCCCACGTAAACATAAGTCTATAACATTAGGTGAAATTAATTGTAAAAAAAGGAGAAATAGCCTAGTTTCAATAGTCTAATGTTCATGATTTTCGAAAATAAATTGATGTAGCAAGTAAAACCATTTCAAAAAAGAGACATTTGTATCTATTAATCCTTATTGAAAGGCTATTATCAATTATGTAGATAAAATATAGTATGTATGCAATGCTCTAAACTACAAAATACATGAAAAACTTAATAAGGAAATAATGACTAAAAAACTAAACAATGAAATTATGATTGAAAAACCTAAGGAAATAAAGAAACACCTAGGAGGGATATTGAGAATGTTCTTAAAGGAAAAGAAAAAAACTAAACATGAAAATAATAAAAACTAAATTACAATGCAATGCATGCTTTAAATGATCTCTCCCCCCAATCTAAATATTGCAATGTACTCAGTGCAAGCCTTATACATCAAAAGGAAGCCAAAAGGGAAAGAATGTAAAAACCCTAAAACTAAAAAGAAACACAAAAAAAAAAACAAAGTCAAAGATAATAAAACAAAAAGAAAAAACCTACTGTTGATTCGGGGGAGGGTAGGGTCCATAACTAGGTCCATAGCTAGGCGGGCCATATTTGGATGACGAAGTGGTACCACCCCCAAAATACCTATGCATAGCTTCTTCCATGGATGAAATGCTCACCCATATAAAGCGGTAGTTAGTCCTCATCCATTTATATTGTGCACTCATAGCTCGGTTGGACTCTTGCATAGCATGATAACTAGTCCTCATCTCATGGAAATAATCAAACATGGATTGAGGGAGGCTCTTAACTCTGCATAGCTATCTTGAATATGACCAAAATTGATCCATAAAAGACTAAAATATTGTTATAAATAATCTATTTGAGTTTTATATGACTGAGACTAGCTACTGCTCGTCTCATACTGTAGGGAGCTATGCACTAGTTCCTCCTCGATCCTACCGATAGCCTCCCGATTGCCCTTGATGGCTCCAACATCCTTAGGGAGTGGAGAACCTTTGGAAATAGGGGGAGGCAACTGAAAATCCAGTAGAAGAATTCATGTCTCAACTCCCTCCAAGAGACCCCGGGGTAGAAAAGTGCAGGGGACCGATGAATGTAATGTCGAGCGCACCACCAGCCATTCATAACCGTAATATTAACCTTTATGGGGTTGGATTTATCGCATGTTTTTTATGCTATATAGAGTTATATGGGTGAGGCCTAACAACTTATATCGGGAGCAATTAGAGAGGTCAATGTCACGAGACAACACTAGAAGGGTAATGAGGCCTCCTACTGATATCTTGGTCGAACCCTCAGCTATTTGGGCCAAGAATTTCATAAACAGGCCACTAAAAAAAGAATCCTAGTACTATCCCAAGAATAGGTGTAGACTCATTGGAAATTAAAAGAATCCCGTTCATTTCCATTTACGAGATTTGGACTCAAACTAGGGAGGGATCTCTTTTCCTCCTAGACTTTGTTCTCTAAAAGAAAGATATTTTATCTAAGCACTAAAGGGTTCTAAACAATAAGGGGGAAGGATGGGGTATAAAGGAGTCTATTACTACTTAGGGTTTTGCTAAAAAATCATAAAAGCTATGTTCAACAACAATCTTTAATAAAACAAAACCAAATCACGAGCACAACACAATACAACACAAATCTAACAATAATATGAACAAAAATTAGAAAATTCAAATGAGAAGGGAAGTGTATAACAAAAGATAGGGTTAAAGTGTACTAAAACTATGGAGAGAAATGTAACAACGAAAACTCTTGCCAAATCATTCAAATTTGTGTAGTGAAGCACCAAGAATTACCAATTGGCTTGTATGAACACAAATTCAAAAACCCGTAAATTATTTGAGAACTTAGGGTTTGGGGATATATTGGGTGAATGGGTGAGTTTTTGGGGGTTGAAATTGGTTTTCGAATGGAGAGGATTATAATAAATCAAGGGATTTTGAGTTTTTATGAAGTGGCTTGGGTGATTTGGCTGAGGAAATTAGAGTAGGAGGAGAGGAGAGTGCATGAGTTGAGATAGAAAATAAGAAATTATGAGCAAATGAGTTGAAAACTGAAACAAAAGGGTACGGATCGAGGAGCAATCGATCGACTCCTCCACCAAAACTTAATTTTTTATGCTTCTTCCCCTTCAACTCAAACCTTTAGAAATACGAGTGCTCTACACACTCGATTGAGTGTCTTCATATTAAGAAAATTCTCCATATTCTGCTATAAACTCTAGATTTGCATTTTGACAAGGCACTCAAACAAGTGGTTTGTCTATTTGATTGAGTGCCTGAAGAAATTCGCATATTTCAGCAAATTTTCCACAAGACTTATGCTCTTCATCTCACGTCTTTCCTCATGACTCTAGACACGATTTTCAACATAAAAAACACCCAATGCTAACCAAAAATGATTTGTTTGGCCTAAATCCTACAAAATAAAAACAAAAACAGACACAAAATAAAAACTTACCTATAAAAACCAAGAAAAATAAAAAAAATTAGAAAAATGGATTGCCTCCCATTAAGAGTTTTTTTGGGTCATAAGCTCGATCCCCTTGATTTTCATCCTGTTGATGATGTAAAATCAGAAGGTTTCACACGAGCCTTCCCATAAGTAAGGTTACCCATATGTGATCGGAATTCTCCTTTCTTCTGCCTCTTCTATTAAGAGGAGTCGCTTTTCTAGTGCTATAAATGCAGTCCTTATCTAAACATACCCAAATATGATGATTTCTTCTCATGCATAAAACTAGGGTCAATCAAAGGTGGAGAGGACATAGATTTTGGGCCACCTTGTGGTCGTAGCTCACTCAAAACCTTCACTTTCCCATCCTTTTTCATTTTTCTTAAGTTTTCATCTCTTTATTCCACTTTCTTAAGTATAGGTGGATCCTTTTTCGGATCCTTACACTGATCTTTGCACAAATCTACCTTACATATTGGAGTAGTCATGGGAATTATTTCAACTAAGTTGGGCAAGGAAAACTCTATCTTTGCATCCCCTACTTCAAAAGTGATCCTATCATTCTTCATATCTATCATAGCATCAACTATAGCTAAGAATGGTCTTCCCAAAATGATGGGCACTCACTTCTCCTCTCTATTACCATGAAATCACAAGGTATATAAAACTTCCATAAGCGAATATGGAAATCTTCTAGGATGCCCATAAGTGACTTAAAAGTTCTATCTCCCAACTCTAGAGTGACATGAGTGGGTTTCAAATCACCCAATCAGAATTTCCTATACAGAGTTGTAAGCATAAGGTTCACTCCAGATCCCAAGTTACACAACTCATTCTTGATCTTTATATCACCAAAAGTGATTGTAATGGCGTAATTACCCGAGTTGCCTCGCTTTATAGTAAGTGTATTCTAAATCACTACACTACACTCCGCAGTGAGAGGCACTATTCCATCTTCCTCGACTTTCCTCTTCTTTAACAGCATCCCCCTCAAGTACTTGGCATATGAAGGCATCTCAGAGATAACGTCAAGAAACATAATATTCAGACATAGCTTCTTCAGAATATCAATAAACTTCATGTAATTCTTCTCAAGATTCACCTACACTAGTCTTTGAGGGAAGGGAGCAAGTAGCTTATACGGTTCATATAAGGTACGAGGAGTTTCTTTCTTCCCATCCTCAATCTTTTTTACAACTTCTTCCTCAGCCTTGACCTCTTCTACAACTTCCATTACTCTCATTGACTGGTTTACTAGTTCTTTACTAATCCTAAGAGTCACTCCATTTACCTGCTCCATAGGAGGAGTCTCTAAATTCCTGAGGAACTTTCCTAGAACCTTTGAGAGGTGACTCGCCTATTGAGCTAGATGGTCAAGTTGGGGCTCCATAATCTTGTTATGAGCCTTGAGCTCTGCAAACTACTTTTTTTTCTCATTGCACCTACTTTGTGTAGTCACAAAAGGCTCAAATATAGCTTCTAAGTTGGATTTTTAAAGTGCTTATGGTTGTTAAAAGGGTTATGGTGGATTATACGTGGCTCTCCCATTAAATCCTAGCAATCCTTACGGCTAGTTGAAGTTATTGTGCTGCAAGGCTTGGTTTTGGATTCGGTCTAGCACATTTTTGGTATTCTTTTAGGGAAAGTTTGGGTGCTACTTCCAACCTTCATTATAAGTGTTCGAGAATGGGTTAAACAACCTCTTTGGGTTGTTGTAGATGGCATTGACTTGCTAACTACCTAGATCACCTATAGTGTACTAACATTGACTCATATCATGCCCTGTAATACCGCAAACCTCGTAAGATACAAACAAAGTAGGTTTCCCATGTATCTTTCCCAGACTTTCAGTAAGAGCTTGCATGGAAGCTACTAGCTTTGAGATATCTAAATTTGTTGATGAAGAAAATGACTCCTTTCTATAGTCTGCTCTAGAACAACATTACTTATCAGTAGCAGCCATCTTTTTAATTAGTGATAGGGTACCTTGAGCATCATTCATCTTGATGTTACCCCCTAAATCTGTGTTAATGTATAACTTGGTATCATAGTTAAGCCCATTGTAGAATGTCTAAAGCAAAAGCCAATTTGATAACCCATGATGAGGATAGTGTTTTAGCATCTCTTAAACCGTCTCCATGTCTCATGGAGTGACTCGTCATACAACTGTTGAAAGTTGATGATCTTGGCTCTTAACTTAGCTGTCTTATCCTAATCCAAGAAATTTATGAGAAATCCCTAAAAGATCTTAGCTCTTATCTAATCCATTAATGCACTTTATCCCTAAAAGAGAACAAAAATATCCTCAGTTTCATAACATCTTTAGAATTATCCTTCATCATATCATGCTTCTCTAGAAAGTTTTTATTATGTGAAACGGGGCATTCTATAGGGGGTCCTACGAATGCATCGCTTGAGACAAACTGAATAAATACCAGCTTTACGTAAAACTCTATAGTTGTAACAAGAAGCCAAGAAATACTTGATATATGAGGATTAAGGATTCCATACTTAAATAACATTTTCTGAGATGGAGTTTCATCCATGTTATTCAGTTTCTTTGCTTTTTTTTTTATGTTTCTTTAGTTTCCTTACATAGTTCTTGATCTCGGGAATTAGAGAAATAAGCTCCTCAAAACCTGTACTTTAAGTGTCCACGCAAAGAAAAGACTAGAAAGTAAAAATATCAAATTGACAAACACAATAGCCGAACCCAAAAATGACGCCAAATTTTGATTGGGCTGTCGCTACCCTATTAAAAGTAACCAATTCACTTAAACTAACTTAGCTCGGGTAAGTAGGGTCAAAATCTCAAGAGACTATCGAGCTCTAATGCTATCTATGCTAGTTCTAACTTTTATTAGAAATGTCACAAACTAAGGGAGGTCTATTCTATCTAATGACTACACTAAACTGAAGTAGGACACAAACTATAGCTAAATTGAATAACAATGTTTGAAAAATATCTAGGACAATGAATCCCTACTAATATGACTTAGATATAGATTTCAATCCTAATACCAAAAATTCAATACATAAACTAATTCCTAAGACAAATGCACCCAAAATAATAATAAGGATCTCTCTTGAGTATCAATAGCTTCTTCCTAAAGCAATCCTACCTACTTTCATGGATTCATACGATAGCAAGACATTAAGCACAATATCCTATAAGTCTTAATGGTTATGACGCTAGTTTCGTGATCATCAATCACACCTTAACTCGTGATTCTAATGTTGATTATGAATTGAATCTCGCCGCGAATATAATCCATGACTTTAATCTACTACCTCTTGCCTTTTAATGGAATTTAAACCAATCAAAGATTAAAAGAAGTATTTTTATGCATTTATGTTTAAGTCTTAGGAATTATTAATACCTAATCCATACTAGAGTTTATCGGGAACCTAAATTAATGAACTACTCACACATATTTACTCTAAAACTAATACAAGCAATGATAAAACCTAAATTAATGGAGTTTGGGTATTAATAGAATACTCGCTGAAAAATGGCTTAGGATCAAGGAACTTGATCGAGTTCAAATAAAACTCGATCGAGTCTTGCTTATTTCTTTAAATTTTGAAAAGGTCAGAATTGGCTGCTAGAGAAGGGACTCAATCGAGTGCTCTACACACTCGATCGAGTATCCTAATTTTCTTCACTTTTTCATTTGGAAGCGATTTTCTGTCATTTTTCCACTTCCGCTCGGTCGAGTCCTCTGCACACTCAACTGAGTCTTCTTAGGGTTGTGTTCTTTATCTAGTTTGAGCTCTATACCTTAGGTCTTAAACTTATCCCATGACACCAAGTCCTTAGGAATCCTGAAAAACAACACAAATTCTAGAAAAACCCATGAATGCATCATATGATAACAAATGAGCATAATTCACTCAAAATTAAACTAAAATGCGATAAACAACATGTAAAAAGACCTAAAATACCATAAATTTTTAAGTATAATTGGAATTTATCATTTCTTTAGATCCATAGATTGAGAACTAAGTAAGGAAACAAAAGAAGCAGAAAAAGAAAGCAAAGAAACCAAACAACATAGTCAAAACTCCACCTTAGAAGACTTTGTTTGAGTATGGCATCCCTGATCCTCAGATGATATCAATTGAATCTTAGTCGTAGGTTACAGCTGCATAATTTGAACTAAAGGAAACATTTATTCAGTTAATCTCAAGTGATGCATTCGCATGGATTCCTATAGAGCGTCCTATTTCGTATATTGAGAATTTTCTACAGAAGTGCGATACCATAAAGATAAAGGATTGTTTTGAAGATGCTATAAAATTGAGGCTATTTCCCTTCTCTTTGAGGGATAGAGTACATAAAGGGCTTAGAGATGAAGGTCCAGGCACATTTGATACATAATAGCCGAGATCAACTACTTTTAGTAGTTGTATGATGAGGCACTCTATGAGATATGAAGACGGTTTAAAAGGATACTAACACATTGTACTCATAATGGGTTACCAAGTTGTACATTAATGTAGCTTCAAGGGTTAACATCTAGATGAATGATGTACAGGTTACCTTAGCATTTATGACTGCTACATATACTTTGTGTCCTTCGAGAGTAGATTATAAAAAGGAGTCATCTCTTCATCAATGAATTCAGATATCTCCATGATGGTAGCTTTCATGCAAACTCTTACTGAGAGTCTGGGAAAGATACATGGGAAACCTACTACGATTTCATCTTGTAAGATTTATGGTATTACATGGTAAGATTTATGGTATTACATGGTATGATATGATACAGTGTTAGTACATTGTAAGTGATCTTGGTAGTGAGCAAGTCAAGGCTATCTACAATAACCCAAAGAGGTCCTTTGATCCATTTTTGAATACCTTAATAAAGGATGGAAGCAACATACGAACTTCTCCTATATAAACACCCAAAATGTGTTAAACCCAACCCAAAACCAAGCCCTATAGTGCAACAACTATAACCAAATGCAAGGATCTGGAAGAGTTCATTTCATTTGTCTTTAAACAAGACTTTAAACCTCGTATAATCCACCATAATCCTTTCAAAAATCCTAAGCACCTATGAAGTCTAACTTAGAAGCTATATGTGAGGCTTTTATAACCTAATAGACTAGGTGCAATGAGAACATTAAGAAGCAGTTTGTAGAGCTCAAGGCTCATAACAAGATTATAGAAATTTGACTTTACCAGTTAGCTTATCAAGTGAGTCACCTCTCAAAGGTTCTAGGGAACTTTCTAGAAATATCAATACTCCTCATAAGGAACAGGTGAATGGTTTTAAGGAGTAGTAAGGAACTGATGGATCAACCGATGATAGTAATGGAAACTATAAATAAGGTTAAATTCAAGGAAGAAGTTATCGAAAAGGTTAAGCATAGAAAGAAAGAACCTCACCATACCCTAGTTGAACCATATAAGTCGTCTGCCCCTTTTCCTCAAAGATTGACACAGGTGATGCCTGAGAAGAAGTATGAGAAGTTCATTGATATTTTGAAGAAGTTGTGTCTGAATATCCTACACCTTGACACTATCTCTAATATACCTTCATATGCTAAGTATTTGAGGGAGATACTTTCAAAGAAGAGGAAATTCGAGGAAGATGGAATAGTGCCTCTCATTGCGGAGTATAGTGTAGTGATTTGGATTACATTTTCTATAAAGTGAGATGATATGAGTAGTTACTTTATCCCATTCACTTCGGGTGATATTAAGATCAAGAATGCATTGTGTGACTTGGGAGATGGAGAGAATGTCATGCCTGTATCCCTGTACAAGAAACTCTGGTTGGGTGGTCTAAAACTCACTCCCATCACTCTACAGTTGGCTAATGGAATGATGAAGTCACCTATGGGTATCTTGGAAGATGTCCGTATCTGCTTAGGGAAGTTTTATATACCCTGTAATTTCATGGTGAAGATTGAAGAGGATAAGCGAGTGCCCATAATTTTAGGAAGACCATTCTTAGCTATAACTTGTGCTATGATAGATAACAAGAATGGTAGGATCACTTTTGAAGTAGATGATGAGAAGGTAGAGTTTTCCTTGCCTGGTTTGGTGGAAAGAACACTCATGAATACTCCAGTTTGTAAGGTGGATCCGTGCAAAGATTGTTTCAATGATCCAAAAAAAGATCCACCTATACCTAAAAAAGTGGAACTAAGAGCTAAAAACTTAGGAAAAGTGAAAAAGTTGGAAACTAAAAGGTTTTAAGTGAGCTAGGATGTTCAGATGATCCAAAATCTATGTCCTCCCCGTATTTGATTTAACCCGATTTAATGCATGAAGAGAAATCATCACATCTAGGGATGTTTAGGAAAGGGTCATTTTTGAAGCACTATCGCATGAGCTACCTACTCAAGGGAAGGCGAGCATAAAACTTTTCAATCCATCACCATAAAAAGGATAAAAATCAAGGGGGTTAAGCTTATGACCTGAAAAATACGCACTTAATGGGAGGCAACCCCCTTTTCTATATATTTTTTTGTAATTTTTCTGATTTTTTCTAGCTTTAATATGTGACTATTGGTTTCATGTGTGTTTTTGTGTTGGTTTTGTAGGATTTAGGTCATGCAAATAATTTTTGGTTTAACTTTGGTTTTCTACAAACACTTGATCGAATTTGCAGAGCACTTGATCGAATTTGCAGAGCACTTGATCGAGTGCCTTATAGAATTGCAATTCTGATAAGTCTGGTAGAATACTGAGAAGTTGCTTAAAGTAAAGACACTTGATCAAGTGTGTAGAGCCCTTGATCGAGTGCCTTGTATTTTCACGTTTTTGGCTGGGAGGCAGAATTGAAGAAAATGGCATTTTGGTAAGGGACTCGATCGAGTACCCCTCGATCTAGGCTTGTATATTAGTAAATTATTTTGTTTTCCTCAATCAACACTCTCACCCTCTCCAAACTATTGAAGCTCACTCCTCTCATACTCCAATCTTCTCACCCAAATCCCTTAACCCACTCAATAAAACATAAAAAAATTCTTAATTTCCATCAACCCTCTTCACTTTAAACTCAATTTCAACTTCAAAACTCCATCCTTTCACCTAATTCAGACACAAACCCTAACTTTTCAAAAAAAGAAATTCTAGGTTTTGGTGGGAATCATTGATGAACTTTCATATCCCAACCTATAGAAATTCGACTTTGTAATCCATTTTTACCTTCAACATTAGCCATAATGCTGATTATACCCCTTATAGGATCTATTTTAATATTTTCGACAACCGATTACGGTTCTCCTAAGAAGATGTTCATAAGGCCCTAGGCTTGCCCTTAAAAGGGGTTCTTACCCCTAGCCACCCGAGGCTAGAAGATTACCAAGATAACATATTTTGGAGAGAAATCACCCAAGCCAATCTAAGGAGACTTAGATAATCCAGTTGGTGTTATGGGTAGCATATAGGGTTCTCACTTGGACCTATTACCTATGAGGTGCTAGATCACACTTGGATATCTTTGCATAGCATGCAAAACATGCATTGGATCCACCTCGTAGAGGTCGGTATTTAGGGGTATGAGAGGCTTATGGGGGCACCCAACTCTAAATTTTCTTGCCCCCTATGCCTTCCTACCCCAAGCTTATCTTCATTTTCTAGTGGGAGTTGAGACAAGGATTCTTCCACCTGAATTCCAGTGGCCTCCCTCGTTGGCCGAAGGTTCCCTACTCCTTGTTGAGGGTGGGGAAATTGATGATGATCTAGAGGCTGCTAGTTAGATAGAAGAGGAACCCATGCCTAGTTTTCTGTAGAATAAGGTGAGCAGTAGTTAGTTTCAGTCTTATAAGCCTTAGGTTGCTGCCATAAAGCATGATTTGGTCTTTCACGGGCCAATTTTGGGCATATGCGGGATAACTACTCAAAATTGAGAGCTAGCCATTAGTCTATGACTGATTCATTCCTTGATATGCAAACTCATTATCATGTTATGTATGAGTCCCACCAGGCTATACGTGCACAGTATGATTAGATGAGGATTGATTATCGCTCTATGAGGGTGAGATTCTCCTCCATGGAAGAATCTATATAGAGATATTTTGGGGGTAGTCCTAGTTCTTTGTCTAGATATGGCTCACCTAGCTATGGACCCTACCCTCCCTCGGATTAACATTATTTTTTTTTATTTTGTCTGTTTTTAGTGTGTTTTTAGATATAGACTTTTGTATTCTTTCCCTTTCATCTTCCCTTTGATGTCTAGTGCTTGCACTGAGGACGTTATAAGAAAAAGGTTTCCATTCCCTTCTCTTATACATATTGAAAATAAAGAGAATGTTGAGTCCCTTAGGTTCTGATTGATAGTTTTGAATGATGACAAACAGCTAAGGGAAACAGGTCTTTGAAAGTGTTCAATACAGTTGGGGGAACCAGCTAATATAGAACACTGTTTCCCTAGATAAGTTATTACTTATATGAGATATCCGTTGAACTAACTTGTCTTTATACAGGGAATAACTAGATGATAAATGAGTTATGCATCTAAGTTGATTTCTAAGTTTGAAAGCTTGAAAGGACTTTCGATCAACTTAAAGGAAGGTCCTTGGTCAATAATTGAGTTCATTCATGGAAGCTTTCAAGACTTAACGAATGCATGAAGAAAGACTACACTCGAAAAGTTACTTAGGATCTTCATGTAAATGCTCCGTAGTACAACTTATATAATTGAGTATATAAAGTGCTTTTAGTATATTAAATATCGTTATGAAATTTGGTACAAGGTTTGGAACAAATTTCATAACATATTCAGTTCAGGGAACCAGGTCAGGGAACCAGGTTAACTGAACAGATTATTCAAGCTGCGGTTTTTATAAAGATTTTACAAAAAGGATATTTTTCGAAATATATGGATTTAAGATATACTTAAGCAGCTAAAAGATAAGATGATGTTTTGGTTAGCTAAAAACCGGGAAGTATCTTATCCTAAGATGATCTTATCTTATGATCAAATCATTTAGGATAAATACTTATCCTAAAATCGTATGTATATCTTATACGCATCGCATGTATATCTTATACGTATGATTTGAGGGTTTAGCCGACTAACCTATAAATACGTCTTGATCTGAATAATCAAAATATAACTCTTACGCAATTTTAACAGAGTTTGATCCTTGAGAGCTAAAAGCACTAATTCAATTATTGAGTGATACACAAGAGCATAATAGTGTTTTAATGTTTTTCTCTATTTGACTTTTGAGAGTTAAATTATTAGAGAGTTCTTGATCTTGTATTCAGTCTTTGACAAAGGGGTTGAAGACTTGGTGAGTGTTTGTGAGTTCAAACACACTAGGAACTTACGAGGGTAAGTTCAAAGCACATTCGGAGTCGAGTGTGGGGTTACTGGTTCCCGGAGTAGGGAAACAGGAGAGTGAATTGTATCTTTATTTTTCGGAGTAGATTAATAAAGTACTTTGGATAGGAGGACGTAGGCCAGAGTTGGCTGAACCTCGTTAAGTCTGTGGTGTTCTTTATTGCCTTGTTTTATTCCGCTGCATAAGGGAACCAGCACAACTGGTTCCTTACACATAATCCGAAAAGAAGCAAAAATTGCCAACGATTACTTAACACTCAATTCACCCCCCCCCTCTTGAGTGCCCATTGAACCTTCAATTGGTATCAGAGCCTAAGCTTCTCGAAAGAGTAACATCTAGAGGAGTTAAGAATGAGTACTCAAGAATTAAGTGCAATCGGTTATGACAACAAGACACCAAAGTTTAATGGAAATAATTATGCCTGGTGGAAGAATAGGATCCAGAATGTGATCATGGGTATTGATTATGAATGCTGGCTCGTAGTTAAAAATGGTCCTAATATCATTCTCAAGACAGAAGCTGATGGGAAACAGGTTCCCAAGAAGGATGGCGAATTGGTCACTGCTGATTACAAGTTGCTGGAGAAAAATGCTAAGGCAATATCAATCCTACAACAAGCAATAGGTGAGAATGAAACAAATCGGATCTCTGGTTGCAGTAGTGCTAAGGAGATATGGGACACCCTTGGACTTGCGTTTGAGGGAACCAGTGAGGTAAAACGTTCTAAAATTGATTTAATCATGTCTAAATACGAATTGTTTGCAATGAATAAAAATGAAAAAATCAATGATTGCTTTCGTAGGTTTATGACTATTGTTAATGATCTTAGATCACTTGGTAAAATGTTTTCTGATGAGGATCTTGTGAGAAAAATTTTGCGTAGTTTAACAGATACATGGACAGCTAAGGTAACAGCAGTGTACGAAGCAAAGGATCTATCTACCCTGTCCTTGGAACAGCTGATTGGTTCCCTTATGACTCATGAGATGCTAATTGACTCTAAGTCTGAGAAGGAACCAACCAGAGGCATGGCACTAAAGGGAACAGTAGAGGAAGAAGAAGATGAGATCAGCCTGATTGCAAAAAGATTTGAAAGATCTCTTCGTGATCAAAAGAGGAATTTCAAAGGTAGGAATCTCAAAAACACTAAAAAATCTAACTCATCTTCATCTTCAGGTTGCTTCAAATGTGGTGAGAAAGGACACATCATTCGTGATTGTCCAAAATGGAAAGACAAACAATCTCAATCTGGAGATAAGAGAGCTTTCAAGAATGCCATGATAGCATCCATGTGGGGAGAATCTGACTCAGGATCTGATGAAGAAGAAGATACAACTGATTCTGATGTTTGTCTAACTACTTTCACAAACATCAAGGAGAACAGCACTGGTCAGGGAACCAGAGAGGGAACCAGTACATTCAAGAAATGCTTAATGGCTAAGAAGGATGTACTACAAAGACATAAGGTAAACCTTGAACAAATTAGAGTAGATATGCATGAATATGATAAAGAAAATATGCTTGCTTGCATAGATTCTTTATTAGATGAATGTTATAAATTAGGTGAAACTTATATAACTGGCAAAAGAGAACTAAAAGAAAAACGAAATGAATGTGAAATTGCTATTGCTAGTTGTGATCACCTAGAAATGGTTTGCCATAACTTGAAAAATCAAAATGCTGAACTAGAAATTGAATTGGACAAGTGCAAGGTAGAACTAGAAAGGGCAAGATCTTCTGGACTAGACTATCCAAGTGATGGTGAAGAAGATTTGATCTCCTGGTTCCCCAGAGAAATATCAAATACTAGTGAAGCCCCTGATTTCTCTACGGTCATAAGTAAAGCAAAGTCCTGCAATAGAGCCTCTCTGATGAAGGCCTTTAAAACATTGACTTTCAACCTAGAAAATTCTTACAAAGAAATTGCTTCACTTAAAGCTACTAAGTCCTCTAGCTTTCTCACTGGAACAAGCGTTGAAGTCAGCAGTATGATTAATGAATATGAAAGTACTATCTGTAAATTACATGCTGAATTTAATCAACTAAAAAGTGAAAAGCAATCAGTAGCTATTGACATGTCTAATGACCCTATGATTTTAGATCTTAACTTACAACTTGCAACTTTAGAAAGTAACTTTGAGTTTTTGAAAGAGAAAAACGAGCTGTTAGTTAAAACACTTGAAACAAAAGAAAGGGAATTGCATGACAGTCATAGACATTTGGATAAGCTACTGAACGCGCAAAGGACTTTGAACCTTCTGACCTCATCAGGAGGAAACAAAGGAAAATTTGGTCGTGGTTATACTAGACAGAGAACCAGGACTAACTGGTCTCCCAGAGAAACCACCTGGATCACAGAATATCAGCAAGGTAAGTATGTCATGACTAAAGAAATGCACGTGTGTTTTCATTGTGGTAAGAATGGACATAAGATACATGAATGTCCAACTAAGAAAAATAGTGCTAATAAGAACAGCAAGAGTCAAATTTATGTATGGAGAAGAAAGGATAAACATGATGTTAATGTTGTTGAAAAGGGACCCAAGTATGCTTGGGTTCCTAAAACTAATGTTTGATTCAAACTTACAGGCTAGAGTGAAGGGAGACACCTATTGGTATTTGGACAGTGGTTGCTCAAGACACATGTCCGGGGATAAAGATCAATTCCTTTCACTAGTGGCCTTTGATGGAGGAAGTGTCACCTTTGGGGATAACAGCAAGGGAACCATCACTGGTTTAGGTAAGGTTGGTAAGACACTTTCTAACACAATAGACGATGTTTATTATGTTGAAGGCTTGCAACATAACCTCTTGAGTATTTCTCAATTATGTGACAAAGGTAATAGAGTTGAGTTTCAAGCCAACCTATGTCACATAGTTAACTCACAAACAGGAGAACTGGTATGTGAGGGAACTAGGAAGCATGATGTATACATCACCTTCCTAGATAAGATCCCTCAAGACAAGTCCATCTGTTTGAGAGCTGTTTCTGAAAATAATTAATGGATTTGGCATAAGAGGTTTGGACATGCTAGCCTAACACTTCTAAACAAGCTTAAAGCACGTGACTTAGTGATAGGTCTTCCTAACATTAAGTATGAAGTTGATAAAGTTTGTTCTGAATGTGTAAGGGGGAAACAGGTCAAAATCTCCTTTAAGCCTAAAACTGTTTTAAGTACTAGCAGACCCTTCGAACTTGTACACATTGACTTGTGTGGTCCCATGAGAGTACAAAGTCGAAGAAGTCATAGATATGTCTGTGTTATGGTTGATGATTATTCCAGGTACACTTGGGTAATGATGTTACACACAAAGGATGAAACGTTTGAAGAATGGGTAACACTGGTGAAACAAGTGGAGAACCAGCTCACCCAGAAGCTGGTCTCGATAAGATCAGACCATGGTACTGAATTTGATAATGCTAACTTTATTGATTATTGTAGGGAACATGGAGTTAATCACAACTTCTCAGCCCCTAGAACACCTCAACAAAATGGTGTTGTAGAAAGGAAGAACAGAACTCTTGAGGAGATGGCTAGGACGATGCTCATTGAGAGTGGTCTCCCAAAGAGTTTTTGGGGGTGAAGCTGTTGACACTGCTTGCTATATACTGAATAGAGGTCTCATTAGACCAAAGTTAAATAAGACTCCCTATGAACTTCTTAAAGGTCGAAAGCCCAACATCACATACTTTCGTGTCTTTGGATGTAAATGTTATGTGCATAATAATGGGAAGGACCAGCTTGATAAATTTGATCCCAGAAGTGATGAGGGAATCTTTCTTGGATATTCTTCTCGCAGCAAAGCATATAGAGTCTTCAATAAGAGGACTCTCTGCGTTGAGGAGAGTGTCCATGTCATTTTTGATGAATTTAACATGTCTTCTGAGATTGCACAGGTACAACCTGATGAAGTGATTGGTTTGATGGATTTCACGGGGAACCAGTATACTGGTCCCTCAGAAGAAGTTCAAGCAGAACTAGGCATACCAGATATTCCACCAGATAATAATGATGAAGCGCCTAGAGAAGAAAATGGAGAAAATGAGGATTCTGAAGAGGAACCAAATCCTGATGGTTCCACACACAATAGACAGGTAATGAACTCAGGGGGAACAGAAGAAGGTATTACCCCTGAACCTGAGGTAAGTAATGATAGAGGAAACAACATGAATGTAAATTCTCCTGGTTCTTCAGAAAGAGAAGAGATTCATGAACATGCTAGTTCCCAACTTAATGAGGAAGCACAAAACAGTATGAATGTCAAAAGTTTTAGATATAAGGCCTCTCATCCCACTGATCAAATAATTAGTGATATAAATAAGGGGATTCAAACGAGAAGAAGTGTCTTTCAAAATTTCTGTGCTTTCTACTCTTTCCTGTCTAATGTAGAGCCTACTGACTATAAAATGGCATTAACTGATCCTGACTGGATACTAGCTATGCAAGATGAATTAAATCAGTTCCAGAAAAACCAGGTTTGGCACCTGGTTCCCCGTCCAAAGGAAAGATCAGTCATTGGTACTAGATGGGTCTTTAGAAACAAGTTAGATGACCTCGGTACTATAGTCAGAAACAAAGCAAGGCTAGTGGTGCAAGGGTACAATCAACAAGAAGGAATTGACTATGATGAGACGTTTGCACCAGTAGCTAGGCTAGAGGCTATTAGGATTTTAATTGCTTATGCTGCTCACATGAATTTTAAGCTGTTTCAGATGGATGTAAAGACTGCCTTCCTTAATGGCTATTTGAAGGAAGAAGTATATGTGGAGCAGCCACCTGGTTTTGAAGATGCAATGTTTCCCCAACATGTATATAAATTGGATAAAGCATTATATGGCTTGAAACAAGCTCCAAGGGCTTGGTATGAAAGACTGTCTAATTTCTTGATGGCTAATGACTACAAGAGAGGAACAATAGACAAGACCTTGTTCATAAGAACCAAGGGGAAACACTTGATTGTAGTACAAATCTATGTTGATGACATCTTATTTGGTGCTACTAATCAAACCTTGTGTGATGAATTTGCAAATCTTATGCAGAGTGAATTTGAAATGAGTATGATGGGAGAACTAGGATTCTTCCTAGGTCTGCAGATTAAGCAAACAAATGATGGTATAATGATCCATCAACAAAAGTACTTAAAAGAGCTGCTGAAAAAGTTTAGCATGGAGAACAGCAAAGCTTATGATACACCTGTTCCCACATCCACAAAGTTGGATGCTGATCCTAAAGGAAAAGATGTTGAAGCTACGCTTTATAGAGGAATGATTGGTTCTCTACTCTACCTAACAGCTAGTAGACCTGACATTGTGTTTTCTGTTGGTTTGTGTGCTAGGTTTCAAAGCAATCCAAAGGAGTCTCACTTGAAGGCTGTTAGAAGGATACTCAGGTATCTTGTGGGAACAGCAGATCTGTTTTTGTGGTACCCCAAAGGCAGTACCATCGATCTCATTGGATATACAGATGCAGATTATGCTGGTTTCCTAGTTGACAGAAAGAGCACATCAGGTATGGCACACTTCCTTGGCTCTTGTCTTATATCATGGGGTTCTAAGAAGCAAAATTCAGTGGCCCTATCCACAACAGAGTCAGAATATATAGCTGCAGCTTCATGCTGTTCCCAGCTACTGTGGATAAGGAACCAGCTGAAAGATTTTGGTGTTATTTATAAAAGTGTTCCTATCTTTTGTGATAACACTAGTGCAATCAATATTTCAAAGAACCCCGTGCAACACTCCAAGACCAAACACATTGAGATAAGACACCATTTTCTAAGAGACAATGTGGAGAAAGGATTGGTGGAGATGTTGTTCTGTAAAAGTGAAGATCAAATAGCTGATATCTTCACAAAGCCTTTATGTAGAGAGTCTTTTTGTAGGTTAAGAGTCCTCTTAGGTCTAGTTAGGCTTTAGGCGATGGCTTCAATTATTTCCTTCAATGATTGGTTAGAATAAGTATGCTTTTGTATCGACTATGTATATAACTATGCTGCTTACTTGCAAATATTGTGTAAATAACCCCAAGTGGATTGTTGTTGCATAGAAACAGGAGAAGTCATTTTGAAACATGCTGAAAATAGAGTGACTGGTTCAGTACAGGTACCAGCAAGAGGAAACAGCAGTTCAGCTCTGATATGTCATCCGAAAATATCTTATTTTCGGAAGATTACTATAAGATAATTTCTTTTTGGAAAGAATTATCTTATTTCAGTTATTCCTATCCTACAAAGAGGCAAATATATCTAATTGCCTAATTTATAGACGGTTGAATCTTTTGTAAAAAGATAACTACAATTTTGAAATTTTCAATTTCTAAAATTCCTTCTCTCATTTACTTTGACTTTCAACCGGCTAGTTATTGGAAATCCTATATTTGAGCAATTGATATAAATACACATTACACCTTGATACAGTCTCACATCACATCATCACTCTACTCATCTCTCTCTCTCGTTCAAAAGTGGTGCCCTGATCACTGTTCACTCGCTCCTATCTCACTCAAATCTGTGAAGCTCACTAGCAACAATGGGTAGGAAATCAACCAGGGCTCCAGCTAAGAAAAGAAAGGAGAAGACTCAAGCAAGTGAGTCAACTCAATTGAAGGAGACTTCCATCAATGAAGCAAACCCTGCTCCAACTTCATCGAGCAACTCACCTCCTACCACCACAAAGAACCCATCACCAACTCTATCCCCATCTTCTAAATCTCCCTCACCTCCACCTCCCAAAAATGCACCTTTACCCAAGACCCCTGAGGCTGATGATTCCATCATCAAGGAACCTGTCTCTTCTCAGGGGGAACAGCCTAAAAGCACTGAAGAACTCTTCAACACTGTTGGAGAAGGGGAAGAGGAGGAAGTTTGTAGTGAGGAGGATGATCTACAGATCATTGGGCATAGTAAGTGGACTACAGAACCCTTGGTTCGCAGCAGAGTGACCAGGTCATCCCTGAAAAGGGTTAGCGAAGTAGTAATAGAGGACCAGTCAATGGACTCTGCTGGTTCCAAGCGAAAGAGAACAGCGCGGAAGTCTGCAAGAGGTATGTCAGTAGAATCTCCATCTGTTGGTATGACTGATTTAGGTTCTAGGGTTGTGGTATCTGGGTGTAAAACAGAAGTTGGGTATTTTGATGAAGTTGCTCTGAGTGATGTGAAAGAGCTGTTAGAATATCAGGGTTGGATGCCTTTGTTTGATGTATGTGATGCTAATATTGATGGTGTTAGAAAGTTTTATGTTAATTTAAAACAAATGCTGGATAGATCGTTAAGCTCAAGTGTGAATAATGTTGAAGTGAATGTGTCTGTTGCAAGCTTGGCTGGGTTGTTGAATATACCCAGAGATGGCTTTGAGGAGTATTCTGGAGATGGATGGCCCACACTTATAGGGGTCAGTCCAGATGAAGTGCATGATTTTGTGTTTGGAGGGAAAGTTCCAAAGAAAGCTGGAACGTTTAAAACTAGTGGCTTGAAGGAACCAGTGATGCTGGTCCTTCACTCTGTGTGCAACAAGATGATTATCCCTCGAGCACAAGGTAGAGGTTTTGTGCGCATCATGGAAATGGTGCTTATTTATTTGCTGATGAAAAGGATTAAGATAAATCTTCCTTCTCTAATGATAAACCATATGATGAATTGCTATAATTCATCCCACCACTCTCTTCCTTATGGGTCCTACATAACTAAGCTTCTTAAAGAGAATAATGTTTCTCTTAGTGGATCAACTGCTCCTGCAATGGTGTTTACCAAAGGCATTCTGAAACAAAAGGGGTTGATCATAAGTGCTGGGGTATTGAAGTTTAGGGAGGAGGAACCAGTAGAGACTCCTAAGCCGGTCAAGAAGAAACAGAAGGTAGAGGAACCAGCTGGTCAGCAGGTTATCCTTAAGAGACTGGAGAGTCAGGAAGAGAAGATAAATGCTGTAGGGGATCAGCTTAGCAAGTTAGTGAACTTGGTTGAAGGTCTATCCACTTCATTTATTATGAGGATGATCAAGTTAGAGAAACAGATTGCTGGCAGTTCTGGAAATGAGAAGAAGCAAAGTGAGGAGGACCAGCAAGAAGACCAGCAGGAAGATGACAGTGAAGAGGAGGAGAACCAGGAAGAAACAGCTGAGGAGGCTGCCACTAAAGAAGAGGAAGGAGATGATGAAAATGATGATGATGATTGAATCTGTCCTCTTTTTCATTTAGCCTACCTTTATCATAATATTCTGAATAACTGATTTTGTTGAACTGTTTTTATTCCTCCCAATCCATGAACTTGTTTTGATATGGATTTGGGCTTTATCGTTCACTTTTGTTGGTCTGTACTAAACTATGATCTCTGTTGGTGGCATGACTTAACTTTGACTATTCTGACCTTCTTTTGCAGCACTTTATTTGTATAATGGTTGATGCCATTGGATGGTTTAGCACGTTACTTTATGCATAAGTTGCTACTTTTGCATATCTTTTTAATGATGCCAAAAGGGGGAAAATAGTTGAAGTTGAAGCTTAGAGTCTTTACTAGTTTAGATTAAGGTTGTGGTTGAGTTTGTTACTACTTTATTTTATTTTCTGTTTCTGTTTAGGGAACCAGTTGGCTTAGCTGACTTGTTCCATTGAGTTCTGATTTCTTGAAGTTTTTGACTATTTGTTTTTGAGTATGTTCACAGGTGCAGAAACTTCAAGTGTTTGTCATCATCAAAAAGGGGGAATTTGTTGAGTCCCTTAGGTTCTGATTGATAGTTTTGAATGATGACAAACAGCTAAGGGAAACATGTCTTTGAAAGTGTTCAATACAGTTGGGGGAACCAGCTAATATAGAACACTGTTTCCCTAGATAAGTTATTACTTATATGAGATATCCGTTGAACTAACTTGTCTTTATACAGGGAACAACTAGATGATAAATGAGTTATGCATCTAAGTTGATTTCTAAGTTTGAAAGCTTGAAAGGAGTTTCGATCAACTTAAAGGAAGGTCCTTGGTCAATAATTGAGTTCATTCATGGAAGCTTTCAAGACTTAACGAATGCATGAAGAAAGACTACACTCGAAAAGTTACTTAGGATCTTCATGTAAATGCTCCATAGTACAACTTATATAATTGAGTATATAAAGTGCTTTTAGTGTATTAAATATCGTTATGAAATTTGGTACAAGGTTTGGAACAAATTTCATAACATATTCAGTTCAGGGAACCAGGTCAGGGAACCAGGTTAACTGAACAGATTATTCAAGCTGCGGTTTTTATAAAGATTTTACAAAAAGGATATTTTCCGAAATATATGGATTTAAGATATACTTAAGCAACTAAAAGATAAGATGATGTTTTGGTTAGCTAAAACCGGGAAGTATCTTATCCTAAGATGATCTTATCTTATGATCAAATCATTTAGGATAAATACTTATCCTAAAATCGTATGTATATCTTATACGCATCGCATGTATATCTTATACGTATGATTTGAGGGTTTAGCCGACTAACCTATAAATACGTCTTGATCTGAATAATCAAAATATAGCTCTTACGCAATTTTAACAGAGTTTGATCCTTGAGAGCTAAAAGCACTAATTCAATTATTGAGTGATACACAAGAGCATAATAGTGTTTTAATGTTTTTCTCTATTTGACTTTTGAGAGTTAAATTATTAGAGAGTTCTTGATCTTGTATTCAGTCTTTGACAAAGGGGTTGAAGACTTGGTGAGTGTTTGTGAGTTCAAACACACTAGGAACTTACGAGGGTAAGTTCAAAGCACATTCGGAGTGGAGTGTGGGGTTACTGGTTCCCGGAGTAGGGAAACAGGAGAGTGAATTGTATCTTTATTTTTCGGAGTAGATTAATAAAGTACTTAGGATAGGAGGACGTAGGCCAGAGTTGGCTGAACCTCGTTAAGTCTGTGGTGTTCTTTATTGCCTTGTTTTATTCCGCTGCATAAGGGAACCAGCACAACTGGTTCCTTACACATAATCCGAAAAGAAGCAAAAATTGCCAACGATTACTTAACACTCAATTCACCCCCCCCCCCCCCCCCCCTCTTGAGTGCCCATTGAACCTTCAGAGAAGCATAGTGGTAAAAGCATGAAAAAGAAAAAAAATGAAATGAAAAGAAAGAAAAAAAAAACTAGAAAAAAAGACAAAATAAGAAGAAGAATAAGAAAAGTGGAAGATTTCCTAAAGTCTATGCCCATCATAAATAGAGAAATGAAGTTTTCCATATCTAATACATAATTAAGGTGAAGCATCGATCCAATTATGAAGAAAAGAGGTCGTGTTCCAGAGATATAAGGGTATAAGGTGGTAGGTATTGAACCTGTACAACATATGGAATTTTATTTAGGTTGAGCACCGTTTTCTTAAATAACATCGCCCTACCTTATTTAGCCAAACATACCTATGTAGAGAGTCATGACCTTAATGAGTTGACACCATGTTTAGTAGTGGAGAAAGACAAAATACAAGAATAAAGACTGCAATTTCACAGAGTTGACGTGATTACTAGGTTGAGAGTAAACATTCTAAACTCGAAAACACATGAATGGCTTACTTCCCTATGCATACCTTAAAGTCAGAAGTTTATGACATATGACAAAGACTAGCTTGGGGGAGTATATATTTGATATTCTTGACTATCAAACTGTTCATGGATTTAATTTATTTAACTCATATATGTGCCTATTTACTTTGAATCATGTTTTAACTTGGAGTTTTGTAAAATTAAGGCATGTCATATTTCCTGAGAGGGTGTTATCTCATT
This sequence comes from Dysphania ambrosioides, assembly GCA_026401315.1. Taxonomy (NCBI): domain Eukaryota; kingdom Viridiplantae; phylum Streptophyta; class Magnoliopsida; order Caryophyllales; family Amaranthaceae; genus Dysphania; species Dysphania ambrosioides. The sequence goes on from CM048666.1 coordinate 19,001,803, forward strand.
TCTTTCATCGTTACTCTTGAACGCTTGAGAACAACATTCGTTTAGCTTGGGGGAATTTCATAAGTCCCAATTATATTTTTAAATATATGGTATTTTAGGTATTTTTACATGTAGTTATTCGCATTTTAGTTCAGTTTTAAGTGAATTCTTTTCATTTCTTATCAAATGATACGTCTATGGATATTTTGTAGTGTTTGTGTCATTTTTTGGGATTCTTAAGGACTCAATGTCATGGGAAGAGTTCAAAACCCAAGGAACAAGGCTTAAACCAAATGAAGAACACATACCTAAGAGAACTCAAACATAGGATGAAACAAAGGAGCAGAATTAGAGTCAAAATCAAGAGGACTCGGCTGAATGTTTAGAAGACTTGACTGAGTGGAAGTGTAAAAACAGGCAGAATGTAGACTCTAGACGAAAAAGTGAAGAAAATGAGGACACTTTATTGAGTGTGTAAATCTTTCAATGGAGACCTTTCTCCAGCAGCTATTTCTGGCCTGATTTAACATTTGAAAAAAAAGATTAGACTTGAGTGCCCCTCGTACTCAATCGAGTGCCTTAATTCTAGGCTTATTTTTTCTGCGTGTTTTCTTGAAGCGTAAACACCGGGTATACATATCTTATGCTTTTCTAGGTTATTTAGGATAGATATCATTAGGTTATTTAGCATTAGGCAGTATTAGTCATTACGTTTTTCTTAGGTTTTCATTAGTTAACACAATATTTTTTTCAAATTCTCTCTATATTGTTGTTTTATTCTTAGATTACATTAAATATTTTGGATTAAAACTCTAGCCTTATTGATAGCAGTTGGTTTGTTTTATATTCAGTTTCTATTATCTTGAATTGCTTTAATATTGTTTCTCAATCGCTTTAATACCGTTTCTAGTATTGATTATGATTATTATTATTGGTTTTGTTGATTTTATAGTCAGTATGTGTGAGTAGTTCATTAATCTAGGATCCTAGTGAACCTTAGTATGGGTTAGGTATTGATGAATCTCGAGACCCAAATATAAATGCATAAGAATAATTCTTTTAATCTTTGATTGACTTTAATTTCATTAAAAGGAAAAAAGTAGTTGATTAATGGCATGGATTAGGTTCGCGGTGAGAGTCAATTCATAATCTACATTAGAATCACTGGTTAAGGTGTGATTAATGATCACAAAAGTAGGCGTATGACCATTAGGACTTATAGGATGATGTATTTAATGTCTTTCTATTGCATGAATCCGCGAAAGTTGGTAAGATTACTTTAGGAGGAAGCTATTGATACTAGAGAGAGATCCTTAGTATTGTTTAGGGTGCATTCATCCTAGGAATTACATTATGTATTGAATTCATAAGATTGGGATAGAAATCTATATCTAAGTCATATTAGTGAGGATTCGTTGTCCTCGATGTTTGTCTTCATTGATATTAGTTTACCTATAACTTGTGTCCTAGTTCAATTTAGTTTAGTCTTTAGTTAGAATACATACCTCCCTTTGTTTGTGTCATTCTCAGTAGAAATTAGAACTAGCATAGTCAACATTAGAGCTTGATAGTCTCTTGGGATTTCGACCCTACTTACCCAAGCTTCTTTAGTTTAGGTGAATAGGTTACTTTTGATAGGGTAGCGACAACCCGATCACTAAACATTAGCAAATATATGTGGTACTATTACTATGGATCAAGATAGCTGGTAATGATTTTTCCCATACAAGAACCTCACCTAGAAGGCCTCATAACTAACTTGCCTCTTTACTAGCTGTAGCTAGTACTATAATTTTCTTACTCCATTATGGACTAGGACAAATATTCTACTCTTAATACTTCTATGATACAAATCTACTAGCTATAGTCATAATATATTCACTTATATCTTTAGAGTCATTTGTTAAGGTGTTCTAGTTAACATACATCCTTCAAGGAAAACTGAAAACCTCTAAAAATTTAATCCTTAGTTCATGGTCCTCTTGATGTACCTCAGGACCCTATTAATAGCATGACAATGTTCAAATCCAAGACAACTAGTAAACTTGCCAAGTAACCCCAAGACATTGGCATTGTCATGTCTAGTATAATCGGTGGCATATCAAAGGATTCTAATGATGCTCACATATTCAACTTTCCTTAATGCATCACCATCGTTCTTAGACAACTTTACACTAGGATCATAAGATTTACACGTAGTTTTACATTCATAGTTACCGTATTTCTTAAGGATTTTCTCAACATAGTGATATTGATCCAAATAAATTACACTTTTAGTCCAAGAAATCTTAATTAAAAGGATTATATTTGCTTCCCCTAGGTGTTTCTTGTCAAACTCAACATTTAACAATGACTTCACATTATTCATAACATGAATATTCAAACCAAGAATTAACAAGTCATCCACATACAAGCCTATAGTAGTGTAAATATCATTCTCAAATTATATATATATATATATATATATATATATATATATTGATCAAATTTCTCAAGCCATTGTTTAGGTACTTGTTTGAGACCAATGAGGGATTTATCTAACTTATGTACCTTATGCTCTTGTCCTGTGATGGCAAAACCTTCTGGATGATTAATGTAGATTTCTTCTTTCAGCTCACCATTTAGGAAGACTATTAATACTACTATAAAGGTTATGATGCACTATAAGATTATGAATAACAATAAGAGATATTAATACTACTATACCATAAACCTTCAGTTTCCTTCTTAAGACCCACTTAGAAACTGTTGTCTTGCAACTTGATGGAAAATACACTAAATGACTAGTTTGGAAAAACAAAAGAGAGTCCATTCCATTATTCTTAGCTTTTTGACATAAATATACATCAATTAAGGCCAAAGATTCTTGAAGGCTTGAAGTATCCTCCTCTACATTGAGAACTATATAGTTAGAGCCAAATTCCTTGGCCAATCTAGCCTGTTTATTTCTCCTTGGTTTAGGTTTCACATTTGGAGTTTCAGTTCTCACTTAAGGAACAATAGAAGATGACGTGCCCCCACTATTTCTAGATTTAAAAGACATGAAAAGCATGTCTTCAAATTGGAAGAAATAATAGAATAAGTCACATCAAGCTAAACTAAAACTAGATCGAATCGCATCATGATCCCTAAGTGGTCATAAATTTTCCAAATTTATTTTTTTGTATCCTAATTAATAGTTTGTACTAGTAATAGATGATGGAGAAGAGAGAAAATTAGTTTTACATCCCAATTAATAAGTTCAATAAGTTAGTTTGATAAAATAAGCTTCTTTAATTTTGTTTTCACATGAATGCCACCCTTTACTCTTATAAATACATTTTTATTGATTCTCTAATAAAAATTATCTACTACATCCTCCCTACATGCTTGGGAGTCGCAATGTAAAATTGAAGAAATTTTCTAAAATTAAGAAACTCCATGAAAGTTTTACATGTAATTACATTTTTCTGTCCAATAATCAACTCTTATAATAAAATTGAAGGTTCTGAAAAACAAGACAAACAATAAAAGTACAAAATGAAGATCCTTCTGAATACTATAAGAAAGGGTTTATACGTTGTAATAAATATTTAACTGACATATACTTTTCCATTATCAAAACGATTCTTATCAATATGCATGAAATTTTTAACGTGTTATGTGAACCTTATAGGACAAATAAACACTTGTTATCAACAAATTGGTAAGAAAAACTTAGCAATAAATTGGTAAAAAGACCAGTGTGTCAACATTTACACAGATCATTGTGCTATAGTGATACCAGTTTTGTGATTTCCACCCAATCACAAGAAAGTTAATGGATTAAGAGGTACAATTAAGCTACAAATAGAACTCAAAAGTTCCTTATTAATAGAAGAGCAAGGAGATTTAGGTGTTTCAAGTAGCATAGCCTAATCCTTCAAAGACTAAAGTACAAAAAAATTACAATTTTTTTTTCAACAGCATCACTCCTTTAATGACTTTAGATTCGAAAGAATGGTTTGAATTTTTGCTTAGTGTATGAGTCTTTTCCTAGTAAAGACAATGTTGGTGATGAATTGAATCTTGGTGCAGCTTAAACATAATAGCAAGGGGAGCAATAGGACTTAGTGCTGCCCAATAATGAACTATTTAACTTTAATCACCCACCACCATCTTTAGAACCACATTTAAATCATACTCAGCCACAACCCAAACATCCTCAACTGAGGCTCATTAATAAAAAGTGGCAACATGTTCTATTGCACTTATTAAATAACACAGTGTGAGGTTCTCATCTAGATGGGACTGATGAGTGACACTTATGTCACTCATTTGTGCCTTTCTACCAGAGTTTTTTTTACTCTTTTGGCCCAAGTTTGCCCCATTTTGTGCCATATTGCCTTTATGCATGATCTAGACTTAGGAGCATTTGACATACTTAAGTCCTATTTCCCTTTATTTCCCGTGTCTTTTCTACTTTTATGCATTTCTTTTTTTGGCTTGATGTAGGAACATAGTTGGCACAAGCACATGAAATGAGGATTAGAGATTTGTAATAGAAAAGAAAAGAAAAGAAACTAAGAGATCGCTTAAGAAAAGAGGCAAGAGGCCTCTAGAAGAAAAAAGACTTGAGCGGCTGCTTAGAAGGATTCCTAAGTGGTTGCTTAGTTCAATATGAAGAGGAAAATAGAAAAATGCGAGCGGGAGTCAAGTAGGCATCAAGAGGGTGCTTAGAAGGCAAAATTCCATTATGATTGGGCGCTTATAAGGTGAACTAAGAGCCCACTTAGTTTGCTATACTGCCAGGGTTTCCCTTACGAGGGGGCTTTCATAACTTTACTTGAGCGCCCACTCAGGCTTATTCTAGGCAACTTTTGTGCATGCTTCAAATTATTTACAAGCGTTAATGAAGAAAAGGGCATTAACTACAGATTATTCATCATCATGAAGAATATTATTCTTAGTTTTTAGCCCTATTTTTTAGAATAGAGAGCATTAGCTTTTAGGTTTTTATTTTTCATCAAAAATTATTAGATTAGTTAAAGATTTTCTGGTTTTCGCTGTTACCACCAATTTTCATTGAAGCTTGTCAAATTTAAGAGATTTTATATAAATCATTAATTTCGTCCTCTTTTCTTGTTCTAGATTTTGTTGTTTCCTATTATATTTTGTTCTTGCTTTGATTTATGTTTGTTTACTCTAGATTTCAATCATAAAGTATTTTATCCTTATTCTAATTTCAAAAATTGTTTGCCTTGATCAATTCCATGATTTTCATTAGCCAAAAGCATAAGTAGTTAGATTAGTTAGGGGATAGGGTGAAAACCCTATCCCGAGCATAAATGATGATTGAAGTTTAGAGTTGGTTCGTTGATGAATGATATGGTGATTTGATGGCGGGGTTTTGGTTGGAGCCTAGATTTGACCATATATGTTTCTCTCATTCATGTTCCTAGGTCAAGACATTAAAAAATGTAGATTAAGGTAATGACCCGATGTTAGATTTGTTGACTTTGGAGCTATCGGTTTGTTGTGTTATCCCTATTGTGTTTCTTGGGTTGCTTTAGATAGCAATTAGAAGAGAAATCCCAATTATGGTTTTTGTTTCCTTAAAGATGACCGAGAGGTTGGTTTTTTGATGAAACCCCTTCTCTACAACATGTTTAAGGTTTATTCCATAGGTCGATAGTGAGTTTCTGAACCCCATATTATCTCATTTATGTATCTCATTCCCGCTTTAGCTCATTTACGTTAGGAGTTGGTGTTGAATCCCGGAAACCCCTATCATTTTTCCTTATAGAATCATATGATTAGAACCGTGTATTAGCATTTTAGCTAGAATTAAAATCTTTTCTAGTTTATTTAGAACTAGCTTGTAGTTAAATTAATAAAATTCTATATCTAATAATAGTCATTCTCTATGGATCACAACCCTTGCTTGCCCATTATTAGTAAGAGGTTAAGTCAAGGTTTTCTGATAGTGGGTGTCATAAAGATCGATTCCTCATGCTATCAAATGCTCGCTCAGGCTAGAAAACTGCACAACTTATGTTTCTATAAACACAATTCTGTCCCTTTTCCCACCCCCACTCTTCATTATTCATCTTCAACTTCAAAACCCCCATCCTCTCTCTTAAAACCTCCACTCACTCTCAAAATATTTTGCGCATATCTCATCCAATTCTCAACCTTTTCATTCTAAATTACTTCCAATATTCTCCCCTTCCATTGATCTACAACCTAGTACAAGAACTTTTTAAAAATTCCCACTTTTTAGAAAAGACCCAAATTAAAACCCTAAGCAAATTTGGGTTAATTTTCAAGGACTCAAGCTTTTTAAATTGGATTAGGCCCTTAAGCAGCGATTTAAAAGATATTTTGTTGGGCATTTTTGGTACTTCATACTTAACTTTCTCTTTTCAATACTCATGTATTATTGTTGAATATTCTGAAATTTTTTGGTATTTTGTTGTATTTAATGTAATTTGGTAGTATTATGGTTCATTTTGAACATATTGGAGAACTCATGTTGCTTAAACTAATGACATTAGGTTTTGAACTTAATTTCTCCTCCCATTACGATAAGGAGAGGTGTAGGAAGGGTAAGGGACTAGTTCTAGCTAGTCATACCCCTAATGAACCACTTCCTCTTTTATTTCTCAGTTTTCATGTTAAGGACTTTACTTCACTTAAGCTTGGGGGGTTGTTTCAAAAGGGTCGGGTCTTAGCTTCTTCCACCCTTCCTCCATTGTAGAATCCATGTTTAGTTTTTCTTTTGAATTTTTTTTCTTTTTTTTTTTTGTGTGTATAGAATTAGAGTATGAATAATATTCTATTGCTTCTCTTGTTTCTTGATTTTAGGTGACCATTGGTCACCATTTCTAATAATAATTGTTTGTTTATGAGTGATAGTAAATGAGCTAAAGTAAGAGGCTAAGGTATAATATTTCCTACTTCCCTTTTTATTGCTTTCATTGGTGTGTTTTTCTTTTTCTCTTTAGTCTAGTGGAAGTTGATTCTTCAAGGATGTATGTCACTTTATTATTGAAGGCGTTTAGCCTATTTTTTAGGATTGGTTAACAAGAAACCATTGTTTTGATAACCATGGTTATTTTTTGAGAGTGTTGATTATTTAGATAAACTTTCCCATATCATACTCCATACATGTATTTTCTTGTTTTCTTTTCTTTCCTTTTCTTTTAAAAAAACCCAAAAAATTCAAAAAGAAACAAAATATCTTAAGTTTTACTTTGCAAGGCAAGTAGTTTGTCTTCCTTTTAAATATGTTTTTCTAGCATTGTGCTAGGCATAAATAGGGCATTCATCTTGTTGAATTTTCTTCTTTGTAAACCTTAAGAGTTTACATTATTTAGACTTAAATTGCATTGGAAAAAGTTTAGGATAAACTTTTGTTAAGGTAGCTAAGGAACTATTGTGACCTTGACCCTTAGCTAAATACCCCACCTATTCCCTTGCCGAGTGAAACCCTTAGGATTAGCATTTGCAACCCATGATGAGGAAATCTTTTGAAGCCACCAACAATATTTTCATTTAGTGCCAAGCATCCTTAATTAGTCATACTTTGATCAAGAACTTGTCCTATGCCTACCCGAGACCGTGACCGAACTTCTTAGGGAAAGACAAAGGCACTCTTGAACCCTATTCTTTGTTTCGTAACCATTAAACTCTCTTTGTATTTATATATTCCATCTTTCCTACCATTTTTTACTTACTTGAGCTTGATTTCATCAAAATTGGCCTTATTAATAGCCATTGACCTAATATATGCTTTCATTACTTTCATATTGATGGGATTTCTTTAGCGAGAAGATTATTATGAATGTGTGAATGATGAATTAGGAGTCAAGAAGCTTTAGGGGACAATAATGCTTTCTTCTCGAATAATCTCTCTTTAGATCAAGCTCCTCCACGTTAGTAGTCTCTTTAAAAAAAAAAACACAAAAATCAGGAAATATATATATATATAATAAAAAAGAGAAAATATGGAAAAAAAAGAAGAAGAATAAATAATGAGGAAAGGAAATGATGAAAGAAGAATGTAGTAGGTTTTGTTTAGATTTGAGAATGAGAAACTCATATTTAGTTCAACAATAAGCTTGGGGGAGGAGATTAAGTTGCATTTTATTGAAGTATAAGGTCCCAAGGCCTTGGAATAAGCTAAAGGCCAAGGTCATGGAAATCATATTATTCACAAGCTAAGCCTAACACCACTAACCAAAGCCTTTCCCAATTTTGTTCCCAAATCCTTTCCCTATTTTGTTCCCAAATCCATTCCTGATTTACTCGTATTCTACCACGAAGTCCTTTCATCCCTAGGAAATTGAGTCATAGTCGGTGTAGGGAGGAAAAGTTCAAGAATATTGAGCAAACATGGCAATTAAGATGTCAATTCATATGTCATTACCCCTATTATGTTATTTGTTCAACACCTTTAAGGAGTAATGAGAAGCTAATTCCATAAGGATAGAAACGAGGCTTGGGAAGATCGTGGTTGTGATTTTAGTTTAGGTGTATGAGAGTTATAGTTCCCTACTCTTTCTTGGTTATCCTTTATTCATTCTTATGCATTCTTAATCATGTCCTCTCTATTGTTTAGAAAGTTGGATTTTCATTATGATGTTGTCCCATGAGTTTCCAATCATTGCATCTTTCTTATTTTTCTTCTCTTTTATCATGATTTCTCTTTTTAGTTTTGAAGTTATTGCCTTGGTTTTCTTTTGTTTTAAGAGTTATGGGTCACCTCCTAGGAAATTCTTACAATAACACACTCGTCCTCCTAAGCGATCAGGAGGTTTAAAGGGCTTGTTCATTGATGCTAAAATTAAGTGTGATTCCTATGAAAGTGAGTTAGGTTTTAGCTTTTTAGTTTGTAGTGTTAAGTTCATTCATGATCTCTCTCCATTGTCATATAGTCTTGCTAAAATCAGCTCATTTGTGCCTTCCTAGCAAAGTTTTCTTACACTTTTGGCCCGAAATTGCCCCGTTTTGTGTCATATTACATCACTTTATGCACAATCTAGACTTGGAAGTATTTTTCGTATTTCGGTCCTATTTCCCTTTATTTTCCATGTCTCTTCTACTTTTATATGTGTCTTCTTTATTTTGATGTAGAAACATTATTGACACGAGCACGAGAAACGTGGAATAGAGATGTGTAGTAGAAAGCCCGAGAAAAAAAGCTAAAATATCACTCAATAAAAGAGGCAAGAGGCCTCTTAAAGAAAAATACTTGAGCAATCACTTGGAAGGATTCTTGAATGGCCGCTCAGTTCAATGTGAAGAGGAAAATAAAAGAATGCGAACGGGAGTCAAGCGGGCATCAAGGACGCTTAGAAGGAATAGAGAACATTATTAGTTTTTAGGTTTTTAGCCCTAGTTTAGGGAATAGAGAACATTAGCTTTTAGGTTTTTATTTTTCATCAAAAATTGTTATATTAGTTGAAGATTTGTTTTTGGTTTTTGTTGTTATCAACAATTTTCATTTTAGCTTGTTAACTTTCAGAATTTTCTATATAAATCAGTAATTTATTCATCTTGTCTAGTTCTAGATTTTGTTGTTACCTATTATTTTCTATTCTTTCTCTGATTTATGTTTGTTTACTCTAGATTTCAATTGTAAAGTAGTTTATTCCTATTCTAATTTCAAAAAAATGTTTGCCATGATCAATTCCATGATGTTTATTAGCCAAAAGGATGAGTAGTTAGATTATTTAGGGGATAGGGTGAAAATCCAGTCCTGAGCATGAATGATGATTGAAGTTTGGAGTTGGTTCATTGATGAATGATATGGTGATTTGATGTCAGGTTGTGGTTGAAGCCTAGGTTTTTCCATATAGGTTTCTCCCATTCAAGTTCCTAGGTCAAAGACATTGAAAAATGTAGATTTAGGCAGTGACACGATGTTAGATTTGTTGACCTTTGAGCTATCAGTTTGTTGCGTTTTTCCTATTGTGTTGCTAGGGTTGCTTTAGATAATAATTAGGCGAGAAATCCCAGTTGTAGTGCTTGTTTCCAGTAAGATGACTGAGAGGTTGGTTTCTAGATGAAACCCCTTCCCTGAAATATGTTTTAAGTTCAGCCCATGTTGATAATGAGTTTGTGAACCCCATATTATCTTATTTTCATATCCAATTCATGCTTTAGATCATTTATGTTAGGAGTTGGTGTTGAATCTGAAAACCCTTAGCGTTTTTTCCATATAGAATCAGTTGATTAGACTCGCATTAGCATTTTAGCTAGAATTAAAATCCTCTCTTGTTTAATAGAACTAGCTTGTAGTTAAATTGTTAAAATTTGGTATCTATTAATATCTATTCTCAATGGATCACGACCATTGCTTGCCCGTTACCAGTAATAGGTTAAGTCGAGGTTTTCTGATAGTGGGTGTTGTGACAATCCACTCCTCATGCTATCAAGGACCTTTAACAAGACAACATCTAAGTTTGGATATAGTACAATAACACTTAGTTTACTATGGAACAGAGCAAAAAAAACAAAAGGCGGCAATACAGTCATTCAATATAGATCACAAGTACCATATTTGGAAAAGAAAGAGAGTAACAGTGCCATACAAATAAATTTTAAGCATTCACATGGGGACATAACTTGTATAAGAGATCTAGAAAGTAAATTAGATCTAGCTACATCTACAGTTTGGACAATGGTCAAAAGAGGATCTTTGAAGCCTCTCACAAATAACATGCATCTAGAAATTTCAGAAGAGAACAAACATATCAGATTAGATTGAACACTACGTTTACTTTAACATGATACTTAGATATTGGTTCCAACTTATTATACTACGTACTATTTTGTTCACAATGACGAAAAGTAATTTTACTTTTCAAAGAAATGACATAGAGTTTATCTAATAAAAGTTTAGCCAAAGCCATATAGGTGATGGAAATCAAGCAAATTTATCATTAAAGTTATGTTCATGGGTTGTGTTGTGAGACAAAGATGGAATGAAGATGGTCAATGCATATTTGATGAAAAGATAGGCATTTTCCCATTCATGGAGAAAATTGCAGCTAAGACATTATCAAAGAAAAGGAAGAATTATGGAAACCAAATCTATTGAATCAAATAATAAGACAACCGCTAGAAATATGTTTTAGACACAAAATTGAATCTTCTTGCCTAGCAATCCAATAACGAATCAACCCTAATGAGTGGACTTAACTTGGGTCGAGATTGAGTAAGTGAAAACCCAAAATCACCTCAAAAAAACACCCCTGAAAGGCCTAAAACACCAACTTGAGCCCAAGACACTTACCTTGGCCTAAACACAAAACCCAAGTCATATAAATCACATCATTAAATACCTAATCAAACCCCTCCTAAATAGTGTAAAATCAAGTTGCTTAGAGCCTTTACACATGACACAAGAAGTTACTGTAGAGCACTAGAAGTAAATCAGGCCAAACCTTGAGCGTTAAACCCCAGCATAGGACGTCCAATGCCACCCCTAGGCATCCAATGCACTTGTTCTGGGCGCAAAGCATTAGACGCTCAGCCACCTGCACCATTCCTGCTCACCTTCCTACAAGCATCTGAGGCCTTCTTTGTGCATTTGATGCCTAATTTTGAGCGTCACCCTAAAAGTGCTCTTGATATACTCCTTTCAAGCCCCTTTTTCACCGAGCAAAAGATTCCATTTTTAAGCATTTGATGAAGAAATTGAGTGTCCAATGCCCTAAGCTGGCGTTCGACGCCTAAAGTTGGCATCTTATGCTTAGGAAACCAACTCTTTTTGCTTATAAATACCCTAAAATTTTATGAGCAAAGGGTTGGCATTTTCAAGAAACGTTTACTTTGTGAAAATACACTATCAAGCACTCCAAAACACTCTCAAAGCCTCACAAACAGTTTTTATACTTACCAAGGATCATTTAAAGCACACTTAACCTTAATTAAACAAGGAAGTAATACCCTTTCAACTTATACTCAAACAAGACTCAAGCAAAAGGACTCTCCTCAACAATAAACGCCAAGGACCCCTCTAAAATTCAATTTTTTTTCTTTTCTTTTTGGTCTAATTCTACTGTATTTACCTTCCTTTCTTTGGATATAGTGGTTTCCATCAACTCAAGAGCCTTAGATTGGACCCTTTTGTGATAATTGTGGAAGATGCAAACCTCTTCTACATAAACACTTATTTCGAATTCTAAGAAACTTTGGTGAGCCTTGATCAACTAAAGAGACATCACCCTTGATGTTCACTTGTGTTCAACTCCAATACCTTATGTTTATGTCTCTTTTACCTATGATGTGAAGAGTTAGTAGCAACTCTTACTTCACTAGGTCAAGTCTTACAACCCTAACTTTAAGAACATCATTTGGGAAAACCATCTTAATAGATGGGTCTCCACTTAATCTCTTAAATGGCACCTTATCCTTGCATTTTATTTATTATAATATATTTACATTATGCAAGTTTCTTTTTCCTTAGTCTATGATGAAGATATTTAAACATCTTTATTCTCTCCACACTCAATCAATTTTTAATACTTTTTATGAGCAAACCTTAGGTGTACATCATACTTGAATGTATATTTAGGATTTATCATAAAGGCTCATTTCTTGTTCAAGCATCATAAAGCATATTTTAATCTTATTTTTGTCTCTTCATGTCAATGATGTTCTAAGACTAAAAAAAATAAGTCTTCATGAACTAAGCTCTATGCTTAGTTGAATTATGTCATGGAAAAAGACCTCTTTATACTTAAATCTTCATTTGACTAGTAATCCTTTAACTAACCATTATGCATAAATCATACCTTGCATCTTACTATCGTTGACTCTTATTGCTTTCTTTCAATTTTGACTTTAAATTATGCACTTTTTTTTCATAATCCTCACTAATGTAATGAATGTGTATGACCACTTTAATCTTTTATATTAATCAAGACCTATTGAAATGCAATCATGCCCAATAAGATAAATTTGGACAACCGGCCATAGGAACCCTTAATCTTGTGGACTCTGAACAAAGTGATTACCTAATCTAGATTTTTGTGAATAATTAATAACTTTTCAAATCGACTAAATTTAGAGTGTTCTTTTCCTATTTATTTGCAAGTTTTCTCATGTTATTCTAAATGAACACTTACAAGAGGGGTGAATTAGAAGTGTAATATTATAGAAACTTTTTCTGAAATTTTAATAGGAACTTGTAAACGAAAAGAATTTGAAAAGAAACGCAAGAGATTTTTAGCATGGAAACCCATTAATGCCCAAATCAAGGGAAAAGCAAAACCCACTCTGGATTTTTGCTCTCTTTCACTAATAGGGCAATACTCACATACAAACTATTTTCTTTCTTGTCTCAAGTTTCACTCAGAACTAGAGTTTCTTTCACTAACATTCTTGCTCTATTCTTTTTGTCTTCTCCTTTCTCTCTTAAGACTTAACTCTAAGTCTTGTACAAGATCTGTTAATCTTGCCACCCTAATACAACTCAGTACTACTCTCAAATATTACAATAAAACTAAGTTTCATGACTTTAGAACTAAACTAAAAGGAACTTGTGATTTGAAGCCTTTTGAATAATTGACAAAAGATTTTTTTTTCTCTCAAGAAAACATTTATGTGAGTCAATATACTGATTTTATTATTGATTAAAGTCTTTATATAGAGTTATGCTTATGTCCATTACTTCCATGTATTCCTTAAAGTTAGGAAGATATATCCACTAACTTACATGGATTACCTTAGTGATGTGCAAAGTGGAATTAGTGAGGCTGATCATGCATGGCTAACTTTTAGCTAAGATTAAGGTGATTTAAATAGTGTAGTTTGAAAAGGTCAACTAAAATCAAAGCCGTGAGAATGTGGGTGTGCATGCAAAGTGATTAAAAATAACTTCCCATTAAAAGGGAAGTCTTTTTAGGATTTTAAATTTGTCTTAACAAACCCACGTCTTCCATCATTAGACAAAGCCGACATTTAGATAAGTCTCACAAAATTAGTTAGAGTAATTTTAGGAAGATTTTTTTTATAAACAACATTTAATGCTTTTTACTAAAACACGTTAAACTTAAAAAGAAATTTAAAAATTATTTCTTATTCTTAATATATCACATGCTCTAAGTTCCTAATTAATTACACAAATCCTAAGTACTTTAATTAGTCTTCATGTCTCCTCGGCTTAAAGCTACCTTGGTGTTGCTTCAATAGGAGTTCCTACTTCAGAACTTGGCAAATATCATTTTCTTCTTTTATCCATAACTTGATCCCATTCGACCTTGTTCCTTAATGACTTTAAGCCTCCCTTTGCTTCTACTCCAAAACTCAACTCAATAGCCTTCACATACTAGACCACAGGTCAAGTAAGTTTCCAAATTATGTCATCATTAAAACCAAACAACAGCTTAGGAACTAAACCTAATTTGTTCATCTTAAGCTAATTGTTTTGTACATATTCTTGTGTTGAAATAAGTTGCTCATTCTCAAACCTTCTCATAGTTTGAAGACCACTAACGTGAGTCATTTTGAGATTCAAACCCAATGGGTGAATGAATAGCCCGTAAATATTATGTGGCGACTCCTTGACCCGTATAATTTTTCAAAGTTGCATACTCAATCCTTAATGATGCAAAAATTAAGTAGGGAACTAGTGGGGGAGATCCCCTACCTTTTACTTCATCAAAAAAGGAAGGTTGGCTTGTGAAAAATCGGGCTCTTTAGTGATAATTCACTCATCGAATCACCCACCCGAAACCTAGTTGGGTTCACCAACCCTTACGCCATGAATCCCCCTACACATGCTAATCAATCACATTATAATAAAAATCAAGGATTAAGGGGACAAAGTAATTTACATTCATTAAGACAATGCCAAAGAACACATCATACAAGAGGATCAAGAATGACAACCACATTATCATAAAGATGGTCTTAGGTTCATACTTATACAACAACCCCCAAACAACCTCGATTATAGCATATTATGCCTTGATTTTTTCAAAAGTATACAATCACTTATGCACAAAAAGATGTGTAAGACAATGGATCAACTAATTGAAGTCATACAACTAGCATACAATGAGTTGCAACAAAAAAATTCTCACAAATGTGTGGATGTTTTTACAATACATATTCAACTAGGTATTGAAAGCAAAGGGTTTAAATTATTACAATATACCATATCATAATAAAAAAAAACAACTAAAAGATGATGATTTATTGGAACTAGTCATCGCACTAAAGTGGGCTATCAAAGAACACATTAAATTGGTTCACAAAGAGTATACTAATGAGTTTTTATGGAATTGAAGCATAAAGTGAAAGAAAAGCATACATATGTTGTTTATGTGATGATTTTAAAGAATGCATGAAGCTAATGTCTATGGTTTTGAATTAATATGAATAATTTTAAAAACAACTTGTATTGGATGTTTCAAAGAAAATAGAAAAAAACAAAGAGGTAAAAGCAAAATCAAGTAGATTTGTCTCAAAAAGTACCCATTCATCTTTGAAAACATTTTCTATGTTCAACAAAGCTATCCATTACTCTCATTCAGTCATAAGAACCAGTTTCTAATGACAAAATTCATTGAACGTATTGAATACAATGTTTTCTCAAGCATTTTTAACTATATCATTGACAAAAAACAAAAACAGCAATGCATTCTTAGCAAAATCAAGCAACATTGTCTTTGAAAATCCCCATTCATCATCGAAAACATTGTATATGATAAAAAAGCTACCCGTTAATCTTAATCAATCATAAGAACCAGTTTCTAATGGCAAGGTTCATTAAACGTATCAAATACAATATTTTCGCAAGGATTTTTAATGCTTCATCATTGACAAAAAAAAATAACAATTCTCTCTTAGCAAAATCAAGCAATAATGTCTCAGAAAATCTCCATTCATCATCAAAATATCTTATACGTTCAACAAAGCTACCTATAAAACTTAATCAGTCATAATAACCATATTTTAATGGCAACATTCATTGAAAGTATCAAATAAAATACTTTCTCAACCAAAAATGACCAAAATTAATAAAAACTAATCAAAATCAACCAAAACCAACAAAACCTGGTCAAAATCAACCAAAATTGACAATAATGAATCTAAACTGTCCTAAACTAACAAAATTATTAACTAAAACTCACTTAAATCATCCGAAAATCACCAAAATCAACCAAAAAAGACCATAATAAACCAGAACTCAATAATAACAACAAAAGCTCACCAAAATCAACCAAAATCAACCTAAAACTGATCAAAATAAACCCAAACTGACCAAAACCAACAAAAACTAGTCAAAATCAACCTGATTATCACTAAAATCGACCACAACTGACAGTAATGAATCAAAATTGACCTAAATAAACAAGAGTGACCAAAATCAATCATAACCGACCATAATAAATCAAAAGTGATCAAAGTCAATCAAATATGCCTTTAATCAACTAGAACTCACTTAAAACAACCAAAGTTGACCAAAATCAACTTGAAC
Source organism: Dysphania ambrosioides (assembly GCA_026401315.1). NCBI lineage: Eukaryota > Viridiplantae > Streptophyta > Magnoliopsida > Caryophyllales > Amaranthaceae > Dysphania > Dysphania ambrosioides. Next base: position 19,018,238 of record CM048666.1, read on the forward strand.
AGAAGACAATCAACCTAACCTCACCAAAATCAACCTAAAAAACCAACCAACAAATTCAAACCATTAGTTTCACTAACATAAACCAACCAAAACTAACTTAAATCAACCAAAAGTGATGAAAATCAACCTAAACTGACCCCCTAAACAACATGGACATACCATTATCAACCTACACTAAACAAAATTGACATACACTTACCCAAAATCAATTACAAGTGACAAAAATCAACCCAAACTAGCAACCTAGATTAATTAAAGTTAACTAAAATAGACCAAAATAAACCTAAAAACCATCCAACAAATTCAGAACAACATCTAATCTGGGCAAGTATACTTACCCATCAAAACCCCTAACCTAAAAACAAAATAAATCATCAAACCAAACAAATACACAAAACTATATAAATCAGATAAAATAACCCAACTAATCATAAATTACCAACTTAGCTAACCAAATAAATCATCGAATTCCCAATTAATAAAACCAAAAAATTCAAAATAACTAAACAAATCATATTACCCACAACCATTGCAACAAATCATGGTAATAACAAACATCAAACATACTAGCCTTGTAAGAGATCATAGTTGCACGAAAAAAAAAACAAACACTTTCTCAATGGGGATTTATAGACAACATAACTAAATCCTCAAACAATCATCTTCTCTATAGGGCGAGGGAATTTCTTTAATTAAAATACACCAATCTCGAGCAATCAACTCCAATATAGAAGAATTAGATAAATAAACATACAAGGGACTTATTGAATTAACCACAAATAATATGGAGGACTTTCATAGAAAAAGGATATCAGAAAACTTAGCTTTGGATTTGCCCAACTAAGTCATCCAATTTAGAGCAAGTGATTTATCAGGCTCATGGACTTTAGGGTTATCACTATCTCTAGATGCGATAATGTGCTTGGGAGTGCTCGAAACTACCATGCTTTCCTTGTGTACTACCAAATCATGTCAAAGACTACCGGGAACCTCAACATTCTTATGGAATTTATGGTGTATAACGGGTACTACACACGATGCAAAAGATAGTGGACCACAATGCAGGGGATTTTTCTCTTAAACATTAGCATAGATAGAATCAAGGAGTGAGCAAGAAAACTGGATTGTAATAAGGTCGGTATATAAATATGGTGTCATATATCCTCAACCTCTTCTTTGTAATGTTTTTCGGCTTTAGTGGAACTCAAGCTAGGGTGAAGGAGTTCAACTATATAAATGAGATCTAACACTATCCAAATATGAGCATTCATGTCCATAGGAACAAAGCTCATCCATTTTTGGTCAAGTTTTGTTAGGATAGTTCATGGGAAGATCTAACGAAGAAGATGATAGTGGGAGAGAACAAGATACGTATAAGTTTTTAAATTGATGTTGCTTTGAAGAGGAAACTGAGGGGAGAATTTTGAGAAGATTTTTGGAGGCAAATACAAGGAAAACGAGATCTAGGGTTTTGAATGATAAATGATGTCGGTCAAGGAAGATAGAGAGAACTGACAACTGATCAAAGTTAGAAGTGAATGAATGTGGGAGAGTGCAGTTTCAGTAAATGAGGGTGAGGTAATCTATGATTTTTGAGGGCATTTCAAGCATTTCCCATTTAAACAAAGGTTATTTTGTCATTTTTTATTTAAACTGAGATTATTTTTTGTCATATTAAATTAGACAAAAATATAAAGATTCCAAATAAGAAAAACATTCTAAAATTTCCGGATGAGGAAAATTGAAGAAAAAAGAACCGACGGACTATTATTCAACACATGTATACTGATTAGTTAGTTGCTATGACTTTTGCTTGTTCTTTAAGCTCTAATCCAAACATACAGTTTGTGGGTGATAATGTCTCAAATATCCAATCCAACAATGCTATTACGACCCTATAAGAACACTTGCCCACCTACTAAAAATAAAATTTTACTCTTCGTAGGTATTCTTGAAAAAACGACTATAAAGCTATTGATTGCTTGAAAATATTCTTGTAATCTCTAACTATTCTTATATTGAAGGAATTTCATAATTATAATTCTAATTTACTAAATCTTTAAAACAAATAAAGGGAAAGGGGCTGCCGTAAGATCTAACCGAGGAAAATGGGTGATATCGATCATTTAATTTGGCATATACAATTTAAAAATACAAATAATTGATACTTTACACTTTGATATTGATACTTTTTATATACTTATATTAACTATATTTTTCATTAATATATAATATTCAAATGTTACTAAAATGTTGTTATATTATGTATATTCTTCTTCAATTCTTATTTGAATTTTTTATTATTTTATAATATTAAGTTTTTATGACTTTTATTTATATGTAAAAAGAGATATTAACTGTCAAACTTATGTATTTTCAAGTATACAAGTCAAAGTGTAGTGATTATTCTAGGATAGAGGGACTACCAATTTATCGCCAAAGTTGACTTTTTTTTCACCAATATGTCACTTGAGGTATCTTTTATCAAAAACATTTAATGAATTATGTAAATAATCCTTTATATATTGTATTTAGTAGGGGTGTTCATAACTAGGTGCCCGGATTTTCGGATATCCGGTAGACCGGGTACCTACTTTTTTGGGTAGTTTGAACATCGGTCCATGACCCGACCCGATTTAAGCGGGTACCCGGTAATAGGTATTCGGTTTATTTTTTATTTTTATTTTTGCTAAAAATATTCCACTACTTAGTCATCACCAGTTAATTCGCTGATTAGCTGCTCAATAATCAATCCAACCTCCACCACCAACCCTTCCTTTTCTAACTTTTCACGAAGCAAGTATATGCTCAAAAATTACTACTTCAACAAGATTTTGTCAAAAGCCAAGCTTTGCTCAGCAAAGATTTGCAACTGTACGACCCCATATTAGTCCTGTACTATTCTGCTTATTGTTTTGTAGCATATTCATTAATCATCATAGACAGTGGCATCAGATTAAATGTGCAACTGTAAATATATATGTACTATACAGACAATGAGACAATACAGTTGATTTATACGATTAAATACTCTTTGCCTATTACTCTATTAGGCATCACAACAATTTCAGTTGAATTTGATGTTTAGGAATTTATTCAAGTATTGTACTATACAAGCTCTAATGACAAAGTAAAACCAAAAGCTAAAACTTATATTTAGTTTCAAAACACCTCCAATGGTGATTAAAACAGCAAACTCTAATTTTAAAAAAATTTATATTTCGGTTATTCAGTTATATTTTTATCCAGTCCATGACCCGACCCGAGTACCCTATTTATTACCGAGTCGGGTACCCGACTCGAAAAAATCAATATTTTTTTTTTGAAAAACCCGACTTATTAATTTCAAGTCATCGGGTGACTGGTTCGGGTAATTCGGGTCGGGTAGTTTTGAACATCCCTATTATTTTGCATATGTTTTAGAAAGTTTACATTGATAGATCATTTATCACATATACTCATTATATTAATGAAAAGATTACAAAGTTAATTATTCTTTCAAAATTGACTAAATTTGAGAGAAATGAAACAAACTCAACCCTATTTTAGTTTTTAATTTTTAATTTTTAATTTTTGGCAAAAAAAGTATGGGTGAGCTACGAATGACTTCCTCTCGCTCTACACTCAACTCTTCAACAAGATCCAAGGTCCTTCATGCCAAAAAAAAAAAACCCTAATATGACTAGACATGTGATTGGGTCCTTTGGCACACTACGCCTTTAAAAATATAGATCATCTTCCGTATGCATTTAGGTCGAAGCTTATGACAGGTTACGCACGCTATATAGATGACAATAGGGATTTGTTACCTTAGGTGGAACTTTCTATTTTCATCGGTTAGGTGGGCTGTGGGCAAGTGAGTTTGTCTGTGCTGAAATGCTTTCAGCACGTGAGTTTTTGCGAAAGAGAAAATAGTAATAATAACTAGTTAACTTTAATATAGTGTAATTATAAGTTGAAGTAGGAGGAGGAGTTGGCAAAAATTGGTCCCATCAAAAGAATCCAACTCGAAATTAAATGGGTTAGGTTTAGGTTAGAGTTTTCAACCCGAAATCTTAAATGTTAATAGGTTCAGGTTGGTGGATAGTTCACCCAAAAGTAGGTGACCCGAATACGAAATCGATCTGACCTGATATGTTTGCCACCTCTAGGGGTTAGGGTTTGGGACACGTGAAATTTAAAATATAAATATATTATAAGAGGGCAACTATAATGAGGATAATCAACAAAAAAGATGAATCATGCATGTGACGACTAAAAATGAAATGAAATATCTTTTCTCCTAACATATCGCATTATTTGTGATGATTGGTTGGTTAGAACGATGACTGTAAGCAGCTTCGATATTATTCTTTTAGCCCATATTTGGAATCATGAATTGGGTTCTGGCCCATGGGTCCTAATGCAAAACCAGAAAGATTGGTGGGGAAAAAGATTGGCCACATAGAATTAGCCACGTGAGAAGCCTATGTGGACCCAATTGGGGCAGACACTGACTGATTGATGTTACACGAGGCCCAACTTTCTTGGAAAATGTAAAATCCTTTTTTTTTTTTTTTTTTTTTTTTGTGTGTGTGGGGTCATCTGAAAATATGCACGCTCATGTCTCTGACTGATGTTTGGGGATTCAAGATTGTATGGTTGTACCTTTTGCAGTTTGGTCTTTAATCTTTTAATGTATAAGTTCTTTTCCAAGCTTATTAGTCAATAAGTGTTTTAACTTTTTGATATTTAGGTATTCGTATAGAGGTTTAAAGAGAGTGGAGTTGACAACTTCAGTACATAATTCCACCATAAGCCTGAAGGAGAGAGGATCAAGGAGGATGTAGATGCTATATTTTCGCCTTTTTTTTTTCAAATGATCACAAGTACTTGGCAAGGTATTACTCTCTCCATCCCGTTTTATTTGCTACAATTTTCTTATATGGACGTCTCATTTATTTGCTACGTGTCTAAATTTAGTATAAAAAAAGTCACAAATATCCTTAACCCCAAATGTCACTATACTACCCTTATTATTTCACTCTAATCTACCCACCCACCCCTTAACCTACTGCTAACCTAGTTATCCTCTCACTCGATTGTGCTGCCATTTTCTCTCTTCCTCCCGTTGATGTTCGTGTTGAAAATTCTAGATCTCTCTAGCTCTCTTGCGTGATTCCATTTACTTCCACCAGATTAAAAATCTTTGTTCCACTCTCTTCATTTTGGTACCCATTTTGCTTTGGATGGGTCAAGGAAAGGAGGGTGGGGATTCGGTTCCTAAACCTACATATTGGGGGTTTATGCAAGATACCTTACCTCCATCCGAGATCTTTCGTTTACGGCGCATCCTCCGTGATATTGATGAAGAGAGGCGACGAAAAACCCCATTGAGTAAGAACATAGGGGCTTCTACTTCAACTCATAAGGCATCACCCCAACAAACCCCAGATCCTCCACCAACTGGGTTCAAATCGTGGTCCGAGTACTCTTATTGGTTTTCAACTCAACGTGACAAGCATGGATAAGTGTTCTTCAACTTTTGTTGCTCTGATTTTTTTTCTCTAAGTTGAATGGCGTACTGTTGTTGTTATTTCCTCTAATTTTTGGGGTTTGTTCTTATTATGATTATGTTCATGTCGAGGCTATTTTTGTTAATGTTGATACTTTGTGATATTTTTTCGGGGTTTGTTGTTTTTATCATGTTATTGATGTTGAGTCTATGGGGGTTCTTCTTGTTCTGATTTTGGTGATGTGGAGGCTATTACGGTTTGTTGTTGTTTGGATTTCGTTGATATTTTTTGGGGGTGAGACTTGGTGATTTTTTTTGGGGTTTTCTTCTTACTCTGATTTTGTTCATGTGGAGGCTATTTTGGGTGTTTGTTGTTGTTTAGATTTTTTGTATTATGATGTACGTTGAGACTTGGTGATTTTTTTTGGGTTTGTTCTTGTTATGATTATGTTCATCTCGAGGCTATTTTTTGTTGATATTTTTGTTGATGTTGATACTTTGTGATATTTTTCAGGGTTTGCTGTTTTTATCATGTTGTTGATGTTGAGTCTATGGGGGTTCTTCTTGTTCTGATTTTGGTGATGTGGAGGCTATTACGGTTTGCTGATGTTCGGATTTCATTGATACTTTTTGGGGGTCATATTTGGTGATATGTTTTGTGGTTTTCTTCTTATTCTGATTTTGTTCATGTGGAGGTTATTAAGGGTTTATTGTTGTTCAGATTTTGTGTATTCTGATGTACGTTGAGACTTGGTGATTTTTTGGGGTTTTTTTCTTGTTCTAATTTTGTTCAGGTAAAGGCTATTAGGGGTTTGTTGTTGTCCAGATTTTGTGTATTCTGATGTTAAGACTTGGTGATATTTTTTGGGGTTTTTTTCTTGTTTTGATTTTGTTCATGTGGAGGCTATTCGGGGGTTTGTTGTTGTTCGGATTTTGTGTATTATGATGATGAGATTTGGTGATATTTTTTGGGGGTTTCTTCTTGTTCTGATTTTGTTCATGTGAAAGCTATTATGGGTTTGTTGTTGTTCGAATTTTGCATATTCTAATGTTAAGGCTTGGTGATATTTTTTAGGGGTTTCTTCTTATTTCGATTTTGTTCTTCTGGAGGCTACTAGGGTTTCTTCTTGATCTGTTTCGATGCTTAGGGTTATCCTTGATTTGGTTAGGGTTTTTATGCTCTAGTGATTTTGTTTTTGCTCTATTGTTGGTATATTGTTGTTATGGTGTTGTTATGGTGGAGTTGGTTATTATACTCAATATTGATGTTGAGGTTAAGACCCTGAGGAGTTATGGTTGTTGATGTTGAGGCAAGATCTTAAGTGATCTTAGCCACTCCAATAACATCATTCCAAATAGGTTTAAGCCTCAGTATTGATGTTGAGGAAAGACCCTAAGTATGGTTACTGATGTTGAGGTAAGATCTTAAGTGATCTTACCACTCTAGTAATATGATTCCTAATATGTTTATGTCACTCTAATATATGAATATTAATTGACCATAATAACAAGTTTTTACATTGTTCAAGAGTAGTACAATGGTTAACTAGCAAAAGGTTGTATTTTGGGTTCTAATCCATTCACTATGCTTGTTGTGAGTCTGCTCCCTCATCTTCAGTGCCACCCTCTGCTATTTCTTCTAGTACACTATACTCCCCTGTTTAAAGCCATAACTTGCACTCCTCTATTATTTCCCTTGTGACATGTATTGATGTAGGTAGCTCACCTCTTCTTTCAAGTTGTTGCTTGTTGATGTACGGTATGTGGTAGTTGTTGTTTTCTTTGACTTTCATAATTTCAACCATGCACTCCTAAAGTGTTAAGAATATGAAATTGATTAGCTTAGGATCATACTCATTATATGCATTCTTCACCACTTGTACTAGTTGTTCAACTGTCTTTAGAGCTGTTTGATTTTTCAATGATTGTATTGCCCTAAAAAAACCTAGATCAAGTATATTGAGATCAGGGCTTTGTGCTAGTTGGTTGACTAGCATGATATTGAAGCCATCATTTGTTGCTTCTTCTATAAATTCTATGTCATCTTTGTGTAAATGTGGCTTTGCATTATCTTATACAACCCATATTTATTTGCATCCCCATTCTGGCTACTTAGCCCTGATTATTGGTATGACGTTATTGATCATTTTATCTTTTATAACCTCTTCTGTGACACTCAATATTGGCTTCACTTCTACTACTCCTGTTGCCCTGTTCTCGCTTGACCTTTTTGTTGGGACTAACTCTGTGAATGGAAATATCCCTATTTTTCCATCAAAAATAACCTAACCATTTGGGGTTATATGTGGTCTTGCCACTGCTACAATGAACATGATTTTTATTATAAACCTCTTGCTCTTGCATTCTCTTTGAGGTTCTTCCTCATCTGGGGCTAGGTAGTATCTTGTTGTGATCTATGACACGTAGAACCATTTTTTATCAACATGTATACCATTGTACATGTTTGAAAACCTTGGTGTTATTGTGATGGTTATTGGTATAATGGCATTAATGCACCACTGTACTCTTGCTACTTTATATGATGCTGATAGCTCTAGTTTTATGGTATTTGTATGCTTCCTGATTGCACCTCTTTTGATTAGCCTATGTATTGTGGATCAGTGGATCCCTAAACTTGCTACTGAAGCCCTAATTGTTGTTCTTTTCCTTAATGGAATTAACTTCAATTGATCTGGGTTGAAGGATAGTCTTTTTCTACCCACTCTCCCAACTTTGAGGTTATGAACGACAATTGCTTCATTTCTGGTCATTTGGGCTCTCACAGTTTTCCATATCCTACTTATGGTCCATCTTGACACATTATACTCTTGAGCAAGGTTGTTTATACAACCTGTTGGGAGTTGTTGGTGAAGTTGTGGTTGCAAGTTAGGATCACATGCCCAAAGTTGAAGTAACTTACCAGCAACTGTTGCCCTTTCCTTGTCACTTAGCATAGAATAATTTGTGACTTGGGGATTGTCGGCTGCTTGTTGGTTTTATTACTCCTTTGGTTGTTGTTGCCGTTGGTTTTATGTCTGTTGTTACTGTTCTGGTTGATTTTTTGCTTGCTATTCTAGTCCTCTGTTTGGCTATTTTTCTGGTTGCTTCTCTGGCTGTTGTTTTGATTGCTCTTCTACTTGCTCTTCTGGTAGTTCATTGAGGTTAATAATTGGCCTTCTTGGTACCAAGGCTGACATGGAAGTTGTTGGAAGGGTATAGGATGCTCTGCTTGTCATTGAAGAGACCAATAACCGTCCAACAACTACCACGAGTGATAACTCGATTTTTGAAGGTAATCATTACAAAGGTAAGTTAATCACTCAATGATGATACTTTACTGAGAGTGATTAGTCCTAACCCTCCCCACTAATCTCAATTCTTCCCTTTTTTTTTGCTACTCCCTCAATTGTGGAGGCTTGGATATGTAATTAATGTGGATTTCCCACATTAAATGTTGCATTTATAGTGGACATGCTGCCAAAATTTTGTTTGAAAATTTTGGGCCAATTTTGTGTTGTTTACTGTCCAAATATTTGGACTTGTGCTTCTTGTTCCTGGGAGGATTTCCTTTTTCACTTTCCCTCAACTTTTTGTACTACTTTTATTAAGTTAAGTAATGATTTTTTACTTTTAATTAATTCCATGTGGTCCCCTATATTCATTGCTTTTCTTAAAATTTGTGAAAACCTACATGTAGCAAATAAATCAAGACAGAGGGAGTATTTAGATTTTGGGACAATGATTGATTGAATCATTTAGACATTTGCATGTGCAAATGAAGTGTTAGACTCAACTACTTAATTAAAAAATGGTATACTTATGGTCCTAAAAAGTGTGAAAAAGACTATACCTATGTCATATGTGGAGAATCCAACAATTGAAATAACATAAAGAGTAAAGATAACACAAGTTCCTTTGTCTTTCTTGTATGCTTTATTGTACGTCCTAGTTCCATGCATAACATGATGTGGCTATTTCAAATTGATAACCGGTTTTCTAGGTCGTTAACTAAAAGACAGGTTATGCAAACAATATTTATTCCAACCTACAAACTATACGAGTATAGCGGAGTAGGGGGTCGAACCACGAAGACAAGGTATATCAAGACTTTGACTTTTAACACAACCGGACTATTTGGGGTTGGAAATTCAGTTAAAACTAATAGGTGGAAAATAGATGACGACAAATCACGAAGTAAAGCAAGTAGAGAAAAACGGGGACAAGATTGGATTCACCCTAGGAATGAAGCTTTAAACCGAACAGGATAGATTACAGAAAATCTGTTAATAACTAGCATGGATACCCGAGAATACGAGAGGAAGTTGGTGACCCTATAGATCACACGAACGACCTATAATCGCCCTATGTCTCCAAAGGAGTGGCAGGACAAGATTCGCATCGGAATCCGAAACTATTTATTAACATCGTTTCTACAATCCTAAGCAATAAAGATCATAGCTTTCCTAAGGTTTCACCAATCAAAACCCCTAAAAGAATTACTCACTCATGTTCATGCGTAAAGACATAAAGATATTAAAAGATGCTGCAGAAACGAACGTGGAATGAAATCGAGAATGAAAACAAAATCAGAATTAATAAACGATAAACTTAGAACTAAACATGCAATGAAATACAGCAATGGATTAAGATTAGAGGAAGGAATTAAACTTACAAAAGCTTCAAATTGATATCCACGAAAAGAATTCGAACTACAAAGCGTTGAAGAAAAACTGAAAATTGAAAGCTAAAACTAAAAGAATTTGGAGGCTAAGAAATCTAAAAGTGCATAAAAGTATTTAACCTAGCTCTCCCCCCTCCTCATCAGAGGAAGGGGGTATTTATAACAAAATAAGAAAAACCTACGAAAAACCCTAAAGTGCATAGGAGCCGGCCCTAAAAAGAAGTAGTTGATCCGGAGGAAAACACTGTCATTCGCCCGAATCTATGTATCATTCGGCCGAATGTAATCCCATTCGCCCGAATTGTCTTCCATTCGCCCATTCCAGAGGCTTCGGGGAATCGATCTCTGTCAAGCATTCGCCCGAATGTATAGTCTGATTCGGCCGAATGGAAGCTCATTCGCCCGAATGAGTTCCATTCGGCCTTTCCAGTAGCAAGGCTCGAGAACTCTGAAGACTGCCTCTCATTCGACCGAATGAGTCTCAGATTCGGTCGAATCTGCAGCCATTCGGTCGAATGTCTCTCAGATTCGGTCGAATCTGAGAGCATTCTTTCCTCTTTTCACTTCCCTCTTTTCTGAACTCCGTGAAATCTTCATGGATGACTTCAAACACTTGCCCAAGCTAAGATATGTGTGTCAAAGGCTCGAATGTATCGCCTTTCACCTTGAAATCATCAAAATTGCCTGAAATAAAATTAAGACAACTCGAGAACAAGATCAAGGTAAAATCAAGCATAATATACATAAAACCATTACAAAACTACGAGACTTGACACTAAAATGAGTTAATAAATGTGCTCTAAAACGAGCACATCAACTTCCCCCAAGCTAGACCGTTGCTAGTCCCTAGCAAACGAATTAGAAAGGTGAAATGACAGCTAAAGGCAATATGAATGAAGAAATGAATGAAGAAACTAATGAAAAACATGAGAAGTGAAGTTCAAGTCAATGCAAGCCGTGCACGTGCGAAACTCTTCCCTAGCCATGGGTGTGCAAGTACAATGGGATTTAAAAAGCATAATCAACTTTTTACACTTACTCGGGATTGCCGAGCGAGCCACATCATAATTCATTCCGCCCACTACCTAATGAGGTCGCAAGTCTACGCTCCCAAGGTTATTTCCCACGAGGTGTGGGAGATTTCCATTACGCTCATGTGTTTATGGGGTATGTGTTTCACTCGAAGTCATCCGACTAAAGGGGAGTCGGGAATTAAACACCTAAGCAGGGAGAAATCTCGTAAATCGTGTCTTATCTGCTCTCCAGCACTGATCTTACCAATCAGGTTAAGTCGAACAGGTTTGAAAAAGGGTTGTAATGTAGGTTTGGATCGAGGTATGGTAGAATTTGGGAATGTGGAGTTGAAATAGAGGATAGTAAATGATCCAAGGAAGTAAAACCGAGGAAGATTATGCCTTCCGACAACCATGTCAATCCCAAAATTCCCAATAGTAGACTAATACACTATGTCAACTTTATTCTCAACTTCTTCTCTAATTTCTTTTGTTTGTTTTCTTTTTTTTTTCTTTTGTGCTTTTCAAGCTTTTTCTGAGCTTTCTATGTGCATACTTCTTTGAAATGCACTACGACTAGTGTATGTAGTCAAATCATCTAATGATCATTTCCCCAAACCGAAATCCTATATTACAATGCTACAAACATCAACTTCACTATGATCACATGACTATCCTCTAGGTAAAAAGAGGGAGTATTTGGTTCATGTGGAGTTAGATAGCGTGGCTACAAAAGAAGGTAAAGGCACAAATTTGGCTCAACCTAGAGTAAATTGATTTTCATGGTAGGCACTTTGGCTATGTAGCTTTTAACTACAAACGTGTTATCATCCCTAACCTTTAGAAAAGTAGACCATGCTGGAGGAGAACAGACACAATTCTTAAGATTCCCTGACTAACACTCATCAATATAGGACTCATAATAGAGTCCTAAAGGCTCAATCCTTACTAGGTTAGTCGAAATGCGCCTCAATAGGTAGTCATCCAAACCACATACCAAGCAAGCTCAGATCCCCCCAAGCTAAGTGAAAAACAGTTGATAAACCCATACCCAAAACAGTCACAGGGCTACGGGAATACGAGTTTGTATAAAGTCAGTGCACAACAGAGGCTTGCATGCTTGTTTGGGATATAGGATGGGGAAGGGGGCATGTGATGCAAAGAAGGGTAAAAAAAAACAAATATAAAAATAATTAAAATACATAAATTTGGATTTTCGCATAGGAGATCATACCAGTACTGGGTGCAGCGGCATATGGAACTTCTTGTATATATTCCTGAAAACAACACCGAAAAGCAAAGCGCAAAGCACAAAATAACACCTAGAAATAAAACACGAAGCAACGAAACGCTACACAACACTAAACTGACAACCAAGACCAAAGGACACGCGAAAGAATGAGTAGTGGACTATGGATATCCCCCCAAGCTAGGATGAAGCCGTCCTCGGCGCTAAGGGAGGCCGTTAGGTCCACCACTACTCATCCCCCATAAATTCCTCATCATCCCCCTGGTCATCCTCCTCATTAACCTCCTCTTCCCCACCCGTGTAGTCCATCCCATAGTCGTCCGAGGCTCTTCTAGGAGCCGGCGGAGTGAAGTTATTGAACCTACGCCTACCCACCCTCAACCGGTCAAACCCATGACTTAGTGATATCTCGTTATAGTTGTCATGGCGAGGGTACCAGGAAGGGGTGGCCATGCTTTCGCCGACCATGTGGGAGCGGTAGGCCATATCATACCATGGGTAGTTCGCCCGCTCGAAGTTTTGTTCAAGGTGTTCGAGCCGGGCGGTGTGATGGGCTTGGGTGGTGAGAACCTGATCAAGCCTTCTCTCTATGCGTCCTAGGAGGACATAATGTCAGTTTCAGACTCATCGTCTGAATCGTCATGGTCCGGTAAGACCGAGGTAGAGGCTCTAGGTCGGTCACGCATAGAGAGGGTGTGAGGGCGAGGAGGTGGTACAAGTGGGGGCTCGACAGCGTATCTCGGCACTTCGACTTCTAAGAGATACGAGGCCCCAAACTGGACTAGGGGAGGTAAATGAGGGCAGGGGAGGGGGATGGTGCGGTCTTTCAAGTACCGCCATCGCATGGGGTCCGCAAAGATGAATCCAGCCCGTACGAGGCATTGCTCGTGAAGGGTAGTGGAACTGGCATATCTTTCGCTGAATTCCACAGGATTCATGACGTTCAGGAATTCAGCAATGCGGAATACGTGTCCCCCTAAACATAAGTCAGTAGTAGCGTTTAGGGTGGCTATGTTGTTTAGAAACTTCCACAGCGTCATTGGCAAGCTTAGTGCAGTGTCGTCGTGTGGTGCAAGATAGCGGTGCAAGATGTGCACCTCGTGCGTTCGTACTAGGTGAGGGCTAGGGGAAGGGAACAAAGTCTCCCTAGCAAATTTAAAGAACATGCGCAAAACTGGGTGTTGCACATCAGAGGCATATATGTTCCTATTCGGGTAAACAAGCCGGCCAGCTATTTTAGGCCATAGCTCGGAAACCCGAGAGTTGTCCGGTTGTTTATCCGGAATAGGCTCGTTATTGAAACCAAATACGGCACAAAATGCAGCATAATCAAGGAAATAGGTTGCATTCCTTAGCCTAAAAGATAAATGCGACCTACCATCCCTTTGGCACGGGGTTAGGGAACTAAGAAACTCATAAGTTAAAAGCTTATGAGTTGGGTGCCACATGTTTATCCAATTTTCTAACCCACATGCAGTTAATAATGCAACAAATTGCTCGTATATACCCATTCTTTGCAAAATTGATAGGTCTAAATAACGAGTAGAGTTGATTTTTCGTACCTTAAGTCTTTGGAAACGCTCATATTGCTCCAAAGATACGAAAATAACCGTAGGGTGGTCCTCATCGAACCATAGTTCCTGTCCAGGAAGCCTTTGTTGACCCTCCGGTTGTTGAGAACCGGTTTGTTGTGCTTCCTGAGCCGTACCCGAAGAGGAACCCTCTCCATGCTTCTTGGATCTTTTGAAGGGGTTCCTTAAAGTTCTCCTTGGACCCATGATAATTGAAGATGATTTGGAGGGGAGTAGAAGGATTTGAGAGAGAGCAAGAGTGTTGGGGGGAGTCGTCCGAATGAGAGGAGTGAAATGTTCGGTGTGATTTTTCGTGGAATGAGCTGATATTTATAGAACTGACCTCCATTCGGTCGAATGGGGCTTCCATTCGGCCGAATGTATAACCTGTTCGGTCGAATGGATTAGTGTTACGAAGAAATCTTCGCTCCCATTCGACCGAATAGGTCTCTTAATTCGGTCGAATGTAACTTCATTCGACCGAATGTTGGCTTCATTCGGCATTATCAGCAACCTTGTAAAAGACTCCCATAAGATCTATTCGACCGAATGGATTACTACATTCGATCGAATGAGATTCATTCGGCCGAATTGAAACTACATTCGGCATTATCAGGAACTTGGCCAAAATTGGGTTTAGCTCCATCTTCGATTTCATTCGACCGAATGGACCTATCATTCGGCCGAATGGGCAGCGATTTCATCAAAACACTTGTGCCCTCTCAAAATCAATCAATATACTATGATTAAGTTGTTTGAAAATCCAAATAAACCGGGTTACCTCCCGTAAGTGCTTTGTTTAACGTCGTTTAGCTCGACGTAGCTCGGGTAATTAAACAAAGACAAAAGGGAGACTAAGCAATTAAAATCTAAAAAAAGAAAACGGTAAAGGACGATGATTCAAAGTAGGGATATTCGATAAGGGTCAATGATTATACCAATCATTCGACTTTGACATCATCTAACTTTATAAGCTCAATGGTGTTGACATTGTGAAGGCTGCTCTCATGGAAGAGTTTTAACCGATGTCCATTAACAACGAAACGTCCTCCATGATGGTCTTTCAGCTCTACCGTTCCATACGGGAAAACTTGTGAAATCTCGAATGGCCCAGACCACCGTGATTTTAACTTTCCGGGGAATAACTTAGCCCTTGAATTAAAGAGCAGCACTTTATCTCCTACAAGGAACTCTCGTTGGATGATACGTTGGTCGTGCCAACGCTTAGTACGTTCCTTGTAGATGTGCATGTTATGGAATGCATCGAGCCGTAGTTCTTCCAATTCTCGTAATTGGGCGGCTCGCTTCTCGCAGAATAAGGTGGGGTCCAAATTTAGAGTTTGGATCGCCCACCAAGATTTGCATTCCAGTTCCACCGGTAGGTGACAAGATTTCCCATATAAAAGCCGGAACGGGGTGGTACCAATAGGGGTTTTGTAACACGTCCGGTGGGCCTAAAGAGCGTCATCTAGCTTTAGAGACCAATCTTTCCTATTTGGGTTTACCACCTTCTCGAGAATCGTCTTGATTTCCCTATTAGCTACTTCCACCTGTCCTTGAGTTTGGGGATGGTAGGGTGATCCAACTTTGTGCACGACTCCATAATTTTTCAATAATTTATTTAGTTCGTGCTTAGCAAAGTGTGATCCCCCATCACTTATGACTATTTTGGGAACACCGAATCGAGGAAAGATTATGCTTTTAAAAAGCTTAATAACCACTTTGTGATCATTCGTAGGTGAGGCGATGGCTTCCACCCACTTAGACACATAATCAATTCCTACTAAAATATATTGGTTCCCATGAGATGAAACAAATGGGCCCATAAAGTCGATTCCCCAACAGTCGAACACTTCACATTCAAGGATGTAGTTTTGGGGCATCTCATTTCGCATTGAGATGTTGCCAACTTTTTGGCACCTCTCACAGCTTTTCACAAACGTTTCAACATCCTTGTGTAATGTTGGCTAATAGAAACCTGCGGTGGCAACCTTAGCAGCAGTGTTCATTATACCATGGTGGCCGCCACACGCGTAGGAATGACAATGAGTTAGGATTTTTGGAACTTCTTCTTCCGTGACGCAGCGGCGGATTATGCTGTCTGCGCAAGCATGAAATAAGTAGGGATCATCCCAAAAGAAGTTCCCGACTTTACCAAAGAAAGCCTTTTTCAGGGCCCTTGATTCGAACTCTGGAAGTTCTCCACAAGCTAAATAATTCGCAATATCTGCGAACCAAGGGGCTTTCCCAACTACTATTGCTGTCATTAGGGTTTCTTCGACCATTTCGTCATGGATAGGTACGGCGTCGTTATTAAGCTCGGGTAGCCTAGACAAATGGTCAGCTACCACATTTTCGCTACCTTTCCTATCCCTCAACTCAAAGTCAAACTCCTGTAATAGGAGCACCCAACGGATCAACCTCGGCTTAGCATCTCTCTTGGTCATTAAAAACTTCAGAGCTGAGTGATCAGTGAATACTACAACTTTTGAACAGATGAGATATTGGCGTAGTCTCTCAAAAGCATAGACGACTGCTAGCATTTCTTTTTCAGTTGTAGTGTAGTTGCGTTGTGCATGGTCCAGTGTTTTACTGATATAACATATAACATGGTGCTTTCCCTCCTTTTTCTGCCCAAGGACAGCACCAACAGAAATATCACTGGCATCGCACATCAATTCAAAAGGCAAACTCCAATCCGGAGCTTGCACGATGGGCGCAGAAATTAGAGCCTCTTTTAGCTTGTTAAAGGCATTCATACATCTCTCATCGAAGTGAAATTCGACATCTTTCTGAAGAAGTTCATTCAAGGGTTTTGCTAGAGTCGAAAATCCTAGGATGAGACGCCTATAGAATCCTGCGTGTCCAAGAAAGGATCGTACTCCTGTAACTGAGGTAGGTACAGGAAGATTCCTTATCACGTTAATTTTGGCAGGATCCACCTCTATGCCTTTGTAAGACACTTTGTGGCCTAGGACGATGCCTTCTTGAACTAAAAAGTGACATTTCTCCCAATTTAGTACAAGATTTGTTTCTTGACACCTTAATAGTACTTTCTCAAGATGTGTCAAGCACGTGTCAAGAGAGGACCCTCCAACAGAAAAATCATCCATGAACACTTCCATAAAGTCCTCTAACATATCGGCGAATATAGCCGACATGCACCTCTGGAAGGTGGATGGAGCATTGCATAAACCGAAGGGCATTCTCCTGTAGGCAAAAGTCCCAAAAGGGCAGGTGAAAGTTGTTTTCTGTTGGTCTTCGGGGTGGATCGGGATTTGAAAGAAACCCGAGTAACCATCTAGAAAACAATAGTACCTGTGCCTGGCAAGTCTTTCAAGCATCTCATCGATGAAGGGTAAGGGAAAGTGATCTTTTCTGGTTGCTTTATTGAGTTTGCGATAGTCAATGCAAACTCGCCATCCCGTGGTGGCTCTTGTGGGGATCATCTCTCCTCGGTCATTTTCGACGATGGTTATTCCTCCCTTTTTAGGAACAACATGAACTGGGCTAACCCATCTACTATCTGAAATTGAGTAGATGATGCCGGCCTGGAGGAGTTTGAGGATTTCATCCTTAACAACCTCTTTCATGTTGGGATTGAGCCGTCTTTGAGGCTCAATGGAGGAAAATTGTTCATCATCAAGATGAATCCGGTGCATAACAAGGGATGGACTAATCCCTTTTAAATCACCTAGTGAATACCCTATGATATCTCGATATTTCCTTAATAAAACAAGTAATTTTTCCAAAGAAATGTCATCGAGTTCAGAATTCACTATGACCGGGCTTCCTTCATCTTCATCGAGATAGGCATACTTTAAGCTGGGAGGTAAAGGTTTTAAAGTCACTTTGGGGAAAGATTTAGGACCTTCCCTTTTATGCGTAATACTTTCCTCTACCTCGTAAAGATGCTCATATTCTGCTTCTTTTTCAGAATCCTGGGCCGTATCTAACCGGCCTTTCAACAGCTCATTTATAGTAGGGGTATCCTCATCAATCATTTGACACCCAACCTCTACTTCCTTGTCCTCATAACTAACCTCACTCTCCCTTTCACCTTCTTCAAGGCGACAGATCTGCTCAACCATAGGCTTCTTTAAAAGGGGAGAGATTTTGAAAACTACCTTTACTTGGGCAACTTCTACCGTTATGGTATCATCATGGCAATTAATAACTGCCCAAAGCGTTTTCAGAACGGCTCTGCCCAAGATAAGTGGAGTATAAGGGTCCTCTTCCATTTCCATTACCACAAAATCACAAGGGACCACTAGTTCTCCTACTTGTATAGGTATGTCGTCGAGCTCTCCACGTGGCACTTTAATGCTCCTATCAGCCAGTTGGATTGTTTTCCTTGAAGGTTGGAGGGCAAAGGGGAGCTTTTTGGCGATCGATAGGGGCATAAGACTAATCGAAGCCCCTAAATCGGCGAGCGCCCCTTTAGGATCAAGGTTTCCCAACTTCACAGGGAGGTTATAAGGACCGGGATCTCGCTCTTTCATAGGCATTTTCCCTTGCAGTATAGAGCTAACTTGATGAGGCAGACTGATCACCTCTTCCTCAAGCTTTTTCTTGTTGGACAGTAAGTCTTTCAAGAACTTAGCATACTTTGGCATTTGTGCCATAGCATCGAGGAATGGGATTTTCATCTCCATCTTCTGAAGATGTTCAAGAAACTTCTTGAACTTATCATCAAGTTGCTTCTCAACTTTCATGTAGGGAAAAGGAAGCGGTGGTGCATATAACCGGTCTAACCTCTTTCTCTCCTCAGCTTTCTTCCTCCTCTCCTCCTCACTCTCTACTGGCTTCTCACTCCCTGCCTTAGCATTGATGTCCTCCCTACCACTTTCATCTTCAACCTCTGGCATTTTACCATGTTCCTCCTCTTTTTCATCATTGTGTACTCTCGTCTCATCACTCACCCGCACCAAAGGTGTATCAACCGGATATGAGGGACTGTTATACTGAGTCCCTGATCTCAGGTGGATAGCCTTAGCAGTGTGTTGGTTTGGGTTCATTTGCTGAGGTGGAGGTTGTATAGAGGGGTTAGGTTGAGGGTGAGATGGGAATAGCGGTGGTGCAGGAGGATTAGCCATTTGGGCCAGTTGAGTTTCAAACAACTTTTGCTGAGCTTGAAGTTGCTGCATTTGTTGGATGAGGGTCTGATTAATTTGCGTCAGACTCTGGTTCTGTTGAGCAAGAGTTGTTACTTGGGAGGCTAAATGGTCATTGGTTGAAGTGTGACCATGTTGTGGTTGAGGAGCCACATGATGAGGCTGATTAGGGGGAAAAGGCAGGTTTGAACTATTTCTAGGTCCTTGGTGAAACCCTGGGGGTCTATACACATTGGCCCTAGGTATGTTCCCATTAGTCTGGTTCCCCTGGAAACTTTGGTTATTAAATCCACCTTGACCATTTCTGTTGTATCCCGGGTGGAAATTTCCCTGGTTTTGGTTGGAGTTAAAGGGAGGTTTGTACTGTTGGTTGTTTGGGAAAGGTTGCTGCCCATACCCTACTCCTTGGCCCTGTCCACTATAGTTAAGGGCTGCCACATGATCAGGGTTATACCCATAACCGTCATAGTTCATCACCTGCGGTTCTGGGTTATACCCTCCATAGTCAACTGCAGCTACATGCTCGGAGTGCGAACCACCACAATAAGATGTATCATGGTTGGTACCCCCACATATGGCACATGCAAAGTGCTTTTCACGCATTAGGGGGTTGTTCGAACTACCGGCTAGGCTTAGTTTGGACAACTTTTTATCAATAACGGCTTCTATTTTGGCGCTAATGTTGTCCAAGTTAGTTGTGTCTAGCATCCCTCTAGGTAATCCCTGACTCCGAGTTCCTCCCCAGGCACTATTCTTAGCAACTTCCTCTATTTTGGCCTTTACCTGGGTGCAAGGAATTTTGGAAAGCTGGCCACCTACAGCTGAGTCTAGAAGTGCTTTGGTGGAGTCATTAAGACCATCGTAAAAGAATGTGTTGAGATGGTTCTCCCCGTACTCATGGTGGGGACATGCTCTAATCATTCTTTTAAACCTACTCCATGTAGCACTAAGGTTCTCATCATCCTCTTGGGTGAATGACGCAATTTTCTTACGCCAATCCTGCGTTCGAACCGTAGGATAGAACCTTTCTAGAAATGCGGTTTTTAGTTGAGCCCAATTAACAATTGAATTGGGTTCTAAGCATTTATACCAATCCTTGGCATCTCCCGCTAGACTCAGATGGAAAAGGTGCATTCGCACATAATCAGGGCTATTAGGACAAGGAGGGATAAGTCCACAAATATCCGAGAATGCCTCTAGGTGTTGAAGAGGACATTCATTTCTTAAGCCACTGAATGGTGTTTCCTTAACCATTCTTGTGAACTGAGGATGAATTTGTTAAGGTGTAGTAGCAACAAGAAGTACTACACCCCCTTGGAACTCTTGTGAGCCAGGAGTTCCGAATTGGCCAAACAATTGATGTTCTTCGGCCATTATGGATATGGTAGGGTTTTGGACAGATTGTGAGGTATACTTTGAAGGGCGTTGTCTACTAACACGTTGGATTTCAGGATTTAAGGGTGTAATTGGCTGGTTTGACCTACGCGTGCTATGGGGCATGCAACGGCGCCATTTTGATAACCGGTTTTCTAGGTCGTTAACTAAAAGACAGGTTATGCAAACAATATTTATTCCAACCTACAAACTATACGAGTATAGCGGAGTAGGGGGTCGAACCACGAAGACAAGGTATATCAAGACTTTGACTTTTAACACAACCGGACTATTTGGGGTTGGAAATTCAGTTAAAACTAATAGGTGGAAAATAGATGACGACAAATCACGAAGTAAAGCAAGTAGAGAAAAACGGGGACAAGATTGGATTCACCCTAGGAATGAAGCTTTAAACCGAACAGGATAGATTACAGAAAATCTGTTAATAACTAGCATGGATACCCGAGAATACGAGAGGAAGTTGGTGACCCTATAGATCACACGAACGACCTATAATCGCCCTATGTCTCCAAAGGAGTGGCAGGACAAGATTCGCATCGGAATCCGAAACTATTTATTAACATCGTTTCTACAATCCTAAGCAATAAAGATCATAGCTTTCCTAAGGTTTCACCAATCAAAACCCCTAAAAGAATTACTCACTCATGTTCATGCGTAAAGACATAAAGATATTAAAAGATGCTGCAGAAACGAACGTGGAATGAAATCGAGAATGAAAACAAAATCAGAATTAATAAACGATAAACTTAGAACTAAACATGCAATGAAATACAGCAATGGATTAAGATTAGAGGAAGGAATTAAACTTACAAAAGCTTCAAATTGATATCCACGAAAAGAATTCGAACTACAAAGCGTTGAAGAAAAACTGAAAATTGAAAGCTAAAACTAAAAGAATTTGGAGGCTAAGAAATCTAAAAGTGCATAAAAGTATTTAACCTAGCTCTCCCCCCTCCTCATCAGAGGAAGGGGGTATTTATAACAAAATAAGAAAAACCTACGAAAAACCCTAAAGTGCATAGGAGCCGGCCCTAAAAAGAAGTAGTTGATCCGGAGGAAAACACTGTCATTCGCCCGAATCTATGTATCATTCGGCCGAATGTAATCCCATTCGCCCGAATTGTCTTCCATTCGCCCATTCCAGAGGCTTCGGGGAATCGATCTCTGTCAAGCATTCGCCCGAATGTATAGTCTGATTCGGCCGAATGGAAGCTCATTCGCCCGAATGAGTTCCATTCGGCCTTTCCAGTAGCAAGGCTCGAGAACTCTGAAGACTGCCTCTCATTCGACCAAATGAGTCTCAGATTCGGTCGAATCTGCAGCCATTCGGTCGAATGTCTCTCAGATTCGGTCGAATCTGAGAGCATTCTTTCCTCTTTTCACTTCCCTCTTTTCTGAACTCCGTGAAATCTTCATGGATGACTTCAAACACTTGCCCAAGCTAAGATATGTGTGTCAAAGGCTCGAATGTATCGCCTTTCACCTTGAAATCATCAAAATTGCCTGAAATAAAATTAAGACAACTCCAGAACAAGATCAAGGTAAAATCAAGCATAATATACATAAAACCATTACAAAACTACGAGACTTGACACTAAAATGAGTTAATAAATGTGCTCTAAAACGAGCACATCACAAATCTATCAAAAATACCCAACTATTCATACTATTATGTTGATGAAAAAGTAAGGATCATATTCAATAAAGAAGATGAGATAATGCATCAAATTAATTTTAATTAAATGAATAATGGATTGAGTGAACTATGGTATATAGGGATGTAAATTCAATCCGAATCTGATTTGATCCGAAGGAAAAAGTTCAATCCAAACCCGTATAAAAAAGTTTGAGTTCGAATCCGAATAGGAGATGGACTGGACATGGATCTTGTACTACATCCAACCGAATATTATCCGAGTCTGACCTGAATAAAATTCGGACTATAATAGAGGTCTAATGGAGGTCCGATGGATCAGATCAGATTTGGAGGTTCGACGGATCGGATCGAGTCGGATTTGGACTCTATGATTTCGGACTCGGATTCGGATCCAAAATGAAGATCTAAAAACTAGGTGGACCGGAGTTGAATTTTGCTAGGTCCGACCCGACTCCGACCCATTGCGAATATATGAATACAACTCCGATCCACCTAGTTAATATATCTAAGACTCTAGGATACTTAATTCTAGAGTCTTAGTTTATCTTGTTGAATAAAAATATATGAACTAAGACTCTAGAATTAAGTATCCTCGCTAATATATATTAATGCAATCTTCAATCCTCCCTAACTAATCAATTTATATTCAACAAGATAGATGTGCCCTAGCTGTATCAACACCAAGGATATCTTTTGAGAGTCAATGACTTCTTTAACAACACAATCATGCCTATTCTCATGGAGTCATACAATTTAAAAACCATTAAGCATCTTCCGAAACATCCTAACAAAATCCATCAACTATTCTCGTGATAACTTCTCTTAATTTAAATTAAGATTTTAAAGTCAATTAAAAGCTAATTGTCATTGTCAATCTAGCCATATTCATTAAACAATTTACATCTAGTAGAACAATGAGAATAAAACAACCTCTAAAATAAGAAGAACGATAACTAATTAAATTGAGGGTTGAAATATGAGGGTTCAACATAATTCTAGAATAATAATATTACTCTAAAATGGTTAAAGAAAAAAAATAAAACATAAAAGAAATAAACAAAAGAAAGAGAGAAGAAAAGATAATACTTTAACTATATTCTACAGCGAAATATTAAATCTTTGAGGAATAAAAAACTAGAGATTAAAGAGGTTAAAAGCCCGAATCTAAAGTCTGCTATATATGAATTAACAATGCTAGGGGTATACATAATAACCTAGAGAGTGTGTGCTTAATTAAGGAAAATCATGAAAAGGGCTAAGGTAGCAAACATGCTGGGTCTGCTATTGTTTATATGAGCTGGTTTGGGTAGCTATTAATACTAGTGGGATTGACTAGCTGTTTGTGTTACAGCTTATGTACATAATTTTGTTATTGGTCAATAGCAATACTTTGTATAAACAGTGCCTGTAGAATCAGAACAAATGTTGCTATTCACTTCACGAGCTTGTTTGAATAGTGGTTAGAAAACTACTCTAAAGTAGTAAAGTTAGCAGGCTGATTAAAGGGATGATGAGGTGGTTGGACTCTGGGACACCACCAATCCTTCCTATGTCCTCCGTTAGAACCGTAGCAGCCCCCTGAGATAAGGAGGTCCAGTGTCCATACTAATAAAAATCATGTTGTCATGCATTGCAGGTGAGGAAGTCATGCATTACCAAGTGAAAGTGACTTCAAAATGTCAACAAAAGCGAAAAGTCACACACAAGCTACTGCTCCATGCTGTAATGTTCTCTACAGTTTTCGCCTCATGTGAATATAAGATGCCACATTTATTCAAAAATCATAGCTCACCAACCTAATCACATTTTCTCTTGTTTTGTCCTCGTCTTTTTCTCATACAAAAGATGTACACTAATGAAGAAAGTAGCTGCCACTATTCTTCCTTCTATCACCCCTCCTAGTGTTTGACATTCAATATCAGTACCAAACAATTGCATCAATTTTGAACAGGTAACATCTTCATTCATACTTTTATTCACATCCCCTTTCCTTCTTTAAGCTATATTTTGGAGTTTCGCCCAAGATAATCTCACGATATATATGTATATCTAGACGGTATGTCACTCACTAACATGACCACTTAATGGAGTTGTTTGGGAATTTAATTATGAACTTAGAATTGATAGGGAAGATTTTTAGTGTAGGATATATAAACCCCAAGTTTTTTCATATTGTACTTTGTGTTACTAACAATATTTTACGTATTCAACAATCCAACAGAATGGTCAATTTGAATTACGATCTGGCTTGCATTGTTAGAAACTTTCTGAAAAACATTAGCAGCAGTTGGTCGCGATTTGCAGATCTAACAGTATCAAATTCTCCAAAGATTGTTCTTTTTTGACTTCTCTAAACTTTCACAGTTGCACTAATTGTAGGTTTCAAATGAGCAATGCAAAAATCATAGCCCTATACATTACAATAAGTTGTCTTGCATTAGTAGCTTCAAAGATCATTATATCAGTTCTATTGTACAAAAAATGGAAACGAAAGCATATTTCAGTTCAAGACAGTTACTCAGGTACACTGCTGAACTTCTTTGAAAACAATTACTCCCTATGTTATGTCTCAAGGAAAAGTTTTTTTACAAGACAGTTTAAACACAGGTGGGAAAATGGTGATCTTCAGGCCTTCAACAACAAAGTCCCTCAAGGCAGATGCATTTTTGAAGAAGACTTTGAAGTTAAGCAACAAGGATATCATTGGCGCTGGAGGTTATGGAACCGTATATAAACTATGCATAGATGAAGATACATCATTTGCAGTTAAGAGGCTTAACAGGGGGAGTGCAGACCGAGAACGTGGTTTCGAGAGAGAATTAGAGGCAATGAGTGATATTAAGCACAGAAACATTGTTACCCTCTATGGATATTACAGTGCACCTCATTATAATCTTCTCATATATGAGCTGATGCCCAATGGAAGTCTGGATACATATCTACATGGTAAGTTCATAACCAAACTAATTTACGTGTTTTGCTTTACTGTAATTTTATTAATTTGAAAGTCATTTTCTTGACAGTGACTGTAGATTACTTTGGAATATATTGATACAAACTAAACTTCTGTTTTAGAACCTATAAATTCAAAAGGATACCAAACACTCTGAAATTGAAAAAAAAAAAAAAACTGTGAATGTTTTGATACAGGCAGATTAAAGAATAAGAAGCATCTAGATTGGTCTTCAAGATACAAAATAGCATTAGGAGCAGCAAGAGGAATAGCATACCTTCACCATGATTGCATACCTCACATCATCCACAGAGATATCAAATCGAGCAATATCTTGCTTGATGAAAATATTGAGGCCCGGGTTTCCGACTTTGGTCTAGCTACTTTGATGGAACCGGATAAGACTCATGTATCCACCATTGTTGCTGGCACATTTGGTTACTTGGCCCCAGGTACTGACAAACCTTTTGGTACTGATCATCCTTTTTCTGAATTTAACAAGTGTTCTAACCAAGGACTCTCATTGATAAAACATCTTAATATATTTCTGCAGAATACTTTGATACAGGCAAAGCGACTGCAAAAGGGGATGTTTATAGCTTCGGTGTCGTGTTGTTGGAGCTCTTGACAGGAAAAAAGCCCATGGATGAAGCATTTCTTGAGGAGGGAACAAAGCTGGTCACCTGGGTAAGCCCAAAAAATCTATGTTGTCTTTGCTTAACAGACCTTAATCTTAGGCTAAGATAACATCTAAAGAAGATTTACTGCCAAAAATATCCAACAGTAGTTAATGCAACAACTTAATTCTTTCTGCTGTTTGGTGTTCGTGATAGTATCTCTGTAACTTAAATCGAAAGCCCTCCGCAAAGTGATATCATAGATATGTTTGACAAAAATGTCACAAAAAGATCTTAAAACAAAGCGTGCCCACATGATAAAAGCGGAGTTTCAGCCTTCTGATGCAAAAAATATTAAGTTGTGGAGCCTGATTAGTATTAAATCCTTGATTTGCTGAAAAAAAATTTGGGCCTTTTTATTCATTATCTGTTTGAGGGTGTGGCCGTTTTTTCACTCGGTTATTTTCTCTCTATTTTCTATTTTCGGTGTGTGTGAGTCCAACGAAAAAAGGCTGATAAATAATCTGTTTAATGATGACCAGGTAAAGGCAGTTATCCAGGAGAAGAGAGAAGAGAATGTGGTGGACAGTAGCTTGAAGTCTTGCTCCATAAACGAAGTGAATTCCGTTTTTAGTATTGCATTAATGTGCTTAGAATCGGAGCCTTTTAACAGACCAACAATGGCTGAAGTTGTCAAACTGCTAGAGAAAGCAAAGCCAGACAGAAAGGTTTCAGATGTTTCATAAGCTTTTGTTGTGTGAAATTTATAATCGGGTTGAGCACATATCATATGTTGCCTACAATGATTGTGGAACGTATGCAATTACACAGTAAGCTTCCAATCATCACTTGGTTCTAAGTTCAGATCGGCTTATGGAAAAGCTAGACCATAGGATGCGAGTGGCTCTTAAAAGCTACAGAGCACAACTTCTGATAACCGGTATGTCTCAATTTGAAAGCAGAAGGAAAACAAATAAAACCGAGACACAAAATTTTTGAAGAAATACTTGATATAGTCCACCATAGACATGATGTAAAATGGAAGCTTTCTAAGGTTTTAATTGTAGGAAAGTAGAAGTTAAACAATAAGTATTATAGTGTAACTAAATAAAGTAGAGATATAACTATAAGACAGAACTTGAAGCAAAAACAGTTAGGATAGGATTCTTCTTGTTTGGAGTCCTCTACATAAGCAAACTCTCAGCAAAGGGTATAAATACCCAAACATGTAACACATTGAAAATCATTCAAAGTAATAAACACAATCTTGAATCTATTCTTGTAGTATATGTACTTGTTTTTCTTCACTTGGTATCAGAACAATCAGACTAATCAAAGAAGGATCATTACCTAAAAACACCTCATTACATACCAATTAACTTACCTAAATACCTGAGCAATCCACCAGAATCGCCGGTCACTATGACCCAATTGATGCAAATCTTGCAACAATTGGGTGTTAACAAATCCACCAACTAAAACAATAACCCAATTCACTTACCGGAAACATTGAATAGACGAAATTATACTAGATGGGCCAGGTTAGTGTATCTGGTAATTGATAAAAGGGGAAAACTCGATTATATCATCGTTGAGCCCCCTCCAAAGACTTTCCAAGAGTACATACCATGGATCTAAAAGGATTCAGTCGTAATGTCATGGATAATTCAAGGGATTGATACCGATTTGGTAAATCAATTCCTAGATTATCCATCTGCAAGGGACTTATGGAAGGGCATTGAAACTTTATACGGAAGTAGCAAAGATGGCCTACAGATCTTTGATCTCACCATCAAAGCAAGCAACATCAAGCAAGGGAGGGACACATTAGATGTTTACTACGAGAACTAACGAAATCTAGAAAGAGATTGACCAGAGAATCCCAAACCCGATGAAGTGTTCAGATGATATCACAATACACAATCAACTAGTCTAACAAACAAGGTTGTATCAATTCTTTAGTGGACTAGACAAAGCCCTCGACAAAGACCGAAGGGATTTGGTCAATTTAGACCCACTCCCAACGATGGAAGTAGCTTATAGCACAATTAGGAGGGAAATCACAAGGAGATAGATAATGTTAAGTAACTTACCTGACTCACCTGCCATGGAGATCGGAAGCGTCCTTAACACACAAAGACTAGGACCCCGGAGAGAAGATGACAAGACAAACCTCAAATGCTCCCATTGCGGTGGTACGAGGCACAACCAAGAAGGTTTTTCCAACTAATATGCTATCCTGACTAGTGGAAGAAAGAGGGAAAGAGAGCCGAGGGAACAACCAAGAGAGGAGGAGTAGCCATGGTAAGAAACAAAGAGGAGCCAGATATTAGAGAGGAAGTGATGTGCTCGTTTTAGAGCACGTTTATAACCCCATTTTAGTGTCGAGTCTCGCTATTTTGTATTGGTTTTATGCACATTACATCCGATTTTACCTTACACATTTCATTTATTGCTTTTGGTAATTTCATTGCTTTTGCTATTATCGTTGCTTTGTTTACGGTTTTGATAGAGTAGTTGTCTTTCTCTTGTTTACGTACATTCAAATTGTTCATGCTTTCAATCATGCCCTTTATCATTGTGTATGCCCTAGTCTTTATTATTATGTGTGAGTAGTTTCCCTAGGGGTTTGATTGGTGAAACCCTAGGTTGGCTCGTTCTTCATGCGTAGAGTTAGGGTTTGAGATTGTTGATTGATTGATTGATATTCGATGCGAATCTTGTCCTGTCACTCCTTTGGAGACATAGGGCGATTATAGGTTGTTCATGTGATTTATAGGGTCATAAACTTCCTCTCGTCATCTTGAGTGTCATGATTTATTGTTGACTGATTTCTCCTAATTTATTGTATTGATAGTTCGATTATCCTTCCTAGGGTGGAACTGATTTGTCCCCATTTTCCTTTTATAGCATATCATCGTTTTAATTCTTGCTTTATTTTTTTGTCATTAGATTCATTTAATCAAATCCCAAATAAACCCCTTTGCATCAAGTCTAGAGACTATCGCCCCTTGTCCTTGTGGTTCGATCCCCGACCTACCACTACGCTAGTTTTAGTAGTATTAGGGTGTTTATAAATATTGTTTGTATAACTATTCTTTTAGTTAAACGACCTAAAAGAACGGTTACCAGGAAGATGTGGGAGAAGAGGGGAAGCATGAGGTAAAATCTACGGGAGGCAAGACTAGGGTAGCTTCAAGTAACCCTAGCCTAGGTAATTATATCCCTCACTACCTCACGCGAACCCCAAGGCCTAATGGTCTCATTACACAAAGAAGGCCCACATATGACACTATTAACCAGGCTTTAAATGGTGTATATGATGTGAACCCCGAGACCCGATAGATATTCGATTGCAGAGCTACAAATACCATGAACTATGACAAGACGGATTTTGTGTCCCTTTATGAACCTAAAAAAACCCGAATATATATTGCTAACAGAGATTGTATGGAAGTTAAAGGAATAGGAACAATCAAAATTGGGAAGAGTCTGCTCTTAAAAAATTTCCTTTATATTCCTACACTTTCATATAAATTATTATTCATTAGCAAATTGATAAAAGAATTAGATTATATTGTCCTAATAAACTCTAATTCTTGTATTGTGCAGGATGTTCAGACCGGGACGACCATTGGGCATGGTATTGAGGACAATGGACTGTACTATGTGGTGGGGATGTCTCACTCAAGATAGTCCACATTCATCTCTGACTCCACCGAAACTAAACTCCGAATGTGGCATTGTCGATTGGGTCACTCTTTAATTGACTATTAAGAATATCTTTTCCCATCTCTTTCTAGGTTGAGACTATCTCCTAATTGTGAAGCTTGTCATTTAGCTAAGAGTCACAAAAATTAGTTATTCTAGTAGTTTGAACCATGCTAGTAAACTGTTTTATTTAGTTCATTCTGATGTATGAGGACCGTTCCCAGAACAAAGTAAACATGGGCTTATGTATTATGTTTTCTTTATTGACGATTACACTAGAATAAGTTGAATTTTCTTTATGAAGCAAAAGTTTGAAGTGTTTCATATCTTTGGAAACTTCTATCAAATGGTAGCTACCCAATTTCAAACAAAGATTAAGGTTCTTAGGTCAAATAATAGGGGAGAGTAAGTAAATTATAGAATGCGAGTTTTTTGCCAAAACCAAGGGATACTCCATCAAACCACCTGCCCCAATACCCCCAACAAAATAGAGTAGCCGAACAAAAGAATAAAACCCTTCTTAACATGACTTGTGCAATGATGATTGACTCCCATGTCCCAACCTATCTATAGCCCAAAGCCATTGCTACAACAAACTACCTTAGTAACCGACTTCCTATAAAGATACTATGCTATAAAACACCCTTAGAAACCCTTTGTATGCTTGCATCAACCCCTCCGTTTCACTCTTTACTTCCTCGAGTGTTTGGTTGCATCGTCTGTGTCCACCTTTCTAAATGAAGTCGGCATAAATTAGAACCTCGAGTAGTAAAATGCGTCTTTGTTGGGTATGGAGCCTCTCAAAAAGGTTATAGGTGCTTTGATCCTAACACTAACCAGATCTATATTACCATGGATTATGAGTTTATTAAAGACATAAACTACTATCCCCAACTTCGATCTTAGGGGGAGAGTTTAGGAGGTAATCTAAGTTGGTTGTCTTGGTCTACTTAGCAATATAGTGAGAATGTCTTAGACCATGACCACACAGTTCATTCTAGTGTCCCAGTACCATCTCCGGTAGTCCCCATGCATGAACATCCAAATGAAGAGGCAAGGTCATATGAACTTACAGAAAATATGTTACTTTCCAATGTGCATGTCAAAAATGTTGAAACCGTACAGGAAAGTGCAGTGGAGGATAGAAGTTATTAGTTACCTCTAGAAGTACAAGGAGAGTTCCACCAAGGCGTTATGACCCTGAGTATGAAGCTCAAAGATTGAGATATCCTGAGGGAAACTTATGTATTATAGGTTTCTCTGACTAAGCTGCAACATTCAATACAATCCGACCTCAGTCGATGAAGCATTAAAAAGCGAGCACTAAAAGAAGGCAATGGACCAAGAAGTGTAGTATTCCAAAAGGTAAAAAGGTAGTAGGCTACAGATGGGTCTTTACCATCAAATACAGAGCAGACAGAGGAATTGAGAGATATAAAGTGAGGCTCGTGGCGAAAGGATACACGCAAGTGTTTGGAATTGATTATTCTGAGACATTCTCTCCGGTAGCTAAAATTGATATAATTAGAGTACTATTTTTTATTGCAGCAAATAAAGAATGGCCATTGCATCAATTCGATGTCAAAAATCTTTTCTGAATGAATATATAGCTTAAGAAGTTTATATGGAGCCACCTCTAGGTTTTTCACAAAACTTTTCAACTAGAGAATTCACTAGTAGAGAAATGTCTATTTGCTGCGGTTTTTTAGCTTTAAATGCTGCGGTTATTGATATGAAGCACATATAGGCGAAGCACATGGAAAACAACAAATGCTGCGGTTATTTAGAAGCAGCAATAAAAACAATAATGCTGTAGTTATTAGAAAAACCGCAACAAATATATCTATTAATTTGCTGTGGTTTTACTAAAAACCGCAGCATATATTTTTAAAAAATAAAAAAAAATTTAATTTTTTAGCTTTATTTACTACGGTTTTTCTAATAACCGCAACATTTAATTGATTTTTTTATTTTTTTATTCTGAAATGTATATGTGCTGCGGTTTTCTAATATAACAACAACACATATAAATTAATTACTGCAGTTTTTCCAAAAAACCACAACAATTGATGGTTTTCAGAACAAAAAAAATTTAATAGGTCATTTTATGTGTTAATTTACGTACATATAAAAGTATATTATTAATATTTAATATCTCTCAAAATTATTATATTTGCAAATCTAATTGTTATATACTATTACAAAACAACATATTTAATCAAGAACATAATATGATCTAAGCTAAGAATATCATGCATAATGTGCTAAATAATATGTCATAAAAGATAAGAAAAGCTAAGATATGATCAACCGTGACGCATATAAATAAAAATTCTATTATGACCACTCATTTTGACACGCAAAATCGCGATCTACAATATTTTACACTCAAAATAAACAAGCAATTAATTCTTCATAGATTTCGGGTGCTATTCCAAGGTTTCGGAAAGTTCGGAGAGACATATCTCTTAGCTCGGTAGTCCGAATGGTGTAATTTTTTTTAAAAAAAAAACCCTATTTTTAGAGGTACTACATAACTTTGTTACCCTTTAACAGCCTCGATGACGTATTATTTGAGATATTGAAAAAAACTTTGAGAAGTTATAAAATTGGCTATGGGACTCCGAATGGGGCTTATAATATGTCTAACACCCTATAATCCAAGAAATTTGATTTTTAAGGGTTATTTCTTTATAAACACAACATATAACATGCAGATTTGAACATATAAGAGTTTTTTTATCTTCACAATTATATATTAACAAATTATGAAAAAAAATTATAATAAATATATACTAGGGTTCAAGGCATATACAAACCATTAGATTTTGAACTTTAGAGTACGTAGACTTCTTCAAAATGGGAGAGATGAGTACGCTTCAAAACTCTTCACTACGCCATATCCATGGAGGCACGAGTGGGAGAGAGGAGTAGGTTTCAAATTGCCTGAGGAAGAAAGTTAGGCAGTGGGTGTTATAAGGTTAGGGCCAGAGACGAAAAACGAGATGTTAAGTTATGGGGTTAGGGCTAGCTAGAGAAGACGAAGGTTGGTAGAGTTAGGTTTTTTCTCGTGCGCTGAAGTGTTGGGAGTATGGGGGAAGCCTTTTCGTGTTTTGAAATGGCCTGGAAAAGAAAAGGATGGGTTTATATATTAATGAATAAATGCGGCGGTTATTTAAAAATTCAGAGCACTTTTTCATTAATATATTAACATTTTTCAGGCCATAAATATTTGCTGCGGTTATTTAAAAAACCGCAGCACTTATAACATAAGTGCTGCGGTTTTTTAAATAACCGCAACAAATATTCATGGAAATATTTACATTTTCTAGGCCATTAAAAAGTGCTGCGGTTATGTATATAACCGCAACACTTATGACCATGACATTTTTTCATAATTCTTTTTTTCCATGGCATTTCATGACGAAAATAAATGCTGCGGTTTTTTTTAATAACCGTAGCACTTATAACCACAAGTGCTGCGGTTATTTAAAAAACCGCAACATTAGTCATAAATGCTGCGGTTTTTTAAATAAACGTAGCACTTGTGGTTATAAGTGCTCCGATTATTTAAATAACTGCAACATTAGGTTTATGTGCTTCAAAATGTATTTAACCGTAGCAATTGAGATGAAGTAATTGAAGTGTTTTCTACTAGTGCGAAGTCTGTAAGTCGAGGAAGGAATTGTATGGGTTAAAATAGTCTCCAAGGGTATGATTTGGGAGATTTACCACGGCAATGAAGAAATTCAGTTATAAGTAGAGCAATTCAGACCATACTCTTTTTTTGAAGAAGAATGGGGAGTTGATCACTTGTCTACTTATATATGTAGATGATATGATCATCACTTGTGATGATGAAGCAGAAATAGTCTTACTCAGAGAAAAATTATTCCAAGAGTTTAAAATGAAGGATCTTGGACAGCTCAAGTATTTCCTAGGGATTAAAGTCCTTAGGTCACTAGAAGGAATTTCTATCTCTCAGACAAAGTATGTTCTAGATTTGCTAATAGAGATCAGAATGCTAGATTGCAAACTAGCAAATACCTTTATAATGGTGAATCATGCACTGTACATATCTGAGGGAGTTGATGTGATAGATCAGATTCAGTACTAAAGGCTGGTAGGAACATTAAGCTATCTGTCACATACTAGACTTGATATTGCATATGCACTGGGTGTGGTAAGTAGATTTATGCACAAACCTCAAGCCCAACACATGGAGGCACTCTATAGGATACTAAGATAACTAAAAGCAACTCCAGGAAGTGGAGTTATGTTTAAGAAAAATAATCATCTAAATATACAAGTGTATACAGATACAAACTGGGCAAGTGATAAAGATAGTCGTAAGTCTACTTCAGGTTATTTTGCTTAGGCCGGTGGAAACTTGGTCACATGGAAGAGTAAGAAGCAAAAAGTAGTTGTAATGTCTAGTACTGAAGTAGAATTCAGGGGAATTACAAAAGGTGTTGCTAAAATCTTATGGTTGAAGAAACTTCTTAAAGAGCTAGGTTTTCTTCCAAAGAAAAGCAGTGAGTTGTGCTGTGATAATAAAGCAGCTATTAGTATCTCTGACATATGATAGGACAAAACATGTTGAAATTAATAGGAATTTCATAAAGGATAATCTAGAAGCTAAAGTTATCTCTCTTGCGTTCACCCGATCAGAAGATCAAGTAGCGGATGTTTTAACTAAAGCTGTTGGAGTTCTAAGCTTTGAAGAAGCTATGTGCAAGTTGGGTATTATGAGTCCTGAATACCAACTTGAGGGGAGTGTAGGAAAGTAGGAGTTAAACAATAAGTATTCTAGTATAACCAAACTAAGTAGAGATATAATAATAAGATATAACTTAAAGCAAGAACAATTAGGATAGGATTCTTCTTGTTTGGAGTCTTGTACGTAAGCAATCTCGCAGCAAAGGGTATAAATACCCAAACATGTAACACATTGAAAATCATTCAAATCAATAAACAAAATCTTGAATCTATTCTTGTAGTATCTATTCTTGTTTTTCTTTACTTTAATCATCTATAAAAGACATTAAATTAAGGTGCATTGCAAGAGCAAGAAGAACAAGCTGACACATTTTGTGAATAACAACTTCATCTAAAATGATATAAAACTATTAATGAGCACTTTTATGAGTATCAATATAAATATAAAATTATAATATTTCCATAGAAATTGTAAATAAAACATACCATTTGATACTTTCACGGAAAGGAAATATTATTGTTGTTATCTGCAAAATTGCTCATTTTATTTACCAATGGACCAATTTATGGTTCTGTTCACAATGAAGCTAGATAGAGTTTATAAGAAAGGCAAACAACCAATAGAAAAGTGCAAATGGAATTGAAGAGAAACCAGTTATCCACTTGAAATTCTATTAAAAAACAAAAACCAACCCAACTTCTAAAAACCTATGTTATACGAATTGTATTCATATCCGTATCCATATTCGGATCGTATCGCTGCAACATTTCATTAACGATTGAATGATTTTTCCGTTTTTCGTACTCGTAATCAAATCGATACTTGTATCCAAATTCGTATCTTTGTAACATAGCTAAAAACCAAAATTTCAAGAGAACCATTGGCAATTGACGTAGGAGAAACCGAAAAATCTTCAAAGAACACATCAAAAAGAGCCTTTATGACATTCATCAACTCAATTTTGGCACCTATTTTTCAACTATTATAGGTATTCCATCCAATGATACAAACTAATGTTAATGAAAGAAAATTCATGTAGGATTATTAGGTGCAATTAGTAGAATTTTAGTAACATTTCTTAATACCTAATCACAAGATCTTATACATACATATAATATAAATCATATATTAAGGAGTTAGATATACTTTTGATGTGTGCTTCAAATATCAAACAAAACAGAGATAAAGAGCCACAAATGTAGTTCCTATATTTAATCTAAATACACACCAGGATCATAACATATGTTAGTACGCTATTCTAGTTCTTTATCTTGGGATGGCTAGGGTTTGAGTAGGTTTAGGAATTTATGCTTTTTAAGGTTTTATATGTGTTACATATGAACTGATTGTGTGTGTGTGTGTGTGTGTACATATATATATATATATATATATATATATATATATATATATATATATATATATATATATATATATATATATATATATATATCATTCATACAGAGTCCTAATCATACTTAAATTAGGCCATCTTACCCATTGGATAAGTAGGCTTGAAGAAACCCGATCCATTTGGTTTTATTTTGTGATCTCATAGGATCCTGATATATTAATTATAGGCCTAATTACAATAAATCGACATATTGCAATTTCTTTCTAGCAAAACTTTATGATACTAAAATAACCAAATTTATTATCTGCATTACGATCCTATTATATATTTAGTAATTATTTAACGATCTAGGACACTTCCTTAAATCTCCCACTTTTTCGAGGCTAAGTGAAGCAATCTAGACTTCTTTAAGTCTCTTAGTGTCTGATTTGACGATATATGAACATCTCATGTTAATCATATTAGTAAACAACAATTTCATGAAATTCAAGCTTAAACTACAAACGAGTGATTAACCTTTAGCAGGGCCATGCACTTTCAATTCTTGCTCTTCAAGTGGCCAAGACATCAATCATGTCATATAAGAGGACTTATCTAATCTTGCATAACCATGACTCCCACTAAATTTTTAACAAACCTGAATAATGCCTTTATAGCCTCCTTTTACGACGTGGCATTTGACAACATCAATGTTATACTAGCCATTCAATGAGATACATGAAATGCTCATGTCAAAGGAATCCACTAAATATATTATTAAATCATATTCCAATTAGGTTAGTTCAATAATTAAATTCTCTATTATAAACTATTATAACTCTCTAATCGAATTCCACTTAGAACTGGAGTTCCTTTCTCTATCTCTCTTACTCTCTTCTCTTTCTCTTCTCCTTTCTCTCTCAAGACTTAGCTCTAAGTCTTTTATAAGATCACTCAATCTTGTCTCCCTAGTACAACTCAATACTATAATAAAAGATTACAATAAAAACTAAGTTTGTGACTTTAGAACTAAGTCAAAAGGAACTTGCGAATTTAAGCCTTTGGAACAACTGACAAAATATTTTTCTCTCAAGAAACGTTTAAGTGTGTGTTAGTGTTTCATCTTATTTGTAAGAAAGAAAAGCCCTTTTATAAAGTTAAGCAAGTGTAACAATATCCCATGACTCCCTTAAAATAAGCCACTAAGTAAAGTTATGGTTTAACTAATTTTCAACCCACCCAACTACACAAAGTAACGTGTAAAGTGGTTGTGGTATTTTAGTTAAGAAAATAATCAGTAATTTAGAAAGTGGTAAGTAAAATTAGGAAACCTCTTTTTTCATAATTCAATTTTTAAATTAAAGAAAATAATTAATTTTAAGAGAATACTTTTACTAGTCCAATCCACCAAATAGATTAAAGATAAAATAGAAAACTTTATTTTCTAAAATATCTCATAAAAATATTTTACTGACATTTTCATTTGTATGTTTAAATATTTGGTTCAATTTATAAGGCTTAATTTATCACTTGTTCCAATTCGCCATGTTCCTAATCACTTACATAAAATCTAAGTACTTCCTATTTAGCTTCTATGCCTTCTCAACTTTGAAGCTACCTCCATGTTGCATCATTGAAAGTTCTTACTCCGAAACTTGATGGTCACCATTTACTTCTTGATCCATGACTTGATTTTTTATGGC
The DNA here is from genome assembly GCA_026401315.1 of Dysphania ambrosioides. NCBI lineage: Eukaryota > Viridiplantae > Streptophyta > Magnoliopsida > Caryophyllales > Amaranthaceae > Dysphania > Dysphania ambrosioides. Next base: position 19,055,446 of record CM048666.1, read on the forward strand.
TTTGGCACTTGATGATTTTGAGGTTCTCTTTGATGCTACTCCGAACCACACATCAAAATCATCACATACTAAAACACACATCAAATAAGTTTGCAAACTATGTCATCACCAAAATCAAACAACATTATGGAAATCAGAGAGGAACAAGACATGGCAAGAAGGTGTTATACCAAAATCTTAAAGACTACTAGGACAGCAGTATAGCAATTACAGCAAGGTCCTAACATGAACATACAAGACAAACAATGCCTATACAAAATCGTGTTGGACCCAACCAAACCGAATAGCATTGTACTGGTAGGATCCTCCCTTTATAATAACTTAAGACAACATATTATAGCTCTTTTAAAGAAAAATGTGGATTTTTTTGTGTGGGAACTCTTGAATATGTTTAGGATAAATCCAAACCTTATTTGTCACAAGCTAAACGTAGACCTAAGTAAAAAAGGAGGCATTATTGATGTGCTCATTTTAGAGCATGTTTACAACCCCATTTTAGTATCAAGTCTCGGGTTTTATATCAATTTTATCCACATTACACTTGATTTTACCTTGATCTTGTCCTCGAGTTGTTTTAAGGTCATTTCAGGTACTTTCAATGATTTCAAGGTAAAATGCGATGTGTTTGAGGCTTTGACACTCTATCAAGAGTTTAGATGCACGTATCATATCTTGGGCACGTGTTTCAAGTCACTCTCGAAGATCCCACAAAGTTCAGAAGCCATTAGACACTTCAAAGAAGTTGTTCAGCAAGGTTCAGACTTAGATTTGACCGAATCTAATATCCATTCGGTCGAATGGAAGGCATGGATTCAAGCATATGAATCAAGCTCTTGGGAATAGCCGAATGAACTCCCATTTGGCCGAATCAAGGCCTATTCAGCCGAATCCATGCACTCCTTCGGTCGAATAATGGATAGAGTCAAGATAATCGAAGTTTCTGTAATGGGCTAATGACACAACCATTCGGTCGAATGGTCCCTCATTTGGCCTAATCCTTCCTCCATTTAGCCGAATGACCCCTTTTCGCAGATTTTGGTTCTTTCTTAAGTTGGCCCTCGAGGGTTTATCTAGGGTTATAGCCTTTTATGTCCCTAGGGTATAAATACCTCCTTGCTCTGTAAAAAAACCCTCATGCCTATTTTGAGAGCTTTTGTGTCTCAACTTGGAACATCATTTTCATTACTTTCATTCATGCTTTAGTTTAGATTTAAGGCTTTTGTTGCACTTCCTTTCAAGCATTGTATTCTGGATTCAGATTCTCTTTCATTCACGCAATTTCATTCACGTAAGGTATCGATTCTTTACTGTTCTATTTCGTTTAATGCTTTCACGTATTGTTTTTGTTAATTCCATTACTCTTTTTATTATCCTTGCTCCATTTACAGCTTTGATAGAGTTGTTGTCGGTTTTTTTATAGTTTTTCGTTTTCCCCTTTTCGTTCTCTTGTTCATTTACGTTCAAATTGTTTATGCATTCAATCATGTTCTTGTTTATTATTTATGCCCTAGTTTTTATTACTACGAGTGAGTAGTTTTCTTAGGGGTTTAATTGGTGAAACCCTAGGTTGGCTTGTTCTTTATGCGTAGAGTTAGGGTTTGAGATTGTTGATGATTGATTGATTACATTCGATGTGAATCTTGTCCTGCCACTCCTTAGGAGACATAGGGCGATTATAGGTTGTTCATGTGATTTATAGGGTCACAAACTTCCTCTCATCTTCTTGAGTGTCTTGATTGATTGTTGATTGATTTCCCCTAACTTAGCGTATTTGCTAGTTCGATTGTCCTTCCTAGGGTGGAACTAATCTATCCCCGTTTTTCTTTCATTGCATATTATCGTCTTTTTATTCTTGTGTTACTCTTCTGTCATTAGTGTAGATCAATCAATTTGCATTTCAAATAAACTCTTTATATCAAGTCTAGAAACTAGCATCCCTTGTCCTTGTGGTTCAACCCCCGACTTACCATTAAACCAGTTGTAGTAGTATTAGGGAGATTATAAGTATTGTTTGCATAACTAGTCTTTTAGTTAACGACATAAAAGCCGATTATCAATTATTCCCCATATTGGAATTAAACCATTAACGAGGAGGTATAGAAGTGGATAGATGCTAGGAAGAATCATTAATTTAAGTATCTCAAATGGTTAGCCAATGTGGTTGTCGTCGATAAAAAGAATGGGAAGTGGCGATTTTGCATAGATTTCATGAACTTGAATAAGTCTTGCCTAAAAGAGCCATTCCCAATAACACATATCAATGTAATGGTTGATAAAACAACTTGTTACAAGCTGTTAAAGTTTTAAGAAGCATATTCCGGTTAAAATCAAATTCTCATGCACTTGCAAGATCAAGAAAAGATGGAATTTATAACTGATAAAGAAGTTTACTGCTATAAACTCATGCCATTTTGATTAAAGAACTGATAAGTCCCAATTATACTTATGAATATATTTACGTCTATTTGCATGTAGTTATTGGCATTTTAGTTCAGTTTTAAGTGAATTATGTTCATTTGTTTTCTTATGATGCGTTCACGGGTTTTTATAGTGTTTGTGTTGTTTCTTAGGATTTCTAAGGACTCAGTGTCATGGGATGAGTTCAAGATCCAAGGAACAAGGCTAAAACTGAATGAAGAACACAAACCTAAGAGAACCCAAACATAGGATAAAGAAAGGAGTAGAATTAGAGTCAAGAGCAAGAGGACTCGGTCGAGTGTGAAGAGGACTTAACCGAGTGAAAATGTCAAAACATGTAGAAACTATCCTCTAGAAAAAAAGTGAAGAAAGCGAGGACACTCGGTCGAGTGTGCAGAGCACTTGATCGAGTCCCTTCTCCAGCAGCTATTTCTGACCTAATTCAAAATGCGAAAAAACAGACGAGACTCGATCGAGTGCCGTAGTTTTGGGCCAATTTTTTGCATATGTTTTATTTAAGCCCAAAATTCTTATATATATATATATATATATATATATATATATATAGGAGGGATCATGTAAGAACCCCTCCCTTATGTGAGAACTCTTTTTGTGTGAGAACCCATCTAAAACCATCAACTTGTTATATCTAAAGGATTGTATTGAGTGAAAAAGAATGACAAAAAAGTAAATAATGACAAAAGTGACACTTTTTCATTAAAAAAATGACACACGTTTCCCATTTTAGAAAAATACTGAGATAGACACAACTTTTTGCAAAACCAAAAGCCAAAAATTTGTACTTTCTGACACAGCTGTACTTTTCTCGAAAACATTTGTTCTAAAATTTTTTCTAATTGTTCCAAATGTCTGTTCTATTGTTCTAAAATTATGGGTTATTGTTCTAAATGTTACTCTAATGTTTTAAGTAGATGCTTCTCTTATTCTAAAATAGTTTAGTGGGTTATTGTTCTAAACGTTACTCTAACGTTGTTATAATGTTCTAAAATGTGACTCTAATGTTCTAAGTAGATGGTTTCATTGTTCTAATTTAGTGAACTCGTGTTCTAACTTATACTTCCTCGTTCTACATAATGCTTCTCTTGTTTTAAAGAGGTTAGTTAGTTGTTCTAAACTAATAAACCTAATGTTCTAAAAAGTTCTAATGTTCAAATTTAGTGAACTGGTGTTTTAACTTATACTTCCCTTCTAAAACGTTACTCTGGTCTCCTATTATTCTAACGTCTTCTTCTAATGTTCTATATTTTTTTTCAAATGTACTAAGCTAGTGTTTCATAAAATTTCAAAATTTCAAACATTTCGAAACTAATGAACGTCGTTCTACATAATGCTTCTCTTGAACTAAATAAGTTGGTTGGTTGTTCTAAACTACTGAACCAAATGTTCTAAATATATCTTCCATTGTTCTAAAAATTTCTCTAATGTACCTACGTTGCTCGACTGTTTTAACATTGATATAATATTTTAAAACGTTACTCTAATGTTCTAAGTAGATGGTTTCGTTGTTCTAATTTAGTGAACTAATGTTTTAACTTGTACTTCCCACGTTCTACATAATGCTTCACTTATTCTAAATAGTTTAGTTAGTTGTTCTAAACTAATGGACATAATGTTCTAGAAAGTTCTTCCATTGTTAAAAAACGTAGCTCTAATGTACTTACATTGGTCTACTGTTTTAACGTTGCTATAATGTTCTAAATCGTGACTCTAATGTTCTAAGTAGATGGTTTAATTGTTCTAATTTAGTGAACTCATGTTCTAACTTATACTTCTTCATTCTACATAATGTTTCTCTTGTTATAATTAGAAGAATACGTTAGAACAATAAGAGAGAAGAGTAACATTTTAGAACATTATAGCAACATTAAAACAACAGAGCAATATAAATACATTAGAGCAATGCTTTAAAACAATGGAAGAACATTTTAGAACATTAGGTTCATTAGTTTAGAACATCCAACTAACCTATTTAGAACAAAAGAAGTATTATGTAGAACAAGAGAAGTATAAGTTAAAACATCAGTTCACTAAATTCGAAGAACGACATCATTTACTTAGAAAATTAGAGTGATGTTTTAGAATATTTATAGAAACATTAAAACAGTAAAGCAACGTAAGTAAAGTCATGTTTTAGAACATTATAGCAACGTTAAAATAATAGAGCAACATAAGTACATTAGAGCAACGTTTTAGAATAATGGAAGAACTTTTTAGAACATTAGATTATTTATTTTAGAACAACCAACCAACCTATTTAGAACAAGAGAAGCATTATGTAGAACGAGGAAGTATAAGTTAGAACATGAGTTCACTAAATAAGAGCAACGAAACCATCTACTTAGAACATAAGAGTCACAATTTAGAACATTATAGCAACGTTAAAGTAATAGAGCAACGTAAGTACATTATAGCAACGTTTTAGAACAATGGAAGTACTTTTTATAACATTAGATTATTTTTTTAGAACAACCAACCAACCTATTTAGAATAAGAGAAGCATTATGTAGAACAAGGAAGTATAAGTTAGAACACGAGTTCACTAAATTAGAACAACGAAACCATCTACTTAGAACATTAGAGTCACATTTTAGGACATTATAAAAACGTTATAATAATAGAGCAACATAAGTACATTAGAGTAACGTTTTAGAACAATGGAATAACTTTTTAGAATATTAGGTTCATTAGTTTAGAACAACCCACTAAACTATTTTAGAACAAGAGAAGTATCTACTTAAAACATTAGAGTAATGTTTAGAACAATAACCCAGAACATTAAACCAATAGAATAGACATTTGGAATAATTAGAACAAAAGTTTAGAAAAAATATCTTTGAGAAAAGTAGAGCTGTGTCAGAAAGTACAACGTTTTGGCTTTTGGTTTTGCAAAAAGTTATGTCTGTCTCAGTATTTTTCTAAATTAGGGAAAAATGTGTCAGTTTTTTTAAATTAAAAAAGTGTGTCAATCTTATCATTATTTACGCTTTTGCCATTCTTTTTCACTCAATATCATCTGTTAGATCTGGCAAGTGGATGGTCTGAGATGAGTTCTCACATACAAAAGAATTCTCACATTAGGGGGGGGGGGGGGGGGGGTCTCACATGAACCCAGCCATTTATATCTTATGCTTTTCTATGTCCTTAAGGATGGATATCAATAGGTTATTGAGCATTAGACAATAGTATTCATTAGGTATTGCTTAGGTTTTCATTAGTTACCACAAAACTCTCTCTAATTCTCTCTAGATGTATGTTTTGTTCTTATATTACATTAATGCTTTTGAATTGTAACTCTAGCCTTGTGGAAATTTTTTTTTTGTTATATATTTAATACTTTTAGTATTTCTAATCTCTCAATTTGCTTTAATATTGTTTATGTTATTGATTATGATTATTATTAATGCTTTCGTTGATTTATAGTCAATATATGAGAGTATCTCATTAATCTCGGATCGCGATGAACTATAGTATGAGTTAGGTATTGATAAATCCTAAGAACCAAATACAAATTCATAAAAATAATTCTTTCTATCTTTAATTCCCTTTAACTCCATTATAAAGGCTAGATGTGGTTGATTAATGGCATGGATTAGGTTCATGGCGATAGTCAATTCATAATTTACATTAGAATCAATAGTTAAGGTGTGATTTATGTTCATAAAAGTCAACATAATGAACATTCGGACTTTTAGGATGTCGCGTTTAATGTCTTTTTATCACATGAACCCATGAAAGTAGGTAGGATTGATTTAGGAGAAAGCTATTGATACTCGAGAGAAATCCTTAGTATTGTTTAGGGTACATTAATCCTAGGAATTACTTTATGTGTTGAATTTACAAGATTGGGATAAAAATCTATATCCAAGTCATATGATTGGCAATTCATTGTCCTAGATATTCATCTTATATTGATACCAAATTAGTTATAATTCGTATCCTAGTTTAGTTTAGTACAGTCATTAGTTAGAATATAAACTCCCTTAGTTCGTGACATTCCAAGTAGAAATTAGAACTAGCATAGACAACATTAGAGTCTGATAGTCTTTTGGGATCTTCCAAGCTACATTAGTTTAGGTGAATAGGGTAGCAACAACCTGATTAAAATGTGGCGCCGTTGTCAGGGACTAATGGTAACTTTATTTTGTTGTTTTAGATTAAATTTCTATTAGGATTTTCTGTTGAGGTAGTAGCTTTAATTTGACTATTGTGTTTATCTATTTGATCTTTTTCATTTCTAGTCTTTTATTTTGCATTTACACTCAAAGTACAAGTTATGAAGAACTTAGTTCTCTAGATCTTGAAATCGAGAACTCAGCAAGGAAACAAAAGAAACAGAAAAAGAAAGCAAAGAAACCAAACAACATTGATGAAAACCTGCCTTAGAAAAATCTATTTGAGGATGGCCTCCCTGATCCTTAGATGATGTCAAGTATTCCTCGGCCACAGGTTACAACTGTGTAGTTTGAATAAGCCGGCATTAATTTTGTTCATATCAAGCACTGCGTTCGTAGGGCTTCCTATAGAGTGCCCCATTTCACACATTGAGAACTTTCTAGAGAAGTGTGACACCATAAAGATGAAGGATTATTCTCAAGATGCTGTGAAATTGAGGCTATTTTTGTTCTCTTTGAGGGACAAAGCATGCAAATGCCTTAGAGATAAAGGTCGGGGTACATTTAATATATAGGATAAGCTAGTTAAGGGTTTCTCATGAAGTTCTTGGATCAGGATAAGACGGCTAAGTTAAGAGCCAAGATCAACAACTTTTAGTAGTTGTATGATTAGTCACTCCCTAAGACATGGAGACGGTTTAAAAGGATACTAAAATGTTGTCCTCATTGTGGATAACCAGTTTGGTTTATGCTTCAAACATTCTACAATGGTCTAAACTATGATACCAAGTTGTACATCACTATATCTTTAGGGGGTAACATCTAAATGAGTGATGCACAAGGTACCTTAGAACTAATAAAAAAATGGCTGCCACTAATACCTCCCGTTCTTCGAGAGTAAATTATAGAAATAAATCATCATCTTAATAAGAAAAATTAGATATCTCTAAGTTGGTAGCTTCCATATAAGCTAACTGAAAGTCTAGGAAAAATACATGGGAAACCTAATATAGTTGCTTCTTACAAAGTTTATTATATTATAGGACATTATATGAGTCAGTGTTAGTACACTACAAGTGATTTGGGTAACGAGCAAGTTAATGCCATCTATAATAACCTAAAGAAGTTGTTTGATCCATTCTAAAACATCTATAATGAAGGTTGGAGGTAACACCTGAGCTTCTCCTATAAGAATACCCAAAATGTGTTTAACCCAACCTAAAACCAAGCCTCATAGCACAACAACTACAACCAACCACAAGGACTTTAAGGATTTAATGAGAGGCCCCCGTTTAATCCACCACAACCCTTTCAACAACCTAAAGCAACTCAAATATCCAACTTAGAAGCTGTATTTGAGGTTTTTACAGCTCAACAGACTAGGTGTATGATCAACATTCTTTTAGGTCGTTTAACTAAAAGAATAGTTATACAAACAATATTTGTAAACACCCTAATACTACTATAGCTAGTGTAGTGGTAAGTAGGGGATCGAACCATGAGGACAAGAGGCGATAGTTTCCAGACTTGATGCAAAGGGTTTTGGAGATTTGATAGAACTATATTGATAACAGAAAAATAAGCAAGACCTAAAATGATAATATGCTACGGAAGGAAAACGGGGACAAATCAGTTCCACCCTAGGAAGGATACTCGAACTATCAATTCGATAAATTAGGAGAAATCAGTCAACAATAAATCTTGACACTCAAGATGACGAGAGGAAGTTTGTGACCCTATAAATCACATGAACAACCTATAATCGCCCTATGTCTCCAAAGGAGTGGCAGGACAAGATTCGTATCGAATATCAATCAATCAATCATCAATAATCTCAAACCCTAACTCTACGCATGAAGAACGAGCCAACCTAGGGTTTCACCAATCAAACTCCTAGGGAAACTACTCACACATAATAATAAAGACTAGGGCATACACAATGATAAAGGGCATGATTGAAAGCATGAACAATTTGAATGTACGTAAACAAGAGAACGACAACTACTCTATAAAAACCATAAACAAAGCAACGATAATAGCAAAAGCAATGAAATTACCAAAAGCAATAAATGAAATCATTAAACGAAATAGAATAGAAAAGAACCGATACCTTGCATAAATGAAATTGCGTGAACGAAAGTGATTCTGAATCCAAAATACAAAGCTTGAAAGGAAGTGCAACAAAAGCTGTAAATCGAAACTAATGCATGAATGAAATGAAAAGCTTTAAAGTGATGTTCTAGGTTGAGGTACAAGAGCTCTCAAAGTAGGCATAAGGGTTATTTACAGAGCAAGAGGGTATTTATACCCTAGGGACATAAGGGGTAAAACCCTAGAAAAAACCCTCGAGCGCCAGCTAAATAAAGAACCGAAAACTGCGGGAAAGAATACCATTCAGCCGAATGAAGAGGGGATTCGGCCGAATGGGGTGGCCATTCGCCTAAAATAGAAGCTTGACGTTTGTGCCCCCTGTCCACCATTCGGCCGAATGAGTGCAACCATTCGGCTGAATGGGCCTTGATTCGGCCGAATGAGTGTTCGTACGGCTATTCCCGGGAGCTTGATTTATGTGCTTGAATCCTTGTCTTCCATTCGATCGAATGGATGTCAGATTTGGTCGAATCTGAACCTGAACCTTGCTGAACAGCTCCTTTAAATGGTCTAATGGCTTCTGTAGTTTATGAGATCTTTGAGAGTGACTTGGAATGCATGCCCAAGCTATAATACGCGCATCCAAACTCTTGATAAAAGTGTCAAAGCCTCAAACACGTCTCATTTTACCTTAAAATCATCGAAAGTACCTAAATAACCTAAAACCAGCTCGAGGACAAGATCAAGGTAAAAGCTGGATGTAATGTGCGTAAAACCAATACAAAATAGCAAGACTCGACACTAAAATGGGGTTGTAAACGTTCTCTAAAACAAGCACATCAACTTCCCCCAAGCCAAACCTTTGCTAGTCCCTAGCAAATGAACTAGCAAGGCAATACTGTAAGTAAAGAATATGAAAAGCAAGGTGAGCGGAAAACAAGACAATGCCAGCCGTGTATGTGCAAAACTCTTCCCTAGCCATGGGTGTGCAAGTACAATGGGCTCAAAAGAGTATAATACCAAGATGAACAACATCTTCCACAGACTCGAGATTACTGGAAAAGCTACAACACAGGCCATGCCACCCACTACCTAATGAGGTCACAAGTCCACGTTCCCCATGCTATTTCCCAAAAGATGTGGGAAATTTCTAATACGCTCATGTGTTTAATACGGTATGTGTTTCACTCAGAATCATCTAACTTAAGATAAGTCGGGAATTAAACACTCAATCAGGGCGTAAAATTCCACACAGAACTTGCTAATCAGGCCAAGTCGAACAGGTTTGGAAACGGTTGCAATGTAAGCTAGGATCAAGGTAGGGTAAAATTTGGGGATGTGGAGTTCAAATAGAGGATAGTAAGCAATCCAAGGTAATCAAACCAAGGACGACTACGACATCTGACGACAATGCAACTTCCTCAAATTCTCTAGATATGCATAAATGAACTAATTACACCAACTTTATTCTCGAATTTTTCTTTTTTCTATTTTTTTTCTTTTTCTTTTCTTTTTCTTTTCTCCGTTGTTTCTTCTTTTTGTTTTTGTTTTTCATGCTAATGTTTCTGGAATAAACTAAGAGTAATGTAAGGAGTCATATCATACGACAATGATTTTTCAAACCAAAATCTTTCGCCACAATGCAACGGGCACCACTTCACTGTGATTACTTGACTTTCCTCCAGGTAAAAAGAGGGAATATTTGGGTCATGTGGAGTTAGGTGATGTAGCTACGAAGAAAAAAAAGTAAAGGCACAAAATTGGCTTACCCTAAAGTCAATCGATATTCATGGTAGGAAGTTTGGCCATGTAGCTGTAACTACAAACGTGTTATCATCCCTGACCTTTAGAAAAGAAGACTATGCTGGAGGAGAACATACACAATACTTAGACTCTCTAACTAGCACTCAATAACATAGGACTTATAATGGAGTCCTAGAAGGCTCTATCCTCACTGGGCTAGTCGAAATGCGCCTCAATAGGTAGTCATCCAAGCCACAAACCAAGCAAGACCAGATCCCCCAAGTCAGGTGGAAAAAAGTCAATCATTTGGTCCCAAAACAGGCACAAGGCTAGGAAAACATGAGTATACATAGAACCACTATAATGTACACGTCAGGGGCTTGCGTGTTGGTTTCACAACTCAAGCACATCAACTTGACACACCTAGACATGAAAAGAAAAACTAAAACAAAACCAAGGCAATAGTTTTAATAATGCTGATCTTTTGAAGCTTTGAAAACACAAGGACCCTCCCCAAGCAAGCTCAAGAGCCGTCTCGGCACTTGGGAGAAGAGAGCCAAAAGGGAGAAAGATCAATATTATGGAAGCTATTACTATACAAACAAATAAACAAAACAAACACCGGGTTATCTCCCGTAAGTACTTTTATTTAACGTCGATAAGTTCGACACAATTAGGCATAAGTTTAAACAGAAAAAGAAAACAACAAAATCATACCTGCAGTAGGAGTGGATTAACTCCTAGCATCTCCATCGCCTCCAGCGTGGGGAGTCAAAACTCTTCACTAAGCCACACTAGCAGAAGTAAGCAATGGAGAACCAGGGTCATCTGGAGGTGGGATATAGTGCGGGGCTCCCCCAAGCTAGGGTGGAGCCATCGATCTCTTTTTGTTTTATCTTTTTCTAGCCATCTTCCTTTTGCGGACTAGCTTGTCAGTTCCCTCAGATATGTCATACATCTCCGCTGAAGGAGTAATTCCCTGTGCAACCTCAAAAACAAGAGGCTCTTACACGTCCTCCTCATCCGACACCTCAACCATCATTGGGGAAGAAAAAACATTACACCTCTCAACCTCTTTCGCAGCTGCATTCTCAACAACCCCAAAAGAACAAATTTGCTCGACCATGGGTTCCTTAGAAGACTTAGAAAAGGAAAACACAACCTTCTCTTAGGCTACCCTCACGGTTATAGTTTATGTTTCACAATCGATCAGGGCACCCAAAGTCTTTAAAGCATCCCTCCCTAAGATGAGGGGAGTATAAGGATCCTTGGCTATATCAAGCACCTCAAAGTCACATGGAACCACTATGTTCCCTACTTGGATCGGAAGGTCCTCAAACTCCCCACATGGCACTTTTATACTACGGTCGGCCAGTTGGATGGTTTTCTTCGAAGGCTTGAAATCAAAGGTTAAGTGCTTGGTGATGGACATCGACATTTGGCTAATGGAGGCCCCAAGGTCAGCAAGAGCTCCCTTAGAATTGAGCTTTCCAAGGGTGACCGGGAGCACAAAGGGTCCTCTCGCTTTTTCTTTCTTTGCCCACGTCCCCTGTGTGATGGAACTCACTTGTTCCAGCAAACTAATTACTACTCCACTTAGCATACTCGTGAGGGCCCTCCATGGCCTTTAAAAGACAGAATATGGAAACAATATTTATTCCAACCTACAAACTATACGAGTATAGTGGAGTAGGGGGTCGAACCACGAAGACAAGGTATATCAAGACTCTAACTTTTAACACAACCGAAATATTGGGAGTTGGAAATTCGATTAAAACTACAGCAAGTAGAGAGAAATAAAGCAAGTAGAGAAAAACGGGGATAAGATTGGATTCACCCTAGGAATAAAGCTTTAGAAACCGAACATGATAGGTTAGAGAAAATCTGATAATAACTAGCATGGACATCCAAGAATACGAGAGGAAGTTGGTGATCCCACAAATCACAACGAACGACCTATAATCGCCCTATGTCTCCAAAGGAGTGGCAGGACAAGATTCGCATCGGATTCCGAAACTATTTATTATCATCGTTTCTACAACCTTAAGTAATAAAGATCATAGCTTTCCTAGGGTTTCACCAATGAAAACCCCAAAAGAAATTACTCACACATATTCGTGCTTAAAAACATAAAGATATTAAAAGATGCGACAGAAATAAACATGGAAGGAATTCACGAGAATGAAAACAAAATCAGAAATTATTCGAGTAAACGATAGACATGAAACTAAGCATGCAATGAAGTAAAGCAATGAATTAAGAGCAAAGGAATTGATTAAAACTTACAAAAGCTTTAATTTGATATCCACGAAAAGAATTCGAACTACAAAGCGTTGAAGAAACTGAAAACCGAAAGCTAAAACTAAAAGAATTTGGAGGCTAAGAAATCTAAAAGTGTATAAAAGTATAAAACCTAGCTCCCCCCGTCTCTCATCAGAGGAAGGGGGTATTTATTACAAAATAAGAAAAACCTACGAAAACCCTAAAATGCATAGGAGCCGACCCTAAAAAGAAGTAGTTGATCCCGAGGAAAACACTGTCATTCGCTCGAATATAAGTCTCATTCGGCCGAATATGATCCCATTCACCCGAATGGTCTTTCATTCGCCCATTCCAGAGGCTTCGAGGAATCGATCTCTGTCAAGCGTTCGCCCGAATGTATAGGTTGATTCGGCCAAATGGAAGCTCGTTCGCCTGAATGAGTTCCATTCGGCTTTTCTAGTGGCAAGGCTCAAGATCTCTGAGGACAGTCATCCATTCGACCGAATGAGCCTCAGATTTGGTCGAATCTGCATACATTCGGTCGAATGTCTCTCAGATTCAGTTGAATCTGAGACCATTCTTTCCTCTTTTACATTTCCCTCTTTTCTGAACTCCGTATAATCTTCATGAGTGACTTCAAACACTTGCCTAAGCTAAGATACCTATGTCAAAGGCTCGAATGCATCGCCTTTCACCTTGAAATCATCAAAAGTGCCTGAAATGAACTTAAGACAACTCGAAAACAAGATCAAGGAAAAATCAAGCATAATATGCATAAAACCAATACAAAACTATGAGACTTTACACTAAATGAGGTAATAAATGTGCTCTAAAATGAGCACATCAACTTCCCCCAAGCTAAACCGTTGCTAGTCCCTAGCAAACGAAATAGGAAGGTGAAATGATAGCTTAAGGCAAAATGAATGAAGAATTGAATGAAGAGACGAATGAAAAACATGGGAAGTGAAAATCAAGACAATGCAAGCCGTGCACGTGCGAAACTCTTCCCTAGCCATGGGTGTGCAAGTACAATGGGATTTAAAGAGCATAATTAACTTTTTACACCTATTCGGGATCGCCAAGCAAGCCACATCATAATTCATTCCGCCCACTACCCAATGAGGTCGCAAGTCTATGCTCCCAAGGTTATTTCCCACGAGGTGTGGGAAATTTCCATTACGCTCATATGTTTATAGGGTATGTGTTTCACTCGAAATCATCCGACTGAAGATAAGTCGGGAATTAAACACCTAAGTAGGGAGAAATCCCGTAAATCGTGTCTTATCTGGTCTCCAGCATTGATCTTACTAATCAGGTTAAGTCGAATAGGTTTGGAAAGGGTTGTAATGTAGGTTTGGATCGAGGTATGGTAGAATTTGGGAATGTGGAGTTGAAATAGAGGATAGTAAGTGATCCAAGGAAATAAAACCGAGGAAGATTACGCCTTCCGACAACCATGTCAATCCCAAAATTCCCAATAGTAGACTCTAATACACTTATGTCAACTTTATTCTCAACTTTTTCTCTAATTTCTTTTTGTTTATGTTCTTTTTCTTTTTCTCTTTTTTTTCTTCTTCGTTCTTTTTTTTCTTTTTTTTTCTTTTTTTGTGTGCTTTTCAAGCTTTTTCTAAACTTTCTATGCGCATACTTCTTTGAAATGCACTAAGACTAGTGTACGTAGTCAAATCATCCAATGATCATTTCCCCAAACCGAAATCCTATATTACAATGCTACAAATATCAACTTCACTATGATCACATGACTATCCTCTAGGTAAAAAGAGGGAATGTTTGGTTCATGTGGAGTTAGATAGCATGGCTACAAACAAGAAGGCAAAGGCACAAATTTGGCTCAACCTAGAGTAAATTGATTTTCATGGTAGGCACTTTGGCTATGTAGCTTTAACTACAAACGTGTTATCATCCCTAACCTTTAGAAAAGTAGACTATGCTGGAGGAGAACTGACACAATTCTTAAGATTCCCTAACTAACACTCATCAATATAGGACTCAAAATAAAGTCCTAAAGGCTCAATCCTCACTAGGTTAGTCGAAATGCACCTCAATAGGCAGTCATCCAAACCACATACCAGGCAAGCTAAGATCCCCCAAGCTAAGTGAAAAACAGTCGAGAAACTAAGACCCAAAACAGGCACAGGGCTAGGGGAATATGAGTTTGCATAAAATCAACGCAAAGTGCACAACAGAAGCTTGCATGCTTATGATGGACAAAAGAAGGGGGCACAAGATGCAAAGAAGGGTAAAAACAAATATAAAAATAACTAAGTACATAAATTTGGATTTTCGAGTAAGAAATCATACCAATACGTGGGTGCAACGGCATGTGGAACTTATTATATATATACCTGAAAACAACACCATAAAGCAAAGTGCAAAGCACAAAATAACACTAGAAATAGACATAAAACACGAAGCAATGAAATGCTACACAACACTAAACTGACAGCCAAGACCAAAGGACACGCGAAAGAATGAGAAGTGGACTATGGAGACCCCCGCCAAGCTAGGGTGAAGCCGTCCTCGGCGCTAAGGGAGGCCGTTAGGTCTACCACTACTCATCCCCCATAAATTCCTCATCATCCCCTTGGTCCTCTTCCTCATTCACCTCCTCCTCCCTACCCGTATAATCCATCCCATAGTCATCCGAGGCTCTTCTAGGAGCCGGTGGGGTGAAGATATTAAACCTACGCCTACCCACCCGCAATCGGTCAAACCCATGACTTAGTGATATCTCGTTATAGTTGTTATGGCGAGGGTACCAAGAAGGGGTGGCCATGCTTTCGCCAACCATGTGGGAGCGATAGGCCATATCATACCATGGGTAGTTCGCCCGCTCAAATTTTTGCTCGAGGTGTTCGAGACAGGCGGTGTGGTGGGCTGGGGTGGTGAGGACTTGGTCAAGCCTTCTCTCTATGTGTCCTAGGGAGGACATGATATTGGATTCAGATTCATCATCTGAATCCTCATGGTATGGTAAGACCGAGGTAGACACCCTAGGTTTGTCGCGCATAGAAAGTGTGTGAGGGCGAGGAAGGGGTACAAGTGGGGGCTCTACCGTGTATCTCAACACATCACCGGGGAGGTAATTGAGGACAAGGAAGGGGGATAATGCGGTCTTTCAAGTACCGCCATCGCATGGGGTCCGCAAAGATAAAGCCAGCCCACACGAGACATTGCTCGTGAAGGGTAGTGGAACTGGCATAACGTTCATCGAATTCTACAAGATTCATGACGTTCAAGAATTCAGCAATGTGGAAAACGTGTCCCCCTAAACATAAGTCAGTGGTTGCATTCAGGGTGGCTGTGTTGTTTAGAAACTTCCACAGCGTCATTGGTTGGCTTAGTGCAGTGTCTTCGTGTGGTGCAAGGTAATGGTGCAAGATATGCACCTCGTGTGTTCGTACTAGGTGAGGGCTAGGGGAAGGGAACAAAGTCTCCCTAGCAAATTTAAAGAACATACGTAAAACAGGGTGTTGTACATCAGAAGCATAAATACTTCTATTCGGATAAACAAGCCGGCCAACTATTTTAGGCCATAACTCGGAAACCCGAGAGTTGTCCGGTTGTTTGTCCAGAATAGGCTCGTTATGGAAACCAAACACGGCGCAAAATGCAGCATAATCAAGAAAATAGGTTGCATTCCTTCGCCCAAAAGACAAATGCAGCCTACCATCCCGTTGACACGGGGTTAGGGAACTAAGAAACTCATAAGTTAAGAGCTATGAGTCGGGTGCCACATGTTTATCCAATTCTCTAACGCACATGCAGTTAATAATGCGACAAATTGCTCGTATATACCCATTCGTTGTAAAATTGAGAGGTCTAAATAACGAGTGGAGTTGATTTTTTCTACCTTAAGCCTTTGGAAACGCTCATATTGCTCCAAAGATACGAAAATTACCGTAGGATGGTCCTCATCGAACCATAATTCCTGGCCGGGAAGTCTTTGTTGGCCCTCCGGTTGTTGAGAACCGGTTTGTTGAGCTTCCTGTGCCGCACCCTAAGAGGAACCTTCTTCATGATTTTTGGACCTCTTGAAGGGGTTCCTCAAGGTTCTCCTTGGACCCATAGTAGTTGAGGAAGATTGGGAAGGGAGTAGAGGAATTTGAGAGAGAGCAAGGGTGTGAGGGAAGTCGGCCGAGTGGGAGGAGTAAAAAGATTTTTGTGCGAATTTACGTGGAATGAGCTGATATTTATAGAACTGGCTTTCATTTGGTTGAATGAAGCCTACATTCGGTTGAATGGTATTCCATTCGCCCGAATGGATAACCCGTTCGGTCAAATGGAGTAGAGTTACGAAGAATTCGTCGTTCCCATTCGACCGAATCCAACAGATATTTGGTCGAATGTAACTACATTCGCCCGAAAGTTAGGTTCATTCGGGGTTACCAGCAGCCTCGTAAATTTGCCCAGTAGATCTATTCGATCGAATGGAACACTCTATTCGGTCGAATTAGATTTATTCGGCCAAATTGATCCTTCATTCGGCACTATCAGGAACTTGGCCAAACTTGGATTTAGCTCCTGTTTAATGCGCATTCGGCCGAATGGACCTATGATTCGGCCGAATGAGCAGCGATTTTGCACTTTCTTAGATCAAATCACTCGTGCCCTCTCAAAATCAATCAATGTACTATGATTAAGTTTGACGAAAATCCAAATAAACCGGGTTACCTCCCGTAAGTGCTTTGTTTAACGTCGTTTAGCTCGACGTAGCTTGCTATAAGTTTAGATAGAAAAAGAAACAAAAGGAATTATATGGGCCATAGGAATGGACTCACTCCTAGCATCTCCATCACCTCCGGCGTGGGGAGTCAAGACCATTCACTGAGCATTGGTGGCAGACGTAAGTAAGATCGAACCAGGGTAATCCGGAGGAGGGCTATAATGCAGGGTTCCCTCAATCCAGGGTGGAGCCCTCGTTCTTTTTTTGGACTTTTTCTTTTTCTTAGCCCTCTTCCTTTTTGGGGTTGGCTCGTTAGGACTGTCAAAATCCTGCATCACAATGAATTCCTTCTCGACTTCTTAAATGACACCCTTCGTTGTCACTTCCTCCTCTGTCACCTCAGCAGACTCTGGCGCAGCAAAATCATCACACCCCTCAACTATGCCATTAAGAATATCAAAGGAACATATTTGCTCGACCATGGGTTCCCTGGAAGACATGGAAAAGGCAAACACCACCTTCTCATGGGCTACCCTCATAGTTATAGTCTCTGATTCACAGTCGATCAAGGCACCCAATGTCTTTAATGCATCCCTCCCTAAGATGAGGGGGGTAAAGGGATCCTCAACCATATCAAGTACCATGAAGTCACATGGAACCACAATGTTCCCGACTTGGATCGGGAGGTCCTCAAATTCCCCACATGGTACCTTTATACTATGGTCGGCAAGTTGGATGGTTTTCTTTGATTGGTTGAGGTCAAAAGTTAGTTGTTTGACAATGGACATCGGCATTAGGCAAATGGAGGCCCCAAGATTAGCGAGTGCTCCCTTAGAATTAAGTTTTCCAAGGGTGACTGGGAGCACAAAAGGTCCTCTAGCTTTTTCTTTCTTGGCCCACGTGCCCTGAATGATGGCACTTACTTGCTCTGGCAAACTAATCACTTCGCCCTCAAGCTTTCTCTTATTTCTTAAGAGGGTTTTCAGATACGTAGCATATTGCGGCATTAGCTCATGGCTTCTAAGAATGGTATTTTCATTTCAAGCTGCCGCATATGCTCTAGGAATTTAAGAAACTTTTCTTGAAGTTGTTTTTCTACCTTTTTGTAAGGAAAAGGTAGAGGCGGAGCATGTTGACGCTCAAGTTTCCTTCTTTCCTGCATCTCCCTCCATTTCTCATCCTCGTCCTTCTTCTTCACCTTATACCCATTTACCTCGACATTTGGTTCCTCTTTCACTTCACTAACCTCCTTCTTTTCTGTTTTCTCAAGATCCTCTTTGTGTTCATTTTCTATTTGAAAATCACTATCTTGTGAGGATCCTTCTCCTAAATCATCTTTTAGAGCTATAGCAGGATCTAAATATGAAGTTCCCGATCTTAAGAAGATCGCCTTGCATGTGTGATGTTTAGGGTTAGAGTTAGGAGTGCTTTGTGGTGGAGGTTGGGCAGATGGGTTTTATTGAGGGTAAGATGGGCATAGTAATTATGGAGGCGGATTGGCTATCTGAGCAAGTTGAGTTTCAAACAACTTTTGCTGAGCTTGAAGTTGTTGCATTTGTTGGATTAGAGTCTAATTAATCTGAGTTAGACTCTGGTTCTGCTGAGCAAGAGTTGTTACCTGGGAGGCTAATTGGTCATTGCCTAAGTTATGGCCTTGTTGTGGTTGAGGAGCCACATGATTAGGTTGACTAGGCGAGAAGGGTAGGTTTGAACCATTTCTAGGCCCTTGGTTGAACCCTAAGGGTCTATACACATTAGGCTTAGGTATATTCCCATTAGGTTGGTTCCCCTGGAAACCTTGGTTGTTAAACCCACCGTGACCATTTCTGTTGTATCCCGGGTGGAAGTTTCCCTTATTTTGGTTAGAAGGAGGTTTGTATTGTTGGTTGTTAGAGAAAGGTATACCCTACTCCTTGTCCCTGTCCACTATAGTTAAGGGCTGCCACATGATCAGGGTTATACCCATAACCGTCATAGTTCATCACTTGCGGTTCTGGGTTATACCCTCCATAGTTAACTGCAACTATGTGTTTGGAGTGCGAACCACCACAATAAGATGTATCATGGTTGGTACCCCTACATATGGCACATGCAAAGTGCTTTTCACGCACTGGAGGGGTGTTCGAACTACCGGCTAGGCTTAGCTTGGACAACTTTTTATCAATAACGGCTTCTATTTTGGCGCTAATGTTGTCCAAGTTAGCTGTGTCTATCATCCCTCTAGGTAATCCCTGACTCCTAGTTCCTCCCCAGGCACTATTCTTAGCAACTTCCTCTATTTTGGCCTTTACCTATATGCAAGGAATCTTGGAAAGCTGGCCACCTACAGCTGAGTCTAGAAGTGCTTTGGTGGAGTCATTAAGACCATCGTAAAAGAATGTGTTGAGATGGTTTTCCCTGTACTCATGGTGGGGGCATGCTCTAATCATTCTTTTAAACCTACTCCAAGTGGCACTAAGGTTCTCATCATCCTCTTGGGTGAATGATACAATTTTCTTACGCCAATCCTACGTTCGAACCGTAGGATAGCACCTTTCTAGAAATGCGGTTTTTAGTTGAGCCCAATTAATAATTGAATTGGGTTCTAAGCATTTGTACCAATCCTTGGCATCTCCCGCTAGACTCAGATGGAATAGGTGCATTTGCACATAATCGGGGCTATTAGGACAAGGAGGGATAAGTCCACAAATATCTAAGAATGCCTCTAGGTGTTGAAGAGGACATTCATTTCTTAAGCCACTGAATGGTGTTTCCTTAACCATTCTTGTGAACTGAGGGTGTATTTGGTAAGGTGTAGTGACAACAGGAAGTACTACACCCCCTTGGAACTCTTGTGAGCTAGGAGTTCCGAATTGGCCAAACAATTGATGTTCGTCGGCCATTATAGATATGGATGGGTTTTGGACAGATTGTGAGGTATACTTTGAAGGGCGTTGTCTACTAACACGTTGGATTTCAGGATTTAAGGGTGTAATTGGCTGGTTTGACCTACGCGTGCTATGGGGCATGCAAACACCTAAGTCAAAAACAACCACACACAAAACGAAAAACAAAAAAAAAACAGAAATGAAATGAAATAAAGTTATGCTAAGACAAGTTAAGTCTAAATATTACGCCTTGTCCCCGGCAACAGCGTCATTTTGATAACCGGTTTTTTAGGTCGTTAACTAAAAGACAAGTTATGCAAACAATATTTATTCCAACCTACAAACTATATATAGTGGAGTAGGGGGTCGAACCACGAAGTTAAGGTATATCTAGACTCTAACTCTTAACACAACCAGACTATTGGGAGTTGGAAATTCAATTAAAACTACAGCAAGTAGAGAGAAATAAAGCAAGTAGAGAAAAACGGGGACAAGATTGGATTCACCCTAGGAATGAAGCTTTAGAAACCGAACAAGATAGGTTAGAGAAAATCTGATAATAACTAAAATGGACATCTAAGAATACGAGAGGAAGTTGGTGATCCCACAAATCAGAACGAACGACCTATAATCGCCCTATGTCTCCAAAGGAGTGGCAGGATAAGATTTACATCGGATTCCAAAACTATATATTATCATTGTTTCTACAACCTTAAGCAATAAAGATCATAGTTTTCCTAGGGTTTCACCAATCAAAACCCCTAAAGAAATTACTCACACATATTCGTGCTTAAAAACATAAAGATAATAAAAGATGCGACAGAAATAAACATGGAAGGAATTCACGAGAAATTAAAAAAAAATCAGAAATTATGCGAGTAAACGATAGACATGAAACTAAGCATGCAACGAAGTAAAGCAATGAATTAAGAGCAAAGGAATTGATTAAAACTTACAAAAGCTTCAAATTGATATCCACGAAAAGAATTCGAACTACAAAGCGTTGAAGAAACTGAAAACCGAAAGCTAAAACTAAAAGAATTTGGAGGATAAGAAATCTAAAAGTGTATAAAAGTATAAAACCTAGCTCCCCCCCTCTCATCAGAGGAAGGGGGTATTTATAACAAAACAAGAAAAACCTACGAAAACCCTAAAATGCATAGGAGCCGGCCCTAAAAAGAAGTAGTTGATCCAGAGGAAAACACTGTCATTCGCCCAAATATAAGTCTCATTCGGCCGAATATGATCCCATTCGCCCGAATGGTCTTCCATTCGCCCATTCTAGAGGTTTCGAGGAATCGATCTCTGTCAATCATTCGCCCGAATGTATAGGTTGATTCGGTCGAATGGAAGCTCGTTCACCCGAATGAGTTCCATTCGGCTTTTCTAGTGGCAAGGCTCAAGATCTCTGAAGACAGTCAGCCAGTCGACCAAATAAGCCTCAGATTCGGTCGAATCTGCATACATTCGGTCGAATGTCTCTCAGATTCGGTCGAATCTGAGACCATTCTTTCCTCTTTTTCACTTCCCTCTTTTCTGAACTCCGTATAATCTTCATGAGTGACTTCAAACACTTTCCCAAGCTAAGATATGTGTGTCAAAGGCTCGAATGCATCACCTTTCACCTTGAAATCATCAAAAGTGCCTGAAATGAACTTAAGACAACTCGAAAACAAGATCAAGGCAAAATAAAGCATAATATACATAAAACCAATATAAAACTACGAGACTTGACACTAAAATGAGGTAATAAATGTGCTCTAAAACGAGCACATCACATATGCTCTAAGAATTTGAGAAACTTTTCTTGCAATTGCTTCTCTACCTTTTTGTAAGGAAAAGGTAGAGGTGGAGCATGTTGACGCTCAAGTTTCCTCCATTCCTGTATCTCCCTCCATCTCTCATCCTCATCCTTCTTCTTCCTCTCATGCCCATTTACTTCGACATTGTTTCCCTCATCCTCTTCGCCACCCTCCTTTTCTTCACTCCCCTCAAGATTCTCCTTGTGCTCATTTTCTCTTAAACAACCACTATCCTTTGAGAAATCTTCCCCTAAATCATCTCGATTAGCTACAACTAGAGCAGGGTATGAGGTTCCAGATATTAGGAAGATCACCTTACAGGTGTGATGCTTAGGGTTGGAGTCAGGAGGGTTTTGTGGTGGAGGTTGGGTGGATGGGTTCTATTGAGGGTAAGAAGGAAGTAGCAATGGTGGGGGTGGACTAGCCATCTGTGCAAGCTATGATTCAAACAACTTCTGCTGCGCTTGAAGTTGCTGCATTTGATTTATCAAAGTTTGATTGATTTGCAAGAGGGTTTGATTTTGCTGCATAAGGGAGTTCACTTGGGTAGAAAGGAATTCATTAGTTGGAGACGGGTTTGGTTGTGGCTGTGTAGATGGATAGGGTAGGTTGGGGTTGGGTCTTGGCATTTGAGGGTACGGCCTATTCCTATTCGGCTTAGGAAAACTCCTAGTCGCTTGATTGGTGGGGTTGTACCCTTGGTAGGAGTTTCCTTGGTTAGAATTCAGATTAAAGGTAGGTCTAAAGGGTAGATTGTTGCAAGGACCTTGCTGAGCAAACCCTTGGTTTTGACCACCATACCCTACATCTGCCACATAATCGGGATTATACTTGTATCCATCATAGTTCATGACTGGGGTTCCTTCTTGGTTATACCCCCCATAGTTAACAGCTGCTATATGTTCGTAATTCGAACCCCCACAATAGGATTTATCATGGTTGGTGCCCCCTCAGATTCTACATGAAAAGGGCATCTCTTTAATCGATGATACATTGATACTACCTTGTGTAAATTTAAACTTGGACAGCTTCTTATCCATGATAGGCTCGATTTTTGAACTAATTATGTCCAAGTTGCTTGAATCCATCCCTCCTCTCGATAATCCATTACCCCTTGCTCCTCCCCAAGAGTTATTTTTCGCAACCTCCTCAACCTTAGCCTTCACCTGATTGCATGGGACCTTAGAGAGTTGGCCACCGACAGTCGAGTCTAGAAGTGCCTTGGTGGAGTCATTTAGACCATCATAGAAGAATGTATTGAGATGAAACCTTTCTAGAAAAGTTGTTTTTAATTGAGCCCAATTAATGATTGAGTTGGGCTCTAGGCATTTATACCAATCCCTAGCATCACTAGATAAACTTAAGTGAAAAAATGCATCCGTACATAATCCGGACTGTTGGGGCATGGAGGAATGAGACCGCAAATATCGTAAAATGCCTCCAAGTGTTGGAGAGGGCATTCATTTTTCAAACCGGAAAAAGGGGTCTCCTTCACCATCCGGGTGAATTGAGGATGTATGTGATAAGGGTTCGGGGATATGGGTAACACTACACCTCCTTGAAATTCTTTGGACCCAGGCGTCCCAAATTGACCAAATAGTTGTTGGTTTTCGTCCATTGGTGGTGTAGGGGGGCGGAAATATTTGGTTGTGATGAGGTTTGGGTTGGAATTCTCCGTTTTCTGTGTTGAACCTCAGGGTCGTATGGTTCTAGTTGTTGATTTGATCTACGTGTGCTATATAGCATGCAAAAAACACTAGAGACCAAGCGTAAGTACTGACAAGCAAATTAATAGACAATAATATAAATAAAACAAAAATAACTTACACCAAGACTATAATCTAAACACAACGCCTGTTCCCCGACAACGGCGCCATTTTGATAACCGTTCTTTTAGGTCGTTTAACTAAAAGAATAGTTATACAAACTATATTTGTAAACACCCTAATACTACTACAACTAGTGTAGTGGTAAGTCGGGGATCGAACCATAAGGACAAGGGGCGATAGTTTCTAGACTTGAGTAAAGGGTTTTGGAGATTTGATAGAACTATACTGATAATAGAAAAATAAGCAAGAACTAAAACGATAATATGCTATGAGCCAACCTAGGGTTTCACCAATCAAACCTCTAGGGAAACTACTCACACATAATAATAAAGACTAGGGCATACACAATGATAAAGGGCATGATTAAAAGCATGAACAATTTAAATGTACGTAAACAAGAGAACGACAACTACTCTATCAAAACCATAAAAAAAGCAACGATAATAGAAAAAGAAATGAAATTAATAAAACCAATAAATGAAAGCATTAAACGAAATAGAACAAAAAAGAATCGATACCTTGCATAAATAAAATTGCGTGAACGAAAGTAATTCTCAATCCGAAATACAAAAGCTTGAAAGGAAGTGCAACAAAAGCTATAAATCTAAAATAATGCATGAATGAAATGAAAAGCTTTAAATTGATGTTCTAGGTTGAGGCATAAGAGCTCTCAAAGTATGCATAAGGGTTATTTACAAAGCAAGAGGGTATTTATAGCCTAGGGACATAAGGGGTAAAACCCTAGAAAAAACCCTCGAGCGCCAGCTAAAGAAAGAACCAAAAACTATGGGAAAGAATACTATTCGGCCGAATGAAGAGGGGATTCAGCCGAATGGGTGGCCATTCGGCCGAATGGGGTGGCCATTCGCCTAAAACAAAAGCTTGACGTTTGTACACCGTGTCCACCATTCGGCCGAATGGGCCTTGATTTGGCCAAATGAGTGTTTGTTCAGCTATTCCCGAGAGCTTGATTTATGTGCTTGAATCCCTGTCTTCCATTCGACCGAATGGATGTCAGATTCGGTCGAATCTGAACCTGAACCTTGCTGAACAGCTCCTTTGAAGTGTCTAATGGCTTCTGGAGTTTATGGGATCTTCAAGAGTGACTTGGAATGCATGCCCAAGCTATGATACGCGCATCCAAACTCTTGATAAAAGTGTCAAAGCCTCGAACACGTCTCATTTTACCTCGAAATCATCGAAAGTACCTGAAATAACCTAAAAATAGCTCCAGGACAAGATCAAGGTAAAAGCTGGATGTAATGTGCATAAAACCAATACAAAATAGCGAGACTCGACACTAAAATGGGGTTGTAAATGTGCTCTAAAACAAGCACATTAGTGTAATAAGGAAACTAAAAAGTGGTTTATAGAGCTCAATGCTCATAACAAGATTATGGAAATCTGACTTGACCATCTAGCTTAGTAGGTAACTACTAAGCTATACAGTGACTCCGCTTAAGGAACAGGTGAATGCAAGGACTCTAAGGATTGGTAGGGAACTTATGGATTAACTAATGAGGATAATAAAAACTACAAAAGAGGTCAAATTCAAGGAAGTAGTTGTCGAAAAGGGGGAGGATAAGAAGAAAGAACCTCCCCATACCCGAGTTGAACCGTATAAGCCGTCTACCCCTTTTCTTCAAAGATTGGCACATGCAAAGCTTAAGAAGAAGTATGAGAAGTTCATTGACATTCTGAAAAAGTTGTTTCTGAACATCCCATCCTTAGCATTATGTCTAAGATGCCTTCATTCTCAAAGTACTTAAGTGAGATACTGTCAAAGAAGATGAATTTTGAGGAAGATGGAACAGTGATTCTCACTACGGAGTGTAGTGTAGTGATTTAGAATATGCTTCCTATGAAGCAAGGAGATCTAGGTATTTATTCTATTCAAGTATCTATGGGTGATATCATAACCAATAATGCATTGTGTAACTTGGGAGCTAGAGTGAACCTCATGCCTACATTCCTGTATAAAAACTTCTATGGGGTGATCTGAAACCTACTCACATCACTCTACAGTTAGTAAATAGAACTGTGAAGCCACCTATAGGTATCTTGAAAGATGTCCCTATTTGCTTAGGGAAGTTTTATATACTATGTGATTTCATAGTAATGGAGATAGAGGAGGATGATCTTGTACCCATCATTTTTGGAAGATCATTCTTAGTTATAACTGGTGCTATGATACATATAGAGAATTATAGGATCACTTTTGAAGTAGATTATGAGAAGGTAGAGGTTGTCTTACCTGACTTAGTGGAAAGAACTCCCATGTCTACTTTAGCCTGAAGGGTAGATCCGTGTTAAGATTAGTGTAAATAACCCGACAAAGATCCCCTTATACTTGAAAAAGTGGAATCAAGAGATGAAAACTTAGAAAAAGCAAAAAAGGTTGGGAAGAAAAAGGTCTTAAGTGATCATCAATAGCCTTAAATTC
Organism: Dysphania ambrosioides; assembly: GCA_026401315.1. NCBI lineage: Eukaryota > Viridiplantae > Streptophyta > Magnoliopsida > Caryophyllales > Amaranthaceae > Dysphania > Dysphania ambrosioides. The sequence goes on from CM048666.1 coordinate 19,081,721, forward strand.
TAGGGGGTTGAGTTTATGACTGAAAAAAGCACTTAATGGAAGACAACCCATTTTTCTGTAATTTTTCTTATAGTTTTTTTTCTGATTTTTGTTTGGTTTATATGTGATTTTTTGTTTTGTGTCTGTTTTTGTGTTTATTTTGTAGGATTTAAGTCAAACTGATCATATCTGGTTCGCTTTGTGTGTTTTTGATGCTTGGAAATGTGTTTTGAGTAATGAGGAAGGATATGAAATTCAGAGCTAGAGATTTATGGAAACCAACTAATATTTGAATTTTTATATAGATACTTGATAGGTAAAGGAATGGTTATTGAGACACCCACTATTAGAAAACCTCGACTTAACCTATTACGAGTAACTAATGTGCTCATTTTAGAGCACATTTACAGCCTCATTTTAGTGTTGAGTCTCGTGCTTTTATATTGGTTTTATGCACATTACATTCAATTTTACCTTGATCTTGTCCTCGAGCTGCATTTAGGTCATTTCAGGTGATCTCGATGATTTTGAGGTAAAATGAGACGTGTTCGAGGCTTTGAAACTTCTATTAAGAGTTTGGATGCGAGTATCATAGCTTGGGCATGCGTTCCAAGTCACTCTCGAAGATCCCATAAACTCTAGAAGCCACTAGACACTTCAAAGGAACTGTTCAGCAAGGTTTAGGTTCAGATTCGACCGAATCTGACATCCATTCGGTCGAATGGAAGACAGGGATTCAAGCACATAAATCAAGCTCTCAGGAATAGCCGAATGAAGACTCATTCGGCCAAATCAAGACCCATTCGGCCGAATGGTTCCACTCATTCGGCCGAATGGTAGACAGGGTGCAAAAACGCCAAGATTCTGATATAGCCGAATGGCATACCCATTCGGCCGAATGGCCACTCATTCGGCCGAATCTTCCCTTCATTCGGCCGAATGGCCTTCTTTCCCGCAGATTTTGGTTCTTTCTTTAGTCAGTGCTCGAGGGTTTTTCCTAGGGTTTTACTCCTTTTGTCCCTAGGGTATAAATACCCTCTTTCTCTGTACATAACCTTATGCCTACTTTGAGAGCTCTTGTGCCTCAACCTAGAACATCACTTTAAAGCTTTTCATTTCTTTCATGCTTTAGTTTAGATTTACAGCTTTCGTTGTTCTCGTTTTTAAGCTTTGTATTTCGGATTCGGTTCCTATTTCGTTCATACAATTTCGTTTATGCAAGGTATTATTTCTTTTCTGTTTAAGTTCGTTTAATGCTTTCAAGTAAGGTTTTCTTGAATTTCATTCCTCTAGATATTATCATTGTTTCGTTTACAGTTTTGATAGAGTAGTTGTCGGTAAGTTTTCGTTCTTTTGTTCATTTGCATTCAATTCGTTCATGCTTTCAATCATGTCTTTTATTACTATGTGTGAGTAGTCTTCTTAGGGGTTTGATTGGTGAAACCCTAGGTTGGCTCGTTCTTCATGCGTAGAGTTAGGATTTGAGATTGTTAATGATTGACTGACTGATATTCGATACGAATCTTGTCCTGCCACTCCTTTGGAGACATAGGGCGATTATAGGTCGTTCGTGTCATTCCTCTCGTCATCTTGAGTGTCATGATTCATTGTTGACTGATTTCTCCTAATTTAGCGTATTGATAGTTTGATTGTCCTTCCTAGGGTGGAACTAATCTATCTTCGTTTTCCCTTCATAGCATAATATCGTTTTAGTTCTTGCTTATTTTCTGTCATTAGATTCATTCTATCAAATATCAAATAACTCCTTTACATCTAGTCTATAAACTATCGCCCCTTGTCCTTGTGGTTCGATCCCCGACTTACCACTACACTAGTTGTAGTAGTATTAGGGTGTTTATAAATTTAGTTTGCATAACTATTCTTTTAGTCAAACGACCTAAAAGAACGGTTATCAGTAACGAGCATGTAAGGGTTGTGATACATAGAGAAGGGCTCTTAATATGTACCAAATTCTAGTAATCTAACTACAAGCTAGTTCTAGCTAAAATGAGATTTCTAAGTCTAGCTAAAAAGCTAATATAAGGTTATAAGGATTGATTCTATAAGGGAAAAGTGCTAGGGGTTTTAGAATATAACACCAACACCTAACATAAATGAGTTAAAGGTGGAGATTGGGAACAAAATGAGATAATATGGGTGTCACACTACCAACCTATGCACCGGACTTAAAACATACTATATGGAATGGGTTTCATCCATATTATTCATAAGTGAACCAACTCTAAACTTTAAATCATCTATGCTCGTGATTGGGTTTTCACTCCATCCCCTAACTAATTTAACTACTCATGCTTAAACATCATGGAGTTGATAAAGAGAGACATACTATCGCGACTAGGAATAAGAGTTAAGTACTTTATTATTGAAATCTAGAGTTCTCAAGCACTAATCAAAACAAAAACCAAAAATAGACTTAAAGTATGAAAAAAGAAAGAAAATATTAAATTATATAGATGAATTTAAAGGTTTAACAAACTTCAATGTAATTGGTTGAAAACAAAAAAATTTGGGAACAATTCTTGAAACTAAATTAAAAATTTTGATGGAAAATAAAACCCTTAACTATGTTATCTACACTATAAAACTAGGTATAATGATATGAATATGATGATGCCCCTCGAATATTGTTGTATCCCTTGCATATCCACCGTGAAAGAGTTTAAGTTCGGCATGAAATCGTCCAGAATAGGCTTAAGTAGGTGCTCAAGTTAAGTACATGGTCATAATTTTTTCTTTTTATAGATATATTTTTTTGATTTTTTTCTTTTTTTTTCTAAATTTTTTTCCTTGAAAGAGACTACAAAAGAAGAGTAGCTCTAAAGAGATATTACTCAAGATGACACAATTATTGTCCCCTTAAGCTTCATGACTCCTAAATCATAATTCACATACTCGTATCAATATTCTCACCAAAGAAATCCTATCAAGATGGAAGTAGTGAAAGTATATGATGGGTCAATGGCTATTAATATGCCTAATTTTGGATAAATTCAAGCTTAACTAGGTAACAAATGGTAGAAATGAATATACAAGTAATGTAGAAAGGTTAATGGTTAAGGAAGAAGGATTAGGGTTCAATAGTACCTTTGTCTTTCCCTAAAAAGTTTAGTCGGGGTCTTGGATAGGCATATGTTAAGTTCTTGATCAAAGCGTGACAAAATAAGGATCCTTGCCACTCAATAGAAACCATGTTGATGGCTTCAAAAGATTTCCTCATCATGGGTTACAAATGTTAATCCTAAGGATTTCACTTATCAAGGGAAAAGGTGGGGTACTTAGCTAAGGGTCATAATCACAATAGTTCCATAGCTATCTTAACAAAATTCCATCCCAAAATCTTTCCAATACAAATTAAGTCTAAACCATGTAAACTCTTAAAGTTTTAGGAAGGAAAATATTCAATAATATAAATATCCTATTTACACCCGACTCAATACATGAAAAACAAATCACAGAGGAAAATAAACTAATTTCCTCACAAAGTAAAACTCAAAATGTTTTTGGCTATTCTAGATTTTTGCAAAAGAAAAGAAAACAAGAATATGCATGCACAAGAGTATGATATGGGAAATGTTATTTAATAATCAAAAAAATCAACAACTAACCATGGTCATCAAAACCAATGGTTTTAGCGAACCAATCCTCAAAAATAGGCTAAATCCCTTTAACAATAAAATGTACTACATCCTCAAACAATCAACTAGACTAATAAAAAGGAAAACACACCAATGAAAGCAATAAAAAGGGGTGTAGGAAATATTATACCTTAGCCTCTTACTTTTGTTCATTTGCTTATGCTCGTGAACAACCAATAGTTAGTAGAGAGGTGACCGATGGTCACCAAAAAGCAAGAAATAAGATAAGCACAAGAATAATAATTCCTACTCTAGTTCTAAACATACAAAACAGAGAAAAGAAAACTCAAAAAGATAAATATACGTGGATTCAACAATGAAGGAAGAGTAAAGGAAGCTAAGACCTGACCCTTTTTGAAATAACCCCCGCCCCCCCCCCCCCCTAATCTTAAATAAAGCGCATTCCTTGACTCAAAAATCGAGAAATAAAAGGGGATGGTCAACCATTCAAAGTATGACTAGCTAGAACTAGGGTCCTTACCTTTCCTACACCTCTTCTCATCATTATGGGAGGATAAGCTTTAGGTTGGGTCAACATCGAGACCCAATACATCTTTATAGGGAAGCTAGTTATATCGCTGATGATCTAGATAATTCCTAAAAGTAGACACACCTACTAGGCCATCCTACCCACCTTTATAACCCAAGGGCCAACCCAGTCCATCACACAAGTAGACGAGATTTCCTAAACAGTCACATTCCCCACTCTTAGTATTACCATATGGAGGAAAGGAGGGGGCTATAACACCGAGTATGGAAGGGCTCTTCAAAAATAAGAACGTGGGTGTGTCGTCCCTAGACTTTGAGGGACGAGACTAAGCTGAGGTGGATCATAAGGATATTTAATGTAGGGTAGAGAATCCCTATTGTTAACATGATAGTTATAAATTTGATTCTCGTGAATCATACTACCAATTTGGTCCTCAGCCTAGCCCTACATCAACATACTAAGCTTCATAAATTCTTCTTCTAAATTAAAGGAGGGGGAAGGAACATGGGAGGAAGATATACCACCTTCAAGTCTAGGTGGGGCTGCATGGGTGCTAGAGGCATGTGGTTGTTGTACATTATATGCGTAGATCTACCACACGTTTCCCCCTTCTCGTGTTATACTTTTCAAATTGGGGTTTGGAAGGTAGAAACTGACTACCCTCTACACCTTCCACCCATAGACCTCTAGGTCGGCCATGTACTAGAGGAAAATCATCCTCTTCATAGCCTCTATGTCAATGTATATGTCATGTACATTAATGGAGGAAAGTAGCTGGCATTGCTCTGCAAAAACTTTTGTAGCAAAAACTTATATCACTCATTTGTATCTTTGTAGCAAAGTTTCATACTCTTTGTAGCCTGAGATTGTCCCATTTTGTACAATTTTGCATTACTTTGTGCATGGTATAGGCTTAAGAGCATTCTTTGTGTTTTTGCCCTATTCATTGATATCCCATGTCTTTTCTACTTTTATGCTTATTTTGTGTCTTGATGCAAGTATCTAGTGAGCTTAAAAATGAGAAGAAAAGCCAAGAGGTTACTCAAGAATTGAACTAAGAGGCCTCTCTAAAGAAAAAGTTCTGAGCACTCACTCAGAAAAATCTCAAGTGGCCGCTCAGCTCAATGGGAATTGACTAGAAGGAAGTTACGAGCAGGTATTAAGAAGTTTCCAATAGGTCACTTTAAGGCTTGAGCCTGAATTTAGCGGCCCCTTAATTCACTAAAATCCCGAAAGTTGCCTTATGAGCAGGCGCTTAACCTTGAACTGAGCACCCACTCAATTCTATTTTGGTGGTCCATAATCTGTTATTTTGGTGGTCCATAATCCGAAAAAGGGAGGAATGACCATTGTTAAGAATGATAAAGGTGAGATGATCCCAACTAGAGCCACTACAGGATGGCAAGTTTATATCGATTATCGCAAACTCAACAAGGCTACAAGAAAGGATCACTTCTCTTTACCCTTCATCAACGAGATGCTTGAGAGATTGGCAAGGCACAATTACTATTGTTTTCTGGATGATTACTCGGGTAACTTTCAAATCCCAATCCACCCCGAGGATCAACAGAAAACAACGTTCACTTGTCCTTTTGAGACTTTTGCCAATAGGAGAATGCCCTTTGGATTATGCAATGCTCCATCCACTTTTCAGAGGTGCATATTCGCTATATTTGCTGATATACTAGAGGACTTCATGGAAGTGTTCATGGATGATTTTTCTGTTGGAGATTCTTCTTTTGACACTTGCTTGACACATCTTGAGAAAGTTTTATTACGGTGTCAAGAAATGAATCTTGTGCTGAATTGGGAGAAGTGTCACTTTTTAGTCCAAGAAGGCATTGTCCTAGGCTATAAAGCGTCTTTCAAAGGCATAGAGGTAGACCCTACTAAAATAGATGTGATAAGGAACCTTCCTGTACCTACCTTGGGCATAGGATTACGGTCCTTTCTTGGACATGCAGGATTATATAGGCGTCTCATCTTACAAATTTCGAATTGCTTTAAGAGGATGTCGATTTTAACTTTGATGGGAGATGCCTTAATTCCTTTAACCATCTAAAGTAAGCTCTGATATCTGTGCCCATTGTGCAAGCTCCTGATTAGAGTTTTCCATTTGAATTAATGTGCGATGCCAGTGATATCTCTGTAGGTGCTGTCCTTGGACCAAAAAAAAGGAAGGAAAGCACCACGTCATATGCTATATTAGTAAAACACTGGATCCAGCATAGCACAACTACTCTACATTGGAAAAGGAGATACTGGCTGTAGTCTATGCTTTTGAGAGACTGCGCTAGTATCAGATATGTTCAAAGGTTGTAGTTTTCACGGATCACTCGGCCCTGAAATTTTTAATGATGAAGAGAGATGCAAAGCCAAGGTTGATCTGTTGGGTGCTCGTATTACAGGAGTTTGATTTTGAATTAAAGGATAGGAAAGGAAGTGAAAATGTGGTAGCAGACCATTTGTCTAGGTTACCTGAACTTAATAATGACTCCTTCCTTATCCAAGATGAAATGGTTGAAGAAACCTTGATGACAGTGTTAGTCGTTCGGAAAGCGCCTTGGTTCGCAGATATTGCGAATTATTTAGCTTGTGGGGAACTTCAAGAGTTCGAATCAAGGGCAATGAAAAAGGCTCTCTTTGGGAAAGTTGGAATTTCTTTTGGGATGACCCCTATTTATTTCATTCCTATGCCAACGGCATAATCTGTCGTTGTATCACTGATGATGAGATCCCCAAGGTTCTAACTCATTGTCACTCATACGCGTGCGGCGGTGATGTGCTCATTTTAGAGCACGTTTACAACCTCATTTTAGTGTCGAGTCTCATGCTTTTATATTGGTTTTATGCACATTACATTCAATTTTACCTTGATCTTGTCCTCGAGCTGCTTTTAGGTCATTTTAGGTGATCTCGATGATTTCGAGGTAAAATGAGATGTGTTCGAGGCTTTGACACTTCTATCAAGAGTTTGGATGCACGTATCATAGCTTGGGCATGCGTTCCAAGTCACTCTCGAAGATCCCATAAACTCTAGAAGCCACTAGACACTTCAAAGGAACTGTTCAGCAAGGTTTAGGTTCAGATTCGACCGAATCTGACATCCATTCGGTCGAATGGTGGACAGGGATTCAAGCACATAAATCAAGCTCTCGGGAATAGCCGAATGAACACTCATTCGGCCAAATTAAGACCCATTCGGCCGAATGGTTTCACTCATTCGGCCGAATGGTAGACAGGGTGCAAAAATGCCAAGATTCTGATATAGGCGAATGGCATACCCATTCGGCCGAATGGATACTCATTCGGCCGAATCTTCCCTTCATTCGGCCAAATGGCCTTCTTTCCCGTAGATTTTGGTTCTTTCTTTAGTCGGCGCTCGAGGGTTTTTCCTAGGGTTTTACTCCTTTTGTCCCTAGGGTATAAATACCCTCTTTCTCTGTACATAACCTTATGCCTACTTTGAGAGCTCTTGTGCCTCAACCTAGAACATCACTTTAAAGCTTTTCATTTCTTTCATGCTTTAGTTTAGATTTACAACTTCTGTTGTTCTCGTTTTCAAGCTTTGTATTTCGGATTCGGTTTCTCTTTTGTTCAAGCAGTTTCATTTATGCAAGGTATTGTTTCTTTTCTGTTTTAGTTTGTTTAATGCTTTCAAGTATTGTTTTTCTTAATTTCATTCCTCTAGATATTATCGTTGTTTCGTTTACTTTTTTGATAGAGTAATTGTCGGTTCGGTTATAGTTCTTAGTTTTCGTTCTCTTGTTCATTTGCATTCAATTCGTTCATGCTTTCAATCATGTCCTTTATCATTTTGTATGCCCTAGTCATTATTACTATGTGTGAGTAGTCTTCTTAGGGGTTGATTGATGAAACCCTAGGTTGGCTCGTTCTTCATGCGTAGAGTTAGGATTTGAGATTGTTAATGATTGATTGACTGATATTCGATGCGAATCTTGTCCTGCCACTCCTTTGGAGACATAGGGCGATTATAGGTTATTCGTGTGATTTATAGGGTCACAAACTTTCTCTCGTCATCTTGAGTGTCATGATTCATTATTGACTGATTTCTCCTAATTTAGCGTATTGATAGTTTTATTGTCCTTCCTAGGGTGGAACTAATCTATCCTCATTTTCCCTTCATAACATAACATCGTTTAAGTTCTTGCTTTCCTTTTCTGTTATTAGTATAATTCTTTCAAATTCCATATAAACCCTTTGCACTAAGTCTAGAAACTATCGCCTCTTGTCCTTGTGGTTCGATCCCCGACTTACAACTACACTAGTTGTAGTAGTATTAGGGTGTTTATAAATTTAGTTTGCATAACTATTCCTTTAGTCAAACGACCTAAAAGAACGGTTATCAAAATGCCACCATGGTATAATGAACACTACTGCTAAGGTCGCCACCGCGGATTCCTATTGGCCAACCTTGCATAAGGATGTTGAAATATTCGTGAAGAGCTGTGAGAGATGCCAAAAAGTTGGTAATATATCAATGAGGAATGAGATGCCTCAAAATTACATCCTTGAGTGTGAAGTTTTTGATTGTTGGGGTATTGGCTTCATGGGCCCCTTTGTGTCATCTCATGGGAACCAATATATTTTGGTAGGGATAGATCATGTGTCTAAGTGGGTGGAGGGCATCACCTTACCTACAAATGATCACAAAGTAGTTATGAAGCTTTTTAAAAGCATAATCTTCCCTCGATTTGGTGTTCCCAAAATAGTCATAAGTGATGGGGGTTCCCACTTTGCGAAAAACAAACTGTTAAAGAATATGGAGTCGTGCACAAAGTCGATTCACCCTACCATCCCCAAACTCAAGGACAGGTGGAAGTAGCCAATAGGGAGATTAAGAGAATATTATAAAAGGTGGTTAACCCAAATAGGAAAGATTGGTCTCTCAAGTTAGGCAACCCTCTTTGGGCACACCGTACATGTTATAAAACCCCAATTGGTACCACCCCGTTCCGGATGTTGTATGGGAAATCTTGTCATTTACCGGTGGAATTGGAATGTAGGTCTTGGTGGGTGATCCCAACCCTTAATTTGGACCCTACTTTATTCTACGAGAAGCGAGCCGCACAATCAAGGGAATTGGAAGAACTAAGGCTAGACACATTCAATAACATGCATATCTACAAGGAACAAACTAAGCATTGGCACGACCAACGGATCATTCAACGATAATTCCTTGTAGGAGATAAAGTGCTACTCTTCTATTCAAGAGCAAAGTTATTTCCCGGGAAATCGAAATCGAGGTGGTCTGGGCCATTCGAGATCTTACAAGTATTTCCTTATGGAATGGTAGAGTTGAAAGATTATGATGGAGGTAGTTTCATTGTGAATGGACATTGGCTACAATTCTTCCATGAAAGTAGCCTTCACGAAGTCAACACCGTCGAGCAAATAAGGTTAGATGATGTCAAAGTTGAATGATTGGTATAATCATTGGCATATAATGAGTATCTAAACTTTGAATCATCATTCTTTTGAGTTTTGTTAAGTTTTGAGTAGTTAGTTTCACTTCGATATCTGTTTCATGTTGTTTTTTATTGATAACCCTAGCTACATCGAGCTAAACGACTTTAAACAAAGCACTTACGGGAGGTAACCCGGTTTTCTTTGAATTTTCATGTTAAGTAATCATTATACCATTTTTGGTTTGGCATAGTACCAGTCATTTGATTATTCCGGGCTTAAAAAAAATTGAAAAAGCAATCCATTCGGCCGAATTAGAGTTCCATTTGGCCGAATGGACTTGGACTATGAACTAAAGTTAAAGGTTTTGGGAATTTTTGAGAACGGCGAAGGAATTCCATTCGGTCGAATAGAAGTCTCATTCGGTCAAATGGTGGTACAGACGAAATTGGAGAGGTGCTCCTGAGAACACCGAATGGACACTCCATTCGAGAGAATGGAGGTCCATTTGGCCGAATACATAAGTGATTCGGGTGAATGGTAGCGAAGAATTCTGAGAAATTCTTCAAAATTCGACCGAACAGAGCCTCCCGTTCGGGCGAATGGAGCGCCAGTTCTATATATACCCCGTCATTTCCACGTTTTTTTCTCACATTTCACTCTAAACCCTAAACACGTCCAAGCTTCAACTCTCACCCTCCCTCACTCGTTCTCACTACAAATTCTCATCCTCCTTCATAAACTTCAATCAATCACAATGGGACCCCGAAGAAGCTTAAGGAATCCTTTCAAACGATCCAAGAAGTATGGTGAAGGATCCTCTTCTGGAGCTGCACGGGAAGAACAACAAACCAGTTCTCAACCACAACCGGAGCACCAACAATGTCTTCCCGGTCAAGAAATATGGTTCAACGAAGAGTATAGAATAGGGATGTTTGTATCATTGGAGCAATTTGAACGCTTTCAACGTTTAAAGGTACGCAAAATCAACTCTACCCGTTAGTTAGATCTTTTCATTCTTTAACGTATGGGTATATATGAACAATTTGCTGAATAATTGACGGCATGTCGCCTTCAGAACTGGTTTAACATGTGGCACCCAACTCATAAGCTCTTAACGTATGAGTTTCTCAGTTCTTTAAGCCCAAGTCAGCGTGAAAATAGGTTGCATTTGTCTTTCCGTTTAAGGAATGCAACCTATTTTCATGATTATGCTGCCTTTTGTACTGTTTTTTGTTTTACTAAAGAACATATTCCGGATAAACAACCGGATAACTCTCGAGTTTCTGAATTATGGCCTAAGAGTGTCGGCCAGCTTGTTTCTCCGAATAGGAATATATATGCCTCTGATGTACACCATCCTATTCTTCGTATCTTTTTCAAATTTCCTAGGGAGACATTGTTGCCTTCCCCTAGCCCTCACCTAGTTAGAACCCCTGAAGTGCACATATTACACTGATACATTGCACCACACAACGACACAGCAATAAGCATTCTAATGATACTTTGGAAGTTTTTAAACACCACAGCCACCCTTGATGTTAAAACTGATCTATATGTTGGGGGGCATATATACCGCATCGCTGAATTACTTAATGTGATGAATCCTATAGAATTTAGTGATAGATTTACCACTACCACCACCCTGCATGAGCAATGTCTCGTTCGGGCCGGCTTTATCTTCATTGACCCTATGCGATGGCGGTACCTTAAAGACCATGTCATTCCCCTTCCCTGTCCAAACTAGCCTCCCCTCGTGCAATTTGGGGACTCGTACCTTTTAGACGGCGATGTGCCGAGATACACTATCGAGCCCCCACTTAGACCCCCTCCTCGTCCTCACACCCTATCCATGTGTGATCGACCTAGGGCCTCCACTTTAGTTTTACCGGATCATGACGATTCAGATGATGAATCTGATACCATGTCCTCCCTAGGTCACATATAGGCCAGGCTTGACCAGGTCCTTACCACACAGGCCCGTCACACTGCCCGGCTCGATCACCTTGAGCAAAACTTTGAGCGGGCCAATTACCCATGGTATAACATGGCCTACCGCTCTCACATGGTGGGCGAAAGCATGGCCACCCCTTCCTGGTACCCCTACCATGACAACTATAACGAAATATCCTTAAGTCTTGGGTTTGATCGGTTGCAGGTGGGTAGGCGTAGGTTCAACAACTTCACACCACCGGCTCCTAGAAGAGCCTCTGATGACTATGGGATGGACTATACGGGTGGGGAGGAAGAGGACAATGAGGATGATGACCAAGGGGATGAGGGTTTCATAGGGGATGAGTAGTGCTAGACCTAAAGGCCTCACTTAGCGCTGAGGACGACTTCAGCCTGGCTTGGGGGGGTATCCATTGTCCACTACTCATTATTTTTTTTTGTCTTTTGGTCTTTTGCCCTGTTTGGCTGCTGGTTTTATTGCTTTGTAGTTTTGCGTTATTTTGTGTTTTTGTTTTGTTTCTTTGTGTTGTTTTTAGGTCCTTGCAATAAGTTACATGTGTTGCTTTACCTACGGCCTGGTATGATTGCTCCCGCTTGAAAATTCAAAGTTATTTATTTATTTATATTTTTGTTTGCTTTCCTTTTTTCCATCATATGTTTCCTTTTTTCATCATATGCTTCCTTTTTTTCCATCATATGCTCTAAATCCTTTTCTCCATCATATGCTCCAAATCTTTTTTTCCATCATATGCTCCAAATCCTTTTTCCATCATATGTTATAAACAAGCATGCAAGCTTCTTTCGTGCACTTTAAAGTGATTATATGCAAACTCGTATTCCCCTAGACTTGATGTGCCTGTTTTGGGTCTGAGTTTATCGACTGTTTTCCACTTGACTTGGTGGATCTGAGCTTGCTAGTTATGTGGTTTGGATGACTACCTATTAAGGTACATTTCGACTAGCCTGGTTAGAATTGAACCTTGTAGGACTCCATCGTGAGCCCTATATTATTGAGTGTTAAGTCAGGGAATCTTAAGAATTGTGTTTGTTCTCCTCTAGCGAAGTCTGCTTTTCTAAAGGTTAGGGATGATAACACGTTTGTAGTTACATCTACATAGCCAAATTGCCTACCATGAATATTAATTTACTTTAATTTAAGTCAAGTTTGTGCCTTTACCTTTTTCTTTGTAGCCACACTATTTAACTCCACATAAGCCAAATGTCCCCTCTCTTTACCTAGAGGATAGTCATGTGATGTGATCATAGTGAAGTTGGTGTTCGTTGCATTATGGTGTACGATTTCGGTTTAAAAAATGATTATTGGATGATATGACTCTATAAATTACTCTTAGTGTATTTCAAAACTATTAACATGAAAAGTTCAAAAACAAAAGGAAAAAACATGAAAAGCACAAAATGAAAAGAAAAAGAAAAAAAATAGAGAAAAAGAAAAAAAAAGAGAGAAAAAGAGAGAGAAAAAGAAGAAAAGAAAAAAAAAAGAAGAGAAAAATTTGAGAATGAGGTTGACATAATATATTAGAGTTCATTATCGCAGATTTTGGGAGTGGCATGGTTGTCGAAAGTTGTAGTTGTCCTCAGTTTTATTACCTTGGATCACTTACTATTCTCTATTTTAACTCCACATCCCCAAATTTTACCCTACCTTGATCTTAGCCTACATTGCAACCCTTTCCAAACCTGTTTGACTTAACCTGATTAGTAAGATCTGTGCTAAAGAGTAGATAAGACACAATCCCCGAGATTTCTCCCTATTTAGGTGTTTAATTCCCGACTCATCTTTAGTCGGATGATTTTGAGCGAAACACATACCCTATAAACACATGAACGAATTAGATATTTCCCACATCTCTTAGGAAATAACCCCAAGAGTGTAGACTTGCGACCTCATTAGGGAGTGGGCAGAATGAACTATGATGTAGCTTGCTTGGTGATACCGAGTATGTGGAAAACGTTGTTATGCTCTTCTTACCCCATTGTACTTGCACACCCAAGGCTATGGAAGAGTTTTGCACATACACGGCTTGCATTATCTTGTTTTTCACTCTCCTTGTTCTTCATTCGCTTCTATAACTATATTGCCCTAAGCTTTCATTTCATCATGCTAGTTCATTTGCTAGGGACTAGCAAAGGTTTGGCTTGGTGGAAGTTGATGTGCTCGTTTTAGAGCACATTTACTACCCCATTTTAGTGTTAAGTCTCGCGCTTTTAGATTGATATTAAACATATTATACTTGATTTCACCTTGATCTTGTCTTTGAGTTGTTTTTAAGTCATTTCAGGAGTTCTTGATGATTTTGAGGTGAAATGCAACATATTCAAGGCTTTGACACTCTTATCAAGATTAGACATGCGTATCGTAGCTTGGGCACACATTTCAAGTCACTCATGAAGATCTCACGAAGTTTAGAAAACATTAAGTCACTTGAAGAAGGTGAAAAGAGGAATGCAGAGTCAGATTCGACCGAATCTGACATCCATTCGGTTAAATGGCACTTCAGTATAGAGGCATGTGTTCCATTATCACTATGAAGGCCGAATGGCACTCATTCGGGCGAATCATCATCCATTCGATCAAATGGATGACTCTATTCGGGTGAATCGTGCACAGAGAGGAATTCAATAGAGCTGCTGGAATGGGCAAATGGGTCATTAATTCGGGCGAACAGAGTAGCATTCGGCCGAATGGGTCATTAATTCGGCCGAATGGACCTGTTTTCTCCGGAAATTTTACTTCTTCTTTAGGTAGACCCAAAGACATTTTAGGGTTTCAGGATTTCTTTTATTGTTTGTTATAAATACCCCTCTTTCTGAAGAGAGAGGGAACCCTAGTATTATTAGTTTTAGCTTTACTTAGCCTTAAAAATTCTCCTAGTTCTAGTTTTCCATTTTTTGTTTTCTCAACATATGTACTCCAAGTTTTTGATTTTATTGTTTGGATTCTGATCGTGGATATTGTATTCAAGCTTTATTGTGAGTATCAATCTCTTCTTTACTTTCGAATTCGTTCATTATATTTCAGTTAATGTTTAGTCTAATGTTTATCATTCATCTAGAAAAGTTTCTGATTTAGTTTTTCTCTCATTAATTTCTTTTCATGATTATTGCATTTGTTTTATTGAATATCATCATGTCGTATATCTTGAATAAGTGTGAGTAGTTCTCTTGGGGGTTTGATTAGTGAAACCCTAGGAAAGGCTATGTTCTTCATTGTCTAAGGTTATAGGAATGATGACAATAAGTAGCTCTCAAAACCTTATACGAATCTTGTCCTGCAACTCCTTTGGAGACATAGGGCGATTATAGGTCGTTTGATGTGATTTGTGGAATCACCAACTTCCTCTCGCATACTTGGGTGTCCATGCTAGTTATTGTTTGATTTCCTCTAACCTATCAAGTTCTCTTTTGAAAGCATCATTCCTAGGGTGAATCTAATCTCGTCCCCGTTTTTCTCCATTTGATTTTCCTCTTAATTCATCGTGATCTATATTTTCGTTATTAGTTTTATTTGTTCTTAAATCGAAAAAGTTCAGTTGTGTTAAGAATTAAGTGTCTTGATATCCTTTGTCCTCGTGGTTCGACCCCCTACCCCACTATACTCGTGTGGTTCATAGGTTGTTATAAATATTGTTTTGTTCAAGGCTTAACATAAACTACTGCTAAATCCTTGCCATCAAGAGGTCATTGATTTCTTCTTAGAAAACATATTTCCTCAAGATTATTATATGATCCCCAAATATCCCAAAAATAGCCTAAGCCTAAATATTCAACACCGAAATCCAATTACAAAGAGTTCAACACCACCAAATCTAAGATCACAATATACAAGATCAACCAAATCACAAAATCTATGTTCACAGCCCTATTTCTCTAGGTTCAACCTAATTAAGTACTCCAATATGTTCAAAATCAAGAAAAAATACTACCAAAATACACTAGATACAACAATTTACCAAAAATTTTTAGAAAATCAACAATAATATATGAAGATTTGAAACAAGAATTGAAAAGAGAAAGTGAGTAAGAAATACCAAAATTTCCAAGCTCAACTTCCTCTAAATCACTCCTTGAATGCCAAATCTAAGTTGAGAAGCAAAAAACCTTGAGAATCCACCAAAAAATTTCTTAGGGTTTCAAATTGGGTTTTTCTCACAAGTGGTTATTTTTGAAAAAATTTGGTATCAAAGTGTAGATCAAGTGATGGGGCGAAGAATGGTAGTACTTTGGAGTGAAAAGGTTGAGAAATGGGTGACATGTGGGCAAAATATTATGAGGGTGAATGGGAGGGTTTTAGAGATAGAAAGTGAGATTAAAGGTTGAAGATGAATTATGAAAATAATGGGTGAAGAAGAGAGCCGTGCTCGTATTAAAAGAATTACAAGGTCAGGAAAAATAAAGACTAAACGGGCTCTAAAAAGAGTTTATGAGTGCCCACTCATAAGCAATTATGGGTAAAAATTTCCATCTGATCGGACACTCATAAGGGTTTATGAGCACTTGTTCAAGTCATTTAATGGTCTTATGAATTCTGGCGAGCGAGCGCTTGCTCCCCGCTCGATGCCCACTCACGTTCTTCTATATGCAAATGTTTTCCTTCTACACGACCACTCAATAGGAATGATGAGCGGCCGCTCAGTTTAAGATTTATGCCCATAAATCCTTCTAAGCAAGCGCTTCATATGCACTTAGAGACTGCTCAAATTCTTTTGTTTGTTATGCCCATTCTTCCATTAACAGGTCAATCACTCTAAATATACAATAGTTACCTTGCATAATTTGGCTGGGCAGGAGATTGTTAGTATTCATAAACTTTTGGGCCAAAGACGAAAAAGGTTATCCACAACCGATTAAGAAAGGGTATTCGTATAAGAGGATGCAATCAGCGGGAAAGCCATTTACGACACAGCCACCTACTAAGAAAATTTTGACACTTGGGAGTAGGTCGGCTATTGATCTAAAGTATTCTTGGTCATCTACTGTCTGGAGTAAACTTAATTCAACACTTGATGGAGCAACCGACAAAAAGAAGATCTTTCACCACTCTGCTGTCGGGTTTTCTTTTTCGACATGGCAGTGGCGACACAAAGGGACCCCCGACTAGGGGCACCACTCTTTCCCATAATTGATTAAACCTTATGAAAATACGAAGGAATGGGAGAAGAAGTTACCTGAATCTCAAATGAACCCGGTAGAATCAAAGGTGCGCTTTAGAAATTGGGAAGAAGAGGAAGGAAAAGTAAAACTATGAATAGTGAAAAGGTAGGTGTGGGCAATGAAGACACTTAAATTGGCATGTGGGCAGCAGTTGAGCATAGAAAAGGCATCTTTAAAAATTCAAAATATTTAAAGCTGGAGAGTTCTATGACTCTTCAATTTTTTGGGCAATTGTTATGGGTGAAAAAACTATCTAATTCACTTGATATGACACAAAGGTTGTCCAATTCGTGTAGGATGGCTAGACATAATAGAGTTATAATTCAAACCAGGGTAGTTATTAAATAATGATAAGTAGTTATAAACAGGTAGCAATTGTAACTGTCCGCGTGATTCTATATGTCAATTACAGAAAGATAAGGCTAAAGAAAAACTAAAATCAGGTCAGCACAAAAAATGACTTAACTCATTCAAATCAATAACGGCTGGCAATGATAAAATGGAAGAGAAAGAGGGCACTTCTTATGAAAGGAAGATGAAGGATTTATAGGAGGGGCAGCCAACTACTTGGCAAAAAATACTCACTTAGCCCCCTTCCCAAACCAATCTTTTCACAAACTATCACATTTTTTGTCTAACATAGTTATCATCTGTTACATTTGTATCCACGTGTATTTAATATTCTCATAGTGAAACGTCAGCCTAATAAAACCCCGCGGTTTTTCTCGAAAATTAGGTTTTCTGAATCACCAATTTTCTATGTTATTTGCATTATTTTCTTGCTTTATTCTTCACGTCATTGCCTAGGCATAGCTTTACTAGTTGTAAGCGTCCAAGCCTTAAGTTGTCACTAGGTGACGATTTCTAGAAGAAATACTTATCTAAATTGCTTGAAGTTCCTACCCATGGTATAGTATTTATCTAAAACATAAGGCCAATGTTACTGTTAGAGAAGTGGTGATTGAGGCAATTGTTAAGTATGTAGGGAAAATAGTGAAGGTCTATATATAAAACTTTAGTTTATGATAGTTTCTCCAAAAAGTATTCCATGTCAAATTCAAATCTTTAAGAAGTAACAAGGGAGATTTGCGCATTCTTAAATGTGAAAAAAAAAGATTAAAAAAAGGAAAAGGGAGGGAAGAAGAAGAATATTAAGGAAAGAAAGTGGTGATAAATGCAAAGTTTCAGAGTAACAAGTACTTTTTATATTTTTAAACGAGAAGAATAGGAGAAGAAAGGATTAGGTTTGATTCATGTGTTTGAGGAAGAGGATATAGGGAAGGTAAAACCAGTTCTAAACGACTGGGAAAGTATAAGTGTGATGTGAATGGATGCTTAGAATTCTTTCAAGCTAGTTAAATCATATTCCCTCTATAATTCATCATATCTAAGTATGTTGTTTTTCTTATTTTAGGTATAAATGTTTTTTGACGTTTCCTTTTTTTGGTTTTATGGTTCTATAATGTGTGGAAGTCATGGAGATAATGATTGGTAGAAAGCCCTGATTAAAAGATTAAATATTGGATTGTTTCTTGAAGATTAAAAATTTGACCAAGGGCAAAAAATTTTATTACAATGGTCGATGGGTTAGGACAATGTACAATGCTCTTGAACTGATGTGGCGTGCTAACATGATATAGCATGTGACATGGCTAGAGCTTGGGGACGTGTCATAAGAATGGGCTGATGTCACATACATGAAAATAAATACTCAAGGGCGTTTAAACAGCCTATAGACTCGGTCAAATAGGTTATATGCATCTTTGATCTTAGGAATTTATCTAGGGGTGTTCTAATGTGTTCTAATTAGGAGTAGAGTATAAGTAGGATTAGACCTCTAGTTAATCTTATCTTTTATAGAGGTAGAGTCCTAGTAAGATTATGTAATAGCTAGGTTTTAGATTCCTATTGGTTATTAGGAGTCCCAATCCAAGTGGGATTCAAACTCTTAAGCTTAGGGTATAAATAGATGTGTGCCCAAGTTGAGAAAAATCAGATTTTGAGCTTGTTTTTCTTGTTTTAAACAATAAACTTTGAAAGTTTATTATTCTTTGTGCATAGTGAAGATTTGTGAGTTGGTGTTTCTTTAAGTTCACGTGAGGAAGTATAAAACAATTGAGGGTGTTTTCTTTAATCAATCCTTTAGACTTTCGCCCTAAATTATAGCCTTTCGTGTGTTTTTTTATAAGGTTCATAGTCTAGTTTCTATCCCTTATGTGTATTAAGGTTTTCATACCTAGATTCACATCAAAGTGCCTAAGATGTCTTAAAAGAAAACTCTTATTTCTTCTAGGATTAGAACTCCTATAACTAGGATTCCTATGCAAACTACATATACCTTCTCCAACTACCCTTACCTTTCCGCTTTATGTTTATGCTTAATCTTGATTATTGATTGGAATATTTTTTTTGTTTTATTTCACCCTATAGATGAATTCTAATCTTTTGGTGCTTAACTACGCTTGAATCTATAATGGTATTTTTTATTATTCATTTCAAACTGCCTTGTGTGGAACTTTGACATGTTAGAAACTTTACCTGATATTGCACTTTAGTTGATCTCATTCCTTAATAAGACATTGTAAAAGGTTTGTTGTCTATTTAATGTCTTTTTATTGATGCCAAAAGGGGGAAAGATGGTGCAAAACATTCGAAGAAGCAAAGTGTCAATAAGTTTTGAAACCTCTCTTGAAGTGTTAATACTTAACAAGGTAGTTTGGTTTGCCCAAAAAATATTTTACTTTACATTAATTTTAATGCTTTTAAAACTTACATATTTTAAAACTTTTTCAAGTTTTTCTGTCTATTGGTAATTTCCTTTACTTCTTCCTTATGACTTATATTCTAGGTAAAATTTTGCAAGTTTGTCATCACCAAAAAGGGGGAATATTGTTGTTGTTCCACCTTATTATGAGCTTTGGTGATGACAATGCAAACACATTTGATATTGTTTGTCTATTATTGTGTAGGCTAAAGAAGCAAGTTCAGGAGTAAGAGCAAGGGAGTTCCTATAGCTATTATACTAAGTCAAGAAGACATCAAGTATGACAAGAATTACAAAGTCAAGAAAAGAGTAAAAAGTTAGTCATCTATATGAACTTACGTACAAGTTCAAGTAGATTAAGCGTTTGAGTTTCAAAGTCGGAATTCAAGATGGAGCATCAGAGGAGAAGCTCTAAGAAGTGAAGAGCATGAATACTAAGGAGTATACTTAGGATTTATATAAACATATAAGTCTAAGTTTTTGGAACACACAAGGTATTAAACTTAATTGGTGAAATTCAAAGTTCCTTTTATTAAATCAGATCTACTAAAGTTTTTGGGGAAAAAAATTCATGAAAAACATAAGATTTAATGAACAAGATTTAATTTATTCTCTTCTAAAAAATGTTATTTTGAATATATCCCTCTTTTATTGGTTGTGATATCTATTTTACATGGACTAAATCTTAGGCAGTTTCCTATTTGTATGAGAAATATTGTTGGCATAATTAGGATATGAAGTAATGGATTTGCAATCAGTAACTAATTGAATTATATGGAAAGGACTCTCTCATGATCAATTTGAGTCAAATGAGGATTCCTAATTTCATGTGATATTTTACTTATAACAATAAGATCATGGCGAAGTTAGGCTAAGCTAATATCTCTATATATAAATGTATCTTTGAAGCTTGTTTTCTACACAACTAGCCTTTAGATAAATAAAATAATTCTTGAGAGAAAATATTTTCTACGCTAGTTTGTCAAAAAGCCTAAATCCTTGTTCCAAACTCTAGAATCCTTATGCAAGTAAACTATTGAATTGTAATCTTTGTGTGTGCAATACTAAGTTTAGCTAGGGTGATAAAGTCGAGGGACCTTATAAGAGCGCGTAATACTAAGTTGTAATAAAGTGACAAGGTTGAGAAATCTTGTTAGACTTAGAGTTAAGTCTAAGAGGGAGAAGAAGAAATGAGAAAGAGAGAGCAAGAGAGAGTGCTTTGTCTTGAGGAAGTCATTGCTATAGGGAAATGATGTGCTCGTTTTAGAGCACGTTTATCACCTCGTTTTAGTGTCAAGTCTCGCAGTTTTGTATTGGTTTTATGCATATTGTGCTTGATTTTTCCTTGATCTTGTTTTCGAGTTGTCTTAAGTTCATTTCAGGTACTTTTGATGATTTTAAGGTGAAATGGGATACATACGAGCCTTTGACACACGTATCATAGCTTGGGCAAGTGTTTGAAGTCACTCATGAAGATCCCACGGGGTTTAGAAAAGAGAGAAGTGAAAAAGAGGAAAGAATGGTCTCAGATTCGACCGAATCTGAGAGACATTCGACCGAATGTATGCACATTCGACTGAATCGGAGGCTCATTCGGTCGAATGAGAGGCAGTCTTCAGAGCCTTTGACCCTTGGTCACTAGAAAAGCCGAATGGAATTCATTTGGCCGAATGATCTTACATTCGGTCGAATCAACATAATCATTCGGGCAAATGCTTGACAGAGATCGATTCCTCGATGCCTCTTAATGGGCAAATGGAAAACCATTTGGGCGAATGGGATTGTGTTCGGCCGAATGAGACGTACATTCGGGCGAATGACAGTGTTTTCCTCCGGATCAACTACTTCTTTCTAGGGCCGGCTCCTATGCATTTTAGGGTTTTCGTAGGTTTTTCTTATTTTGTTATAAATACCCCCTTCCTCTGATGAGAGGAGGGGAGAGCTAGGTTTTATACTTTTATGCACTTTTAGATTTCTTAGCCTCCAAATTCTTTTAGTTTTAGCTTTCGGTTTTCAGTTTCTTCAACGCTTTGTAGTTCGAATTCTTTTCGTGGATATCAAATTGAAGCTTTTGTAAGTTTTAATCTATTCCTTTGCTCTTAATTAATTGCTTTACTTCATTGCATGTCTAGTTCTATATTTGTCGGTTATTAGCATAATTTCTGAATTGTTTTCATTCTCACAATTTCATTCCATGTTTGTTTCTGTCGCATCTTTTAATATCTTTATGTTTTTAAGCACGAATATGTGTGAGTAATTCCTTTAGGGGTTTTGATTGGTGAAACCCTAGGAAAGCTATGGTCTTTATTGCTTAAGGTTGTAGAAACGATGATAATGAATAGTTTCGGAATCCAATGCGAATTTTGTCTTGCCACTCCTTTGGAGACATAGGGAGATTATAGGTCGTTCGTTATGATTTGTGGGATCACCAACTTCCTCTTGTATTTTTGGATGTCCATGCTAGTTATTATCAAATTTTTTCTAACCTATCATGTTCGGTTTCTAAAGCTTCATTCCTAGGGTGAATCCAATCTTGTCCCCGTTTTTCTCTATTTGACTTACCGTTAAATTTGTCGTGATTTACATTCTCGTTGTTAGCCTAGTTGATTTTCTAAACCCAAATAGTCCGGTTGTGTTAAGAGTTAGAGTCTTAATATACATTTTCCTCGTGGTTCGACCCCCTACTCCACTATTATCGTATAGTTTGTAGGTTGGAAAAAATATTGTTTGCATAACCTGTCTTTTAGTTAAATGACCTAAAATAATGGTTATCAAAATGGCGCCGTTGCCGGGGAGAAAGCATAATATTTAGACCTAACTTGTCTTAGCATAACTTTATTTCAGTTCATTTCTGTTTTAGCTTTTCTTTTTGTGTATGGTTGTCTTTGACTTAAGTGTTTACATGCCCCATAGCACGCGTAGGTCAAACCAGCCAATTACACCCTTAAATCCTGAAATCCAATGTGTTAGTAGACAATGCCCTTCAAAGTATACCTCACAATCTATCCAAAACCCATCCAAATCCATAATGGCCGACGAACACCAATTGTTTGGTCAATTTGGAACACCTGGCTCACAAGAGTTCCAAGGGGGTGTAGTACTTCCTTTGCCACTACACCTTACCAAATACACCCTCAGTTCACAAGAATGGTTAAGGAAACACCATTCAGTGGCTTAAGAAATGAATGTCCTCTTCAACACCTAGAGGCATTCTCAGATATTTGTGGACTTATCCCTCCTTGTCCTAATAGCCCTGATTATGTGCGAATGCACCTATTCCATCTGAGTCTAGCGGGGGATGCCAAGGATTGGTACAAATGCTTAGAATCCAATTCAGTTATTAAATGGGCTTAACTAAAAACCGCATTTTTAGAAAGGTTCTATCCTACTGTTCGAACACAGGATTGGCATAAGAAAATTGCGTCTTTCACCCAAGAGGATGATGAGAACCTTAGTGCTACTTGGAGTAGGTTTAAAAGAATGATTAGAGCATGCCCCCACCATGAGTACGGGGAAAACCATCTCAACACATTCTTTTACGATGGTCTTAATGACTCCACCAAAGCACTTCTAGACTCAGTTGTAGGTGGCCAGCTTTCCAAAATTCCTTGCATCCACGTAAAGGCCAAAATAGAAGAAGTTGCTAAGAATAGTGCCTGGGGAGGAACTAGGAGTCAAGGATTACCTAGAGGGATGATAGACACAGCTAACTTGGACAATATTAGCGCCAAAATAGAAGTTGTTATTGATAAAAAGTTGTCCAAGCTAAGCCTAGCCGGTAGTTCGAACACCCCTCCAGTGCGCGAAAAGCATTTTGCATGTGCCATATGTGGGGGTACCAACCATGATACATCTTATTGTGGTGGTTCGCACTCCAACATGTAGCTGCAGTTAACTATGGAGGGTATAACCCAGAACCGCAAGTGATGAACTATGATGGTTATGGGTATAACCCTGATCATGTTGCAGCCCTTAACTATAGTGGACAGGGACAAGGAGTAGGGTATGGGCAGCAACCTTTCTCGAACAACCAACAATATAAACCTCCCTTTAACCAAAATCAGGGAAACTTCCACCCGGAATACAACAGAAATGGTCAAGGTAGGTTTAACAACCAAGGTTTCCAAGGGAACCAACCTAATGGGAATATACTTAAGCCTAATGTGTATAGACCCCTAGGGTTCAACCAAGGGCCTAGAAATGGTTCAAACCTACCCTTCTTGCCTAGTCAACCTAATTATGTGGCTCCTCAACCACAACAAGGCCATAACTTAGGCAATGACCAATTAGCCTCCCAGGTAACAACTCTTGCTCAGCAGAACCAGAGTCTAACTCAGATTAATCAGACTCTAATCCAACAAATGTAACAACTTCAAGCTCAACAAAAGTTGTTTGAAACTCAACTTGCTCAGATAGCCAATCCACCTCCACAATTACTATTCCCATCTCACCCTCAACAAAACCCATCTGCCCAACCTCCACCACAAAGCACTCCTGACTCTAACCCTAAACATCACACATACAAGGCGATCTTCTTAAGATCGGGAACTTCATATTCATATCCTGTTATAGCTCCAAAAGATGATTTAGGAGAAGGATCCTCACAAGATAGTGATTTTCAAATAGAAAATGAACACAAAGAGGATCTTGAGAGAACAGAAAAGAAGGAGGTTAGTGAAGTGAAAGAGGAACCAAATGTCGAGGTAAATGGGTATAAGGTGAAGAAGAAGGATGAGGATGAGACATAGAGGGAGATACAGGAAAGAAGGAAACTTGAGCGTCAACATGCTCCACCTCTACCTTTTCCTTACAAAAGGTAGAGAAACAACTTCAAGAAAAGTTTCTTAAATTCCTTGAGCATATGCGGCAGCTTGAAATGAAAATACCATTCTTAGAGGCCATGGAACAAATGCCGCAATATGCTACGTATCTGAAAACCCTCTTAAGGAATAAGAGAAAGCTTGAGGGCGAAGTGATTAGTTTGCCAGAGCAGGTAAGTGCCATCATTCAGGGCACGTGGGCAAAGAAAGAAAAAGCTAGAGGACCCTTTGTGCTCCCAGTCACCCTTGGAAAACTTAATTCTAAGGGAGCACTCGCTGACCTTGGGGCCTCCATTAGCCTAATGCCAACGTCCATCGCCAAACAACTAACTTTCGACCTCAAGCCATCAAAGAAAACCATCCAACTGGCCGACCGTAGTATAAAGGTACCATGGGGGGAATTTGAGGACCTTCCGATCCAAGTCGGGAACATTGTGGTTCCATGTGACTTCGTAGTACTTGATATGGTTGAGGATCCCTTTACCCCCCTCATCTTAGGGAGGGATGCGTTGAAGACTTTGGGTGCCCTGATCGACTGTGAATCAGAAACTATAACTGTGAGGGTAGCCCATGAGAAGGTTGTGTTTGCCTTTTCCAAGTCTTCCAGGGAACCCATGGTCGAGCAAATTTGTTCCTTTGAAATTTTTGACGGCATAGTCGAGGGGTGTGACGTTTTTGCTGTGCCAGTGTCTGTTGAGGTGACAGAGGAGGAAGTGACAACGAAAGGTGTTATTTTCGAAGTCGATAAGGAATTCGTTGTGATGCAGGATATTTGTGAGAATTTTGACAGTCCTAGCGAGCCAGCCCCAAAAAGGAAGAGGGGTAAGAAAAAGAAAAAGTTCAAAAAAAGAACGAGGGCTCCACCCTAGCTTGGGGGAACCCCGCATTATAGCCCTCCTCCGGATTACCCTGGTTCGACCTTACTTACTTCTGCCACCGATGCTCAGTGGAGGGTCTTGACTCCCCACGCCGGAGGTGATGGAGATGCTAGGAGTGAGTCCACTCTTATGTATAATTCCTTTTGTTTCTTTTTCTATCTAAACTTATAGCAAGCTATGTAGAGCTAAACGACGTTAAACAAAGCACTTGTGGGAGGTAACCTGGTTTATTTGGATTTTCGTCAAACTAACTCAGAGTACATTGATTGTTTTTGAGAAAGCAAGTGTTTTGATTACTAAATGCAAAGGAAGTGCAAATTCACACTCCATTCTGCCAAATAAGAGGTTCATTCGGCCGAATGGCCATTACGAATGCAGTTAATCAAAATTGGAGAGGTCTCTAACAATACCGAATGAAGAGATCTATTCGGCCGAATAGATTTCATTCGACCGAATGGAGTTTTCCATTCGGTTGAATAGATCTACTGAGGAAAAACTTTGAAGCTGCTGGTAACCCCGAATAGAGTGATCGTTCGGTCGAATGGTGTGACATTCGACCGAATAGGTTTTATATTCGGTCGAATAGGAGCGAAGAATTCCTCGTAGCTCATAGACATTTGACTGAATAGGGAATCCATTCTGGCGAATGGAGCTCTATTCAACCGAATGGATGCTTTATTCGGCCGAATGGAAGCCAGGCCTATAAATATAAACACATTCCACAGGATTTCACACCCACATTTCTTAACTCCTCCAATTCGGCCGTCTCCCCTCACACTCTTGCTCTCTCTCAAATTCCTCTACTCCCTTCCCATCATCCTCAACTACTATGGGTCCAAGGAGAACATTGAGGAACCCCTTCAAGAGGTCCAAAAAGCATGGAGAAGGTTCCTCTTCGGGTGCGGCACGGGAAGCTCAACAAACCAGTTCTCAACAACCGGAGGACCAATAAAGACTTCCCATCCAGGAATTATGGTTCGATGAGGACCATCCTACGATAATTTTCGTATCTTTGGAGCAATATGAGCGTTTCCAAAGGCTTAAGGTACGAAAAATCAACTCCACTCGTTATTTAGACCTTTCAATTTTGCAACGAATGGGTATATACGAGCAATTTGTTGCATTATTAACTGCATGTGGGTTAGAGAACTGGATAAACATGTGGCACCTGACTCATAAGCTCTTAACTTATGAGTTTCTTAGTTCCCTAACCCCGTGTCAACGGGATGGTAGGCTGCATTTGTCTTTTAGGCTAAGGAATGCAACCTATTTTCTTGATTATGCTGCATTTTGCGCCGTGTTTGGTTTCCATAACGAGCCTATTCCAGATAAACAACCGGACAACTCTCGGGTTTCCGAGTTATGGCCTAAAATAGATGGCCGGCTTGTTTATCCGAATAGAAATATTTATGCTTTTGATGTACATCACCCTGTTTTGCGCATGTTCTTTAAATTTTCTAGGCAAACTTTGTTCCCTTCCCCTATCCCTCACCTAGTACAAACACACAAGGTGCACATCTTGCACCGTTACCTTGCACCACACGAAGACACTGCACTAAGCCTGCCAATGATGCTGTGGAAGTTTCTAAACAACACAGCCACCCTGAATGCAACCACTGACTTATGTTTAGGGGGACACGTTTTTCGCATTGCTGAATTCTTGAACGTCATGAATCTTGTAGAATTCGATGAACGTTATGCCAGTTTCACTACCCTTCACGAGCAATGTCTCGTGCGGGCTGGCTTTATTTTTGCGGACCCCATGCGATGGCGGTACTTGAAAGACCGCACCATCCCCCTTTCTTGTCCTCAATTACCTCCCCTGGTCCAATTTGGGGCCTCGTATCTCTTAGACGGCGATGTGCCGAGATACGCGGTAGAGCCCCCACTTGTACCCCCTCCTCGCCCTCACACACTTTCTATGCGCGACAGACCTAGGGCTTCTACCTCGGTCTTACCAGACCATGACGATTCAGATGATGAATCTGAATCCGATATTATGTCCTCCCTAGGACACATAGAGAGAAGGCTTGACCAGGTCCTCACCACCCAAGCCCACCACACTGCCCGTCTCGAACACCTCGAGCAAAACTTTGAGTGGGCGAACTACCCATGGTATGATATGGCCTATCGCTCCCACACGGTCGGCGAAAGCATGGCCACCCCTTCCTAGTACCCTCGCCATGACAACTATAACGAGATATCACTAAGTCATGGGTTTGACCGGTTGCGGGTGGGTAGGCGTAGGTTTAATAACTTTACCCCACCGGCTCCTAGAAGAGCCTTGGATGACTATGGGATGGATTATACGGGTGGGGAGGAGGAGGTTAATGAGGAGGAGAACCAAGGGGATGATGAGGAATTTATGGGGGATGAGTAGTGGTAGACCTAATGGCCTCCCTTAGCGCCGAGGATGGCTTCACCCTAGCTTAGGGGGGTATCCATAGTCCACTACTCATTCTTTCGCGTGTCCTTTGGTCTTGGCTGTCAGTTTAGTGTTGTGTAGTGTTGCGTTGCTTCGTGTTTTGTGTCTATTTCTAGGTGTTATTTTGTGTTTTGCGCTTTGCTTTTTTTTTGGTGTTGTTTTCAGGTATTTATATAATAAGTTCCACATGCCGCTGCACCCACGTACTGGTATGATTGCTTACTCGAAAATCCAAATTTATGTATTTAGTTATTTTTATATTTGTTTTTACCCTTCTTTGCATCTTGTGCCCCCTTCTTTTGTCCATTATAAGCATGTAAGCTTCTGTTGTGCACTTTGCGTTGATTTTATGCAAACTCATATTCCCCTAGCCCTGTGCCTGTTTTGGGTCTTAGTTTCTCGACTGTTTTTCACTTAGCTTGGGGGATCTAAGCTTGCTTGGTATGTGGTTTGGATGACTACCTATTGAGGCGCATTTCGACTAACCTAGTGAGGATTAAGCCTTTTAGGACTTTATTACGAGTCCTGTATTGTTGAGTGTTAGTCAGGGAATCTTAAGAATTGTGTCTGTTCTCCTCCAGCATAGTCTACTTTTCTAAAGGTTAGGGATGATAACACGTTTGTAGTTAAAGCTACATAACCAAAGTGCCTACCATGAAAATCAATTCACTCTAGGTTGAGCCAAATTTGTGCCTTTACCTTCTTTTGTAGCCACGCTATCTAACTCCACATGAACTAAATAATCCCTCTTTTTACCTAGAGGATAGTCATGTGATCATAGTGAAGTTGATACTTGTAGCATTGTAATATAGAATTTCAGTTTGGGGAAATGATCATTGGATGATTTGACTACATACACTAGTCTTAGTGTATTTCAAAGAAGTATGCACATAGAAAGTTCAGAAAAAGCTTGAAAAGCACAAAAAATAAGGGAAAAAGAAAGAAAA
Organism: Dysphania ambrosioides; assembly: GCA_026401315.1. Classification (NCBI taxonomy): domain Eukaryota; kingdom Viridiplantae; phylum Streptophyta; class Magnoliopsida; order Caryophyllales; family Amaranthaceae; genus Dysphania; species Dysphania ambrosioides. The sequence continues at coordinate 19,110,232 of CM048666.1, forward strand.
AGAAAAAAAAAGAGAAAAAGAAAAGAAAATAAACAAAAAGATATTAGAGAAAAAGGTTGAGAATAAAGTTGACATAGTGTACTAGAGTCTATTATTGGGAATTTTGGGATTAACATGGTTGTCGGAAGGCATAGTCTTCCTCGGTTTTATTTCCTTCGATCACTTACTATCCTGTATTTCAACTCCACATTCCCAAATTCTACCGTACCTCGATCCGAGCCTGCATTACAACCCTTTCCAAACATGTTCGACCTAACCTGATTAGTAAGATCAGTGTTGGAGAGCAGATAAGACACGATTTATGAGATTTCTCCCTGTTTAGGTGTTTAATTCCCGACTCATCTTCAGTCGGATGATTTCGAGCGAAACACATACCCTATAAACACATGAGCGTAATGGAAATTTCCTACACCTCTTGGGAAATAACCTTGGGAGCGTAGACTTGCGACCTCGTTAGGTAGTGGGCGGATTGAACTATGATGTAGCTTGCTTGGTGATCCCGGGTAGGTGTAAAAAGTTGATTATGCTTTATAAATCCCATTGTACTTGCACACCCATGGCTAGGGAAGAGTTTTGCACGTGCACGGCTTGCATTGTCTTGATTTCCACTTCTCATAATCTTCATTCGTCTCTTCATTCATTTCTTCATTCATTTTGCCCTAAGCTATCACTTCACCTTCCTATATCATTACTAGGGACTAGCAACGGTTTAGCTTGGGGGAAGTTGATGTGCGCGTTTTAGAGCACGTTTATCACCTCGTTTTAGTGTCAAGTCTCACAGTTTTGTATTGGTTTTATGCATATTGTGCTTGATTTTTCCTTGATCTTGTTTTCGAGTTGTCTTAAGTTCATTTCAGGTACTTTTGATGATTTCAAAGTGAAATGCGATACATTCGAGCTTTTGACACACGTATCATAGCTTGGGCAAGTGTTTGAAGTCACTCATGAAGATCCCACGGGGTTCAGAAAAGAGAGAAGTGAAAAAGAGGAAAGAATGGTCTCAGATTCGACCAAATCTGAGAGACATTCGACCGAATATATGCAGATTCGACCGAATCTGAGGCTCATTCGGTCAAATGAGAGGCAGTCTTTAGAGCATTTGACCCTTGGTCAGTGGAAAAGCCAAATGGAATTCATTTGGCCGAATGATCTTACATTCGGCCGAATCAACATAATCATTCGGGCGAATGCTTGACAGAGATCGATTCCTTGATGCCTCTGGAATGGGCGAATGGAAGACCATTCGGGCGAATGGGATTGTGTTCGGTCGAATGAGACGTACATTTGGGCGAATGACAGTGTTTTCCTCCGGATCAACTACTTCTTTCTAGGGCCGGCTCCTATGCATTTTAGGGTTTTCGTAGGTTTTTCTTATTTTGTTATAAATACCCCCTTCCTCTGATGAGAGGAGGGGAGAGCTAGGTTTTATACTTTTATGCACTTTTAGATTTCTTAGCTTTCCGTTTTCAGTTTCTTTAACGCTTTGTAGTTTGAATTCTTTTTGTGGATATCAAATTGAAGCTTTTGTAAGTTTTAATCTATTCCTTTCCTCTTAATTAATTGCTTTACTTCATTGCATGTCTAGTTCTATATTTGTCGGTTATTAGCATAATTTCTGAATTGTTTTCATTCTCGCGATTTCATTCCATGTTTGTTTCTGTCGCATCTTTTAATATCTTTATGTTTTTAAGCACGAATATGTGTGAGTATTTCCTTTAGGGGTTTTGATTGGTGAAACCCTAGGAAAGCTATGGTCTTTATTGCTTAAGGTTGTAGAAACGATGATAATGAATAGTTTCGGAATCCGATGTGAATTTTGTCCTGCCACTCCTTTGGAGACATAGGGCGATTATAGGTCGTTCGTTGTGATTTGTGGGATCACCAACTTCCTCTCGTATTTTTGGATGTCCATGCTAGTTATTATCAGATTTTCTCTAACCTATCATGTTCGGTTTCTAAAGCTTCATTCCTAGGGTGAATCCAATCTTGTCCCCGTTTTTCTCTATTTGACTTACCGTTAAATTTGTCATGATTTACATTCTCGTTGTTAGCCTAGTTGATTTTCTAAACCCAAATAGTCCGGTTGTGTTAAGAGATAGAGTCTTAATATACATTGTCCTCGTGGTTCGACCCCCTACTCCACTATACTCGTATAGTTTGTAGGTTGGAATAAATATTGTTTGCATAACCTGTTTTTTAGTTAAACGACCTAAAATAATGGTTATCAGGAACTCGGTTCTAAATGGAACTTGAGTTGAGAGTTGTTAATATATTGTAATCGAGGATTACCCTATCATTGTAAAGAATTGAGAAATCTTGAGTAAGTTGTGATTTTTACCTTTGAGTTGGGTGCAAAGGGTTTTCATGCTAAAATCTCTTGTATTCCTATCATCAAGTTCCTTTTCTATTAAAAATTTTAGTTGAATCATACAAAAAGTTTTAATTAACTTACACTTTCAATTGACCCCCCTATTATAAGTGTTCAACACAATGTCATCTCATCCTTGAAATTGAGGGCAATGCCTTGTGTTTTACTCCTAATTCTGATTAAACCTCTAAGTTTGTCATCTGATTGTTTCTCTACACTCACACTCATCATAGCATCCTCTTCAAAGACACTTTTAGCATAAAGGCTTGTTGCAAGGAAACCACACTCTCCTTCGCCGGTATAATAACAAGAGTGTCATATATCGACCACCATGGGCATACGAGAAATGATATCTAGTGACTGAATGAAAGGTATACATTGTATTTGAATTAATTTCAATCATTATATGTATTAATAAAGATTTTTCATTACTAATTTTAAAACATTTTGCTAATATAAAATACTCATTTATATGAGGGATTTAGATAATTTTTTTGTTTTTGTTGGTTGTTGTGAGGCGGATGCAAGTTGGTAGAATTGGTAAGCGTTTAGATTTGTACCAAGATGTTAGGGGATGGATATAAAGTTTTTTTCCCATCAAGTATGGTAAAGCCGGTGATTGAACCGATAAATTTTGGCAAGTGCGGTTAGTAAAGAGGGTTTTGTTTCATTCAATCCCTACTCGCAGCTAGTGGCGGATCCAAAATTTTCCGCCTAGTGACTCACACTTGATAATCAAACAAGTAATAAATTTTTTTTACTAAACAACTAAATAATAATTATAAAAAAAATACATTCAATTTTCTTTTTGCCAACTGGTGAGTCATTTGACCCATCAGAACAATAGCTACATCCACCATTGCTCGCAATAGTTCTTTATGTGTTTGTTAAGAAAATTATCACAAAAAAAAGACCAATCATAAAGCAAGAAATCGTTTGGTTATGATAGATTAACAAATGCAAATCTGCAATATAATTATTCTACTTAAACAATTACCTCTACTACTTAAAAAATTATCCAATATACCAAGATTCCTTTTGATATACACACTAAAACATCAAATAGGAAATTAGGAACTACAGTAGTATTTTATATAATGTATTGATATCATCATTCATCAGTTGTGTCCAAGTATAACAGTTAAAAACTTTTATTCATGGAAACATAAATTTTCTTTCTTATTTCTTAGAATTATATGTAGAAAATTGTATTTCTACATTCAACATTAAATTATACAGAGATTTACCACACAGAGTAAAATGTAGTGGTCAATAAAATAATAAAAAAAAAACTATCAAAAATATACATGTCAATAAATTTCAGACTAGAAGAAGGGAAAGAAAAGGCTACAAATGACGTTTTTTTTAGCACAAAATAGAGGGACAATTAGATTAATGGCCTAAAGACCTTAGAGTTTGCTCTAAAGAGCTTACAAAGCTTGAAACAGGAATTCTAGAGGGAATGGGGAAACTAAAAGCAGTAAGAAACAGCAACATCATACATAACCCCAGTATCATGTATTATTCCTGAAGAGAGAAACAGCAGCAACTTAACGACGCTTGGCATCCTTTTCATACGCCTCCGCTGCACATTGAGGAACAAGTTGGTGTATCTTCATTGCCTCCGACATTTTAGCTCCATATTTGGCTAGGCAATGAGCTACAGCATTTGCGCTTCATTTAGCGTGGAGAATGATCACAATCCTGTCTTGCTTTAAGAGTCTAGCCATAATTCCCCTTAATTCGTGATTAGGGTGTTCATTGGTGCTCTCCAAGAGATCCTTCAAGTATGCTGCATGCGTCTCAAGTTTTAAGTGCTGCATATTGTATTTTCTGGCTAAAATTAGGCCTTCACGAGTGCTAATGAGTTCTGCGGCAGCTGGACTGTACTAATGGCATGCATTTTCATAGAATATCCCACTGTTGGAGATTTAGATTATTTTGTTGATTATATTCATGTTATGTATGGTTTAAGTCATTTAGTTATGGTGTCATGGTTTAAACAAATATATGAATAAAATAGTTATACACAATAAACCAAGGAAAAACGATTATATATGAAAGGCTTTGTTTAGTAAATGTTGTTTGACATTGTTTCAAATACTTAAAGTATTGATTAAAAGATGTCTTTTGGTTGGTTTCATACGACTATAAATATATGATCTCATATGATGGAAGAAAGGACAAGAGAAAACATTTTCTTCTTTCCTTTATGCATTGGTTTATTTATTTATCATCATCACAAATTTAAAAATTTGTCTTCATTGTATTGTAATTTTACTACACAAAATTACAATAGTTCTTTATTTTATCTCTTAAGTAAATTTCGTGTAAACTGGGTTGTAGTCTAAAGGGTCGAAATTATACTTTTAGGAAAGTGATCTCGTTCACCGCTCAAAAAACTTTAATTTCCCGATTATCTTTGTGAATCTATTTTTTTTAAGTGTCCCAACAATAAAAAAAGTATAAATTTTGCAAAGATAATTGCTTAGGAGATCATGCGTATACCCGGTTGTGTGGTTGATTTGTGTACAAGTTAAAAGTGGTCCGCTATAGAATTTTACTTTGATAATTTCAAAGTGGGTGGTTATCTATGATATGATAAAATGATGATGGGCAGTTACGTAGTTGATGTATATCATGTAAGTGGGTTTGCTGCGTTTCGTACTTTCATGTAAATGGGTGGTTACGAGAATTAAAAAAAATGGAAGAATTATGTGTCGGTTTTCATGGTTTCACTTTTGATATGGCCTAACCCTCTCATAGTGGTTTGTTTAAGTATTAAATAAGTAAAGTGTATTCAATTGCTAGCACTTGTGTTTTGTTCTTACCTAACTTTTCCTACATCAATTTCTTTTGATTGGTGTTTGTGAACAATCACACTCACGCACTTCCCCATTTTCCTAATATTTTCGGTCTTCCCCTTTCTTTATTCTGCTCACACTCTTTCGCGTTAGGGAAATGATGTCAACTTTTTAAAAATTAGAGAAATTTGGAGGTGTCTACTTTAGAAGATGGCAAAAGAAGATGCACTTTCTGTTAACATTATTTGGTGAGGCTTATGTTCTTTCACATCCGAATACATTGGAGGAGAAAGAAGAAACTTTAATTACTACCCGTAAAAGAAATAAATGAGAAAATGATGACTACATTTGTCGCAGTCATATTCTTAACGGTATGTCCAATAACTTATTTGATGTTTACCAATTTTATGAGTTCACAAAAGTAATTTCGGATGATTTAGTGACTAAATATATGGCAAAGGATGCTTCAAGTAAGAAATATTTTGTTAGCAAATTTAATAACTTTAATATGGTTGATTGTAAACCAGTTATGGAACAATACCATAAAATTCAGAAAATTTTAGGCAGCTTTAAGTAACTCAATATTAACCTAGATGATACTTTTATTGTTTCTTCAATAATTGATAAATTATCGAACTCTTGGAAAGATTTTAGGAATAACATAAAACATAGAAAAAGAAAACATTAGTTTTGAGGAATTAGGTTTCCATATTTGAATCGAAGAATGAATTTGAATTCAAGATGGTCAAAAGGATGTAAATCACAATTCTACTACCATTAATATGGTAGGAGAATGTAAGACTAATGATATGAAGAGAGGAAAAGATTCAAACACAAATAAGGGTAAAAAAACCCAAATGAAAATTGATGGTCAAAAATCACGAACTTGTTGGGTTTGTGAAATACCCAAACATTTTAAGAAGGATTGTACCCTATGGAAAAAGAAATTGAGCAAGATAAAAGCTCAAGGTGGGAAAGGTGAGGGAAGCCAATCCCATGAAGAACAAGGTAATTCTTGTGCACAAATTTCACTTAATTCATTTATGAATTATGTGTGCATGACTTCTGAAATCAATTGTGTACAAGATGATTGTACATGATACATTGATTTAGGAGCATCGAGGCATGTTTGCAGAGATAGATCATTGTTCAAGACCTTTATGGAGGTTGATGATAGAGAAATACTCTACATAGGCAATGACTCTACTGCTAAGGTGCTAGGCAAGGGATAAGTTGAACTAGTACTTAGTTCAGAAAAATCTCTTATTTTAAGAGAAGTGTTGTATACTCCCAAACTTAAGAGAAATCTTGTATCCGGTGCTATTTTGAATCGATTAGGTTTTAAAATGGTGTTTGAGTCAGATAAATTTATATTGTCTAAAGGTGATTTATTTGTAGGACTTGCTTACTTGTGTGATGGAATGTTTAAACTTAGTATTAGTAATACTTTGAAGGATAATGTGTATGTTGTTAGTGATTTCTCTTCTCTATGGAACTTGAGACTTGGACATGGTAATTATAAAAAAATTGCATTTTATGTCAAAGCTTCCTTAGATTTCAGCTTTTGATCCAATGATAGAGAAGTGTAGGACATGTATGTTAACAAAAATTACAAAGAAATCATTTCCTAATGTTGTTGAAAAGAATAATTCATTGCTTGATTTAGTTCATAGTGATTTATGCAATTTTCATAACACACCTTTAGTAGGAAATAAGAAGTATTTAGTAGCTTTTATTGATGATTTTTCAAGATTTTGCTATGTTTAATCATTGCATTCTAAAGATGAAGCCCTTAACAAATTTAAAATCTATAAAAGTGAGGTAGAATTATAAACTAACAGTAAAATAAAAAGACTAAGAACTGATAAAGAAGGAGAGTACTATAATCCGAGTTATTTCCAATCTATAAGATTAGTACATGAAACAACTGCGGCATATACACCACAATAAAATAGTGTAACGGAAAGGGAGAATAGGACTTTGCAAAAAATGGTTAATTTCATGTTATCCTATTCAGGTTTGAGTGATGGATTTTGGGAGGGAAGTTATTTTAACGGCTTGTTATATTTTAAACCGAGTTTTTATGAAAGGGAATGAGGTAACCCCATATGATCTATGGTGTAAAAGAAAACCAAACTTGAGTCATTTAAAAGTATGGGGTTGTAGAGAAATAGTAAGAGTGCCTAACCCTAAATGTAAAAAGTTAGAGGCGCGAGGAGTGGAATGCATTTATATAGGATATGTGGAACATAGCAAATCCTATAGGTTCTATGTAATAGAACAAAATAACTATTGGTCGGTTCACACCACCATTGAGTCAAGGGATGCATTATTTGATGAAAGTAGATATTCATCAATTCCTAGACAAAAGGATATCACTCCAAGTATCGACAAAGTTTTGGATCTCCAAGCTCCTTTAGAGGAAGCATCTACTCATCTCAACCTAGGAGGTGTAAAAGGGCAAGAAAAGAAAAATATTTTGGCTTGTACTTTCATGTGTACTTGGTTGAAGGTTTAAGAGATTCTATTTCAACAAAATTTCCATATATATTTAAAGTAGAAGATGATTCTAAGACCTATAATGAGATTATAAAGTCTCACGATGCTCCAATTTGGAAGGAGACAATTAATGAAAAGATGGATTTCATCATATGAAATAATACTTGGATATTAGCTACTTTTACCTCCTAAATGTAAACCTATAGGGTGAAAATGGATTTTCAAAAAGAAATTAAAAGTTCATGGAATTACAGAGAAGTTCAAAGCACGGTTGGTTGCACAAGACATTACACAAAAGCTGGGTATCGATTATTTTGATACATATGCACCTGTTGTAAGAATCTCAACTATAAGGTTCTTAATAGCTCTTGATTCTATTAAAAATCTTGTGATCCATCAAATGGATGTCAAAACTGTATTCTTGAATGGAAATTTGGAAGAATAGGTTTACATGAGACAACCGAAAGGGTTTGTTGTGGAATGCCAAGAGCATAAAGTTTGAAAGTTGATTAAATCTTTGTATGGGATAAAACAAGCACTTAAGAAGTGGCATCAAAAATTTGATGGAGTTGTGTTGTCTAATGGGTTTAAACTGAATAATTCACACAAGTGCATATATAGAAAATTTGATGACAATGGTGAAGGTGTCATAATTTGTCTATATGTAGATGACATGTTGATCTTTGGAATGAGTTTGTCACAAGTTGAAATGACAAAATCATTCCTTCTTTCAAAATTTTCCATTAAATACATGAGTGAAGCAGATGCCATCTTGTGCATAAGAATAAAGTGGAAACAAGGAAAGTTGATTTTGATACAATCTCATTACATTGAGAAAGTGCTCAAGAAGTTAAATGTTAGTGAATTTTCAACCTCTCTTTATTCAACACCAATGGATCCTAGTATAAAATTACTACCTAATAAAGGTAATGCAGTTTCACAATTGGAGTATGCTAGAGCCATAGATTATTTGACATATGCCACGACAAGTACTAGACTAGATATTGCTTATGAATAAGCCAATTAAGTAGATATACTAGTAATTCTAGTATGCAACATTAGCAAGCAGTTTGCCGTGTGTTGAAGTACTTAAAGAAAACCATAGACTATGCTTTGTGTTATAGTGGTTATCCTTCGGTTGTAAAAGGATATTCATATGCAAGTTGGATCTCTAATAGAGATCATTCATCGACAAGTGGATGGAGTTTCCTTTATGGGGGAGGTGCCATTTCATGGGCATCTAAGAAACAAACTTGCATTGCGGACTCCACAATGAAATCGGAGTTCATTGCATTACATTCAGCTGGTAAAGAAGCTGAATGGTTAAGGGATCCAATGCATGAGATACCCTTATTTCCGAAATTGATATTACCAATAGTGATGCATTGTGACAAGAATAGTACCTTGGCTAAGGCATATAGCCAAGTGTATAACGGTAAGTCGAGGCACATTGGAGTACGGCATAGCTTCCTCTAAGGACTTATCAAGGATAGTGTTATTACTATTGATTATGTTTGAACAAATGCTAATCTCGCTGATTACTTCACAAATGCGTTGGCTAGAGATATTAATGAGAAGATGGCAATCGATTTAGGATTGGAGCCCTACATAATTACAAATGAGAGAGCCTTAACTTAACGCCCAATAAGACGATGGGTCTTAAGTTCAATGATATTAACTTTCTATTTTGATAATTGGGAACTTGTTTTTCATCAAAAGTAAAGATTCAGTCTTTCTGTGATGTATAAGAGATTATTTAGCTTAAGAGAATTCCTGATATAGTGTTTTGTCACAGAAGCATGTTTTGGAATTCTACCTATATAAGTACGAGGTTTAGCCACTTCAAAAAGTTATTTGGGGCAGAGCTTTGATGTACTTATGAATAGATATGAACACATGACTTAAAATATCAATTTAATCAGGTATTCAAGTATTATTTAACTTTGTGTGTATAATATCTTCAAGTGTCCAATAGGTATTGAATTTGATTCAAACGTTTCACGCTACCAAATGAATACGGATTCTTAGAATGTGTATTGCACTAAGTGGGAGTTCAAATCTTAGTACACTTTCATTTATGCACAAGATTGTTTTGTTATGATGATATTGATGCAATACATTATTTTTAATATTCTAAATGGGGGAGGATGGTTAGAAATTTAGAGCATTTAGTTGATTATATTCAAGTTATGTGTAGTTTAAATCATTTGGTTATAATGTCGTAAATTAAACAAACATATGAATAAAATAGCTATATACAATAAACCAAGGAAAAACAATTATATATCAAAGGCTTAGTTTAGTAAATATCGTTTAACATTGTTTCAAATACTTAAAGTATTGATTAAAATATGTCTTTTGATAGATATTTTTTAATTGGTTTTATACAACTATAAATATATGATATCACTCATATGATGGAAGAAAAGACAAAAGAAAATATTTTCTTCTTTCCTTTATACATTGGTACATTTATTTATCATCACAAATACCAAAACTCGCCTTCATTGTATTGTAATTTTACTACACAAAAGTACAATAATTTTCATTTTATCTCCTAAGTAAATTTCGTGCAAACTGGCTTGTAGTCTAAAATGTCGCAATTATACTTTTAGAAAAGTGATCTCGTTTACAACTTAAATTTAATTTTCTGATTATATTTGTGACCCTATTTTTTGTAAATTCCCCAACACCCACTAGCCAAAGTGTATCTTCCTTTCTAGTGATTCCACCTCCACCTGCTATAGCTGCATTCTTTCAGCTCCCATCTGAATTAAGCTTCATGATCCCTGCTGACGAAGGCTCTAGTTGTGACTTCCTTGAGCATTAAGATTGACAGCAGCAGCTCTCCCTTCCTGAAAAACCATTTAAGAAGTCAACATGTCCACGTGGAACTTGTTGTATTAAGGACTGAACCGTAGGAAGTAAGCCTTCAAAGACAGCATTATTCCTATAGTTCCAAATGTGTCAAATTCCAGTAATAAATTCGCATTTTCATCGAAAGCCACTCAAACCAGTTCCCATTAACAAAGGTGTGCACATTAAGATTTTTATTGCAAGCATTTATTTTTCACCCATTATAATCCAGAAGGCTGCAGAAGAATAACAGTCCCTAAATAGGTGGAGATGGTCTTCAACATGATGATTATATCTAAAAACAGTGGGAATTGAAATTGGGAATTCTTTAGCAGAGAATGGTCCTAACAGGAAGAATGGAACGATGGACATTCCACATGAGCATTTTGTAATTAAGGAGAAGGAAGAATTCAGCAACAAACTACGTTACTATAACAATTCAGCAGCTATCATTCTCTTCAGTTCATTGGGCGTCTATCTTCCCCACTACTCCACTTGCATTAATCCCAAAGGATGACTAGCTTTTCATAAGCAAGTATGCTCAGCCCAACCTCTACCCTTTTTCTCCCATGACAAAACTCACCAAACAAAACCACAATTTGCAAAGCATACATCAAAACAGATTCTCATTCACAAACCCAAACATAAACAATTGGTAAGAGTCTGCCAAGAAAATCAAACATCTCTCTCCCTCTAGGGTGGAATAATAGCAGTATTTAGAAACATCAAATTCACCAAGTTATGTGGACAAAGTCTGGTTTAGACTTCTGCATAACCTACTAGGCTAGAAAAGTTCTTCAAGCATACCTGACGCTTGAGGGGATACGGTTGCCTAAGCTACTTTTGGTCCTACTATTCTGATAGGGTGTGTTCTCAAACTAATTTGGTGTGGACCACGAATCAAAGGTGGAGAGGTTTACATCAATTTCAAGCATAGAGGCTTTGTGATGTGTTTTATAATGTGACAGGAGATTTAATAGAAATTATCACAGAAATTCAAATTAAGCAATGATGGGAAGTAAGATAGTTACCAAGACCTCCACTCACGTATATCTTACAGGATGGCTCGCATTATTTCCAGATTTTGAAGCAGAATGTGGGGAAGATTTCCGTTTCAGAAGATGTTACAGAGACAACTTAGTACCTGTTTGGTAAGTACTAAAGAATTCCCCCCATTCATCACAGAAAGGGAGCCTGGTCAGTTTCGGACAGTCATCTATAGTTAAAGATTTGAGAGAGGTGCAAAGCAGTGTACCACTGTAGATGTTCGATAGCTTGGGCAATCGAGTCAACTCTACTTTTTTCAACTTCGGCAATTCGAGACTATAAGCACTACAATCAAATTGACATCTGTCAATATCTTCCTCTATAATAAGTTCCCTCAATTCTTCGCAGTCCATGATTTCCAGAATTTCAAGACTTCGGAGGCCCATAATTTGGGTAATAGTAAAAAGTTTCTCAAGATCATGGCACCAAGTGATTCTACATGTTTTTAAGTACTGGAGTATGCCACTATTTTTGTTTACATCCAGAAGATATTTCGAGCTGGTCAAATTGGTATTTTCTGAATGCCAGCATTCCCGTACTCTGTTGTCAATTTTCAAATTTTCATGCCTTACATCTTTGAAACTCTCCTTATCAGGTTTGCCGTCCCAACTCAGAAAATCGCAATGTATGGATTTCCAACTCAAGATATCACATAGGCTACTAAGGCCTTCACATTTGTTGTAATACAAATGATGAAGATTGCAAGGAACGAATAGACGTTCTCTTTCATCAGCAAACGAACACCCATAAAATGACACTGTATTGCTATAATGACACAATAATTTGTTAGGTATCTGTTCTTGCTCTACGGCATCAACAACCTGCAGATGGAAGCTGTCTAATGATCCCCAATGTGTGGACCTGACATAACTGTTGTAGCCACTCATATTATCAAATGCGGCAGCTATACGCTTCAGTGACGGTAGCTCGGACAGTAAATTGGGGTCCAACTCCTTCAGTCTGGGAGAATAAGAGAGGTCAAGCTCAATAAGCATTTTTAGATTCTCTATACCACAAGGAATCCGCCCAATAGCACAATAGCCTAGGTCTAAAAATAGCAAAGCCTTTAAGTTATGCAGTGAAGGCACGTCTGTAAGCTTTCGACAACTGTGAAGGCGCATATTTCTCAAGTGTTTAAGGTTACATATTGTGTCAGGCAAGCTCTGAATGTCAGTATTTGACAGATCAAGAACTCTTAGACTGGGCATACGCAAGAAAAAAGAATCTGGAACTTTTTTCAAAGGGTTCTGCTGCAACAGAAAGATTGAGAGCTTTTGAAACTTTGGAGAAGTAACTGAAGGGATCTCTGAAATGTTCCCTACCAGTGAAACAGCATGAAGATCTTCCATATATTCCAGCACCTCAAGTAGGTCTTTCGACTCTGCATTACGTCTGACAAAAAGCCTCAGTCCAATTTCTTCTCTGGCTATTCTAATGGCCATACTCCTAACTACATCATGCATTTTCACATCATGCCCATCTTCAGAGGATTCTAACAAGCTGCAGTCAACAAGATTATTCACTATGGTGTGACCCATGTCATACTGTGCCTGTAGAGGTGACAGCTCATCGATTAGACCCATGGAAATCCAAAGCTGTATCAACTCTTCTCTTTGAACTTTGATGCTTTTAGGATACAAAGTGCAATATATGAGAGATTGCTTGACATTCGCATTAGTCAGCCTAGCATATGATAGATGTAGTTTCCGATACGCAAGCTCTGTTATCAGAAAATCATGCTCTGTTGATATACCTCTCATTCTTTCCAGAGTACATCTCCACTCCAAAACATTATTCACCCCCTTCAAACTCCTAGCTGCTTGGACCAAAGCAAGAGGTAGACCATCACATTCCCTGGAAACGAGCTCAGCTAGATGCCTAATTTCATTAGCAATCAACACTTCATCTCCGAGTACTCTACAAAACAGCTTCCATGCTTCATCAGCTTCCAGCATACCAGTCTTAACAGTCTTTTGGCAGCCAATTTTCCTACAAATGCTCAACACTCGAGTCGTTATGATCACCTTGCAACCTTTGGAGGAAGGTATACCAATGTCCGCAAAGGAAAAATAACCCCAGATATTGTCAAGGATCAACACATATTCCTTAGTTGAAAGGAAATTGTGCAGTATAGCAGCCCTCCTCATTTCATTGTTCTCATATTCAAGATTAAGACCAACTGCCTTTGAAATCGACTGTTGCAATTTGTCAATACTAAAATCCATCCCCACAGACACCCACACAGGAAGAGGAACATCTCCAATCAGAAGATGATTGTAAACATGAATGGCTAGCGTGGTCTTGCCACAACCACCCATCCCAAACAGTCCGATTCTGTTTACCTTATCATCCATCAACCAGTCCAGGATTAATTTCCAGTTATCCCGGTTTGTTTTGCCTAACAAAAACTCACCTCCTATTGGAAACACTGCCTCTCTTTTGCGCTTACCATGAGATGAGTCAACATAGTTTTCCAAGTTCCGTTCAACTAAGAACGGCTCAGCTCCTACCGAAGAAATTACCCCTCTCTTGTGCTTCCCATGAGATTGAACCATGTAATTAGCCAAAACACTATCAGACTCAATCTCACTGTTACTAGTTTTTTCCACATTTCCAAACCTTCCCCTCGAAATTTTCCTCCCTTTCTCCAAAAGAAAATCAGTAGTAGCAATAATCCAGTTCATAGCCATCCTTGATAATACCTAATAGGAATAGCAACAGGAAAAGGGTTTGTCAAATTGTTAAGAAGATACGATTAATGTCAAATAAGGGCTCTTTTGTAATCTTTTTCTTTTCCTATGTCCAGTATTGTTGAAAACTAACATGGTTAACATATAAAATTATGCATCACTAATTTTGAATTTGTTATTCATAAGTCGTATTTTAATGCAAGATTTTGGGTGTTTTAGGGATATTAGCATATAGTTTAGGTGCATTTAGCGCATTTTTAGTCGATTTTAGCTTATTTGCTTATGTATGATACGTTCACGGGAATTTCCAGTGTTTTCGATAAATTTCATGAATATTAAGGTAACCCCTAAGGTTTAGTGTGATTTAAACCATCATGGAATTATCAATGAAGCCTTTATATCTGTCTTAAAGAAGCTCGAGTCTTTAAGGGTCTTTAAGGGGAGGAATCAACATTGGCAATAATATGTGGCTTGAAGACGTGGGTTCAGGGAGCTAAAAATATGGGCAAGAGTGAAATCAGATGTTGGAGGCTAGACTTGGACTTGAGGAAATCCCACACATCCATGTCTCTTACTGTGAGAAGGTCAGAATCATAGAATTGCAAAAAAGAGAAGAGACTCCGAGCATGCCTTAGAAAATGAGTTTTGGTCAAAATTAGTTTTTTGCATTTCGACTCTTAAGCTTATATTTCAAGGTTTTCTTTATTCAATCCTAATATAATTGTGGTTTAATATAAATATGTTTTTAGGTTAATCTTGGATATTATTCAAACTTTTATTATTCTAGCACTATTATGGTTTAATATAAATAGGTTTTTAGGTTAATCTAGGATATTATTCAAACTTTAATTAATCTAGCACTTGGATATTGGCAAGGAACACTTTCCTCATTGTATTCTTCATTGATTTTGGATTCGACGTCAATACAAGTATTCTAATTTTCATTCTAATTCTCTTATTCTATTTGGATCATGTTTTCTTTGATAATTAACCTTATTTATAATCACCATAAATGAGTAGTTCCCTAATCTAAGGTTTTGACGAACTCTAATATGGATTGATGCATCCTTGATCCCAATTCCCGATTTGCTTGGCTTTTTATTTAATTCTTTTATTCTAAGATTGGGGTTAGTCTCATTATTCTAAAAGACATAGAATATTTAATGAAGGTTATTAAGTTCGCAAGATGATTAGGTTTGCAACAATCATTAATTCATAATTGAATCTAGAACCCTAGTTTAAGATGTGAATGTTGCCAAGAAAGTAGAAAGGGAATCGTTAGGATTGTTTTAGGGTCGTGTTTAATGTCTTACTTTGCATAATTTCAGAATAGTATCTATAATTGAATTAAAGGGTCATTGATACCCAAAATAGATCATTGATATTAAATAGAGAGTAATCGTTCTAAATATTGTCTAATTGTGTGAGTTTGAGAGGGTTAGGAGTGTTTATTTGTATTAATTCATATTAGAGGAAATTCTTTACCCTAACGCTTTGTACCATTGTTTAAGACTTGGTTTCAATTGTGTAAGTAAATTTAGCTTTAGATTAATCTTTCCCAACATTTTCGACATAAATTGACCCCAAAATAACACATCTAAATTATAAGAAAGGCTATAAAAGCCACAGTAACAAAATTTGCACCTTGTAAATTGTAATTTGTTTGAATATGTAAATAAATTGCAAATATGGTCCAAGTAATAAATGCCTAAGTTTCTTTTGGGTCCTATTTCTTTAGGAGTAATTGAAACCAATTTAGCTCTTTGATCCGTCAAATTCGACCATACTTGCTGGACTACATTAGTAGAAGGTATGTATTAATATATATATATATATATATAATTTTCCTCACTATTTTCTTTTTCATTCTTTTATAAGCTAGGATCTTGTATCCTTGTTTAGGAAACTATATCTTCCATTAGCCTTATTTCTCGACCAAGATTTACTCCCTGCCATTGGAATACATTGTATATGCATAACTTGTACTCTCTTCTTTACGATATACAAAAAAAGCTCAACAATAACAACAATATTTTTCCTTTCACAAGTTCAATGATATTGCTAGGTATTTTTGATAAGTAAAAGACATCCTCATCAATTATATAACTAAGTCATTTCATGTATATCATTAAAACCAAAAACTAGAGGTGGCCACTCGGCCGTATCAGCCATCCCCAACCCGGCCCGACCAGCACGACTTGCTTACAAATCGGGCTTGGCCTGTCAAAAATATAGGCCAAATCCGAATCCGAATTTCTCAACCCTGACCCAATTCAATTCGATTCGAGGAAAATTTTGACTCGGCCTATGATTCGAACCGGATTGGCCCATTGAACTGGCCGGCCCTATTCGGCTAGCCTAAATCTTCTAGTTTTGTAAAATTTAGTTTATATAAATGCATTTTAGTTTATATTCATGTTATTTTAGATGAACATATATATATATATATATATATATATATATATATATATATATATATATATATATATATATATATAATGGGATCATGTGAGAACCCCTTAGTTATATAAGAACCCTTCTTATATAAGAACTCATCTAATACCATTAATTTAGTCTATTTAAATGGCTGTGATTAAATCTGTATTAATGGCAAAATTGTAAATATCAAAAAGTTTAAAATCAATTGGCAGTTGAGAAAGCTTCGGTCCCATGTTTATTGAGTAGTTTCCTAAACGTCTTTTTATATCCCCTAAAATCAGTAGTTTCCATATTGTTCATGTTACTTTTTATTCTAGTTGCAATATTTTTTTTCAAAAGTTATTCGAATGCTATTTTGTTGATTTGGGGTTCAAAAAAAGGTAATGTTTCGATTTTTTCCGTCGTTGAATTACCAAAGGATGTAGTTATAATATGATGATAATAACTTTAATGGTTGTTGTATTTTTTTTTACTTCTTTCGAATTGATAAACAATTTTCGTAATATGTATGTTTTATTACTTGAAAAAATTGTTCGTATCATGCCGTGGAAAAATTGGTCTTAATATGTTTGATGTATTAGTAAAAATTTTAGAACACTAGAATGTTGTACATTAGATTAGTTTATAAATTTATGTCTTAATACGAATCTTGTACGTTAGAATTACTGCATTAAACATTAGTTGATTTTATTAGAACACTATAATATATTTTTAGAACATTAGTATTATAATTTAGAACAATAGGTATAATATGTTATAATATTTGAAACTATAGTTTAACACTTAGAACAATAGGGGGATGTTTTCGAACATTAGAATTATAATTTAGAACAATAGGTAAACATGTTAGAACAATAAGTATAATATGTTATATACCTATTGTTCGAAATTTATGATATATTGTTCTAAATTTAGGGGGTTTATTATTTTGAATTCGAATTTATGCTATGAAGTTATTTGAATTGTTCTAAAGTTTATTGTAATTATTCTGAAACTTTGTACTATTGTTCTAAAACTTTGTACTTCTAAAACATTGTACCATTGTTCTAAAATATTGTACTATTGTTCTAACATATTATACGCATTGTTCTAAAATTGTATTATATTATTCTAAGTATTATACTAATTGTTCTAACGTATTGACATATTGTTCTAAATTATAATTCTAATTTTGTAAAACATCCCACTATTGTTTGTAGGCATGAACATGAATGAGGACTGTAGAGGAAAAAAATATAATACAATATCACCGTATTTAGAATTAATATAATATTAGTGTATTGGATAAATATAATACAATAGAATGTATGTTCATTAGAACACTAGTCTTAATATTTAAAACAAAAGAATTAAATATTGCAAAAATTTAGAGCAATAAAATTAAATTTTAGAATAATAGAATACATTCTTTGAATAATAGAATTAATATTTAAACCAATGGTGTAAATTTTTAGAATATTAGTGTTAATATTTAGAACAAAAGAACTTAAACTACAAAATCGAACCAAAGAATATATAATCACTACTTAATCACTACTTAGAAGAATACAATTAATATTTAGAACAATACATTTAATATTTAGAACAACGTAACAAAAGTTTAAAACAAAAGAAATAAAGTTTGGAACAATAGATAATAACATAGAACAATAGAATTAATATTTAGAACAATACAATTAATATTTAGAACTACGTAGCAAAAGTTTAGAATAATTAAATAAAAGTTTAGAACAAGTGGAGCAATAGCCCTATTATTTAGAGCTATAGTGTCATTTTAGAACAATAGATAACAATTTTGGAATAATAGAGTTGAACATTAAAATTTAACCTTAGAATAAGAGAATTACTAATTAAACAAATAAAGTTAATATTCAAAACATTGCAAAAGTTTAGAACAATAAAATTAAGTTTTAGAACAATAAAATTAAATTTCAATATAATAGAATACATTATTAGAACAATAGACTTAATATTTAGAACAATAGTATAACTTTTTAGAATACTAGTGTTAATATTCATTTCATTGTTTACTGATATTCTAAAACACAATACTAATGTTCTAAAACTTAACACATATGTTTTAAAATTTTATTATATTGTTCTAATGTGTAATATTGATGTTCAAAATTTGAGTACTAGTGTTTTAAAGTTTAATACATATGTTTTAAATGTTTATTCTATTATTCTAAGGTCTAATATTGATGTTCTAAAGTTGAGTACTAGTATTCTAAACCTTAACACATATGTTTTAAAATTTTATTCTATTGTTCTAACATGTAATACTAATGTTTTAAATTTGAGTACTTGTGTTCTAAAGCTTAACACATATCTTTTAAATGTTTATTCTATTTTTCTAAGGTCTGATATTGATATTCTAAAGTTGAGTACTAGTGTTCTAAATCTTAACATATATGTTCTAAAGGTTTACTATATTGTTCTAAGGTCTAATAATGATGTACTATAATTTAATATTGATGTTCTAAAAGTTAACACATATGTTTAAAAATTTCATCTATTGTTGTAATATGTAATAATGTGTAATACTAATGTTCTAAATTTGAGTCCTTGTATTCTAAAGCTTAATACATATGTTTTAAATATTTATTCTATTATTCTAAGGTCTGATATTGATGTTTTAAAATTGAGTACTAGTGTTCTAAATCTTAACATATATGTTCTAAAGGTTTATTTTATTGTTCCAAGGTCTAATACTGATGTACTATAAATTAATATTGATGTGCTAAAGGTTAACACATGTTTAAAAATTTCATCTATCGTTCTAATATATAATACCGATATACTAAAGTTGAGTAGTGATGTTCTAATCTTAACACATATGTTTTAAATGTTTATTCTATTGTTTTAAGGTCTAATACTTATATTCCAAAGTTTAATATTGTTGCTCAAATTGCTAATGAAAAATAATGAAAATCAAATATAAAGTAATAGAAATAATTTGGAAACTATTAAAGAATTGTGCAAGTTGACATTGGAAGCCTAATTCATTGGAACCCAATAATTACGGGGTGCAAATTTTTTTTCTCAACTGCCAATTAATTTCAAACTTTTATATATTTACAATTTTGCCATTACTGAAGAATTAATCACAATTATCAAAGTACACTTAATTAACGATTATAGATGAGTTCTTATATAAGGAGGGGTTCTTATATATATATATATATAATGAGGGTTTGTCTTCTTAATGATTTCTCTGTGATATTCGACTTTCTTAATTATTTGGTAGAGAAAAAAATCAGAATAGTAGAACTAAAATAAGAATAGTATAACTAAACTTTAAAACAATAGAACTAAAATTTGAAATGATGGAATTAAACTTTTGAACATAAAACTAAAATTTAGAACAGTATAGCTAAACTTCATAACACTAGAACCATACATTAGAATAATAAAACAAATATTTTGAATAGAACTAAACTTTAGAATATTTTTTAATTAAACTTTAGAACAATAGAGCTAAAATTTGAAATATTAGAGAAAAAATTCAAAACAGTTAAACTAAACTTTGGAACAATGGAATTAAAATTTGAAACAATAAAATTAAATTTCAAAACAATTGAATTAAACTTTAGAACAATAAGACTAAAATTTGAAACAATAAAACTAAATTTTAGAAAAGTAAACTAAACTTTAGAACAAAAATTTGGAACAATAGAACTAAACTTTAAAATAGATTTGAATTAAACTTGAGAATAATAGTACTAAAATTAGGAACAGTAGAGAAAAAATACAGAAGAGTAAAACTAAATTTTAGAGCAATAGCACTAAAATTTGGAAGAATAAAATTATACTTTAGAACAATAGAACTAAAATTTGGAGCATTCCCTATGTTATTTCAACAACAGTAACAACAACAAAAATAACAAACAACATGAAAGTATATAACTTAGCATAATTTTTTTTGGAAAAGGAATGAAATTTAAGGCGAATTTGAAATGAGTAGCCAGATTAAGATAGAGAATTTATAAAATTTAAGTGTAGTGTTGATAAAATAAGAGAGTCAAAGTGTGATACTACAGTATGGGTATGACCGTGTGAGTAAATGTTAGAGGTAGGCTTGTTCAATGCAACTTGTACAACAAGTTTTTCATTTTTTTTTTTTTTGAACTTTCAGATAATGTAAATTTGTATTTATATGCAATGTTACAATACTAACCTTTATCCACCTTTCTACTCTGTCTTTCTTCAACATAATTCCTACTTTTTCAACAACAAACAAATAGCAACAACACCAACAACTAGGGTGTGGCTAGTATGTTCAATGCAAACTTATTCATCATGTTTTACAATTTTTCTTTTTTTTATTTTTCCGTGATTTGATCAATATCTGAACAACTTCTTATTTCAATGTATTTTTGTATCTATATGCAAAGTTAGAATACAAACCTTTACCCACCGTTTCTATTTTTGAACTTTTTCGACATAATCCCTACTTTTTTGCTACAAGAGGAGCAACAACAACAAGAACAACATCAGTAAGAAGCGTGAAGGGCATGTATGTTCATTGCAACTTGTTCATCAAGATTTATAACTTTTTCGATTTCATTTTTTTGTAATTTAATCAATATCCAATAAACTTCCTGACTGAATGTATTTTTGAATTTATATGCAAAGTTACAATACTACCTTTTAACTGTCCTTCCTATTCTTTGTCTTGTTTCAACATTTTTTTTTTTTGGAAGCAAAAAAAATTACAATTATAACAAGATAATTAACTACTAATAAGTAGTAACAATGATTATTCAAAATAAAATAAGTGGTTAAAACCAAAGCTTCACAATTACATCGCTGTCCACTAGAAAAATTAACTAAAACTTTTTTTTTCAAGTTTCTTTTGGGTCCCAATTAAAACCAATTTAGCTCTTTGATCTGTCTGATTTGACCGTACCTACTGGACTAGGTTAAGAGCACTACCGGCAGTGAGTAAAATTTTCCCAACGAGTAAAAATGCTTAGTAAAATAAATGAAAAATGCATCTCAACAGTGGTCAACCGTGAGAAAACTCACGAAGGAAAAAAATTCAGGTGGACCCCACATTTTTTATACTGTTTTACACTTTAACGACTATTTTTAGCATTTAAACAATTTTAAAAAAAATAAAATAAAAATTAGCAACGGTCATAAAAAAATTTCTCTATAAAATGACACTTATTTTGCTATATTTTTCCACAACTTATTTCCTAGTTGAATTCGTTTTTCACCATTATCTACTTCTCAATTGTTATTATACACATTTCTTTTTGCAAATCTTCGTTAAGGTAAAGTATTCTGCTGTTATTTTCATAAAAACGATAATAAAGACGTTAGTTAACACGTTAATTTAAAACGATTATCAAAAGTGTTAATTATTAAAAAAATGATATTGTTAACTGTTAATTAAAAACGCTAATTAAAAGCGATAATAAAGTAAACAATAGTTTAAAAAGGCAATTAAAAAACGATATAAAAATGCGATAATTAATAACAATAATTAAATATTGTAGTTATGAACGATAACTATAACCGCTAATTAAAAAAATTAAGTACATTACAAATTGATTTTGAAACGCTAACTACGCAATAATAACATAAATTAATTAATAACGATATAAAATTATTAATCATAATCATACATTAATTAGAAAATTAAGTAAAATTGGTGAATATGAAAGAGAGAGAAAGTGTGGTGGGGTAGTGGAAAAAGTAAGGGAGAGATTGGTGATGAGTTTTTTTTACTAACGGCTGGGATGACATTTTAATCACAAAAAAAACACATGAGGATAATTGGATGGGATGAGTGAGAAAGTGATTAGAGAGATAATTGAATAGCAAAGTTTTGCCCACTACTGATTGTAGTATACGTGGCGGATTTGGCTTAGGACAATGACTCACCAACGAGCCCAAAAAAATTTAGATGTATTTTTTATTATTATTATTTAATTATTTAGTAAAAAAAATTATTACATATTTTATTATTAATGGTTACTTAAAAATCTTGGATCCGACACGGACTACACAAGTAAAAGGTATGTATTAACAAATATAATTTGCCTCATTATTTTCTTTTTCATTCTTTCATAAGCGAAGACCTTGTATCCTTGTTTCTTTTTCATAAGCTAAGCTATATCTTCCATTAGCCTTATTTCTCAACCAAGATTATATGTAACTTGAACTCTCCTTCTTATGATATACACAAAAAGCTCGACAATAACAACAATATTTTTGATAAGTTGCGACATCCTCATCAATTATATAATCGTGTCATTTCATGTATATCATTAAAACCAAAAACAAGTTAATTTGCGTATTATTTTCTGGCGCGGATTTTGGGTATGCCATCAGATCTCATGAATGCTTACATTACATATAAAAGTATATAATTTATATTAAAAAGGGAAATCCAAGTGACAAAATCTAAAGCACATTTAAACTTGCTAAAATAAAACAAAATAAATAAATAATATGAGGTGAAGTGAAGTGAGAGTAGTTACCCGAATACGAGGTTCCTGAAAATCTCTCTTGCTTCTTCAAATCTCAAAATATGAAAAAGATAGAGATGGTGAGCAGCATTTACAAAGTCAATCTGCAAAGTTTTACTTAACCTGTGCTACTCCAAGATGGAGACCGGCTATAGCACGTTGCCATGACGACCGGCTATAGCACGTTGCCATGACGACCGGCTATAGCAAGTTGTACAAGTTAAGTGACAAACGGTCATTGCATCAATCATGGAATACGCCCGCGTGTCGTGTCGTGTCGCCTGTGATTCATGATGAGTGCAATTATTTCCACAGCCACGAAATTTCCAGGAAAGTTCCATCTCTGCTGCTAATTGAATACTGTGATAAAAGAGGTTACTCTATTTGAAGGTGGGGGAAACAATAAGCCGAAAGAGATTTAATAAAGAATGGACCCATGACGAATGGTGGGGAGCAAGGAATATGATGGGCAGGACTTGGGAGTAAAAGGGATACACCGTAGACTCGTACACCCACTTTACAAATGATGGAGTATAGGTAAGCGTGTCAAATCGGATTTGGGTCGGTTTTGGGTTGATCTGTTGCGGGTCGATTCTTATCGGGTCAATTTTGCATATTGGGTCGGTTCGGTTCGGGTCATTATCAGGTCGGGTTAAATCGGTTATTTGCTTGGTCGGGTTCTGGTCGAGTTCGGATATGGTTGTATTCGGTTCGGGTTAATGTCGGTTCGGGTTGTATTCGGTTCGGGTCAAGGTCGGTTCGGGTTGTATTCGGTTCGGTTCGGTTCAAGGTCGGTTCTAGCACAATCAAGTCGGTTCCTGAACGGGTTATAGCGGGTTATTTCGAATTCGGATCAAGGTCGATTCTGATAAAATCGGATCGGTTACTAAACGAGTTATAGTGGAATTCAATAAAAACTATTTTTAGTTTTTTTTTTTAATGTTATTTAAAGAGTAGGTTGTAGAAAAATGATTGTCATTTTGGAAAAAGAAGGACGTCAATGAGATTTATGAAACCCTAAATTAGAAGGCTTTAATCTTACTTTTCATAGGTGTAGACATGATGGTTTTGCTTTTAATTGAATTTTAGTAAATCTTTTAAAAAATTTATTTTCATAAATGTACTTATTAAATAATTAAATTAATAAAAATATTTGGTTTCTAAGTTATTAGATATTAGGTAAAATTAGTTTTTTTAAGATTAGGTCATATTCACATATATTCAGATTATTAACACATCCAGTGAATTCGGATAACGAATTGTTATAAATCAGGTTATATCGGTTATGTGTCGGTTTTAATCGGTTTCAGGTTCTTTTCGGGTTGGGTCCGTAACGAGTCGGGTTTGTAACGGGTCGGGTATGTAACTGATCGGGTTCTTAACGGGTCGGGTTTGTAATGGGTCGGACACGGATCGAGTTCGGGTCTTTGAATATCGGGTCAAATCGGTTTCGTGTTCACTTCATGTCGGGTTGGGTTGGTTTTCAGGTCTCACTTTTCGGGTCATAATCAGGTCGGGTCCGGGTCGGTTTCGGGTAACTTATTGGGTCGGGTCTGATTCTGACAGCTCTAGGTATAATATAAATATTCAAACTTTATTTTTATGTTTTTTTATTTAAAAAAATAGACTCTAAACTAAAATAATTTTTAAAACTAATTTATTTAGGCTCGGGTCTAGATCTTTGTTTGAGTTTATAATTTTATTTAAATAAAATCGTATATTTTTGCTTCCCAAACTTGGTTAAGGTATAATTCTAAGCTTTTAGTTGGTATTTTGTATGTTTTTGTTTAATTTAATTTTGAATTTTTTTTTTAAATTTTTTTTAATTTTTTGTAGCATTGTTATGCCTATTATTAGAGTTCAAAGTGTTTTGTATATTATTTTGTTGGAGATTGTTGCAAATTTTTGGTAATTTTAGGTAATTTTGATGTTGTTTTGTGTGTTGGTAGGTTAGGTGTTCTAGATGTTTATAGTATAAGTGTCATGGATGTTTTTTGTAAAATTTGTATGGTGGATGTTATTGTTGTTCTTAAAATTATGGTAATTAGTGTTAGTGTTGTTGTTGCCATTGGAATTTTGGTTCTTCGATTATGTCTTTTATTGTACTACACCAAGAGGATGTAATTGTTTTAGGAAGTTAATGCATTGATAATTTATCAACTGTTAAACTTTGTGAAGTTTTGGCATGAAGGGTTATTAAAACTATATTGAGTACATATAAATCCATTGTCCTGAATATCATTAAAAGGTTTTTTTTGTTGTAGGCGTCATGAAAACATCGTTATATCCATTATTATGTCGACAAAGGGTGGAGTATTGGTTGAAAGAGATACTACAGTTGGATATGAAGGCGGATAAGTGAGGCCTACTTTTGCTAGTCTTGAAAACAGCTACTATCATATTGTTGATATGATTTTCAAGTTGTGTGGGCTTAATAGATGTACAGTGAAATTGAACTTGAGAACTAAATACCCCACTAGTACTTTGACTTGTATGGCATTGCCACTGACATATGACTGCTCGGTAAAAGTCATGTGGGTATGCATTTAAAAATTTCCACATATTTGTTTATAGAAATATACGTTAAACAAGTAACCTTATCTTTCACACAAAATGTAAATTCTTCAATTTTAATCATTCCCATCAATCGCAAAATATCCACTCATCCACAACTCAAAATAAAACTTCATCACAAATTCACTATATTTCTTTACAAATATTTACCCCTCATTCACATATTTTTTTTATATCACATAGAGTCTAAGGGAGTAGGGTCGAATAGTGGGGATCACACTAGAAACCCAATTCATGACCTCAAAATAAATGAGGATGCAACTTATCTTCCTTTACACTTGGGTGGGCTAGAGGAGGACGAGGTAGAGGTGGAAGAGGTTGATGAGAACATAGATGGCCGAGAAGTTGCAACAAGCCTAGGGGGGAAACCAACTTGAAATTCACTCAACCATTACTTTTTACAATCACTTAGAGGAATATGTGGAGGGTGATGGTTGGAGGATACATGGCCCATATTCATCATCCATGGTTAGAGGGGAATTAGTGAAGGGTATGGAGTTCCAAAACAAGAAATAATTCATTGAAGTTGTGAAGATGTACTGCCTTCGGTCAAATTAGTCGTACATGTGTCGAACATCAAACAAAAGTGTATTGGAAATGATGTACTACAACAGATATGGTTGGAAAATGTGTTCTAGATAGAAGAGCAAGTGTAGACACAAAGTCATGTCTTCCCGTATAGGGGTCCAATGACGAACCAACCTTTGCAAGTAGGACTTCGCTTGGGTGGAGTTGAGTGTGTGTAATCCCAAAAACACCTCAAAGACAAACCCTAAAAAGGCCCAAATACAAAATGGACCAAACACATTACCCTAAAATCTATCCAAAACACCAAACAAATAAAACCTAAATCCATGAAAATCTTAAAGCTTAGAGAGGTTTTGGTCGACACTCGGACTTAACATCCAACGCTTGAGAAACCAACTTTATTGTTTATAAATCCCCCTTTATTTCCCTGCCCAAGATTTCGGAAATTTTGAAATCCTAAGGCCTTGTTACTCTGTTGGATTCTCTCTGAAATCCTCACAAACACAAAACAAAATACAATTACTAACTCTCAAGGCAACCATCAAGCATTAAATCAAGAGCAATCATAACTCCTTCTTCAAGAACTCAACAAAGACTCTATCCTTAATGGTAAACACCAATTGTTCCAAACTAGACATTTGTATTTACCATTCCCCTCTCTTCTTTCCCATCATTTGTGACACCAAGGCCGGTGTCGAGTTCTAGCCTGGGGGGGGGGGGGGGGGGAGATGTTTCTCATTATGTACATTTAAGTGCGGGAATGGTAATCAAATATCTTGCTTGGGGGAGGTCTTGAGCTCTTGGTGTATAGGGTGGTTCTTGGTTTTGATAGTGTATGTGCTTATATGTGTGCTATTTTGTGCATATATTGAGAAGTTTGAGTTTGTATGTGGAATGTTTGGAATGTAAAGCTTGGTTTATCTTTTGGGACTTGTTGTTGGTTTTATATTGTATTATGTTCTAGTTTGCATGCCTACTTTAGGTTGGTTGTTGTTCTTTTCACGATGATATGGCACGCCTAGGCTAGAACGATTGCATTTTGATGTTCTTGTCTCACTTCTCTTCTATATATGTGCATTAGAGCATGTTTCTTCTATTATTAGCTTTGGTCTATTTGTGGTTGGTTGTCTTGATGGTTTGATGCTTTGCATTTAGTCTCTTTTGATGATGATTCTGATGAATGATGAGTTAATTCTTTTACCTAATATCCAAATTTCTTTCTTTCTTCAAATCTTTCCCTAAAATCCAAATTTCTTTCTTTCTTCAAATCTTTGCCTAAATTCTTTATCTAGGTTTGTTTATCCCCCAACTTCTTCTAAAAAATTGTTTTGCCTTTGATTGGTTTGCGATAAATATATTAGAATGTATGTGATAGATACTTGCTTCCTTTTTGTAATAAAATTTTGAGCATGGTTTAGATGCTCGTGGTTAAACATAAAATTGGCTAGTTTAGGCTAGTGTGAGAATAACCCCAGTTAATGTATGGGACTTAAAGTCTAGGTTTGTGGTAAGATGGTGTCGCTCGTCTCAAAGGAATTTGAACCCTGAAAGGTAGTATTTGATCCCACATTTGTCCTAAAAAGTGAGGCTTTATGTTTTCAAGCCATCAACATTTCGAATGAGCAGCAAGGATCCTCCTTGAATTAGTTCCTAGATCAAGAATTTGAGCTCCAACTCCTAAGATCGTGGCATAAACTACTCTTTTCATTAATGAAGGTTGTTTCATAAGGTATTTATGCATAGTGTAAGTTAAAGCACCTAGATTTAGTTTTATTAAGTGTATTTTCCTTGTTCATAGATAATAGTTGGTTTTGTATATGAAGTTTTCAATGAAAAGATGAGAAAAGGAAAAAAAAAAGAGAAAAACAAAAAGATGCGATAAATAGTCACCGCCTTAGCAAATAAACAAGCTTAGGGGTGCAAATTTTTCTTGGAGTATGGTCATAGTTTGTATTTAGAAATCAAAGTTAAAGCCCTACTTAGGGTTATTCTTAATGGATTACATTTTAGCTTGGAATTAAATTACAAGCTCTTTTAGTTTTCTTCTATGCCTTAACTTGGTGTCGAGATCCTCATATTTTTGTGTATTATTAGAAAGAGTAGTTATAGCCATCGTTGGTGGAGGGAGTTGGTTCACAAGCATATGGAGAGGGTACTTTTTCATTGAGATGTTGAGTCTGCTATAGTTATGTTTTTTCGGCTCCTTTGAAGAGTCATGAGAAACTACAATTACGGAGGATTTGAACATTGTGATGGGGACGCGGTAAGATTTGTTGAATAGGCATAAGTTGAGTATTTTCGGGAAGGTTAGCTAGGCCTTGGCTAATCATGACCGTTGTTGATCTTAGGCATATACCTCATGCTCGATTTTATTGCTTAAGGATTCTTTTCTCTATGCATGTGCTTTTCTTTGAGCAAGCTAATCTTTTGGGTTGCTTTGTGCTATATGAATTGCCCAAGGACAAGCAATTATCTAGCTTGGGGGGATTTGATAAGTGGTTTATTTGACCCCTTATTGTGGTGATTTTAACCCGGTTTTGTAATATTTTCCCTATTCTCTAACCCCTTTTGTATATAAATCTTGCATTTTGGCTTTGCACTTCCTTTGTGTGTTTGTGTACTTGACTTGTAGGTGTAGGTGAAGTTTTGGAGCAAGAATAAATCTCGAACGATTTAAGATGGAGCATGAATGAAGAGGGAGTGGCCGCTTCTGGAGGAGAGGGCGTGCAGCTCCTTCAGAGTAGACGCTCTTAATATTGGCACCACATTATGCCATTTTCATAGTCTGTTAGGAGCGAGCGTGCAAGATTGTGGAGCAGGCACTCCTTACTAGAGGAGGGGGCGCTCCTTACTAGGAATCCTGGTTATTTTTGATGGGTTTCTCTTTATAATTCGGGGTGTATAAATACTACCCCTTTAGGTCAATAGAAGGCATGCAGTGGTAGCATAGTTCTTAGGAACTTTCTCTTAGTTTAGAACAACTCTCTTCGGTATTTTAGCTTAGAAATTCTCAAATTAATCATTGTAGAAGTTTCAAAGATTATTACCAAGATCAACATTTGTACTCAACATTTCAAACTTCAAATTAGTAACTTTTTCACTTTTCTCTATTTAATTTCTAATTTCATTTTGTTATTGCATGTCATTTGAATCTCTTTAGTTCTTCATAATTTGTTGTTGGATGTTAGTTTTATCATTAGTTAATCACTTTCCCCTAATTATTGAACTAGTTAAAACCCTAATCTTGGTTTGTAGTCACTTGAAATGAGTTGTGAGTAGTCCTCTTTGCTAGAGCTTGAGTAAGGCTCAACCTAATGGTTAGTTAAGTAAATTTGGGAGAAGTATTGATGTTTAATTTGTGATTAAATTTATTTTATAAGATTTCTTGTTAGTTCTTCATGATAGGATTAGCTACCCTTAAATTAGGAGCTTAATGGCATGTTATGCTTAGTTTGACATGGAAATGTAGATTAAGTATGTCATTACTCATTGCAATTTGATTATGTATGTGTTATTACTAAACTAATAAGGGATCTAATTTTAGTAGTGTGAGTTGTTTTCCTATTTGCATGAAGTTGGTTTACATATAGTCCTTGTTATCTCTTGTCTCTTTTACTCCCAATCTACCTAATTACCATGGTTAAGTGGATCCCATTCCCTAGTTCTTTTGATTACTTGAGTTAGAACAATAGTTTGTTGTCTACTTAACGAATTCCCCTTTCAACAAGGACTTTGAATTAGCTTGAGTGTTAAGGTCTTAAGCAATTGTACCCCATTTCTTGTGGGCCGAACCCTTATCGTTGTGCTTGGTTTGTGAGGTGTTTCCTAATAAATGTGTTTAAATGAGTGTGGAATGTGCAACCGTTCTAACACCCATCAGCATGTCACCGCTT
This sequence comes from Dysphania ambrosioides, assembly GCA_026401315.1. Taxonomy (NCBI): domain Eukaryota; kingdom Viridiplantae; phylum Streptophyta; class Magnoliopsida; order Caryophyllales; family Amaranthaceae; genus Dysphania; species Dysphania ambrosioides. The sequence goes on from CM048666.1 coordinate 19,140,409, forward strand.
TTGCATTCGTTATAATGTTTCAAATTTGAAATTTCATGTGAAGAAAGCTCTCGTTAAGAAAGCCTTCATTAGAGCTGCATTTTAGTGGAAAACATCAAAACCAGAAAAGGGTATCAGACACATTGAACAACTTTATGTTGATGTTGTTGAATACATCTATGACCTGGCGATCAAAAATTGGTCCCTTGCTTATGATGGGGCCATAGGTACGGTTTTTAACGACAAATATGGAAGAAGTGTTTAATGGAGTTATAAAGGGTGCTAGATTTCTGCCAGCCACTATAATAGTCGAGATTTTATTCTACTGAGTGAACAAATGGTTTGTCAACAAATGGGAGATTACTAGACGACTTGCAGCTAGCCAGTCATACACTCCTTATGTGTAACAGAAGATTGAGGTGAATAGAAGTAAGGCTAGATTTCATAGTATTGAACCATTCGATATAGGCAGTGGAATATATGAAGTAACAAGTGGCCAAGGTGATAGAGTTGCATGTAAAGGGGGGGGGGGGGGGGGGGGGGGGGGGTAAATGTTATATGGTACATTTCTCTAATGTGACATGCATTTGTAATAAGATTCAAGTGTATCACTACCCATGTTCTCACGTTTTTGTTGTGTGTGTTGGTTATCACCTTTTGTTCATTAACAAACATTTGCACTCTATGACTTACCTCTGCATATGTGATCCATATTTCGTTCTTGTTCTTGATTGTACGCAATGGGGATTATATATAAAACCCATACTCATTGCTAATGAGAGTCAAATTCGACCTAAGAGATGTCCACAATTAAAGAGGTTGAGGAATGAAATGGATGAAAGCACGATAGAGGAGGGACTTATAGTGTTTGTCACATTGCCGAACCTAACTGGCATAGTTTCCCCGAGAGACCGGCCGTAGTTTAGTTTCATTATGTTTTAGTGTCACAGTGTTTTAGTTTCTTAATTTTCAATTTTCATCAATTGTCATGTAAAAAAACAATATTCCATATTTATGAATCGATGATGTTCTAGTTTTATGAAGTAAATATATTCTAGTTTCATGGTACGACCATACTCCACATTGATGGATGATGCCTTTCTTGTGTTATGGTTCTTTCATCGAACATGAGTGGAGGAGGATCCAGGTCTAGCGACACATGTATTTTGCATCTGCATGAGTCATTTTGGTCCATTATACTCTAGAATAGACAATTAGATCAAGCTAATTGCACGCTTGTTAGTCGTTACCATGGTATCCTCTAGTGGCCAGTTGACGATAAGGTCTTACATTACATTTAATGGATAAGGCTATACAACATTTATCATATCAACTCGATGTGCATAGACCAAGGCCTCATCACTGCTTTAGTCGAGAGGTGGAGACTAGAGACACACACATTCCACCTACAATTCGGAGAGGCAACGATCACATATTGTAGACGATGAGACTACCGTGATAGGCAAGGATGTAATAGGCAAGGATGTAATAGGAGTTATAACTAGGTCAGGGAAGGCGATGGTAGAGAGGATATTTGGAGTTGTCGCACCAAATGCTTCTGTGGTAGGTTCTACAATGAGACTGACGTGGTTCACATAGGTGTTTCGTTAGTTGTAGACGCCCCGGAGGTAGAGGTTTAGAGACATGATAAAATGTACTATTGGTTGCTCATTTCTTATATCATGTGTGCGGATAAATTAAAAGATGAGGGGAATCTCATCTAGTTATAGCTCTTAGGTCGTACATGGGACAATATTGCATCTTACAGCGTGGGTAGTGCGACACTTGCTTGTTTGTATTACAACTTATACTTGGCCATTTGTGTCAATGTGGTAGGCCAACTACAGATATCCATGGGCCTAGGGGTCCCCAACGAATCAAGCTACTTGGGTTCAACTCGGTCAAACCTCAGTTAAATAGAGATCGACTCGAGTTTGGGCTTGGCTTGAGACTTAAACGAACCAAGGTGAGCAAGGTTTGGCTCGACTTAAAAGTTCGTTACTAAGCTCGATAAAATTTAATGTATAAATTTTTTTAATTTTTTAATATAAATTTATATTTTGAATTAATTTTTTATATTGATTTTTAAAAAATCAAATTTTTACTTAAAAACTTGTTGTGGAGCCAAACTTCAAGCCAATTTCCAAGTCTAGCTCCTATACATCTATTAAGCTCGAGCCCAATCTTAAGACCTTGTCGAGCTTCAAGCTCAAGCCCAATCTCAAAACCTTGTCGAGCTTCAAGATTAAGACACATATTTTATTGAGCCTAGCTCACTACTATTCTGGCTTGGTTCGTTGATTAAGCGCTCATATATTCAATTATTCCATTATTAAAGATAAAATCATTTATATTTGAAAATACACCATAAAATTATATGGCCCTCTTACTAGACCATATGCTACGAGTCATTTTGGCTTGTTTAGAATCACATAATCAGTAAAACAAGAAGCCACCTATTTACTATACGGGTCTAGAGCATGAGAAACATGGCTAGACTCAATAATCTTGAGTCATAAAATTTCCAATTTAATGGCACATATAAACCAATTAGCACTCTCTAAACATCATTAAAAAAATAGCAATCATATACACACTATTATATGAAAATCTCACTATATTTAAATTTTCATTAATTAACTAAGTATCAAAATAAGTTTTCTCACAACACCCCCCCCACCCCCTAAAGCTCTCATCAATCCAAGTTCAAAAGTCCCTTTCAAGGCCCATCGTAACATCATTCACTCGTTATAATCTTATTTTCCTAACACAATTGATTTCCAATCTCAAAATAAAAACATAAACTAAGGCAAAAATGTATTATGCTTCATAATATTTTTATATTATACAAAAATGTATTATACTACTATTCATGGGAAAACCCTAATTGTCTCACCTTCTTTCTCTTTCTTTCTTTGAAGTTTCTTTTGTTCTTTTTGACAAAATTATTACACTAGGAACATTGATCCCTTATATTTGCTTGCTAGATTATGAGATTTCTTTCCAAATAGCCATCTAGTAATCTATAATGCTTCTTTTGTGTAGTGGGAGGCAAGATATGGTGCATAGAGGGAATAATGCCAACAACTAAGTAGGTTGTACCATCCTTCAAACCTCTTGACCTTAAAGCTTCATAAAGTCCCATAAGCCAAGTACTATATCTTTTGCTTTTTCTAAAGACTGAGTGTTTTATCACTTCCCCCTTCCCAATTGACAAGCTGCTTCTAAAATTCTAACATAAAAGGGTACTGTAAGGAAATATTCACTAAGCTCTCTAGTTGAGTATGCATAGAATCAGAAAAGCTTTGTGTAGGTGTGAACACTTCAATTCTTACAAACTTCTTAGAGTGCTAATTTAGATTAGCATATGTAAGAGCATACCGTTCCTTGAAGGGTCATGATATATACAGATAATGTCTATGCAACAGATAAGAGATGGACGGATATAGAGAGTGTTAGAAAAGCCATGTAAAACAAAGGGGTGAAGAAGGAACTAGGGTAGAATGAAATTATCCCACATTGGGCAAGAATAGAATATAATAAAAGGAGTGTATATATAAATTAAAAGCAAGTTGGGTCTATAATCCATAGCCTACAAAACTAAACTAGTTACAACTAATATGCAAATTTAGTTTTAATCTATGGGTCTAACTTGGTCCATAATTTAAGTTAACTTGGGATTATTTTGGACCTTTTTAAATCAAACTTTCTCTTCAAAAAGAATTTAATTTTATTCCCATTATTAAGCTTATTAAGCTTTGAGCTTAAGTCGAGCCTTAAAGCTCGATATTTGGGTCATGAGCTCAAGCCGAGCCTTAAATCTTGATATTTGGGTCATGAGCTCGAGCCGAGCCTAAAGTCTAAGGGTTGTCGAGCTTCAAGCACAAGCCAAGCCACGTATTAAGTAACAGAGCTCAAGTTGAGCCTATCATTACTCAGGCTCGGCTCGATGGTTAAGCACCCCTAGCCGGGCCATTGATCATTCTTTAGGTAACAATATTTTATAACGTAGTTGTTCATAAAGATGTAGTAACCATGATATGACTTATGCTAAGTTTTTCTCTAACTATATCATAGCTTTGATTATGGGAGCATATCACATTCTACCGCTTAATAGTTCCTATAGCCTTCGTCAAGGTTAAGAGGGACAACTAGTGCTAATTTACGTGGATGTCGAGTACCCTAGGGAGGGAGAGTCATTTGGTATAGGTGGATTATGTATTTATCACTCAAGGTCAGCTCTCAACTAGGGTGAACTTACTACGAGAACTGCTTGACAGGATAATTGCTGTGCTAGTAACATTTTAACTCCTATCTCATTTTCATTTGTATAGTATGTAAATCTACTTTCAATACCTAACGTAATTATTTCATTTTCCCATATATGATTTTGGATCCATATCTTGAGGAGGAGGGTGATGAGGACGAGTGGCATGTTGTTACGCCCCTTTGTATATTTCGAGTGTGTAAAGTACTATCTACTGAATTGAGTTATGCAATAGTATAATTCATGCCAGCTCTTACCTCCTCCGACAGATACTAGCGTGTCCTTACACTAGGTAGATCGACATGGAAAGTCCACCATTGATCGAACTGTGGATCATCGCTAGTATGTCGATAGATGGGATAGACACCTCCAATTTGTAGTGGAAACGGATCTAGTTGAAGCGATGAATACTATGAAAGTTTGGGCCAACCCAATTTAGGCTGACTCGGATAGCGATTTTACTAAAGTAGCATCAATTTTGTCCTAAGTCTGGATAAACTTATTTTTTACAATAATTTGGTCCATAGCATATGTTTGAAAATATTTTTAAAAAAGCTTAAAAAATTTTCAAAAATATTCATCTGTTTTTAGTTGGAGGGGGAGGGTGATCTAAAATTTTTAGACATCAAACAAAATTATAATGTCTTTATTATATTCATGCAAATAAAACTAAATAGTACCTTTTTTCCAAGGCTCTCTAATTGAGAATATGAAAAACTATTAGGGCGTATGAGAAATGGAGATATGTGTTAACTAGAACGTAATGGATATTTGATAAAATTGAGATCGAATTGGTGAAAAAGGTGTTATGTACATTAAAGGTGGTGTCATGATGGTGATTGTTGTGATAAATGCTAAAGGTTTATGACCCACTATTTTTAGGCAAAATAAGGGTGGCAATAGGATTAAGTAGTGAAATATAATGAAAAAGTTATTTGACTTTTTTCATTTAGTATGAGTATAGTTATTGGTGTTGTGACAAAAATTAAACATGAGTAAGCCAAAAAATAATCCTAAAATTTCTTTATCTCAAGAGGTTTTACTCTCCTATTTTTTAATGTATATTGTAGCACATAAAAGCAACTGGCATCCAAATTTAGTTGTAGGTATTCAAAGCCAAATTATTTTTATTTTTTTTTGACATTCCAGAATTGAACAAAAACAAAAATAAAACTAGAAACAAGAGCTTATTTAACACAACAGGATTTTGAGGCGAGGCGTGCTGCAGCTGCTCGACCATGCGCCTTTTCCATTTGATATCTTCCCCCATTGAAAATGTTATAATGTTTGAAAGTGAGACCCTTCTCTTTTATACAATGGATAGTGTTTTTAATTTCCAATGGGATATCTCTCGTGGCTTAGAGTGAGGAGAGTAAAACACTTGAATCAGCTAGTATTGACATCGATGATAGGTTATATGATGCACTCCATTATAGAGAAAATAAACATGTTATAGCTTCTGCCATATATGAAGAAGAGGAATTTCCCCTTATTCTCCTCCTAGACCAATTAAGGAAGTGACATTAGATTTCAAAATTTTCCATCCCGAGTTTGAGGAGCAATCTTTTTTGTTCTAGGCCCCATCAGATTGGATTATAACTTCCGCCTATGCCTCCTCTTCCTTACCCATTGATACTTTGTCAAATCCTGGAGAAATCTCGCATAGGAATTCTAGTGGATGGAGAAAACGTAAATCACTCAGTTAACCTTTTATCCATTCCTCATGAACAACAACTAATCTTGTGATTAGTTCAACGTACTGTTGCACCACTATCATTTGGTTATTGTATACTCTATTATTTCTTGTTGTCCATAGTGCCCACGGAGTTGCTATAAATATTGATAGGTGGTTTCCTCTAAATCCATCCATGGTATGAAGACGCTAGTTATGGAAGGAAAGCCAAGTTGAAAAGGATTGGCTTCCATTAACATTTGAGCAGATACATACTGATCCAATCTTCCAAACCCTAATTACAAAGGGACAAAATAAAAAAATGTGACCTACATTTTTTATATCAAGTCCACATTCACTACAATGAACTTGGATATTCACCAGTCCTCGATGTTGTAGTTGAGATAGAACTGGAATACTTTTATAAGAAATTTTCCATAAGAAGAAAAGCCAACGAGGTTGAACAAAAAGATTTTCCCTCTTCCCTGGAGGGAGGCATAACAAGATTTTAGAGAAAGTTTACTAGATTTGTGGAATTTCCAATATAAACAATCCAGGTCCTCCATAATTGGATTTTCCCTACATAAAATTTCTTAGGCTGTCTTATTCTTAAAGATTCTAAACAAGGCCAAAGATCCTAAAAGATTTTCCATATCAGATTTGGCAAAGCCAAATTTTGATGTACATGAATATGAAGATATATTTTCCCATTATCCCTAGATTTGTCTTTTTAAGTCTGACATTATGGCTTATGGCTAGTGAAGTCACTCGCTTATTAAACTAGTTTTAAACCTTTTCAATTCCATCCTTTGCAATACAAAGACTTGATGTTCATGCAATTCAATCTTTGCAACATGTAATGGCTCTACATGCCATCACAAGTAAAAATGTGTGTGAATTACACCAATCATTCCCTCACCTGGAAATTTTATACTCGTGCACTCCCACCATTATCTTTATACACTATTTCCTATTTGAAAATTTTATAATATTTTTCCAACTCTGAATGGTTTCATAAAAGGACTAAAGTTTGGACAAAAATATCCTTAGTTACTACTTATTTGTGTCAAGTCCCTATAAATTTGAATATTATAATATAAAGTACCTTCACTACTTACTTGCATCAATTTCCCATTAAATACAATCATTACATAATTGAAATTACTATTTAAATCAGTATAATTACATAATATAAAACCGACCACATCCACATCATTCATTTTCTCTATTAGAACCTGTATGGGCCTAGTTATCATAGGGAACCTAGGTAATCCAAAATCAAAGGGTGGCCCATTAGGTCAGCACAACCCATAGCTAAAATGACCCAGGCCTAGATCAACGAATCAAAAGGTCCAACCCACTCTAAGTGGCACACATAAGCTTACAAATCCTTCACCCTATAAATACTCATTTAAGGGTTGAGGATAAGGGTAAGTAATATTCTTCAAACAAACACGAACCATTGTCAAAGAGCATTTACTGAGAACAGTCTAAATTGAGAAAGACGTCAAAGTCAATTTCCCTATCGTAAAGGAATTTACTCACTTAGGCATTGGGGTGGTTATCCTCAAAACACCACATCCACTCCCATGCCTGTAACCTTGCTCCTTGTGCAAGTTGTTCACCCCACGAGACGTTCCTAGCTCACTCAAGAGGCCCATGAACAATCTCCGTACTCGAACTTTAATTGTTACTTAGCTCGTAAGTAACCATTTATGTATCACGGACATAAACACGTCCAGTGACACAAGATTTTTTGAGTGTATTTAAAGTTTCAAATTTATAAATTTGTATTCTACCTCTAGTCTAACACTTGAATACAATTCATATAACTACTCAAATATTACAAAACAACAAAATACAAATGAACAAAATCAAAATTTTTACATGTCTTTTGAATAACAATACAAACAAGTATAAATGCGTAAATAAAAAAAACGAGTAACGGATTCGGGTCCGGGTATTATGGTTAGACCCATACTCGGATCTGTTTTTCAATCACAAGCCCCGAATCCGTCGGGTCTAAATTTTAAAGACCCCTATCTGCAAAAAAAAATCTGGATCAACGGACCCGGGTCGAGTCAAATATCCGTTGACATCCCTACATGTGACTTGTCAAAGGCGGAGCACATCATTTGTGATCTCCATAGGTTTGGATATGGATTTTTTTGACATCCAACAAACGGGTAAGAAATAAATTATAATAAAAAAATTTACTAGTTAATTTAGCCCGAACATGAGCATTCCTAACTCTTGTCTTTCTACCTAGTAAAGAGAACAAATCTTGAACTGATCTGCAATCTTCTTTATTCGAGATAATGTATTAACTACTAGCAAAACTTGACGGGAGTTGCTACAGAGGAGAAAAACCAGTCTTAGAATATGTCAAAAGTCAAACCAAAGTAAAGCCATCCGAGATGCACCAAGAACGCGCTCCAAGATATGCTAGAGCCTTTGCATATAGAGCAGAGGAAGTGTAGCTTTGGGTGGAATGACTCCCTAGCCCAACCCTTCTCGTTGTAGAAGTTGTGCCAACTTTTCGAATTAAGCCAGCTTTGCTCAATGATTTTCTCTAACCTCCATCAATTTGTACCACCATCTGGACCGGTCCCCAAAGTGATTTTCCCAAAATACCATGTCAAAACTCAGAGGGGGACCCATATTCTCTAGCAGATGTAGGAACTGTATCATCCCGTTCTCTAACAAATAAAGTTTGCTTAGTTAGCAACAAACTTATCAATAAGAGCTAATTAATCAAACTTCTACACTCCAACACTCGAATAAAAAATTTAAATAATTTCGCCGTAACCACTGGCCATGGTATAAAACCTATCAAAAAAGTTGAACCTTGATTTTGGGATCAACAAAATAGAGCCTGAAACAAACACTTCTTTTATAAATTTATGCTTCTTCCACTGCAAGTAATCATGAGATTCCGCCGGAAATTGGAGAGAAAGAACACGGAAATTGAAACTTTGGAGGCCAGCTTCCTCAAATTATCATCCCGATTCATTTCAATATGAAGAGTTGAGCAAAATGCAATAGTGGATTGCAATATGCCACGTAGTCTACCACTATGAACTTTTTTTAATATATATTTATATAAAAGTTGCATGTTTTATCTAGGGGGTAACTTCTTAATGTCCGTCTTCCAGCCGCCAGGCCCAACTTTTCGTTTTGATTTGTTTATTTTTTTCAATGAAATAAATTTTCAAATTTATATCACATATAAATTTAGAATTTCTCATTAGAAATTACAAATTAAACCCAACGCAACTAGGAAAATTACATAGTGTTAGAGTAGTATCACATGAAAATACGTATTTATCAATAAGATGTATGAGTAAATATTAGGTTTAGATTGGTAAATAAAATCAATATGGTTGACTCCCAATAATGAACAATAACAGGCAATTTTTTTAAAAAAAATAATCTACAATGTTTGCTGCACAATTCAGAGTTCTAATTCTTTATATTTTTTATCATTACCAAATATGATATAAAACTATAAGATTATTTTCCTCATCTACTCCGAACATGATTATCACACATAAATTTGATAAAATCCTGTATATTCATTAGATCATACAACATATTGCTAATAATATGACATATATCTAGTATGTTACTTTTCTTTAATGAAATATATCTCTATTATATATTTAATATAATAGAAAATCTTGAATAGGACAATCCAAAATAGAAAGTTTTTAAGTAAATGAAAAAAATAGGGCAAAAAAAAATAGGGCAAAAAAAAGGAGACAAAAGGAATAATTATATAAGTGACTCTTGATGTGAATTAAATATATTTTCTTTAACCCTTCCTTATAAAAAAAAAAAACATTTTCAATGAAAATATTTGATCCATAGTTAGGTTTTGGTAGAAAAGACAATTAGTTCATCAAACAATTTAACAAAAATATTATTTGAATTCGATGTTGAAAAATCCACCGAAAAGAACGTACGGCCAAAAGCGAAAGGTTTGCAAACTTGCAAACTAGCAATCATAGTAGCCCAGTAGGACCCAAAGGAGCATTAAATTTTGCAATTGTAATTTGTATATGATAGCTAAATTTCCTAGCAAAAGCTTACCCACTCCACCAGTCCATGGGTCAATTCCGGAGAGAATTCAACTACAACGAAAAATGGGTTATTTAAAAAAAAAATGTTGACTGCGAAACTTTACAAGACGACTTTGATCAATACTCATATAACGATACAATTAGTTTGTAATATAATTTCCATAAATCTATAGCTATTTATTTCCCAACTCTTGCAGTTTTTATTTTCATCCTCTCTGAATTTGGGCTTGTGAGCATCGGCGAAAACATCAATGAGGTCTGAGCCTGACATTAACTGTGCTTTTTAATTAAGTGCATACTAACCAATAATTATATTAATTAAAAATTTACTGACTGCTTGTGCGTTTTTTCAAGATTCAGGTAATCTCCAAACTCACTACCATAAATAATGAGGTGGTAATGCCAGCGGATCAGCGACTTCCTTCGTCGATCAATTTTTCTTGTGAGTTTCTGCTCAGCTGCGTCATGCACTGATTCCCCGTTTTCTTTGTTATTTATATGCATGTAATTGTAAAATTTGAATTCGTAGCTTATGAATGTATGAGCTATGAAGTACGGAGTATAAGTCCTCGTGATCCTGCAATTATTTGACCCAAAAGCTCGATCTTAGTCCGGATTTTAAGTAGGATCTTAATGTTTGTAGGATCTTATGGTTTTATCCATACAAAATTTTGTGATGTTAGATCTTTATACGGCCTTGCAATATGTCTATCGTGTGAACGATAATTTCTGTAGATAATCCCTTCATATTTTTATTTTTGTTACTAACTAGTTTGACAATCAGATTGATACACATATACATATATATAAAGTAGGGAATTATCCCTACAAACATTGATTTTATAATGATATCTATCAAAAATTGCTAAATAGGAGACAATTTAAGGTTAGAATCGTGGAACAACTAGTTGTACTTAATAAAGGTTCAATTAATAAACGTTACGTAAAGAAAAACTGAATTAGAGACGACACGACAATTTGGTGACGCGGAAAACCGAAATAGGGAAAAAATGCGGGGGCTTATTTAGGCCACCTTTCCACTATATTTGGGACTAAACCCCGTGATTTACAGATTACAAGTAGTATTTGATAAGAATGTAGATGCGAATGTTGAAGTGAGTTGGATTTGTAGACGAGAAGCAGCTTAGTGTTGTGTATCAAGTCGTAAGCTCGTGTGCTCTCCTGAGCTTTACGAGTATTTCTTTTTTATACTGCAAACTCCCCATATTCTTCGGTTCTGTTGGTAGTCAAATGCACGATCCTTTTTCCTCCTATTTCCACGCTAAACTTATCCTCTTGTTACCATTTCTCCATGCTTATCCCATAATAGTTTGAATCCAATCCCCACTAACCAGGATCTGGTATAACTGCTAAAATTGGATGTTCAGGTTAAATATACCTTCATAACAATAAGCGTACATGATTATAACCGTCGCTCTTTCATGTCGCTTAGCCAACTTCCACAACGTGTCACTTGTCCATGTGTCACGCATCAGAAATTTCGCCCCAACACGATGTTAGTTTGTGAAACTTGTTGATATGATCTTCTCATTTATTAATTCGAGTATAACTAGATTACAGTCGATAGTCTTGAGTATACATAAACTCCAAAATGATAAATTAGAGCTAATATAAAATTATCCTATATCCAATGAGTATCTAGGGTTTACATAATTATATCCTAGAATATTTACATATTCTCTATCAGTATAAAGTGAAGAGAAGTGCTCTAGGTTTGTCGATTACTAGATTTGTAGCATGAATTTTTCCTTATTTAGTTAAATAGGAGGATCTTATGATCCTAAGATTCCATTTTATTGATCCGATCCTACTTTCCTCATCCATTCAAGATAAGATTTTGATTTGAACAACCTTGCTATGAAGTTTGGTAAACTCGACTCATCATGATTTGTTCAGCACATAATTATTAATAGTACAGAGTACTTAAAGTAGAAATGTTAATAAATAGTCAACTTTCTTGTGGCTATTATAAAGATATCTTTATACGAAATTGTTTATCAAATTAAAGAAATTGCTCCCTTTTTTAAGAGTGTATCAAATAAATGGAGATGCACATTTTTGCAAACTTTAATTTTTATTTACAAAAGTTGTACATTATTATACCGAAAAGTGAACATATTCTTGATGAACTTTTAATTAACATTACATTGTGAAGGGAAAAAAAATAGATGTGAAAGAATATTCGATTTTTTTCATATGAAAATATTTTAGAAGTATATGTTTCAGGGTTACTTGTGCAAGCTGTATACGGAGCAATCGCTTCATAGGTGCCATATTTATCGGGACATCTCTCCTCTACACGTAAGAAAATTCATATATTTTACAGCCCTCAACAGGGTATAGTAATGTGGGGTAAAATTCTGGAGGTATGGTCAGTGGTTTACGAGCTGGGGACACGGTATCTGAATGTGGTCAACAGTCACGGTGAGCTGGAGCAAACGTTGGAAGATTTGATAAACCAAGCGAAAGACATTGACAATCAGGCAAGGAGGGAGGAAAACCTACGCAGGAGGCGCACGAACATGGTAAAGACCCACTTGAACAAAGTTCTGAAATACCAGAGGATAGCAAGAACAGTGTTGCAGAAAAGCAATGAGGAAAGGTGGATGCCGATGCGGATGTGGTATTTGTCAGAAATTGAGTTGTACCAAGAGCAAGGGCAGAGGCTTTTCACCAGGGGCAGAGAGCTATGGGAACAAGGCCTGACGACTGAGGAGGTCATATTACGTGGATATGAGTTTCCAGTAGGTTATCAGTATGTGGGTGAAACAGCTCGGCAGGTCCAGGACTCGGCTCTCCAGGCCATAAGAAATCGTACCGCTCAATCCATCGGTATCTACGGTTCTTCAGGAGCTGGGAAGACTAGTCTCATGAAAAATATTCATAATGAAATCTTGGCGGATGAGCGGAATTTCAAGGCCGTGTATTGGGCCGCAGCACCTGATTCAGAGCCTGATGGCAACTACATTCAGGCCTTGCAGAAGTCTGTGGCAGATGGGATGTATATACAGTTAGATGATAATGAACAAGAGGAGAGAACAGCGGCCCAAATCAGCAGGAGCCTCCGGCAAAATGTAGCTAATGGTCGTGCAGTTCTCTTCTTGGATGATGTGAAGAAGGACTTTCGAGCTTATGAAGTGCTAGGAATACCGTGTGACGAGGCAGCTCCTAATCTTGTCAACTGCATCCTGGTGTTTACCACCCGATCTCTAAATGTGTGCAACAGAATGAAGTGTGACCTCCCTCTCAAGATGGATCTCCTGGGAGAGGAAGAAGCCGTGGAGCTATTCTTGCATGAACTTCAAACTGTAGAGCCCTTGAGCCCAGAGATCCAAGCTGTCGCAGTCGAAGTGGCAAAGCAGTGCGCAAGAATGCCTCTAGCCATAATCATCATAGCCAGATCCATGGCGGGGATCAGGGATCTTCCGGAATGGAGGAACCGGTTCAATGAGCTGAGTGGCACCATCCAGAATATCCACGAAGATGTTGAGGACAAGATAATGCAGGAACTGAAATTTGGGTACACGTGCTTGAAAGACAGGACCGTTAAGCGTTGCTTCCTAGCCGCTGCACGCATGTTAAATGACGACTCTGCAAGATTTTCTAAACAGGATATCATAGAGAACTGGAAGGAGCTAGAGCTAATTGGCTCAAACCAACTTTCTGCGACTACTGTTGATCAAGGTCACGCTATTTTAAATCAGCTTGAAAGAGTATGCTTGCTTCAAGTTGCACTATTGGATGGAAACTATAATGAAACAGTGACTATGAACAAATGGATCAGGAAAATGGCGGCTATGGTTACCCAAACAACTGGTGACTTTTGAAAGATCTGAGACTAATTTTTGCTAAATACGAAGCTTATTTTCCAAATTGATGTGGATAATTTTATTTGCAAATTTTGTTAGAAGATAATTAGTTTACTTGAAAATAAAAATGGTAAGGGAAGTTAGATACTCTGGAAATAATTATTTGATCTAATTATCTTTTACTTTACAATCTTGCTTTTTAATAATTCTCTAGTCTTGGACATTTTTTATTGTGTAAAAAATAGAAAGTAGACGATACAAAAAGTAAGCCAATAATTCAAAGAATATTTTCCACGAAACCAAAACCGAAACCAAAAGCAAAATACATTGCTTTTTGTGCGGGTCTGGTCCCCATAGGTTCACATGGTCAGCCCAACATCGCAAAGAAACCCATCAGCAACAAGTTAAATCTAGCGTAGTCCAATAGTTGGAGCAATAGTGCCTAGCTTGTATCAATAAGTCAAGGGTCCAATCCATTGAATGTGGCTTGCTTAAGCTCATTTCTCTCTTTCCTTAGACCTATAAATACCCAATTTATGAGATAAGAATAAGAGCATCGATAGAACACACATCAACAAGAAACAATTAAGAAATACACTCTATCTTATACTCCATACAAACAATTTCTAAGAAACCATCACCGAGGGTCGTCTAAACTGGGTACTCATCTAGAGACATCATCCAATCCTACAAGATTCACTGACTTAGGCATCGAAGTAGGTTTCCTTCCAACGCCACCCTTGAGGCCAATAATTCTATTTCTTGTGTAGGCTGTTCATTTCCACTTCTCACGACTTCTTCACTCAGGAGGTCTGCCATTAACTTCATCACATCATCCACCCTCTTTCATTACTTAACCCCTAAGTAACTGTTTTGATCTCTTGGATAGGAATACTTTGCTCTAGAAGGAGGGCCTTCTAGTAAAGTTCTTGAGATCTACCATGGTTAATAGCATCAACACATCAAGCACAAAATCCTCTCCAAAATCGTCCAAGTATGGCCTTTTGTAATCCTACAGGGTTGTCCTAAAGAAGAATTCTGGAGAAACTCCAAATCATTCGGGCTCCCACAAGGGAAAGGAGAGATCTACTCCCAGTCGAGCTCACCAAGCGGAAGAAGTAAAACTTACCTTGGAGCCCCTATGTGTAGCGATTGCAAGTCAGAGAGCTAAGGAGCAACTGGAAGGTGCCAAAAGGTTGCTAGAGTAAGATCAAGTTGAGTCCACCAAGCCAACCTTAAAGGCTAGGAAAGATGTGTATAATGAGATAGTGGGATAAAAGATCCAAAGGAAACTCGATCTATATTCGGAGAGACTCGAGAGGACAGCGAGACGTTGAGGCAAGTCCTTAGACGACATAGACTTAGCCACCCGTTTAAAATCGAGTTGAGAAAAATCTATGTGGGACACTAATACCTAAAAGAGGAGGCGTCTCATTAAAAGACCTATTGCTAGACGTTTGGGGAAGAGGGTGAAGGCTACCTACAAAAGGCGCCAAGGAGAGCAATCTAAAGAAAGTTGATCCTTTATGGAAGCGCTTAACAAAATTAACTCTCCTAGCAGCCTGACTCCTTCTCGAGAAATTAACCCCTCGCAGACCGTTAGGCTCTCAATGAAGTCTCCCTTCACCAAGGAGATCTTAAAGGAACCTTTAACTAGGGTCAAGCTTCCCAGCCTTGTGAAGTACAATGGAAAAGGTGATCTCCAAGATCATATCGCATCCTTTGAAGGCTAACTCTTCTTAGGGCAGTGCATGGATGCAACGTAGTGCGAACACTTCCCAACCATGCTAGTGGAAGTGGCCCGCGAGTATATCTAACGCTTTCTTGGGGCTCCTTCTACAATTTTACACAGTTGACCTCTTAGTTTCAAAGCCATTTTATCAGCAGCAAACGTTGGATTAAGTCCGCCGTAAAGCTGATGAATATTAGGCAAGAGGCCGAAGGGAGCCTGTAGGATTGCTATGAAATTGGGAGCCTTTAAGAACGATCTATCCTGGATCACTATGACCCACCAGGGAGAAGTGCTTGTGATTGCGGAGAAATACATCGCTAACAAAGAAATACACAATTTGCTCCAGTTTTTCCAAGAAATAGAGCATAAAGTCTCCTTATATGATCCTGCTCATAAATCTAATCTACTACTCTAACATGTGCTTGGGGTCCAAAATAAGAGAATAAAGTCCAAAAAAAATTCAAAGCATATAACATTTTTTCAACTAGTGAGTTGACTCTTAACGTTTAAGAACATGAGATGGGTTGGAAAATTGGAGCAGATACTGTATTATCTGCTTAGATTTTTCAAAACGCAGCATGAAGTCTCCTTTTTAAAATAATAATAATTATGTAGCCACTAGGAATTAAGTATATCGATCATTACCACTTAAAAGTGGAAGAACGCAAGCTTAGAGGCTTTCAACACTATATACAAAACTAAGTTATATATAATAACTAACTATATTTCTAGATATAATAACACCATATATATTAAGCATGAATTAAGTTACAAATTAAATTATATACAATGACTAACTATATTTCTAGATATAAAGAAACTTCCTATAATGTATAGATATATATGAGGCTAGCTACTGAATGCAATTATTGGCAAGAAATAGTGTAAACTTGTCGTTTATTTCTTTAATTCATCAATGTTAAAAGACACCTCCTAGGTGTGTCGAAAATATAGTTAGAGACATCACAAACTTAATAAGAACAACATAAATTAGATTAGCACACTACTACATAATTGACTTTAGGTAACATTTAAAAAGTGTTACATAAAGTACTTAAAATGTTACAATAGTGCTAAAGTAACACTTTATTGGTGATACATTTGTCAGTGTTATCTATTCTCTTAGGTAACACTTTTATCAATCCAATAGTAACACTTTTAAAAGTGTTACTTTAAATGCCCTTAAGTAACACTTTTTTTTGCCTATGTATTATTTTCAAAGTGTTACTAATTATTTCAAATGTAATACTTTTTTTAACATTAGGTATCACTTTTTTTTGCCTACCCTAACACTTTATATATAATTATGGGCCACTTTTAGCCACCTAACGTAACACTTTGTTTAGTATTAGCCATCACTTTTTCCTATTCATGTAGCACTATATTTAACAGTTTTTAATATCTATAGTAACACTTTTAAAGTGTTACTCGTAAATGATAATAATAACTAATAAATATCATCATAAAATTAATAAAATGCAAATAATAACAACACTAATAATAAATATATTAATAACAATATAATTAAAAATATGATGAAACTAATATTAAATTTAATAAATTTATTCTATTTAAGTAGAACATATATTGTTCCTTCGGAAAAAAAAAATTGCTCATACATGTGCGCAAATGTCATTATAAAGGTTGAACAAAAGAAAATTACTTATCTAAGATCACAAAAATAACATTATAATATTTACGTTTGTAAAGATAGAATAACTAGTCTAAATGAACATATAAAATATAGTTCAAAACTAAATCTCTTTATTCATTCCTTCTTTATCATTTTAATCTATGCGGACTTGTTCCCACCCTGCAGCCTCATCATTATTCATATTTGTTTCCATTCTACCTAGGTAGAATCGCTGCGCTTAATCGTTTTATATCAAAATCTTTATGCAGGTTATTCTACAATATGGTGCGGAAGAACAAGGGATTTGAATGGATCAATCAAGGGATTTGAATGGATCAATCACCATGAAGAAGTATTAAAACAATTACAAAATTAACTATCTAATCCGCCATTGCTGTCCAAACCCTATGATGGAGAAGATTTGTAGTTATACTTAGCCATCAGTCAAAACTCAGTTAGTGTCGTCTTGACCCGAGAAGACAAGGGACAACAAATACTCGTATATTATATCAGAAAGTCTCTGCTAGATGTAGAAAAACTAATTTTAGCATTAGTTACTGCTTTTAAGAAACTTTGGCATTATTTTGAAACCCATGTAGTAATTTTGATGATGAATTTTCCTATAAAGAATGTCATGAGCGGGCCAAAGCTATCAAGTAGGATGAGCAAGTGGAATATGTTTTCTAAGCGGTTTTGACATCAAATACCATCCTAGAATAGCTATAAAGTCACAAATGTTGGTAGATTTTGTGGTTGATTTTAGTCCAGACTTGGAGCCACTCGCTTGGGAACTATTCGTGCACGGTTCTTCCAGCTTCAGAGGAGTTGGCCTAGGCATCCTCCTAAAATTTCCACAAGGGGACATGATAATACATGACATATATTGAGACTTTAAAGCAACGAATAATGAAGCCGAATATAAAGTGTTATAGAAAGAATGAAGCTTGCTAGTGACTTGGGTGCAAAGTCAATAAGAGTTTTTAGTGATTCTCTACTAGTGGTAGGCCAAGTTATTGAGGATTTTGCAAAAAATGACTCCAAGATGACCGCCTACTTGGTGATAGTAAAGACTATGGCCAAGACGTTTGATTCCTTCTCCCTCCAACAAATCCCAAGAGATCAAAACACGCAAGCTGAAGCATTGGCTAATGTCGGATCTACATTAAGTACCTCTCCATTCAAGTATGTGCTCATAGTGCACCTATAACAATCATCCATAAGCCAAGCCTAAATATTGCAAGAATATTTTGTCCACGTCATAAACAGTGAGAACAACTAGACTAAGCCGATCATCGATTGCTTAAAGGAGGCCCAAATGGTAAGGTTTAAAGCTTCTCGATTTACTATAATTAACAACGTGTTGTTTTGGAAGTTTATTACAAGACCTTACCTAAGGTGCTTAGAAAATGACCAACAATAGCAAGTTTTAAGTGACTTACAGGATGGTGAATATAATAATCATGCAGGTGCAGAAGCCTAGCAAGCAAAGCCTTCTGAATTGGTAACTACTAGCCAAATATGCGACAAGATACGTTAGAGTATGTGGCTAAATACAATAGTTGTCAACGATATACACACGTTACACACAAGCCTCCGGAGTACTTACACTCTCAATAGTCACCTTGGTCATTCATGAAGTGGGGAATGGATATTGTAGGCAAGACTCGATCTAGATAGTCAGGGCAATCATCTAATCGTTCGTCAAAATCCGTGAACATGCCTCCACTAATAGGTAGAACGGACATGGAGAACTTCCCTTACAGAGACAGAGTTCCAAGCATTGTATTGAATTATGTTGAAAGGTGGAATGATGTCAAGGCTGATGGAAATTATGGCTTTAGATGTGTTACTGATGCATTTCACAATGGAGAAGACAATTACACTCTTATACGTAGGCTCATATAGGTATCAAACTACTATAAAGATATTATTGTTTATTTCAATGAAGTGGTTCGAGCTCTCCAACGTATTAACTGGGAACGGTGGACGTTGTGGGGAAGATTGCTAGATGGAGGTCAGCATCGATTTGTTTGCTATTGTTAACATTTACAAGTGTGCAATATTACTATTTGGAGTTGGATTGCATGAGCGCGCCTTTTATCCATCCACTACAGTCTTACCTTTGGCATTCTCCATCAGCGTACACTGCACTGCTTATGGAATTGGCTATTGCACATTTGGGGATTTACAAGTATTTCATTCAGTTACACCTATCCCCTGGTTTTCTGGTTACTCCGATAAACCGTTTATGAGAGGACATGTGAGATGCCATTGTTGATGGGTGGGACTAACTCTATGCTCAGAGAATGGAAGATTGAAACGATTTAGCTAACTATGTACAATGACAACTAAAAATGTACATAATGAATTCATTGATGTTATGTTCGAGTGTCAAATTCAGCAGAGTTTCCTCTATAATTTGGACACCCAAGTTATCGACAATATAATCACTTTGTACCTATGAAAACATAAAAATGTTCTAAACACAATTCCTTTGATAAATAATCCCAAAAAAGATCCAAAACATTTACAACACACTATTCCATTTCTTAATCACCTCCTCTATTTGTTCAACTGAAAATTTAGACATATAACTGGTAAGACCTTCCTTATCTGCAATGACAGCTTGAGAAGCCTGAATCATCAAGTTCATCCACTACAAAATCACCCCAAAAAAAAGTGTAGTTAGTAATGTATATATAATTGAAAACAAGCTAGGAAAATCAATTATTCGAGAATATATCGAATCACTAGCTGTCTGTGGTAGCCAACCATCTCCTACCGGGCTTACACTTGCATTCATAACGCATGGGTGGGGATGCTTGTAGTACCAATCAATGTAATGCTTCACGTCAAATGCACCATTGTTCTTGGTCATAGTGGAATCAACAAACTCAAATCAAGATGGCTCATCGCAGGAAATTGATCCCAAAACGCGCTCACTATATATTTCGGCCATTCTACCTTATATTCCTTTGATTTAAATGAACGAAAGGATTTTGTGAGTAACATTGGAGGGGGCAGGATAAATTGGATGAAACCAAGTTGATGAACGCATCTTTGAGGCATATAAGGTTCTATGACGTCTTTATATTGAATAAGTCCCTTATATGAAGTTCTTGGACAATTACCAATCGGATTAGAGCAATATGGCAACCAATCAACCTGGGAATGTAATCAACCAATAAATTAAACACGATGGTGTCAAGTTAGGAATGTAATAAAGTAATAAAGCAATAAATTAAACACGATGGTGTACCTCATGCGCACTCATGGTGTCAAGTTGGCACTGAAATTCAATTAGTCGCTCCAAAGTCTTCTTCTCGGCTCGACTTCCCCATAACTTTGTTCTAGGAAATTGGGTCATAGCAAACTTCAGGTCTCTATGGGGCTAAAAAACTAAGAAGTGCTCATAAATCCAAGCTTACAACAATGTCATGCACCTAGCAATCTCCCTGTAATCAATCTGGTTGGCAATCCCTAACGAGAAATACATGCTTGCTAGGACTTTTGATCCCCAAGAGTATGTAGAAATAGAATCTGGCTCCAACACCTCATGCATACATTGCTTCCTAACTCTATCGCCACTCTTATCTATGAACAAGGTGCAACCTAGTGCCAAAAACAACCACGTTGATACTTGTGTATCCTCTACCCTATTTGCTACGAGACATCTCTTGTACACAGACATAAGTTTTATACCACCATTACGATAGATGCTCTAGGGATCTTCTCCTCCGAGGATAGCAGGGTCAACACATAGAAGTTCACTTAGAGTCATGGAGGAGACATCAGTACAATCATCTACCAGTTTACCGTCTGCATGAACACCAAGACTGGCCTCCGCGTCATGCAGTAAGATAGTCATCTCACCGAATAGAAAGTGGAAGAAATTCGTATCTGGTTGCCAACGCTCCACAAAAGCAGATATCAGTGGCACATCTATGTGATCGAACATAATGATCGCTAGAAAGAGAATTCCATAATTCAGCAATCGTTGTTATATTGGACTTCCATCGAGCTTAGAATGAATCCATTTATTGAGGAGAGAGCACATCTTTTCACGGTTTTGACACTTTGATACATCGTTTATATGCTCCTTCCCAACCCAAATATTTGTTGCAATGTGACCAAGAATGCTAGGAATCACGTTCCCTTCAATTGGGCCACCAGGACTCCACCCTTCACAACCCAAGAGTCATCCCCCTTCTTCCTCTTACTACTTGGGCCAAAAACAGTTAAAGAAGAACCCGATGCCGTTGCACTAGAAAATTTACCATCCACGCCTTTGCGCACTCTAACATACTGATCCCCTAATTGTTCCTCTAGCATAGCACTAGCACCACCCAAATCATAGTTCGGTATATCATCATCATCCTGATCTTGATCCAAATCATCATCATAATCCTCGTCTACCTCATCTACGTGATCCTCATGTAATTACTGCAACCGTACACCCTCTCTCTCCCTTTGTGCAGAAGCTGAGATACCATGTGATTAGGGATGTCTCGGACCTGAATCACCCTCTCCATGGCTTTCAAGTACCTATTCCATTATATTAATGATAAATAATACGTAATAAATAAATAAAAATTATAACTAATTAATACTATAATAAACCTAAATATCAAACTTCAATATAAAGAAGTTAATAAGCTAAAAATCTTCATATAACTATTAAACATGATTCAACTATACTAATTTAATATAAATATAATTTAACTGTATTAAATATTAAATATAATTTAACTATAACATAAAATTACGAGTAAGTATTATTATTAATATATAAAAACATCTTTCATATATAATATAAAATACAGTGGAATTACGACTAATTATATGTGTTATTATTAATAAATATAGAATGTAATTAATATAATAAATTATGAGTATTATTATCAATAAATACAGAATGTAATTAATATAATGAAATTATGACTAATTATACATATTATTATTAAGAAATATAAAAATATAATTAATATAATGAAATTACGAGTAATTATATGTATTATTATTAATATAAAGTTATTAATATTATATGACTAATCATTAATATTTTCTAATTAATACTTATTATGATTAACTAATTAAATATTAAATAATTTAATATGCTTAGTATGTAATATAATATTAACTAATTTAATACGGAATTTTGATTACAATTATACGTAATATTAAATATTAATTAATTAATACTTAATATTAATTTATCTTTATGTATTATTATTAATATTTATTAATAAATATTAACTAATAATATAATTAATCATTTTATACAAAAAGGAAAAAAATATATTAGAACCATGTAAAATATACTGTTCTACCAAGGTAGAACCGTCCATTTTGGACGTTTATGCCTAGGTAGAACCGTCCATTTTGGACGTTTATACCTAGGTAAAACCGTGTATTTTACATGGTTCCCTCTTTTTTTTTAATCATATTTTTCATAGCTCTATCTTGAAAATACTGAAATTCAACAATGGCGTAACAACCAAGATCTTTCTAAAAATCAGTATAATCGATGAAAATTAACTTTAAATTGCTTAAAAATCAAAATAATACATACTTTTGAGGATGAAGAACCATAAATTGCTTAAAAATCAAAATAATACATACTTTTAAGGATAAAGAACCAGCTAATCCCCTTAGAGCTTTACCGACAACTCTACTTATTCTTGCACTCAAGCTTTGACTTGGTTCTTTGCCCGCTCTTGACATGGTGAAATTTTGGAAATAAAGTTGAATTTTTGAAAGGGGTGAAGTTCTTGGGAGAGACATTTTTTGAAGAGTTTGAGTGAGTTTGAGTGATAGAAAAGTGTTGAAAGAGTGATAGAAAATGGGTTTATAAGATATAGGAAAAAAAAGAGTACAATTAAGTGAGCAAATGGATTAAATTAGGTCATTAAATTCAAACATTAGATAAATAATAATTTAGGTTAGTAAATAGGTTAAATTAGATTAGTAAAATAAATTATTAAATTAGGTTAGTAAATTAAAATGTTAGATAATTATTAAATAAGGTTAAATTAGGTTACTAATATATAAGGGCAATATCGTAAAAAAAGTATAAAATACGTATAAAATACGGACGATAGTTGGATAAAAACGTGCGATGTTTAGCGATCCACAACATCAAAGGGCCAGGAAGCAGGAAGTAACTCAAACAAGTCGATGTAAGCTTGTCGGTACAATTCAAACTTCATCTTTCCAAGTTTCAAACATTACTTAAACCATCAACATTCTATAGAAACATTGCAATCAAGTCTGAGACAAGATTATTCAATCCCCTAAAGACGAGCAGTTCAACCCAACTCGATTACTTACCATATCCTATTCCTGCCATGAAAAATTTCCATTATCCATTTCATTCCTATCTCTGTTGTTTCAAAACGTTCAAGTTATGTTAACACGGTCATTTGTATTGGCAAAAGAGCAAGCCGTTCATGTAATATAATTTACATCAGCAGTCCAAAATTGGGAAAAAAATAATAGTAACAACATATATTTCTTGTAAATTAACAAATACGTAGTAATGATCATAAAGGAAGGGAATTATGAATTTTATTCCCATCACGTCCATCAAATCCCCAAGATCTCATCGATGTGCACTAAGAACTACTTCAATAGCATATTTATATGTGGATTTCATACCAACTACCTTATCATTTTCTTTCTGTGCCTATCATATGTCATATCCTATATTATTATTTAAGAGCAAAAATTAATGTGGTGAAAGAAAAATTTAAATATTATATTCTTATAAAAATCTTGTATTTTCTTACTTTTTTATTTTATTTAAAAAAAACATTCTCCCCTCTTTTTAGCATGATATTTCAAGAAATAACAATTATTTTTTTAGTTTTTCAATAGAAAAATTTAATCTTATCTCTTCAATTACGTTAAAATGCCTCATTTTTAATCTTTTTATCAGTATATGTTCGGAGCTAATGTACGTTAAGTTGGTAAAAATATGAACATATTAAATTAGTATCAATTACAATGTAAAAGGTTTGACAATTGACAATAATATAATTGCTCCACTTATATCGTACTTTGGACAAACTGTATCATTACTAATAAATTAAGTTTGAGAAAACCCATAATTAATCTAAATTTCCTATTTCTAGTAATAATATAGTCATATAGATATCATAAATAAATCAAAATAATAAAACGACTATTTGAACACTTTGAGTTTACATATAATACATATATTATTTAGGAGAAATGATAAAATAGATGCCTTCAAATCCTGAATCCAAAAATTATGAATGTTTTAAATAGAAATAAATTTTAAAAGAAAACCCCTTACTTTCTCATGTACAATAAAAAAAATTATTCACAAAAAATATCCACTGAAATAAGCATAAGAGATCTTAATTAGCCATGTACAATAAAAATGAAAACAATTATACACAACAAAATAACCAAGGGGATAAATATAAGAGATTTCAATTCAATTTGAAAAAATGGATTTCATAACTAAAACCAAAAAAATTGCCCACCGGATCTACTATTGGAATCTATAACTTTTTTTCATAATTTGGAAAAATATAACAAAATTGGATTAAACCTATAAACTAGAGCTGGCAAAAATTAACCCACCTCGACAACCCAACCCAAACTTAACCCATTTATGAAGGGTTGGGTTGGAATTTTAAACTCGATTATTTAAATGGGTCAACCCAACCCAACTCCATAAATAAATAAACTAGTTGGGTGGGATTGAAATTTTAAGCTTGATTTTAACCCCATTCAACCTGTTTATTTATTGTATTTGGTTTTGCTCAATTTTTCTTTATGGGTCGGGTTAAATTACACTCTAATACTCTTGCCTTGACAGGCTAACCCTACAAACTTTGTCTTTCTAATTTCTATTCTGTATTTCTTCTTATTCAACTCTTCATCTCTTGTGTGGTTATTCTCTTTTCACTTCTCAGTTATCCTAACTTGAAAGTGTTAATGTTTGTCTTGTATTATGTTAAAATTTTGCCTCATCACTAAACTGTTATTATATAGTTATAGCGTATTATCAAACTTTTTAATTTTGTTGTACTAATACTATGTTAAGATTTAAGGTTTTTCATAAAGCATTACTTAAATAGGCTGGATTTGGGTTGTCCTAACCCATATCAGGTTGGATTGGGTCGAAATTCTCAACCCTTTAATAAACAGGTTGAGTTTGGATTGACAAATCTCAACCTGAACCCAATTGGGTTGGACCTCAACCCAACTCATTGGTAGCTCTACTATAAACGCAACACAATTATCTAGAGAAAGATGAGCGAAATTATTGTTTACAAACACTAAACAAAGCACAATTGCAACAAAAACATGAGAGATTTATATTATTTATATTAACTTTGCGAATGTGAGCAATTTCTTCCATCCGCCAGAAACAAATAAGTCAATTTCATTGATTTTGCTATTTGTTTATGTCAATGCAACAACCTTAGTTCAATTTTTTGTTTTGTTGTTTGTTACAATGCACAAATGGGAAATTTTTCGTGTATTCAAGTAGACGAACTTGAAAATGATGAGTTTTTACCGCAAAAGCAAATATTGCAACTAATAAAATAACAAAAAAAAATCAAATAAAACAATTGACTCATAACGACTTTTTATCAAACGAAAAAAAAATTATGGATATGCCTTTCCTCAAGTTTGAACATGATGAACCAAATCATAAGCATAACTCAAATACCCCGAATTAAAACTCAGCCAATGGTAAACAAAATTAATAAATTTGGATTCCATGACAATGTGGTAAACAGTATCAATGAATTTGAATTCCTTGGCTTTGCCGACTAACTTGAAAACATGAACAAAAGCAAATTATTAAACGATGTTAATGAAAATTAAAAGAAAAATAAACATAATAGGATGAGAAATGTGAGACAAATGACAATGATAGCGATGTGAGGATAGTATTGATTTATGAGTATTATGATCAACAATTTAAACTTATTTTAATATATAATAAATATATATTTTTTATGCCATTTTATTAACTTTTATATTATAAGAAACATGTGCATTAATACTAACACATATTAGTACCATTGATTAAAAAGAAGTCAGGTTAGCACGGCATGGTTGCTTCTCAAATAGATTGTTTAGTCTTTTTTTTTTTTGAGACAGAAAAACATTCATTATAAAAGATCAATCTTCGCAAGAGAAGAATTACTCTACCGGATCATTTGTTTTTTGAAAATAGGCAACTATACTACTTATTAGAAGAATACAATTTCACTCTAACACAACGAATGCTTACGTAATACAATTAATTGTCAAAGACCAGAAATTCATGCACATGAAATAAAATATGTAAAGAGATTACTCTCATCATGCAATTTTAAAAGTGATGAATTATGACTTATTTTGGATTATGAGTTTCATAATATATATATATATATATATATATATATATATATATATATATATATAGGGGAGGGATCCAATGAGAAGGGTGCTTAAAATAAGAAGAATAAGAAGAGATATTGGACATACAAACAGTAAGACCCAACGCTGGAAATTTCACGTAAAAAAATATAGTTACTATAACAACAAAAAATGATCACTATAATAATAAAAAGAGTCACTATAAGTGAAATTTTTTTTTTGGTCACTATGAATTAAAAAAGGGCCACTATGAGTATGTAAAATATCAACCGTTAGATTTAAGAGATGAAGAGCCAAGATGTCTTTTCATCCTTCTCATTTTAAGTATTCTTATTTTAACTTATATATATATATATATATATATATATATATATATATATATATATATATATATATATATATATATATATATATAAGAATAAACGGTTCAAATAAGCCACAATCATTCCAAATTTTAATGTACTTAAAATGTTATCTGGAAGAGCACCTTCTACGTTTTCTTACTTCATTAAGGAGCAAAGGGAACACCCTTTTCAGAACCATTTGCATCCAAGTTGGTCTCAACTTCTTTCGCAATGGGTGCACGTCTCGTAGCTGCCCATCGGTTTTGCAAGAGTTGCCTACAACATTGTCTCAAAGCATCGGCAATATTATTTCCATATTATTAAAGCCATTGCGATTCGCCTCATCGTCTGGTCTCTTATTGCTTATCATGAATTCCATATAGTCCCTTCGCCAACATCATTCTCCAAGGCACTCTCACCAAAGGTGTCCACGTGACCCGACTGCCTGGTGTGTAATTTAACACCACTAGTTAATATTTTTTAAATGTAGAGAGAGACACAAACGACAAGATAATAATTGATGTAGACGGGATTTGATCGCAAGTTTTAAATATCACCTCTCATTAATTTAACTATCTAAACTAGTTAACATATACGAACCACTGGTTTATAGTGTTAAGTTAAAGAGGAGTGATATAGAATACTGGGACGACATTGATTAATCTGCAGATAAAGCCTCCTAATTTATAATGATAGGGATCCATTCATTATGGCTAAGAATTAGCCAAACAAACTTACAAAGCCCTGCTTCCGGTTGAAAGGAGTGAAAGCCAGTTGGATATAATTAATCAAATTGTCACAAGCAAGATCGATACTTACACGATTGATAAAAATCAGCTGTTCATATCCCAGCTAAACTTTGACATTGTCCCTAAGAAGGTGTGCAAAATAACCGTAATCGTAAACGGTGTATAACCGATTCATATTAACAGTTGTTTTACCAAACCGTTAAGAATTAACGGTTACCGAACCATGAACCTTAACAATTAAGGGTTAACGGTTACGGTAATAAAATTTATGTATCGATTAACTAACAATTGACCGATATTATTAGTTTTTAAAAAAACTAAACCTAAAAGGCTAAAACATGAATGAATATTAAAAGTTTTTTTTATGTATGATCAAACCTTGTGTAAATATGTATTATTACTATTGTAGAAGACCAAATGGAATGAAAATGGTTAACGGTTAACGGTTAGCCATAACGTTAAATACAAGTAGTTTCATAATATTAGGTATACACGTGCATAATAATGGAATGAAATGGTTAACTGTTAGCCATAACGTTAAATACCGGTTAATTGTTAACTTTACCTTTAAATACTGGTTAACCGCTTATCGATTATCATTACTTAACGGTATGGTTAAAGTTACGGAAAGTCTTTTCCAATGATCGTTATAACAATTAACCTCACCGTTAAGGTTTAACGGTACGGTTAACCTTTATAAACACCCTGAAGGAATGTCCTCAACAAGTGTAACAAACTAGATATAATTAGGATTAATTATGGAGATAATAAAATTCGGTTATTTTAGGTGATTATAGTGTTTTACTAGAAATCAACTATAATATGTATATTAATTAGATTAATATACTACTAACTTTAACCGAGTCCTATGAGGTCACACAGATAAGCAAGTGATTGGATAAATCTAAGATAATTACGTGAGTGTTGTGAATTGAACGAATTAGGTAATTGAGTCACTCTAAGTTCCTTAATTATTATTATTATTATTATTATTATTATTATTATTATTATTATTATTATTATTATTATATATATGGGGTTGCAAAACCCTATTCCTAATTCACTTTACTAGTTTGCCTCCTCTCACACAATTATTCAAAAACCCTAGAAAGCAATCAAGAATTGTTCTTGATTTCGTACTAGTATATGTGGGTGATCCAATCTTGCTTGTGGACCAATACTAGAGGAAAGGCCTTTGATGTTCTAGATTCTCCAAAAAATGTGCTCATTTGCTTTGAGGAATTCACACATCAAGGGTATGTTACACTATACTAATAATTCGTATTACTATATGCATGAGATCTTGTTTGATATGCTAAGAAAACGTTTCTTGAAATTCTATTAATCGCATCTAACTCCTAATTCCTACAGTGGTATTAGTTAGCTTCTTACATATTTTAATATGATTATACATGGAATTTTGTTATTTTGATTAAATTAGGGGAGGTTTGATAAATGGATTATAACTCCATGATTGAAATTGGATTTTAATCAGTTGGGTGATTTAATTTAATGCATTTTAATGTTGGAATCAATCACGGATTAGCATATAACTTTTTGGTTTTATTTCGGGTTCTTGAGGGAGCTTGAATTCGAAATTATCAAGGCACAAAAATGTGATTTTTGGCTTGATTTAGGTTCGAATCTTCATTGATTATTGTTGGGTAGCACGTATACGCAATTTGATTGTATTTTTTGCATTGAAATTCATTCAACAATTGTCCAATTATATTCACGAAATAAGAACCCTAAAATTTACCCCAAATTGATTGAATTGCATGAAAGTTGAGAATTTTCATAATTAATCAATCAAAAGTTGTAGTTATATCACAATCATGCACATTGGATTTGATTTCAACCCAAAATTCGAGTAAAAGTTGCTCGAATTTGAGCCAAAAGGTTGTGCGAATGTTGTGCAATGGCGAAACTTTCCGGCGGCCATGGCTGGGCTAGTGAGTTTCCAGCGAAGGAGTTACACCTGGGTGATTCGCTGGAGTCTGGCGAGTTTGCTGGTGGTTAGCTTTGGCCGCAGCGAGAGGCTAAAGGGGATGGGGTCTGTGTGAAGGTGGCTGCAGAAGGGTTTGCTGCTGGCAGCCTTCGCGGGCCACGTCGGGCTAGGAGTTCGTCTACTCTCCATTTTGGCCATTTTGCTTAATTAATTGGGTTAATTAATTTGAGTAATTACCACATTTAACATATAATTGAATCAATATAAATTTTTCTGGTTAATTAATGGTTAATTAACCTCCATTGAGTTATTTTGTTTTAATGACCATTATTACTATTTTATTAATTTGATTAATATAAAAAGAGTAGTTAATGGCATGTTATAATATTGTCATTATTTGATTTATTAATAAGATTAATAAATGTTAGTAATGAATATTAATAGCTTGCTTTTATATTATCATTATTTATTTTATTAATATGATTAATAAGATTAAATAATGATTTTTAAAAGTAATTGTTTTTATAAATATTTAATTTAATTAATTTGATTAATTAAATTAGTTTTTAATATTTTTTAATTGTTTTTAATGGCATATTTAATTATTAATGGTTAATAATTATTATTATGCATTTTGGTTGATAATATGTGATATTATTATTAATTTTATACATGTTACAATATCTGATATTGTGATTGCATGAGGTGACTAATATGGCCCAAATTAGGATAGAAAATACGATCTGTGTGTTTGTATTTTTTATCCTAAATACGGATTGCGTATTTTTGTAATTTATTTTAAGTTTTTTATTTTAAATTTCAAAAATATTTTGTATTTACTATGGATGAAGATCAAAGGAGTAAAGGTCCAAGATGATCAAGGATGACAATCCATGATGTTTCAAGGGCGGAGCCGATGAAGAATAGTCTTTAGGGGTTAGGGGTCTTACTAGGATCACATTTATTTTTTCTATTTTATATTGCTTTAGATATGCTTTTCTAAATTTATGTTATTTTATTTATGTTATGAGTTTACTTTTAAATAAATCAACATGACTTAGGTCTCTAATATAATATTGAGTTGATTTTCATTTCCAAATATAAACACCAATGGAAGTCTTGATCATTAGTGATAGGTTTTGCCTAAATAGGGTGTCACTAATTAATATAGGATTAAATAGGGTAATATGGAAAATTTACATGTTTGATTGGTTATACTCAACAAAATCATCAAAAGGGTTTTAGATTTTGAAGCAAACGGATAAGAATAAGATAAAAAGTTATCACCTATTAACCAAAAGTTACAAGTGTTGTAATTAGTAAAGAGTTTACTTACCTTGATAAAAATAACTTTAAGAGTAGGGTCCAAGTCTACTTAAAATTATTTTAGATAGGATCTTGGAATCACTTAATTCAAAAAGGGACATTTTAAATGAATTGAGTGCATATAGCTTTATTATTTAAATTGTTTAAATACCTAAAGCTCATTTTGATAAACATAATTAATTTTGCATATTTTCTATTGTAGATATCATGTTTAACAACAACAACTCACTTTTCAACTTGCGTTCAATCCTGAGAAGGATAAACTGAATGGGAAAACTTCCTTAATTGGGAAAGGAATCTAAGAATTGTTCTAAGGTTCGAAGGAAGAGAAGGTGTCCTCGAAACCCCTATACCAACCTTAAGCTTTACCCCTTCGGATGTTGAGTCAGCCAATCATAGGGCTGTCTTAGAAAGGTCAGTATATGTTACTTGCCTTATACTAACTTCCATGGAATCTTCCCTCCAAAAAAGGTTTGAGAAAATGGATGCTTATAGCCTCATCCAATAGCTGAAAACCATGTTTTGGCTACAGGCTAGAGTCGAAATGTATGAAACTCACAAGACTATCCTTGAGTGTCGTTTAGAGATGCGCAAGCCAGTGGGAGAACATGTCTTCAAAATTATAGGTCATTTTTGAAAACATGGAAAGACTGGGCTTTCCTTATAGCCAAGAGTTGGCTACTGACATCAAACTCCACTCACTTATGATGGATTTAAATACTTCAGGTTGAATTACCATATGAATGGAGTGGAGAAAACCCTTGCTGGGTTACATGAGATGCTCATTACTATTGAGCAAAACATCCAATTTGAACCTAAGAATGATGTTTTAATGGTTCAAAAAGGAAAAGGGTTTAAAAAGGTTAGGGCCGACAAAAAGAAGGACAAACAAGGAGTTTTTGCCAAAACTTCTACAAAGCCAAAGGCTACGGTTAAGCCAAGGGGGGCTACTGAGATAAAATGCTTCTAATGTGACACAATGGGTCATTGGAAGAAGAATTGCCCCAAGTACTTGAAGGAAAAGAAGTCTGGTGCTTCTATTTTAGGTATCTATGTTATAGAAGTTAATTTAGCAACTGCTACTTCTTCTTGGGTATTTGATACCGATTGTGTCTGTCACATTTGTTCCAATGTGAAGGGACTCAAAAGGAGTAGTAAATTGGCAAAAGGGGAGGTAAAAATGCACGTAGGTAATGAAGCAAAGGTTGCTGCCACAGCAGTTGGAACTTATTATCTACCTCTGCCTCTGGATTTGTATTCGAACTAAATAATTGTTACTTTGTACCTAATATTGATAAAAAACATTATTTCAATTCATGTATTAGATCATGAAGGATACTCTTTTACGATTAAGAAAGGGTGTTTCTCTATCTATAAGGATGAAATGTTTTATATCAGTGCTAATAATACTAATTGGTTGTATATACTTAACTAAGATAAGCCTATTCTTAACATAAAAAGCAAGAAACATAAATCAAATGATATAAACCCCACCTATCTATGGTTGTTTGGGCCATATAAACCAAAATCGCATTCAAAAATTACATAAAGATTGGCTTCTAACATCTTTTGATTTTGAATCATTTGAAGTATGCGAGTCGTGTTTGATGGGTAAAATGACAAGATCACCTTTTCTGGAAAAGGTGAAATAGCCAATGAACTATCAGGCTTAATACATACAGATGTATGTGGACCAATGAATACAAAGGCTAGGGTAGGTTATAGCTACTTCATAAACTTTACTGATGATTTAAGTAGATATAAGTATATTTACTTAATGACTCATAAGTCAGAATCCTTTGAAAAGTTCAAAGAGTTCCAAAATAAAGTAGAGAACCAACTTGGTAAGACAATAAAAGCATTACGATTAGATCATGGTGGTGAATATTTGAGCCAAGAGTTCAGTGATCATTTGAAGAGTTGTGGGATTTTTTCACAACGGACTCCACCAGGAACACCTCAAATGAATGGTGTATTAGAAAGGAGAAATTGAACTCTATTCGATATGGTTTGATCTATGATGAGTCTTGCCGACCTTCCTATATCCTTTTAGGGACATACTCTCAAAACTGTTGCTTTTACACTAAACAGGACTCCGTTCAAGGCAGTCGATAAGACTTCATATGAGTTATGGAGCGGAAGAGTTCCTAGCTTGTTTTATTTACACATTTGGGGATGCAAGGCTTATGTAAAATGTTTACGGCTTGACGAACTCACTCCCAAAGCCGACAAGTGTTTCTTTGTAGGTTATCCTAAAGAAACAAGGTGCTATTACTTCTACAACCGTCATGAGAACAAAGTGTTTGTTGCTAAGGATGGTACCTTTCTGGAAAAGGATTTCATTTCCAAAAAGGTAAGTGGGAGTAATGTATTTTTCGAATAAGTTCGAGAAGCGCAACAAACGGATGTGGTTCAACCCATGTCAGAAGCAGAAGTACTTGTCTTATTGCCTGCGGTAGAGGTTGTGCATCCAATGCATGAACCATCTCCCATGCATGACCTTGTACTGGAGGAAGATCATTCAATGTTTGAACCTCCTACTGCTCACTTAAATCTAATTCGAGCAAAAATTCTCAAATCATTGAGAAGGAAATTTCTCATGTTATTGCCCCTTGTAGATCCTGTAGACCAAGAAATCCACCAAAGAGGTTTGTGGACTTCTTGTTAATAGAAAGTTCTGAAATAATGATTTTAGAACATGGAAAACCTACTAGCTACAAAGATGCCTTGGCAAGTTAAGACTCCAAAAAATGGCTTAGAGCCCTCAAATCTAAATGGAATCCATGTTTGTGAATCAAGTATGGGACTTGGTTGATATGCCTGATGGGGTTACACCTATTGGTTGCAAATAGATTTTCAAATTGAAAAAAGACAAGGATGGAAACATTGATATTTTCAAAGCTAGATTGGTTCCAAAAGGTTTTAGGCAGATTCATGGTATTGACTATGATGAGGCCTTTTCACCAGTTGCGATACTTAAATCCATTCGGATAATCCTAGCGATTGTTGCCTTATTTGATTATGAAATTTGGCAAATGGATGTAAAAACTGCTTTCTTGAATGGTTTCTTGAAAGAGGTTGTGTATATGACACAACCTGAGGGTTTTGTGGATCCTGAGAATCCTATGAAGGTGTGCAAGCTTTAAAAGTCTATTTATGGACTAAAGCAAGCATCTCGGAATTGGAATCTTTGATTTGATGAGGTTATCAAACAGTTTGGTTTTCTCAAAAAATGAAGAAGAATTTTGTGTATACAAGAAGTTTAGTGGGAGTAACATTGTCTTCTTGGTTTTATATGTAAATGACATATTACTCATAAGAAACAATATTCCCTTGCTTGACTTTGTCAAAAATGGCTAAAGAATTGTTTCTCTATGAAAGACCTTGGAGAGGCTGAGTAAATTTTAGGAATTAAGATCAATAGAGATAGATCTAAATGAATAATTGGATTTAGTCAAAAAACTTATATTGATAAGGTTCTTACTAGATTCAATATGGAAAATTCGAAAAGAGGTCTCCTCCCCATGGAACATGGTTTGTCGCTAAGCAAGACTAAATGTCCTTCAAACGTTGATGAGATTAGACGAATGAGTAATGTACCTTATGCTTCTGCTATAGGGTCCATTATGTATGCCATGATTTGTACTCGACCGGATGTCTCATATGCTTTGAGTATGTGTAGCAGATACCAATCGAATCCAGGCGATGCACACTGGAATGCAACTAAGTACTTGAGAAGAACTAAGAATCATTTCTTAGTGTATGGAGGTGAAAGGGAATTGGTTGTTGAAGGTTACACCGATGCAAGCTTCCAAACAGACAAGGATGATTTCTTATCTCAATTTGGGTTCATCTTTAGTCTAAATAAAGGGGCAGTGAGCTGGAAGAGTTCAAAACAAAGCACCATACCTAATTTTACAACAGAGGCTGATTAGCTGATGCAACAAAGAAAGCAGTTTGGATGAAAAAATTCATTTATGAACTAGGAGTAGTACCTAGTATTGGAAATGATATTGTGTTATATTATGATAAGAATGGTGTCATTGCTCAGAGCAAGGAACCAAGATCGCATCAGAAGTCCAAACATGTAATTAGGAAGTTTCACATCATTTGAGAATAGTAGAAGGAAGGATATGGTTGTTTGCAAGATTCACACGGATGATAATATCGTTGTATACCATTGCCTCAACCCAAACATGAAAGTCATACTAGGGGTTTAGGGCTTAAACATATTGGAGAGTGACTTTTGTTGTATACTATTTTATTTTAAAATTAGTCACAGACATAAAACACTTAGATATGTATATTTATGTTTATCAATAAAGTTTTATTTTTATTTAACTGTGGTTTGATAAAATGTTCAAAGTATTGTATAACATTCGATAGGTTTGATAAATGCGTGATTTGATGAATGAAACCCTATTAAGTGGACCGAAGTTATAAATATTGTTAGTCTTTGGTCTGAATCATTGAATTGGACATAAATAATTCATTCAAGGACTAGTATGTAAGTTGATTGATAGCGCAGTTTCATGGAATATAGGGACATGAAGATGTCTAATCATTTACATGGATATGTATATTGATACATATTGGATAGACCTACTTGACATTCTTTAAAATGTTTTAAGAATATCATTCATTATATTTACTGGATTTCTTTGACATGAGTAGACATTATTCTCATTTAGTGATTAGTATGTCTTTGACATTCTCAAACGCCGTACCAAAAAAGGAGGTTATAAAGGGAATGTACGGAATTGCTAAAAAAATTAAGTGGGAGATTTAGTTGTACAAGATTGAACAAGTCTTCCTAATTGTTAGGATAACTGTCTTGGGTCTCTTGAAGAGTAAGAATTGAAAAATGCATGGCCATGCTCAAATGAATTAAGAGTTAATCATTTATTTTGACAGTTCAAGCTTAGATTTCAAGAGATGATTTAAATATTAGTATGGATGACATAAGATGTGATCATACTATCAAATTCGACTGTAAGATACTTAAAAAGTTTATAGCTATACACTTGTTTTCAGACAAGTGGGAGATCAAAGGAATGTTCTCGACAAGTGTAACAAACTAGATATAATTAGGATTAATTATGGAGATAATAAAATTTTGGTTATTTTAGGTGATTATAGTATTTTACTAGAAACCAACTATAATATATATATTAATTAGATTAATATACTACTAACTTTAACCGAGTCCTATGAGGTCACACAAATAAGCAAGTGATTGCATAAATCTAAGATAATTATATGAGAGTTGTGAATTAAACAAATTGGATAATTGAGTCACTTTGAGTTACTTAATTATCATATATATACGTTTCTTAAAATTCCGCTAATCGCATCTAACTCCTACACACCCTAAATACTAAATAGATATACCATTAACCAACTTAGGTGCAAAAATCTGATTTGATTTAGCTTTCCACTTCATTCATTGTTCGGTTGTTTCGCATGCATAGTGGTTACTTCATATGTTGGAAAATGCACACACAATGTCACAATATCAAGCGAAAGCACAAATACAGACTTCGCAAGAGTGTGTTGTCTAATGGGTAATGAATAAGGATGACAATGGACCGGATCTGGATCAGATACTTATGGATCTAGATCTAAATCCATTTTTCAAGGATGGATCCAGATCTAGATCCGCTGGGTATGTAAAGTAAGGATCCATATCCTGATCCAACGGATCCGAGTTCAAACGGGTCCAAAACGAATACTACATATTTTGCTTATTTTTGACGACAAAAATAAGTTTCAAATTTATAAATCTGCATTTTACATCAAAGACAATAGTCTAACAAAGGATGTAAGTTCAATACTTGAATATAATTCATATAACTACTCAAATATTACAAAACAATAAAGTACAATTAAACAAAATTAAATATTTACATGTCTTGTGAATAACAATACAAATAAATACAAATGAGTAAATGAAAAACGGGTAACGGATATAGATCCGGGTATTATTGTTAGACCCGTACCCGGATCTATTTTTCAGTCACAGGACCCGAATCCGCAGGGTCTAAATTTTGAAGGCCCATATCCGTTGCAGATATGAATCTACGAATTCGGGTCGGGTCTAATATCCGTTGCAATCCCTAATAATGAATATGACCAATCTCAATCAAGCAAAATAATGCAGTAAATAATCATAATGTAACAGCCCACATAAAGCAAGAAAATAGAAAACACAAGTATTTGGGTCGAAACCCCAATGCAGGGGAAAAACACGAGATTGTAGGCAGATATCATGCCCTTACATTAATCAACAGTAAACCTAATGGATACACCAATTTACTTTCACAGATAGCACTAAAAACAATTCAACATACATATCACCAAAGAGGGTGGAAATACACAATCTCGTAACTAGGGTTGTTGCTGCCAGAAAACTGACATAGGTAGCTCAATACAAAAATTTAATAGTTGGATTTTAGGCAAGGATGGTATGAACAACATACCAAAGTTTAGAGGCTATCGGCTTTCGTTTGGTTGTTGATCTAAACCACTGTCATCAGGGCCAAAGCACACCTACGGGATTCTTCTACCACTTTCTTCTAAGTCTCAGCCCCTAAGGTTTCTCAAAGAAGCCCCAAAATAGTACAGTTATATTGGAAAAATAACAAACCCATTTACCATACTACTCACGTGAGTTACCAACATAACCCAATATGGTATAGCAATATGGTTA
Source organism: Dysphania ambrosioides (assembly GCA_026401315.1). Classification (NCBI taxonomy): domain Eukaryota; kingdom Viridiplantae; phylum Streptophyta; class Magnoliopsida; order Caryophyllales; family Amaranthaceae; genus Dysphania; species Dysphania ambrosioides. The sequence continues at coordinate 19,178,088 of CM048666.1, forward strand.
ACCCAAAGTAATATATGGACTCTTCCCTCATGTAGGAGGGAAATCCCAACATATATTTACAACAGACCAGGTTGCTTACTTGTGCATTATGCAGAAACTACATAAAAAAAAGTAGAGTATCACTTTTCTCATAATCTAGTCTGAAAAGCATCTTAGGAACCCGAAACAGCCACAAAAATCAGTGAATGTGTGTACATAGTAAACATAAGATCACAAAATGATTACATGTGAGAGAACATAAAATGGCTCATTTGCAGCATGAAAACCAAGGCCAGAGTCAGTTCCTAAATCCTAGCTACCATATAGTTACTCATGTTCAAAGTATAAACAGCAACGCATAGCTCTTTTGCACAAAATTAATTGGTAAAAACGCTCAAAGACATCTGTATATACAGGCACTTTATAGCGGAGCAAAAAAGTAGTTGGTAATTTTAACAAAAATACAAAAAAAAAAAGAAAAAAATATGCTATTTTGAGATTCAGTCTCTTTCAAGACACAGATCACATATTTCATTAAAAATACAAACACACACAGGCATCAAGAAAACAGAAACTGATATGAACATTCTATCCAAGTTGCTTCCTTGTAAGACATGCATTTGAAGTTATAAGGTTGCCATACATTTAAGAGACTCATGTCAATGGAACAGAAAAATATAGGTTTACTTTATATCAATGAAATCAAGATGGAAACACATGTTATCAACTATAAGAATAGTTTTTCAAGTTGAGCAGAACAAAACAAGGTTCAAATTTAGCAGAACTCCACAACAAATCTGAGGAAAGATTGAACATCAACAGCATATTATAATTTGGAAGTCCACAATCAATGAGCCAGATAAAGGGACTGATGAAAGATTGAAAGAAGGGGGATGGGGGAGCATTACAGTGTCAGTGTTTATATTTAAAGCCTTTTCCTCAATTCTAAATATAGTCACAGCAAAATTTATGATGGATTACTTGCAAAGTAACATAGTTAATATCATTCCTCAGAACTTCAGGAAGGAAACATGGCTAAGAACTTACAAAATTTGATGCATACATGGTGCCATACGCAGTAGCTGGTCATAGTGGTCAATTCAAGATGGCAAAACTTGTGCTGTGAAGTCAACCACAGTGTGCATTTTGGATGCGAAGTAAGCAGGACAAGGCCTGCATGAGTATAGGCTTGGAGGGGGTAGGAAGCAATACAAACAACGGACCACTTGTTCACTGGAAACCAAAATCAACCTCGTCTCATTCTGATAGCCTATTAAAAGAATACCAAGAAAAACAAGGCATAACTGGCAGAAATGAGCTCATGTATAATATTGTCTCTACTTTCCCTCTCTTATATACTATCAAGAATTTGTCTTATTATGGATAGCAATAGTACTACTATTTTTTTTTTTAACAAAATTTTCTAGGTTTTCCAAATATAGCCCCTTTCTTGTCTCCACTAGTAAAGGTACATCAAATATTCATTCCTTCAGCCAATCCAAATGCAATGATTGTTGCATCTGCAATTCCCATTATAGTAAGCATACAATATAAGTTTACTCCCAGCAACTGCAGCTTCAATTACCATGAGAAACAAACATTCATATGAAAGCAAGGAAAATCAAAGAGGTACGTTTGCCTAGAGAGCCGGGGCCAAAGTTTAGATTCCTCAAACTATGGCTAAATAGCCAAAAGTATTTTTGTAACAATAATTAGAAGGAGAATGAGAATGATAAACTTGGTTCAGATAACATTAATAATGAGATATACCAAGTAAAGATCTCCTCTCAACTAGTAGAAGATAAGCACAAAAATGCCCTGCAAATCAAATCCTTCTCCACCAGAAGACACACTCCTGAAATCAAGCTTTTTTGCCTCAAGCATCTTTTGTTTAATTAAATATAATCCATAGCTTTATTATCACTAAACCACATTCCTGAAAGATGATGCAACTAATAAGGACTCACAAAAAAAAACTACAAGCTCTTCTGTACTATCTTATCAAGTGAACTAAAGGAACATTCACCTACTGGCATTGTCCTTTATAATAGGTGCTATTCAGTTGGATTCCTTATTAAACTAACCTTAGAACAAGTGGAACGTTTCTCACCCAAGAGAAGAAGGGGACATAACCATAATTGTCTTCATTCTTTTACTGACAGGCTCATCTTGATGAACAACAAGCTCAAATGGAGAATTCTCCTTCCTCTCCAAACGTTCCAATTCAGATAGTTCATATCTCAATTCATGAGGGTCATCTATACCACACATGCAAGTAGCTACATCAATGATCATACGTGGCACACCACAACATTTACCTGCAAATAGCCTATGAACGTCATCAAGGGAAGACACAGATGCTGTGGTAATCCTTACTGCATGCATGTATAGTTGGTATGCTTCTTCCTCTAGAAGAGGTTTGACTTCGACTACTTTAATGCCCTCGAACAATCCACAATCCAAGGCCAAACTAGAAGTAAATACCAGCTTGCACTTGCTCCCTTCTGCAAGGACTGGGTTCCCTCCCAGGTCCAGAAAAAAATCAGGTCCAGGCACACCATCTAAGAAAAGTACAGAGTTACCCAGTTCTGAAAGTTTATTTGACAGTTTTTCAGCCCTTACAATCAAGTTATCATCAGCAGAAAAGTCAAACATGAGCTGTGAGGCAACAGCATCCAGTGTATTCTTAATAGTAAAATGAGGTTTGATGGTAACCCAGAAAACATGATCAAACTTATCAAGTGCAAAATTGCACAGGTGCTTCATCATAAAGCTCTTGCCAATTCCTGGAATCCCACAGATAGCAATCCTCCCAATTTTACCATCTAGCAGACTCTCGAGGTTGTTCAGAGTCTCAAAAGCTGTATCACCAACTGGTTGGTGCACTGGAATAGGCTCTATTAGTCCAAGAACGGCTTCTCTTCTAAGGAGCTTGCAACCCTGCTTATCATGGGTGTTCACATCAGCAATCAGTTGACTGACATGTGAAGAGATGTTTGCACCCATCAGATAGCTCTTCAATCTTCCTACTTGTGGTGTAGAGCATATATCTGCTCTATGCACTAGCTTCTGGGCTTCATTCAGCCAGTGCTGCAGGATGGTGAGGTCATCATCATCATGCTTCCGCTTCTTGCCTCGTTGAAGTGGGATAGAAGAAACTCTTTCTTTAACATCCTCTATCCTGGATCTCAAGTATTCAATGTTATCCTCAAGAATACTTTTTGTCTTATCATCAAGGCAATGTACCCCAGTTAAAAAGGAATCTGGAATCATCCCTCGGTAAAGTAAGAATTTGGAACGCATCATTGTAAAGATCCCCTATATAGAAATTTAGTGTCTCAATCCACCATTGTAAAGAATATTAACATAATGAAATTTGGCCATTTCCTTCAAAATTTCAACAAAATGAAAATCCCTGGGCAATTCCCTACTACAACTTTAAAATTTAAATCGATGACGAAGCCAAAAGTAAGCCATGAGTGATGAAATCCATGCAATTCTAAATAATGTTTCCACAAATCACATAGAGAACAAAAGCAATGAATCAACACTTACTCCAAAACTACCACAATTAAAAATAAAAAATTTAAAAAACCAACTTTCTATTCTTTATTTTTTCTGGCGCTTTCCACAAGTATCTAAAGTAGGAACATTATGAAGCAGAATTTACTTAGTTAAATGAACTTGGATTCAAAAATTATAATCAAGTATCAGAAATCTAAAACTCAACGTATATACAGTAACTTTTCAGTTCATAATATGAAAAGTAGCTAAAATATATTATATATTATATATTGGGCGAGAAAGTAGAATCAAAGGATAGGGAGTGGTTTCATACATTGTAATTTCTGGAGAGGATGTTGGTTTCATTCTGTACATATGTGCTTGTGGGTGGACTCTGATTTGGAACCTGAGCTTCCAAAAGCTTGTGACGATTCGCAGTTAAACGAAATCGATGGTTTGGATTCTTCACCAACTTCCAACTTGAACTCCTCATTAAATGTTGACCCAACAAACTCCCCATCTTCCAACTTCGAATCTCTTCAAAACTTTTCAAGAATTCAAACAGTCAAAATCGAAGCCATGGAAACCCTCCAATTTCAATGAACAAAATGGGGAAAATGAAAACAACAATTAAAGAGAAATTTAGTGGATACACAATAAAATGCTCGTAGAAAATTATGTTTACCTATTATGAACTCAGGTTCACGAGTTGAGTTCTTGTGAGCTCAAGCAAATCTGAACTCAACGGAGAAGAAAAGAAGTTCGGGACAGAAGCAGAGAAGTAAAGAAAATATTCTACGAGAGAAAATTTATGTAATGATTTTAATACACCGAGAACATTCTGTTCCTGTATTTATATTAAGCTGATTCCCTAACAAATTTCCTAGGAATCCGAAATAATTTAAATAAAAAATGAGTTTTATATTACAGCTGTATATCAAGTTTTATTACACCTCGTCAATGTGATCATTAACCTCCTCAGGCGAGACTTAGGATGAAATAATCATTCCGAGCTTCACAAGTAAAAAAATGGTGTGGAGCATCACTCAAAGGCTTCGTGAGAATATTAGCTAATTGCATCGTATATGTTACATGTTTAGTGGTCGTAAAACCAGCTACTATATTTTCTCTGAGATAATAACAATCCAATTTCAAGTGCTTTACTCTGAAAAATCGGGTTTTCAACTATGTATTGAGCAGTCTTATTGTCACACAATAAGGGAATTCAAAACTGGGGCAGAAATATCTAAATCCTTCAAAAGACCAGTGATCCATGCAAGCTCACTTGTTGTTTTACTCATACTACGAAGCTCTGCCTCAATGGAGCTTTTGTCTACTTCTTTGTCTTCCTAATGAATCGCCAAGAAATATAGCAAAACCAAATAAAGATCTACCATAGTACTCACAAAGTATCCCCTATCTGCATCATAGTATGCAGTAACCTTTAAAGAAGAATTTGATGAGTAAAACAATCCATGATGCAAAGTACCCTTAAGGTACCTAATAACATGCTGAATAGCATGAAAGTGAGTAGTTCTAGGATCACATAAGAATTGGCTTAGTTGTTGTACAACATAAGAAATGTCTAGCTTTGTCATATTCAAATAGAGCAACTTTCCAATGATTCGTCTATACATTTCTAGATCAGATAGTGTGAGGTATCAAGGTCAAGCACCGCACCAGAGGAGCAGTAGTGATCTCAAGAGAAGCGAACAAGAATAGAGACTTAGGCAGATCAGTGTTTAATAATGTATTTTAATTATAGATGATTGTATTGCTGTAATACAGGCAGTGTACTGGCCTTCATTCGAGAGGAAGGACTCTCCTAGTGTTTACTTACAAATTTCTCAATGCCCCTTCCCCAATCCCTAATACCCCTATTTATATTTACAAAGATTCCCTCTGCTAACAAAATTATATTCTTATTCTAATGCCTTAACTTCCTAGCTATTTGTTCTTGTGCGTGCTCCCCCTATTTCATTCTTGTCTGTGTGTTGTCGCCATGTTGTCTGCCGGCTTGTTTCTTCAAGTATACGTCACCCTTATAGGAGGTTTAGTTGAGCCCCCTGCAATACCCCCCCGCAATCAGCTTCACCTTGTCCTCAAGGTGGAAATTAGGAAAATGATTATCAATCTCAGAGTATGGCTCCCAAAAAGCCTCAAACTCTCCTAACTCCTTCCATTTAATCAGGACTTTCACCACTAACTGTTGACCATGCAGCTGGTTTCTGACTCCAAGAATAGCTTCCGGTGTTGCTTCAAGAACCAAATCAGTGGAGAGATGCTTAGGTAGTGGAGAGGGTTTCCAAATCTGTCCATACGCCTTTTTCAACTGAGAAATGTGGAATACGGAATGTATCCTTGCACCCTCTGGCAATTTCATCTAGTAGGTCACCTTCCCGACCCTCTAAATCACCTGATAAGGCCCATAGAACCTTGGAGACAACTTCTTATAGCCCCTTTTTGATACTGAGTGTTGTCGGTATGGTTGTAGTTTAAGGAACACCATATCTCTCACCTTAAATTCACCATCCTGCCTCTTCTTGTTCTCATACTCTCTCATATGTTCTTGAGCCCTCACAAGATGGAACTTAAGATAATCAAGCACTGCGTCCCTTTCCCTTAGCAGCTCTTCCATTGTGGAATTATTGGTGGTTCCCTACACAAACCTGACTAGTGGAGGAGGGTCCCTACTGTAAACTACCTTAAAAGGGGTCTGATGGGTAGCCGTATCATAGGCTGTGTTATACCAGAATTTGGCCCAAGAAACCCATGTTGACTAGGTTCTAGATTTCTCATGAATAAAGCATCTTAAATAAGACTCAATTCCCTTGTTTACTACCTCGGTTTGACCATCCGACTGAGGGTGATATGTTGTACTTCTTGCCAAACGAGTACCTTGCAACTTAAAAAGCTCACTCCAAAAAGTGCTGAGGAATATTTGATCTCGATCGGAGACAATGGTAGATGGTATTCCATATAAGAAGATTACTTCTCTCAAGAAGAGTTGAGCCACTGTTAGATCCGCAAAAGGGTGCCTTAGGAGCATGAAGTGAGCGTACTTTGATAATCAGTCCACCACAACCATTATGGTGTCCCAAACCCTAGACCTTGGAAGACCCTCAATAAAATCCATTGAAATGTCTTCCCAGATTCTATCTAGTATGGGTAGTTGTTGTAGAAATCCTAGAGGACTAACAGTAGAGGCTATATTTTGCTGACAAATGGAGCACTCCCATACGTACTTGGTTATATCCTTTCTTATTCCGACCCAGTACCACTCCGTCGCCAACCTCATGTAAGTTTTAAGATCACCCGCATGCGCCCCAACCGGTGAGTCATGATATTCATATAAAAAGGTTGTTGTTAGCTGTGAGATCTTGGGTACTACCACCCTTCCTTTGTACCGCAGAATGCCACTCTCGAGCATAAACCATTTTTGTACTTGTTCCCCACACTCTAATTTCCTCACCATCTCAGTAATGAATTCGTCTTGTGCAATGTACTTATGTATATGGGCCCAGGGTATGCCATATGATGAAGACAAAGAAGAGCAGGATAGACCATGTGACTTCTTGATATGATAGAGGATATCAACTTCGAAGGATTGATTGAAGCTTCAAAGAAGGATGCTACCATGCGAGAGTTGTTGGCTTATGCAGACATGAATCTTCTAGGTGCATCAAAGGGGGTTTGCATGTGCATGGTAACATGCAAATATGAATGAGGATTGGTGGACATAGGGAATAAGTTGGTTTTTCCTATTAGTTTTCTCCCATTTCATTTGATAGGGTTTTTCTCATTTTAGGCATAGGTGTGTTTTTTAACTTTCCATTTTAGGTTTTATGATTCTATAATGTGTGGAAGCCATGGAGGTGATGATTGATGGAAGGCCTTGATCAAAAGCTAAAATCTTGGAGTAATTTTCGAAGATTGAAAATTTTGACCAAGGAGGAAAAATTTTAGGACAAGGGGAGGTGCTTGTTACATTGAACGGTGCTTATTACATCTTGTCGGTGCTTTATTACAACTTAAGTGACATGGCAAGTGACATGGCATGGGTATGGACGTGGCTACACACATGTGATTGGATATTTAGTGTTTTACTTTAAATAAAATAGGATTAGAGTAGTTAATTTGTAATTTTATCTTTTTAGGTAGGATAGGATTCTAATTAAGATAAGATAGTGTTAGAGTTTTGGTAGGATTATGTAATAAACAGATAGCATTATCCTATTGGTTATTAGGAGTCCTTTTAGAAGTAGGAGGCCTAGTCATAATATGATTGAAACTCTCAAGCTATGGGTATAAATAGATGTGCACCCAAGCTTGGAATAATCAGATTTGGAGATTCTTTTCTTTGTATTCTTCAATAAACTTAGAGAGTTTGTTGTTTTTCTTTGTGTGTAACAAAGAGTTGTGAATTGGTGCTTAAAGCTTTAGATTCACGTGAGGAAGTGTAGGAATTGAGGGTGCTTTGCTTTAATCATATCTTAAACTTTCGCCCTAGATTTTAAACCTTTGATGCGTAGCTTTAGAGGGTTTTATATCTAGTTCTATCCCTTTTGTGTGGATTAAGGTTTCAATACCTAGATTCACATCACTTCTTTGGTGGAAATTCTTGTGACAACGCGTCAGCCACAGTGTTGCATGTTCCTGGCTTGTATTGTATCTCAAATGTGTACCCCAACAGCTTACTCACCCATTTTTGGTATGATTGCCCCACCTCTCTCTGCTCCAACAAATGCCGCAAGCTTTTCTGATCTGTTCGCACCACAAATTTTTTTCCTATCAAGTAATGTCGCCATTTTTCCACAGCCATCACGATGGCCATTAATTCCTTCTCATAAATTGCTTTACTTGCTGCCTTGCTACCTAGTACCTTGCTGAAGAACGCTATGGGATGTCCCTTCTGGAGTAGGACAACCCCTACCCCATGTCCACATGCATCAGTTTCAACAATAAAGGGTTCCTTAAAGTCCGGCATGACAAGGATTGGAGCTTGAGTCATGGCGTCTTTTAATTGTTGGAAAGCTATGGTAGATGCTTCATTCCAACCGAAACAATCCTTCTTTAGCTGCTGGGTTAAGGGTCTTGCAATTTGGCCATAATTTCTAATGAACTTCCAATAATACCCTGTTAGGCCTAAAAATCCTTACAACTCCTTTAGTTTTCAGGGTTGAGGCCAATCAATCGTAGCCTGCACCTTGTTTTCATCCATGGCCACCCCTTCCCTCGACACCACGTGCCCTAAATATGCCATGCAACTTTGGCCAAATTCACATTTTTTGAAATTGGCATACAACTTGTTTTCCTTTAGAACCCCCAACACAGTCTCAAGGTGAGCCAAATGATCCTCTATACTTTGATTGTATATCAGCACATCATAAAAAAAAACCAACACAAACTTCCTTAGATAAGGCTTGAGCACAGTATTCATCAGAGGCTGGAAGGTTACTGGGACATTGGTTAATCCGAAAGGCATCACCAAGAACTCATAGTGCCCCTCGAGTGTACAAAAAGCCGTCTTGGGAACATCGTCACTCCGCACTCGAATTTGGTGATATCCCGACTTAAGGTCCAATTTGGAGAAAACTGAAGCCCCTTGCAGCTCGTCTAATAACTCATCAATTACTGATATTGGATACTTATCCGGCACCATCCCCTTATTGAGAGCCCGATAGTCAACACAGAAGCGCCAGGAGCCATCTTTCTTCTTGACTAGTAGCACTGGGCTCGAATAAGGGCTAGATGAGGGTTGTATGATTCCTACGTGTAACATATCCTTAACCAACTTTTTGATTTCATTCTTCTGACTATGGGGATATCAGTAGGGTCTCACATTGATAGGGTCCATGCCCTTCTTAAGCACAATCTCATGTTCAATGTCCCTTTGTGGGGGTAACCCTGCCGACATATTGAACACTTCCTCAAACTTAGAAAGGATGGTTTGCAAAGGCACTGGAATGACTGGTTTAGCTTCCAATCTCACAAACTCCCTTATCCAATTCCTAACCTCCAATAAGAATCCATGTTTCTCTTTTCTCAATGAACGAAAGATAGCCTTGAAGGATACTCCACTTCGACTCAGTGATGTATCCCCTCTCAAAGTCACATTTTCTTCCTTTAACTAGAATTTCATAACTTGCATTTTCCAGTTGGTTGAGATGGTTCCCAACTTCTCGAGCCACTGAATCCCCAATATAAAGTCTGAGTTATCAAGAGCTAACAACAAAAATCCTCAATTAACACCACCCCTTGCAGTTCTAACATGATTCCCTTATGTTCACCCTCTCCCCGGACTTCCTCTTCATTCCCTAAGGTAACCCCGAAGCCAGCTACCCCTGAGACCGGTAACTGTAACTTCTTTGTCGTTTCGGAGCACACAAAATTATGTGTGGCTTCTGGATCGATCATCACAATAACCTCGTGCCCCTTAACCATTCCTCGTAACTTCATTGTTTTGGGATTCGTAATCCCCATCATAGAAATCAAAGAAACAGTGGGGAAAGGATTTAATACCTCTAAGTTCAACTCCTCCTAAGTCTCATCTTCCTCCTTCACGTCAGCTTCTTCCCTTATCTCATCTGGAGCATCTCCCACAATCAAGACGCTGGGCTCTTGTCTTTTATGATGAGTGTTGTTCTACTTTTCGTACAAAAACAGAGCCCTTTCCCTTTCTTTTGCCAAAGTTTTGCCTCAGTCAACCAGCAAGTTTCCTCGGTAAACCGGCTCGGTCTGGCTGGAAATACCGAGCTCACAGGTTTAGGGTGAAGTGTTTGCGTGGCTGACACTGTGAGGGCATGGGTTAGGTGCTGTCTGTAATTAGTTTGGTTGGGCAAGTGGTTTGCAAATAGCTTCAATTTGGGCTCAGTCCACCTTCTCGACCCATGTTTCAATTTTTCCTCCGCTTTCATCGACAAGTCTATCGCTATATCTAAATTGGTTGGGCTAAGCAATCTTACTTCTGTCTTCACATCCTCTCTTAAACTATTCAAGTACTGCCCCATAGCAATGGCTTCCGTTACTCCTTCTAGGGGTGCCAATAACTCTATGAAACGCCAGCGATACTCAGTCATTGAACTTGAGGATTGAGTGTGAGCCAATCACTGCTCATAGAGGCTTCCCAATGCCCCGGGTCGAAACTTGCGTAGAATACGGTTTTTGAGGTCATCCCAACAGTGAATCCTCCATCTCGAATGCTCCTATTGAAAACATAATAGAGCGTCCCCTTCTAGCTCCACGATCGCGGCTTTCAACATGTCTTCTTTGCCTAATCTGTAGAAATGAAAGTACCGCTCGGCTCGCAATACCCATCCATCAGGGTTGTCTCCGTTAAAGAGAAGGAGATCAAGTTTCTTTGTTCTCCACCCAGCCCCAACTTCCCCCGAGTTAACCCCCTTGGTGTTGTGTTGTGTTGTGGTTAATCCCCAAAATAGTTCGGTCCCACTCCAACAAACTCATTGGAAGTTTGCGCTACCGATTGTGTTGAATACTCACCTACATAAACCTCCAATTTCCGAGTCAGTGAGGCTACTTCCGCCCAGAGTTATTGTGTTGACTTCTCAACCACTTCATTTGTGTGCCTCCGAAATCGTACCTCCATAGCCTCCATGGTAGCTGTGAGAGCGAGGGTAATCCTCGAGTCCACGGTGGAAATTTCAGCTTCCATGACTTCCATCCTTTGCGCATTGGTTGCGAGCGCCATTCCTATCCACCCTTCTATGGCTCTGATACTAAATGCTAGGTATCAAGGTCAAGCACCGCACCAGAAAAGTAGTAGTGATCTCAAGAGAAGCGAACAAGAATAGAGACTTAGGCAGAATTAGTGTTTAATAATGTAATTTAATTATAGATGATTGTATTGCTGTAATACAGGCAGTGTACTGGCCTTCATTCGAGAGGAAGGACTCTCCTAGTGTTTACTTACAAATTTCGCAATGCCCCTTCCCCAATCCCTAATACCCCTATTTATATTTACAAAGATTCCCTCTGCTAACAAAATTATATTCTTATTTTAATGCCTTAACTACCTAGCTGTTTGTTGGCTTATGCGTGCTCCCCCTATTTCATTCTTGTCTGTGTGTGTGTCGCCATGTTGGCTGCATGCTTGTTTCTTTGAGTATACGTCGCCCTTATAGGAGGTTTAGCTAATCCCCCAACAGATAGCTTGGTACCATCATATGTGCCGAGATGCAACCCATTTGGCCATGAGAATTGAACAGATTTACAATCCTCCATGCTGGTATTTTTAAGAAAATCAAGGATGTATTTCCTTTGATTCAAAATAATGCACGATTTATTCTTAGCAACTTCAATGCCTAGGAAATACTTGAGGAGACCAAGGTCTTTAATTGTAAATTTATCATGCAAATCAAGTTTTATCTGAGTGATATGTTCCAAACTTATCCCAGCAACTAACAAATCATCAACATAAGAAACAATAGCAGAGAATGAGTCAGCATTTTTCAAAATGAATCATGATTAATTATTCTGAGATCTTACAAATCTAAGATCAATCAAGAAAGTTGTTAAATCAATGTTCTACTACCTGCTAGCTTACTTTAATCCGTATAAGGATCTTTTAAATTTACACACTTGACCAGGTTGAGCTTTATCATAGCCAAAAGGAGGTGACATGTATAATTCTTCTTCAATAAAATCATGCAAAAATGCATTGTTTATATCTAACTAATGTAAATGCATGTCACTGGCATCAGCTATGGCTATTAAAAGCCTAACAATAGTGAATTTAGCAATATGGCTAAAAGTGTGTTTATAGTCTTTATCTTGAATCTTCTTGTCCTCTCTAGCCACTAAACGAGCCTCGCATCTATCAAGCTCACCATTAGGAAGAAACTTTGCTTTATAAACCTATTTACACCCAATGGCTTTCTTTCCTTTTAGCAAAAGCTCCATGTTTCATTTCTTTCTAAGGCTTCAATCTCTTAATTCATGGGATTAACCCATTTTGGGTCCTTTGATGCTTGATTGTAAGAAGTGGGCTCAGTCATATGAAACATTTTAGCTAGGCTTGCCAAATATTCAGAAGAATAATGTTTCATCTCAGTACATGAAAACACATTAAAATAAGGATTATAAGAAATAGAATCATGTGTAGCTTGATGACTTGAAGCATGAACTACAAAGTCTTTAAATATTGCAGGAAATTTCTTCTCCCTTGTTTAAACTCTACCTAGAATAGAAGAAGATATAATAGGAGCACTGACAGATTCATGTGGATCAGAACAAGAGTTATGAAGATCATCTACAGGAACTACAAAATAAGAAGAAATAATAGAATCAAGACTCTCAATAGATGTATTAGGCAAGGCTTTATGAGGAGAAACATCCCTTAAGGCAGGAGAAATATCCCTTAAGGCAGGAGAAACATCCCTTAAGGCCGGATTCACCAGAGGAGGCATTGTATCATCTGCATTTTCAGAAATCCTTTTGTTCTCTCTAAATGGAAAAACATGTTCAACAAAAAATAAATCTCTACTAAGAATGATTTTATTTTCTCCAAGATCATATAACTTGTATCCCTTTTGAGCATAAGGATATCCAAGAAATACACATTTCTTTGCTTTAGGTTCCATTTTGTCTCCATGTTTATGGGCAACATAACATAAGCATCCTATCACCCTTAAAATGTCATAGTCAGGGGACTTGTTCATCAATAATTCATAAGGAGTTTTCTAAGATAAGACTGAGCTAAGCATCAGATTAATCAGCAATCTCCCCATAATTTCTTTGGCAACCCCGCATGAATTCTTATTGATCTTGCACATTTAGCTAAGTGTCTATGCTTTCGTTTAACTCTTCCATTATGTTGTGGATTTCTAGGAATATTCCTTTGATGAACTATGCCTTTCTTATTGAACAAAGTTGAGCATTTTTCTTGAATAATTTCAGTTCTATTATCGCTTCTAAAAATTTTTCTTTTCTCTGAAATTGAGTTTCCACATATGCCAAGAAATTCTCAGTAATACTAAAAACCTAAACTTTTCTTTGAAGAAGATGTGTCTAAGTAGTGCAAGTGCAATCATCAAGAATAGTTAACATGTAACTAGCTCCACTCATACTAAGTTGTCTATATGGTTCCTAGAGATCCATATGAACCAAATAAAAGGGCATACGAGCATAAAAAGATGAGAGATTGTAAGGTGCTTTATGCATCTTTCCAAGAAGACAAGACTCACAATAAAAGTTCCCATTATTGACATCAACATATTGAATTTATAGTCTTGCAAATGTATGTACAGAGAGATGCCCTAATCTAGCATGAAGTATGCTAAGTTTAGGAACACTAGAAATCTTATTCTAAATAGTAGAGACATAACAATCACAAAAAAAAAATCAAGATCAAGAAGAGGGTTAGAAGTCACAAGACTGAACTTGTATAGTCCATCTTTCCTTTTTACAACTCCTTTGATTTTCTTAGTTGAAAACTCCTGAAAAGTGCATTTATCTTGCTGAAGTACTACAATCAAATTGTTATCATCTAATAATTTATGCTTGAAGATTTGTAAGAATAGTGCATTATGTAATATCACATCATGTGTGAAATATACATCTCCGGTATGATAAACTTCTTGAATAGAACCATCTGGCAACACCACTTTAAAAGGATTTTGAAGGTGTTTCATCGACCTAAATATAGATTTATCACATATCATGTGATCTGTGGCCCTTATCCACTATTCATTCACATTTCTCAAGATTTTCAAGAATAGAGACATCATTAGAAACAGATAAAATACCTACAAAATTGCGTGAGGCATCTATATCTACTTGTTGTTTTTCTTTCTTCATTCTCATCATTTCTTTGTACACCGCATGAACCAAGTCAGAATCCACTTTGGCACACTTGTTTTCTGAATATTCTAATGGAGTATAGTATCACTACATTCTTCAGAAATCTCCATAGCATTTGCCACAAGCCTACTACCAGATGCTCTATTCATTTGTTTATTCTTCATATTTGCCCACCAATCTAAATAGCTTATCAGCTTGAAACACTGCTCCTTAGTATGTCCAGTTTTGTTACAATGATCATATTTTCTATTGTGTTTGTCACTCTTTGCCTCTTCATATCTAGGTTTCTAGACTCCTTTCTTCCTTTGTGAAATTCTTGATGTTGAGCCTGCTTCTTTGAAATAAAAGCACTCATCTGAGAACCATGAGACTTTTCAGTTAATTTCCTTTGTTTCTCTACTTGAAGTGGAATGTAATATGCTTTGTTTATAGTGGGATTTACATTAGTACATCCATGCTTAGAATATTTATTTTAGTTGCATCATATCATGTTGTCAAACCTGCTAAGAATTGTATTAGCTTTTGAATCTGATCGGCTGCTAATACTTTCTTGAGTAGACCACATGTCCATGTAGCAAGTGTACCACAGTCACAGTCAAGAAAACCTTCTAGAAGATGGATCTCATCCCAAATCCTCTTCAACTTCGAATAGTATTCAATAATTATATCATTTCCTTGCTCAATTAACATAATTTTTATGCAAATCAAAAAGCAAAGGTGCATTGGACTGACCATATCTCTCTAAAATCTCCTCGTACGGTTGTGAAGTAGATTTTTAAAGAATAAAACCCTCTAAAATTGTTTTTCTCTCTTTATAACCAAAACTATATTACATAATATTTAAATGGAAATAAATTTTATTGTGGGATAAATGTAAAGTAAAAAATAGTGTAGTGATGAGGATACTCATTGGTGTAAAAAAAATAGAAGGAAGAAGATTGGGATGAGAAAGGAGATAATGGAAAATATTGTGGATAAAAGAGGAGATGATGTGTAAAAAGAAGGATTGGAGAGAGATAAATTAAGAGGAACGAGATTTATTCATTGATAATCTTGCTCTAACAATGAAAAATTATGAATGGGTCTATCGTCATTTATAAGGAATTAACTTCCTCATGGATGACTTTAGGAAAGAAGAGAGGATTTTTATTAATATTAAAAATAAAGAGATGATCCTCTCTTAAAAAGGAATAGGGTTAGGAAGAGGAAATTCTCATGTGGATAAAATAATTTTTTGAAATAAAAAAAATTTAAGAGGAAATAGAGTATTGAATTGATAAGGAAAAAATGAAAGGAAGAGGATAGAGATGAGGAAAGAGATGATGGAAAATGATGTGGATAACAGTATAGATAATGTGTTAAAAAGAAGGATTAAAGAGAGTAAAAATAGAAGAATGTTGTCCACTTATGCATAATGATGCTCTTAAATCATCAACATCCATGAGTTTTTACTTGATATCTATGAGTATTGTGCAAACTCTGGATGAATTTAAGTAGAAGAGAGTACATTCTTGATTGTGGACATTAAAAAGAGTATAATATTCATAAATAGGAAAAGAAAAAAATGGGGGAAATCCTCTCGAGGAAGATGAACTCCTTTTACTAGCATTCACACATAAAATAAAATATAAAAAAAAACTAATTTCACCAAAAGTGGGTCCCAGGTCCCACTGTTACATTAACTCAGCTTTCGACACATGACAATATCTTGCCTTATATCTTGAATTTTGGCAGTACTAGATTTTGACAGGTGTCATTTTTCTATTGTCTAAAATTTTTACTTGAATTTCAACAAAATTATTGTATAACAGCTATAAAAAAAAAAGATAATTTATAAGAAACTACCATGTAAAAACATTATCTTATAAAACATTACCATATAAAATCAATATTGTCAAAAACTATCATATTAAAAAATTCAATTGCACAGAACCACCATATGGTAGTTTTCTGGATATTAACTTGGTTTTACGATGTTAACTCAGCACGTGAGAGTTATGTGTGGCCAGTTGAAATTTTTTTTCTCTTTCCCTTTATTCCTCTTATTTTATTTCCTTTCTTCTTCCCCTTTATTTCCTTCTTCCTACTCTTTGATTTATTTCACAAAACTTTACAAGTGAAATTGCAAGTTTGTAGTAACTGATTTTTAATCCAGACACGGATTTCAAGCATGAAGTAAGTCTTAGTATAGGTTTTAAAGTTTTTACTCTCTAAATATTTAGGAAAGTTCTAAGACATCATGCCATTGAGATTCACTACAATTATTACTTCATGTATAATGAAGGTAAGAGGGTGACTGCATATTATGCTAATAAATGCAAATGTCCATGAAAGAGAACTAGGAAATAAAATAAGGGAAAATAAATGATAAGAAGGAAGGAAATAAAATAAAAAAATTAAGAAAAAAGAGAAAACAAATAAAAAAATTTTGGCTAGTCACACGTGTCGGGTCAACACCACAAAACCAGGTCAACGCCTAAAAACCATGTGGTTGCCTCATGTAATTGAATTTTTTAATATGGTAGTTTTTTACATGAACTATTTTATATGATAATTTTTTACAAAATGGTATTTTTATGTGGTAGTTACATGCAAATTACCCTAAAAACGATCATTTTTTAATCTGATTTCACCAATGACTTTTTTTCTCTATAAATTGAAGCTAAATTTGACATATTTTATCTCAATTCAAATTTCTCATATTTTCTCTCTCTTTAGAAATTACCTTATATTAATCTCAAATATTACTATTATTATTTCCTTAAATAATCTTATCTTCAAGTATTATACTTATATACTTAATTATGAATCCAAACAATCCAGTCAATATGGTTTTTCTTTATAATCCTAATTAAGTAGATAATTGATAATTAATAACCAAAATTACATTACATAATGTTTAAATAAAAATAAATTTTATAGCAGGATAAATGTAAAGTAGAAAATAGAATAATGATGAGGATACTCATTGATGTAAAAAAAATAATAGGAAGAGGATTGGGATGTGGAAGGAGATAATGGGAAATGATGTGAATAAAAGAGAAAGTAATGTGTTAAAAGGATGATTAGAGAGAGAAAAAATAAGAGAAATAATAGTCCCATTGGTAATCTTCCTCTTGGGCCATGAACTTCCAAGGGGCATCCTCATTATATTCACAATTCTCTCTTCTTTTATTCATTTTACACATCATTTTCTCTTTCCTCCATATTATTTTTCTCTATTTTCATTCTATTCATCATCCTCTTTCTTCAATTTTTCCAACATTCAAGGGGATCTTTTTCAATCCCCTTTGCTCTTTCTCTCTCCTATTTACACACATCCACCATACATTCTTTTTACTATAACCAAATTTAATAATTGCCATTTATTTAATTAGTAAAATTAATTAAAGATAAATATTATTTATCTAATTAATTAATTAGCGGATTATTAGTAGTAAAATATTCGACCCATATAAAAAAATTCATAATTTAAGATTTTAGAAATAATATAACTCACTTTACAAGAAACTTAAAGAGACAAAGTACATAAATAATCAAAATACGAAAGACATAGAATAAAAAAAACAATAAAACTATGAATATCGCGTTATTCCATTCAAAGATAAGTTTGTATAGGAGCTTCCAAACTTTTCCTGGAGATACTCTACCAAATCATTCTTCAAATACATATGTATATATCTATCACAAATCTCTTCTCTCATAGCTAAGAGTGTCATAAAATTACGATTATCATATTGTTCAGGTTTGATGGAAAATGTTGTATCAATCATTACCGCTTGATGATCCTGCTACATTTTCAGGTTGTTCTTGGGCGAAATTTTGTGGATCTTTATGATTTTCATAAGTATTGTGCTCCTCTTCCACAATCTTATTGTCCATAAGATACATGTATTCGTGATATTCCATGTTAAATTAGGTTTTCGAATAATTGCAAATAAAGCTTGTAATACACCAAAGGCATGTTCAACATCCTTTAGCGCACTCTCCTGGCGTTAAGTGAATATCCTTTATTTATGGGTTTGTGGAACAATATTACAGCAAAGGTTGCCAATTTTGGATAAATCCTATGTATGAGATAATAATCTTTGTTGTAGGTATTTCCATTCATGTCGAACTAAACTTGTGGAGCTCAACCATTGAGAATCTCGTCAAAATCGGAGAACGCTAGAGTACATTTATGTCGTTGCAAGACCCTGGTATTCTGAAAAAAAAGCATGTCAAATCCGTAAATCCCTTAAAGAAAAGGCTTCTAAAATTATAGTCATTGTTCTAGATCTTCCTTGATACATACCTTTCCAACCAGCAGGACAATTTTTCCATTCCCATTACATGGAAGCGATGCTCCCTATCATACTAGGAAACTCTTTGTCTTTCCCTTCTCTAAAGAAACGTTGGAAATCTTTAGTACTTGGCTTTTGAAGGTATTCTTCCAAAATCTGTGCAATTATATCATCAACAAAGTGTGTAAGACACTCCTTCGATGTTGTAGTACCAAGTTTTAGATACTCGTGGATTTGATCAGCTGCGTACATGTATGCTAACATCCTTATAGTCGTCGTGCATTTTTTAAGAGCAATAGCGCCTTGGCGCATACATGCATCTGGATTTTGTTGGAAAAAATGCTAATGTAAGTAAGAATATCAACAATGCAAATAAATACATGTTTTTCATATGTGAAACCTATGAAGAAATTGATGTGCATTATAGAGTGGTTGGTTACCAAAGTAGTTAGCAATCAAACGATTGTTTACTGATTCTTGATCTCTAGGAACATAAATTCTCGTCTTTTTTGGACGTGAGCCTCCAGCTCCTTCGGCGATGGAGTTAACAATGTATCTTATTGCATCCTCTACCACTTGTATTTCACGACTCACTTTGACAAAATCCATCAACATATAGTCATAGAGTTCATCCTCACATGAACTCTAAGAACTAGAATCAAAGTTCCTCTCGAAGTTCATTTTGTGAACCATAAGGTTGTGATGAGGATGATGTGTGAATATAATTTATAAACAAGATAGTAATGTAATCAACAAAATTTGAAAATACAAGTGGATTATAGAGAGCAATATTTCAGTATTGAAACAACACTAATAAGCAGAATAAAATGCAAACAACACACACGAATTATACATGAAAAACCCCTTTGATGTGAAAGATAAAAACCACCGGACCTCATGAGGAGTCCACCCTTAATATTCTCTTAATGATAATTAAAGTAAAAAAAACAAAATTAATCTACATAAGGTTTACACCCACCAACAATCACCAAAAAAAAAAAAGAGAATAGCAATTGAAGAAACAAAGTGGAGAAAATCACCCAAATTAGCAAGTTTGTCCTGAGATAACTGCGGCCAAACTAGAGCTCAAACTGATGATCCAACCATCCAAAACAAAGCCCTAGATGTCAATAACAAGCTACCAAAATTTGAGGACAATCCAACGGTGTAATTTTTTGATAACAAACAAATTACTGAAAGCTGTCTTGAAAATTCTAAAAATTGAACCTAACTTCTCTCTCTACTTTGCTGTCTCTTCAAATTTTAAAAATGTCCCCTCTTACTTAGCTTATTTTCCAGCCAAAACAATAAGCTCAATTAGACTTAAATATAATAAGTAAAATGCTAATAAAATTATCCCATTAACAAAGACCAAAATAAAACACATTTTACCAATACTTGAGTTGGACTCATAACAATAAAAACAAAGTATTGATGGTTGCGTGATAAAAGCATGTCAGAGTGCAATAAAATCAAATTCATATTCAAATTCAACTTGATATTAAAATTGCAATTAAATTCATAAAGATATGAAGATAATAAAGTGCTATTTTAAAAATAAAATAAAAATTAATGCTTTAATAACTTAAATAAACTAAACGTATATTCATAACTAAAAAGTTAATTAAAGACATAAGCTAGTACATGAAACTTATGAAAACATAAATTATTACATAAAACATAAAGGCATACACTTAGAATATACACTAATATCTTAAATAATTAATTATCATCATATAGTTCTGAAAGCAATTTATCCCTGTAAATCACTTTACTTGGAGATAAGACATTCTTAGGTATCAAGGTTTGCAATGGGTTAACTTTCAACCTCTTTTAATCCAATTGTAACTTTCTTTTCTCCAATTTTATTTGCCTTTTCTTCCTCAATTCCTTTACCCTTTCTAATGTTAATTTTTCTTATTTGAATCGGATTCATGACCTCTTACTTTTGTATGAGCTTTAAGCTGCTCACCATCACTCGAAATAGCTTCATCTAATACTATCCCTTTATCCTATCTTTTTCTCTTAGTTTTCTTTACACCATTTGTTCAGGGAACGACCCCTGATACATAACTACTACTAACCACAATGGTGTCACCATCTCCATCAAGTCTAACTCGCTTGCTGCTACCACTATTGTCGTCTTCATTAGAAGTTTGAGGAATTGAATTCCTTTCCTTCTTTAACATCATAAACCTAACTCTTCTTTTCCATTTTGGTTAACAATACAACATCGTCCAAGCATGCTCATATGCAAAATTTTCTTCTTTTGGAGTTATGAAATAACTTGTGAGCATTCGATATTTCATTTGCTTTAGTGTTCCCACCCCACGTTATATGCATAGATTCTTCATAACAAGAAACCCACTTCATAGTATCTGTACTCATTCTTCTCCAACGGTTCTCCATCATTTTACTATTTGTGGTTGCAGTTCTCTGGGATTTTCTACTTGAGCTGCTTGGTAAGAATCATAAACTTTTCTCCAAAGACTAATTCTTTCTGGTTGGTTCCAACTAACAATTGAATTAGAGCAATGCTCCATGCAAGAAGCAATTAATGCTTCATCTTCTCTTATGGACCAATTATGGGCCATTGAAAAATTTATTGTGAAGGTGAATCATTGCGCAATATAGGCAAAAGTATTGGAGCCAAAGAGTAGTGTGGTGTCTCAGGTACGTCGTCGTCTCCATCTCCGCCTTCACATTCATTAAATTTGATGTGATCTTGAAAGATAGGTGCTAGGGATGAAGGTTTTGTGGTTTGGATATTAGGTGGAGGTATTTGTTGTGGAAATCTCGAGAATTTGGAAGAATTTCCTCCCATTCTTTGTATAAATAGATTAAAACGAGGATGATGTTAAATCTTCAAAATATTGAGAATTTTTTGAAGAACTTAGGTTGATTAATATCCATTTTTAAAAATTGATAAAATCAAAATAATAATCGAATTAATTGCAACAACGACAATAACATCAATGACAATAGTCAAAAATAATAACAACAAAAATAATAGATGTAAAAATGATGATAATAATAATCATAATAATAATAATAATAGTTATAATAATTATACTGATTTTTGCTAAAGAATTTCAATAATAATAATTAACAATATACTGCTATAAATTATATTTAGAGAGAGAATGTAGAAAGAGTATCATTTTTTGTTCCAAAATGTATGAAAATGGATCTTTATTTATAGAATACAAAAAATGAATCTTGACCCTTTCTGTGTTAAATCCAATGCATTATATTTCACGTATATTAGTACATATAGTGACCTTTTTTTTAACTTACAGTGATCAAGTTATTTTTTCGTATATAGTGACCATTTTCATTATTATAATAACCCTTTTTTTTTACATGAAATCTCAGATTTTGGATCTTACCACTTAAAGGATCAAGATCCATTCTTATTCTTCTCATTTAAACACCATTTTAATATATATATATATATATATATATATATATATATATATATATATATATATATATATATATAATTTTGGTCTAAAAAGATCGTTGAAATATAAATATTATAAAATTTAACCGTGTAGTCTGATTGGTCAGCTTTAACACTGGTTGAATATTAATTAGTTTACATTGACTCATCAATTTAGCCAAAAAAAAAAAAGAAAACATATCACACGAGGCTCACTTTCATGTAATCCAATGTATTATTTTGCCTAAGTATTGGGCTAATTCACTCTTACTTGTGAGCAAGAAAGTGAGATGATGAGAACTATTTTCTCCATGAGCAAGGAGAATAAAGTCCGCCAACGTCAATGCACTGAGAAGAAGAGTTACTATTGGAAGAAAAGTTCTACTATGATAAAAGATTTAAGGACAATGAAAACAACTTTATTTTCAATATTTATAAATGACTTAAAAGTACTATACTATACTATACTAATACTATATCCGTTTTTTTTTCCTTCTCATTTTTCCTATTTGAAAATTTCAAAATATTATTTTCATTTGAAATCCTTCTATTTTTATCTAATATTGTGAATGGGTGAATTTTTTTAATTGTTTAATGCTATAAAATTTAAAAATTCCACTACTTATTTAATGTTCAACCTAGTTATATAATTTAAATTATTTTTATAAAATTTTAATAATATTTAATATATATTGGTTTCTTCTCAGATTTCAAATGAAAAGAAAAAAAAACAAAAAGAGTATATATCATTTAATTCCTATTATTTTATATGCTTACCGCGTATTTATACGAATACTCCCTCCGTCCCCCAAAAATTGATCCATTTCTATTTATAGAGTCAAAGTTTAAAAATTTTGACCACAAATTCTTATCATGTTATAAGAAATAATATATTTAAGTATGATCTTGTTAGATGCGTCTCAATGTAAATTTTTAGAATATCAATTTTTAAAATTTTTTATCTTACAAATTTGGAGATAAAAAGATTTAAAGTCGTGTCTTATAGATCGTGAAAAGTCAAATGGGACAATTTTTAAGGGAGAGAAGGAGTATATTTTAGTTCGACCCATATGATTTGCCGATTTTAAGTAATACGCTTCAGCAAAAGAAAACTGCAAAAATTCTTCCGTAAAAAACAATAAAGAAAAAACGACAAAATTCTACGCTCACAGACTTATTGGACACCAAAAATTCTTCGTCTCCCTTTCTCGATCTCATTGTCTTTGGGAGTTGCAGGAGTGACACATTCCGCCATTAATCAGTTCCTCAAACCTTGAACAACATCAAGGTCTCATCTCACATCTCACATCTCACTCTCTATTCTCGTTAATCGTAAGTGTTCAATGTCAATTTCATCATTTTTTTCTCAATTTTTTTTGAATTTTTTTGCTTATTTTTGGGTCTTCGTTGGTGATCAATCGCTGTTGAGTCGTCTGATTATTGACCGATTCGCATGTCAAACGATTTTCAATTCTAGTTTTTTGATTTTATTCGTTGATTTGATGATTTTTAAGATAATTTTGTTTGAATTTGTTGCGAAATTTTCGGTGCTATATTCGATATTCGACGTTTAGTTTAAAATTCTGGCTGATTAGGTATAGTTTTTTGCATTTCATGTGAAATATAGTGTAATTAATGAGGTATAAAGTAGTTTGCCTTTTTGGTGCGTTATAGATCCGAAAAGTATATGATACTTTATTTAAACTTTAGGTTATACGAAATTTGTTAATTAAGGATATCATATTTGGTTTTCTAAGTTTATTTTGGGTGAATATAATCTAGAATGCATATTGTTTTCAGAGCCTAAAGAGTGATTTTCGATTGTTCATATGATTTATAGTGTGATAGGATTGTTAAATTTATTGGAGTATGATTCATGAGGGAAACTTTTATTGAAAAACTGGCAGCATTTCAAGAGTATGAAGTGCTATGTGTTTGTGCTTGTAGAAGTGTAGAACTACAAATGGGGGCCTCTACAAGCAAAACTCTTAATGACGTTGGTTCCGTAATTGCAAATGCTCTCCTAACTCCATTCAAATCCGTTTTTGGTCGATCTTGTCAGTAAGTTTTCTTTTATATTATTTCCTATGTCTGTATTTAAAATGTTTTTTCCTTTTTTAAATTTATAAAATAAAAAATTATAAAAACCTTCGTCTTAATATATTATTTATTATAATATAATTAAAATTTATTCTCAAATTTTCTAGACTTCAACTCTTAAAATAAAAATGTAGCAAACAAATATTTTATTTATTTGACAATTGGTATGTTAATGGAATGATGACAAGTTAGTAGTCTATTGGTTACAGAAAAACCGGGGATTTGTTTTGATTGATTTTTCTGTGGTTAATACTTAATATACACGAACATTTTAATGGACTTTAGGAGGCATATATGATTAAATTATGACTTGATCTTTGCAGTCCTATTTCAAGTGATAGCGCATACTCGTTTACTGTACTAAGAAAATGAGACACGGCATGATTTTACAGGGATATATGTGACGGAAGATGGGATGTTGTTTGTTTTGTCGAGCACATATGCATTGCCGACTTGGTGAAATTTTTGCTTGCTTGCTGTCTCCTATACATTTGTAAGACCCTATATATATGGATTACGTACATTACTAGTGTGTGTATTTTGCAATTCCTCCGTCTTTAACTAATAATTATATACTTCGTATAATATTTTAGAGTATGCAAAAGAGTTGCCACATTTTGTGCATTCTATAAGTTAAATTTTTGTTGACTGGTGCAGGCCTTGTTTTCTTGTACATGTTATATAAGTTGGGATTATGCCAATGCATTGCAAAGACCCTCTGTAAGATATGTTGGGCTGCTTGTGAAACATTCTGGTTAGCATTAGATTACGTTTGCTGTTTCTGTTGGCATAAGATCCGCTACACGAAACGAGTTTATCGAGGTCGACGACGTCGTCGCTTAAGGAGACAACTAAGTAGGGATGCTGAGTTGGGCGGCTTCAGTACATCCTCTACTTCAAGTGATGGTCAGGGTGGTCTCAATGATTATGGTTTAAGCATCAGTAGAAAGAGAAAGTCGTGGAGAGATCAAGAGACAAGGAGGAGGAGAACGCAGCATCGTAATAGGTTAAGGATGAAGAGAGGACATGTATCTGTTCATCTCAAAGGGAGCTCACGTAGAAGAAGGACGAGAAGGTATCAACTCAATGAAGGTCGGATATCAAGTTTGAGAATGAGTAGAAGAAGTAATACAAAGAAGTTCAAGAAGCAAAGGACACGATGCGTTTTAGCTAGCGATTGCTAATTTGCTATATATGTTAGCAAAGTGTACGAGAATATGTTTATGGGAAGTTATTGTACATATGGGGTGGATATGATATATTGTCAGCCGTAATCTTATATTATCATTTAAGAGTAAAAATTAACGTTGTGCAAGCAAATCCTTAATCGAGCATTTTTAGAGCACACTCTTTCATTGGACAATAATGCCTTTTTTTATTCCCAAAAAATAGGTAGTTACTTCCTTTGGCCTTTTAATTTTCCCTCACAATCATATTAATAATAGTAATTTAACCCATTTTTATAATTAATATCTTATATAAATTTGCAAAATTTTAAATGTTATGTGCATAGTATACACCATTATTTTTTTGATTAATCATCATAATTTCTTCTACTTTATTAATTAGTGCTATTTGTTGACTGAAAATGGTATAGAGTTTTGATTAATTATCATATTTTCTTCAACTTTTTTATTTGTGCTGTAAGTTTGTCCATAATACGGTTTAGATTCAAGTATTAGGTTAATATCAATTATCAACCTTTTTTCAAAATAGACAACAAAAATTTATTAAATTCATATTTATTTATTTACCGTGCATTTGCACAGACATATACTAACATTTTATATGAACCAAATATTATCGAAGGAAAATTATACGAAGTATATTTTGTAAGCGCTATCAAAATAAAAAAATTGAATGCAACATCAGAGCAAAATCAGACCTGCCTTACCAATTTCATCAAAGCTATCATGTATCCTGGTTGAATGGTCATCCAACTATGAATCGTGCTGCTAATTACTGACGATCATCCCCAGCATATGGAACATTGGATCTTTGGTTCTCTGCTATTAGTTGTGAAGTTAACATCGGCGGCGAACCTTATCTGTTGGGGAGCAGCCGCAGTATCCTTTGTACTTTTTCGGTGTGATAAGAGGCTAAAATTATATTTCCGGATCCATTACTATTGAACCGGATGTCGTTTATGGGTATTGTCATATGTATGCTCTCTTACGTATCTATCTATCTATTTAAATTTTATCTATCTAAAAGTATTACTAAACCAGAACTTTATCATGTATTATAATGATGTCAATCTTATTATCTTTGTTTTTCTTAGTTATCTTAAGTTATTGGTGATGATACAAGTGACTATAGTTTTATCCAAGTTGGTCACTTTATGAGTCAGATTACTTAGTAAAATAAAACCTCCTCAATTTCTTTCAATTAATATTTAAAGAATCTAAAGAGCACTAATATTGTTGCATCAAGAAATCCGAAAAGTACAAAAAAAAAAAAAAAGCAAAGTTGTTGCAACAATGAAAATGACAAGTCTCGGAATCTGAAAAAGTAAATAGTAAACAATGGCAAAGTTATCAAATTGTCAACATTTTGATTTGGGTACTTGTCATTTGATAATGAATGTATAAATAAGAAATAATTAATACATGTTACTTGAATAAAAAAAAAAGGATAATTGGACTCTTTAAATGCTAGACTCTTCAAATATATTATCACTATATAAACAAACTTTAGTTTCAATCAATACATCCACCTACCTAATTTGTTAAGTTTTTTTTATGTGTGTTCTTTTATCTATTTTTTTTTTTTTTGAATTGGATGATAGTTAATATGGTCAACAATAAAACATTATATTGGATTTTACTTGTAGCCAAAAAATTGCAAGGTACATGAACAACAAAATGACGAATGCCTATAATTTTATTGAAGAAATAACACCTATGAATTAGACTATGACTATCAAGATTAGAGTTGTATGCTTGTGGTAGCCACAAAGTTTTGATAAACCAAATGTGGATGGAAGTATTAAGATGGTATTTTTGGATAAAAAGGTAACGTATTTTTCTATATTACTTGATTTTTTTTAAATAACACTACCTTTCATACTAATCATCTTGGTTTTTTGTGGATAAAGGATGGTGAAATACAAGCGACGGTTAAAAAGTCATTGATACGTAGATTTTCTAACAAACTTGTGGAAGGCCAATGACATATTATCGACAATTTTGGTGTTAGGCAAAACACAACAAATTATAGAGTAACACATCATCCTTACAAGAAAGTTTTTTTCACAACCTTTGTGGTTTGTAAAGAATAATTATCCATTCCTTTGTATGGATTTAATTTAATATCATTAAATGATATACATTCAATTAGTTTAGATGATAAATTTTAATAGGTAAGCTTTATTAGTTATAACTATTTTGTACTTCACCCTGTTTGAGAACAAATCTATAACTATTTGTTGGTGATTTTTTATTCATTAGATACTATTACTCAAGTTACTCAAGATTAACAAAAGGAATGGTAAAGATCTAAGAAGCTTGTAATGGAATTAAGTGATACTAAGTATGTTTCTATTTTTAATTTTTAAAACTAATATAAAATTCTGCTAACATCATCCTCCCCCAAAACATCATATGTGTCGGTTTGTCATGTATTATTTTTCCTCCTAAATGCCATGATGATGTTATTATTATTATTATTATTATTATTATTATTATTATTATCTTTTTTTCCTCTCTTAATTGTCATAAGTTAATGATAATGATGATAGTCACTAGTAGAGAAATGTCTATATACCGCGGTTTTCTAGCTTTAAATATTGTGGTTATTGATACGAAACACATATAGGCAAAGCACATGGAAAAACAACAAATGATGCGGTTTTTTAGACGCAGCAATAAAAACAACAATTGTTGCGGTTATTAGAAAAACCGCAATAAATATATCTATTAATTACTCCGGTTTTACCAAAAAACCGCAGCATATATTTTTTTAAAAAATGTATCATTGTTTGCTGCGATTTTTTGGAAAAATCGGAGCAATTAATAGATATATTTGCTGCAGTTTTTCTAATAACCCCAAAATTTAATTGGTTTTTTGATTTTTTTAATTTTTTTATTCTGAAATTTATATGTGTTGCGGTTTTCTAATATAATCGCAGCACATATAAATTAAATGCTGCGTTTATATTATAAAACTATCAATTGATGGTTTCCTAAACAAAAAAAAATAATAGGTCAGTTTATGTGTTAATAACATATAAAAGTATATTATTAATAATTAATATCTCTCAAAATTGTTATATTTTCAAATCTAATTGTTATATACTATTATAACACAACACATTTAATCAAGAATATAATCTGATCTAAGCTAAGAATATCATGCATAATGTGTTAAATAATATGTCATAAAAGATAAGAAAAGTTAAGAAATGATCAACCGTGAAATATATAAATCCAAAATTCTATTATAACCACTCGTTTTGGCATGCAAAATCGCAAACTACAATATTTTACACTCAAAACAAACAACTAATTCATTCTTCATAGATTTTGGGTGCTATTTCGAGGTTTCGGAAACTTTTGAGAGGCATATCTCTTAGCCTGGTAGTCCAAATGGCGTAATTTTTTTTGAAACCCCCCTATTTTTAGAGGTACTACACAACTATGTTACCCTTTAGTGGCCTCGGTAATGTCTTATTTGTAATAATGAAAAAATATTTGAGAAGCCATAAAATTGACTACGAGACTCCGAATGAGGCTTATAAAATGTCTAAATTGGGTATTTTTTTGAGATTTACAAATCGCAAGGGGGCTTCATCCACTTATTTTCTCCAAAAAATTCCTCTAACACCATATAATTTATGAAATTCGATTTTTAAGGGTTATTCCTTCATAAATACAACATATAACATGCAAATTTGAACATACAAGAGTTTTTCATCTTTACATTAATATATTAACAAATTATGAAATAAAAAATTTTGAAAAAAATATATACTAGGGTTCAAAGCATATACAAACCTTTAGATTTTGAACTTTAGAGTATGTAGACTTCTTCAAAATGGGAGAGATGAGTAAGCCATATCCATGGAGGCACTAGTGGGAGAGAAGAGTAGGTTTTAAATTGTGGGAGGAAAAAAGTTAGGTAGTGGGTGTTATGGGGTTAGGGCTAGAAATGAAGGTTAGGGCTAGAAAAGACAAAGGTTAGGGCTAGAGAAGACGAATGTTAGGGTTAGAGAAGACGAAGGTTAGGGCTAGAAAAGAAGAGGGTAGACTTAGGGTTTTTTTTTCGTGCGCTGAAGTGTTGGGAGTCTGGGGAAAAGTTTTGTGTTTTGAAATGGCCTTGAAAAGGGCAGTTTGGGGTAATATATTAATGAAAAAGTGTTGCGGTTATTTAAATAACCGCAACACTTATAACCACAAGTGTTGCGGTTTTTTAAATAACCACATCACTTGTTCATTAATATATTAACATTTCTCAGGCCATTAATAAATGATGCGGTATTTAAATAACTACAACACTTATTCATTAATTTATTAACATTTTTCAGGCCATTAATTAGTGTTGCGATTATTTCAATAACCGCATCACTTGTGGTTATAAGTGCTGCGGTTATTTAAATAACCGCAACACTTATGACCATGATATTTTTCTGAAATTCCTTTTTGCCAGGGCAGGGACTAAATGCTGCAGTTTTTTACATAATCGGAGCACTTATAACGATCTATGTGCTGCGGTTATTTAAATAACCGTAGCATTTATTATAAATGTTGCGGTTATTTAAATAACCGCAACACTTGTGGTTATAAGTGTTGCTGTTATGTAAAAAACCGCATCATTTAGGTTAAAAGTATGTTATCCCTATTCATGTGATTCGAAATATATTTAACCACAATATTTGAGACGAAGCAATTGAAGTGTTTTCTACTAGTGAAAGACTACACTTTTATCCGAGTTGGCCTCTCTTTGACTTAGATTATTGAAAATGTCATCAACTTCTTTCAATTGCATTTAAGGAATATAAAAACGTTCAAATATTGTTGCATCAAGGAATCTAAAAAGTGCAAAAAAGCCAAAGTTGTTGTAGCAATGAATCTTAAAAGTCTCAGAATTTGAAAAGTCAATAGTAAATTAAACAGTGGAAAGTTATCATAATGTCAACATTTTGATTTGGGTACTTGCCATTTACCAATGAATGTATAAAACATAAATAATCAAAGCATGTGTTGAGTCCCTTAGGTTCTGATTGATAGTTTTGAATAACAGCTAAGGGAAACAGGTCTTTGAAAGTGTTCAATACAGTTGGGGAACCAGCTAATATAGAACATTGTTTCCCTAGATGAGTTATTATGTATATGAGATATCCGTTGAACTAACTTGTCTTTATTCAGGAAACAACTGGATGATAAATGAGTTATGCATCTAAGTTGATTTCTAAGTTTGGAAGCTTGAAAGGTCCTTCGATCAACTTAAAGGAAAGTCCTTGGTCAACAATTGAGTTTATTCATAGAAGCTTTCAAGACTTGACGAATGCATGAAGAAAGACTACACTTGAAGAGTTATTTAGGATCTTCATGTAAATGCTCCGTAGTACAACTTATATAATTGAGTATATAAAGTGCTTTTAGTATATTAAATATCGTTATGAAATTTGGTACAAGGATTGGAACAAATTTCATAACATATTTAGTTCAGGGAACCAGGTTAACTGAACAGATTATTCAAGCTGCGGTTTTTACAAAGATTTTATAAAAAAGGATATTTTCCGAAATTTATGGTTTTAAGATATATTTAAGCAGCTAAAAGATAAGATGATGTTTTGGTTAGCTAAAAACCGGGAAGTATCTTATCCTAAGATGATCTTATCTTATGATCAAATCATTTAGGATAAATACTTATCCTAAAATCATATGTATATCTTATACGCATGATTTGAGGATCGCATGTATATCTTATACGTATGATTTGAGGGTTTAGCCGACTAACCTATAAATACGTCTTGATCTGAATAATCAAAATATAGCTCTTACGCAATTTTCACAGAGTTTGATCCTTGAGAGCTAAAAGCACTAGTTCAATTATTAAGTGATACACAAGAGCATAATAGTGTTTTAATGTTTTTCTCTATCTGACTTTTGAGAGTTAAATTATTAGAGAGATCTTGATCGTGTATTCAGTCTTTGACAAAGGGGTTGAAGACTTGGTGAGTGTTTGTGAGTTCAAACACACTAGGAACTTACGAGGGTAAGTTCAAAGCACATTCAGAGTTGAGTGTGGGGTTATTGGTTCCCGGAGTAGGGAAACAGTAGAGTGAATTGTATCTTTATTTTTCGGAGTAGATTAATAAAGTACATAGGGTAGGAGGACGTAGGCCAGAGTTGGCTGAACCTCGTTAAGTCTGTGGTGTTCTTTATTGCCTTGTTCTATTCTGCTGCATAAGGGAACCAGCACAACTGGTTCCTTACACATAATCCGAAAAGAAGTAAAAATTGCCAACGATTACTTAACACTCAATTCACCCCCCCCCCCTCTTGAGTGCCCATTGAACCTTCAGCATGGTACTTGAATGAAAAAGGATAACTAAACTCTCCGAGTAAATTATCATTATATAAACAAACTTTAGTTTCAACCAATACATTTACCTACCTTAATTTATTTTCTTTTAGGTTTTCTTTTTTCTATGTTTCATTTTTTTTAAATTGGATGATTCTTAATATGGTGAAACAACAATAAAACCTTATATTGTGTTTTACTTGTGACCAAAAAATTGCAAGGTACCTCAACAACAAAATGACAAATGCACAATTTTATTGAAGAAATAATGTTGATGAATAAGACTATTATTATCTAGATTAGAGTTATATGCTTGTGAAAGCCACCAAGTTTTTATAACCAAATGTGTATGGAAGTATTGATATAGTATTTTTTGATTAAAAGGTAACATATATTTTCTATACTACTTGATTTTTTTGTAAATCACAATACCTTTCATACTAATGTTGATGGAGGACGGTAAAATACAAGCGATGGTTAAAAAGCCATTGATACGTAGATTTTCTGACAAACTCGTAGAAAGCCAATGTCATATTATCGGCAATTTTAGTGTTGGGCAAAACATTGCAAATTATAAAATATCACATTGTTTTTATTGGACAATATTTGCTTTTCACAACCTTTGTCATGTTTGTAAAGAAGAATTACCCCTTCCCTTGTATGTATTTAATTTATTAACATTCAATGATATACAATAAAATAGTATGGATGATAAATTTTAATAGTTAAGCACCATTAATTATAACTACTTTGGTCTTCACCCCTAGCTATTGCTTGAAAACAAATCTATTACTTTTTGTTGGTGATTTTTTTATTCATTAGATACTATTCCTAAAGTTGCAATAGCAAGTCCTTTCGAGACTAAGGAAAGGAATGGTGAAGCATCTTAAAGGCTTATAATGAAATTAAGTGATACTAAGTATATTTTTATTATTTATTTTTTAAAACTAGTATAAAATCCCGATAACATCATCCTCCCCCAAAAATTCATGTGTTGCTTTCTCATGCAATGTTTTCCCGCTTAAATGCCATGATAATGTCATTATTATTATCTTTTCTCTCTCTTAACTATCCTAAGTTACTAATGATGAAGCAAGTGACTACACTTTTATCCAAATTTGCCACTATTTGACTCAGATTACTAAATACAATAAAACTTACTCAATTTCTATTAATTTCATTTAAGGAATCTAAAAGTATAAATATTGTTGCATCAAGGAATATGAAAAGTAAAAAAAGCAAAAGTTCCAGCAGAAATGATTTTGAAATGTCTCCGATTATGAAAAGTCATTAATAGTGGCAAAGTTATCAAAATATCAATACTTTGATTTGGGTACTTTCCATTTACCAATGAATGCATAAATTATAAATAATCAATTCATGCTATTTGAAAAAATGATAACTAGACTCTTAAAATACATTATCACTATATAAAAAAACTTTAGTTTCAACCAGTATATCTAACTACCTTAATCTCTTAAGTTTTGTTAAGATAAGCTTTTTCTATTTTTCATTTTTTTTTTGAATTAGATGATTGATAATATGGTGCAATAACAATAAAACCTTATATTGTGGTTTACTTGTGGCCAAAAAATTACAAGGTACCTCAACAACAACATGACAAATGCCTATTATTTTATTAAAGAAATAACACCGATGAATGAGACTATGACTATCTATATTAGAGTTCTATGCTTGTGGAAGCCACCAAGTTTTGATAACCAAAATGTAGATGGAAGTATTGAGATGGTAATATTTATAAAAAGTTTACATATTTTTCTATACTACTTGATTTTAAGTAAATCACAATACCTTTTATACTAATCATCTTGCTTGTTTTTTGAGTTGATGTAGGTTTGTAAAATATAAGTGACTATTAGGCTAGAAGTTTGAGATTCTTAACTTAAATATAATAAAAATTTTAAGTAGTTTAATCATGTTTATGGAGCATGACTAAATTAATAGCGTATTTAAAAATTTCGCAACGAAAATAATTTGGATAAATTAAGTTTTAGCGATTTTGGGTTATTTATACTTTTCAATACTAGTTAAAAAAAGTAATTTTCAATAATCATTTATCACTTATGTGTTTTAAAAAGTCGTTAGAGGAATTATCTATTTAAAAGAATAAGCTTCTAGTTTAAACTTTCCCTCTAAATTTTTTAAAATACCTTGATTTTTGCCCCCACTATCAATTATCATCAATTACGTTTTAAAAAATGCTATAAATAATATATAAATTTAGCAGTATATGTTGACCTAATGTCCTAGAGTCATATGCATTTGTTCTAAATTTGAATTCTATTGTTCAATGGTTAATATCTTATTATGGTTATTCCTGGCGTGGTGTTCTAAACTATAAACCTATTATTCTAAAGTCATGTATGGTTGTTCGTGTTTACTAGCCTAATGTTTAAAAAAATTGATAAGTTTTTCTAAAATTATATGCAGTTGTTTTAACTTTGAAGCCTTTTGTTCAATGGTTAATATATTATGTATTTGTTCATATATGATGGTCTAATGTTCTAAAGTCATGTATGGTTGTTTGTGTTTTCTAGCATGGTGTTCTAAAGTCATGTATTGTTCTAACTTTTAAGTCTTTTGTTTAATACTTAATATTTTATGTATTTATTTGAATATGCGGGTCTAATGTTCTAAAGTCATGTATGTTGTTCGTGTTTACTAGTATAGTGTTTAAAATATTTGATAAGTTGTTCTGAGTGCATTAACTTTGTTTGTTCTTAAGTTTTATTATAATGTTCAAAACGCTTATTCAGTTATTCTAATAGTTTAGCTTATTGTTCATAACTTATTACATTTCGAAAGTCAAATGGTTTAGGAGCGTTAATCATCAAATTGTATTTATGCAATTCTTGGAAAACTGTTTAAAACTAATAGGCGTTTTAAATGCAACTTGCCTCTAATATTCAAAATTTCCTTGATTTTTGCCCCCACCATCATAAATACTTAACCTTCCAACTTCTGGCAATTTAACTTCCATATTATTATCAAGTTGTCAAATTTCATTCACGAAATTTTCCAAAATTCTCCCTAGATTCTCCCAAATTCTCTTCACAAACTTTTTGAATTCCATAGAGCTTTACATCAATACTAATGGATTCAATTTCTGCAAATAATTATCTCAATTCTATAATTCCTAATGGATTCTCTAAAAAATTAATAGGAGAATAGAGTATGGTCGATTTTCGCAATTAGGTTCTCAAAGCTTTGAAACGACTTTTAGATGCAGAAAACTTAAAAACTGCTTTCAAAGGCTTTGATATTGGTTTTAAGAATTTGACTTGAATAGGCTATTGTGGAAAGTACAAAGTAAGTAAAGCAAAACGAATATGAAAGTCCAAATGTAAAGGGGATGAGTATTTGTTATGAAGTTTGGCAATGTGCCTACGTCTCTGCCTAGGGTTTCCTACCCTTAGGATTTAACAACTTTTATTTTTTCCCTTAGAGATCTAAAGCCACCTAGAAGATCTTCACCCTATCTTCTTCACCAGATCTTTCCCTAGCTACAATTTAGCATCTCAATTCTTAGAAAGAAAAAAATCACCTTACTTTTTTTGATTTGGAAACTTCCCATTTTCAAAAGTGGGGGGTTGAGCAACATGTATCTCTTCTTGTAAATATCCATTTAAGAATGTGCATTTCATGTCCATTTGAAATAGCATAATCCGTATAAAGGAAAAACCAAGTAACATTTGAATAGCCTTCATTCTAGCCACGGGAGCAATCATTTCTTCATATATAGTCGATCCCTTATTCTTGGTTTTATCCTTGGGCTACAAGTCTTTCTTTATTCCTTATAATCTTACCATTTTCATCAAGCTTATTTCTAAATACCTATTTGGTTCCAATGATTGAATGATTTTTGGGTCAAGCTATGAGTGTCCATACTTTATTTCTTTCAAACTCATTTAGTTCACTTTGCATAGCAAAAATCCAATCAGGCTCTTGAAGTGCTTCATTTATGTTATTTGGTTCTACAAGAGAAATAAACATGTGAAATGCACAAAGATTTTTAACGTTAGAGCGAGTTTAAATACCAGACTTCGGATCTGAAATTATGTTGTCTATTGGATGAGATGAGGAGTGTTTGAACTTTCATCGCATCATCAAGGGAGTGGAAGATGACTATTGAAGTAATCCTTCAAGGCCTAAAGATGGTTCTGAAGACCTTAGAATAACATCTATTGAAATATTGATCCTTAAGAGGGATTTTCAAGACTTTGAGGAGGAGCTTCATGTCTTTGAAGCTGTTGTTCAGTGTCTTGATCTAATTCGCCCGTATTTCGAATTAACACTTGCATATTATGGACAGGTTGCATCACCTCTTCATCAGACGAGCTTCCATCTTCTTCTTCTTTAGATGAATATCCTTCATATTTATTCAACTTTAGACCCGTAAAACTATCACTCAAAGCACCATTCTCGGTTTCATCAAAGATCACGTGAATACTTTCTTTAACAACTTTAGTACGTTTATTAAAAACTCTATAAGCTTTAGAATTTAAAGGGTAACCCAATAAGATAGATTTATTACTATGAGCATCAAATTTTCCTAGCTTATCTTTGCCATTATTATTAACAAAACACGTACATCCAAAGGGTTTGAAATACGAAATCTTAGGCTTTTTACCTTTGAAAAGCTCGTAAGGGGTTTTCTTCAAAATAGGTCTTACTAGACATCAGTTTAGAATATAATTTGCTGTATTAATAGCTTCAGTCCAAAAATATTTTGGTAAACTATTTTATAAAAGCATAGTCCTAGACATATCCTCAAGAGTTCGGTTCTTACATTCTACAACTCCATTTTGTTGAGGTGTCCTAGAAGCTGAAAAATTATGAGAAATACCATATTTTGCACAATAATTATCAAAGTTAAGTTGATCAAATTCTCTATCATGGTCACTTCTTACGGCAACAATAGGTAGGTTTTTCATAGTTTGTAATTCTTTATAAATTTTAGAAAACTTATGTAAAGCTTCTGATTTTTCTCATAAAAAGGAAACCTAAGTAAATCTAGAATAATCATCAACTACCACGAGGATGTATTGTTTACCTTTAGGAGACTTGACATGCATAGGGCCACATAAATCTATGTGAAGAAGTTCTATGGGTTGAGAAGTAATTATAACCTTTTTGGCTTTGAATGAACCTTTGGTTTGTTTACCTCTCACGCATGCTTTGCACATTTCATTATCTTTGAAATCCAATTTAGGAAGTCCACGTAGTAGTTCTTTTGAGGAAAGCTTCTTTATGGTATGCACATTAATATGACCTAACCGTCTATGCCAAAGCCTTGAATCGCCTGTCGAGGCTTTGAGACATTTCAAGCTAGCACTCGAAACTTGGTTAGTATGAAAAGCATAAAAATTATTGCACTAAGGAGCAGTGAGAATAATTTTACCATCATCCTTGCTTTGTACCTCATATTTTTATTTATCAAAAGTAACTTTATTACCTTTGTCACACAATTAAGAAATGCTAGGCAAGTTATATTTAAGACCTTCAACGAGATAGACATCATCTATGAAGTTTGAGGCGATGTCTCCAACTTTGCCAATACCAATTATTTTTAATTTTCATTTATCACCAACTATAATTTTTCTAGAAGTTTGCTCTTTAATAGTAAAAAAAAATGAATATTTTCTACTCATGTGTCGAGAGCAACCAATATCTAGAATCCACTTATGATCCTTGCTCTTGGTGATTTCCTCAAGATGTTCTCCTTTTTTTCCATCTTCATGATTAGCCATTAAACACAAGTTTGCATGTTCTTCTTTTTCATCACTTGATTAGGAATTAGTCAATGATGCAACCATAGCCTTCTTTTTAAAGTCCTTTTTGGATATGCCTTTTTCTTTCGTTGAGGGCATTCTTTCACAAGATGGTCTGTTTCACCACATTTATGACAAGTTACTGTATTAACCTTGTTCACTGGGTTGAATGACTTACCTTTGTATTTGTTTGGACGATGGTTGTCTCTTCCTCTTGAAATTTTTTTCTTCACTTTTAATATCCTTGTGAGACTTCTAGTAATTAGGGCAAAAGGATCTTCACCATCTTCATCGTCATCGCTATCTCCATCTTCACTAGGAGCTTCCTCTTTCTTTGCCTTGAGTGCTAGATTCTTTATTGATGAAGCTGGTTTTCCATCTTCTTCATTTTTGGACATTTCATCGGTAATCAATTTCCCAAGAAGATCATCCAAAGGAAAGGTTCTTAAGTTTTGAACTTCTTCAATTGTAGTCACCTTTGGACCCCATTTGGACTTAGGAAGACATCAAAGGATCTTCCTTACTTTCTCTTCATTAGTGAACACTTTTCTAAGAGAATCCAAATTATTCACAATTTGGGTAAACCTTGTAAACATCTCCTTCACACTTTTATTGTTAGACACTTTCAACAATTCATATTGACGAAGAAAGATACTTATCTTGGTTTCTTTGACTTAGCTTATTCCCTCGTATGTGATAACCAACTTATCCCATATTTCTTTGGCACTTTTGCAAGAAGAAACTTGGTTGAATTCATTTGCATCCAATCCACAGTAGAGCAAGTTCATGGCACGATGATTCTTAGTAATGCTCTCCAAATCCGTTTGAGTGAAGTCATTGTCTTCTTTGGAACTAGAACTCCACTTTCATTACTCTTCATAGGCGCCTTCGGTCTTTTATTGATGATATCCCATAATTCAAGATCTTGATCAACTCTGAACGTTTGCATCAACGAACACCAGTGGGCGAAATTGTTTCCACAGAACAAAGGACGACAATTTCATGAACGTCCTTGAGCAAAACCACCATCACCTATTGGATTCATGATTCCTTATAGATGATTAAATTTTTGATTAGTGAGTAAAGCTCTTATACCAATTAAAGAATTAATAGGAGATAGAATAAGATCAACATACTCTAGAGGGGGTGAATAGAGTAAGGTAGATTTTCGCAATAAGGCTTTGAAACGACTTTCAGATGTAGAAAACTTAAAAACTGCTTTCAAAGGCTTTGATATTGATTTCAGGAATTTGACTTAAATAGACTATTGCGGAAAGTACGAAGTAAGTAAAGAAAAACGAATATAAAAGTGCAAATGTAAAGGGGACGATTATTTGTCACGAAGTTCGGCAATGTGCCTACGTCTCCGCCTAGGGTTTCTTACCCTTAGGATTTAACAACTTTTATTTCTTCCCTTAGAGATCTAAAGCCACCTAGAAGATCTTCACCCTATCTTCTTCACCAGAACTTTCCCTAGCTACACTTTAGCATTTCAATTCCTAGAAAAAAATCACCTTACTTTTTCTGATCTTTTGAGTATTATAGTTCATACTCAAAGTATATTTCTCTTTTCTTTTGGTCTTTCTTTTTCACACTCAAGATATACTTGATATTTCTTTTTCTCTCAATTCTAAATTACAATGAAATGAATAAGTAATAGAGAGAAAATATTTAAGTTACTATAGCTTGAAAATAATATTTCATGTTGAAGGCTTGTGTTTCTTCTTCAATGCTTTAGCTAACTCTTTTTATATGAGCAACAACATAATGGATAGATTTGAGCTTCAAGGATACGTTGCCTTTGAATCAGTTATTAACTGTTTGAATGACTTCTTCAAAGTCGTCCCATAAATTTAGCACTATAATGAAGTTTGTTATAAGGAGACGTTGACCCTTTGAAATCTTCTTCAGAATCAGCAAAACTAACTCCACGAATTTAGGAGACTTTGTTGATGCGATATGTCCCATACTTGAAGGAGGATTTCAAGTTAGAGTTTGAATAAATTCAAACACTTGCATACTTGACTTGAACTTATCTCCTTAACCAATTCACAAAACAAGGATGTTGAAAGCTTCCTATCAACCATGCTTCTTATTAACCATGAATATAGGAACCGAACTTTGAAGTTTGAGTAAACATTGTAATACGACCTTTTATCATCACCCAACTTATCATGACTTAGTCCACGAATTAATCAATAGTCCAAGAAGTATAATAGTAGTTAACCTGAGAACTAGCAACAACAATACACAGCAAAACAATAGCAACATGCATTTGTAATATGTTTAAGTTTATGACTTCCATCACCTATAAGATAAAACATGTTAGAGTACATCAAGGTGGAGTTATCATTCTCCATCAACAATTCTTCAATTGTGTAATTTGTTATGGATTCTACATCAATTCGTAATGGATTCTCAATGAATTATGCAACCATCATGAAAGAGTATTAAATTATTACTGTATGTGTTTCCGGTTTTAATGTATGGATTTCGTTATTAGTACAAATTTTTTTCTAATCCCTAAAATTTTGACAGGAAAATGGTTAAGGAAGACATATTGCTTATCATATCTCTACCCCAAACACGTCCGCTACCTTGATTAAAGAGAAGTATATATTTTCAGGCCTTCTGTTCAAAATCATTTATTAAATTATTTTGTGAATTTTTTCTAAATTTTTATTTTATTGTTCGAATTCGCGGGCTTTTTGTTCCAAAATCATATGCAGATGTTCTAAAATTCACTTACAAGCACATGTTGCGTTCAATATCTAAATGGTAAGAAGGATCTTTATTTTTACTGGACCTCTCCCATTTTTTATGGTAATAAATTCCTAAACCTAGTTGTGTTGTTCTAAATATTCAAGAAATTGTTCTAATATGTAAATAATCTCCCAAACGCAGATTTCATATTTTTATAGACTAAAGAGGGGATATGTACCCACCAAGACCCTCTCATATCTGTTTGGAATAAGGACCTTATTCAATCTAGAATGAAGATTGAGTTGAAGAGGGGCTTTGGAAAGGAAATTGTGCTTGAGAGAAAAAGCACAAAGAAAGATGAATCTGAACCTTCAACATCAAAGACATCTGCAAACATGCTGGTAATTAAGCTTAATATAATAATATTATTATTCTAAAGTCTATAAATATTTTTTTATAAAATAAATCTATTTTTCAATAGTTTAAAAATGTTGTTATGATAACTAACTCAATGGCATTAAAATTTCACATAATAAGAATGTCCTAAAATGAATACTTATACCTAATGTTCTAAACTACACATAACATTGTTCTATATTATGCATAGTATTGTTCTATATTGTATACCTAATGTTCTAAATTACACATAGCATTGTTCTATATTATATACCTAATGTTTTATATTATATACCTAATTTTCTAAATTACACATAGCATTATTCTATATTGTATGCCTAATGTTCTAAATTCAAAATAGTATTCTCTATATTATTATCCTCGTTAATATTGTTCCAAATTATGCGAACATATTGATTTAGTATGGATATTACTAATGTTCTTATTAAAAATATTATTGTTCTATATCATATACCTAATGTTTTCAATTATATTCGTATTATTCTAAATTATATTACTATTGTTCTAATTTATATTTTTATTGTTTTATTTCTATAGGTTTATTTAGAGAGTTTTGGTAAGTTGGCTAAGACTCTTGCTTTCAACGTTAATGAGATGTATGCTTTGATTGACAAAGCAAACACAATGTTTGAAGAAACTTCTGTACAAAATGAAATGAACAATCTCAATGACAATATTTGGAACAAGTATACATCAAATAAACAATCCATGACCTTAGAGGGGAGCAAGAGTCCAACGATCCTTAGCCAAGACCAGCATTTGTTTGATCAATAAGTATTTATGGCAGAACTCAATGAGGTAATGGGAAAATCATGGGCAAATTGTCAACAAAAAGACAAAATCAATGAAACAATTGTTCCAATGTCTTTCACTCCCCCTAGTTTTAATATCTTCACTGATACACAACCATCCCAACCTTTGCCCCCATCTCCCCACTAGTAGAGAATGGTAAAATTGCTTCGCTTTAAATTGTTATATTTGTTCGGTTATAAGGGCAAAGTACTTATAGGCGAAGCACTTGTTATTTTATTCAATTGCTTCGGTTTTTGTACTGAAGCAACAAATCATCAATTGCTTCGGTTCCTACCAATCGAAGCATTTACAAACGGTTCCTACCAACCAAAGAAATTGATAATTTGTTGATTCGGTATAATAATCGACGCAATTGTGCAAAATGACTAGATTTTCTTATAAGTGCTTCTCCTATATAACCGAAGCAATTGATGGAGTTTATTATTTTTTCAATATATTTTTTATGCCACTTTTGAATGCAATAATAATAAAGTCTTTTAATATGATTACCATAGTTAAGCTGCTACAAAATTGTCATCATTACATATAAATATATTTCATCGATAGAATAATTATATATAATTATATATATATATATATATATTACATATATAAAAATTTCATCAATAGAATAATTACTATTTAAGGTATAACAAAATTATGACATATTTACAACAATTACATATCTAAGCTTCCCCATACATATCTCACTAAGCAATTGGTCTTGGTAGCTATGAAATGTTCCTCCCAAATCTCTTTTATTTCGCTCTCATCGTCATCTGATTGTTCTCGAGAAATCCTAAAAAATGACAATTTTAAATAATAAGTATATATATGAATAACTAGTTTGATAAATAAGTGGTACCATGAATGATAATTTAAACACACCAACATATATACACGAGTAAGTATAAATGTCGACAAAGTCCATTTGTAAATAGGACCATTTCCAAATTTCGAAAGCGTCAATTATATACATCACACTACATTATAAGGACCTAATGGTATGAAACTAATATCTAACTCAAGATCCTAATGACAATGTATTATTTTCTAGCCCCTTTGGCTGAGTTTCCCTTGTAAATGGACAATTACTATAAAATGATGTCATATATCTACTCAAAACTCGCCTTTAACATTAGTTAATCAATAAATATAGTCCAACAACTAAAAATCATATATATCAACAAATATATATAGTCCACCAATTAAAAAATATAGTCCAACAAACACTTCCTAAAAAATTAAAAAGATGCTTTTGAACTTCTTTTACTAAGTATGGGATAATTATTCAGTTCTCTACATTATCATTATTCGAATCTCTATTATAAATTTAACATGTTTAGGAAAAAATGCTAAAATTGATGACAAACCTTTATAAGGGTCGTAGGTGGTACAAAACTTCATATTCCTACGATCGAAGAACTACTCCCTTCTGATTGGTTGTATGTATCTGGTTATTATGCTGCATTAGTACACAATATTTATGGTCATTATCTAGTAATTTCGATGACAAAATTATAACTAAACCATCCCAAAACAAAGAGTAGCACTATTGATAAATTAGTATGGACAATTGAATCAAGAATTTCTTGAAAATTATTATTTCCAATTTGTCATTACAAAAATTTATTATCATGTGGCTTCTATGATCTACCAAATTATTTCCAACGCCTAAGATCATGCAGTATTTTGGCTATAAGTAGTATTTTTGCTATATCATACAACTCTCTAGAACACTATCCTAAATTTGTACGTTGAACCCATTCATCTTCAGCTCTTTGAACAACATCAATCTCCATGCATTCATACGTTGCGGAGTTGGGCTAAGATGAATTTATTTCAGTTATTTAAAAAAAACCAACATTATGGCATCCCACTTTCTCCCCCCACAAATAAATGAAATAATTTAAGTTTATGATCATATTCTGTAAATAATATGGCTTACTTCATGCTAGTTTATTCAATGCTCACGAGTTTGATCGAGCTCGGAAAAAATTGGAATTTTTTTTTTAAAATTTGCAAAAATAAGCCACTTTTGAAACTATTTTAAAAAATAAGCCGATTTTGGTCCGGACTAAAATCGTTGCATGAGGCAACAATTTTGCTAAGGCAAAATCATTGTCTGAAGCAACGATTTGTAGTAAGTTGGATTATGGGAGAAAGCTGGGCAAAGAGCAATCGTTGCCTAGGGCAACAATTTTAGCTCTAAAAAATTGTTGCCTCGAGCAAGGATTTTATTTAAAATAAAAATTATTTTGCCCAGGGCAACGATTTCTTTTGCCCCAATTTCAACCAACTTTAATGTCAACTTTATGCGAATCGTTTTCCCAGACAACGATTTACCTTTAGGTGTCCAAACCAAAAAAGATTTATTTTTTAAAATAGTTTGGGAACCAGCTGATTTTTCAAATATTTAAAAAAAAGCTCATAAATAAAAAAATTCAAAAAATTGGGTATCAATGGTTTGATCAATGGATGAGTTTATGTGGCTGATCAGTGGAAGCCTTAAATGCTCATGCAAACAGAGTGCAAACAAAAAGAAGAAAAAAGGCTATTTTGTCCCAAGTTCATGCAAATAGAGACAACAATATATGTAAGACAGAATGACAGATACCACCGGAAGTTAAGAGCTTTATAAATTACCATGACCACAGTCAATCTTTTTGATATATTATGACAATAGCAAGTACTAATACAAATAGATAGTCTAGATATGAAGCCATCTCTATCCGGCACATTACACTCGCAATTCGAAAGTCTCTCTATGGCTGAAGAATAAACATCAAAATATTAATGCTTCAAGAGATCATGAGACCCTCAAATCATTGATATGTAGCTGCCACTATTGGGATCAACATAAAAAAAATTTACAAAAAAAATAAAAAATAAAATAATTGACCAGATTTATAACTGAAATGTGAACTCATTTGAAGTTAATTTCAACAAGTGCAGCCTTCTAAGTTTTCAATTCAAGCTGTGTACTTACTGCTTTAAGGTAAGCAGCCTTTTGTACCTTAGAAGAGGTTAATTTGCAACCATCAGGCTACTCCTAGCAGTATGCTTATATGTTGGTTAGCTGTACAGTTCAAGCTCCAAACAAGAGACAAGCTGAAAGTCTGGGGCATTGTTGAAACTGATGTCTGCCCCCACTGTTCTGACTGTCAGGAGTCAGTAAATAACTTATATGCACTCAGAATATTTGGCTAGACTATGATTATTAACAAGGAAAAAGCAAAAATGAGTATTCTAAGTAAATCT
Source organism: Dysphania ambrosioides (assembly GCA_026401315.1). NCBI lineage: Eukaryota > Viridiplantae > Streptophyta > Magnoliopsida > Caryophyllales > Amaranthaceae > Dysphania > Dysphania ambrosioides. Next base: position 19,222,706 of record CM048666.1, read on the forward strand.
TCCTACCAATGATGTTGATCTTGTTCAATTTCTTGTGGCACGATAAGAGTTGATCACTAGTCAATTTTGGCATACTCAACACCCGAGAGACCAGCCGGAGTTCTACCTGTGCAATGAGTGTCTCGTGGCTTTACTTCTGATCTTGATGCTTCTTGAGCTTCTTTACAAAGCAATTCCCACTTCTTATGAGGTCATTAAGCCTCTTCTCTTTCTTCAAGTAAGAAAAATACATGTCAGAAAGTTATACCCACTATAGTTAGAAACCAGATAGTCAGAAACCAGTTAGCAAGTCTGGATTTGAAGAATCTTGGAGGACGATTTGAACCCCTTGAATACCCATGAGATATATATCACAGACTTCCTCTTTATCAGCATGAAGAAAATCTCAAAATGTGCGCATTGATGTCCCAATGGCATCCTTCAGCATATTGACAGAAATTCCACACTCCCCATTTCTTCTCCATTCGCTCTTAGGATCATCTGCAGGGAAATCGAATACTTAGACTATAACTGAACACAATAGGATCATCCAGTTTCATACATTTGACTGATTTAACTGGCTATTTTATCCTACTTGAAGATGCTATGTGAGCAAAATAGTACGAGAACCAACGAACATATCTATTACTCAAACTTACTTCAACCCCTAGTATAATTAAGTCAGATTTATTTGCTTTTCGAGTGCAAATTTCACGTGAACTGTTACACTACTGTGTAATAATCCCTTGCTCACTCTATGACTTCTGAAGTTCATTATTCATCTAACTTAATTTTATTGTTGCCTGCAAATGTAAGAAATTATCCAATTTTGATCCACTGCAAACGTGGAAAGGTAATAGCTTAGCGGCAACACTTTAAGCATACTTGATTTAATACGGTGAATGGAAAGAGAAACTATTGAGTCCCTTAGGTTTTGAGTGATGACAAACGATTACAGTAAACAGGTTACAATAAGCATTGCAAATAGTTGGCTGGAAACCAGCTGGAATTGAACATTGTTTTTCTAGACAAGTTATTACTTATTTATGTTATTCATTTAACTAACTTGTCTATATGTAGGAAATGGTTGGATGTAAATTGTTCCATGTACTGGTGGGGAAACAGTAGGAACTGTTTCCTGGACTGCTATGCTGAAAAGCAGTCACATTCTCCTTATTGACATTAACCATGTTACATGTGCAGTAGTTAAGTTGATTCCAAGACTTGGAGCATGAAGGCCTTTCGATGACATTTGAAGAAAGATACATTGCTCATAATGGAAGTATTCAAGGAAGATTCAAGTCTTGAAGATAACATGAAGAAAAGAAGATCTGTACTTTAATGCTTAATCTAGTTTTATCATGTAATGTGCTCCGTAGTATGACTTGCATGTTTGGGTAAAATAAGTGCTTATAAGTGTATTGAGTCATATTATGAATTCTGGTACAAAGCTGGAACATAATTCATAACATACTCAATTCAGGGAACCAGATTGAGGAACCAGGTTCACTGTACGGAATATCCGAGCTGCGTGTTTTGAGAAAGATAAAAGATTTTGTAAAAATACTTTTTCAAAGAATTATTTTGAGAATATCCTAAGCAGCTGGAGATTAGATGATAATATTGTGGTTACCTAAAAACTAGGAGTATCTATCTTATTTGATTTTATCTTTATGATTAAATCAAATAAGATAAATACTTTCCTAAAATCACGCTATTACTTGTTCATCAAGATTACGTGATTTAAGGAAACTAGGGTTTTGGTATCCAAGTATATAAACTCGTCTAGACTATCATATTCAAGCAAGTCTCTCTGAAATTAAAGAGGAGTAAATTTTGAGAGCTATATACACTTAAGCACAAAAGCCTATTCATCGAGTCATATACAAGAGCACTCTTAGAGCTTAAACATTTTCTCTTAATTAGCTTTTAGAAGTAAGATTAAAAGAGAACATTTGATTTGTCAAAGCCTTCAACAGAGAGGTTGAAAGGCTGTGTTAGTGTTTGTGAGTTCAAACACAAGGGGCTTACTAGTGTAAGTCGAGTGCACATTCGGAGTAGAGTGTGGGGTATACTGGTTCCCGGAGTAGGGAAACTAATAACCGTTCTTTTAGGTCGTTTGACTAAAAGAATAGTTATGCAAACTAAATTTATAAACACCCTAATACTACTAAAACTAGTGTAGTGGTAAGTCGGGGATCGAACCACAAGGATAAGGGGCGATAGCTTTTAGACTTGATGTAAAGGAGTTATTTGGATACGTGATAGAACTATACTAATGACAGAAAAGTAAAGCAAGAACTAAAACAATAATATGCTATGGAAGGAAAACGGGGACAGATCAGTTCTACCCTAGGAACGACAATCGAACTATCAATACGCTAAATTAGGAGAAATCAGTCAACAATGAATCATGACACTCAAGATGACGAGAGGAAGTTTGTGACCCTATAAATCACACGAACAACCTATAATCGCCCTATGTCTCCAAAGGAGTGGCAGGACAAGATTCGCATCGAATATCAATCAATCAATCATTAACAACCTCAAATCCTAACTCTACGCATGAAGAACGAGCCAACCTAGGGTTTCACCAATCAAACCCCTAAGAAAACTACTCACACATAGTAATAAAAACTAGGGCATAAACAACGAAAAGGAACATGATTGAAAGCATGAACAGACTGAATGGAAATGAACAAGAGAACGAAAAACGAAGACCTATAATAAAACCGAAAACTACTCTATCATAACAGTAAATGAAACAACGATAATAGCAAGAGGAATGAAATTACCAAAATCAATAAATGAAAGCATTAAACGAAATAAAACAGAAAAGAATCAATACCTTGCATAAATGAAATTGCGTGAACAAAAGTAATTCTGAATCCGAAATACAAAGCTTGAAAGGAAGTGCAATGAAAGATATAAATCTAAACTAATGCATGAAAGAAATGAAAAGCTTTAAAGTGATGTTCTAGGTTGAGGCACAAAAGCTCTCAAAGTAGGCATCAAGTTATGTACAGAGAAAGAGGGTATTTATACCCTAGGGACAAAATGAGTAAAACCCTAGGAAAAACCCTCGAGCGCCGACTAAAGAAAAAACCAAAATCTGCGGGAAAGAAGGCCATTCAGCTGAATGAATAGGGGATTCGGCCGAATGGGTGGCCATTCGGCCGAATGGTGTGGCCATTCGCCTAAAACAGAAACTTGACATTTGTGCGATCTGTCCACCATTCGGCCGAATGAGTGGAACCATTCGGCCAAATGGGTCTTGATTCGGCCGAATGAGACTTCATTCGGCTATTCCCGAGAGCTTGATTTATGTGCTTGAATCCCTGTCTTCCATTCGACCTAATGGATGTCAGATTCGGTCAAATCTGAATCTAAACCTTTCTGAACAGTTCCTTTGAAGTGTCTAGTGGCTTCTAGAGTTTATGGGATTTTCGAGAGTGACTTGGAACGCATACCCAAGCTATGATATGCGCATCCAAACTCTTGATAGAAGTGTCAAAGCCTCGAACACGTCTCATTTTACCTCGAAATCATCGAGATCACCTGAAATGACCTAAAAGCAGCTCGAGGACAAGATCAAGGTAAAATTGAATGTAACATGCATAAAACCAATATAAAAGCATGAGACTCGACACTAAAATGAGGTTGTAAACGTGCTCTAAAATGAGCACATCAACTTCCCCCAAGCCAAACCTTTGCTAGTCCCTAGCAAATGAACTAGCAAGGCAGCACCGTGAGCAAAACTCATGAAAAGCAAGGTGAGCGGAAAACAGGACAATGCCAGCCGTGTACGCGCAAAACTATTCCCTAGCCATGGGTGTGCAAGTACAATGGGCTCAAAAGAGCATAATACCAAGATAAACAACGTTTTCCACAGACTCGAGATCACTGGAAAAGCTACAACACAGGCCATGCCACCCACTACCTAATGAGATCACAAGTCCACGCCCCCCATGCTATTTCCCAAAAGATGTGGGAAATTTCTAGTATGCTCGTGTGTTTAATACGGTATGTGTTTCGCTCAGAATCATCCAACTTAAGATAAGTCGGGAATTAAACACTCAATCAAGGAGAAATCTTAGGGATTGTATCCTATCTACTCTCCAGCATAGAACTTGCTAATCAGGCCAAGTCGAACAGGTTTGGAAACGGTTGCAATATAGGCTGGGATCAAGGTAGGGTAAAATTTGGGGATGTGGAGTTCAAATAGAGGATAGTAAGCAATCTAAGGTAATCAAACCAAGGATGGCTACGACTTTCGAAAACCATGCCACTTCCCAAAATTCTCTGGATACGCATAAATGAGCTCATTACACCAACTTTATTCTCGAATTTTTCTTTTTCTATTTTTTTTCTTTTTCTTTTTCTTTCTTTTCTTTTTCTCTTTTTTTTTCTTTTTGTTTTTAAGAAAATGCTTCTGAAATAAACTAAGAGTAATGTAAAGAGTCATATCATACGACAACGATTTTTCCGACCAAAATCTTTCACCACAATGCAACGGGCACCACTTCACTGTAATCACTTGACTATCCTCTAGGTAAGAAGAGGGAATATTTGGCTCATGTGGAGTTAGGTGATGTAGCTACGAAGAAAAAGTAAAGGCACAAAATTGGCTTACCCTAAAGTCAATCAATATTCATGGTAGGCAATTTGGCCATGTAGCTGTAACTACAAACGTGTTATCATCCCTGGCCTTTAGAAAAGAAGACTATGCTGGAGGAGAACAGACACAATACGTAGACTCTCTAACTAGCACATAATAACATAGGACTCATAATGGAGTCCTAGAAGGCTCAATCCTCACTAGGCTAGTCGAAATGTTCCTCAATAGGTAGTCATCCAAGCCACAAGCCAAGCAGGACCAAATCCCCCAAGTTAGGTGGAAAACAATCAATCATTCGGTCCCAAAACAGGCACAAGGCTAGGAAAAACATGAGTATGCATAAGACCACTATAATGTACACGTCAGGAGCTAGCATGTCAGTTTCACAACTCAAGCACATTAACCTTAACACACCTAGACATGCAAAGAAAAAAAACTAAAACAAAAAGCAAGGTAATAGTTTCAATAATGCTGATCTTTCGAAGCTTTGAAAACACAAGGACCCTCCCCCAAGCCAGCTCAAGAGCCGTCCCGGCACTTGGGAGAGAAGAAACAAAAGGGAGAAAGATCAGCATTATGGAAGCTGTTGCTATACAAATAAACAAACAAAACAAACACCGGGTTATCTCCCGTAAGTACTTTTGTTTAACGTCGGTAAGTTCGACACATTTAGGCACAAATTTATACAGAAAAAGAAAGTAAAGAAATTATACCTACCGTAGGAGTGGATTCACTCCTAGCATCACCATCACCTCCAGCGTGGGGAGTCAAAACTCTCCACCGAGCCGCAGTGGCGGAAGTAAGCAATGGAGAACCAGGGTCCTCTGGAGGTGGGTTAGAATGCGGAGCTCCCCCAAGCCAGGGTGGTGCCATCAGTCTTTTTTTTCTTTTTCGAGCCCTTTTCCGTTTACGGGCTGGCTCGTCAGTTCCCTCAGATTTATAATACGTCTCCGTTGGCGAAGCAATTCCATTTGCAACCCCAAAAATAAGACGTTTTTGCGCGTCCTCCTCATCCGACACCTCGACTGTCATTGGAGCAATAGAAGCACTATACCTCTCGACTTCTTTCGCAGCGTCTTTCTTGACCACCCCAAAGGAACAAATCCGCTCGACCATGGGTTCCATTGAAGACTTAGAAAAGGCAAACACGACCTTCTCTTGGGCTACCCTGACGGTTATAGTTTCTGATTCACAATCGATCAGGGCACCCAAAGTTTTCAAAGCATCCCTCCCTAAGATGAGAGAAGTATAAGGATCCTCGGCCATATCAAGCACCACGAAGTCACATGGTACTACTATGTTCCCTACTTGGATCGGAAGGTCCTCAAACTCCCCACATGGCACTTTTATACTACGGTCGGCCAGCTGGATTGTTTTTTGTGATGGCTTGAGGTCGAAAGTGAGTTTCTTGGCAATGGACATCGGCATTAGGCTAATGGAGGCCCCAAGGTCAGTGAGTGCTCCCTTAGAATTGAGTTTTCCAAGGGTGACTAGGAGCACAAAGGGTCCTCTAGCTTTTTCTTTCTTTGCCCACTTGCCCTGAATGATGGCACTTACTTGCTCTGGCAAACTAATCACTTCGCCCTCAAGCTTTCTCTTGTTCCTTAGGAGGGTTTTTAGATACGTAGCATATTGCGGCATTTGCTCCATGGCCTCTAGGAATGGTATTTTCATTTCAAGCTGCCGCATATGCTCTAGGAATTTAAGAAACTTTTCTTGAAGTTTCTTCTCTACCTTTTTGTAAGGAAAAGGTAGAGGCGGAGCATGTTGACGCTCGAGTTTCCTCCTTTCCTGTATCTCCGTCCATCTCTCATCTTCATTGTTCTTCTTCCCCTCATACCCATTGATTTTGACATTGTGCCCCTCAATTTCTTCACCACCCTCCTTTTCTTCTCTTCCCTCAAGGGTCTCCTTGTACTCATTTTCTCTTAGAAAACCACTACCCTTCGAGGGATCTTCCCCTAAATCATCTCCATTAGCTACAGCTGGAGAAGGACGTGAGGTTCCAGATCCTAGGAAGATCGCCTTACAAGTGTGATGCTTAGGGTTAGAGTCATGAGAGTTTTGTGGTGGAGGCTGGGTGGATGGGTTTTGTTGGGGGTGAGAAGGAAATGGCAATGGTGGGGGTGGACTAGCCATCTGCGCAAGCTATGATTCAAACAACTTCTGCTGCGCCTGAAGTTGTTGCATTTGATTCATCAAAGTTTGGTTGATGTGCGAGAGGGTTTGGTTTTGCTGCGCAAGGGAGTTCACTTGGGTGGAAAGGAATTCATTAGTTGGAGGTGGGTTTGGTTGAGGCTGTATGGGTGGATAGGGTAGGTTGGTGTTGGGTCTTGGCATTGGAGGGTATGGCCTATTCCCATTCGGCCTAGGAAAACTCCCATTCGCTTGATTGTTGGAATTATACCCTTGGGAGGAGTTTCCTTGGCTAGAATTCGGATTGAAGGTAGGTCTAAAGGGTTGGTTATTGTAAGGACCTTGCTGAGAAAACCCTTGCTTTTGACCACCATATCCCACAGCTGCCACATAGTCGGGATTGTACCCCGTATCCATCATAGTTCATGATTGGGGTTCCTTCTTGGTTATACCCTCGGTAGTTAACAGCCGCTATGTGCTCAGAATTTGCACCCCCACAATATAATGTATCATGATTGGTGCCCCCACAGATTCTACATGAAAAGGGCGTCTCTTTAACCGATGATACATTGGAGCTACCTTGGGCGTATTTGAACTTGGACAGCTTCTTATCCATGATAGCCTCGATTTTTGAAGTAATTGTGTCCAAGTTGCTTGAATCCATCCCTCCTCTCGGTAGTCCACTACCCCTTGCTCCTCCCTAAGAGCTATTTTTAGCAACCTCCTCAATCTTAGACCTCACTTGATTGCATGGGACTTTTGAAAGTTGGCCACCAACAGCCGAGTCTAGGAGTGCCTTGGTGGAGTCATTTAGACCATCATAGAAGAATGTATTGAGATGGTTCTCCCCGTACTCATGATGGGGGCATGCTCTTATCATTCTCTTAAACCGACTCCAAGTGGCACTAAGGTTCTCATCATCCTCTTGAGTGAATGACGTAATTTTCTTACGCCAATCCTGCGTTCGAACTGTGGGATAGAACCTTTCTAGAAATGCTGTCTTTAATTGAGCCCAATTAATGATTGAGTTGGGCTCTAAGCATTTATACCAATCCCGAGCATCACCAGATAAGCTCAAGTGAAATAAATGCATCCGTACATAATCCGGGCTATTGGGGCATGGAGGTATGAGACCGCAAATATCTGAGAATGCCTCCAAGTGTTGAAGAGGGCATTCATTTCTCAAACCGCAAAAAGGGGTCTCTTTCACAATCCGGGTGAATTAAGGATGTTTGTGATAAGGGTTTGGGGCTATGGGTAACACTACACCTCCTTGAAATTCTAGGGAACCAGGCGTCCCAAATTGACCAAATAGTTGTTGGTGGTTTTCGTCCATTGGTGGTGTAGGGTGGTTTGAGGTATTTCGTTGCGATGAGGTTTGGGTTGGAATTCTCCGTTTGCTGCGTTGAACCTCAGGGTCGTATGGTTCTAGTTGTTGGTTTGATCGGCGTGTGCTATAGGGCATGCAAACAACACTAGAAACCAAATGTAAGCACTGACAAGCAGATTAAAAGACAATAAAATATATAAAACAAAAATAAATTACACCAAGGCTATAATCTAAACACTACGCCTTGTCCCCGGCAACGGCGCCATTTTGATAACCGTTATTTTAGGTCGTTTGACTAAAAGAATAGTTATGCAAACTAAATTTATAAACACCCTAATACTACTACAACTAGTGTAGTGGTAAGTCGGGGATCGAACCACAAGGACAAGGGGCGATAGCTTTTAGACTTGATGTAAAGGAGTTATTTGGATACGTGATAGAACTATACTAATGACAGAAAAGTAAAGCAAGAACTAAAACAATAATATGCTATGGAAGGAAAACGGGGACAGATCAGTTCCACCCTAGGAACGACAATCGAACTATCAATACGCTAAATTAGGAGAAATCAGTCAACAATGAATCATGACACTCAAGATGACGAGAGGAAGTTTGTGACCCTATAAATCACACGAACAACCTATAATCGCCCTATGTCTCCAAAGGAGTGGCAGGACAAGATTCGCATCGAATATCAATCAATCAACATTAACAACCTCAAATCCTAACTCTACGCATGAAGAACGAGCCAACCTAGGGTTTAACCAATCAAACCCCTAAGAAAACTACTCACACATAGTAATAAAAACTAGGGCATAAACAACGAAAAGGAACATGATTGAAAGCATGAACAGACTGAATGGAAATGAACAAGAGAACGAAAAACGAAGACCTATAATAAAACCGAAAACTACTCTATCATAACAGTAAATGAAACAATGATAATAGCAAGAGGAATGAAATTACCAAAATCAATAAATGAAAGCATTAAACGAAATAAAATAGAAAAGAATCAATACCTTGCATAAATGAAATTGCGTGAACAAAAGTAATTCTGAATCCGAAATACAAAGCTTGAAAGGAAGTGCAATGAAAGATATAAATCTAAACTAATGCATGAAAGAAATGAAAAGCTTTAAAGTGATGTTCTAGGTTGAGGCACAAAAGCTCTCAAAGTAGGCATCAGGTTATGTACAGAGAAAGAGGGTATTTATACCCTAGGGACAAAAGGAGTAAAACCCTAGGAAAAACCCTCGAGCGCCGACTAAAGAAAAAACCAAAATCTGCGGGAAAGAAGGCCATTCAACTGAATGAATAGGGGATTCGGCCGAATGGGTGGCCATTCGCCTAAAACACAAACTTGACATTTGTGCGATCTGTCCACCATTCGGCCGAATGAGTGGAACCATTCGGCCAAATGGGTCTTGATTCGGCCGAATGAGTCTTTATTCGGCTATTCCCGAGAGCTTGATTTATGTGCTTGAATCCCTGTCTTCCATTCGACCGAAAGGATGTCAAATTCGGTCGAATCTGAACCTAAACCTTGCTGAACAGTTCCTTTGAAGTGTCTAGTGGCTTCTAGAGTTTATGGGATTTTTGAGAGTGACTTGGAACTCATGCCCAAGCTATGATACGCGCATCCAAACTCTTGATAGAAGTGTCAAAGCCTCAAACACGTCTCATTTTACCTCGAAATCATCGAGATCACCTGAAATGACCTAAAAGCAGCTCGAGGATAAGATCAAGGTAAAATTGAATGTAACGTGCATAAAACCAATATAAAAGCACGAGACTTGTCACTAAAATGAGGTTGTAAACGTGCTCTAAAATAAGCACATCAGAAACAGTAGAGTATCTTTCTTCTTTATTTTTTGGAGTAGATTAATAGAAGAGCATAGGGTAGGAGGACGTAGGCCATAGTTGGCTGAACCTCGTTAAATCTTTTGTTTTCTTTATTGCCTTTCGTACATTCCGCTGCTTATAGGGACCAGCCCAACCGGTTCCTCTCATAGATCGAAAAGAAAGAAAAATAGGCCAAGGCTACTTAACACTCAATTCACCCCCCCCCCCCCCCCCCCCCCCCGAGTGCTCTAAAACCTTTAGAAACAGAAAGCTGGGTAAACCCTTATCCATAGGCCAGAGGCTTACAAGACAGCACCAAATATGCGTACATCGAACAAACTACGCTCACCAAACTCGAATGGCTCGGGTAAAAGAGCGGCTAATGTAAACTTTTGATGACTCAATAGCATCTAGTGGATACATTGTAAATCCTAATTTCCAAGAATAGATCATTTTACAGTGAAGGACGAACAAAAAATTCTCCTTGAATACTCCCCCAATTAAACATACTCGAAAGCATTTCTAAACTCATATCTACTCATCTACACACGAAATTAAAAATAGAATTTTTCATTCAGCAGAAATTCACACTCCTCAGCTCGGAATCAATTGTTTCATAGCAAGTTTAATTTGAATCCCAACCCAGTGCACTCAATTGTACCCCCGCAAACACTAACACAGCCAACATTCTCATTCTCAATTGTCGGAGCAGCTAGGAAAATATTAAGGGCTACAAATCTAAAAATAATATAACCCACTTTAAAAAATACGAATTTAAGCCTAAAATTCATATGAAGGATGCACATACCTCTATGGTGTTGGAGTTTTTGAAGGAGCGAATTGAAGGAGAATTCGAAGGACGCTAAAGAATTTGAATGTTGTAGAAGGAGATTTAGAAGGATGGAGATAGAGTTTGAAGAGTTTAAATGGGAGGAGGCCGGTGCTGCAAGCTTTAGTTGAAGGAAGAGTTTGAATGAAGGTCAAAGGAAGAGTGTAAATGAGGCCTGCGCGCTGCTGCAACTTAGGGAATTATAAAAAATACACAATAGGTGCTTCGGTTAAACAAATAACCGAAGCAATTGTCCCGTTAAATGATTCGATTCCTCAAAACCGAAGCACTTGTGCCATAAAATGCTTCGGTTTTTCCCTTATCGAAGCACTTGTGCAATTAAATGCTTTGGTTCTTCACAAACCGAAGCACTTGTACTATTAAATGCTTCAGTTCTTCCTAAACCGAAGCAAGTGTGATATTAAATGCTTTGGTTAAGCACCAAACTAAAGCATTTAAAGAAAATCATGGTTTATATTTATGTGCTTCGACTATCATTTGAATCGAAGCAAATAAGGTGAAACAAACTACCATTTTCTACTAGTGCCCCCATCTCCACCATTATAACCATCCTCTTCAAACCCATCCCCATCATTGCTTCCATCCTAGCCCTTACCACCATCCCTACCATTACCACAAACTCCACCATCCCCCATATTACCTCAACCCCGACAAAAGGATGCCTCACCATCTCTTCCTCAACCACTACTCCAACAAGAGGCTGCTGCATCCTCTATTCAAAGCCTCCAGCAAGAAGAGCAAGAATTGGAGGAGCATATACATTAATTGACTCAATCAACTGTAAAAGGCATTGCAAAGGAAGGGTAGGTTATTATAAATATATTATTTCGTAATTATATTGTTTAATTTGTATATTATAATCCTATTGTTCTAAATTTAGTTTGGATGAACAAGAGGCTGAGTAAAAGAGTGAGAAAAGATGCCCATAAAACCTTTTCTTGTATTAGAGCTCCCTATTTATTGTAAGAGAAAGTGTCCACAAAATCGGATGCATCGCATAGGAGGGTTGCAGAGTATGCCTTCTTAGATAGAACAAAAGAGTAATGTTCTTATTTTTTATCCCTATTGTTCTAAAACTGAGTATTATTGTTCTATATATTATTATGTATGTTTTTCTGCAACTTCTTCTAACTCAGAGTATATTGTTTTGGATGAACCTTATAACTAATGTTTTGAATTATATATCAATTTTTCTAAACTATAAAATTATTATTCTAAACTTCACCTTTTTTTTCAGAACTACAAAACCTATAGTTCTGCATTACAAATAAACTATTGTTATGAATTATAATGAAACTATTGTGACCTATTGTTCTGAAACTATTTTTATAAAATTATGATATATATTTCTTAATTATAAACCTATTGTTTAGAACTATTAAAATATTGTTCAAAACTATAAACATTTTGTTCTGATCTATAAAACAATTGTTCTAAACTATAAAATTATTGTTCTGACCTTCAACCTAATATTCCAGAACTACAAAACCTCTTGTTATGATCTACAAAACTTTTGTTCTTATCTAATGTTCTAAAATATTATATTATTGTTCTGGATTACGAAAATATTGTTCTAAACTATAATACAATTGTTTCTACCCAACGGTATTAGATGATTTCTTATATATTATTTTGAATTAACCCAACTAATGTTCTAAATTATATACCAATTGTTCTAAGTATTACATATATGGTTCTAAACTATAATGATATTGTTTTGAATAAACTCAATGGTATTAGATGAGTTCTTATATATTTTTTATGTTTTAACCCAACTAATGTTCTGAATTATATACCAATTGTTCTAAGTATAATATATATGAATCTAAATATTGATTGTCTGTACTAAATATTATATATATTGTTCTAAATTAGAAATTTTAATGTTTTAAAATAAATTCCTAATGTTTTATACATTGTTATACCTATTGTTAAATTATCTATTGTGTTCTAACTTCCATATTGTTGTTTAAATGTTTGCATGGATAAAGTGGGGATTTGTATAATGATGAATTGAACTTCATCAATAGGGACGATATATTGTCCCTTACAAATAAAAAATATATTACGAAAAGTATAGTTGATTCATGGACACATATTCTTAATGTTATGAATAGAAGAAGAAGCCCATATGCAAAGAACAATTTTTTTGCTCTAGTGAAAATTGGGTAAATATTTAAACATCATAGAACAATACCTTTTCAAATGTATTATTATACGAATATCTAAGCTAATATTTTTCTATAATAGATAATTCTTTGCAGTAATACGTACTTCCATGAGAATGATTTATTTGAAGATAGATACCAAGCCTGTAGTTCAAGAATGGAGGATGAAATGAGACACTCCAAAATAACTTCTTTTAATAAAGTTCAATTGGTAAGTAAATGAATGTATTTTATGGTTGTTCTATTTAAAATTCAAGTGTTCTATAGTTATTCTAATAATGTTCTAAATAATAATTCCAACTTCTTGTTTACATTTTAGGTATTCTTCCCATTGTGTGCCTATGATCACTATTACTTATTCTGCTTTAACTTTTAAAACAGAATAGTTGAGGTGATTGACAACAGATTTCTTGAGAAGGGTGTAACGTTTATATCAAAATACAAACACTTTCCCAAGACAATGGTAATTTATTCTTATTTTATAACTTATTATTATTCTGTTGCCTAATGCTCTAAATAATTTCTCTTTTTTTTTACTTGATATAGTTGAGTGCCTTCGCTAGATTTTTAAAGGATAAAAATATAGGGGATGGTGCTTTGGTTACTACATTTAAGGTTTCATTGAAAAGAATGAAATGGAAGGACAACACCAATGTAAATGATTGTGGAGTGTACATAATGAAGCATATGGAAACATACCAAGGCCAATGTGATGAGCAATGGAATATTGAATTCCAATCCAATGATATAAGTTATTAATTCCTATATAATTTTAGTGATATTGATATACTTTATAATATATCAATTAATATTATCATTTCTTATGTTTATAGGCTGATATGTTGAAGAAATTATGTATTGAGAATTATAAACACAATTGTTCTAAAACTATGAAATTATTGTTTTGAACTTCATCCTATTAATTCAGAACTTCAAAACCTATTGATATGATCTGCAAAACTATTGTTATTTACTATACAACTTTTGTTTTAGTCCATAGTATCATTGTTCTACTTTATTATATTATTCTTATGGATTATGACACTACTATTCTAAACTATAAAGTTATTATTTGATTTATAAAACTATTGTTTTCAATTATAAACTACGACTATTTTTACAAATAATAAGAATAAATTATGACTATTTTATTGTTTTGAATTGCAAACCTATTTTTCTAAATCATAAAATTATTGTTCTGAATTACATAACTATTGTTTTAAACAATAAAATAATAGTTCTGAATTACAACACTATTGCTCTAAATTGTGAATTATTGTTCTTAATTGTAAACCTATTGTTCATAACTACAAAACTATTGTTCATAACTATATACATATTGTTCTTATCTATAAAACAATTGTTCTAAATCTATAAATGTATTGTTCTAAATCATAAAATTATTGTTCTGAATTACAAAACTATTATTCTAAACTATAAAGTAATTGTTCTGAATTACAATACTATTGTTCTAAATTGTGAACTATTGTTCTTAATTGTAAACTGTTGTTCATAACTACAAAACTATTATTTATAACTATAAACCTATTATTTTTATCTATAAAACAATTATTCTGAATCTATCTATAAATGTATTTTTCTAAATTATAAAATTATTGTTTTAAATTACAAAACTATTATTCTAAACTATAAAATAATTGATCTGAATTACAACACTATTGTTCTAAATTGTGAATTATTGTTCTTAATTGTAAACCTGTTGCTCATAACTATAAACCTATTGTTCATAACTATAAACCTATTGTTCTTATCTATAAAAACAATTGTTCTAAATCATAAAAATTTTATGAAAATGGTAAAACTGTTGTTATGAATCTATAAACGTATTGTTCTAAATCATAATGTCATTATATAAATTTATAAAACTACTTTTCTAAATTATACAAGTTTATTTGGACATTTTCGGATATCATGATATCCAAGTTTTCCACACCCTCTACATAACCTTTTTTCTTTTGGGATTGCTCCATTGCTTTTCAATTTTTCACCTTTTAATCTTTTTGAAGATCCTACGCCACATTGCTCACTTCCAATATGAACTCCAGTACCCTTATTTTAAATCTTAAGAGGTTTAATAAGAATTTTAGAAGGAGCTCTAGATCCAATCAACTTTTCAATAACTTGTTCATTTGTATGAGTACTCTCACTTGCATTCACATTATTTGCTTCTAAGCTTGACCTAAAATACCTTAAGATGCTTAACAAGATGAATCAAGTTTTCTTTGTTTCCTTCCGCCAAACTCACAATTTTGAATCTCAGACCACAACTCATTCAACAATCCCCTCCTCTCAACACCAAATGAACAATTACCCATTGCTTTGCCATTGAGGTCAAACATTGGTTTTTGCATTGCCATGGTAGTCCACCTACTAACAACATATTGCATAGGGATACTTTCAATGTTATTTGCCTTCCATAACCATATCATATGCCTACATGGAATTCCTTGTCGACAAAACAGCTTGCAAGAGCAACTGGTTTCATAATTGCTAGGATTCATAACAACTTCATAACTTCTTCTCCTTTTACCTTTACTCACTTTTGCAATCTCTAACCCATCTTCTTTCTTTAACTCTTCCACCCTATATTTGTAACAAGCACTATACACTTTATCCTAAAAATCATAGAAAATATTAATGGTATACACCTCGGACCCATATCTTTGAATCTCCATTGGTGTCTCACATTCAGGATGCTTATGTTGAGAGTCATTGTCATTTTATGCTTAAGTGTGCCTTTGTGCATCCATTGCACTTTCAAACATCATCAAAAACTATATAAGTGATACATGAGTATTGACAAAGGATGTGAAGAAATTATTCTCACTCTCTGATCTTAATGTAGTTCTCATAATACCACCCATAAATAAATCTCTAAAATAAGCTGGAATCCACAATCTTCTTATTTCAAACATTACTCGAAGCCACTCGTGGTCATGTAAATGAAACTCAACAAGCATCTTGTTCCATTTCTCTTCAAATTCTTTTGGTTTAATCTATAAATTCCAAACACAATGGCTTATCCTCTTTAAAAAAAATCAGTCTCTTAAGTAATACTTCTTCCTATTTTATCAAGCAACTTTTTCATAATATGCCACATACAAAACCTATGCTCACACTTCTCAAAGACATTATTCTAAGAAAGGTTTTAAATAGTCTTTTGAAAGACACTACATCTTCCTTAGCTATAAAACCAACAGCAAAAGTAACACATTTCTTATGGTGATCAACTTTTGTGAAAGGCTCAAACACCATATTATACCTAATAAAAACATAAAACAATATAACTACTAATTAGAAGAGTTTAAAATACTATTTAGAACAATGTAATAAATTTTCATAACACTGTAATAATTCTATAAATATGGTTATAAATCTTAATTCTAACCTCCCTACATATATTTCTATTATAATGAACTATAAACCTATTACTCTAAACAATAATATAATGTTTGTATATTATTATACTATTGTTCTAAACTATAATGCAATTATTATAAATTATATGCCTAGTATTTTGAACTATGATTATAATGTTCTAATGTATATTATGTTATTTTCCAATAAGAACTACATACATGTTATTTTGATAAATAGTATCAAATGATACCATATCACTAAAGAGTCCATAATTCTTTCTACAAATTGGATCAACCCATAATGCTCTATATAGACAATCCTCACCATCTATTTGATAGTCAAAGAAAAAATAAGGCCACATCAACTTCTTCCTCTTGAAATTATCCACAAACATTTAGGCATCTGAACCTTCAATATATGCCTTCTAATCCCTATGAAAATTTTTAAAATCACAGTTAGAGGAACCTACATTCTCATAACCCCTAACATATTCTTTCGTCAATCTATATGTTTTTACAAGACCTACATTTACCTAAAAAAACAAAGAAAAATTTATTATAACAAAGTAAAACCAAAGAAAATTTTTAGTTTATAACAATACAACTTGTGTCTTTTGAAAATCTACCTTAGAATTATCAACAATCATTTTCTTGTGAAATATGCTCAAATTTCTTCTTGATTTTGAAAATGTAGAAACTTGGTAGAAAAAAGTGGATGAGAATGTTCCTCTTGAAAATTTGTAATAACATAAGCACCATCATCACAAACCTTCATTACAATTTGTGTCTTGCATCTAACACGAGTCACCAATCTTCTCCTAATAATTGGAATAGAATCTACACCTTTATTAATTATTCATTTATCTTGCACAGTTAACTTTTGTTTACACCTATATCCATCTTTATTACACACGAGATATTGAAAACTAATCACGTAATTCTTCCTTCTTTTGGTAGTAGATTTCCTAGTGTTAAACCCAGCTTCAGTTGTATATGACTTATAGAATGAAATACCTTCATTGACACTTGAGAACTTCATACCAACATATGGTTTAACCTCACTAGAACAACACGGTATCCATGATTTTGTTCACCCAAGAGTACATACAAGTATAACTTCAGGAGAAACACTCTCATTTGAATAAGAAACACTATACTCCTTTTTTATGCTCATTGCTAAGGAAGAGAAACGGAAAAAAATGTTGGGTAATGAAGTGCACGACCTCTATGGTTGTACGTTTTAGACAAGCCACGAGATACCATGCGCAAGTCAGATTCATGATACCATGCTCAAATCCATCCATTTTGGAGAACACTAGGGTGATTGAAGGAAATATAGCGCATGTGGTTCCCGAACCTGATTCTCCAACTCAAGACGTGCATTTCTTCTAACCACTCATGAGTGAGATGAGTGGAAGTGATCTTACTATTCTTCGTCATGTGTCTCGGCTTATACATGCACAACTCCATCCAGATAAGTCGAGTTATGTTCAAGCCGAGCCAAGGTTGTCAAACCGAGGACGATAATCATGGGAGTATTCAAGTCAAGGGTGTGGACGAGGTTCGCGTACGAAGTCTAGCCATGTGTGATGTTCTATGTCGTTTGTGAACATGTCTGGTACGTACTCTTGTTATGTCATTGATGATATTTTTTTAATACTAATATGTATTTTATGAAGTTGAAAGATGTTATAAATTTTCTTTTCAAAATTATCATGCAAAAATCATAACCCGAATAAGGATAAAATCCCAGTGATCATGCTTTAATACATTGTTGACTATCTCGACATTAGGGGTGATGGTAATTGTGGTTTCAGAGTAGTGGCAGACATATTCTTGTGTAGCAAGGATAATCACGTCGAAGCATAGAAGATCATATGTGGTTAATTGTTGGAAGATTGAGGCATTTACTCATCCATCTTTTACAAAGGCATTGACAATATTGTGGGTCGTATCCAATGGTATGGAGGTAGTTGCACTATGGAGTATTGTATAGAGGTCTTACAGCACTTATTTTCAATTGCTTAGTTATGGAACTACATAGTCATATTCCTGAGCGTTGGGTTGGATGGATCAATTTATCCTTGTATGACCATATTGCTATGGTCTGCACTCATGAACGTTATTCGTCCTCAAAGGGATTGCACATCTCGGTAACTACAAACATTATATTAGATTGACTCTATCTTGTGATTGTCCTATACTGCCCATATGTACTTTGTGGATTTAGGTTCAAGAGCATAATGTTGTAGGTTAGGAGCAATTGTATGAGGCACGAATAGGGCATTGGCGAAATTTGGCTAGTATGTAGTTTTGCAACATAAACTAATCCTAAAATTGTATTAGAGACTAAGTTGATTTCATTTTTTAAATCTCTCTTGATTTTGCTAGTTTGTGGTTTTGTAACATAAACTAATCCATTAGAGATTGAATTGATTTCATTTATTAAGTATCTCTTGATTTTGCTAGTTTAGTTTTGTAACATATACCTGCAGTTTCATGAATTCAAGACAACAATTTCCTACTTAATGCTCTATTTGACAACGTAGATCTATGCACTGATTATGAGGCAGTAGCGAGGGAGTTAATGGAGATGGAGGAGGGTTTGGGGAAGGAGAAGTATGACATTATGTTACCCCTGCCTCCAAAATGTTACTCTTTTCCCTCAAACCAAACATAATGTCATACTTCTCCTTCCTCAAACCTTCCTCCATCTCCATCAACACCCTTGCTTTTGTCTCGTAATCGGTGTCAAAAAACGACGTTTTCAAAGATTGGATTAGGTATGAAACTTGAACTAAATATACAAAAATATGTAATAGCATACATAAATCCATACAAAATACTACGTGTCGTACATAAATCAATACAAAATGCTAAAAATCGTGCATACTTCTAACTGTTTAAATATAGAACTACATATACAATAAGGCTCATCCAGTGTAATACTTATACATAAACCTTCGATGGCGTCAGCTCAAGCCTTCAAGTAGGGTATCATCTCCCTAGCATCAATGATAAGCTAAACGATCCTCAACAACTTATCGACCCACTACAAATAACAAAAAAAATCATATAAGTAACACCTGAATATAACATAATATGAAAATATTTAAAAAAATTCCAATAAAACTTACATACTGGGTGTTCGTCTGATCCAGTACCGTCTGAGAACCTCCTCGTTGATCAGTATAGAATGGGAAACCCGATAAAACCATTGAATGTAATCTGAACATGAAGCCTCCGAGTCAGGTTGTGTCGGATAAAACCGTCCTAGCTCAAGTCGGAAACCATTAAGGAAAGACTGCCACGCCCACTTTGTGGCTAAAGTAGCGAACTCGACTCGATAAGTGCCCTTCCCAAGTCTCGAAGCTGACTTCGGCCTCAAAGTTACTTCGGGAATCACTTGTACAACCCAAATTGACGTAATACCCAATCAGACATATACAACTCAATGATGTTCCGATGTTGAATCCATCCTGAGAATGTCGACCTAGGGACACGCAGTGTTGCACTTGATTCGTATAGGGTCCAACAAACCAGAGAAAAGAAATGTCAATACACGCACATTGTTGAATATAAGTACAAGTACAAGTACACAACTAAATGCAAATGGTTCATGTAATACCTCTATGGGCTGCATATGGTCTAATTGCCTCCGGAGGGCTACCAATCCACCCCCAACACATGACTCCTTCCTAGGAGTCCACAGCAGAGTCCGAATTGGTCGTGTCCAATACCAACATGAGATGAATGAGGTCGTAGAGGGGGAAAGAACTTGTAGATCTATGTCTGTAGAAGGGTAAGACAATATGTAAGGTGTCTACATTCCACTCTACTCGCCTCTCCTAGCTGTCATTACAAGACAACCAACGTCGCAGCACCCTAAGCATAACTCCCTAACTCACATATGGATGCAAGTCTGAGCTCATGTAAGAACTGGGGCATGATCACGTGACCACTCTTGTCCATGAACAATGTGGACCTGACCATGTATAACAGTCAACCAGCCTTAGCAAAATATCGATCACCTCGATCATGTCGCGGCAGGTGTCAAGAAATGGAAGTCATAAAGACACCTCCCTTATCCTAGTGAGATTTCGTGAACTGTGGCAACGTGAGCCCCATAAACTCTCTAGCCTCCTCTATCAGTACATCTGGGCAAAACATCAAAGAAACTGCTCGTCATCACAGGAATACAAATACACAAAATATACCATATCCAGCAGTGTGACAGTTATCTCCTTGAATGGGAGGTGGAATGAGCTCATGTCAAGCTACCAACGTTTGCTAAACGTTGTAAGCAAAGGCTTGTTGAAGTGGTCAAAGAGGGAATACGACAAGTGAGCTAGTTCGATACCATCGACAACAATTTTAGACTCTTGGGACATAAGGTCCTCCCTCCAAGAACGCAATTTGACGCAGGACTTCATCCTACCATGGTACTTTAGCGCCTCTCTCTCCACTCTAGTCCAAATCCCTCATGCTACATAACCTTTGTAGCTAGGAATGACACTATCATCGAGCGACTCACCCAGCATCGCTCCCCATACAAGCCAGGTGTCGTCTGCAGGTATCTGGCACTTGTGACTACGTGAGTTGGTGCTAGTGCTCCTCACTGCCCTAACAAACTGACCCTCGATCGAGATGTGACGAGGCACGAAATCTTCGTCAAGCGCCTGGTCAAGCTCCGTAGCGAAGTCCTCCCCATCCTAATCAATGTCATTATCGACCTCGTCGTCGAAAGGACGGGAACCAGAAGCCCCAGACACGACAACTCGGACAATCCTCGGGGAAGGAAGAGTCAAACGCTCTGCATGTGGCTGTGTCGTCTGTGACTATGTCGCCCTCGCCCTCCTAACTGAAGCGTCAACACCTCGAGCCCAGGTGTGGCACTAGCCAAAGAACTCGTTTGTGGTCATGAAATCAGGAATGGCATGTCCCGTAACCCTCTATTCATTAAATAACGACATAATTTTTAAAATTGATTCTGTAAACATATTAACAAATTAATTTATAGTATCTATTTGATTTCTATTATGTAAATATATTACTAAATTTATAACTAAATATTTCTAACTAACTAATTAATCCTAACTTAAAATATTCCTAACCTATACTTTTCCTAAATTAAAAAATATAACTTATAATTTTACTAACTTGAAAAATTCCTAACTAACTTTAACTTTTCCTAACTTCAAATATTTCTAACTAAGTTATTAATCCTAATTTATTATTTTCCTAACTTAAATATTCCAAATTTAAAAAAACTCTAACTTATAATTTTACTAACTTAAAAAATTCCTAACTAACTTATCATTTTCCTAACTTCAAATATTCATAACTTATAATTTTCCTAATTTATTGTTCCTAATTTATTATTTTTCCTAACTTCAAAAATTCCAAACTTAAAATTTTCCTAATTTAAAACTCCTAATTTTCCTAACTAAGTTATTATTTCTAAATTATAATTTTTTTTTTCAAACTTAAAATATTTCTAACTTAAAATATTCCTTACTTAAAATTTTCCTATCTTAAAATATTCTTAACTAAGTTATTATTCCTAACTTTTAAAAAATTCCTAACTTATAATTCTTCTAACTTCAAATATTCCCAAGTTATAATTCCAAACTTACAATTTTCCTTAGTTAAAAAATTCCTAACTTATAATTTTTCTAACTTAAAATATTCCTAAATTATAATTTTTCTAAGTTCAAATATTCCTAACTTATAATTTTTCTAACTTAACTTCAAATATTACTAACTTTTATTTTTTTTTCCAAACCTAACATACTCCTAACTTATAATTTTTTAATTATATTCTAAAACATGAATAATAAATAATAAATAACACTATTTAACATGAATAAAACATTAATACTAATAAACAATACATTAACTTACTAATTTATTGACATTTATTAACAATACATTAATAACAATTAACAATATTAGCAAATAATATTAACTAACAATAATTAACAAATAATATTAACTAACAATAATTAACAAATAAGGATGGAGGCCAAAAAAAGTCGCTGGAAGGGAGTTGTTTGATTTTTCGGCTTGCTATAAAATTTCCGGTTTGCCCCTACATCCAACAACTTTTTTTAAAAAAAGAAAAAAAAAAAAACATATCTGAGCGTGTAGTGGTCTTCCTCTTACAGTGGGTAGGCGGCGATTTTCGGCGGCGATTTTCGACGGCTGTGGGTGAACGGCAGCGAGGATTACGTGGATGAATGGTGGTGGATGTGAATTTGAGAGAATTTGAAATTTTGGGTGAATGTAGGTGAGAGGGATAAAATAGTCAAAAGTCAGGAAAAAGTTGGAGTAATTCAGGGACGCGAAGTTGAAGTAATTCAGGGAAGCGTTTAAGAAGCTCCTAAATTAACCCATTTCCATTATACAAATTAAAATAGTTAAGTATTCCTTATTATTAATCACACCTGCGAGAGTTCTTAATAAATTAACACAATTTCCAAGTACCCAAAAAAACGGATAAACCAAAAGCAAGCATATTTTGGGCATCTAGGAAGGATGATTAAGAGGCCACACACTTTAGCCAAATTCCAATCACTTTATTTATTTACTTATTAGTCTAAACTGAAGAAGACGACATTATCCTAAGAATAATCTAGCATCTGCTGAAGAAAGTACAACGCAAATAATGCAGACATACTACATAATATCTCGCACGGCTTAACAATCCAAGGTAAGGGAGGACAAAGCCTCAACCTTCCAGGATAAGCAACCCCAGCACTATGCTCATTAACAATACTAGGGAAAAAGCATAACCAACTCGTCAGTCAATCATGACATTCCATATTGAACAGTGCCAACATTTCTGTGAGCTGCCATTGCAACAGCTGAAGCGCCAAACTGCGATTGAGCTTGCATAAGCTTCGCATCGAGCGCGACTCTGCTACTATATTGATCTGACTTGGGTTGAGGTTGATGATACGGGTTAGTGTTAATGTCAATAGCAACTTCATGGGCTGGCTGTACAGGTAGCTGGTGCTGTGTAGCCCACGTAGTGCGGCCTTGTTCATTTTCTGTCCCAGGCCCAAGCTTGGCTTGGCTAGGCTGGATATTGGGCCTGAAGTAGTAATGTGGTGAGGCCGTCTGAGGAGGTAACACTGGATTTTGCATCGTGATTCTAGCATCATAGCCATCTTTCATGCTTCTGCCAGTCTCGTATGAGACAACAGGACCTACAACTCTTGCTGGTCTTGTTGCTGAAGCTACAGGATAAAAACTCAAGGGAGTTCAATAATACTTCATTTTGCACAGTCTAGTTTCACTGCCCATATACAAAAGTTTTACACAAAAATTCCCTCCATCCCTAAATAATAGGCCACGTCACCATATTGCATAAGTAGTCCATAATTGGTAATTTTCGGTAGAGGGCTGTCATCACAGGTGAGAAAGTTCAAATTTCACCTAAGCCAGTTTAGAAAGCAGACTATTTTGGGACCAAAGGAATAGATGCAGAGGAAAAGACAACTCCATGAGTTCATCATACTCACTACACTATAGTGAAAATTACTTGGGACTTGACCTAAATTAACTACAAGAATTTTTTTCTTTCCTTCTTTTGGGGAGCGCTTTAAATAAGAACCCAATGTGTACAATAAGGATATAAAATGTAACACAGAGATGGCATACATTTAGGTCCAAAACTCCAAATCACTACATAACTCAAGGTATAAAGTTATGAACATATCAAAAAAAAAAAATTTACACAGATTAGCAATTGTTGAAGCCATCTGACATCAAATGCCAGACCAGAAGAAGAATTACAAGATCATTTCTTATGTCCCTGTTCATTGTTTATTCTAGAGATATCAGAAAAATGCTGCTTATAGATAACACAGACAATAAAGGAGCAACAATCAGCGGATGAATGAAAAAGTTACCTGAAGGAACTCTTGGATGCTGTTTTGTTGAGCTTGACAAGGTTCCATAACTTTCAGATGCTCTCATCTCTTCTTTAACTGGATGATCCCTGTATGAAGACTCCAGAGGCTGTGGCTTGGGAGGTACAGTACTAGAGTGTACCGTGGATCTGAAAGATGACGAGGTCAAGAAACATGTAGCATGGGTATTCATCAAACTTCATCAAGGGACAAAGCTGTATATACCTTGGAAGGGATATATGTTTGCGCTCTAATGGGATGACTGGTCCACTTCGACCACTATTTTCTTCAAGATGTGCAAATTGCTTCTTGAATTGACCAATAGCACTGCTTGTGTAAACCAGTTCATAGTAAGCAACAGCCAAAACAAGTAAAAGCTAAGCAACCTGAAACCAAAAGAGGAAAAAGTAGAAACCAGCATATTATTCAAGATCGTCTCACCTAGGATAGACATAATTACTCCCTTCATTTCCATTCATGTAGTCTTTGAGCAACTGAGGATGGTATTCAAGGATCTCCCGGTATATCAGTTCCCTGACATCCTCCTTAGTCACCCTACGCCTCTCAAACTCAAACTCTAATTTTGAGATTGGCTGGCTCGCAGGCTCTCTCTCCACTCTAGATAAGCCTTTAAAGTATGGATCAGCTAGTGCCTGAAACAAGACAGGTTTTACATATCCATCAAAACTGTAAGAATCGTGCTTTAAGTTGACAATGTTTATTTCTGTCTATAAAGTTAGGAGAGTGAGGCATAGATGAAAGCAAATAGTAGGATATTTTGACAAAACGAATATTTTCTCAGAGAAACAGAAAAATAAGGTAGGAAAACATGGCAGTATGGCACTAACTTCTTCAGCAGTTGGTCTGTCCTTTGGATCAAAAGATAACAATCTTTGTAGCAAACGCAATGCTAAGGGATCCGCAGTTGGAAATTTCTGAGAGAAAGAAACAGGTTGCTTTTTTCGCATATCAGTCAAGTACTTGCGTGCCTTATCATTGCGGACCTGAACCCAAAAGTTTAGAATTAAGACTAAAAAGAACGCAAGGTTACTTACATAGTAGATGCAAAAAGTTAACAGAAAAACATACCCCAGCTATAACATCATGTGAGGGTGTACCCAGAAGATCTGTTATTATATCTAATTGATGAACCACGCTTTTACCCGGAAACAATGGTTTGCCAGTCAACACCTCAGCAAAGATGCAACCAATGCTCCAAACATCTATGGCAGGCGTATACTGCAATTGAAAATTTCAAAAGTTAAATCAACTATCAAAACTAATGCATGTGACTCCAATCATACCACTTTAGTGGAACGGTCACAAGACTGGACACTATTACCTGAAGGACAAGAAATATCAACTTCCAGGTGAGTTCCATAATCCTTCCTGAACAAGAACTATTTTGATCTAGATATTACAATTACTTTAAAGTTTAAACCACTAAAAATCAATTATATTATTAAAATGCAGTACAAGTCGTACAAGTTATACCTGAGGTAATTTAAGTTCAGGTAACATGTTGATTTGTTTACCAAATAATTTAGCAAAGACAGATGAGACAATACACAAACAGAATAATACCATAAATGGATGGAGAGCAAGCACCTTTGTACCCTCACTAACCTAAGGAAGCTCCAAAATACAATCTATCTCATAAGCACACTAAACTCTTCAGATTTTCCTTTAGAAATATCATTTGTCTTTGATCATTTATGCTACGACATGAGTAAGCATGCCTGTTATGAAGAAAGTGGGAAAGAAAAACCAACTTTATGGGCCTCTGCTCTCCCCTCTCTAAATCCTCCAAGAATTTAGGTTTCCCTAGACTGTTTAGGCCAAAAACAGACTAATTTCTTCAGAAATTATACTATTTCAGACTCTTTTTCATAGTAGTAAGAGAATTTTCAACTTTGATAGATTCAGTCATTTTGTTCTCTCCATATGTGAGAGATTTTGATAGGCCGCACTTGACATTAGTGGTCAAAACAAAATTGTCATCACATTGTCTTTTTGCATTTTGGGGTTCAAAAAGCCACTATTGGTGTGTGGTAAACTCATTAAATTAGCTTTAAGGGCAAACCAAAAATACACTATGCCATTGCAGAGAAGCCTCTTCATCTAATCAACTATCCAAGCTGTAACACTTGATATTTTAATTAAAAAGCTGGGTAAGATTAAAGCGTGAAAATTGAAGTACTTTTGAAAAAAGTTTATGCAACTCAAAACTGTACTTCCTATGTTAGTTGCAGCTCTTTTAGTCTTGCACTATTCCCTTGTTCTACTTCGATGAATTATGCTTGAGGAAAAAAAGAACATGTGGAATCTTGTTAGACTCATCATAATATATAGTTTCAAGATATCAACAATTTTCAGTTTTACTTAATAAGAATTAGAGATATTAATGAATGAAATCTGCATTAGCAAGCGTGATATGAGAAGTATTGCAACTAAAAGAGAGTGATATATTCATCTATTTACAGGTTCAATCAGCCAACATTACTAAACACAGGAAGTAATAGATTCACCTCATGGAACAAAACTAAGTGATGAGGAAGAGAGAATGAACCAGTTGTTTTTCTAAACTCAAAGGTCATTGACAAGACAACCATCATATTTTCTGGCTAGCCAACATCAAGGCTTACTGGCTTGTTAACTTAAAAAAGCATAACAGTATTACAGCATAACCAAAAAATATTCATATAAGAAAGAAGATAACAGCCAAGGTCACCAGCCAGACATGAAGTTCAAAAGAAATGGCAACCAGCCAATCACATGCTCAAGGAATGCAAGGAAACTATTGAACCAAAGTACCACACGTACAACAGGATATCATCAACTAGAAGAATTTTAAGGAACAAAAGATTACAAAGGGAAAAAAAAATATCAATCAAAAAAAAAAATGAGAATGGCACCAGATCCAAGTTCCACAAGTATGAAGCATTTACTATCTCCTAAAATCAATTATACAAAAAATGGTGCACAAGCATACCTTAGAGAAAAACGATCCACAAAGTTCAGGTGCCCTATACCATCTCGTAGCGACATAATCCTGTAAATGATACAGTTTACAAAATAAATGACCTTCATTATTTGTGAGAAAGACCACCAATAGAAAGTAAATGATAATGACTGCAGATTAAAGATGTACCGTCCAAAATATAGTGGTAGGAGTGTCATTGAACGCTACTCTAGCCAGACCAAAATCACAAATTTTGAGTTTGCAATTGGCATTAGCCAATATGTTCTTGGGTTTAAGATCTCGGTGGTACACATTAGCTGCGACATACGGAGTATTTGAATTAAAATATAAAATAAAAGAGGTAAGAAAGAAGTTAAGGCAATAACATTTACCATGAAACCATGGCAATTATAAGAGCAAAGATTAAAATAAATAAATAAAAGTACCTGTATGCATGTATTTTAGAGCACGCAGCATTTGATAGAGGAAGAACTGATGGTGTTCACGGGTCAAGTCATCATTAGCTTTGATGACTTGATGAAGATCAGACTCCATAAGCTCGAAGACAACATAAATATCTCTAAAATCTCTCTTAGACGGTGGCAACATGATACGTTTGATCTCAACTATATCAGGATGCCGCAAAAGCCTCAATAGCTTTACTTCTCGCAGGATTCGGATAGCATCAGAGATATGCTCAAAGATATCGTTTATTTTTTTGATGGCTACTTTTTCCCCTGTATGTGTATCGACTGCAGCGCATACAACTCCATAACTTCCTTTCCCTATAACTTCAAGAATTTTGTATCTATTTGCATCACCATAGTCAGTGAAGAACTCAGTGTCTTTTACACCCTGAAAAATAAGAAAACAATCAAAGTCAGACAGCCAGGAGAAAGCAAAAGGTAACCAGGAAGAATGTCTTTCACAGACCATGCAGCAAGAAAAGTCTGTTCTCAAAAATACATTTTCAGCTTTTCTCAGATGGCATCCTACATACCACCTAATTAGCCCCATCCTGCCCAACACTACTAGATAATGAGATTTACATTAGTAATTTACCATGATCTCATACAAGCATTTAGGTCATCAGTTACCTCTCCTGATACACATAATTACCCCAAGAGATATTCTGAATTGAAGCTCTATGACATTGCATTCATATTTGGGAAAAAAGTTCATCAGCATATATGAAACAAGCATACCATCTATAGAAAGCTTACCAATTTTGTAGCTCATCCAGTAATATATTTAGCAGTTAATATTTGCCAAGAATTTTCTAAGATGCAGAATTCGAAAAGTAAATCTCCATCATAACTCTTACATTTTACTGGAATACTACGAACTAAACTGAAACGCATCACCAAATTACTTGCACTTATCAGTTTATGTAAGCAGTGAAATGCAATAAACTTATTGGATAGTGAGTCGATAGAATCAACCCCTACACAATCACAATGGTAATACAGTGCATTGATCAAACACCCCAGCTGAGACAAGGGGTAATTGTGATGAAGACAGAAATTAAACAATGATTCTACTCGGAAGCAGAAATTAAAGAACCAGTTTCCTACACGGCGAAAAGCAGTGATCATTTCATTAGCAGCAGGAATACATGAAAAAAGGGAGACATCAAATGGAACAAATCAGATAAATAAAAAATAAAAACAAGACTGAAATCAAGACACTACTGCAATCACTCCAATTATGATGGATCAAACTACAAATACAATGTAGGACCAAAGACAGATCACATGCCATCCCAACTACAACCAATAGCAGAGAAAAGCTCCAGTTCATAAAACAGAAAGAGCGAACCGACATCGATAAACAAAAACATAGTTTCTAGGTAAGATCAATGAGCCTAAACTTAATGATAAACTCCAAACACCATATCATACCAAATTGTTTGGTACCAAGGTCAAAATGTCATAGCAAGAAAGGTGATACGTGCCATTACTTTGGTAAACACCCTATTGACTTTGATACACCAAATTCCTGCCAAATAAGCCCCCTAAGCTCACTCCTCCACCGACAACGATATTCTCACCAATATAGCACACATCATCGTTTGTCACTCTTATTATTAAAATAATAGTAATAATAATAATAATGTCACTCTTATTATTAAAATAATAGTAATAATAAAAATAATAATAATAATAAAAAAAATTAACAAACGGATAAGAAAAGTGTAAAACAAAGTAATTTTGAGCAAAATTCAACTCATTTTTGAATTACCCAACTCAAATACAGAAAAGAAATAGTGTTGATTATATTGGAACAAATTCAAAACATTCATAAATAAGTTCAACGCTCAAATTTTATCAAAAATAAAGAAATTCAAACTAGCAAATTATTGCGGTTATTTTGATGAAATCCAAAACTCCAATTCATAATTGAGCTCAAAAAGCTCAATCCAAAAACCCAAATTCAATTCAAACCACACAAATTTTAGAAATTGAGCTCAATTTAAGTTAAAACACACACACACACAATTCAAATTCAAACAAGAAATTCCAAAAGAATTCACTTGAACTACAACAACAAAGACCAAGATCACCATTTCCAATGCAAATACTTCACATTAACCCCACCAATAATAAAATTCACAAAAATTATTTCTGGATTTTTTCAGATTAAATCCAAATCCCAATTCAAAATTGAGCTCAACTCAAAAATCCCAATTCAAGAAC
This sequence comes from Dysphania ambrosioides, assembly GCA_026401315.1. Taxonomy (NCBI): domain Eukaryota; kingdom Viridiplantae; phylum Streptophyta; class Magnoliopsida; order Caryophyllales; family Amaranthaceae; genus Dysphania; species Dysphania ambrosioides. The sequence goes on from CM048666.1 coordinate 19,252,583, forward strand.
CCAAAAAATTTAACTTGAACTGCAACACGCATAGATCACTATTACCAATGCAGTTTACAGAAACTCAAAGATCTCAACTTTACTTCACCAGCACTCAACACATGCACACACACACAATCAATCTATCAATCAAGATCAACAAGATCTAACCTTCTTGAGCTGATCTTGCTGCATCTTGTTCATCAAAACCAAATCTCAAATCCCTCGAAAATTCCAAATCTTATTCGCTTTTCTCTCCAATTAAACCACTCAAAAATTATCAAATACAAAAATGACAACTTTTTTGGGGGTCTTCTTGGTGGGTTTTGTGGGTTTTCTCTCTCCTCCAACAAGAACAAAGAATCAGTAAGAAATCAACCACATTTACTCCAGCGAGAGCGTCGACGTATGAGAAGGGCAGAAGAGTGTTTTTGCAGTACCTCACAACCACAGAAAAACCACAACAAACTCTTTTCCTTCTGTTTATGCTTTCTCATATACTTTTCAAAAACCCCTTCTTCCTATTCCAACGGATCTCTCCCCCCACAACTTTATTTTGACTATCTTGCCCCTCTTCTCCTTCTTTAATCCCGACAAAGCCCAGAAAAATGGAGGAGGATACAAATTTGCAGAATTTACAGCGACAAGGAGATGTGAGAGAGATTTGCGATGAATGAAGGAAGCTTCAATTTTATATCCTATGTGGCTAATATTTTATTTGAGTTTTCTTTACATATTTATTTGGACAGGTTTCCATTTTATTTACTAAATTGCTAAACATAGTTAGCAATTACTCCATGTGTTAAAAAAAATTACATTATATTTTATTTTAAACAGTTTAAAAAATATTATTCTATTTTTTTTTTTTTTTTGGTAAGGTGAATCATTAACTAAACAACTTTACTTTTACAATAATAATATATAATTTCTCTAAATTTCTCTCTCATCGATTCTATCAATTAGGGTAGCTACTTGGACTCGACTCGGTCAAAGCCCGACTTGATTGAACTCGACTTGAGATCGAAATCGGCTAGATAAGCTAACGAGCCAAGTAGAGCAAATCAAAACTCGACTTGAAAAGTTCGTGAGAAACTCAAATTTTTATTTATACTATATATTTATTAAAGAGTATACTTAAAATATACAATTAAAATAAATAAAAGATGGTTTGATATAAACCAAAAGTCCCACATTAGATTATTATGAAATATGGTTGGAAAAAGTTTTATATATAAAATCAAAGTCCCACATTGAAAAAAATGATAGATTGTTTGAAGCAATTAGTATATATAAACCCAAAAGTGTTTCCACCTAAAACCAAATTAAGTTTATTAAAGATAAAATTTAGCCTTCTTCTTGGCCCAATTGGGGTATAAGTAAGCCTATTGAGCTTTTAATCAAGCTGAAAATGAGTCGAGCTCGAGCTCGAGCTCAAACTCGAGTCGAGCTTAAATCGAGTTTGAGTTTGTGTCAAGCTTGAAATGAGCTTGAGTCGAGCTTAAAACGAACTTAAATCGAGCTCGAGTCGAGCTTAAAATGAGCTTTAATCGAGCTTGAGCTCGAGTCCAGCTCGAAAATTGAGTTTTCGAGTCGAGCTCAAAAATTGAGTTTTGAGTCAAGCTCGAGCTTTGGTTTTTTAGCTCACAAGCTTTCAAGCTCGAGTTTGACTTATCGAGCTCAAGTCGAGCTTAGCCAAACTCAAGCTCGACTCAGCTCATAAGCACCACTACTCTCAACTAAAAAACTTAAGTAAAGTAGGTTTATATAAAATGGGGCAAATAAATAAGGGGTTGTTATTTGTCTCTAGCAAAATACTTATTAACACCCGTAAAGTATTTACATACTTGCCATTATTTTAATTTTTATTCATTTTACTCCCTCGCTTTCTCTTTCTAAAATTGAATTTGTTGTTTATGCCAAACATAAATCCTGAACATGTTGACGACTCCAATTATCGTAAAATTCACACTCCTCGGATCCATATATTATTATAAAAAATTGACGTTGAAACATGCCAAAGGATCTCAATCCTTCTTTTTGGACCAACTCATAGCAAGCCCTATAATAACAATTACAAATAACAACATACATATAGTAAAAATATCTAATTGAAAACATATAATATATCATATTATAGGATCTAAGGATTAGGTTAGGTATCTTATAGCATAAAGACTTGAATCACAGATACATTCAACTCGTCTCTAGTGAGAGGTTGTGTGACATCCTCTTCTATGACCATAATGTCCTTGTCTTCTTTGTACCCGAATGTCATCTTCCCATAAACAAAGGAGGTGAAGCTGTAGACAATTGAGCCCTCATTTCTCGGCACCTGTCATCAAGATGACTCAAGGCCATGTCGGTGAGATCGGTCTGGGAAACGTCCTTCTTCATGGACTCAGTTGTCTCAGGACCGTTGGCAACACTTTCAGCTACCACCTTCTTTCAACCCATACCTCGTGGCTGCTAAGAATTCAAGAATTCAGTGAGAATAGCTACGTTAGTAAAATATAGTATGGTATTCACTAGAACTTAAAAGGTTTTCATGCATTTACCTCGGTCGATAGGAGCCAAACTAAGTGTTTCAGCCACTATGTAAAGGTCCCATGGGCTTGCTCGAGCCTTTTGATGAAGGTAGAAGGGGCAGGAATGGGAACATCCTTATAAACCTTATCATAGTCGTCGACACTGACCTTAACATGATTAGGAAGGATGTTAGAATGGTGGTCTTGGGTCAGAGATGGATGCACGGTTCCTAAAGTTGGATGCACGCTTCAAACTTGATATAATTAGAAGATACCATAAAACCTTGGTCGGTATCCTCTACTTTCTCAAATCAAGCTCATTGTGCTTCATCTTGTAACGGGTTACTCTACATACTGGGCATTCATCTAGATCCGCATACTAATTTCGATATAGAATACAATTATTTCAACATGCATGGATCTTCACATACTCCATTCCCATAGGACACATGAGTTTCTTAGCCTCTTAGGTAGAAAGTGGCAGTTCATTGCCCTTAGGAAGCATATTTGATATAACTTCTAACAAGTGTGTGAAACTCTTGTCAGTCCATTTATGACGTGCCTTTAAGTTGAAGAGCTTTATGATAGCGCTCAATTTAGTGTGTGAAGTACAAGAAGGATACAAAGGCTTCTCTGTAGCTCTAAGGATTTCATCAAAGATATGAGGAAGATATGTGAAATCATCCTCAACATCTTGCATCATCTCATCTATTCTATCCTCTTTCACTCTATCCTCATCATATGCCTCATTAACATTCAACCCATCTTTATTGCAAGATGTCTTCTCCCTACTAGCACACTTACTAGCGCTTGTCCCACAATCTAATACTTCACCATGCCAATTCCAAGTCCTATAATCTACTCTAAAACCTTGACAAATTAGATGATCTTTGATTTCACTAATGTCACAATAACCCCTGGAGTTGTTACAATCACAACAAGGACACAATATTATCTTCGAATGATTGTCTTCTTTGTGTCTAAGTGCAACTCTAGCAAACTCCTCAACCCCTTGTATGTATTCCATTGAGGTTCGATTATCGTACATCCAATCATGACCCATTTCAAATAACTTCTAAGAAATAAACAAAAAAACTTGAGTAGGTAGTTCAAGGCAATGTAATTATCATCGAAAACCTTGTTTTATATAGTAACCAAATTGTTTTAATGCCATATCTAACAGTTTTCACTAAAAATATAAAATATCATAGCAACTAGTACATCTAATGATGATATGTATAATAATTTTCACTAAAAAAATTCAACAAAGTTTCTCCTATAGTGGGGCTATCCCAACATATCCTATCATTGCATAAAACCTATTTTCACCATTATATCAACTCAAACCAAAATTCCAATCATCAACCATAGTCCCAACAACGAAAATTCAGTGATTTCATATATTTGTCTAACTCTAACTAGTTGTATATTTATTCATGCTTTAGATTAAGTGAACAAATAGGAACATGAAAAGCACCTTGAATTAGAAGCCGATCCAAAATATTTTCAAGATGCACTTCGGAGCACGACAAACTAATGATCAGATTGTCCCAAATTCGATTTGTAAATTTCAAAACTAAGTATTAAACAACAATAATCGCATGTGCATTAAACAAATTAATTTAAATCATTTAACATGCTTATGTGAGGTTGTATATTTGAAAATATCACCTAATTATCTCTTTTACTCACTAATTCCATTACACTAATTCTATTTAACATGGTATAATTAATTTTGCAAATTACTATCTCATAATTAAATTAGTATAGTCGTAGTAAAGTTGCTTAATCCGATATGATCGAGTATAGCTTTTGGGCTTTTGACTTGTCATACATGAACCAATAATCTAGCTAGGATAGCACATTTTACCAAATTCTATTTCTGAATCCGTTTGATAATTATCCGCATCTTTATACACCATCAAAGAAAACATAACTTCTTTCCAATACATATTTAAGACTTAAAGGATCCAATGTTACTCAAAAAACTATGAATTATAAGATCTACTAAAGATTTAAGAAAGTCAATAATGAAACTTATAGATGAATCATTTGGTAATTGGTATGAATAGTATGTCTGAATTGAAGTTAGTAATAGAACTACCATAGTATGTATATATTTTCTTTCTGCTTTAGATCATTGATTTAATCCAAATGCAAGCATGCAAGTTGAAGTATGTGTCCATCTCTAGAGGGGACTTAAATTTCCAACCCCCATACTAATAAACAAAGTTTAATGCAAAAGTATCCCCATCGTTTGCTTTAATCAAATGAATGAATCATGACCACTTGATTACTTCATCATTACATCACCTTCATTTTCCATTTATCACTAAACACGAGGTGCACATAAATACCCATACTTCCATATTTTCGTTTACGTATCACCCTTGCTGAAATATTCATACACCTCATAATTAATAATGATTAACGAAAGTATAACATTCAATCGTAGAAGCAAGATGCTATGATATAAAATAAGACTTAATGGGATCACTGATAACCGTAATATAATATACAATGATAACTCGATATTCTACGGCAAGAAATCAAGAAGAACCTGAGCAAAAAAACCCAACAAACCCTAGAAAATTTGCGAAAGAAACTGAGCAAAAATATATATATAAACGTCCAAAATATCTAAGTTTGTGATGTACGCTTCTTCGAATCAATAGGCTAGAGAGAGAGGACCACGAAAGTAAGAAAAGCTTCCCTACAAAACCATAACAATGGCGGAGGACATCACGAGTGGGAGAGAGGATAGGGGCGTCAAATTGAAGTTAGGGTTTATGGAGAAGGAAATGTGAGGGAGGATTTCAAAATTAGGGTAGATGGGTAAAAGGAAATTTATGGGGGATTCTTCAGTAGGGTTTATGGGTGCTTCGAAGGAATAGAGAAGATGCTAGCTGGTGTTTTCGAGTTGTGGTACCGATGTCTATGGTTCGTATCTGAAAATATAACATTTATAAGTGCTACGGTTAATTAAAAAACCGCAACACTTGTAATAAGTGATGTAGTTTTTTAAATAACCGCAACACTTATGACTAGTGGTCGCGGTCATTTAAAAAACCGCAACACTTATTACAAGTGTTGCGATTTTTTAAATAACGGTAGCACTTATGCTTTTAAGTGCTGCGTTTATTTTAAAAACCGCATCACTTGATATTAAGTTATATTTAAAACCATTAAGTGCTTCGAATTGTATTTAACCCTATCATTTATATTGAAGTAATTAGATGATTTTCTACTAGTGAATATACTCATGTGACAAGTAATATTTGGATGATCTATTTCATATTTTTGACAATAGCCTGGTCTTGAGATTTTAAGGGCCTTAGGAAAGCGTTAGAAAAGGACCCTTCCTTAATCGACACATATAAATTTAAATTTCATGACTAAAAAAACTTTGAAGTGTTTATGTTACGCACATCATACATGAATGTTAGTTTACAAAATTGTTTGAAGTTACTTGCTCTTGACTGAAATTGCTTGTTGAACTTTGTGCAATAATTGCATGAAAATACTTTTATTTTAAGCAAATGCTTCAAATTCAACCCTATACGCATAAGCTTTCTTTTATGTTAATAGTAGTTTAAGCTGCTACAAAGAGATTGTTTTTTTAGATGAAATGCTAGATGCCTAAAAGCTACTTGTAGACATATTTACATAGTTGCATTAATAAATTAAAATAATTTAGATAAATTACACGAGACTTAGAGTTTAAATTACCGAATTGTCGATTTCTCTTCAACTTTTGTGATTATTAAATATTTTAGATTAGGCCAAATAAGAGACTGCGTATTTATCAAGATGTTTAGTTGCCTAGAAAAACCAGATCGGAATTCTATTGGGTTTTTTGAAAAAGAATTATTTATCTATATTTGTAGGGATCTGATAGCTTAAAGGTCCACATAACCTCTAAATTAGTATAGTTAACCTTTCCAATCAATTATTTAATCCTAAATTACTCGTATTAATAGTCTAAAAGTAGAAAAAAAGTTTTTGTTGATAAAAATTATTACGAGTCACACAATCCAAAAATTTTCACCCAAAATCAAAATTTCTCCTTTAAATTAGCTAACCTTCCATCCAAAAAAATCAACGAGGAAGGGGGCGGTGGAGAAAGAGATTGAGGATGACAACGGTTTAATAATAGAAATAGATTGGTGGTGGTCGGCGTAGAAACAATGATGCTTAATGGTATTAATGATTGATGAAGTATTGTTGTTGCCCTTAAGCCTTTATCTTAATGAGTTTTCTTCTTGTTGACATGGTATTAATTGACTAAATTAAAAATTGTGAGATAGACGAATTCAAGATGAAAAGTTGGATAATGTGAAGGGCTAAAATTATGAGAAGGATTGAAAGAATCGAAAAAGTTAAAGTTGTCAATACGAGAAGATGGCTAAAAATATGGAAGGCTGCTAATGCTCTTTGTGGTTTATGCCTCACTACCCTAAAAAATCAAGATTAAATATGATTTTTTTAAATAAACATGGATTGATATTTTTGGAACCCCCATATTTTAGGCCCTAGGCCACTACACTCGGGACTTACCCTCAGAACTGTCCCTATTGACAATGAATATTAGATATTGAGCGATGCGTCAAAATGATGGCCTCTCTGAAAGTTGGGTATTAAATATTGAGCAATATTAGCTTCTTCAGTCATAGATATTGGTTATTTAGTCTCATATATTGAGCGATGGATCTCAAATATAAAGCGACAAGTCTTAGATATCAAGCGTCACGTCTTAGATGTATATTGGGCATTGGGTCATAGATATTAAGCAATGGGTCTTAGATTTAGGGTCTCACATATTGAGCGATGGGTCTCTAATATTAGGCATCAAATATTAAGCAACGAGTCTCAGATTTTGTGTCTTTGGTACTAAGTGATGGTTCTGGGATGTTGGGTCTTAGATATTGAGCATTTTGTCTTAATTATTGACCAATGGGTCTTTGGGTCATACATATTGAGTGTTAAATCTTAGATTTTGGGGGCATTAGATCTCAGGTATGGAGCAATGGTTCTCAAATTTTGGGTCTTAGATATTGAGTCTTCAGGCATCCGGTCTCGGGTATGGAGCAATGGTTCTCAGATTTTGGGTCTTAGATGTTGAGCAACAAATCTTAAAAATCATTAGGTTTTAAATATTGAGTAATAATAAGTCCTAGATATTGCGCGATGGGTCTCTAATATTGGGTGTTAGGTCTCAGATCTTGGGTGTAGGCTCTCTAATTTTGGGTCCCAAATCAACCCGCCATACCAAATATATGATGTGACCGTCATGTCCAATACATTTACTTCTACTTGTTGGGAGTCTTAGGGGATTCAAGTTTCAAAAGCAACTTGCCTTAGATCAAAATAGTAGGTTATTAGTAATTCTCCTAAAAAATAGTGTGCTCATAAAACTTAGGGTTTTGTTTGATACATTCCTTGATATGTTATTAATGCTTGACTTTTTCAAACTGATTCCATTTTATCTTCTTATATAATCATAAAGAATGTATTTCGTATTTTCCTAAAACTTAAGGCTTGCCTTAGCTAAGAGCTTGACGTGGCATTAGTGTATAAGGAATTTCTTTATTAACTAGTGAGTGGCTAAAAGGTGGAGATTGTAAATGCAATAGAGACTGGTTATGCGCAAATTAGATTATACAATCGGGTGCACCATGCTCATGGTGCACCCGGGTCTAACTTGTACCATACAATAACCTTTTAAATAGAAATCTAGTTGGCAGCATGTAAAAATAAATTACAACCGCATGTTTTCATTGGGATAATAAGAATAAGAGGCATTTGACATTCTATTTGTTTTATTTTATTACCACCCTTTTTAGATTTGAAATATATTTGATGATATGAACATGTTTTTTTTATAGGCTTTTGTATTTGAAACGTCATATCCAATTTACTCAGAAATAAATATTCTTAATATATACAATGATCATTATATTATTAAGTAAAGATCATAATTTTAGTTAGAAATGAACATTCTTTGTATTTTTTCTTAAGCCTTATATTGTATCGTCATATATTGAATGTACATTTCGCACGTTTATGATGATTATGATGGCTGTTAAAAATGTACATAATGTTGTGTGAAATTATATATTTTTTCCAATTATAATGTGTGCATACGATGGATGATTGCTGACATTGTTCGTGATGATCATTTACTATCTATACCGTGTACATAGAATTTATATCATATGTACATTGAAATTATAACCTGTTTTCATTCAAAACATTGAACCTGAACATTCTGCATTATCTGATGATGAATTGTCTGATGCACCTAGGGCCTCGAATTATCGGCGAAAACCTCTTATGAGGAATAATATAATTTATGAATAAGTCGTATACGCGGGTAATAGAATCTTTAGCTTATGAGACTCTCTGCATCTCCTTCCTGGAACGCTATACAAAAAAGTAAGTCTGATGAAGAAGCTTGGAAACAATGAAAAATTGAGGGTCTTAATGGAGGAGAGGACAAATTTATTTATTTATTTATTTTCATTTTGGAAACATTGAAAAACTGAAAAATCAGTGTATTGTATGGAAAGAGAAAAGATATGCTCTGTAATTTGGATTTGTGAAATGACCGTTCGTTATTGTTGAAGTTAATGTTACTCTTTTCTTTTTGGTGGAAAATATTTATTTTTCTCGTGTACATTACCCAACAATGTCATGGTTAACTACTCTTTGCGTTTAATGCTTTTCGGCCTGCATCTTGGTACGGGTGCACTATCCAGACATTGCTAGTTATGAACTCATGGTGAATGAATTCACAAAAAATGCATCAAGTAAAAGAACAAGTTGCAGCAACTTTGAGAAACACTTTAACGAAGATAGTGGACAGTAACAGGTAGTACTATGTACAACTTCTACTCCATACTCCTCAAAACATAAATTTTGAGTTTCTATAGCATTAGTAATAACTTTGAAAGTGTTTTCAAATAGATTTATTTATCTTATATTCAATTACATATTGTCTTTCTACTTATATCCAATCTTTTTACAGCAAGGATAGTGCCGGAAGTCCAAGATTAGTCCATTTTGTGTCAACTCTTTCGACCCTGTACTGTGGAATGGAAGGAAGGGCTTTGTTTAAAACAATAACCAACGAGATGCTGGGTCTCTCTGCTCTCTAATAGATTCATATCTTCTTGATTATTACTCTCTTGCAAATAAAAACAAGAAGGTCTGCGCTTTTTGCACCCTTCAGAAACAAATTCTCAGCCTCCACCAAATTTTAACCTGGTTTCGCTTAGGGAGAGCAACTAGGTGAATGCATCGGTGGCTGTCTAAGTTAATGGACCTTGAAAGCGGAAGATAGGTAAGTTAGGGATGGGAGATCTGTATTGCTCAAGGTGGTGGCCTGGTAGCATTGGGGCGAGAGGTTCCATTGTGGGTTCCATTGTGGAGGCTTTGGCATGTCTAAATGCTTTAAAATGGTGTGTTTCAGCGGGATTGCCTTCGGTTCAAATTTTGACTGTTTGTGCTATTCTAGTTTATAATTTTTGAGGATTAGGGTTGGATGTTCTTAAGATTACAAGGGTGATTCGTTGCATAAGAGCTATCACCTCACAATTTTAGATTTGTTTGGTACACAGAGTGGAAATAGCTTGGATCGCGCGAGCACACACTAGAGTAAGTTGAGTGGTTTTGTTTTCTTAGTCTTTAATTATTGTATGTTTTTGGGATGTAAAAAAAACACACCCCCTAGTATTGTGGTTTTTGCAGGAAAATTTACGACATTCACGGCATGGAGTATGTTGATTTAATTTTGTCAAGGATTCCATGAATTAAACAAATAATTATAAGTATTATAATCTCTACTTCATTTGAGCATCGCCCATCTTTCATGCGACGTATAGCGTAATTAACAACAGAATAGAAGGATTACTTCCTCCATGCTTCCACCTACCATACCTTTGAGTACTAAGTTGTTACGTTATTTCCCCATTTATTATACTTTATAAGTACATTTGCTTATAATAAAAGGAGAACAAATTGGAAAATGTTTCACGTACCGACGTACGAAGGGTAGTAAACGTTATCACTTCATAAGGCACCAGTTTTTTAAGGGTAAAGCAAAAGGTGTAGGTAGAGACAAAGGACAACCAAGAAAATCTTGACTATGGCTTTTCAATATGTGGATGTCAAGTCTTGATCCCAATTACTACTAGTAGGATGTGGCTTTCATATGTGAAAGAACAATAGTTTATGCGTTTGAGTCCAGTCCAAAGTTATATAAGTTTAGAAAATAAGGTCATGTGTCACACCATAGAGGTTAGATGATTGACATCCCATAAGTGTTCTTTAATTGAAAGTTAAATAACTTAAGGTATATCATTCGCCCCGTAATTTCTAGAAACAAGAAGGATGAGTGAATAATAAAAGAACAAGTAATTTCATGTCTACTAAAATTTATCATACATACTATCTCATTTCCGAAATTATCCATAATCTAACTCTAACCTAATTTATCATACATACTTAATCGCACGTCTAATAATATTATTGTCCCTCCTTTCCCACAATGAGTCAACCTTTAGTCAACGTTAGATCTGTTAAAATCAAATCCGACTCGATAAGTTACCCAAAATCGGCACGAACCCAACCTGATTATGGCTCGAAAACCGACCAACCCGAAACCGATTTGACCCGATATTCAAATACCTAAACCCAATATGTGTTCGATCTGTTAGAGACCCGACCCGTTACAGATCCGACCCATTACAGATCCAACCCGAAGAGAACCTAAAACCAATTGAACCCGACACATAATTGATATGACTTGATTTATAACAACCTGTGACGACCCTAATTCACTCGATTTGTTAACAATCTGAATATATGTGAATGTGATCTAATCTTACTCGACCTATTTTTTACCCAACTTCTAATAACCTTGAAACCAAAGCCCTAACCGAAATCGAGGCGAACTATTACCATAATTGACTTGACCCGAAATCTACCCGAACTCGAAATAACCCGATGTAACTCATTCACAAACTGACTCAATTTTACCTAAATCAATCTTGACCCGAACCGAATACAACCTGATCCGAACCCGAACCATACCCGAGCTAGCAAATAACCGATTTAACCCGACCCGATAATGACCTGACTCGATCTGACATGCCAAATTGACCCAATCCGTAGAGCCGATTTGACACTCTAGTCAAAGTCGTGAAATTCGGGATGTGTCATCAACTTATTAGACCGCCCCTTATTTACATTGAATATATATATATATATATATATATATATATATATATATATATATATATATATTCTAAATTTTGTTATCTTCTTTATGGAGAAAAAAACAGGCACAAATCATGATTTGTTGTCATGTGGCATGAACCAGACCCAAGGGAAGTTTTGGAGTCATTCCCTATGAGAATTCAACTATAAAAAAAATAAAAAAAATAAAAAAACACATGCCACCTGCTGTTTGAAATGAGATAGTAGGATACTATACACCGTTAGCTTTCATTTAACGTATTCTGCACTACAGAGCAAATTGATTGCGGGGCTCTTTTGATTAGAGGGTTTATATTGTAAGGAGTATGCTAATAAAAATTGATAACACAAACGATCCAAACAAAATACTTGTCTATGAAGTTTAATTTGCTGAATAAGTTTGGAAGTACCATTGAGATGAAATTGGCATGGAATACAAAGGCTATCAAAAGAGCTTTACTCAACTCCTATCAACTTTATCTTTTATAGAGGAGGTCCTGGGTTCGAACATGGGTAAGAACAGTGTGTGATCTACTAGCTAGGGGTACTGGGGGAGAGGGTGAATGCTAGATTGTCTAAGGGTACCCTAGTAGTAGGGAACAATATTTCATCATAAGCTTAATTTGGGGGACAATTGGAACCAATTTTTTTTTTTTTTTTTTAAATTTAGAAGGCTCTATTTAGTTTAACTTATAAAAATAACTAATCAATTTCAATTAGCAAGCTGATGCGTAAAAAATACCAATAAATTAGTAAAAATAAATTTTAATTTGTAAAAATAATTTTGATTCAGTAGAAATCAAATGAGCTAACATTATCTTGTTAAAAGTATTATTGTGAGTTAATCGATAATTTCCATCCCCCCACAAATTAGCACAATGGAAAATAATAAATAATAAATAATAATCTAAGTGATTATCCAACCACAAATTCCTATCTCATTTCTTAACAAGTTTGGTGTAGTGTAGGTAGTTGGATTTCAAAGGTAGCTTAGTGAATTCTTGAGGTGAAGGTTTCTCTTATATTTTTTTTCATCCTTCCCATTCCAAGAGTTTGGTAAGCAAATATTTTGACTAGGTGACTTGTGGCACGTCACGCTTAGTGGGGCTATTCATCTTGTAGAAAAAGAATAGTATAACTATATTAAACATAGTAATCTGTAGTTATTGAAAATCTCTTCTTATCTTTAATATTTTTCTACGAGGCATTGTGTAAGCTCCAAATTTAATTTGAGTTTACTTAAGGGAGAAAAACTAGATTAAGTTTCCAGTTATAGACAAATTTTACTGAAATTGATTTAATAATATATTAATTATAACTTAATTTAAAATCATAAAAACATAAGCTGGATGAAATTAAGTTTGGTACAACTTGATCAGTTACGTTAATCTAATGTGTTTTAAGACTAATTATTTAACAAAATTTAAAAATAATTTTTTTTTTGTCATATTGAAAGCATCTTATAGTATATTTTATTATATTATATTTGGTATCTTCTAAGACTTAATTATTTGGAGAGAAAAATAAAATTTTTAAATAACTTATTCTGAATATACTACACAAAATTTAATAGAAATTACTACATTTTAGTCATATATATAGATACGTTTCTTAAAAAATTGACAGAACACTTTTGGCTAGAAAATTTTCTTCTTTTACTTTTTTTGGTATATAATAATTATTTGATTGTGTATTTAAAAAAATTTCATGAGACTTCTCTTACCACTCAATAGTCGATGCTCCTAATGTTTCAATAATGTCATTTGGAAATTATCAAGTGATCATTATATCCATGTATATAATAATACAATGTAGATCACTAGTTAGTATTCATCGAGTCATAATAGAATTTGTTGTATATTTTAAATAACGCAAAGTATCTTTAGAACAATATACCAGTGTTTCATATATTTACTAATAAATTTACTAAAGTCTATTTCTTTTTATTTGTTTCTTTTTTTCTACTATCTCTAAAAGTTTGTCCCATTTCTTTTACAAAAATTTGTTTAACATAGTGTGATTGATTTGTAAGTACTACCTCTCATTAAATAGTTCTTTATTTTTTATATAACTAGAGAAAAAAGTGGGAGGGAGTAAACGACAAGAACGTGCAATGATAAATTCCCAATAAAATTCATCACGGAGTGGCTCCATTCATACCAAAAGCTGGTAGCACTGTGGCAGCCGATATATACGGAGGATGAAGCCACCAGTTATCAGAATCCAGGGGAGAATGTCGCAAACGTACTCCAGTTTGACATGCGCTTCCTTTTCTTCTTTTATTTGTACATTGTACTCCTAAGTACCAAGTACTAAGTACTAACCGAGTAAACTGACCAACCACCGACTTAGTGGGCCCTTATATTTGATTTTACCTCATCAGTACAGTCTAATTTTGCATGTGTAACACGACAAATGTCATCCAAAAATTTAGGAGACACGCAAATGCCACTTTAATTAATTTTCTTTCATTACTTTATTTTTTGGAAATTATATTATTTTATCTGACTTATTTTAATATTTAACCTTTTTTATAATATTTTTTTAGGGAAGATGGAACAGTTTAAAATAAGAAAGTACTCTCATTGTCTTTTTTTGTCTCAAGTACAAATATCAACTTTTTAAGATATAATGAATAATTTTTAAAGAGACAACTTAAGATAAAAAGTTTTAAAATAAATGAGATAATTTTTAAAAGACGGATAAATATAAAAAATGAGGAAAAAAAAAAACAGAGGAAATCCTTTTAAATTAGTCTAGTGCAATTTATAAAAGAGTTTCTTTCGTGTATCTTAATGTGCTTTGAGTTGATGAGTGATCAACCATATATTATGTCTCACTCTATACTAATTGAAACAGAATTGTAAGAAATGACAAAAAAAAAAACCATTTGATCAATGTCATTAGTTAAAGTTTACGATCCAGGGAATCTGGCGAGGAAATGCATTGCCAGACTGTTAACATTTTTCTCCCAGCGTGAGATAGCTCACACTGAAATCTCATGGCCAGTAGGTCCTACAAGCCGGCCAATGGGATTTTATCCATAATTTACACCGCTATAATTTCAGATAATCCAAAATAAATATATTCACTCATGGTTATAAAATTTTATAATGTATAATTAGATAATTATTTTACTTTATTTTGACATATTTTAAAAATTTTCTTCTCTCTTTAAATTTATTTAGTACTATTATTTAAGTGCTTGTAATTATTATTTGCAACAAATTTCTTATATAAAGTTTTACTAAAATATTTATAATATTTTACATCAAAAGCAAACTGATAGTTTCAATTCATAATCTAATGCAATTGTAAAATTAGAAATTATATACGAGATTGAAAATTATTGGGATATAATGAAAAGTAGGAGAGAGGTGAGAGAAAAATTTTCATTATTAAAATGAAATTCTTTCTTACCAAAAATCTCATAAAGAAAAACAATAGGAAGAAGAGAGAAAGAGACAAATAGTTTATAAGAAAAGGAAACGACTCACAAGTATAAGAGTTGTCACCTAACACTAAGTATAAATGGGTGCATATAACACCACTATACTTTATAACTCCAATTATAAAGTTATGTCCAGCAAATTTCCATTGGCCTATCACATATTCACTTGGAAAAAGAGAAAAGATTTATAATAGAAAACCCTTGATTTGCTGAGCCCCACATATCAAAGAAATAGTGGGGTTTAGTTTATAATTCTATAGTAATTTAAGGCAAATCTAATCCACAATTATGCTCCTGTTTCATTTTCGTCTCCTTTGGCTCACGCAATCATCTATCTTTCCAGGACGTTGGCTACTCTATGAATGTGTTTGCTATTGTTTTCGAGGAGGTATTATCTACTGAAAATTATCACACAGCCAACAATGTTTGACAAAGTGTGTCTTTAATCACAATTCAAAGGTTTATGATGAAGGTAGAATCTTCTTATGCTAATTAATAAATTGTCTATGTAAATATATGATAGAATCAGAGTAATCTTGTTTGAATCCCGTTCACCAAAAATAACTATTGTGGTGGATTTAAACTCTCTTTGATACAAGTTCCTTTTTCTTTATTGTTGTTACTTTAAATTACCTTTTGACTTATTCACGCAGGTTACTAAGATTTTGACGTTATGGATTTGGAATGTACCAAATAATATATAGCCAACGACAAAGAGGTTAAAAAAAAAAAAAAGCTAAGTCCCTGAGGTTGGATTCAAACTCAGGTTGCTTGTGTGACAATGGGATTACTTTACCAGTAAGGTGAAAGTTGCATGTACATCAAAAAATATTGCAAAGGGTATATAAGATTTGTTTTAGTATGAGTTTAGTTGAATCCACTGAATCTATACTAAAACCTCTACGACATTAATAAAAATTTATTTTACATATATTCAAAATGTTGCTTATGCTTGAGTAATTTATATTGGACATTGTTCAAGCATTAAAGCAAGGCTAATGAATGTAAATTACCTGTCATATTCTAATATAATAAAGTATAAAAATATAATATCCTTCGTGACATTTTCTTTAGAGGAAGATTCTCCATATTATTGTGAAATGCTTATTTTAGATAAATGATTCTAAAACTTTAATTCTCCATTAATTACCAAATATGATGTTAATGGATTATTTGTCGGCCACAAATTTACAACTTCACTTTTCTCCTAATCAAGTGGCGAACATTTACACCTCATTGTTTTGCATGGGTTGGGTTAAGGGGTTGGTGGGTGGGGTGGGTTCATAGGGTTGAGATAGCATCTCTAGACTGACCACTGAGCCATACATAACAAATTCGAGATCCAAGCAAATCTACCTATACGTTTAAAATATTTAAATGAAGGCCGGCCTCATGGAGACCAAACTGCCCATTTTTAATGGTCAAGCTAGTTAGGTTAATTAAGAAATTTAAATAATATACAAAATCAACCTAACTTCATCAAAATCCGAACACAATTAACCAATAATACTATTTTACATTCATCTTTATGAAAATTGTATAGGTCCAATTACCAAAAGCCCACGTAGTTAATCCAGAATTAAAGGGCGATCTATCAGGTACGAGTTTGTCCCAACATAGCTCCTAGAGCTAGATTGTTTAGGGTTAAGACCAATGAATCAGAAGGTCCAACTCATTCAAAATGGCATGTATAAGTCCACTAATCCCTCTTTGTCTACTCAATTGGAAACATTAGTTTTCCCCTTAACGACAACATCAAATTCCTATATTGAGGTAAATGTAATAAATCTCCATAAATGAAGGATAGAATATACTTTAGCAAAAGATTCACTTATACACTTTTTTTGGCAAGGCTCTTATACACTTGACCACTTATATAAATAAAGCTCAATATATATAAAGTATTTGCTTGGTCCGACAAATTAAGGGCCCTTTTCATTAATGGTCCTTCGTCGCTAGATGAAAAGAAGCCACGACAATCTCATATAAGACACTGCTCCAACTGTAATCAAGCTCGTATGAATATAAAAACTTTGTCCATTGGCTAAGACGACGAGGTGCAACCACTTGATTATTTTATGCATTACGTTAGCTCCAAATTCTTGGTTTAGATATGACATGGTTCATATCTTTTAAGAGGTCCCCCATCCTACTGATTTCGCTTAATTTTCTAAATTTTCGACTAGCTATATATTTATAAATAATACATTTTGTCACCTCAAATCATTATTCAATACAAAATACCAAATACAAAAAATTAAAGACTTAATTATAAGTGCATGGACTCGTATAAAAAGTATTTTTTTTTATCTCCCAAGGTATCCTTCCAGACGACTGTCAAAGGACTAATCCCTCGTCCTACTGTCATCGCACTAAGCAGTCAAGGACTCGTATAAGAAGTATAATATACCTAATTTATGTCATGACGACGATATTACTCTAGTATCTACTACTATTATATATCTCCCCTATATAAGCTGATTATAGTTGATTTTTTTTTAAAAAAAATTTAAATTAAATACCTCAATTTCATATTTTTCTACAAATATTATGGAATAATAAGTATTCTATTCTTCGAATTCTCATACGATTATACGAACATGGAGTAAGAGGATTACATATTTTAATATTATTTAAATGAATGGAACTAGGGATGGTAACGGACCGGATCTGGATCGGGTCCTTATGGATCCAGATTCGTTTTTCAAGGATGGATCCAGATCCACTAGGTATGAAAAGTAAGGATCCAGATCCAGATCCAACGGATTCGGGTCCAAAACGGATCTTGTATATTTAGGTGTATTTACCACCATAAGGGGTAGTTTGGACGGGAAGACATTTTTTGTGCTATTATATTATTATCAATAATACTCCGTAACTAGAAAAATGAATTTGTAATTGAAATTATGGACTTTATTATACACATTAGAACATTTGCCTAGACATTAATGAGAAAAGAACTTTATTTTTCAGATTGAATTATAAAGCAAATTATAGTATTTCAAATTAGACAAATTAAAAAAATATTAACAAAATCAATTTTTGATTCTTTTTTAATAGATACCCACATCGGCCTAATTTGAATACTTCTTACTAGTGGTCGAACTTTACCTCACTATCATTCTCTTCTTTCTTTGTTGGTTACTAGTTTGTAAATATATTAGTATCATGAAAAATATTTCAAGACGAGTCCAAAACGGGTCCTAAACGGGTATTATGGTTGGACCCGTACCCGGATTCGTTTTCCAGTCATAGGACCCGAATCCGACCCGGATCCGTCGGGTCTAAATTTTGAAGACCCATATCCGTAAAAACGGATATGGATCCACGGATTCGGGTCGGGTCCAATACCCGTTGCCATCCCTAAATGGAACATTACAAAATTTCGAAGTTTTTTTTTTCTTTTCTTTTTTTTCTAGTAGTTGTTAGTTGCTTTGGTTATCGATGATCTTGGTGTAATTGTTGATAGGGGAGTACGTAATGCAAGGTGATGTAATAGGAGACCTTCTAGGTTTAATTTGGAGGAGATTGATAAAAGTGGAAGAAGACATTTTTATGGAGATATTTAATTGTTTTGGTAACAAATACCGTTGTTTACTTTACTAAGGCAAACACATTGCTAATTAAATTGGTGGCCAATTATAAGCGTAACAAGTTTTTTAGGGCATGATTGATGCTAAACCATATTTATGACCTTAAGCATAAATTTAGAACAATAATGTAAATTTTATTAAAATTTATATTGCAAGAAAATAAATCTAAGAACTTTGTTTATTATTAATAATAATCTTAAAAATACAAAAATTACGCTAAAACTTATCTATAATTGATAGTTTTTCATCCTCTTTGTCTTGTCAAAAGTCATCGACTAATTGACTTGACTGAGAATTGTTAAACCTTAAATAATTGGAGACAAACGTGCCATGTCGTTGTCTTTTTGTGCATATATTTGATCTTGTGAGTGTCCTTTTGTGCATATATGTAATCTTGGGAGCGATTTTCGGCATCCAACCAATCTTTAAACACCCACACATTTCAAAAGTTTTGGGTTTTAGATTTGTTCTTCTATCATGTAAAACCCTCCAAAAGCTAAAGGCTTGTTAGAAGACATTAAAAATCTTGGATATCGAAAATATCACGTGCCATTGTTACCAAAATTAGTTGTTTTAAGCTTTTTCCTTCCCACCAACCGAGGTGGTCAATACCATACTTATCACCATTTTTCATGTGTTTCATAAAGTCATAGTTCACGTACAGCTTCCAACATTGAAACATCGCTTTAAGTTCTAGTAGATTATTCAATTTTGAAAATTTAGTCATCATATTACAACCTTTGTAAATGAACCTTTGACCCTTTTATTTGCGCTTTTGGATGATTAAGAAAGACCAAATCGAGTAACAGTTCCAAATTTAACTTCATAAATCATATAAAAATTTAAAAAACATGGTTAGTCAAGGTAGTTTCATAAGACCAAACATCAAGTTACATGTGTTAAAAATAAGTATCAAGTAATAGAAAATTTCCATCAAACTTTTGCCTCAAATCTAATATAGAACCAAAAATATAAATAATGGAATTATTGGTGCAAAATTTACGCCAGAGGAACTATCTTGATGGAAGATAATAAGTATCATAATCATGTTGAAATCAGTTGTTCTAAGAAAAGTTGGGAAATTGAACACATATTATTGTGAAGAAAAGATTGAGAGCAAGGAATATAAATTGAAGAAAAAAACATTGTATCATGCTATATATCAATTGTAAAAATTACACATAATTTTTTACAATTGATCCAATTATCATATAATTAAGCCAATTGTGGAAATTTTTGATTGAAAAATAAATTTTGGCAACCTTGTACTCAATATATCACAAGTAGAGTTCCACTCAATTAGACAATCTATTTTGATTTTGACAACCCTAGACTTTTGATGCCGAATATACGTTTTCACTCCTCAAGTCTCATAGAAAAATGCTTAATAGCATGAATACCATTTCTATTTTTTTTATTATATGGACCAATTGAATTAGCTCCATCCTTTATACACAAATTATGAACATGTCAAATGCATCTAATGAGAAGTGCATTTCAATCTAACAAGAAATTTGTTAACTATTGTTAATAATGTTTGCACTGTATGTCATTAATATTGCATTATCAAATATCATGAATGTGATTTTGGGTCTAAGATTATATGAATCAATGATTTGCATTAAATGATGAGTAATATTAAGAGTGGTGGTGTTGGTGGCGGTGGGTAATCTTATTATATCTGGCGCCATTCCCCGACCTAGCAGCAGACGGGCAGGCTCTAAGAAACTTTTCATTGTAAAAGAACGAATAATTTTCCTAGAGATTTATTTATTTTTTGGTCATAGTATTTTGGTAATGCAATGGTTAAACATTTGATTTTAAGTGAAGAGAAAAGGATGTTTAACATGAACTATCAATTTTCTAAGTTCATCCATATCCCTCTCATAATTGTAAGTGAGCCCGAGTAATGGTATAGAAAAATTTTGGACCTCAAGCAAGAAATTTTGATGGTGCAAACAACTAGAATAGAGATAATAAATCTAATAACCCGAAATTGAAAGTAATAGACATCAAGAAAGAAAATATTAAAAGAAACAAAAAGTAAAGAAATAATAAGGAAGAATAAAGAGACTAGAAATTACTCATAAAAGTTCCAAATTCAATCCTTGACAAACGTGCTTCAAGCTTCAATCATCGTATAAGATTTGATGAACAAGTGCTCTCTAATGCTCTATACACTATCAAAACCCTAACTTATCTCCTTTTTCTTTTTTTTCTTCTCTATGATTTTCTCTCCCTACTCCTAACTCAACTAACCCTAAAAAGAGAATCGAGAAAAACCATGAATTGACCTAGAAGTTGTTCTTAGTGGTCGCTCATAAGAAGAATTAGTGCTTCAAATTGAACTAATCGACTGCTCAGTAAAAATCTTAAGCAGTTACTTAGAAGAAAAAAAACGTCTTCTGAGCGCCCTCTCAGTGCCCTCCTGAACATTATGATCTTAGGTTTTAATTTGATTGATAAGCCTCTTAGCTTTTGGTTGAGGCCTCTCAAATATCCTCTTGGTTCTTTTACCCTTCACTCTTGCCCCTTGCTCCACTTGGGCTTGTCCACACTATGGTCCTATATCAAGCAAATGGAAACACGAGAAACTATGGGATAAAAGAGGTAGAAGGTAAAATATGCCCCTAAGATAGAATCATGCATAAAATGATACTTAATAACGCAAAATTAGGTAGACACGGGCCAAAAGAGCATAAAACACTCTTAAGAAGGAGTAATTGAGTGACATAAATGTAACTTATGAAGTCTTACCATCGCATACATTGTAGGGTTACTTTAGGAAAAACACGTTATCTCCACCCTTCATTGGGATTTGAGCAGGTTGGATTCAAAAATGACCCTTTTAGCAAAAGTTCACTCATTGGATTTTCCACCCTCCAAAAGACTTCCTAAGATCGTGAGGTTTATCTTATTTCGATACTAGAAAGAAACTATAAATGGAACCACAACTAAGGGTTTGGATAATTTGAATACTAATGCAACAACGTCAACCAATGGGTGGCTAGGCTGGGTATAACGTAGGCAATGTGATGATATCAATATGCATAAGGATTGAGAGTGTAATCCCTGTTCTTCAAGATGAAGCCAAAGTTATATGTTTTGGTTTGAAGTACCCCTGTGAAGCAAGCCTTTGTAGTTTGATGGTAGAGATAGACTACCTCCCCTTGTTAATGTCCTCATGATTTAGTCTTTAGAACGATTAACTACCTAAATGGTAGTTGATGAGATGCTTGACTTTCCTTATCTTTTGATTCTTGCCCTTGGATTCAATAAGTATTGATATAAAAAGACATATTCCATATCCAAATTAAACATCTCTCTCTTTTGAGAATATAAAGTTTTAGATGGAAGATTGTCCCTTGAATATCCTCCCCCTTAGTCATTTCTAATAAGAACGTTATGTAAAGTCTCATTGTTGATTTATTATAAAAAAGACTTCCCAGTTCCCACAATGTGAACTAAATAGGGATAATAGAGGGATCATTTCTTTTTCCTAATCTACCTTCCCTAAATTCATGACAACAATACATATTCATCAAGTCAGCTCTTGACAATTATAAATTTAAATTTTTTTTTACATTTAATTGTTTTATTTTCTATGTTTACTTGAAAACAATGGAAAATTTAATTCAATATAGGTGGCCAAATTTCAATGTATGGATAACATGTCTGGGTGTACCATGCTCATGGTGCACCAAAACCAAAACGCAGGCAACATAGAATGAAACGCAGGCAACAACGTACATAATGTGGCTAGGTAATGTATGCGAGAAATAAACAGTTTCCCCTAAATAGAACCGTCATTTTTAATTTTGGGGAAGTGAGCCGTCTTTTCACTGACCCAAAATGCAAAGCAATAAATACGACCAACTTTTAAGTTCTTCACTGTTGATAAGGTGAATTTTTTTTTACATGTACACTGAATTCGGTTGTTATGAACATTAGAAATCTGAATAAATTACATTAAAGTAGAGTATTATGTATATTAAATATTTTATATACTAGGTACATTAAAGTTGAGTATTATGTATATTAAATATTTTATATATGTTCTGGACAAAGAAAGTTATTTATATTGAGATTACATAAGATGTACATCGAACTTATATAAGATGTACATTGAAACTCTATCAAAATTGACGTTAGTAAACAGTGACTCCCCCCAATTATTGAACTTATATAAGATGTACATAGAACTTATATAAAATATACATTGAAATTTTTATTTTTGGGAAGCAAATCGTCATTATCTCAGCTACAGAGCTCTTGTCATAATCATTCTTATTTTCCAAAGGAAACAAGCTCTTTTCTCTGTTGCATGCTGCCAACTAAACCAAGTTTCTCTTTTGCATGTGCCTGCTAGACCATCTAATTTGCGGTCAAATTTTACGTAATGAATATATAATGACTCATTTGAGTGTTCAATCTTTTAAAATAATTATTTACATTAATATTTTTGCCAATTAAACTATGTTCAAGAAAATATATTATATACAAGTACATTATACTCTATATTATTATTATTTTATATTTACCATATAACTTGACAATTTAATTAAACATTATAGACAAGAAATCATGCCACCCTAACCACCTTCAAAGAACTTAAACCCTTCAAAAACCTCAAAGAGCCCAAACACCTTACGTTGACTCAAATCACTAAAAAAATCCTTCCCAGGCTAATACCTTTGCATGCTAAGGAAACTATAACCGACCTTTAACTAAAATGTTTGGAGCACTAATGTAGAAAGTTTAGGTCAAGCTCCCTAGAATAGTGTATAAAACGCACAAACCCACCACTAGGAGCCTATGGGATTCAACATCCAACACTGAGCTTGAGCATTGGATGGTTAGTCAACCTTTTAAGGCACCAATTTGAGTGCTTCCTCAAAAACACTCCTAGAACCTTGCACCTTATTTTTCAGTCGAGGAAAAAGATGCTCATTTACCATTTGATGCTTGGCATAGGCACTTAAAGACTATCCCTAGCACTTGAAGATGGATGTTAGGGGCCAATGCTTGGTTTTATTGATTATTTTTCTTTATAACTACCCGAGATTTTCATGAGTAAATGGCCTAGAATATTCTAATCTATAAGCACTGCTATTATATCAAAATAATCTCTATAATATTCTAAAAGCATCCTTCATAAGGACAATATAAGGCAAACCTTTACCTTTCCTAACTAGGAAGATTACTTCAATCAATACTCAATAAAGAGCCCAATCAAGGAACAATATTCAATGGTGAGCATAGAAAGGACCCTTCTAAATTTAACCTTTATTACCTTTTCTACTTTAACTTCTTTCTTTTCTTGTTTTAATATCTAGTAATTACATCAACTCAAGGGGTTAAAGTTAAGACCTTTTATGAATGATTGTAATGAGATGCAAACCTCCCCTTGCGTGAACTCTCTTAATTATGTTTATGCTTTAATGTTGAACCTTGATAAACTAAAGATGTATCACTCTTGATATAATCTTGACAAGGCTGTCACTACCTATGAAAATACCTATTTAATTTCACTAATGTAGTTCTAAAAATTAAATATGAATCCCAAGAGACGGATTGAGGGAGGATGAGAATGATGAAGATGATCCTTGGATGTTGATGGAGGTGTGCGAGGAATATATTGGAGGTGAAGGCAACTCATGGACCAAAACAGGCCAGCTAGCTAGGAACCCCACTATAAGTGCATAAACGAACTAAATGGGCTTTGATTACTTCTAGATACATAGATGTAGACACGAAATTGTGTCTCCCCGTATAGCGGTTCGATGACGAACCAACCCTTGTAGGTAGGATTTTGCTTGGGTCGAGTTTGAGTGCGTGTGATCCTGGAAGCACCTCAAAGATAAACCCCAAAAATGCATAAACAAAAAATCGAGCCCAAAGACAATTGACCCAAACACGTGACCCAAATACAAATAAAAAACCCTTAAAAATAAACCTCAATCTTGTGTAAAACCTAAAGCTTAGAGCACATTTGCTTCATGCTCAAAGTAAGGCATCAAATGCATGAATAGTTTCTCAGTCAAAAGCAATCGTCCAATGTTAGTGTTAGGCGTCAAACGCCTAGATCATGCCTTCAACACACATCATACATTTGATGCAGCCAGTAAGCGTCCAGCGCCCTACTAGCTTCAAGTGCCTGAGCTGAAATAGAGTCTGATTAGTTCGAAGTTCCAGCATCTAACTCCTAGCCTCCGCATTAGATGCCTAATGTTGTGCGCCACCCCAAAAGTGCTTTTGTCTCATTTTGAGCTTCTATGCAGTTGAGCAAAAGATTCCTTTTCAAAGCACTCAACACATAGGACTAGTGTTTGATGGTTAGATTTGGCATCCAACGCTTAAAAACTTACTCTTTTTTCTTATAAATACCCCCCTCAATTCTAGTCAAAGGCTGGGCATTTTTAGAATTTTAGAACACTGTTACCCTGTCAAAATATGCCCTCACATACTCTCGAACACTCTTAAACATAAATTAAACACAATTACTAGTATTCCAAGCATTCCTCTTATCTTAGATTAACAAGAAATCATTACTCCTTCAATAAGCACTCGACCAAGACTCAAGCAAAGGAACTATCCTCAAAGGAAAACACCAAAGACCCTAATCTCTTTCAATTCATTTATTGCTTTGTCTACTTCTACTTCCTTCTTTAGCTAGTACTTGGCTTTGGTGATTCCATACTCATTCAATGTCATAATCTATCTCTTTTGTGATGATTATGTGAGGTGCAAATCCCTCTCACATGAACATTTATTTTTGATTTTTATGCAATTTTTATGAGCCTTGATCAAACAACGATTCGTCACTCTTAATAGTCTCTTATGATCAACTCTTACACTTTACTTTCAATGTCTCTTTTACTAATGTTATGAAGAACAAGAAGCAACTCATGCTTCACTAAGTTAAGTCTCAAACCCTAATTTTGAGCATCACAATCTAGGAATCATCCTCATGGATTGGTCTCTTCTTAACACTTGCAATCCCTCTCCCTTGCATTTACTTATTGTAATTTACATTATCTCTTTATTTTTTTAGTTAGTCTATGATGCTAAGATATGGACATCTCTAATCTTACTAGACTTATAACTTAACTTTATTTTCATGTGCAAACCCTAAGTATGTATCATGCTTGAATACAAATTTAGCAGTGCTCAAAATGCTCATTGTTTGTTTTAGATTTCATAATCCACACTTTGATTTCTATTTTGTAAATTCAATCTCAATGATGTGCTATGGAAAAATCAATACATGCTACTTGAACTAGACTCATTTCTAAGTTGGAGTAAGGAAAAAGTCTCTTTAGACTTACTTTTTCATGTGATTAAGAAAATCACTCTAACTCATCCGGCATCATACTTACTTTGCATTATTACTAATCCTAATGCTTTGTCTCTTTGCCTCTTGACTCTTATGCTTCATTATGATTGATGTATCTTATGTACATAACACTTATATTGTATTTGAGATTGCATGATCTCCTTTATTTTTGCACTAATCAAGACCTATTGATTGTACATCACGCCTGAAAAGATAAAAAATGGATGACCGACCTTAGGTACCTATTAATCTTGAGGGCCCTTAACAAAGTGATCACCAAAAAACTAGACTGATATGCATTAAACTTAACTTTCTCAACCCACTTAATTTAAATTGTGATTATCCTTTATTTACTTTGCCTAGGATAAAAATATGATTTTGGTCTCTATCTCTTTGCCGATTGCTTGCACACATTCACGAATTGAAATAAGTTATTCATTCCTAAACCTTCTCATGGTTCGAAAACCACTTACCTAAGTCAATTTGAGATTCAAATCCAAGGGTAACCAAACAACTCAAAAATGTTGGTGGCGACTCCTTGACCCTTTCAATGTCTGTAAGTAGTGAAGCTAATTCTTATTGACGCGTAAAAATAGTAGGGCACTAGTAGAAGAGAGTCTCTTCCTCTTTTCTTCACGGAAAAAGGAAGGTTGAGTTGTGAAAAACCATGTTTTCTAGTGGCAATTCACTTATTGAATTGTCCACTCGAAACCTAGTTGGTTCCCGACCCTTAGCACTTACAAAATAGCTCCTACAGTAGACAACTTATTTTTGAAAATTAAAATTTAATTACAAAATTAAATTTTGATTTTCAAAATTGCAAGCCCTTTTTTCCCTCATCCCTAAGATTAGAAATGGCAATGGGTCAGAGTCGATTCAGACCTAGCAAGATTCGACTCAAACCCACCTAGTTTTCGGATCTTCATTTTGGATCTAAATTCGAATCCGAGTCTGATATCATAGAGTCTGAATCAACCCGATTATTTTATTTGACTTCGGAATCTAGTCCGATCTATAAAACCTCCTCTATAATTCGGTAAACCAAAAGTTAAACTCAAGTTGGTTTATATAGCTATGTTCTCATTGCTATTCCCAAATTTTATCAATGTGGGACACTTATGTTTATAATATTATCTCTCTCTTTCAATGTGGGAGCTTATAAAGCTTTTCTCTTATGCTATTCCCAAAATTTTGTTAATGTGGGACACTTAAGCTTTATGATAAAAACTCCCTTCTTCAATATGGGGTTTATATTGTTATTCTCTCATGTTATTTCCCATTTTTTCTCAATATAAGACACTTACGGTTTTTTATGAAGCAATTTATAAAGTTATTCTCCCATGCTATCTCAAATTTTTTTTAATGTGGGATACTCAAATTTTATGATAAATCCTCCAATTTTCAATGTTAAAGTTTATAAAACTCTTTTCATGCTATCTCTCAACATTTTTCAATGTGGGATACTTGAATTTAGTTATAATGCCTCCCTTTTTCAATATGGGGATAACTTCCCCGATTTTTATTCCATGTGGGACATTTACTATTATGGTTAAACTACCTTTGGGTTTAAAAAATTAATCATACTATTTCCTAATTTTTGTCAATATGGGACACTTGTGTTTGATAATATTGCCTCTTTTCTTAATGTGGAAGCTTATAAACTTAGTTACTTATATTATCTTCCACTCTTTTTTTTAAAGTGAGACACTTGAGTTTTATAATATTGCCTCCATTTTAATGTGAGGTTTTATAAAGTCATACTCATGCTATCTCCAAAAAAAATTCAATGTGAGACACTTAAATTTTTTGATAAAACCTCTCTTTTAATTCCAATGTGAGAGCTATTCTCTTATAATATCACCCAATTAGTTTCACTGTGGAACACTTTAAGTTTTAAATAGTTCATCTCATTTTTAATGTGTGACACGTTACTAGATCAGAAATAAGCCACAAAGCTTAGCCACCTTCCTCTCTCTCACTCTCTCGAGAAAAAAATCCTATGCCTAAAAAACAATCAAGAAAGAGGGAGCACACATGCAATATCACCCAATTAGTTTCACTGTGGAACACTTTAAGTTTTAAATAGTTCATCTCATTTTTAATGTGTGACACGTTACTAGATCAGAAATAAGCCACAAAGCTTAGCCACCTTCCTCTCTCTCACTCTCTCGAGAAAAAAAAATCCTATGCCTAAAAAACAATCAAGAAAGAGGGAGCACACATGCTATCATAGACAATAAAAATATGATTTATACTTCATTTTCAGAATTTCAAGTTCAATTAGTTAAATATGCTCTTATTAAACTGTTAATAATAGTTGATGACACTGATGATCAAATATATATTACAATGTGGATTAATAGATTAGTGGATATAAATGAGAAACTAAAACACAATACATTTTTCCATCATTATCAAAATTTTAAACCTATTGTCCAGTAAAACAACAAAAATTTGTTTGGCAGGAAATAATATAAAAACTTGCTAATTTTAGGTTTAATTTTAATAGTACATATTAGACAAACTTCTTCAATTGCATACTCCTAATATATTAAATAACAACCTCTTAAGAAAAGAAAAGAATACACAAAACTTTTCATAATATATATGTTCATATATCAATAGTAATAGTAATAATAATATACACATCAATATGTTTTTTTTATACTTTGATACTAAATATACTTTTATAACATCACCTTGGTGAATTAGTTTGGTAAGTCTTCTCATGATTTCATTTTGTCAATATTTTCTTTATTATCTTTTTTTGTAGAACACATGCAATAACTTTATAACTAGAATAGTTTAAGAGTTAAAAAGTTTTCAACCAATTTTTTCATCTAAAATTTATTATTTAAAATTTGTAGTTGAAAATTACAAC
Organism: Dysphania ambrosioides; assembly: GCA_026401315.1. Classification (NCBI taxonomy): domain Eukaryota; kingdom Viridiplantae; phylum Streptophyta; class Magnoliopsida; order Caryophyllales; family Amaranthaceae; genus Dysphania; species Dysphania ambrosioides. The sequence continues at coordinate 19,281,606 of CM048666.1, forward strand.
TCTATAAGTTAGTATAGTCTCGAATACAAGCTAAAACATAACAAATCATGTACACTTAAAAAAATAATGAGGAGTATATTTCTCAAATGCACCAATAAAAAGAATAATGTAGTTGTTGGCCAATTCATTCTAAATAAATAAAAAAGAATAATCGTGTAAATAAAAAAATAAGATGGAAGGTAAGAAGTTCAAGTAGGCATTATTATTACTTGTCGGTAAAATAATATCATACTACTTGAAGTCTTGAACCATATTTGATTTTTAGTAAAAGTATGTGTTGATCAAAGTCATATATAAAATTATATATATATATATATATATATATATATATATATATATATATATATATATAATGACAAATTAATATAAAAAGAGAAAACTTATGCAATTTTTATCCCACATCAGTGGTTAAGAAAAAGAATAAAGAAAAAACAAGGTATAGAAAATAACGACCTTCTTAGAGAAATTTTGATCAAACTACTTGGGCCTTAAGGCTATATAATGGGCCTTTTTCTAATTAAGAAAAATTATTTTATAAAATGAAAAACACTAGTAATAAAATTTTGTAATCAATTAATTTTTTTTCATATATGATGCAAAAGATGTGTGGAAAACAAATAAAACTAAGGAAAACATGTTCAAATAAGCAAGCAACTTAATTTCCTAACTATAGGGCTATCACTTGAAATTAAAAGCAATCAAAGAGAAAGCTTAAATTATGAAAATTCATCAACTTTATTCAATAGAGTTGGTGAAAAACCATACAACAACTCCCTATTTATATACAAGCTTAGTTGAGTTTGACTCCAACTATAACTCCTTATTTAATTTGACTCAAACTAAAACTCTTAAATAGGTTATAACTAGTTTGAATCAGATTAAGATTTCATTAACTCAATCTAACTCAAACTCTAACTACTAATATCCCTAAATATCCGAATTTAATCTTGCTAATTTCAAACTTAATTAAAATTACAATTTGGAACTGAAAATCTAATCCTAATTCTGCCCAATTTAACTAAGACTCAACTTGTGATTCCTACTTCAACTATGAATCTTACAATGACTCAAAATACTTAAATAATCTACTCAAAATACAAAATATAATCTAGCCTTCTAACTTAAGCTACTTATTTCTACATTAATATCAAAACTTCTCAACATGTTGATCATAACCTTTTGTTGTAGAATGAACCAGGCCCTAAAGTTGAATAGATTATTAATCATTTTGGTTTTCCTTCTCATAGCCATATCAGTATAAATAACAAATAAAATTAAATATGAGCTGAATTTTATTTGGGTCGAACTTGGATCATATTCAGTCAGTTTTAGTACAAGATCTGAGTCTGATCCATCTTCTATTCAGGTTTGGACTGCTTTTAGCAGATTCAGATTCGAAGTATTTTAAAAGGATTCGGATAAGAATTTTTCCTTCGAATTGTATCAGAGTCGAATTAGATTAAAATTGAATTGTCATCCCTACCCAAAATTAATAAAATTAAAACAAAAAATTGAATATGATTTAGTATTATTGTAAATATATGTAGTGAATATGAGAATCTCGATAACAAAATTTTGATAATATATAATGAATATATAAATATTTACAAAATATATGAAAAATAAAATTGATTATGTGAATATAAAAGTTGATAACGAATGTTATTATGTGAATATATTAATGTTTAATTATTTTTAAAATAATTCATTTCTTCCAAATGTATAAATATTTGTGAATAAGTTGCAAAACCGTCAAGTTGACACTATACTCAACCCCATCCCAATTCGGCCGCTGACTCCAACCCTAGCCGTTATGAGCTGAGCTTCCCCAACCCAACCCAACCCAACCCAGCCCAACCCAACCCAACCCTTATTAAGGAGCACGTGAACCATTAACCGGCAATGTCGAAAAAACAAAAAAAAAAAACTCTGGCCGCATAATTTCAATCGTGTTAGCAACTTAGCCCCTGGTATGTTCTAGAACTCTACATGACATAGTGATCAACCGAGCGAGACGTGGCAATTTTATAACCAACGTTGACTATTGAATCAATTTCTCTCATTTGCGGCCCCCATAACTACATTTTCTCAATGAAAGTAAATAACTGAATTAATTAAATCCAAATTCGACCAGTTTGTACTTAGGAGGGTGGCAATGTCTTCTCATAGTTTAAGTAGTTTAAGCTTTAATAAGTTAGTATCTTCAAAAATACACTACAAAGTCCGACCAAAACCAAGCATTTTATTAGCTTCTACTTTAACCAACAACTTTGGTACAAAATCATTAGCAGTTCGTGCAATGGGTTCTTCTGCTTCCTCTCCAAGACCAGATAATGTTCAAGGTTTGTTAATTTCCTTTTTCCTTTTTATTTTTAATTTTATTGTCTACATATATTTTGTATTTTTGTTACAGACCTTACAATACTACTTGTTATATACCAAGTATAACTTTGTCCGAATTTTACATGGTATTCTGCTTCTGCTTTGTTGGTAAAGTTATGTACGCTGGTATAGCTAGTAATCATGCACTGTGATTAGAAACCGTTTATATTGTTACATTTCTTAGAGTGTTCATGGCCCTTATATTTAAATAAATCTGAATATTGATTTTCTGTATTGTTGTTATTTCAAAATCTATAATTTTTTTTTTTTGGTTATAATAGTAAGAAATAGACTTTGGAAAGATTTCGATTATGATTAGCACAGCTTTTAGCTGGAAATTTGAATTTTCTATATGAATTTTATTATGTTCTTGAGATGGTTATTGTACAAAAGTTTTGGCATGAGTGAATACGACCTCCCCTAGTTTGGAACAGGAAAGATGAGCCCTCGTGAGCTACATAGTTCGTTTTTTTTTTCCTCTAGGGTTTCCTTGGGAGGGCTGCCGTCAGGATTTCCTAGTATGTCTTCTACGTCGAAGAGTTTTTTCTCTCTGAGTCTCTTCGAGTCTTTTGTTAGGGTCGTGTTATGGATCAGTGCCGATATCGTCTCAACCGATGGCCGATGCTGAGTCTACTGAGGATGAGTGGATTTTGGAGGGTCTGGAGGATGAGGAAGCAATGGTTTCTCTAAGTATCATGGGAAGGGTTTGGACTAAGCGTAGTATCAATTCGAAGGCGTTAATGTGCATGTTGAAAAACGTCTGGAATCCGAGACACAGGGATGGAGGCTAGTGCAATTGATCAAAATACTTTCATATTTCAATTCTACCATTGGCGAGATATGGAGAAGGTGTTGAAGTCACAGCCTTGGCATTTTGATAGGCATGTCATCGTCTTGAAAGAATTATCAAGTGAGATCAAACCGTTCATATTGCATTCTTTTCGGTTTCGTTTTGGATTAGGATTTATGGTTTGTCTTTTAAAGGGAGGGGGAATGAATTGAATGCAAAATTATTGGGAATAAATTGGGTGAGTATTTGGGTTGGGATGATTCGGGTAATGGAGGAATAAATAGGTCAATGAGGCCGAGGTTGGGGATTGATGTACGTAAGCCTCTAGTGAGCAACCTGAAATTTGTGTGAAGGTGAAGTATGAAAGATTACCTTTATTTTGTTATGTTTGTAGGATGCTAGGGCATGGTGAGAAGGATTGTGTTGAGGCTCTCGATCGAAGGAAATTTGATGACGGACTGCGCTAGCGTGGAAGGTTATGAGTAGGGGGGAGTGGACTGCAAGGAGGGGTGTAAAAGAGGTGCGTAAACCTTTGTTTGTGACAAAGGAAGAGGAAAGGAGAAGTGGGCGGACATTTAGTATGGAGGAAGTAGGTAGGAAACTTAGGGAGATTTCTATTTCTAAGGAGAGTTTTGGGGGTTGTCTTGGCAGAAGGAAGGAGCAAGGTAGAGAAGTGGAGGAGGCTAGTGGGGAAGGGGGGAAGAGAAGGGACGTATGCAGCCTCGTCTCTGAGCCAGGCAGGCGAGGCGGATGCCTAGGGCCCCAAAACAGAAAGCTATAATTCATACTATTAACACTAGCTGCATGGGAGAGAGCAAGGAAAAGTGTAAATGTGGTGCATGGGAAGGAAAGAGTAGGTGACATGCATGAGGTGTCGAGCAAAGATGAGTTGGAGGGGAGAGGAGTCGGTGCGGTGGAGTGTGAGGGGGATGAAATTTTGCTAGGTGGGGAATGGAGAAGGGTGTGCAATGATCACGTGTCGGCGAGTTAAATGGAAATGGCGGAAGGGATGCGGGTTTGGGTGTATTCTAATGAGGTTATGAATGGGGTTAAGTTGAGTGGTAATATGGTGTCGGTGGGAGGGATTGTTGGGAGTGTGAAAGGGGCGAGATCGATATCGAATAAAGGAACTAAGACTCCAAATAATCCAAAAGATCCGAGTGTGTTGGGAAATGCGAGTAAGAGCATAAGGATCCCTAGGGGTAAGGGAAAGAGACAGGAGGGAAAGAGAAATGGCAAGGAGAAGAATAGTGCTCCTTGTGTGGAGGAAAAATGAGGGGTGTTGGAGGGAGAGTGGAAGGAGATTGAGGGTAAGGGTAAGCGAATGAGAGTAGTAGGGGATGTGAGTGAGGATATTGAATTAGGTTGTTCGGGATTTTATTAAGTAGTGATGGTGAATAGCGATTTACCCCGCGAAAAGCAATGAAAAATTTGAAAAATTTGAAAAATTTGAAAAATTTGAGAGAGGACTGTGATGTGCCTATCTTATTTTCTTAGAACGCAAGAGCTAAAAGACGGAGATAAGAATACGACATTTTTCCACCGTAAGGCAAATCAGAGACAGAGGAGGAACTTTATTTTGGGTATTAAAGATGAAGAGGGCGAATGGTACTAATCCTAAGAAAATGGTGGTGATTATCTGCGATTTTTTCAAGAGCTTAGTCTCATCCTCGAGTCTGGTAGAGACTGACGATGCCCTTATTGGAATTGATGGTTTGATTACGCAGGAGATGAATTAGGAGAAGAATTACTTATTCGACAAAGAGCCAACGAGGGAGGGGTGAAGGAGGCCTCCCAGATGGTTTAAATGTGTTATTTTTTCGGAAGTTTTGACACGTAGTAGGGGAGGATGTGACAAACTTTGTGTTGAATTGGTGGCGGGGCGGGGTGGATTTAAAGGAGGTGAATAGAACGTGTATTGTACTTATACCAAAGTGTAAGGAGCCAAGGAGGATGGGGAGTTCAGACCTATTAGTCTATGTAATGTGCATTATAAGTTAGTCACCAAGATGATGGCGAATAGACTGAAGTCCCTTCTGCCATCTATTGTATCGAGTAAGCAGAGCACTTTTGTCCCAGGGAGGCTAATTACTGATAATCTCTCATTGTATATGAAATCTTCCATAGTATAAAGGGGGGAAGGGAGGGAAGTAAGGGATTGATGACGTTTAAACTTGATATGAGCAAGGCATATGATAAGGTTAAATGAAGAGTTTTAGAGAGAATGATGGGTAAGATGGGGTTTTCCTTGGGATGGATGAGTAGAACTATGGAGTGCCTAAGGAGTGTCCGTTTCTTTGTTAAAATTAATGGGGTGATTAAGGGGGAAACTGTTCTGCAAAGGGGACTTTGACAGGGGGACCCGATTTCCCCATACTTATTTATTCTTTGTGTGTAGGCTTTCTTAGGTTTGATTACAAGGGCATCTAGGGAGAATACGATACATGGGGCTCGGGTATGTAGGGGTGCACCAAAAATTTCTCACCTGTCTTTGCTGATGATAGTATTTTGTTCGCAAGGGCAACCTCTTAGGAATGCTCCAAGATTGCTAATATTATCAGGGTGTATAAAAGAGCATTTGGTCAGAAAATCAATTTTGATAAACTAGTGGTTGCGTTTAGCACACAGGTTCAACCATCAAGAACAGAAAAGATTTGCAGGATATTGGGTATCTTAGAGGTGGACAAGCATGATAAGTATTTTGGCCTCCCTACGGTGATTAGTAGATAAAAGGTGGTTTTTGGGTGTATCAAAGAGCGTATTTGGAGAAAACTAAAGGGGTGGAAAGAAAAACTACTATCTTGGTCAGGAAAGGATATTTTGATCAAATCGGTGGTAAACTTATGCGATGAGTGTTTTCACTTGTAGAAGAGATTCATGCGATGATTGCAAAGTTTTGGTGGGGAAATTCTAGTGAGGCTAGGAAGATGCATTGGGTTTCTTGGGACAAGCTATGTATGCCAAAGGCCATGGAGGGATTGAGGTTTAGAGACTTGAAGGTATTCAACTTAGCTTTTCTAGCAAAACAAGGGTGGAGGTTAATCCGAAATCCGGGGTCTATGTTAGCTCAAAATTTTAAGGCTAAGTATTATAAGAACTCATGTTTTGTAGAAGCAAGGAGAGGTCATAACCCTAGTTTTGGGTGCTAAGAGTCTCTTAGTGAAAGGATTGAGGTGGAGAATTGGTAACGGGCAAAAGGCTAGAGTTTGGGACGATGCATGGATGCCTATGGAGTGCGACGGGTTGGTGCCTTTCCAACGGGTTCCAGGTAATGATGATCTTAGAGTGGCGGAGCTGATAGATTTTGAAAGAGATTGCTGGGATGAGGAAAGAATTAAATACTTAATGAGTGAGGAAGATGCGAAACAGGTGATGAATATTCCTCTCCTTCATTCTTTTCCCGAGGACAAAAGGTATTGGGGCTTTAATGTGGAAAGGGTTTTCACTGTAAAATTTGTGTACTGGTTGGGTAGATTGGGAAGGAACTAGAACTGGAGTCTAATGAATGGTGATGAGGCCCAAAATATTTGGAAGACAATATGGGGTATGGGAGGGCCTCCTAAACTATGCCACCTTGCTTAGAGAGCAAGCACCAGCAGTTAAAGGTAATTTTTTACAGAAGACATGTTATTGATGATAGTAGTTGTCCTAGGTGCTCTGGTGCAGCGGAGAGCGTTGTCCATGCGCTAGTTCTTTGTCCCAATCTCGGCACTTAATGGAGGTCACGAAGTTTGCTAACATCCTCAACATAGACCAATCAGATTCTTTCATGCAGGTGCTGAGGGAGATGTTAATTAATCTGAATGGTGAAGATACCCATGCTCTGATCACCATTGATTGAGCTGCGTGGACCAACTGAGCTAGTAAGAGGTTTAAGCCAGCTAGTGCATGATTACAGGGAGTATGCTTCTAAGGTTCAGTCTATTTGCAACATCAGGGAAGTGAGAGCTTCTGTCAGATCGTGGACACCTCACCCTACAGGTATAGCTAAGGTTAACACTGATGCAGCGGTGTTTGAGGTGCATGGTGAGGGGTTAGGAGCTGCAGTGGCAAGTAAGAGAGTGCTGAAGAAGTGGCCGGTTGACCTGGCAAAAGCAGCAGCTACACTCTTGGGGCTGAATTTGGCTTGTTAAATGGGTCTAAAGAAGATCATGTGGGAATGTGATGCATTGGGAGTGATAAACAGGATCTGTGGAAATTGTGTTGGTTTTTCTCCCTTGTTTTTGTTCTTGGATGAGATTAGAGATATATGAAGCAGCTGGAGTCCTTTGTGCTGCCATGTAAAAAGAGGGGAATATTATAGCCCATTTCATAACTCATTTAGTTATGCCCGAGGGAGATGATATTGTGCTTTTCTCAAATGTTCCGCAGAGTATCACTATTCTTGTGGAGCTTGATCTGATTTAATAAAAAGTTCTTTTATTCAAAAAAAAAAAAAAGCTACATAGTTCGTCTAGAAACACTTTTAGATGCACTCTTGGAGTTGAAGAACTCATCTAGTTTGAAGAAATGGTTCTGTTGTTAATATTATTGGAAAGATAAGCAATATTGGTAGCAATAAGTTCAAATGTTAAGATAATAGGCACTTTGACATGTAGGAGGCGTGAAACTTTGAAAATTTTTTGTACTGAATGTGAAATAGTACTTATTTCAACCCAAAAATGTATGTAACTTTTTTTTTTGACCTTATCAATTTCGCTAGTAACTTGAGCAATTAGAAATACTTGTTTTACTAAATCTTATAGAGTACAAACTAGATCATCTACAGTTAAGAAACAGTTTTGTTGGTGTGCATCGTCGAATGGTGTTTTAACTGAATGTTGCTAGGCAGCATGGTTTCAGAGGACAGCAAAGAGTTAAACCTAAAATAATCTGAACTTGGTAGTCGTAATTAGACTGTTGCAGTGGCATATAGTCGTACTGCTTTAGTTCTTCTATAGCTTCCATACTAATGACTAAATATATTGATGCTATGGTGAACTATGGGGTATGCAAACACTGTAACGATGAACAAAACCACCAACAGAAAATTGTCTCTTAGTTACATTAGACTCTATATGTAGTCGTACTGCTTTTACAACTCCCATGCTAGTGATGCTATAGTGGCCTATGGAATAAGCAATTACTAGGAATGCTTAACATACTTCTCTACGGCTGTCTTTTAACCAGTTTCCTCCAGTGCATTCACTTAGCAATTGTTGGACGGAAGTGAGAAATGGAACGAGAGGAAAGGAGTGTGCTTGAATTTTCTTTCCAAATTATCCGACATTGGAAATATTTGGTTTCATCAAAAGGCGAAAGAATTGGATTCCTACAATTCCCTTCCTTTCCCCTTCCTAAACTCTTGCCATAATAACAACATTAGAGAAGCAAAAACCTATTTTTTGAGATCATCCACAAATAACTCCTCCTACATTGTCTCCTATTTAGTGCAACTCTCCTTTCAAACTCATTTTCTCCATATCTTTCATAAATCCCTCTATTATCTAAGTCATCATTGGTCTTCCTTGACCGTGTTTGAGGTATCCATTTCCCTAATCCTCTACCTTTCTCAAGAATCATCTATCGTTCGTGTCTAACATGCACAAACCTATGCTACCGATAATTCCTTAACTTATCGTCAGTATTTGCCATTCCAACTTTTTTTTTCCAAATATTCGTATTTCTAATTTTATCCCAGAGGATGTTTCCACATATCCACCTTAATATACGCATCTCTGCTATACTTATCTTTTTAACATGCTCCCTCTTAGAAGTCAAACACTTCAATCCGTACAATAATGTTGATCAAATTGCTGTTTTCTAGATTTCTCTTATACTCTTAAGGGTATACTACAATCACTGAACAATGTTGAAGCTTCTCTCTGTTTGACCCACCAAATTTTATTCTATTAGTTACATCTTAATCAATATTTCTATTCCTTTGAAAAACCGATCCTAAGTATCTGAAATATTCACTTACAAGTAACTCCTTTCCATCAAAAGTTACATTATCTTCACTTGACTTCCTATCAATTCTAAAATGATATTTTACTCTTGCTAACCTTGAAACCTCTAAATTCCAACCTTTATCTCCATTATTCTAACTTAGCATTTACCTCTTTGCTAGTCTCACCCACTAGAGCAATAACATTTCAAAAAAATACCATGGAACCCTCATCTTGTATTGACTTTTAAAATTTTTATAGGAAAGTGGTGAAGAGGAGGGGATAGAGGGCAGATTCTTAGTATAATTCATTTGTAATAGCGAAGTTCTTTATCACTACTCCACCACAACTTCTAACTTTTTTCTCCAAACCAGGGAACACCATGTAAAAATCTTTTTTCTTTGCGCGGTTAATGTAAACCCAAACTACTTTTCCGAAGTCTCATGGTGTGACATAATCACTTTATCCCATAATATCATGGTATGACTCAAAAGCTTTATTACTCGATTGATTGAATACTCTTGAGCATTTTATTTGTTCTTATATATAGATACTTGGGTGCTTATATTCCAATCTTTTGGCATCTTACTTGTCCTCTAAATTTTGCTAAAGAGGTTCCTTAATAAAATTTCTTAATTTTATCCTCTTCAATGTACACTCCACTTCTATTTTTTGTATCCTTTTCATATACTCCCAATTAACTTCATTATCCTCAATAATGGTGTCCCTTATACACCCTACTTGACTTCTATTGAGCAACTCGTTAAAATACTCCATTCATCTAGCTTTGATTTTTTCATTCTAGATGAGAATCTTTGGTTTTTATCCCTCACACACTTAAGCATACAAAGATTATTTGCAAACATTTGTCTCCTCTTAGCTATTCTATACATTTTCTTTTCCCATTCTTTAGAGTTTACATTATTATAAATATCCTTATATATATTTCCTCCCTTGCCTCTCGAGCTACTTTCCTTGCCATAACTTTATCTCTAGATTTTCCAATGGCTATGTCTTCTTGACCGCTACTTTAATGACTTTATATCTGTGTGCACCTGCTGGTTGACTCTTCTAATACCTTTTTTGCTACTCTACAAATATATGTCTTCATCTTATGCCAAGTAGAGTAAGGTTTGTCCTTTAAAGTCTTATCGGCTTCTTTAACCAATCTTTGTACCACAACCTTTCTATTGATTCCCTTTAAACTCCACTATCTAATCATCTTCTTGGTTTCCTAATCCTCTTAAATTTTGATTTAATGTGAATATCCAAGACCACTAGTGTATGTTGAGTGACTACACTCTCCATGGGAATTACTTTACACTTCAAACAACTACTCTTATTCATCCTCCTTGCTAGCATATAGTCTATCTAGGTTGCACTTGCCTCACTTGGAAAAGTCGCCAAATAAGAATCCTATTTCTCAAACTAAGTGTTAGCAAGAAACAAATTATAAAACTGTGCAAAGTCTAGGATGGTTTTCCCTCCATTTCTTACTCCATATCCATAACCTTCATGCATATTTTCTTATCCATAACGACTCATCCCTACATGATTGATCAAGTATGCTCTGATATTAAGCTTATTTGTTTGGGGAATACATTACACAAATTGACATCAAACCACTTTCTCGACAGTAACTTAGGGTATGTACACTCGCAATGTTCACAATCTCTCTTGTACAAACAATCTTCACATTAAAATTTTTATCTCTGTTTCTATATATCTCAACAACATTGTTTACTAGGTGATCATCGATGATAATCCCAACTCCATTTTTTTACTTGTCCTATGTATCATAACTTATAACCCATGGTATAATAACTTTGGCTCGCTCTCCAACCAAGTTTGTCTCTCAAAGAAACAAAATATCATTATTCCTCATCTTTATTACTTTCACGACTTCAACTAACTTTCCGAAAAGCAACCCTACATTCTAAGAAACGAGTCAAAACTAGTCTCTACCCTCTTTCTCCCATGTAGAACCTAAAAGCCCTTGCACAGTTCTCACCACTATTAGGCAATGTGGTGCGCTTCTTCAAGCCTTCAAGGCGACGACCTACTAACCCTTGCATACTTGTCAATACACTTGGGTCTAAGAAGTGTAGCGCATTGCTAAGTAGAGAACACCCCCAAAAAATTATCTTTTTTGTTCATTTTCATGGATGTAACAAAGTTTCATGATAGTTGTCACAGCTTGCTGCAACCCTCCTCTTTTATTTGGGCTTGGGACTGGCAGCAAGTTAAAATGTGTTGGGAAAGTTTCCCCTCCTAAACTCTTATGTATTGTAGTATTATATTCTTGAGCTTCTGATGAAAATTTATTTGTTGGGTTTCTTGTCCAGACGCAGGTCAGATAGACTATTCTTCTCTCTCTGAAGAAGACTGGAGAAAGCGCCTTACACCAGAGCAGTTCTATATATGTCGCAAAAAAGGCACTGAAAGGGCTTTTACTGGGTAAGGTTCCAAATAGAAGCTAATATGCCCGTTGTTTTCAGCTAACACTTGCAATTCTACCAATGAGGTGATAAAAAATCCCCATCCTTGGTGCCTGTCTAACTTAAATTAAAATGAATCTAAAGACATCGTATCTCTCTTAATCTCTATGCTTAAGATTTATGAGAATCAGGATTGTAATATGAAATGCAAACATCTTATTCTTCCATAGCTAAACTACCAAACTTAACTTTCTCTCTTGTAACAGGGAATACTGGGACACGAAAACATCAGGAATTTATCATTGTGTATGTTGTGACACTCCCTTGTTTGAGTAAGTGCTTGCTCTTTATGAAGTCTGTGATATCTTACTCTACTGCAGATAGCTCTCATATCACTCATAATGATTCGCTGTTGTGGCTAGATCGTCTACCAAATTCGACAGCGGGACTGGTTGGCCATCCTACTATGAAACTGTAGGAAACAATGTTAAGACAAAGTTGGATTTGTCAATCATATTCATGCCCAGAGAAGAAGTACTATGTGCGGCTTGTGATTCTCACCTAGGACATGTGTTTGATGATGGTCCCCCACCAACAGGAAAGCGTTACTGCATCAACAGGTATTGTTCATATACTCGCAGTCCCTTTTTCTTCGGCTGGCTAGCAGATGGTCAGGTTGGTCAATTCATTGGATTTCCAGGTTACAAAATCTTTGTCAAAAACCCAATTATTTCCATGCATTCTTGTGATGGGTTAGGTTTATTTTTTTAACGTTGCTGTATGTAGGTTTAAGGTTTTTTCAAGTTAATTTTTGTCTTCTAGGCAACATCCCTAATTATGTCTGGTTTTTGTCAAGTTCAGTTGATTTTTTCATGTCAGGCTATATATTTGCAGGTTATGTTTTTGTCATTTCCATTCTGAGGATTTTCTTCTCATTATTATTATGCAGTGCTGCACTAAAGCTTAAACCGAAGAATGCTTCCCAGTAAGGCAATGAGTTGATTCAGAGAACTTGGACTGTGGCTTTTACAGCTGAGTATGTTTACATCAGCAGTGTTTACCACCAAGCTGTTGGATTCTTATTAAAATGTTGTAGAATCAGAGAATTGAGGATTATGATTTACAATAACCAATGTGTATTCTGATACTTGCCATATTTTCGTGCAATTGCTGTAAAACTCTGAATCAGAGTGGTGTTGGCTGATCGGGAATAATAACAATTTGTAGTATATAAGTGTTTCCCATAATTTTGTAAGATTGATGTAAAGCTGTGAATAATCTCGCTGGTGCTGATCGAATGGGAAAAATTAGCACATAGAATATTCTACTCCGTCTGTGTCTTTTTTTTGCCCAAAATACAGAATGTCACTTTTTAAGAATAGAAGAAATTGGAGTATGAGTGGGCCCATTTTGATTATTGTAAATTGTAATCATGCTAACAAATCAGCAAGTGGTTTCCCATAAAACAAGGAGTAACAAAGGTGTGGAAGGGGCACGTGAATACAAATGGCTGGTGGAAAATTTGGCATCCCACCAAAATTAGAAAAAAACTTGCAATTTGACTTTGGAGCCAACTTTTTAAAAGAGTTGTCCAAGTCTTTAAAATGTTCGGCCATCATTAGTTTCTCAACATAATTTACATGAGACAAAATTGCTTCCACATTGAATAGATTAATTAATACAAATGAAAAAACAATTGTTTCTATCATAACAAGATTGTCACAGAGAATATGCTAGAGTTGTCATTAGGAGTGTCAAACTCTAGTATTCATGGCTACAAAAATGTAGAAGCAGTAGCACAGGCAACAAATAGTGATTGGGAAGAGTGTGTGCTTTCACTTGGTGGTTTCCTCGGAGGAGACCTCAACAACAACTGAGATCACTCAGCCCCAGATGGTCAGATGGACACTAAAAGAAGGGAAAGCGAGTCGCAAATGCAAGACATGGTAACATGGGAAAGTCAGCCCTAGGTTACATTCCATTCACCCTTAAATATAGCAACATCAAATGATATAGTGCGAAGAAATGACATGACGGAGGAGGAAAGGTTGTCTTGCATAGCTGAGTCATTGCAAAAGAGTAAAATTCACAAGGTACCATATGGATACATATCCAAGCTTGCTAACATGATGGGGGTGTAGCAGATGGACTATACAAAAGAGTGTGGAAAGATGTTGAAAGCAGTTTGATTTTGAACTCACAAATCAAGTTGTCTAAAAATTACAAGTATAGAGTATGGAGAAAGAAAAGGAATTCCATATGGATGAGTTGATGAGTGTACCACTTAAGAACAAAACAAACATAAGATCATTAGCCACGTCACTAAATATTAATAAGACTTAAGTCCATAGGTTCATTAAAAGGAGAGTGATCAAAGAGGCATACAATGCAATGAAGCCTACTTTGACAGACAAGAAAAAGATAGAAAGACTAAGACGGTATATGTTACATATCACCGATGCAAACACAATACCCAAGACATGTATGATGTTGTACATATGGATGAAAAATTGTTTACAAGTTAAAAATGATGTGAATTTAGGTATAAAAACCTTAATCCACACAAGGGATAGAAACTAGACTATGAATCTTATAATGCAATACATCAAAGGCTATAATCTAGGGCAAAAGTTTAGAGAATTGATTAAAGAAAATACCTCAATTCTTTTAACTTACTCACTTGAACTTAAATAAACGCCAGCTCACAAATCTACGCTACACACAAATATTAATAAACTTTCAAAGTTTATTGCTTAAAACAAGAAAAACAAACTCAAAATATGATTTTCCTCAGCTTGGGCATATATCTATTTATACCCTAAAATTGAGATTTTGAATCACATTGATATTAGGACTCCTACTTCTAAAAGGACTCCTAATAACGACCTAATATCCAATAGAAATCTGACATCTAGCTATTACACACTTCTATTAGGATCTAACTTTACAAAGGATAAGATTAACTAGTATTCTTCTCCTATTTAAATACAATAGCTGATTAGAACACTCTTATAACAATTCCTAGGATTTAGGTAGTTTTTAACCCTTAAGACAGAGTCCAAAGAATGTTTTAAACACCTAGTTTATTCAACTTTGTGGATGCCACATCAGCCTAGCCATGTGCCACATCCCTAGCCACATCATCATCATGCCAACTCAATAGCCATGTCACTCCATAGCACCAACCACCCACCATCCAATGAAATAAATTTTTTTGCCTTTGGTCAAAATTTTCAATCTTAAAAAATCAATCCAAGATTTTATCTTTTGATCAAGGCCTTCCACCAATCATCATCTCCATGACATCCACACCTTCTAGATCCATCATATCTAAAAAAGGAAAGTTTAAAAAAAACACTATGCCTTAAATGAGAAAAACCCTATCAAATAAAGTGGGGGAAAACTCATAAGCAAAACCATCTTATTCCCCATGTCCATCAATCCTCATTTGCATGTTTCTAAGTATTATATGTCACAATACACACACAAATGGTCCCCTTTGATGCACCTAGAAGATTCGTGTCACCATAAGCCAACAACTCTCCTATGGTAGCATCCTTCTTTAAAGTTTAAATCAAGCCTTCATAGTTGACATCCTCTTCTTCTTCTTCAAAAGAGTTTTTCCTCAAACCTCGAAGTTGATCATCAGGCACATACGGTGTTAAGTCTCCTATATTGACTGTGGCATGAACTCCATATTCTCCAGGCAAATCAAGCTTATTGCATTATCACCCACCTTGCTAATGATTTTCAATGGACAATCACACCTAGGCATAATCTTGTTCTTGCATTGATTAGGAAATTTTTCCTTCCTCAAGTGCAACCAAACCAAGTCTCCCTCCTTCTAAGTATGTCGAGTCTCGTGTTTGTTAGCTCTAGCCTTATAGATATCATTAACCTTCTCAATCCTTGCTCTCACCCTGGCATGAAGCTTCTTAATATAGTCAACCTTGGCCTTAGAATCTTTATGAACTAATTCTTCTTTAGGAATCCCCATGAAATTAGTAGGTAGTCTCAAGTTCACTCCATAGACGACCTCAAATAGTGAATGTTTTGTTGCACAAGTTGGAGATCTGTTGTAGGCAAACTCTGCATGTGCTAACTTCAAATCCCAATCCTTTTGTGTTTTACTAACCAAACCACGCAAGAGAACATCTAAAGTTCGATTCATGACTTTTGTCTATCCATTTGTCTAGGGATGATAAGAAGTGATAAATAAAAGCTTAGTCCCTATCATTCTCCATAATGATTTCTAGAAATAGCTCATGAACTTCGTGTCTCTGTCACTCACAATTATCTTTAGAACTCTATGTAAGCGAATGCTGTCTCTAAAGTACAAATTCGCAATATTTATTGCATCATTCGTTTTAGGGCATGGTGTGAAGTGTGCCATCTTGGAGAACCTATCAACTACCACCATGATTGAATCCTTCCCCCTAGCAGTTCTTAGCAACCATACAACAAAGTCCATAGACACATCCTCCTAAGGAAACTCTGAAATAGGCAATGGAGTATAAAGACCTTGGTGAAAAGTAGCCTTTGCCTTTTGACACGTTACAAATTGGGATAAGATGGGTCCAACATCTACAATAATCTTTGGCCAATAGAAGTGTTCTCGGAGCATATCCAAAATATTGCTAATCTCCCAAATTATCCTGCTAATCTTCCACTATGCGTTTCTCTCATGAGCAATTCACGAATTGAGCACCTAAGAATGCACAATTGATTGCCTTTGAATAAGAAACCATCATGAAGAACATAGGAACCCATGACCCCTTTGTTGAGTTGTTGCATGATTGGCCTAAAAATCCTCATCTTGGTCATAGTATTATGTAATGAGATCTAAACCAAGTAATTTGGAGTTTAGGACACCAAAAAATGAATACCTCCTTGAAAGTGAATCTACGACCACATTAGACTTACCCTCCTTATACGTCAAAGAAAAGTGAAAGGATTGCAAGAATTCAACCCACTTGGCATGTCATGGATTAAGCTTGTGTTGGCCATTGATGCGCTTCAAAGCTTCATGATCAGAATGCAATATAAAGTGATTTGGCCTTAGATAATGACTCTAATTTTCCAACCTTACAATTGCAAAAAATTCCTTATCATAATTAAGTCGAGTAGTTCAATTTCACCCCATTAAGCTTCTCACTAAAATACGCAATGGGCCTCTTCCCTTGAACTAGCACAATGCTGATTCCAACCCCACTAGCATTTGTCTCCACCTCTAAGGGTCTAGAGAAATCCGACAAGGCTTGAATAGTTGTATGACATAGCATCAAAGACCTTGTTTTCATCTGTAGTCCATTCAAAATTCTTGTCCTTCTTGATACATTCAATCATAGGAGCAACAATGGACAAGAAATTCTTTATGAACCTTTGATAGGATCAGGCTAGCCCATGAAAATCATGCACCTTAGTTATGGTTTTAGGAATAGGCCATGACTTTATTCTTTCTACCTTAGCTGGATCTCCCGAAACCCCATCCTTGGACACAATATAGCCCAAAAATATGACACTAGGCACCATGAAGTAGCACTTTTTGAGCTTAGCAACAACTATTGTTCTCAAAACCTCAAACACACTCCTTAGGTGGCTTAGATGATCATAAATGTAAGTGGTATAAATTATAATACCATCTAAGTAAACAATAACAAATTTACCTAGGAATGGTTTCAAGACTTTGTTCATCAAACGCATAAAGGTACTAGGTGCATTGGTTAAGCTAAATGGCATAACCAACCACTCATAAAGCCCAAGCTTTGTTTTGAAACCTGTCTTCCATTCGTCACCTTCCTTCATTTGCATTTGATGATATCCGCTTTGAAGATGGATCTTGGAGAAGACCTGTGCACCATACAACTCATCCAATAAATCATTAAGTCTGGGAATAGGAAACCTGTATGTGATGGTGATGTTGTTTATAACCCTCAAATCAATGCACATCCTCTAAGTTCCATCTTTCTTAGGCACAATCAAAGTAGGCACCGCACAAAGACTCATGCTCTCCCTTACATGCCCACATTCCATGATTTCTTCGATTTTCCTTTTATTCCAGATTAGACCTACAAATTGGCTTGTTAGGTATTTATGCTCTTGAAATAAGATCAATTTGATGTTCAATCCCTCGAATTGGTGATAATCCTGGAGGCAAATCCTCAAGAAAACATCTTTAAACTCGGTGAGTAGTGGTTTCAAATATCTTGGAACCACATGAGCTCCATTCTCTACCTACTTAGCCACTAGCACATAAACCATGCTACTTGCCTTTGCCTCCTTCTTCTATTCCCTTGCATTCACTAATAGTACTCCCTTGGCATCATCTATGTTGGAACGAGTTTTTGGAGCCATTAAAGGCTTCAAAGAAAATGCTTTTGCTTGTGCATTCTTTCTCATCATGTATATTTTTGTCCTCCCATCAAACTTCACAAATATGTCATATTGCTAAGGTCTTCCCAAGAGAATATGACATGCATCCATGGAACAAACATCACAAAGAAATTAATCTTAATAATTGCCAATTTTGAATGAAATCAAGGCTTGTTTACTAACCTTTACTTCACTTAAGTTGCTTAGTCAATGGAGCTTATATGGTTTAGGATGGGTTTGAGTGGGCACCTCCAACTTATCCTCCAAGAGTGTAGAAACCACATTAGTGCAACTCCACGAATTTATGATAACATCACATAGTCTTCCTTGGACATTGTATCTTGTAAGGAAGCTTTTTTTTTCCTTTGAGTCTCCTCTAATGGCATGGACTTGGATTGTAATGCCCTTCTTAACACTAGACTAGATCCCCTAGTTCTTTCCATCTCCTCCTCCATATCCTCCTCTTAGACTTCAAAATATGTGTGACATTTTTCCTCTTTAAGCTCATGCTCCTCTTCTTCAAAGGTCCCATATTCCTCCCAAGTCCAAGTAGTAGCAACCATAGCATGGGGACAATCCCTTTGGATATGGCCTTATTCCTTGTATTTAAAGCATGTTCTTTAATCTCCTATAGGAGGCCTCGAACTTCCTCCCTTATCTCTCTCAGGTTTACGTGTTTGCCTTTCAACCCTAGTTTCTATTATGCACACCTCATCAAAGCTCCAATAGGGTTGGTAATTCCACCTCATCAAAGCTCCAATTAGATCATTTAACCCAACTACAAAATAAGCCACTTTATGGTCTTCTTTCTCCTCTATCCCACACACCATGGCTAGATTTTCAAATTTCACCCAGTATTCCTCCATAAACTTCCTTTCTTGCTTCAAAGTATGCATTTTTATGAAATTGTTTTGTTTGAAGTCTTGAGGAATAATCCTTTTTCGCATATACTTTTTTAGTTTTGTCCAAGATGAGATCTTAGAATGCCCCTCCTTTCTCCTCTTCTTTTGCACGCCTTCAAGCCACAAACTTGCATAAGAAGTGAGTCTAAGTTCAACAAGTTTGAAGGATCTATGTTCATCATAGTCCTTATATATGAAAATTTGTTCTACTCTTTGGATCTAATTAGGAACATGTCTAGGTCCATATTGCCATTGAACTCAGGGATTTCAAGTCTTAATCTTTGATCCTCTTGCCCCCTTGAACTCCTCCTCCTATGCCCTTCATATGGTTCCTCATCATCACTTGAAGAGGATGGGTCCCTGCTACTAAGCCTCGTTAAGCTCCTAACACTTGATTCACCATCACTTTCACTAGAGTTAGATTCATGGGAAGGGTGTTTACCTTTGCTTGAAGACTTTTCCTTCATCTCAATTATTTTCAATAGCTCATCCATATGTTCCTTTAGTTCCTTCAACTCATGCTCCATATACATGGCCTTAGTCTCTTGTAGGGTTAAACCTTTTCTGAAGCCTGGTGGCATCTCGTGTGCATCATCGCCACTAGAATCCATCTTGCTTAAGTATGGTTCAATTTCTCTCAATGAGAGCACCAAAAGTTGATTTGAATTTAAGTATAAAATCCTTAATCCACACAAGAGATAGAAACTAGACTATGAACCTTATAAAGAAATGCACCAAAGGCTATAATCTAGGACGAAAGTTTGGAGAATTGATTAAAGAAAACACCCTAAATTATTTAACTTCCTCACATGAACTTAAAGAAATACCAGCTCACAAATATTTGCTATGCATAAAGCATAATAAACTCTAAATGGTTATTGCTTAGAATAAGAAAAACAAGCTCAAAATCTGATTTTTCTTAGCTAAGGCACACATCTATTTATACCCTAAGCTTGAGAGTTTGAATCACATTGATATTAGGACTCCTACTTTTGAAAGGACTCCTAATGACCACCTAATAAATAATAGGAATCTGACATCTAGCTATTACAAACTTCTATTAGGACTCAAACTTTACAAAGGATATGATTAAGTAGTATTCTACTCCTATTTAAATACAATAGCTAATTAGATCACTCTTAGAACAACTCCTAGGATTTAGGACGTTTTAACCCCTAAGATAGAGTCCAAAGGTTGATTTCAACACCTAGTTTATTCGACTTTGTGGATGCCACATCATCTTAGCCATGTGCCATGTCCCTAGCCATGTCATCATCATGCCTACTCAGCAACCATGTCACTCCATAGCACCAACCACCCACAATCCAACGTAATAAAATTTTTTGGCTTTTGCCAAAATTTTCAATCTTCAAAAATCAATTCATGAATTTATCTTTTGATCAAGGCCTTCCAAAAATCATCTCCATGGCTTCCACACCTTCTAGACTCATCATATCTAAAAAAAGGAAAGTTTGAAAAACAACTATGCCTAAAATGAGAAAAAAACCCTATCAAATAAAGTGGGAGAAAACTTATAGGCAAAACCATCTTATTCCCCGTGTCCACCAATCCTCATTTACATGTTTCTAAGTATTACATGTCACCATACACATGCAAAAGGTCCTGTTTGATACACCTAAAAGATTCGTGTCTCCATAAGCCAACAACTCTCCCATGGTATCATCCTTCTTTGAAGCTTCAATCAAGCCTTTGAAGTTGACATCTCATATCATATCAACCAAACAAGTTTTCTATTTAGCACTAGCAGAAACATAACCATATAGGCATACTAAATCTAAGAGATTCATTAGCAAGATCATGTTCCTAACTGCTCTAGCAAGGCCAAGGTTTGAGTCAGATAAAACATGCATTTTTGATGGGATAATAGGCTATTGTCGTTTTGTAGAAGAAGTTCCAACAAAGAAGAGAAGTATTCATAGAAAAGCAGACACAATAGAAGTAAATCCCATCAAGAATATAACATAAGAAATGATCAAGAAAATGTTCTTATGGAAACTACTATCAACAATCAAATCTAAATGGCCTTTAGGGGTAAGTGGCAAGATAAAGATACAACAAGACAATGCCACACCATATAACATGAATAAAAATGTACCTTTCCAAGCATCAACAAATGCAGATAGGTTCCAAATGGATTTAGTGTCACAACCATCCACTAGTCTAGATACAAATGTGTTGGACTTAAGGTTTTTTTAGAACTATACAGGAAATACAACATGAGTAGGCTCCAAGGAGTAGGAAAGAGCTTATACATGTTGTGCAACATGCTTTCAATGTGATTGATCCCAAAAAAACAATCATGTGTTCTTATCACTTTAATATGTCATCATTGAGATAATTAAACAACATGGAGAAAATAGTTATAGGCTACCATATGTAAGTAAGCAGAGGATCGGCAAAATGGGATTACTATTGAAGTAAGTAAGGACTTACTAGAGGAGTGTGTCTCATTAATGGTGTAACAACATCAAGAACTTATAAGAGCATATTACATAGTACATCAAGAGTAAGACGATGCCAATCAATAGTACAACACATCATATGTGGCAACACAGGAGGCAAATGAAATCAATGTAGAGGTGTTTGACCACATGATGAAGAACACTATAGATTGTAACTTTTGTAAATTACATCATACAACACATACATTTAGATTGCAACATTATATCTAGATTGCAAATTTTGTAAATTACAAAAAAAAAAACTACATGAATGGAACACTTTTTGAAAAAAAATGCTTCTTAGGTTGAATTTAATTTAAGCACATGCATAAACCAATATACTAAGGTATCAAAGCAACAAATTTTTTAGCACAATAGACACTAGAAAGCCTATGGCTTCATTCACAGTAAAGTAATAGCACACATACATTGTCATTGACAACTTATTCATTATAGGGACATAGTCCCCCAAATTACAAATTCATTTCACAGGCCAAACTTTGCTATAACAGAGTTATGAGACACCCTATACGCCTAAACAAGATGCAATATACATAAAGATTTGGCCTAATTTCTAAGTGTATGTGTTTACTTATTTATCATACATACACCATCATCATTGAGGCATGCCTAACATACTAATCATACCATGTCATCACAAAAGTACTAAAAGAATACTCCATTTGTCCCCTTTTTAATGCCGTAATAGTAGAACATCCCCAAGGTAAACAACCAAAAGAGCTCAACTTATGAAACCAAACAGCAGAGTCAAGAAAAAGGGAGGAATTAGGTTAGGCAGTACATCAAAGCATATACTAAAGCTACTAATACAACAAATGTCTTATTGCATTCACACATATGAAGACTCACATAATAAAAAAAACCACTTTTAACACACAAGATCCACCCATAAAAGGGATCAACACAACATACTTCAAGATAAAAAGGGATCACCAATAATGGAATTTGGAGCAAAAAAAGGGGGACAAAGGGAATAAATACATCACACACACTCAAATCATCACGATCTAGTACCCATAAATTCCAATCACCATAATAAAAATATATCCACATAAAGAAATCATGATGATGCTGTATAACACACATATCAATATATGACATGCTATATCATAATTAGATCAAAGAAAGTAATGTACAAAGTACAGATTTCACAAGACTTATCTATGACTTAATAAAGTAGTGGGCACCAATAGCTTCAACATCTCATGAGAGGGACCAGGGATGTACCTATGAGGAAGCCACTCGGGCTACACCATTGGAGGCCTCAGCACCACCATGGACTTCATCAGCCTCGAGAACATTAAAGTCAAGATCCTGCTTACCCTTTAGAAGCCCCCATGTCAACCTTAACTCAACACCACTTTCCTTCACCAATACTCTAGGGTTAACCAGACTTTTTCAAGCGTCTCCTTCCCAACGAGATGAGTAGGGTGTGTCAAAGGAGTATATTGGATTAAAGAGGATGGAGGCAGATTTGTAGGTTTCTTAGGCTTATTTGGAGGAGAAACCTTTATAGGTAACTTAGTCATCCGAGTTGGAGTGTACTTACCGAGGTACATATCGGGTTTAGAACCGCCGGGGGAAGTAGCTTTGGCAAGGACAAATTTCAACCATTCCTCTAATGAATCACTTCAGATCTCACTGCCTATAGCCTAACTAAGTAACAAAACCACACACGAAGCTGTCAACCCTAAAACAACCCCAAAAACCTCAAAGAGGTAGAGGATGAATAAAGTGGATCAAAATAAGACGATTTCCAAAAAAAAAACACCTTGATGAGCTGTGGGGATAATTAGAAGGAATTTTGGTTAAATTGAGAGGAAGAAGAGTTATAGATATAGGGTTTTCACTGAAGAGATTGAAAGAGATAAAGGCAACAAAGGAAGGTAACAATTACTGAGAGTTAAAAGTAGGATTAGGGTAAGAAAAAAGGGAGGGACTGGTTTTAAGGTTGAGCTGAAGCAATTAAGCCACCTAACATCATTTACTTAGCACTAAAAAATTAGGCTTAAGGTATTAATGTAATTTGGGGAAAAAAAAGGGATAGAGAGAGTATCAATTTAAGAGAACTATTATAAAATGGTCTTAGTAACCATAGATTAAGGCAAGACCTTGATTCCTGCAATCAAGGATCACTAAACAAGGCAAAGGCTAGTAAAAATACAGAAAGGATTAAAGTGGTCAGCATTATACATAATAGATTAACTAAGATAGGAACCTTATAACTATATAAACCCTTACAATTACCATAATGAATTCAAGGAATACAAAACATTGAAACATATAAATCAATCTTTCTTTCATGGTATGCTTGAAAGGAAAAGTAGAACTCTTCTCAACATAACCCAAGCTCTTATGATTAAATTTCGATTATCAAAGAGCTTCTTGTGTGTAAGCTATTCCAATACCCACGTATCCACAAAAATCCTTAACTATTAAACCTCTCTTGACCACCTAGCCAACTACATATATATCCCACATCCTCTATCTCTTCCCCTTTGGGTCTCTGATTGAACAATATATGTCCACATTCTTAAACAAAATTGAACCAAACTAGACCTATGTGCAATAAGATGTGTTTTATTAGGTATATGTTAAACCAAAAGAGGTAACAATGCTTTGATTCCATAGCCAACCATGTCTATACTGCCATAGATTGTAACTTTCTTAAAGTTAAGTACTTCTTTAATGCCCATCATAGGAGGTAGGGGAAGCTGTTTAAATAACCTGATCATGTCTAATCATATCCCATAAGGAAAGGTAGGTGGATCCATCGAGTCAACATTTGAAAGTATAGTACTTGACATGCCAGTTACCATTTCACCATATTCTTTGCCTAAACATCTTGAGGTAAATTCTCCAACATCCTCAACTAGTCCTATTTTTATAACTAATAACGAGAAATGTACTAGATCCACAATATGGGAGAAAAACATGATACAAGAGGATACATTAGAAGAACCTCATGAGAAGTATAAGCTACCTCGGAAGCATTAAAGGTATATCACCTAAGAGGTATGAGCTAGTATATGAACCTCGATAATCTATGTATTTAGTGATAATTATGGTCAAGGGGAGTAACTTCTCAAGAAAGGAAAGAGCATTTATTATGGAACTCTATTAAGAGAGAATCCCTAGAACTGTGAATAAAGCTCTATAAAGTAAGGTATAGAAGAAGTCAATGAAAGATAAAATTGAGGCTCTAAGAAGAATAGTACTTGGGAAAAGTATAAATTCCAACCAAAGAAGCATCTAGTTGGGTTCAAATGTGTGTTTACTATCATATACAAGGCAGATGGATCCATAGAAAGGTACAAAGCAGGACTAGATGCTAAGGGATACACTCAAACATATGGTAATAATTATTCTAAGACATTTTTCCTAGTTGCCAAAATTGATACCATAATGGTCCTTTTTTCCATAACAACTAATGAAAGCACCTTTAGGTTACACTGAGGGGTGCTCTAATAAAGGGTGTAGACTCAGAAAAGCTTTATATGGATTAAAGCAATCTCAGATAGCTAGTTTGAAAGATTCACAATAGGTATGAGGAAGTATGGATATCACCTAAGAAATTCAAAGCTTAAGCTCTTCTTAAAGAATAGAGGAGACCTTAAAATATACATGATCATCTGTGCAGATAATATAGTCCTTATAGGAAGTGATTTAGAGGAATTCTCAAAGCTAAAAAAGGAGTAATGCATAGAGTTTTAGAAGAAAGATCAAGGGACTCTAAAGTATTTCTTAGGGATTTAGGTCTTACATTCTAAAATGGGGATATTTACATATTTTTGATCCATTGATAGAAACTAGGATAATAGATTTTAAACCTACTAACAATCTAATGATAATGAATCATAACTTATAACTGATAAGAGGAGTAGAATTGACTTATCAAAGTCAATACCAAACGCTAGTAGGAAAAACTTATTTATCTATCTCATATAAGACTAGTCATTGTATATGTAGTGGGAGTTGTTAGTCACAAACCTCAAACTGATGACATAGAAGTAGTTATGAGGTCATTAGATATCTAATAGTAATTGTTGACACATAAATAGTCTTTTAGAAAAATAGACATCTACAAATAATGGAAGCATATATTGATGCGGATTGGGGAGGAGATAAATAGAAGAGGAGATCAACATTAGGGTACTAAACTATTGTAGGAGGAGATCTAGTTACATGGAGAATTAGAAGAAAAAAGGTTATTTCTCTTTCAAGTGCAAAGGCTAAATTTCGAGGCATAACTAAAGGTATCACTGAGATTCTGTGGTTGAGAAAATTTCTAAGTGAACTTGGTTTTTCGCCCAAGGAAAGCTGTGAACTCTTCTTTAATAAAAAGGCTTCCATAAGAATCTCTAAAAATATAGTGCAATATTATTGAAAAAAACATGTGAATATTGATAGGCACTTTTTTAAAGAAAAATTTGAAGTAGAAATCATAACGTACTCTTCCTTACATCTGATTTGAAAACCAACTGTCTGATATCCTAACAAAATTTGTATCAATAATGTTGTTATATAATGTGTTGAGCAAGGTTGGCATTGGGAATACCACAAACAATCTTAAGGGGGAGTATAGATTAAGTCAAGACCAACTAAGTTAAGACCTTGATTGCAATCAAGGATAACCAAATAAGGTAAAGATTAGACAATATACCAATAGGATCAAAGGGGTCAGCATTGTACATAAATAAATTAACTAAGCTAGGAAACTTTATAATAATATAAACTCGTGTAATAATTATACTCAATTCAAGGAATAAAAAACATTCATAACCATAAGTTAATCTTCACTTTGGTAATAGTTTATGAGGCCATAAGAGTCATCATATTATAGTAAAATAATATAATAACTGTATCTCTTGTTAGTACATCATTCTAAATGAAAGAAAATATCTCTTGAAAATTAATGCTTATCGTAGAAAAATAAAGCCCTCAACCCCGAGAAAACAAAAACCGTTCTTAACCACGCCAAAGGGGGAAAAACACTAACCTCGCTCCTATAAAAGCACGAGACATATGATGAAATCCTTGTTTAAGACTCCAACCTTCTCACAAAAAGAACATAGGAAATTAGACCTTTATTAAGGATAGGGAACATTTACTTTGCAATTTCACTTCTCAAATGATAAAAAAGCAGTTATGAGTGCCATAGTTCATGTACTTGACATGCCATATATTCCAAACTTCATAAATTTTACCAAGTGAATAAGGTATATTTATAGAAGGGTTTGTTAGTGAAAAAGATACAAATTATGTCACTTAATCTATTGTCATTTCCTAATAAATAGAGCTAAGTCCATCCATCACCATCAAGTTTCTTTCTTAGGTGTATGACACCCCGCCTTTGGGCAGCACATATAAAGAAAAAATGTTAATGCATGCACACATTCCCTAGGTTAAAACAAGGCATCTTGCCAATACCCATCAAGAAAAAGTCATTGTCATATCTATAAACAATAAAACTTCAAACCTAAAGTAGAGCTCTCAGTAAGAAGTAGTCGAGTCTTATCATTTGTTCCTTGAATCCTGAAATCGAGTGCACAATGAAGACCATCAGACGAGGTTTGAGGGTAGGAGAGAGTTCATCTCTAGGAGAATCCTTATCCACTCATTATTAAGGAGAAAGTGAGGTATTCGGTAACTCTCTAATGGCATAAGGTGTTTTCAATCCCACAAACTTTTCCATCACTTTTAACCCCCTCTTTTCCATGGTAGAGGGAAATGATAGATCGTTGAGGCCGTATAGGACTCCTGGTGCATGTTAAGTGCAAAATTCCATAGTTCAACCTACTATAGAAGTTAATAATTTTGAGTTAAAGTCAACTCTCATCACCCTTGTTAAGATTCATCCTTTTGGTGGAGAGAAGCATGAATCACCATATGAGACATCTCAAGCAATTTATAAGATACTGTAATACTGTTAAAGCTAATGGGGTGACTCAAGAGTATATTCGCTTGAGCCAATTTAAGTTTTCCCTATCGAGAAAGGTAAGTGAAAGGATAGAGAAGATGGAACCAAATTCATTAAGAACATGGGAAAAGGTAACAAGAGCTTTCCTACATAAGTTTTTCCCACATCTAAGATAGTCTACATGGGGAACAAGATTGTAACCTTCAAGGAGAAGGATAATAAGAAAAATTTTAAAGCATGGGAATGCTTTAAGGGATTGATAGAATTATTCCTATATCATAGGATGGAGAAATGGCTTCTCCTTTATAATTTCTCCTATGGGCTTTTGTAGAAAAACAAAATAAGCCTTGATGTAGGAACTAGAGAAACCATAATATTAGGTACATTATTATAAAAATTTAATGACTAAGTTTAATTTGGTACGTTATTATGAAAATATTAGATCTAATCTTTTGTCAATTATAGATTATACTTTGCAGTGAAAAGTAGGTCTGTGAAATAGATATATTTGAAGACATATACATGACCTTAAAATCAAGAATTGAAGATGAAATGAGATGCTCCAAAGTCAATACTTTTGAAAAAATTAATTGGTAAGTAAATAACAATATTACATGCTTTAATGTTTTATTTTATGAATAACAATCTATATAATTAAACTTCTAATATAATGTTCCAATGTACAAAATTATATATATATACATATATATATATATATATCTGATAACTACATTTAATTTTATTTTTTGGTATTAATTCGAACTCCTTTTTGGATGAATTTTTAATAATTTCGGGTTTATTTGAGTCATTCATGCTAAAAGTCCATAATCTTAGTTTAGGTGTAATTGTTTCGGTTATTGTTAATTTTTAAGGCTTTTAGTATAATTGCTTATTGGTAGCAAAAATATGGTAAAGCTAGTATTGGTTTGTTGGTGAAATATGGGCCAAGAAGGAAAAATAAGAAATTAGCCCAAAAGAGTTGAAAAGAAAAAAAGAAAAAAAAATTAAATATAAAGTGAGTTGTTGGAAACCTCCACGGCACAAAAAGGGGAATTGGAAGGCAAGACATCCACGACACTATTGAAGAAAAGAAAAGGATTTATTTTCCTTTTTAAGTTTTTTTTTATTAGAAATTAGTTAGAAATTAGAGAAAAGGGAGTGGGAGGCTAGATTATAGGGTTTCTAAAGCAGTTTTTATTTTTATTCTCTATTCTCTTCACCTTCTTCTCTCTTCTTCCTCTCTTCTCTCTTTTTCTAGGGTTTTAGTTTATGGTTCTTGTTAGATTTTTCTCCCTCAAAAATATTGTTTACTCTTAAATGACCAATTTTTATTCCTAGTTTAATCATCAATTTAAATATTAAGTAAGTTTTCTCTATTTTTCTTTAGTTTAATATATTTTTTCTTATATATTCATGCTTCTTTGTTATTTAATTTATTTTTCCTCATAGTCTTATGATTTTTATGTCTATGCTTAATTTTATTGTTATTTCTATGGCTTTAATTATGAATAGTGAGTAGTTTTCTCTCTAGGATGTTAATATATGAACCCTAGCATGTGTAAAGTGGATTCTAGTATTAACTAAATGTCAAATTAAGGTTGGTTTATTGGGTTGTTAAAACTGATCATTTGGTTAAATTCATTGGTTTAAATAATCAAGAAGTGACAGCTGTGATTAATTACTTCCTTTGTCTTAATGAAGTTTGCTAATTAATCAAGAAGCGAGAGCTGAGATTAAGAGGGCTACACCTAGTACAATTAGATTAATTAAGAAGCAAAAGTTGAGGTTAGGATAATTGAAGGGTTGATTGATTTGATCATTAATGTTGGTGTACTTGATGATGGTTAATGCATGTAAGTGGGGATTTATTAATATCCTATGTCTTTTTCGTATTGATATCACATTTTAATTCTTGTAATTTTAGCTATTACTTTCATCAAACAACTCGTTTCTAGCGTAATCTAATAAATTAAGCTAAGTTGACCCTTTATTAGCTTCCTAGAGGACGACTCGTGATTGTACTACAACAGCCGTGCACTTGTGGTTATAATTAGTGACTATAAATAAGTCATTATTTGTTGTAGATCATTTATCTTGGTTGAATTTGGAAGCTACTCATGACGGGCTTGCCGACTCTTTTCCTGATGACCATTTTTATGCAATTTCCACTTTAGGTAAGGCGCCTTGGTTTGCTGATATGGATAATTCTTAGCAAGTGGGGTAAAGCCTGACAATCTTGAGCCTTATACAAAGAAGAAATTCTTTTATGAGATTAAGTTCTACATTTGGGATGATCCATTCCTTTTTAAGGAGTGTTCTGATGGGATTGTTAGGAGATGTGTACCAAAAGAAGAAGTGAAATCAATTCTACAACACTGTCATACATTGCAATATGTGGTCATACAATGGCCTCTAAAACAGATGCTAAGGTTTTAGAGAGTGGATACTGTTGGCCTACATTACACAAAGATGCTCATGCCTTATTTAAGAGTTGTGATTTTTATCAACGAACAGGGAATCTCTCTAAACGCAATGAAATGCCTCTCAATTTCATTCTTGAAGTTGAGATTTTTGATGTTTGGGGAATTACTTTTCTAGGGCCTTACACATCTTCATATGGAAATAAATACATCTTAGTGGCTTGTGATTATATGTCAAAATGGGTGGAAGCAATTGCTACTCCAACTAATGATGCTAGGGTGGTGAGTAAATTCTTCAAGAACGTCATATTTCCTCGGTTTGGGGTGCTTAGGGTGTTGATTAGTGATAATGGCACTCATTTCATTGAATGTAAGTTTGAAGCCCTATTGAAGAAGTACAGTGTTCATCATTGATTTGCTCTACCTTACCATCCATAGACAAGTGGGCAAGTTAAAGTCTCTAATTGAGAGATTAAGGCGATTTTGGAGAAAACTGTTAATCGTTCTCGAAAAGATTGGTCTTAAAAATTGAATGATGCTCTTTAGGCCTATTGAACTGCCTTCAAGACTCCTATTAGTAACACACCGTACAAGCTTGTCTATGGAAAAGCATGTCATCTTCCAGTGGAGTTGGAGCATAGAGCTCATTAGGTAGTAAAGGCATTGAATTTTGATTTAAAAACCGCTAGTGAGAAGCGTTTATTGGATCTCAATGAACTTGAAGAGATTCGATTGAATGCTTATGAGAGCTCAAGAATTTAAAAGGAAAAGACAAAGATTTGGCATGACAAGCACATTGAGAAGCGTCATCTTGATGTTGGAGACAACGTGTTTGTGTATAATACTCGCTTGAAGTTCTTTCTTGGTAAGCTCTGTTCTCAATGGCCAAGGCCATTCACCATTACGAAAATTTTTCCATATGGCTCGTTTGAGTTACATTCGAATGAGGGATCATTCGAAGTGAATGGAAGTCGATTGAAAAAGTATGACTCGGGAGTACCCATTGAAAGCAAGGAAGTTCTTTACCTAGCTATTGACTTTCCTATTTGATTTTTGGTAAGGGGTAGATCTCGTTGACATTAAACGAGCGC
This sequence comes from Dysphania ambrosioides, assembly GCA_026401315.1. Taxonomy (NCBI): domain Eukaryota; kingdom Viridiplantae; phylum Streptophyta; class Magnoliopsida; order Caryophyllales; family Amaranthaceae; genus Dysphania; species Dysphania ambrosioides. The sequence goes on from CM048666.1 coordinate 19,312,331, forward strand.
TTGGTGGGAGGCAACCCATCATTTTATGTCTTTTGATTTAGTTTATTTTTCTTATGGATTTTATGCTTGGTTTTAGTCTTTTTTTTTTCTTGTAGGTTGATGTAGTTAAAGTTTGAAGTCCATTATCTTCACAAAATTATTGAGGTAACTTGAGTGTTTTGGAGTAGTTTAGAGTACATATTATGCATCAAATCAACCCATTTCCATAAAAGGTCAAGTTTCAAGGAGTATTTCTAGAGCAAGTCTAGAAATAGGCTGATTTGTGAGTATTGGAGTTATGGGGGCAGCATATTTCTAGAGTAGGTCTAAAATTGTGCTAAGATTTATAGAACACATCAAGAAATAAGCTGGCATATTTAGTCATGAATGTTGGGTGTGGGTTAAAAACTTTCTAGAGCAGCTCCAGAAAATTATAAAATTTCTAGACCATGTCAATAAGCTGGCATATTTCTAGATAGGTCAAATGGGATCAGTTTGGGGTAGAAAGTGACCTAAACACTTTAAATGCAACGATTGGAGTCAATATCGGTCAAATGGGATCGGTTTCGAGTAGAAAGTGACCTAAACACTTCAAATACATCAATTAGAGTCAAGATAGGTCAAATGGGATCGGTTTCGGCTAGAAAGTGACCTAAACACTTGAAATGCATTGATTTGAGTCAAGATAGGTCAAATGAGATTGGATTCGGGTAGAAAGTACTTCAAATACATCGATTTGAGTAAATATAGGTCAAATTGGATCAGTTTCGTGTAGAAAGTGACCTAAACACTTAAACACATAGATTTGAGTCAGTATTTGTCAAACGGGATCGAGTTCGGGTAGAAAGTGACCTCAACCCTTCAAATGCATCGATTTGAGTGAATATAAGTCAAATGGGATCGTTTAGGGAAGAAAGTGACCTAAACACTTCAATTGCATCAATTTGAGTGAATATAGGTCAAACGGGATCGAGCTCGGGTATAAAGTGACCTAAACACTTCAAATGTATAGATTTGAGTCAAGATATGTCAAATATGACCGGTTTGGGATAGAAAGTCACCTAAACACTTTAAATGCATCGATTTGAGTCAATATAGGTCAAATGGGATCAGTTTGGGGTAGAAAGTGACCTAAACACTTGAAACACATCGATTTTAGTCAATAATTATCGAATGGGATGAATTTGGGATAGAAAGTGACCTAAACACTTCAAATGCATCGATTTGAGTCAAGATAGGTCAAATGGGATCGATTTCGGGTAGAAATCGACCTAAACACTTCAAATGCATTGATTTGTGTCAAGATAGGTCAAATGGAATCGGTTTCAACTAGAAAGTGACCTAAACACTTCAAATAAATCGATTTGAGTCAATATAGGTCAAATGGGATTGGTTACGGGTAGAAAGTGACCTCAACAATTCAAATGCATCGATTTCAGTCAATATAGATCAAATGGGATCGATTTGGGGTAGAAAAAGACCTAAACACTTCAAATGCATCGATTTGAGTCAAGGTAGGTCAAATAGGATCGGTTTCGGGTAGAAAGTGACCCTAACACTTCAAATACATCGATTTGAGACAAGATAGGTCAAATGAGATCGATTTGGGATAGAAAGTGACCTAAACACTTGAAACACATTGATTTGAGTCACAATAGGTCAAATGGGATCGATTTGGGGTAGAAAGTGACCTAAACACTTTAAATGCAACGATTGGAGTCAATATAGGTCAAATGGGATCGGTTTGGGGAAGAAAGTGACCTAAACACTTAAAATGCATCGATTTAAGTTAGTATAGGTCAAATGGGATCGGTTTCGGGTAGAAAGTGACCTAAACAATTCAAATGCATCGACTTGAGTCAAGATCGGTCAAATGGGATCGGTTTCGGGTAGAAAGTGACCGAAACACATCAAATAAATCGATTAGAGTCAAGATAGGTCAAATGGGATCGCTTTCGAGTAAAAAGTTACTTAAACACTTCAAATGAACCCATATGATTCAAAATAGGTCAACTGGGATCAATTTGGGATAGAAAGTGACCTAAACACTTTAAAGAAATCGATGTGTGTCAATAATGATCGAATGCGATCGGTTTGGGGTAGAAAGTGACCTAAACACCTAAAACACATCGATTTGAGTGAAGATAGGTAAAATGGGATCGATTTTGGGGTAGAAAGTGACCTAAAAACTTTAAATGCATTAATTTGAGTCAATATAGGTCAAATGGGATCGATTTGGGGTAGTATGTCACCTGAACACTTTAAATACATCGATTTGAGTCAATACAGGTCAAATGGGATCGGCTTCGGGTAGTATGTCACCTAAACACTTTAAGTGCATCGATTTAAGTCAATATAGGTCAAATGGGATCTGTTTTAGGTAGAAAATGACCTAAACACTTCAAATGCATCGATTTGAGTCAAGATAAGTCAAATAGGATTGATTTCGGGTAGAAAGTGACTCTAACACTTCAAATACATCGATTTGAGTCAAGATAGGTCAAATGGGATCAATTTGGGATAGAAAGTGACCTAAACACTTGAAACACATCGATTTGAGTCAAGATAGGTCAAATGGGATCGGTTTAGGGTAGAAAGTGACCTAAACACTTTAAATGCAATGATTGGAGTCTATATAGGTCAAATGGGATCGATTTCGGGTAGAAAGTGACCTAAACACTTCAAATGCATCGATTAGAGTCAAGATAGGTCAAATGGGATCGGTTTTAGGGTAAAAAGTGACCTAAACATTTGAAATGCATCGATTTGAGTCAAGATAGGTCAAATGAGATTGGTTTCGGGTAGAAAGTGACTTAAATACTTCAAATACATCGATTAGAGTAAATATAGGTCAAATGGGATCATTTTCGTGTAGAAAGTGACCTAAACACTTGAAACACATCGATTTGAATCAGTATTGGTCAAACAGGATCGAGCTCGGGTAGAAAGTGACCTTAACACTTCAAATGCTTCGATTTGAGTGAATATAAGTCAAATGGGATCGTTTAGGGAAGAAAGTGACCTAAACACTTCAATTGCATCAATTTGAGTGAATATAGGTCAAACAGGATCGAGCTCGGGTAGAAAGTGACCTAAACACTTCAAATGTATAGATATGAGTCAAGATATGTCAAATATGATCGGTTTGGGATAAAAAGTCACTTAAACACTTCAAATGCATCGATTTAAGTCAATATTGGTCAAATGGGATCAGTTTGGGGTAGAAAGTGACCTAAACACATGAAACACATTGATTTGAGTCAATAATTATCTAATGGGATCGATTGGTATAGAAAGTGACCTAAACACTTCAAATGCATCGATTTAAGTCAAGATAAGTCAAATGGGATCAGTTTTGGCTAGAAATTGACCTAAACACTTCAAATAAATCGATTTGAGTCAATATAGGTCATATGGGATTGGTTATGGGTAGAAAGTGACCTCAACAATTCAAATGCATTTATTTCAGTCAATATAGAACAAATGGGATCGATTTAGGGTAGAAAAAGATTTAAACACTTCAAATGCATCGATTTGAGTCAAGATAGGTCAAATAGGATCGGTTTCGGGTAGAAAGTGACTCTAACACTTCAAATACATCGATTTGAGTGAAGATAGGTCAAATGGGATCACTTTGGGATAGAAAGTGACCTAAACACTTGAAACACATCGATTTGAGTCAAGATAGGTCAAATGGGATCGGTTTAGGGTAGAAAGTGACCTAAACACTTAAAATGCAACGATTAGAGTCAATATAGGTCAAATGGGATCGGTTTGGGGAAAAAAGTGACCTAAACACTTAAAATGCTTTGATTTGAGTTATAATAGATCAAATGGGATAGAAAGTGACTTAAAGACTTCAAATGCATCGATTTAAGTCAAGATAGGTCAAATGAGATAGGTTTCGTGTGGAAAGTGACTTAAACACTTCAAATACATCGATTTCAGTAAATATACGTCAAATGGGATCAGTTTCGTGTAGATAGTGACCTAAACACTTGAACCACATCTATTTGAGTCAGTATTGGTCAAACGGGATCGAGTTCGGGTAGAAAGTGACCTCAACACTTCAAATGCATCGATTTAAGTCAATATAAGTCAAATGGGATTGTTTCGGGAAGAAAGTGACCTAAACACTTCAATTGCATCAGTTTGAGTGAATATAGGTCAATATGGATTAGTGTCGGGTAGAAAGTGACCTAAACACTTCAAATGTATAGATTTGAGTCAAGATATGTCAAATATTATCGGTTTGGGATAGAAAGTCACCTAAATACTTCAAATGCATCGATTTGAGTCAATATAGGTCAAATGGGATCAATTTGGGGTAAAATGTGACCTAAACACTTGAAACACATGGATTTGAGTCAATGATTATCGAATGGGATCGATTTGGGATAGAAAGGGACCTAAACACTTCAAATGCATCGATTTGAGTCAAGATAAGTCAAATGGGATCAGTTTCGGCTAGAAATTGACCTAAACACTTCAAATGCATTGATTTGTGTCAAGATAGGTCAAATGCCATCGGTTTCAAGTAGAAAGTGACCTAAACAGTTCAAATAAATCCATTTGAGTCAATATAGGTCAAATGGGATTGGTTACGGGTAGAAAGTGACCTCAACAATTCAAATGCATCGATTTCAGTAAAATAGATCGAATGGGATCGACTTGGGGTAGAAAAAGACCTAAAACTTCAAATGCATCAATTTGAGTCGAGATAGGTCAAATAGGATTGGTTTCAGGTAGAAAGTGACTCTAACACTCCAAATACATCGATTTGAGTCAAGATAGGTCAAATGGGATCGATTTGGGAAATAAAGGGAACAAAACACTTAAAACACTTCGATTTGAGTCAAGATAGGTCAAATGGGATCGGTTTGGAGTAGAAAGTGACCTAAACACTTAAAATGCAACGATTAGAGTCAATATAGGTCAAATGGGATTGGTTTCGGGAAAATGTGACCTAAACACTTAAAATGCATCGATTTGAGTAAATATAGGTCAAATGGGATCAGTTTCGTCTAGAAAGTGACCTAAACACTTGAAACACATCGATTTGAGTCAATAATTATCGAATGGGATCGATTTGAGATAGAAAGTGACCTTAACACTTCAAATTCATCGATTTGAGTCAAGATAGGTCAAATAGGATCGGTTTGGGGTAAAAAGTGACCTAAACACTTAAAATTTATCGATTTGAGTTAATATAGGTCAAATGGGATCGGTTTCGGGTAGAAAGTGACCGAAACACTTCAAATAAATCTATTAGAGTCAAGATAGGTCAAATGGGATCGGTTTCGAGTAGAAAGTTACTTAAACACTTGAAAGAAATCGAAGTGAGTCAATAATGATCGAATGCGATCGGTTTGGGGTAGAAAGTGACCTAAACACCTGAAACACATCGATTTGAGTTAAGATAGGTAAAATGGGATCGATTTTGGGTAGAAAGTGACCTAAACAATTTAAATGTATCGATATGAGTCAATAGAGGTCAAATGGGATCGGTTTGAGGTAGGATGTCACCTAAAAACTTTAAATGCATCGATTTGAGTCAATACAGGTCATATGGGATCGGTTTGGGGTAGTATGTCACCTAAACACTTAAAGTGCGTCGATTTGAGTCAATATAGGTCAAATGGGACCGGTTTTCGGTAGAAAGTGACCTAAACACTTCAAATTCATCGATTTGAGTCAAGATAGGTCAAATAGGATCGGTTTCGGGTAGAAAGTAACTCTGACCCTTCAAATACATCGATTTGAGTCAAGATAGGTCAAATGGGTTCGATTTGGGGTAGAAAGTGACCTAAACACTTGAAACACATCGATTTGAGTCAAGATAGGTCAAATGGGATCGGTTTGGGGTAGAAAGTGACCTTAACACTTAAAATGCATCGATTTGAGTTAATATAGGTCAAATGGGATCGGTTTCAGATGGAAAGTGACCTAAACAATTCAAATGCATCCATTTGAGTTAAGATCGGTCAAATGGGATCGGTTTTGGGTAGAAAGTGACTGAAACACTTCAAATAAATCGATTAGAGTCAAGATAGGTCAAATGGGATCGGTTTCTAGTAGAAAGTTACTTAAACACTTGAAAGAAATCGATGTGAGTCAATAATGATCGAATACGATCGGTTTGGGGTAGAAAGTGACCTGAAAACCTTAAACACATCGATTTGAGTTAAGATAGGTAAAATGGGATCGGTTTCGGGTAGAAAGTGACCTAAACACTTTAAATGCATCGATTTGAGTCAATAGTGGGCAAATGGGATCGGTTTAGGGTAGTATGTCACCTAAATAGTTTAAATGCACAGATATGAGTCAATACAGGTCAAATGGGATCGGTTTGGGGTAGTATGTCACCTAAACACTTTAAGTGCATCGTTTTGAGTCAATCTAGGTCAAATGGGATCGGTTTTCGGTAGAAAGTGACCTAAACACTTCAAATGCATCGATTTGAGTTAAGATAGGTCAAATAGGATCGGTTTCGGGTAGAAAGTGACTTTAACACTTCAAATACATCGATTTGAGTCAAGATAGGTTAAATGGGATCGATTTGGGATAGAAAGTGACCTAAACACTTGAAACACATCGATTTGAGTCAAGATAGGTCAAATGGGATCGGTTTGGGGTAGAAAGTGACCTAAACATTTTAAATGCAACGATTGGTGTCAATATAGGTCAAATTGGATTCGTTTCGGGTAGGTAGTGACCTTAACACTTAAAATGTATCGATTTGAGTTAATATACGTCAAATGGGATCGGTTTCGGGTAGAAAGTGACCTAAACAATTCAAATGCATCCATTTGAGTCAAGATCGGTCAAATGGGATCGGTTTTGGGTAGAAAGTGACCGAAACACTTCAAATAAATCGATTAGAGTCAAGATAGGTCAAATGGGATCGATTTCTAGTAGAAAGTTACTTAAACACTTGAAAGAAATCGATGTGAGTCAATAATGATCGAATATGATCGGTTTGGGGTAGAAAGTGACCTGAAAACCTTAAACACATCGATTTGAGTTAAGATAGGTAAAATGGGATCGGTTTCGGGTAGAAAGTGACCTAAACACTTTAAATGCATCGATTTGAGTCAATAGTGGTCAAATGGGATCGGTTTGGGGTAGTATGTCACCTAAATAGTTTAAATGCACAAATATGAGTCAATACAGGTCAAATGGGATCGGTTTGGGGTAGTATGTCACCTAAACACTTTAAGTGCATCGATTTGAGTCAATCTAGGTCAAATGGGATCGGTTTTCGGTAGAAAGTGACCTAAACACTTCAAATGCATCGATTTGAGTCAAGATAGGTCAAATAGGATCGGTTTCGGGTAGAAAGTAACTCTGACCCTTCAAATACATCGATTTGAGTCAAGATAGGTAAAATGGGATCGCTTTGGGATAGAAAGTGACCTAAACACTTGAAACACATCGATTTGAGTCAAGATAGGTCAAATGGGATCGGTTTGGGGTAGAAAGTGACCTAAACACTTTAAATGCAACGATTGGTGTCAATATAGGTCAAATTGGATCGGTTTCAGGTAGATAGTGACCTTAACACTTAAAATGCATCGATTTGAGTTAATATAGGTCAAATGGGATAGGTTTCGGGTAGAAAGTGACCTAAACAATTCAAATGCTCCATTTGAGTCAAGATCAGTAAAATGGGATCGGTTTTGGGTAGAAGTGACCGAAACACTTCAAATAAATTGGTTAGAGTCAAGATAGGTCAAATGGGATAGGTTTCGAGTAGAAAGTTACTTAAACACTTGAAATAAATCGATGTGAGTCAATAATGATCGAATGCGATCGGTTTGGGGTAGAAAGTGACCTGAACACCTGAAACACATCGATTTGAGTTAAGATAGGTAAAATGGGATCGATTTAGGGTAGAAAATGACTATAACACTTCAAATACATCGATTTGACTCAAGATAAGTCAAATGGGATCGATTTGGGATTGAAATTGACCTAAATACTTGAAACACGTCGATTTGAGTCAAGATAGGTCAAATGGGATCAGTTTGAGGTAGAAAGTGACCTAAACACTTTAAATGCAACGATTGGAGTCAATATGGGTCAAATGGGATCGGTTTTGGGTAGAAACTTACGTAAACACTTCAAAATTTTGATTAGAGTCAAGAAAGGTCAAATGGGATCGGTTTCGGGTAGAAAGTGACCTAAACACTTGAAATGCATCGATTTGAGTCAAGATAGGTGAAAAGAGATCGGTTTTGGGTAGAAACTGACTTAAACACTTCAAATACTTCGATTTGAGTAAATATAGGTCAAATTGGATCAGTTTCGTGTAGGAAGTGACCTAAACACTTAAACACATAGATTTGAGTCAGTATTTGTCAAACGGGATCGAGTTCGGGTAGAAAGTGACCTCAACCCTTCAAATGCATCGATTTGAGTGAATATAAGTCAAATGGGATCGTTTAGGGAAGAAAGTGACCTAAACACTTCAATTGCATCAATTTGAGTGAATATAGGTCAAATGGGATTGGTTTCGGGTAGAACGTGACCTAAACACTTCAAATGTATAGATTGAGTCAAGATATGCCAAGTATGATTGGTTTGGGATATAAAGTCACCTAAACACTTCAAATGCATCGATTTGAGTGTATATATGTCAAATGGGATCAGTTTGGGGTAGAAAGTGACCTAAACACTTGAAACACATCGATTTGAGTCAATAATTATCGAATGGGATCGATTTGGGATAGAAAGGGACCTAAACACTTCAAATTTATCGATTTGAGTCAAGATAAGTCAAATGGGATCGGTTTCGGGTAGAAATTGACCTAAACACTTCAAATGCATTGATTGGTGTCAAGAAAGGTCAAATGGAATCGGTTTCAAGTAGAAAGTGACCTAAACACTTCAAAGAAATCGATTTAAGTCAATATAGGTCATATGGGATTTGTTACGGGTAGAAAGTGACGTCAACAATTCAAATGCATCGATTTACGTCAATATAGATCAAATGGGATCGATTTGGGGTAGAAAAAGACGTAAACACTTCTAATGCATCGATTTGATTCAAGATAGGTCAAATAGGATCAGTTTTGGGTAGAAAGTGACTCTAACACTTCAAATACATCGATTTGAATCAAGATAAGTCAAATGGGATCGATTTGGGATAGAAAGTGACCTAAACACTTGAAACACATCGATTTGAGTCAGGATAGGTCAAATGGGATCGGTTTGGGGTAGAAAGTGACCTAAACACTTAAAATGCAACCATTGGAGTCAATATAGGTAAAATAGGATCGGTTCCGGGTAGAAAGTGACTCTAACATTTGAAATACATCGATTTGAGTCAAGATAGGTCATATGGGATCGATTTGGGATAGAAAGTGACCTAAACACTTGAAACACATCGATTTGAATCAAGATAGGTCAACTGGGATCGGTTTGGGGTAGAAAGTGACCTAAACACTTAAAATGAAACCATTGGAGTCAATATAGGTCAAATTGGATCGATTTCGGGTAGAAAGTGACCTAAACACTTAAAATGCATCGATTTGAGCTAATATAGGTCAAATGGGATCGGTTTCGGGTAGAAAGTGACCTAAACAGTTCAAATGCATCCATTTGAGTCAAGATCCATCAAATGGGATCGGTTTTGGGTAGAAAGTGACCCAAACACTTCAAATAAATCGATTAGAGTCAAGATAGGTCAAATGGGATCGGTTTCGAGTAGAATGTTACTTAAATACTTGAAAGAAATCGATGTGAGTCAATAATGATCGAATGCGATCGGTTTAGGGTAGAAAGTGACCTGAACACCTGAAACACATTGATTTGAGTTAAGATAGGTAAAATGCGATCGATTTGGGGTGGAAAGTGACCTAAACACTTTAAATGCATCGATATGAGTCAATAGAGGTCAAATGGGATCGGTTTGGGGTAGTATGTCACCTAAACACTTTAAATGCATCGATTTGAGTCAATACAGGTCAAATGGGATCGGTTTGGGGTAGTATGTCACCTAAACACTTTAAGTGCATCAATTTGAGTCAATATAGGTCAAATGGGATCGGTTTTAGGTAGAAAGTGACCTAAACACTTCAAATTTCATCGATTTGAGTCAAGACAGGTCAAATAGGATCGGTTTCGGGTAGAAAGGGACTCTAACACTTCAAATACATCGATTTGACTCAAGATAGGTCAAATGGGATCGATTTGGGATTGAAAGTGACCTAAATACTTAAAACACATCGATTTGAGTCAAGATAGGTCAAATGGGATCGATTTGAGGTAGAAAGTGACCTAAACACTTTAAATGCAACGATTGGAGTCAATATAGGTCAAATGGGATCGGTTTCGGGTAGAAAGTTACCTAAACACTTCAAAATTTCGATTAGATTCAAGATAGGTCAAATGGGATCGGTTTCGGGTAGAAAGTGACCTAAACACTTGAAATGCATCGATTTGAGTCAAGATAGGTCAAAAGAGATCGATTTCAGGTAGAAATTGACTTAAACACTTCAAATACATCGATTTGAGTAAATATAGGTCAAATTGGATCAGTTTCGTGTAGAAAGTGACCTAAAAACTTGAAACACATCGATTTGAGTCAGTATTTGTCAAACGGGATCGAGTTCGGGTAGAAAGTGACCTCAACACTTCAAATGCATGGATTTGATTGAATATAAGTCAAATGGGATCGTTTAGGGAATAAAGTGACCTAAACACTTCAATTGCATCAATTTGAGGGAATATAGGTCAAATGGGATTGGTTTCGGTAAGAACGTGACCTAAAAACTTCAAATGTATAGATTTGAGTCAAGATATGTCAAATATGATCGGTTTTGGATATAAAGTCACCTAAACACTTCAAATGCATTGATTTAAGTCAATATAGGTAAAATGGGATCAGTTTGGGGTAGAAAGTGACCTAAACACTTGAAACACATCGATTTGAGTCATTAGTTATCGAATGGGATCTATTTGGGGTAGAAACGAACCTAAACACTTCAAATGCATTGATTTGAGTCAAGATAAGTCAAATGGGATCGGTTTCGAGTAGAAATTTACCTAAACACATAAAATGCATTGATTTGTGTCAAGATAGGTCAAATGGAATCAGTTTCAAGTAGAAAGTGACCTAAACACTTCAAATAAATCGATTTGAGTCAATATAGGTCATATAGGATTGGTTATGGGTAGAAAGTGACCTCAACAATTCAAATGCATTTATTTCAGTCAATATAGAACAAATGGGATCGATTTAGGGTAGAAAAAGATTTAAACACTTCAAATGCATCGATTTGAGTCAAGATAGGTCAAATAGGATCGGTTTCGGGTAGAAAGTGACTCTAACACTTCAAATACATCGATTTGAGTGAAGATAGGTCAAATGGGATCGCTTTGGGATAGAAAGTGACCTAAACACTTGAAACACATCGATTTGAGTCAAGATAGGTCAAATGGGATCGGTTTAAGGTAGAAAGTGACCTAAACACTTTAAATGCAACGATTGTAGTCAATATAGGTCAAATTGGATCGGTTTCGGGTAGAAAGTGACCTTAACACTTAAAATGAATCAAATTGAGTTAATATAGCTCAAATGGGATCGGTTTCGGGTAGAAAGTGACCTAACCAGTTCAAATGCATCCATTTGAGTCAAGATCGGTCAAATGGGATCGGTTTTGGGTAGAAAGTGACCGAAACACTTCAAATAAATCGGTTAGAGTCAAGATAGGTCAAATGGGATCGGTTTCGAGTAGAAAGTTACCTAAACACTTGAAAGAAATTGATGTGAGTCAATAATGATCGAATGTGATTGGTTTGGGGTAGAAAGTGACCTAAACACTTGCAACACATCGGTTTGAGTTAAGATAGGTAAATGGGATCGAGTTGGGGTAGAAAGTGACCTAAACACTTTAAATGCATCGATATGAGTCAATAGAGGTCAAATGGGATCGGTTTGGGGTAGTATGTCACCTAAACACTTTAAATGCATCGATTTGAGTCAAAATAGGTCAAATGGGATTTGTTTTGGGTATAACATGACCTAACCACTTCAAATGTATAGATTTGAGTCAAGATATGTCAAATATGATCGGTTTGGGATATAAAGTCACCTAAACACTTCAAATGCATCGATTTGAGTCAATATAGGTCAAATGGGATCAGTTTGGGGTAGAAAGTGACCTAAACACTTGAAACACATCAATTTGAGTCAATAATTATCGAATGGGATCGATTTGGGATAGAAAGGGACCTAAACACTCCAAATGCATCGATTTGAGTCAAAATAAGTCAAATGGGATCGGTTTTGGGTAGAAATTAACCTAAACACTTCAAATGCATTGATTAGTGTCAAGATAGGTCAAATGGAATCGGTTTCAAGTAGAAATTGATCTAAACACTTCTAATGCATCGATTTGATTCAAGATAGGTTAAATAGGATCAGTTTCGGGTAGAAAGTGACTCTAACACTTCAAATACATCGATTTGAGTCAAGATAGGTCAAATGGGATCGATTTGGGATAGAAAGTGACCTAAACACTTGAAACACATCGATTTGAGTCAAGATAGGTCAAATGGGATCGGTTTGGGGTAGAAAGTGACCTAAACACTTTAAATGCAACGATTGGAGTCAATATAGTTCAAATGTGATCGGTTTCGGTTAGAAAGTGACCTAAACACTTCAAATGCATCGATTAGAGTCAAGATAGGTCAAATGGGATGGGGTTCGGGTCGAAAGTGACCTAAACACTTTAAATGCATCGATTTGAGTCAAGATAGGTCAAATGAGATCCGTTTCGGGTAGAAAGTGACTTAAACACTTTAAATGCATTGATTTGAGTAAATATAGGTCAAGTGGGATCAACTTCATGTAGAAAGTGACCTAAACACTTGAAACACATCGATTTGAGTCAGTATTGTCAAAAGAGATCGGGTTCGGGTAGAAAGTGACCTCAACACTTCAAATGCATCCATTTGAGTCCATATCAGTCAAATTGGATCGTTAGGGGTGGAAAGTGACCTAAACACTTCAAATGCATCAATTTGAGTGAATATAGGTCAAATGGGATTGGTTTCGGGTAGAAAGTGACCTAAACACTTCAAATGCATCGATTTGAGTCAAGATATGTCAAATATGATCGGTTTGGGATAGAAAGTCACCTAAACATTTCAAATGCATCGATTTGAGTCAATATAGGTCAAATGGGATCAGTTTGGGGCTGAAAGTGACCTAAACACTTGAAACACATGGATTTGAGTTAATGATTATCGAATGTGATCCATTTGGGATATAAAGTGACCTAAACACTTCAAATGCATCAATTTGAGTTAATATAGGTCAAATGGGATTGGTTTCGGGTAGAAAGTGACCTAAACAATTCAAATGCATCGATTTGAGTCAAGATATGTCAAATGTGATCGGTTTGGCATAGAAAGTCACCTAAACTTGCATCGATTTGAGTCAATATAGGTTAAGTGGGATCAGTTTGGGGTAGAAAGTGACCTAATCACTTGAAACAAATCAATTTGAGTCAATAATTATTAAATGGGATCGATTTAGGATAGAAATTGACCTAAACACTTCAAATGCATCGATTTCAGTCAAGATAGATCAAATGGGAACAGTTTCGGGTAGAAATTGACCTAAACACTTCAAATGCATTGATTTGTGTCAAGATAGTTCAAATGGAATCAGTTTCAAGTAGAAAGTGACCTAAACACTTCAAATAAATCAATTTGAGTCAATATAGGTCAAATGGGATTGGTTACGGATAGAAAGTAACCTCAACAATTCAAATGCATCAATTTCAGTCAATATAGATCAAACGGGATCGGTTTGGGGTAGAAAAAGACCTAAACACTTCAAATGCATCGATTTCAGTCATGATAGGTCAAATAGGATCGATTTCGGGTAGAAAGTGACTCTAACACTTCAAATACATCGATTTGAGTCAATATAGGTCAAATGGGATCGATTTGGGATAGAAAGTGACCTAAACACTTGAAACACATCGATTTGAGTCAAGATAGGTGAAATGGGGTCGGTTTGGAGTAGAAAGTGACCTAAACACTTCAAATGCATCGATTTTAGTGAATATTGGTCAAATGGGATCGGTTTGGGGTAGAACCTGACCAAAACACTTAAAATTCATCGATTTGAGTTAATATAGGTCAAATGGGATCGGTTTCGGGTAGAAAGTGACCTAAACAATTCAAATGCATTGATTAGAGTGAAGATCGGTCAAATGGGATTGGTTATGGGTAGAAAGTGACCGAAACACTTCAAATAAATCGATTTGAGTCGAGATAGGTCAAATGGGATCGGTTTTGAGTAGAAAGTTACTTAAACACTTCAAATACATTGATATGAGTCAAAATAGGTGAAATGGGGTCGGTTTGGGATATAAAGTGACCTAAACACTCGAAACACATCGATGTGAGTCAATAATGATCGAATGCGATCTGTTTGGGGTAGAAAGTGACCTAAACACCTAAAACACATTGATTAGAGTTAAGATAGGTAAAATGGGATCGATTTGGGGTAGAAAGTGACCTAAACACTTCAAATGCATCGATTTGAGTCAATATAGGTCAAATGGGATCGGTTTGGGGTAGAAAGTGACCTAAACACTTCAATTGCATCGATTTGATTCAATATAGGTCAAATGGGATCGGTTTCGGGTAGAAAGTGATCTAAACACTTCAAATGCATTGATTTGAGTCAAGATAGGTTAAATGGGATCGGTTTCGGGTAAAAAGTGACCTAAACACTTCAAATGTATTTATTTGGGTCGAGATAGGTCAAATGGAATCGGTTTCGGGTAGAAAGTGACCTAAACACTTGAAATGCATCGATGTGAGTCAAGTTAGGTCAAATGAGTTCGGTTTTGGGTAAAAAGTGACTTAAAAACTTCAAATACATCGATTTGAGTCAGTATAGGTCAAATGGGATCGGTTTCGGGTAGAAAGTGACCTAAACACTCGAAACACATCGATTTGAGTCAAGATAGGTCAAATGGGATCGGGTTCGGGTAGAAAGTGAAGCACTTCAAATAAATCGATTTCATATGCATTGCATTTTATATACACGTTAATGATAGGTTAATGTATATTAGGTATGCAAAGGATTCAACAAGGAGCGCTTCTCCAATGAAGAAATTGACGTCGTCTGCAACAAACTTGCAAAGTATTGGACAGATAACTTTTTTTAGATTTTGTACATTACCTTATTCTTGTGGATTTTGTAATTTATACATCAATTTCATTAATTGGATTGTATTTTTGATGTCACTTAATATATGGTTGTTTTTACGACCCCATTAGTACGCATAAGTGAGAGATTGATGGATCATGTGTATATATGTATCTTGGGTTGCAGAAATTGCAAATGTAATAAGCAGGTTTTGAATTTGAAATTTGGGTGTCCCCAAGACCCGCCGCATATTCCTATATTACAGGTCAATTTTTAACCTGGTTAAATGGCCAATTAGCGGCGGTTCAAGGGAGGTGATGCCGCAAATTATTGGAAAATTAGCGGCTATTCTAGGGAGGTGACGCCACATATTAGTTATGAATTTGCGGCGTATTTTTTACGCCGCAAATTAAATAGATTAATTTTCTGCTATCTGTATTGCTGCTAGCCTTTTGACGCCGCATATGTCACTAAAAACACCGCCGCATATTTAAGCTTTTCTACTAGTGATTTTAGAATAGTATATATAAATTTTAATATAGTATAACAAATATTTAGTAAAACAGAACAAATTTGGACGCTTCAATTACACATTATACTCACATACTTCCATATATTCAAATATTAAATGTAATGTTCTAAACTTCTATTTTAATGTTTCAAATCTTTAACCTAATGTTCTAAACAATTACTCTAATGTACAACATTTATCAATTACACTAATACACTTAATTCTAATACATCATAACTCATCACAATTATAAATATTATTCTAAATCATCAATCATGAATAATAAAACTTACTTTTGATAAATCCTTACAAAAAATTTTAAAAATAACAAACAAATATTCTATACTTTAATTCATCTATCCTCATCAATAATTTTCATCAAATGTTTAACAAATCATTCAAATATTCATTAAAGTAAAACTAATGTAAAAATTAAAATCAAACAATGCGAAAGTTAATTTTTAAATAAAACATTACTGGGTACTTTCATCACAATATCAAGAAATAGTAAAATTCAAATTAATACTAATAAAAATTCGAAGACAAGGTTAAAACATATATATATATATATATATATATATATATATATATATATATATATATATATATATATATATATATATAGATATAGATATACGGGAAGGATCCAATGAAAATGGTCTTGAAAGGAGAAGGATAAGAAGAAATCTTGGCCCTTGAAGGGATAAGATATAACACATAAGATATCACGTAAAAATAAGATTATTATAAAGATGAAAAAGGTCACTATAAGTGAAAAAAATAACTTGATTACTATGAGTTAAAAAAAGGTCACTATATGTACATGCCATTAAACTTAATCCATGCCATTAATTAACTATATCAAGTCTTTTAATGGTGTTAAAGCTAGTCATAGATTAAAAGAAATGATTCGTGCTTTGAGATTCCGATTTTGGGGTTCATCTCAATCTAATCCATATTAGGGTTCAATGGAATCCTAGATTAGAAAACTACTCACACACGATGAACATAAAAACAAAAAAAATAATCAAAGTAGACAAGATATATAATAGAAAATATGGTAAAATAACAGAGAGAACAAATACTAAAAACTATTTATAAAACAAACCAGAATCTAATGTCAACAAGGCTAGAGTATTGCTGGAAATATTAGTGCTTTAAATGAAATCTAAGAGAGCAAAAGAGAATTAGAGAATACTTGAGAGAAAACTAGAGAAAAACTAATAAAAACCTAAAGTTTAGCGTCCTCTTTAACCTAGAAAAGCATTACGTATATTTATAAAACAACTAGGCCTGAAATAAGAAAGTGCAAAAAAACCGGCCTAGTAAAGGGTTTCGATCGCGTGCTATGGACACTCGATCGAGTGTCTTCTCGTTAGTTCAATGAAGTTCAAAAATGGAAAATCTAGTAGGAACTCAATCGAGTGCTCTGCACACTAGATCGAATGTCTCCCCATTCTTCACTTTTTCACCTAGAAGCCACTTTCTACCTTATTTCATGCTTACACTAATTCAAGTCTTTTTCCATACTCGACCAAGTCTCTTTATTACAGAATAGTGTATCCTTTATTTCACTTCTTTGCTTCAATCATGAATTGGCTAGAGACTTATCATTTCCTATAGCTTCATGTTCCTTTATCTAGATTCTCGAGACTAAAAAATCCCTTCATTACATTTTGAACTCATCCTATTGGATCTTGAACTTGTCCCATGAGATCTTGAACTCATCCTATGACACAGAATATTAGAAATCCAGAAAAACACAACAAACACTATGAAAAATCATGAACATATCATATGACAGAAAATAAGTTAAACTTAACTAAAACTAACCTAAAATGCATCTAACCTACATGAAAATGGTGCTAATATACCCTTAAGTTATATATATAATTGAAGACTTATCAGGAAACTTCACCTATCAATTTACTAACTAAAGGGAGATATTGGTGAGTCTCAACTCTCCTAGGTTCAACTTCTTGCATATGGAAAAATGGCCACACTTATTCTAGCACCTAAATCACAAAAATTTTAGTCAATCAAAATCTCATAAATGGCTCAAGGGATAGAGAAACTACTACGATCCTTTAACTTGGTAGGTATCTTATTTTGGAGTATAGCACTACAATTCTCTAGTAGGCTAATAGGTTTTACAAAGCCTATTTTCCACTTATTGTTAATAATGTCTTTAAGAACTTGGCATAGGTAGGCTTTTTCTTGATGGCGTTAGTGAAGGGTACATGGACATAAAGCTTTCTAATGGACATAAAGCTTTCTAATGAACTTTAGAAACTTTTCCATTTACTTGGGAAGTTTAGACCTAGAAAACTTAGCAAGGTAAGGTATCTTCTTAATGTGTAAAAGTAATACTCATTAGTTTACTCTCTTTTTCAACCTCTTCCAACTCATCAGTCTCCTTTTTACTCTCGTAGCCGCTATGATCCTCGATAACACTCGGCCTAACCTCATCCTCTTTCTCCACTAATTTTGAAAAGGAGGTTTGAGAAGGGGATGTATTAGGCTTAGGATTACTTGGGAAACCTAGTGGATTATGTGGGGAAGGATATTGGAAACTGTCCTTAGTTTTGAACTTGATGCTTGTTTAGATCCTGGTTAGGGTCGTAGTTCCCATAATCTTACTCAATAAATCCACCTTGGCCTTGACTATCAAATTTCCTTTGATTTTGACCACTAAAATTCCCTTGCCCTTGGTTTTGACCACCCTTCAAACATAAATTTGGATGTACTCTTCACCTTGGGTTATAGGTATTCGAGTAAGGATCAAACTTAGGGTTTTGGGTAATGTTATTGAGGTCATTAACCTCCTCCTTACTAGAGGATGAAGTTCCTAAGAAGGTTAGCATATGACAGTGCGTATGATTGTGGTCATAATCACCATTAATGTAACAAAATTAGACCTGCATAGGCATGTTAGAGTTTGATGCAAGTGAAGAATGCATGCTATATGATGGCATGGAAGGATGAGAAGATGATAAGTTGTTAAACATAACTTCATTGAACTTGTTAGTTAATCCATTAAGCTTAGAAGAAATCATATTAATAGAGTCAATTTCATACCTTCCTCCTTGCTTAGGATGTGTAAGCTCACCTTTATTCTAATTAGCAAAATATTCAACAGCTTGCTCAATAACCTCAAATGCCTCAATGGGAATTAATAAAATTATATTCAGTTCATCATTTTATAACTCCTCACTTCATTCATGCAAAATAATAAGGAATTGAATACATTAGAAATAATTCTATAGTTCTAAATTGATATAGTATTTCAACTTCAAAGTAAAGAAGAAAATATTAGTAAAATATATTGACACACTAGAACAATAGATTGACAATTTAGAATAATAGAAATATAATTTAGAACAAAGGATGGAAAGTATAAAACTTAAAAGCATAGTTTGGAACAAAGAAAATATATTTTAGAACAATGGATGGAAAATTTTAGACAATAAAAGTGTGGTTTTGAAAATGGAATACTTTAGAATAATGGATATATAGTTTTAGAACAATATGTTTAATATCTAAAACAATAGATATATAATTTCAGAACTGGTGTATAAAAATATTTACTTTTTTGGTCCAGCTAAAAAGGCATATTCAGCAACCCTTCCTTGCGTTGCATCCACTCTTATCAACACTATCTCATTTTAAATAATGAATGGAGAGCATAATTACAATGGAAGGTTTTGTGGGTATCTATTCAATCGTTGTTGTTTAGCTTCTTTTTCATTCAACCTGTTTTATAACATTGTGATTAGAATTTAAAACAAAAGGAATAAATATTTAGCAAATATGCACAGTAATATCTTACTCTTCCTTTGCAATGTTTTAAACAATTGATTGTGTCAATTAATGTAAATGCTTCTCTAATGCTTGTCGTCAGCATGGTGTTCTTGTTAAAGAGGAGAGGATGCAACAACTTCTTGTTGAGGAGGAGGAGTAACAGGTGGGATTTGAACCATTAGTTGAGTAGGTGGTATATTTTGGAGAATAGATCAAAACTTAGGGGAGTAAACTCAATAGGGTCCATTGTTTCATTGCCTTTGTCTTTTAATTAGGTTGACAATTGGTCCATGCTTTTCCCATTACATTATTGAGCTCCATTATAAATGTTGGTTCATCAAACAAATATTGGTCTTGGCTAAGAATGGTAAGAATCCTAATCCTTTCTAGGCTTGTGGTTTGTTTCTTTGATGTGTTTTTGTTACATATGTTGTCAATGAGAATATTCATTTCTTTTAAAGGGTTCTTTAAATAAGTTGCTCGCTTTGTCAATCATTGAATACATCTCATTGATATTGGAAGCAAGGGTCTTAGCTAATTTATCAAAATTGTCCAAGTAAACCTTCATATTAGAAAAAAAAATAACATGCAAGTATAAGTAGAACATTAGTGATAAACTTTAGAACAATAGAATTTAAATTTAGAACAATAGACTATAGTTTTGAACATTAGAAGTAAATTCTAGAATATTTGAAGTATGATTTAGAATAATATAGTTATACTTTAGAAGAATATTAGAAGTGAATTATAAAATATTATGAGAAACATTAGAATTTATTTTTAGACCAATAAAACTATATTTTAGAACGATAGAAAAGAACATTAGAAATAAAGTGTAGAATATTAGAAGTAAGCTTTAGAACAATAGAAGTTGTTTTCTAAACAAAAGAAATATAATGTGGAGCATTAGAAGTAAAGTCTGGAATATTAGAAGTAAGCTTCAAAATAATAGAAGAATATCTTAGAACAATAGTATTATGATTTAGAATAATGGAAGTAAAGTTTAAAATAATAGTTATATAAAAAAAGTGAATTTAGCAGTATATCTGCAGATGTAGATGATGTTGAAGGTTTTGCTTCACCTTCTCTGATGCTCATTCTCTCAAGAACAATTCCTTTTTTATTTCAATTTTCATTTTTGATTGAATTTGTTCTTTTTTTTCAAACAAAAATCAAAGGGAATTGTCTTGGTAGGTCAATATTTTCTCTTCTAAGTCGATTAAATTAGGAAATCTATAGGGAGACCAATTATGAGAAAATATTAACCATGGTATTAAGCTTTAGATCAATAGGATTGGATAGTATAGTTAGTAAAGTATGGATGCAAACTTTAGAACATTAGAACTATAATATAGCACATTAGACAATAGAATTAGAGTTCACAACAATAGAATTCAATGGAATAAAAATATAGAACAATGGAACGAAAATTAAAACAATAGAATTTAAAAAAATTAGAACAATGAACAGTGGATTAAAAATTTAGAGCAATAGAATTACAAATTTACAACAACAAAATTAAACTTGAGAACAATGGATTAAAAATTTAGAATAATATAATTACAAATTTAGAACAATGGAATCAAACTAGAGAACAATGGAATGAAAATTTAGAATAGAATTCAAAATTGGAAAAATTGATTCTAAAATTCCCAGCTTTACCAGGACTTCTCTTAACAGCCCCACCTTTCAATTAACTAAGAAAAATATGACCTTTACAAACCACTTTCTTTAAACATACTTAATGACTTGTATTGAAAGGTGGCCAACCAAAGACAAATATATACTTGCCAGCCAAAGAGATCATAGAGAAGAGAAAAGCTAAACTTGGCTTGTAAAGCAATTTTTAGAGTTTCGGATACTTTTTAGTTAATTGATAGGTGGGACTGTTAAGAGAAAACCGAGCAAAGGTGGGATTTTTAGAATCAATTTTCATTCAAAATTTAAAATATTAAATTTATGAAACACTTACCATCAAAAATAATAGTGGATCCACAAAAAAGATATATATTTCCACTTAATTATTGATTGTAACATGTGTCTGTATGTGAAAGCGCACAATCAAAGATGTTGATTCTGTTGACGTCTTTGTAGCAGCTTAAGAATTTGAAGTTTATTGCTTGATTTGTTATGGATTTTACACAACAATTGATGGCAGCAATAACAGAATTCCATAAAAATTCGTGACAAAACATCTTTATTTTTCAGCTCCTTTATTTTATTTATTAAAGTAGAATTATTTAGACTTCCATTTTTCAATCCAAATATATATCTCCGATGCTGCAAAAAAGCCTAGGCTTCTTCATCTTTATCTATATGTTCTTCAATGAAGTTACCTCCAATGGGTAGCCCATATACTAGGTGGACATCTTTAGGCAATATTGGTATCTCTTGTCCTTGGGAGAGTACCAACAAAGATCTGTCTGGGTCAAAGCTCTTAACCAACTCAGCAAATAAGCTAGATATATGTGCGTCTAATCTAGTTCCAAGAAACCTCCAAAGCTAATTTTTTTAATGGCATCTTTGTGTTGTTTAGGAAGGTCTTTTAAAATGAACTATTGCCATAAATTATTTTGGTGGAATTATTTGATTTAGTGCATTGGGTTTAGGAGTTTTTAGGGTTTCTTTTTTGTATTTCTTTTCCCATTCAACAACTTCAAAGTGTTTCCTTTTTTTCAACTAGATGGATGATTAACTCTCTTTGTTGTTTTCTTATTTCCTTCTCAGCATCCCTACACATTTTTATAATATTAGTACATAAGCTTAGATCATTATACAAATATGTTAGAACTTTAGATAGAAATACATAGGTTTAGAAGTTTAAAATAATAGAACTAAAGTTTAGAACAAAAGAGCTAAACTTTGGAACAAATAAACTTTAATTTGGAACAACATAATAAACTTACAATATTATGAATGAAAATTTATACTAATAGAAGTAAATTTTAAAATAGTAGAGACAAACTAATAGAACTAAAGTATAATTTTATAACAATAGAACTAAATTTTATAATATTATTAATTGAACTTTAGAATAATATAACTAATCTAAATCGTGAAACAATAAAGCTAAATTTCATAACAAAAGTAAATTTTAGAACAATAGAGTAAATATTTGGAATAGTAGAACTAATATTATGAATTAAACTTTAGACAATAGTATTAAATTTTAGAATAGTAGAGATAAACTTCAAAAATTAGAATTAAACTTTAGAATAGTAGAGCTAAACTTCAAAAATTAGAATTAAACTTTATAACATAATAACTAAATTTTAGAACACTATAATTCAACTTCAAAATATTAGACTTAAAATTTAGAACAATTTAACAAGAATTTAGAATAGTAGAATAAAAATTTGGAACACTAAACACAGTCATAACCTTCATAATAATATAACTAAATTTTGGAACACTAGAGCTAAACTTCAGAACATTAGGCTTAACATTTAGGATAATTGAACATAAATTTAGAACAGTAGAATAAAGATTTATAACACATAAATACGATCTGAACCTTTAGAACAATAAAACTGAATTTTGGAACACTAGAGCTAAACTTCATAGCATTAGGCTAAACATTTAGAACAATTGAACAATAACTTGGAATAACAGAACAAAAATTTATAACACATAAACACGTACAGAACTTTCATTCTAAATTATCAAATTTTTATTTCATTAAATTTTATAAGACATGCTTGTTTACTTTCTTTGTTGTGGACGTTTTTTGAGGTAGTGTTTGGATTGGTGATGTATCTTCGACAAGCCTCATCCTGAAAAAATAAGAATATAATGGTTTTTGTCCATAATATTGATATTCATAAAATATTTCGAATTAAAATACTTAAAATAGTTTCGCAATGCTCTTTTTTGTTGGTTGCATTCCTTTTGTTGGAGTATCCATGGAAAAATGAAGAATTTGGGTTTAAAGTTTTAAGACTTTGGACGACCTCAAAATGGGAAGTACAGAGTTATGGTTGAAAAATGGGAAGTTCGAATTCAGAAGTCTTGAGTGATGGTTGCAAAATGGGAAGTTCAAATTTAGAAATCTTGAGTGATGGTTGCAAAATGGGAAGTTCAAGTGATGGTTGCAAAATGTAAAGTAGAGAGTGATGGTTGGAAAATGGAAAGTTGGAGTGATGGTTGCAAAATGTGAAGTAAAGAGTGATGGTTGCAAAAGTTAGAAAAGTGATGAATGCAAATTGAGAAGTTTAAAGTAAGAAGTTGAAAAGTTTCCAACTGTGTAACCTAGGTTTAGGGCGAATTTTCAAGGTCTTTTGAATTTTAAAGGGAAGTTACAGTAAATAGTTTAGTTAGAGTTAAGAAGAATTTCGAATATTTACATTTTTTCCATTAAATGTTGAAACGCGTGAACCATTGGATTATTTTAAACAACGGTTGCAGATGGGTTCTTATATATACATAGGTTCTTACATAAAATGGGTTCTTACCTGAATCCGTCCATATATATATATATATATATATATATATATATATATATATATATATATATATATATATATATATATATATATATATATATATATATATATAGAGGAGGGATCCAATGAGAAAAGTGCTTAAAATAAGAAGAATAAAAATAGATCTTGGTCATTCAAATGATAAGATCCAACACTAGAGATTTCATGTAAATAAAATGGTTACTATAACAATAAAAATAGCCATTATAATAATTAAAAGAGTCATTATAATAATAAAAAATTCATTATAAGTCGAAAAAAATTACTTGGTCCCTATGAGTTAAAAAAGAGTCACTATGTTTACGTAAAATATCATCCTTTGAATTTAGGAGATGAAGAGCCAAGAGGCCTTATCGTTATAAATATAAATATAAATATAAATATATATATATATATATATATATATGTGTGTGTGTGTGTGTGTGTGTGTGTGTGGGCGAGTTCAAGTAAAAACCCCCTAACGTATAAGAACCCATCTTCAGCCTTTAAATTAATAAATATAACGTCTTAGATGCATTGATCATCAAATGGCATAAATGTACTTACTGGTCAATTATTAATAACTAACAAGTGTATTAAATGCAACTTCAATCTATTTTTTTAAACTTACTTCATTTTCGCAACTAGTATCAATTCTGGTCAAATCGAATTTCGGAATTTTTATTTTTTAATTTTTTTTGGTGCAAAACTTCCATATTGTTAGTATTGATAATATAGTTCAGAAGTTATATGTAATTGTTCTAAATATAAATCCCTTCTTTCGATGGTTAATACTATTTAAATTTATTATAGTTAACTGGGTTATTGTTCTACATTTATGTGCAATTGTTCGTATTTGGTATCCTATTGTTATAAATATCATAATCACTTGTTCTAAACTTCTACTTCGTTCATCGTAAATGTAATATGCACATAAATATCATAAATGTCATAAATGTAATATGCTGGCCTACTTTTCGAAATTCATATGTAGTTGTTCTAAATATAAAGCCCTTTGTTTGGTTTAATGTTCTACATTTATGTACAATTGCTCGTATTTCGTATACTATTGTTCCAAATATTTATTTATTTGTTCTAAACTTATACTTCGTTCATCTTAATGTTGAAACAGGCCTTGTATAAATTACTATTGTACCTAATATGTTGGTCTATAGTTCAAAATTCATATGAAGTTGTTTTAAATATAAAGTCATTTGTTCGATAATTATTATTATTTGTAGTTATTCTAGTTAATTGATTTAATGTTCTAAATGTATATGTAGTTGTTTGTATTATGGTATATTATTGTTCAACATAATGTTTTAAATGAAGTTACTTTCAAACAAGATAATGAGTATTGAAAACTATGTTATATTATAATTCTTATTAAAACAATAGGTATATACTAATATATAATAAGAAGAAGAACCAATTTTTATAATTGTTAATAAAAAAGTTCTAAAATTTTAATGCTTACATCAACACTTGAGAATTTTTGGAATTTTACAAGTAATAATAGAACATTGGTCAAAAGTTATCTATAATAATGTTCTAAATTTTTACAGTATTGTTCTTTTAAATCATGTTATTATTCTAAAAATTCATATTATTATTCAAAACACTGGATATAAACTAATATTCAGAATATGTGTGAATATAAATGAATATTCGGAACATTGAATATAAATTAATCATCTATTACATGTGAAACTTCATATTATATTGAATATAAATGAATATTCCGAACATTAAGAACATTGAATATAAACTAATATTCAGAACATATGACACATCTATTGGTTTACTCATCCTATAACATTTAATAAGTCACATAAATAAATTAAAAACATTAGTTATAATATTTATAACATTAAGGGTCGAAAATAGATCCCTCGTTGTCGAATAAGATTATATTCTAAACTTTTTGTTCTAAAAATTTTCTACTAAAATAACGTAATAACTGCAAAAGCTCCCACGTTTACAAAGAAATAAAAATAAAAGAAAGTTTCCCTCTAATTCTTTAGTGTGCCTAAAAATACGCAACACTCTTAAGAAACTGCTGCAACCTTTTAGCTTCCTATTTCAGAGTTTCAGACTTTACAAATTTCTCCCAACTTGTCAAATCCTTCAAACCGTCAGTATCTCTTTTATCAAACTACTAGAAAAAAATTCTAAATCTTCTACTGAAAATTTCATTCAAAACTTTTTGCTTTCTAATGAAATTACCAATGGAGACAACAACAAATGCCATGGAAGAAGTAAGCACGGTACAAAAGTCCATTGAGTCTAAGTAGTAAAGCATTGAAAACCTATTGTAAGTTTATTTTTCATTTTTTCTCAAAAAAATCTATTATGATAATATAATTCTAATAATTCTTTACTTTTTTCAGGCAAAAGATTAACGAAGAGACTTTCCCTATACTCTCACTGCCCCCAGTGGATTTAGAAATAGAAGAAAACAAAAAGTATGGTTTATTTTTGAATTTCTCAAAATATAATCCAAAACATTATAATGTATTATTTTTATTAAAATATTTTTGTATGATGTTCTAAATTTTTAGCCTAATGTTCAAAATATTATTATATAATGTTATATTATTTATACGTTTCTTATATTCGTGTGTACTGAACTCCACTTCTATTTTCGAGTATTAATGTTCTAAAAATTATAATCCATTATTCTATTTTTTGTGACTTGTCTTTCTAAAATTATAAAATATTGTCCTACAGAACCATCCATGACACACTATTATACTACATTATAATAACCCACAAAATATTATTATTTTAGCCTAATGTTCTAAATATATTTTTTTATGATGTTTAATTCTTTTATATGTTTGTTATATTCATGTGTACTAAACTCTACTTCTATTTTCGAGCATTAATGTACTCTAAAAATCACAACAAATGTTCTATTTTAATATCATATTATGCTATAATTATAATCTAGTGTTCTAAAAACTATATACTATTGTTTTATTTTGTATATGTATTATACTATATGTTTTACCAATTGTTCTTATTGTTGTTTGTGGTCTTCTATATCTTGTATCATTTGTAGTGTTCCTTTGAAGAAAAAGAAAAAAAGGAACAAGCACTTATCGTCCATCCAAGTTAGGAAAAACAACAAAAAATGGAAAAATCAATTGTGAAAAAAAGGAAACAATTGGACACTGTTGTAAAACAGTCTAAAGAGAAAAAAAGAAAGGATGTTCATGATGTTAATGTATTAAATCAGAGAGTTCCCCCAATGCAATTTATGTCTATTGTTTGAAAGGACATTCCTGAACAACACAAGGAAACAATTAGAAGAATTGGCTTTGGAGGATTTTTAACCCTAGATTTAGACTCACATAAATCTAGTTTTTGAGCTGAGTTGATCAATAACTTTGACCCGGATAGGTCAACATTAGTACTCTCACAAGGTAGAGAGATACTAGTAATTGCAGATGATGTTCACCTAGTATAAGGACTACCCATTGGAGGTCAGCTCATTAATGAGCAAACTGACGAGGATAAAGAAGCCCAAGGTTCCTTAAAAAAATGGAGGAATATGTTTGGATTGAAAAATGGAAGTCCTAACAATTCGGCTCTAATTTTTGTAATTGAAGAGCAAAAGAAAGTTGACGTGTGTGATGAGTTTCTTTTCAATTTTTTTGTTGATGCCATAAATTATTGTGTTAGATCAACAACAAATCAAGTAATTAACTTCAAATTTTTACATTATTGCAAAGATATCAGGAAAATAAACACTTTTGATTGGTGTGCTTACACTTACAAGCACATGTTGCGTTCAGTTTCTGAATGGTAAGATGGATCATCATTTTTTACTGGACCTCTACCATTTTTTATGGTAATACACTTATAAACTAATAATATTTTGTTGGTTATAATGTGTTGTCCTAAAACATAAAAGTATTGTTCTAATAACTATTAAATTGTCGTAAAAACGCAGATTTCATATTTTGATAGATTGCATAAAGGAGATGTTCACTCACCAAGACTATTCCCTCTCATTTCTGTATGGAATAAGGATCTTATCCAGTCTAGAATGAAGATTGAGATGAAGATGGGCTTTGGAAAGGGAATTGTGCTTGATAAAATGAGCATAAAAGAAAATGATTGTGATCCTTCAACATCAAAAGCCTCTGTAAACATGCTGGTAATTAAGCTAAATTATATTAATAATGTTTAATATTATATAGTTGATGTTCTATTTTGTATATATAATGTTTAATATTATATAGTTGATGTTCTAGTTTGTATATATAGAATGTTCTTAATATAATATAAATATTATTCTAAAAGGTATGACCAGTTGTTTTTAATACTATAACTTATTGTTCTAAAGGTATGACCTATTGTACTTAATATTATATAACTACATTGTTATAAATGTATGACATGCTGTTCTTAATAATAAACTTAGTGTTCAAAATAACATACCTACTGTTATAACAGTTTGAAAATGTAAAACCTATTGTTATAAATGTATGATATATTGTTCTTAATAATAAACTTATTATTCAAAACAACATACCTACTGTTATAAAATTAAGACCCTAGTGTTCAAAACAAGCTACAGGGTATGACCAGTTGTTGAAAATGTATGATGTATTGTTCTGAATAAAAAACATAAAGTTCAAAACAACATACTTATTATAATATAATAAAGCATGTTTATGTAATAAATATATATATTGTACTACCTTGATTATACTATTGTTCTATGATATATAACTGTTGTTCTAATACTTTCACTAAACCCCATTGTTTTATAGGTATATTTAGAAAGTTTTGGTAAGTTGGCTAACACTATTGTTGCTTATGTCAATGAGATGTATACTTTGATTGACAAAGCTAGCACAATATTTGAAGAAACTTCAGTACATGAAGTGAACATTTTAATTGATAATAATTGGAACAAGTATACATCAAAGAAACCATCCATGACCCAGGATGGGGACAAGGGTCCAACGATTCTTAACCAAGACCATCATTTGTTTGATGAGCCAGCATTTATGGCAGAGCTCAATGAGGTAATGGGGAACGCATGGACATATTGTAAACAAAAGGACAAAGTCAAAGATACAATAGAACTTCTTTCACTCCCCCTAGTTTTAATATCTTCACTGATACACAACCATCCCAACCTATGCCCTCATCTCCCCCTTTGCCACCATCCCCACCATTGCCACCCCCCCCCCCCCCCCCTGCCACTATCCTAACCATTTCCCCTCTCTAAACCATTACCACCCCCTCTTTGAACCAATCGCCACCATTGCCCACCCCCCCATCACATTCATTACCCCCTAAAGCATCCCCAACATTACCACCATCCCCCCATTACCACCATCACTACTATTGCCCCAAAATCCACCATCCCCCCCATTGCCTCAGCCCCTAAAGAACGATGTCTCCTATTCTCATCCTCAAAACCTCCATAAAGAAGATCAAGAATTGGAGGAGTATATACATCAATTGACTCAGTCAATTGTGAAAGGCATTGCAAAGGATGGGTAAGTAATTACATATATATAGTATTTATATTGTTTAATTGTCAATTCTAATTCATTTATTCTAAATCAGTTTGGGTGAAGAAATGCCTCCACAAAAGTGTGAGAAAAGATGCCCACATAACCTTCCTTTGTATTTGTGCTCCCCATTCATGGTTAAGCATGAGAGAGTGTCCAAAAAATTGGATGCTTCTCAAAGGAGGGTTGTAGAATATGCCTTCTCTGATGGACCCAAAGAGTAATGTTCTAAATTTTATCTTTAATTTTCTAAAAATAAATGGTAGTGTTCTATTGATTGTTCTTGATTTTAAACATAGACTACCTATTGTTCTATATTCTACATCTTATGTTCTAAAAATGTATGACTAATATTTTATATTATAAAAATATACTAATGTTCTAAAAGTTATAATATATTGTTCTCAACTATAAAATTGAAGGTTCTAAGTATAACATATATGGCTCTAAATTTTATTTGATTGTTCATAATTCTAATTATAATGTTTAAAAATAAATTCCTTTTGTTCTAACTTTCATAATGTTGTCTAAATTTTTACATGGACGAAGTGAGGATTTATATAATGATGAATTGAATTTCATCAATAGGGACTACATATTGTCCTTTACAGAAAACAACTATATTATGAACAATATAGTTGATTCATGGGCACATATTCTTAATGTTATGAATTTTAGAAGAAGCCCAGAAGCGAAGACACATATTCTTTTGTTCAAGTAAACTATGCGTAAATTTCTAAACATCGTTATATCAATATATTTTCAAATGTATTTCTATACTAATATATAATATAAATATTTTTTACAATAGATAATTCTTTGTAGTAATACATACTTCAAAGAGAATGATTCATTTAAAGACAAATACATGGCCTTTAGATCTAAAATGGAGGATGAAATGAGGCACTCCCAAATAATTCATTTGAGAAAGTTCAATTGGTATGTAATTGAATATTTTCTACGATTGTTTTTTTTTAATGACAAATATGATATAAATGTTCTCTTATTGTAATAAATAAAAATTATAATGTTCTAATTTATATTTCAGGTGTTCTTCCAGTGTGTGCCTATGAGCACTATTACTTATTCTGCTTTAATTTTTTAAGTAAATCAGTTGAGGTGATTGACAATAGATTTCTTGAGAAGGGTGTGACATTTATATCTAAATACAAACACTTTCCCAAGACAATGGTAATTGATTTCAATTTTAAAACTTCTGATCTATTTTGTTGTTTTAATGTTCTAAGATTTTAGACTATTATACTATTCTACTAAACTAATGTACATAATGTTTTAAAAATAACTTGTGCTAATTTCCAAGACAATGCTAATTTTCTATAATATATATTTAATGTTCTTAATTTCTAATATAATTGTTATAAGTTAATAATAGTATTGTCCTATACCTAATGTCTCGTATTAAACTTATATACTTATAATAACCATTCTCTATTATTTTAATTGACATTATACACTTGAAGGCCTTCGCTAGATTTTTAAAGGATAAAAAGATATGTGATGGTGCTCTGGTATCTACATTTAAGGGCTCAATGAAGAGGATGAAATGGAGGGACAACACCAACGTAAATGATTATGGGGTGTACATCATGAACCATATGGAATCATACCAAAGCCAGAGCGATGACCAATGGGATATTGGATTCCAACCCAATGATGTAAGTTATTTTTTCATATGTAATTTTAGTTATAATGACATACTTTATAATATATCAATTAATATTCTCAGTTATTATATTTATAGGATAAAGCGTTGAAGAAATTATAAATTGAGTATACTAGAATATTAAGCAACAACGAAAACAAGCTTAAGGATGAAGTAATTTCAAAGTCAAAGGAACAGGCAAAGGAGCAGCTCAAGCAAAAATAGCCACATGTGAATTACTAATATATCATACTAAAAAATTATGTCAATTATTAATATAATAAGAATTACAATTATTGTTTTAAATTACATATTTTGCTATATTCTAAATCTAATGTTCTAAAAATCTATACTAATGTTCTATAAACATGAAATAATTGTTCGAAACTATAACCTATTGTTCGAAACTGTTCTTCAAGTCTATTAACCTATTATTCGAAACTATTAACCTATTGTTCGAAACTATTATTCTGATCTACTAAATTCTTGTTCTACTATATTAACCTATTGTTCGAAACTACTATTCTAATTTAATAAATTCTTGTTCTAATCTATTAACCTATTGTTCGAAACTATTAACATATTGTACGAAACTATAACCTATTGTTTGAAACTATAACCTATTGTTCGAAACTGTTGTTATGGTCTATTAACCTATTGTATGAAACTATTATTCTGATCTATAAAATTCTTGTTCTAATCTATTAACCTATTGTTCAAAACTATTAACCTATTGTTCGAAATTATAACCTATTGTTCAAAACTGTTGTTCTGATCTATTAAACTATTGTTTGAAACTATTAAATTTTTGTTCAAAAATATTAAACAATTGTTCGACACTATTAAACTATTGTTCAAAGCTTTTTAACTATTGTTCGATACTATTAAATTATTGTTCGAAATTGTTAACATATTATTTGAAACTATTAAACTATTGTTCTAAAGTATTATTATTCTAATGATCTAAAAACTATCTTCTTATACTAATGTTCTCCAAATATATACTAGTGTTCTATAAATATAGAATTCTATAGTTAAAATTCTAAACTAAACCATTGTTCTATATTCTAATACTAATGACCTACAAATTTATATTACTGACTAAACTTTATACTAATGTGTTCTACATACTCTATACTGATGTTTTAAAAATTTTCAAGTATATTCGAAGGACCGACCTATTGTACTGTATTCTAATTCTATTATTCTAAAAATAATCTTCTTATACTAATGTTCTACATATCTATTGTTCGTATAACCTACTGTTCTAATTCATGAAACTAAAGTTCTTTAATATAAAATGGATAAAATAATTAACCAATACTATAAAATGGATACTTATAATGTTTTTTGCCTTCCATAACCATATCATATGCCTACATGGAATTCGTTGTCGACAAAACAGCTTACAAGAGCAGTTTGTTTCATAATTGTTAAGATTAATAAGAACTTCATAGCTTCTTCTCCTATTACCTTCACTCACTTTGCAACCTCCAACACATCTTCTTTCTTCAACTCTTCCACACCACATTCATAGCAAGCACTATACACTTTATCTTGAAAATTGTAAAAAATATTTACGATATACACCTCGGACCCATGTCTTTCAATCTCCATTTGTATCTTACATTTGGGATGCTTGTGTTGAGAGTCGTTGTCATTTTGTGCTTG
The DNA here is from genome assembly GCA_026401315.1 of Dysphania ambrosioides. Lineage (NCBI taxonomy): Eukaryota > Viridiplantae > Streptophyta > Magnoliopsida > Caryophyllales > Amaranthaceae > Dysphania > Dysphania ambrosioides. The sequence goes on from CM048666.1 coordinate 19,345,131, forward strand.
AGTGTGCCTTTGAGAATCCATAGCACTTTCAAACCTCATGAAAAACTCTACAAGTGATACATGAGGATTGACAAAAGATATGAAGAAATTGTTCTCATTTTCTGATCTTGATGTAGTTCTCATGATACCATCCATAAATATATCTCTAAAATAAGCTAGAATCCACATTCTTCTCATTTCAAACATTACACAAAGCCATTCATGGTCTTCTAAATGGAACTCAACAAGCATTGTGTTCCATTTCTCTTCAAATTCTTTCGATTCACTCTCCAAATTCCAAACATAATCACTTATCCTCTTCAAATATTCAATGTCTTGGATAATACTCCTCCCTATTTTATCATGAATCTTTTTCATGATATGTCACATACAAAACCTATGCTCACACTTCTTAAATATATTATTTACAGCAATCTTTATTACTGGATCTTGATCTACAATTGAACAAGTAGGCTCATTTTGACCTATTGCTCTTAGGAAGGTTCTAAATACACATTCAAAAGAAACTACATCTTCCTTAGCTATAAACCCAGCAGCAAAAGTAACACATTTCTTATGATGATTAACTCTTGTGAAAGGTCCAAACACCTTATTATACCTGTTATACACATATAACAATATAATTAACAATTAGAATAGTTAATCTTTCTATTAAAAACAATAGTACTTATTTTCATAACATTTTATTAATTCTATAAAATATTGTTATATATATCATGCCTATTGTACTGTACTATGATTATATTGTTCTAATATATATTATAGGTTTACTAGTATAAACTACATACTTATTAGTCTGATAAGTAGTATCAAATGATACCATATCCCCAAAGAGTCCATAATTCTTCTTGTAAATCGGATCGCCCCATAAATGCTCTACATAAAAAATCATCATCATTTATTTGATAGTCAAAGAAAAAAGCGAACCACGTCAACTTTTTCATCTAGAAATTATCTATAAACATTTGGGCATCTGACCCTTCAATATATGCCTTCAAATTCCTATGAAATTTTTTGAAATCATACTTAGAGGCACCAACATTCTCATAACCCCCAACATATTCTTTCATCATTCTATAAGTTTTTACAGGACCCACATTTACCTGAAAAATACAAAGAAAAAATCATTAAAACAAAGCAACACAAAAGGAAACTTTTTATTCTATTACAATGACTTCGAATAAAATATACCTTGGAATTATCAACAATCATCTTCTTGTGCAAGATGCTCAAATTTTTTCTTGATTTTTGAAAATGTTGAAACATGGTAGAAATAAGTGGATGAGAATGACCCTCTTGGAAATTTGTAATAACATAAGTACCATCATCACAAACCTTCATTACAATTTGTGCCTTGTATCCAACACGAGTCACCAATCTTCTCCTAATGATTGGGACAGAATCTACACCTTCGTTAATTATTCCCTTATCTTGCACATCAAACTTTTATTTACACCTATATCTAGCTTTATTACACACAAGATATTGGAAACTAATTACACCATTCTTCCTTCTTTTCATAGTAGATTTCCTAGTGTTAAACCCAACTTCATTTGCTTATGACTTATAAAATGAAATACCTTCATCCACACTTGAGAACTTCTTTCCAACATATGATTTTACATCACTAGAACAACATGGTATCTAGGACTTTGTTCCCTTAGGAGTGTATACGGGTATTACTTCAGGAGCAACACTCTTATTTTAATTAGAAACACTACATTCCTTGTTAATGCTCATGGCTACAAAGAATAAAATAATGTTTAAGAACGCTAAAATTTTCAAAATATGTTTAATAACATTAATAAAACTAAAATAATATAATACATATAAATATAACCCCTGCTAGAAATCATGTTCTATAAAATATCAAAAGTGTTCTAATTAACTATAAATGTTGTTCTAAAAAATCTATAGTGTTTTACAAACTTTATACTGATGTTCTAAAAAACACTAAAGTATTCTAATTCTAATGTTATAAAAATCATCTTCTTATACAAATGTTCTACAAATCTATACTAGTGTTCTATAAATGTAATTGGTCTATAGTTAAAATTCTAAACTAAAATATTTTTTTATTTTCTAATACTAATGTTCTATAAATTTATATTAATGTTCTAAACTTTAAACTTATTTGTTATGTAGACTCTATACTGATATTCTAAAAATCTACAAGTATGTTCGAAGGACCTATTGTACTTTATTCTAATTTTATTGCTCTAAAAATAATATTCTTATACTATTATTCTAAAAATAAGGTTCTACATATCTATTTTCATATAACCTATTGTGCTTATACTAATGTTCTTATATTAATGTTCTACAAATCTATACTAGTGTTCTATGAATATAATTGTTCTATAGTTAAAATTCTAAACTAAACCATTGTTCTATTCCAAAAAACAAAATTTCTATTGTCCTAATCTATCATTATATTGTTCTCAATTGCCTATCTATTGTACTAAACAACTATCTATTGTTGTTCTAAATTGTTGTTCTGATGTAGTAAACAGTATATCTATTATATTAAACTTTGTTTTTATTTTTTTAAATAACGAACTACTTCCTAAATTATACTTATGTTGTTCGAAAGTTTTCACCTATTACTATATATAATAAACATGTGGTTCTGAAATATAATTCCAACATCCCAAAATTATTATTCTATTATACTGAAATATTCTTGTAATGTTTTCAATTGTTATTTTGATGTTCTAAAATATAATGAGGATGTTAAGAAATATAAATGTGATGTTCTAATACAATTTTTAAAAAAGTATATTCTATGATACAATTATATTTGGACAATTTTGGATATCATGAAATCCAAGTTCACCACAACCTCGACATAACCTTTTTTCTTTTGGGATTGCTCGATTGCTTTCTCCTTATCACCCTTTAAACTTTTCGATGTACCCATGCCAAAATGTTCATTCCCACCATGAAAACCAGTTCCTTTGTTTTTCGAAATCTTAGGAGGTTTAATCGGAATTTGTGAAAGAGCATTAGATCCAACCACCATCCAAATGACTTGATCATTGGTATCTTTATTACCATTTCCATCCACTCTTGAATTTTTTCTCATTTCCAAATCCAACCTGAACGCTTAAAGATATTTGACAAAATCAACCAAATTTTCTTCATTGCTTTTGGCCAAACCTGCACAATTATGAATCTCGGACCATAAATTACTCAACATCTTTCTATCAACACCATATGTACAATAATCTATCTCATTTATATCAACAATCCGACCCGGTGAATACGTTGCAAAATGACTGTTATACTAGCCATTATTGTAGCCGTTGATTGCATGGCTATATAAACCGAGCAATTCGGTTTTCATTCCTCACAAAAACCACTCTCAATCTCTTAATTCTCAATTTTCAGTATCTCAATTGCTACTAAATATAATTAGCTTACTTATTACTACTAATATTCTTCTTAATTACTCTTAATATTCATTAGTTATCTTAATTAGTTGGTTTATTATTCTCAATTTAATTGTTTACTACTACATTAATAAAAGAAATGGCTTCAAGAGGTAAACTCAGTATTAGCAGCTCATATGATGATACTGCGGATTTTGCTCAAGACTTGGAGTAACAACTTTTCGATACTCCTACTGCTCAAGTTCCTCAAACTCCAACTTTGGAGATGCGTCCGCCTCCTTCTACTGGTCAAGGTAACTCTTAAACATCTAATTAATTAATGTTAACATGAAAACTAGTTAGTTTAAATAGATAGATTAATTAATTTTATAATGTTTAATTACTTGATAATGCTAGATTAGTTAATGATAATATGTAGATTAAGTTAATATGTTGATTATGTAATTATGTTTAATTACTTAAATTATGTGTGTGATGATAATTAAGTAGATTTAGTTAAATTAGTTCAATTTGTTTAATTAAATTTATTATCTTAGATAGTTTAATTAGTTTATTATGGTAATTAGGTAAATTATGTTGATATTGTTGAATTAGTTGAATAGTTGATGATGCTAGATTAAGTAAATTAGGTTATTGATGATAAATAAGTTAATTAATTTAGATTAGTTTAATTAGTTTAAGTAAATTGATTAATTTAGTTTAATTAATTTAAGAAAATTAATTTAAATTAATTATGTTATATTAAGTTGATGGTGTTAGTTTAAGTAAATTACTTAGTTTAGTTAGTTTATTTAGTTTGATTAGTTTAATTAATTTAAGTAAATTGATTAATTTAGTTATAGTGGTTTAAATAAATTGATTTAAGTTAAGTTGATTAGTTTAGTTGGATTAGTTTAATTAGTTTCACTTTATGGAAATTGAATATGTAATATTAAGTTGATGATGTTAGCTTAAGTAAATTGATTAGTTTAATTAGTTTATTTAATTAGATGATAATAAATTGATTAAAGTAATTGATTAATTTTTTTTAAGTAAATTGATTTAAGTTAAATTGATTAGTTTAGCTAGATTAGTTGATTTAGTTTTTATTGATTAGTTATTTTAGATTAGGTGATTATGTTATGTGAAGATTAGTTAAATTGATTAGTTATGTTACATTAGTTTATTATGTTATGTTAAGATTAGTTAAATTGATTAGTTACGTTAGATTAGTTGATTATGTTATGTTAAGATTAGTTAAACTGATTAGTTATGTTAGATTACTTGATTATGTTATGTTAAGATTAGTTAAATTGATTAGTTATGTTAGATTACTTGATTATGTTATGTTAAGATTAGTTAAATTGATTAGTTATATTAGATTACTTGATTATATTATGTTAAGATTAATTAAATTGATTATTTATGTTGGATTATTTGATTATGTTATATTAAGTTGTTGATATTTAATTAGTTGATAATGTTAAAGTAAATTGATTAGGTTAGTTAGATTAGTTGATTATGTTATGTTAAGATTAGTTATGTTAGATTAGTTGATAATGTTTAAGTTAAATTGATTAGTTGTGTTAGATTAGCTATATTATATAATTATGTTACATTAGGTTGATTATGTTAATTAGTTAATTAATGAACTAATAATGTTAGTTTTTGGCTTAACTTGATATGAAATGAAGGTGAAGATGATGGTGAAGGTGGAGTACCCAGTCCACTCACTATAAAAAGAAATCTTCACCTGTATGGCTATATTTCGAGAAGGTTCCAATGACCGGCGCTACTTCTAAAGGGAAGAAATTCATGTGATATTGCTTGATATGCGAGCAACAAGAGAAGAAGTCAATAGCTTCGTATTCATGGATGACTGGTTATGGGACGGGGACATTATCCCGTCACTTGACTAGAGTACACGGAATCAACTTGGAAGCAGCTGAATTCGTAGGCACAGCTGAATCGTCAAGTCAGACACAACTACACGGGTATATGGGTTCCATGCCCAAAGGAGTATGCCTTTTATGTATAATAGAGATAGGATGATTGATGAATTTGCTAACTTTGTAATTGCGGACGAATTACCGTTTAGCCATGTTGAGAGTCCGAACTCGAACATTTTTCTATAACCTCTTTACAACCCGCTTATAGACATGTCCCTAGGAACACACTTAAATGTCATACCCAAACTACTTATTACAAATATAGAAGTAGTTTAATAGAAATTTTTTGCACTTTTAATGGTCGTATTAGCCTTACTAGTGTTTGGGTGGATGGGTTTAAATGGATTTTGGCTAACCTTAATTCTCTAAAAAAGAATCCACCTCTTAGATTACTAAGTAGGGGTGTCAAATCGGGTCAACGGGTCGGTTTTGGGTTGACCCATCGCGAGTCGGTTCTTATCGGGTCAATTTTGCCTATCAGATCGGTTCCGGTTCGGGTCGAGTCATTATTAGGTCGGGTTAAATCGGTTATTTTCTTGGTCGGATTCGAGTCGGGTAGTATTCGGTTCGGGTCAATGTCGGTTCGGGTTGTATTCGGTTCAGGTTAAGGTCAATTCGGGTTGTATTCGATTCCGGTCAGGGTCGATTCTAGTACAATCGGGGCGGTTCCTAAACGGGTTATATCGGGTTATTTCGGATTCGGGTTAAGGTCGGTTCTAGTAAAATCAGGTCGATTTCTAAACGGGTTATAGCGAGGTTATTTCGGGTTCGGGTAAAGGTCGGTTCTGGTAAAATCAGATCGATAGCTAAACGGGTTATTTCGGGTCAAAGTCGGTTCTGATAAAATCGGACAATGATGATGGTTAATTCATAAATTGGACAATGATGATGTCGATAAGTCATTTAAAAACAAAATATTTATGAGGTAATGATTATTAAATGTGTATTATCCTATCAAACTAGTCTATAACATGCAATGTTAAGTTTATATATACATAAGAACTTGTAATATGTTTAGTTTGAATCGACAATGACAAGTTTGGTTTCAAAGTTATTAGATATTAGGTAAAAAATAGGTCTGCCAAGATTAGGTCATATTTATGTATATTCAAATTATTAACACATCTAGTGAATTCGGGTAATGAATTGTTATAAATCGGGTTATATCGGTTATGTGTCGGTTTCAATCGATTTTGGGTTCTTTTCAGGTCTGGTCTATATCGGGTCAGGTTTGTAACGGGTTGGGTCCCTAACGGGTCGGACACGGATCGGGTTCGGGTCTTTGAATATCGGGTCAAATCGGTTTTGGGTTAGCTTCAGGTCGGGTTGGGTCGGTTTTCAGGTCATAATCATGCCGGGTCCAGGTCGATTTCAAGTAACTTATCAGGTCGGATCTGATTCTGGAAGCTCTACTAAGGCCTCCTAAGATCACCACTTGAATAACTAAAGTCTTCAAGATAGCAAAGGAGCAATTTTTCCTAACATTAATCCAAAAGTGAAGAAAACTCAAAGGGATACTTGTATTATTGTATAACACAAAGTACGAATTCTTATTATTTCAAATATGATTTCCTCTTCAACCATCCTTCTTGTAGTGTCCTCTTATGCTTTTTTTAATTCATCTTCTTAGACTTGCTATAGGATTAGGAACATCCCCTTTTACCTTAACCTTGACCTTGCTTCACTTTGCTCCATAGACATAAAGTTAAAGTCGTAACTTAGTCTATTTAACAATTACCTTATGAACTTATATTCTAAGCTAGCTAATGTTTAGGCAAGCAAGCCAATTTATTACAAAAACACACTTACTATATATAGAAATTTCTAAAATAGGAAAGTATAAAAAAAAAAACAACTTAAGCATAAATTATATCTTTTACTCAAATTTCGTTCTGATATTTCCATCAAACTAACAAAAAGGCTGTAAAATGAGCTTAGGGCCTCTTTTTCTTATATCTACAGTCTACACCCTCGAATTCAGAGATTTTAAACCATTAAAAACCCGAGCTGGGATCATAGCACCAAACCATACGTATTTCCTTAATTAACGCCTTCACAATTAATCAACATGATTACAACTTCCTTACTGTTGCAGAAACTAGAAATCATGGTGGTGTTTTGGTTAATTTGCACCCATTTGTGTGACATGTTTTCTTGCCAGAACTCGAAAATTGGCATAACATTGTTACTTCTTAGGGCTTAGATTCTACGATTGCAATTCCTTTGTATCAATAAGTGCAGGCATAAAAATACATTTCTCAGAATGACAATGTCAAAAGGGATTGGTAGTATTCACTATTCAATAAATTTCATATTAGACCTAGGCTCATAAAACATTAGGCTTGAGCTGCAGATGTAAAGAGGCACTAACAAAATACGACATGCCTCATTGCCTCAATAAATCGATAATGTTGCTTGAATTTCTAAGGACCAAATACTAAATTCATATCCAACTGATGTAAAGCATACAATGAAATGGTTTATGCTTGAGCTGCAGATGCAAATGTTCAACGACAGACTACTATCATATACTATGAACCCAATCAAACTAAACCGCCAGCATGTAGCTTGTACTTCAGATCACATCCGCCTCTAGACCAGTGAAAGATCCCCAGTATCTATAAACCACAAACAAAAAACTGCTACTGTAACAACTAAAACCAGAATCCAGCATCTTTCCACCAATTCCAAACTGTCAGATCTTGTGCTCCTCATCTCTGGCCACAATCTTAAACTTTCCTGTTTGTTTTTGCTGTACAAACAAAAACCGAACAAAAGGAAACAACATCAGCCAACCATTTCTGCATCAAATCAAGATAACATAGCATAAAATAAGTATCATAAGATTTACCTTGTTCCAAAGTTCAGTGTGTTTTTTACAGAACCCTGCAACAATCCCGCCTGAATTCTTCCCTTCTTTAAGCTCAATAGTCAGATCCTCCTTCAACCCACAAGTCACATGGAAAGCCAAAGGACACTTGAGCTCAGAACACTCCACAGCACACCCTTTGTTCTTCTTACACAAATAACACCTATCCTTCCACCTCTTTTTCGGAATCTTCGAGCAATCAATACCTTCTCGCCCATCAGGGTCCTCGAAGAAAACCTCTGGGACTAAAACAGCACACACAATGTGCGCCCACTTTCCATCACTCGTAGGCTTCATAGCCCCACCAATGACAGGACACAGACAACAACTCCTATCAGCCGAAGGCTGCGAGTTTGTACATTGAGCACAAAACCATTCCTCTTCAGGAATACCATTCACGAGAGGATTCCCGTAACAGGTAGAATGAACCATGAGGTCACACCCATCACAGAACACAATCGGGTCGGCCGGATCCCCGTCTGTGCTCTCACACACAGCGCATAGAATCCCATCCTCATCCTCCGCCACCTTTTCCTCCTCTTCAGCGTCGTCCTCCGGGTCGATCTCGACTTGAGCCGTTCCCACTTCCTCATCTCTAGTCTCAACAGATGGGTCATACTCAAGATTCAGATCAATGGGTAGAGGAGGAGAAGTAGAAGACTTAATTGGGCTGAAGTCGGGCCCAAAGGCCCAGATCCGTTTCTTGGCAGGTAAGCAGTATGGGGTAGGAGGAGGAGGGACGTTCTCTTTCTCTTCAATGAAATCAAGAAATGAATCTCGAGTGTGTTTGCGCTTCTTAGCTGGGAGGTTGGACGGTGATAATGGAAGCATTTTCGGTATCGGTTCGGGTTCTGGTTTTGGTTTCGGTTTCGGCCTTGATTGAGTGAGTTGTTGCTGGTGTTGTTCTTGTTGTTGTAGCACTCTAAAGCGTTTTAGTGGGGGTAATGAATTGAAGGTTGCATCCATTTTTGGCTGTGGAGGAGAGAGATTGAAAGATTAGCAGAGAAATTTGGGAGATTCTTAGGGAGGAATAGTGAGAGATCTGAGGGTTTTTTTAGAATTTGAAGGCGTGGAATGAGGAGATGAATTGGCCGGGAAAAATGAAAAGCTTAGATTTGAGTTTTGCGGGTTGGTAAAAGCGGGTAGTTTTTTAAAAAGGGTTTGAATTTTTGGATAGTCCGGTTATTTTCAGGTTCATTTTCGGTTGAATTTTGAAAAGTTTGAAAAAGGCGCGAGATTGTGGTCGGGAAAGCTTAGGGATGAATTTTGTTGTGCAGTCTACTGTCTTCAACATGTGGCCATGTGGATGGCCCTACCGCCCTACTTGCTCGTCGTTTACATTTTTCGTTACATTTATATATTCTAAGTTTCTAACTAGTTTTAAGAGCATCTCACTCACGGATCGTTGATTTTGTTTATTTTTTTCCAAATAAAATTATTGATTTTGACCTTATTTCAATTTTCAACTATGTTATACCACTATTGCCTTTTCACCCTTAGAAGCATAGTGTCATTAATAAAGCTTGTATACTAGGTCGCTAGTAAATAGTGGCGTTGTCAAGATTTATTTCTTATTGGTTCGTAATCTACCAAATCAAGTAATATATACAATAATGTAGTACATAACCACACATTCATCCAACACTACAATAGGGTAGTTGGCATTCTTGGCAACAACACCCGAGGACCATCCCATAGCTCCGCACAACACTATGACACCAACAACAACAATACTCAACTTTAATTTGACTTTCTTTATAGTTATGGAGCAAAGGCTTTTCCCCTTTAGTGATCTCCGATCCCTAGACTTGACGAAGGCCGAAAGGTGACCTTTTCTTGAAGAGTGACTAAACAATGTTGCTCAACTTCAAAAGCCTTTGCTCTACTCAACACTACGATACCAATAACAACAATACACAACCTTTCATCGCTTGAGCATTACTAATTTGAAGATTAACAAACAAATGAACAATTAATCAATTTTATACCAAACAACAATACACTAACATAATTGTTGGGAGGGTAGAAGTAAAAGCTCTGATGGATCCTTCCAAGACTTTAAAAGAATTCAAACCCTAGTGGAGGACATTAGAAATAAAGCGTCCAATTTACTATTGTTTACATGTTTTAAAGTTCTTAGGTCATCATTTAATACAACCCATAAACTAGCTACCGAAGCTAAAATGGGAGGGTAGTATTAGTTTTGCTGCTTGTATCCATTATCAAAAAAACATAATTCTTGGGGAAAATGTTAAGTTTAGTCACTAGGCTTTGGGTGGGTAATACGATGAGTGAATTACTAGTACTAAAAGACTATTTTTTACAATCCAATCATCCTTTCTCGGATAATAGAAGATAAAGAGGCCTTTTCCTAGTGTCGTAGTATTTGTGTGATCTAATAGGGTTGGCATCGCACCTTAGCCTTTCTCATTTGAATCGGGTCCGAAGGGTCTTTAAGGAGTCGTCCCCAAATTAATAAAGGTAGTTTGGACACCTATTCGAGTTTGAATCCATGGTTTGACTCACATGAATGGTTTTCTTAACCAAGAAAGGGTTGTTTAGGAATGGATAATAATCTACGTCGATTCAAAAATAATATGCTTGCAACCTTAAAAGATTGACCAACTTTAGATTAACAGTTTCTAAGCCACATGCAATAGAAAAGAAACACACTCTAGATTAGTGGGTTCATAAATTAAGAATCATGTAAACAATCTAGATTAATTGGCCACTTCTTTAAGAGTCCTCAAGTCAAGGGGTCTTAGATTCTATTGTCCAATATTTATCTTTTTAGGCGTGATTGGATTTCAAAAGGTCTTGAATTAGGTGCAAAAGATAAGGAAGATCAACCATTTACAACAATGTAAGAATTATACATAAATAAAGGTGCAAAAATTATATAAAGTAATAATTATGCGATATTTAAAAATACAAGGTACGATTTATAAATGAGTAAGTTGAATATTGACGTATCAAATGAAAATGTGAGCCTAGCGAGACTATTTTTCATTACATACTTCAACTAAATATGGTCTAGTTAAGGAACTTATTTGAATTAGTCCTTAAACATCATTGACATGAAAACTTCAAATAAACACTAAGATATGCTTTATGATGCTAGAAATGGGATTTGGATCAACTTTTAAACTGTTATTGTAGTGTGATGATCATTAAAGGTTGTGCTCATGTAAAAGTTTATTATTTGAATGAGTCTAGAGATGTTGTAGATGTTCATATCTCTACATCATGAACTAAGAAATAAATAATAAAAGGTGCATAAAGTAAATGCAATGCTTTAATTAAAATACAAGGGAAGGGGTTAGCATTAAAGTTAAAAGGAATTCTAAAAATAAAAATTATTCCTATAAGATGGATGCTCAAAATAAGAATCTTGAGTCTTGAACCTAGTGAAAGAAGGAAATTACTCCTTGGCAATCACATCATTGGTTAATTATAAATGACCTAAAGCATTAAAGTTTTTAGAGTTGATCATAAGATCACATCAAAAGGTAATCAATACTCAAAATAAGATGTTAAACTTAAGAAAAGGAGTTTAAGAAAAGGGAGGTTTTCATCTCATTGTAATCATTACATAAAAAGTTCTCAACCTTGAACCCTTGAGTGGCTATAATAACAAGAGCTTAAATTAAAGTCAATGATGAAGGAACAAGACTATTTCCCTGGCTTGACTCTCAGTTGAAAGCCAACCCTAGAAGCTCCAATCCAAGACCCTTACGGAAGAAAAACCTCTTTGGCCTATGGTACAAACCAATCACACAAGTTTTGCGAGTACATCATTGAAGAGGTAGCTCATAAAGTTGCCAAAGCTCAAGAGAATACAAAAATAAATTAAAACCTTATCTCCCAATTTTGAATGGGCAGTCCATGTCCTTCCCTAAACCTCTCTTTAAATTAGACCAAGCACAAGTAAAATTAAATTCATTTGTGGTTATATTTTTGCGGCATATTAACAATTAAACCACAATGGAGAATATAATAATATGCGGCGGGTTAAGCTGAGAACCATTACTTATTAATAGGAAGAGTTTTGGGTAAAAAACTAGATTTGGGTCAAAAATAATGTGTTTCTGATGTGCTCATTTTAGAGGACGTTTACTACCCCATTTTAGTGTTAAGTCTCGTGCTTTTAGATTGATTATATACATATTATACTTGATTTCACCTTGATCTTGTCTTCGAGTTGTTTTAAGGTCATTTCAGGTGTTTTTGATGATTTTGAGGTGAAATGCTGACATATTCGAGGCTTTGACACTCTTAGACATGCATTTCATAGCTTGGACACACATTTCAAGTCACTCATGAAGATCCCACAAAGTTCAGAAAACATTAAGTCACTTGAAGAATCTCAAAAGAAGAATTCAGAGTTAGATTCGACCGAATCTGACAGCCATTCGGTCGAATGGTAGTCCAGCATAGAAGCTTGTATTCCATTGTCACTGGGAAGGCCAAATGACACTCATTTGGGCGAATGGAGGTCTATTCAGCCAAATGGAGGTCCATTCGGCCGAATGGATGTCTCCATTTGGGCAAATCGTGCACAGAGAGGAATTCGACAGAGCTGCTGGAATGGGAGAATGGAAAAGGATTCGGGCAAACAGAGTATCATTTGGCCGAATGGGTCATTAATTCAGGCGAATGGACCTGTTTTCTCCAGAAATTTTACTTCTTATTTAGGCCGGCCTAGAGGCATTTTAGGGTTTCCGGACTTCTTTTATTCTTTGTTATAAATACCCCTCTTTCTGAAGAGAGAGAGAACCCTAGTTATGATTAGTTTTATTAGCTTTAGCTTTATTTAGCCTAAAAAATTCTCTAAGTTCTAGTTTTCCATTTTCTGTTTTCTCAACACATGTACTCCAAGTTTTTGATTTTATTGTTTGGATTCTGATCGTGGATATTGCATTGAAGCTTTATTGTGAGTACCAATCTCTTCTTTACTTTCAAATTCGTTCGTTATATTTCAGTTGATGTTTAGTCTAATGTTTCTCATTCATCTAGAATAGTTTCTGATTTAGTTTTGCTCTTGTTAATTTCTTTCCATGATTGTTGCATTTTTTTTATTGAATATCATCATGTCGTATATCTTGAATATGTGTGAGTAGTTCTCTTAGGGGTTTGATTAGTGAAACTCTAGGAAAAGTTATATTCTTCATTGTCTAAGGTTATAGGAATGATGACAATAAGTAGCTCTCGAAACCCAATGTGAATCTTGTCCTACAACTCCTTTGGAGACATAGGGCGATTATAGGTCATTCGATGTGATTTGTGGAATCACCAACTTTCTCTCATATACTTGGGTGTCCACACTAGTTATAGTTTTATTTTCTCTAACCTATCATGTTCTCTTTTGAAAGCATCATTCCTAGGGTGAATCTAATATCATCCCCGTTTTTCTTCATTTGATTTCCCTCTTAATTCATCGTGATCTATATTTTCGTTATTAGTATTAGTTGTTTTTAAATCCAAAAAGTTCAGTTGTGTTAAGAATTGAAGTGTCTTGATATCCTTTCTCCTCTTGGTTCGACCCCCTACCCCACTATACTTGTGTGGTTCGTAGGTTGTTATAAATATTGTTTGGTTCAAGGTTTAGCATAAACGACTGTTAAAACCTTACTATCATTTTCACCTAAAACATGCCCTAAACACCTCAAATACATCAATTATAAAAAGACAAAATATCTAAAATAGAAGGGTTTTGGGGGTAAGAAACTAGATTTTGGGTAGAAAATGACATGTTTCAACTAAAACATGCCCCCAAACACTTCAATTACATCTTTTTGACTCAAAATAGCTCAAGTATTAAGGATTATTTTGCAAGAAACTAGATTTTGGGTTGAAAATGACATGTTTCACCTTAAACATGCCTCAAACACTTCAAATACATCGATTTGAGGCGAAATAGCTCAATTAGGAAGGGTTTTGGGTAATAAACTCGATTTTGGGTAGAAATGGCAAGTTTCACCTAAAACATGCCTCAAGCACTTCAAATACATTTATTTGAGTCAAAATAGGTCAAATGGGAAGAGTTTTAGGTTAGAAACTAGATTTTGGGTAGAAAATGGCGTGTTTCACCTAAAATATGCCCCAAAACACTTCAAATACATCGACTTGAGTCGAAAGAGCTCAAATAGGAATGGTTTTGGGTTAAACACTTGATTTTGGGTAGAAATTAAAATACATTTTTTTGGCTCAAAATAGCTCAACTATGAAGGGTTTTGGGTAAGAAACTAGATTTTGGGTAGAAAATAACATGTTTCACCTAAAACATGCCCCAAACACTTTGAATACATCGGTTTGAGTCTAAATAGCTTAAATAGGAAGGGTTTTAGGTAAGAAACTAGATTTTTGGTGACTACTCCAAGTGGCAAGAAATTGAATATTGTCATCGAAAAAGGTCTAATGCTAGATGATTCCGAGTCCTTGAAGTCTTTGAAGTTTTTGGAGCTGGAATCTTAGCCAATTGAGTATGAGGGCATTGAGTCTAGGTCAGTGTTTATTGTTTTGATTGGAGAATCCCAAACCTATCCCCTAGATGTAATAATCATATAATTCTATAACAATTCCATTTCTACTTACTCCTCTTCTTTAACTCTAATCCTTACCACTAATTGCTTTGTTTCTATAAAACCTGACTTTGAAATCATTAAAGCAATAAAAGAACATGGAAATAAATCACCAATAATTGAAAAAAACTAAAAAGAATTAGTAGAGAATGGTATAATAACTTCGGTTAAAATTATTCAAATGCTTCGGTTATGAAGGCGAAGCCCATGTAGACGAAGCACTTGTCATTTTCTTTGATAACCGAAGCAATTGTGCAAAATGACTATATTTGCTTATAAGTGTTTCGCCTATATAACCGAAGCAGTTGATGGAGTTTATTATTTTTTAATATATTTTTATGCCATTTTTGAACGCAATAATAATAAAGTCTTCTAATATGATTACCATAGTTAAGCGGCAACAAAATTGTCATCAGTTATACATATACACACACACACACATATATATATATACATATATATATATATACATATATATACATATATATATATATACATATATATATATATATATATATATATATATATATATATATATATATATCATTGAAAATGTTATTTACATATATTCAAATTTCATCTATAGTAATTACTACTTAAGCTATAACAAAATTGTGACATATTTAAAATAATTACATTTCTAAGCTTCCCTATACACATCTCACTCAGCAATCAGCCTTAGTAGCTATCAAAATGCTCCACCCAAATCTCTTTTATTTCGCTCATCTCGTCATTTGATTGTTCTCGAGAAATCCTAAAAAATGGCAATTTTAAATAATAAGTATATATGATTAACTAGTTAGATAAATAAGTGGTGCCGTGAATGATAATGTAAACAGACCAACATATCGAGTGAGTATAAATTTCGGCAGAGTTTTGTTTGTAAATAGGACCATCCCAAATTTTTACATATATAAGTAATTATTTACAAGCACCAATAATGACAACATGACCACAATATAAGGGTCAAACCACATTAACCTTTCGATTAACGTCGGTCAGTCATTTCCATCCTCCTCCAAGGTAAATCATAAAACAAATAGAATCTAATATTCCTTTTTGGGACCAAATTGGAATTCAACAAAAATTTGACCTATTCCATGAACACGTAATGAGGACATAATTCATCGAAAGCATAAATTATACACATCACACTACATTATAAGGACCTAATGATATGAAATGAATATCTAACTTAAGATCCTAATGACAATGTATTATTTCCTAGCCCCGATAAATTTTTTCCAAGTTTCCCATGGCAGAGTTTTCTAGCCCATTTAGATAGCTTTATTAGCTAAATTCTTCATCTCGCATGGTTCCTAAATTCTCCATCATGTAATTCGATGAGAACTTGTTGTTGCTGGCTATTTCAGGTTGGGATGGCAACGGATCGGATCTGGAACGGGTCCTTATGGATCCAAATCCGTTTTTCAAGGATGGATCCAGATCCAGATCCGCGGGGTATGAAAAGTAAGGATCCAAATCCAGATCCAACGGATCCAGGTCCAAAACGGATCTAAAACGGATCTTGCATATTTATGTGTATTTTTAGGGTCCTTCATACACCATCATAAGGGATAGTTTGGGCCGGAAGACATTTTTTTGTGCTATTATAATATTGTCTATAATACTCCGTAACTAGAAAAAATGAATTTGTAATTGAAATTATGGACTTTATTATACACATTAGAACATTTTTCTAGACATTAATGAGAAAAGAACTTTATTTTTCAGATTGAATTGTAAAGCAAATTACTGTATTTCAAATTAGAAAAATTAAAAAATATTATCAAAATCAATTTTTCATTCTTTTTAATAGATACCCAAATCGACCTAATTTGAATACTTCTTACTATTGGTCGAACTTTACCTCACCATCATTCTCTCCTTTCTTTGTTATTTACTGGTTTGTACATATATTAGTATCACGAAAAATATTTCAAGACGGGTCCAAAACGGGTCCAAAACAGGTATTATGTTGGAGCCGTACCCGAATCCGTTTTTCAGTCATAGGACCCGGATCCGACCCGAATCCGTCAAGTCTAAATTTTGAAGACCCATATCTAGAAAAACGGATATGGATCCACGGATCTGGGTTGGGTCCAATATTCGTTGCCATCCCTAATTTCAGGTATGGCCCTACAAGTGATTTGCAAAACAACAAGTCATTAAAAGAAACCAAGAGGCTTTAGATCGTACCTTTTGTACCTCTACTTTGTCCTTTGGTGTGTCTCCATTTTTCAGGTAATTAATAATCAGAATAGTCCAACTATCTTTGACGTTTGTGGCATATACTACCTGTGTATTTGGGAGTTTTTCATTATTGATTGATGGTTCTTGCAGATGTACCAAGGGTATATGTTTGAAAGCAGCCGGTCCTAGTGCTACTCCGACATTTGCTAGTGCGCTAGCCATTTTTCTCCCTCGATACTTGCTTAATAGAAAATGGAACAAATTTGTCAATTTTACCTTTCATAATGACTAGGTTATCATCTTAGGGTCCTTCATCACGAACACTCCATTTAATTGGCTCAGGACTTTATATTTTGCCTCATTGTTTGTAGTTTTGAAATTGCAACATATAGACTATATGATTGTGTCCCCTTGTGGAAAATTCAGCACAACTTCTAATCTCGCTCCTCTGGCATTTGAGAAACCATCTATGAACATCATCCAACTTTCTCCTTGCTCATATACTCCTACATGTTCCACCTCCTTAGCTGCTAACAGTACGAGATCTGGGCTAACTCAGCCACAAAATCTGCTAATGCTTAAGACTTTATAGTCATTCGAGGTAGATACTTTATATCAAATCCACTTAACAATATGGACCATTTACTCATTCTTTTGGAAAGCTTGGGCATGCACATTAAATTCTTAATGGGATAGTTAGTCATGATGATTAAAGTATAAGTTTCTAAGTAATGTCTTAGATTCTTGCAAGCAACTACTAAGGTTAAATCAAGTTTTCAAGATTTCAATACCTGGTCTCTACGTCTAGTAAAGACATAATGATATAGTAAAGGGGAAGTTGCTGACCTTCATACCTTCATCTTCCCTTGTCAATACTACAGTTACTAAATATGAACTTATAGCTAGGTAAAGCTTTAGATCTTTTCCTTCCTATGGTTTGGACAACAAAGGTTGGCTCATTAAATGTTCTTTTAATTATTGTAAAGCCTCTTCATGTTGGTCTATCCATTGAAACCCTTGGTTCTTTTTCAGCACATTATAGACACACTAAGAGAACACTTGGTTGGGTTAAGTTTTATTCCATACCTTTGCAGTATTTCAAAAGTTTGATGTAGGTGCTCCATATGCTCGTATGCCATTTTGGATTTTACCAACATTTCATCTATGTAGTCATCCATTGTGTTGCCTACCAAATCTTTGAACATGTTGTATACTAATCATTATAAGTTATCCTTTTGTTCTTCAATTCAAATGGCATGACTTTGTAGCAATATACCTTTTTATCAATTATGAATGTCGTCTTCTCTTGATCTTGCAGATGCATAAGGATTTGGTTTTACCTGGAATACACGTCTGGAAATGTCACCAACTCATTGCCACCCGTCATGTTGACCATTGCATCAATGTGAGGTACTGGGAATGGGTATTTTGAGCAGGGTTTATTCAAGTTTGTGAAGTCTATGCAATTTCTTTATTTCCTATTTTTCTTGCCAACAATGACTACATATGCTAACCATTTGAGATATTTTACTTCTTGGATCTTCCCGGCATGTATCAACTTCTGGAGTTCTTTGTTTATAATTTGGTTCCTTTCTGTTTGACTGGAGCATAGCTTGGATCTAAGTTTAACTTGTTACAAATGACATCAGGATCTATTCTAATCATGTCCGAGTGTTCCCACACAAAATAATCTGTGTTCTTCTGTAAAAAAGTAATAATATATTGTCTTAAGTTACTATCATGAGAGGATCCTACCTGTACAATGCAATCTAGATTTTCTAGGTTAACCACGATTTTGTCTAGATTTGTCCATCATGTGCGCTCATATTAGGGCCTTGCTTTAATTTCTATACTACCATTTTAGAAGGTTTTGGGGTTTTTCTATAACACCTTCTTGCTACATCTTACTCCCCTTTGACTTCCATAATTCCCCACTGGGTAGAGAACTTGATATATTGGTGAAATGTTAAAGGGATGGCTTTCATCACATGTATCCAATGTCTTTCCATGATGATGTTATATGTAGATGGTGCATCTACTATGTTGAATTTGACTTTCTTATTCACTCCTCTAGCATAGACGGGAAGTTCTATTTTTCTAATAGTGTGCATTGATTTTCCACTAAAGCCCACCAAGATGGTAAATCTCTTGATGATGTCCTCTTGTTTTAACCCCATTTCCTCTAGAGCACTTAAGAACACGAAATTTTCTAAACTCCCACCATCTACAAGTACTCTCTTCAATAAGTAATACCAATGTTCAGGGAAATTATCAGCCTGTCATGGTGGCATCCCATGTCCCCCAAATTATCTTCATCGAATGTGATGGGCAGATTACAAAGGGAATCATTATCCCCATCCCTTAGTCCACCTTCTGGTGTTCTTATGATTTTCCGAGACATTTTCCATGAGGTAAAATAGGTTAATTCACTTACATCTAATCCTCCTTTGATGACGCTAACCACTTTTGTGTGCATTGGCTCAGATGGCGACATTTCTGTCTTGGCTAGTCCTTTAAGAGTTTCTTCTTTAATCGTTTGGAGCTCTTTTAAGTGCCCCTTCTTGAGGAGGAATTAGGAAAGCCACTTCCTTTTGTATTACTATTCTGTCTTGTGCCCATAGTCATGGTGAAAATCACACCATAAAACTTTATCCTTCTGGTTGTCTGGCTTATTGCTCTTTCTTGGCCCCTTGATGATTGCCCCTAGTTCCTACAAGGCACTTAAAACTCCTACAATGTTAGTGTTAAATCCATGGTCTTTGATGTCTAGGTTATTACCTAATCTTACAAAATTAACACCTTTTTGTTGCTCATACGGTCTTTGGTGTGAGTCATTCCTTCTAGGGGTGTACGATCGCCACTCTTTGTTAAATCCTAGTTTGCTGTCTAGTTGGTTGGTATGTGGGAGTCCTCTTGTGATCCTGTTGTCTTTCAATCTTACCTATTTAATGGCTCTATTCCTGACACCTTCAAAGGTAGCACAAGGGTATTTGGTGAGCTCGACGTATAGCTCAAAATTCAGAACTAAGCCTCTCTTGAAAGCTTATATTAATGTCATAGGGTTTCATTAT
Source organism: Dysphania ambrosioides (assembly GCA_026401315.1). NCBI lineage: Eukaryota > Viridiplantae > Streptophyta > Magnoliopsida > Caryophyllales > Amaranthaceae > Dysphania > Dysphania ambrosioides. The sequence continues at coordinate 19,365,165 of CM048666.1, forward strand.
CTGATGCTGATCATCTTATTGTTAAACTTAGTGAAATACTACCATATAGAGTCTCCGAAATTTTTAACAATACGATATAGATCACTCGTATACTTCTCTAATTGTCGACTAGTTGAGAACCGCGAATAAAATTTGTTAACCAAAACATGAAAGCTACTAATAGAAAAAGGTTTCAAACCTATCATTTATGATAATGCTAGCCTAGTGAGAATACAACCAAATGACTTACACATCAAGACATGTCGATATTTCTTTGGATAACACATATTCGTGATCTTGGCCTTGTAAGCTTCCACATGCGCGTAGGGGTCTATTTGGCCGTCATATAAAGGAGTCCATATAGGGAACACTAATCGCTTGGGGATGATCACATCATCTATCTCTGGGACAAAGACGGATGCTTCATACGCATTAGCTTTCTCCCAGTTCAGTGGCATCGACACTCTAGGTGTCCTACAAAGCATCTTCAAGAAATGCGTGTTTTGAGCCTCGAGCAACTTTATTCTTGACTAACGCCTAAATAGTGTAGGTGAGTGTATAGTGAGGACTATGCACTTGGATCAATTAATACATAAAATGCGTACAACATTTAATGTGTAAAACATGTTATGAACATGCTAGGTTAAGTGTAATGAACATTGGAAGTTTAAAGTTTATCCCCAAAAACATGAATTATTACTGTAGGAACCAAACCATCCCTTCTCAAATATTAACTGCCAACATATTTAATTCAGTTTTCCCATGCACTCATTATTAGCACAATCCCCGGTGTTGTGACTCTTCATTTTTTATATTTACATGTACATTGGTGTACATTTGATTCGATAACAATGAACAATAGAAATACAAATAATGTACATTGGTGTTGACTATTATGTACATTCAACATCTTAGTGCTTATGCTTACTGAAATTACTAGCATATGAAATGAAGATCAAATATTCTACATGTACATTTAATTCGTAGGTATTGATCATTAGCAATCTCCATAATGCACAATATATCTGAATACTTTGTACATTAAACATTTGGTTGCACAATGTGAAATTGCTGCTTATGAAATTTTATATTTACATTTCATTCAATTATAATGAACATTAGAAATATGAATAATATACATTAAACATGATTATGCACATTCTTAGTGGAAAACTACTTGTAAATGAAATGTACATTAGAAAATCTAGTAGTGAAATGTACATTTGATCGAATGTTATTTACCTTAAAAATGTGAGAAATGTACATTAGAAATATTAATAATGTACATTAAATTTGAGTACTTTGTACATTAACATCTTGTTACACATTTTAGTTGAATCATGTACATTAGAAATGCACATGGATTTTTACATGTACATTTGAAATGTGAACAATGTGCATTAGAAATGTAAATAATGTACATTTAAGTTGAGTATATTGTACATTAACATCTTGTTGCACATAGTGAAAAACTACTAGGCATATGGATTTGTACATGTACATTTCAAATGTGAACAATCCACATTAGAAATGTATAATGTACATTTAAGTTGAGTATAATATACATTAGACAGCTTGGTGCATACGCTTAGTGAAAAACTAGTGGCATATGAAACCTAGATAAAAAATTCTTTATGTGCATTTGATTCGAATGTGACGAACATCATAAATGTTAATAATTTACATTTGATTTGAGTACTTTGTTCATTAAATATCTTGTTGCATATAGTGTTTGATTGCAAGCAAAAGCAAAGTGAAATATAGAAAGAAAATAAAATGGAGTTCATAAAGGGAAGCATTAAAATATAACATATAGAATACCAAAAGTCTCATATTCTTATTTTCCCAACGCTTTATTATTTATTTTTTCATGCTGTCATATTTTTTCAACAGTGACTTTTCAATTTACTTATTTCCATATGCAATATATTTTGATCATTGAAAGTACCTACAATGTACATTTAGTTTAAAAGGAATGTATATTAAAAATTTATAAAATGTACAAAAATAACTCTTTGTGAAATGTACAATATATACATAGATTTCTAAGAATGATATGTATATTTAAATTTTGATTTTGCACATTATAATCATAATGACATGGATGCACATTGTATGACTTTGTAATGAACAAGTTTCTTATAAGTGATGTACATTTATATATCAAATAATGCACATGATATATTTGACAGTGGTGTGTGTATTGAATTCATTGAAATAAAAAATTCGTCAGATTTTAAAATATGATGCAAATTAAATAAAAACAAAAAGAATCTTAATCGTTGCAAATTACAAAAGCATTAATGATGCGCGTAAAATGCATTTGCTCTCCATGTTCATTGCATTTTTCCCTTTAATTAATACTGTTTGCATTTTGTATTAAACTTCCTTGTGTTTTGAACTGGGTACACAGTGAGCACTGTGACCCACCTATAGGATCCTATTTGCGTATTCTTGACGCTGTAAGGTCGCCATCCTGGTTTTTTGGATTATCTTCTGTCAGGGGCTGCTCCGCGTCTTCCTTGCCAGAATCTTGCTCATCATTTGTGTTAGAATTGATGGGGTAAGGAATAGGTTGTACCACTCTGCCCCCAGCTTTGGTTTTCAAATTTCTTTTGACTGGCTTCAACTCCTTGCATACACTATGTAGAGAATTCTTCTTGTGATTTTGTTCCCGTGCCATTTCTTCAAATTGTTTCTAGGAGGCTACAAGTCTTCTTTTTCTTTCATGAAGGCAGCAAGCAACTTGTTTTGTGTCATTTTCTCAATATTTTGAGATATGATGGAAGTATCAAGGCGATTAAGATTAGGTGTATTTAAACTAGTTGTTGCCCAATAGTGGGCGCTAATTGTTTTAGCCAAAATAATCACTGAGTGACAATTTAAGGTTGGGATGTTTTACAACTAGTTAGGCTATGCATAGGTAACGACGTGAAGAATAAATAAAGATAATGTAAATGACATAGAAAATTGGTGACGTAGAAAACCCAAACTCGAGAAAAACCATGGGGGCTTGTTAATAGGTCGCCGTTTCATTATAAGAACGTTGAATACACATGGATACAAATGTAAAGAATGAAAACTATGTTAGGCGACAATGTGATAGTTCGTGAGTTAATTGGTTTAGGAACGAATATGGGAGCTAAGTGAGTATATTTTGTTGAGTAGTTGGTTGTGTCCTCCTTTAGCTTCCTTTTATAAGTGGTGTCTTCTTTCTCACAAATGTACCATTGCCAGCTGTTACAGATTTGAATGAGTTAAGTCGTTTCCTATGCTATCCTAATTTCAGTTACTCTTCAGCCTTATCTTTCCGGAATTGATGCCTACTGGTGTGCCTTGTCATATGCTACCAAACAAAATCAAAACTTATCTAACTTCAAATGAATATAGCTAGGGAAGTCAAGTTCGTATCCATGGAGAAGAGATACTTAATAACTGAAAATCTATGTAAAATTATCTTAGCAAAACAATAAACTAAATAAAGATGGGGGTTTGTAATAGCAAGATAGATTTAATAACCTAATTATAACCGAAACTAGTTAAATGACAAATTAGTGACAAGAGCAATCTTGGTTAGTTGAAATCCACTTATGAACTACAAGTTAATCATAGAAGTCTCCTCAATTAACACCATTGAACACCATGTTGTAGAATTCCAAAATTCTATATTCCCATGAATTAGCTAGAAATAACAAAGCGTTCCTTTCTAACCCTTTCTAGTGAACAACTCAAGATAAGCACTCTAAATCATTCACAAGAAGCAATCAAGCAAAGAAATCAACAAGGATTGATGAAATTAACACAAGCGGTCTAATTTCTTCAATAATACTATTCTCCCTTCAAGTTATCAATCATAAAGCATGCACTAATAACCTAAAGTCACTACTTTGGTAAGATTAACTAGATGCAAGCGAATCCAAATAACCAAACCTAGTATTTGATTCAAGCAAATCATGAAATAACACAAGAGAATAGTAAACATTCAATATATATTAATAGAAGAGAAATCTCATAACTTACAGTCAAAAGCTTCAATCTTTAACCAAGAATATGTAGATTAAGCTTCCATAGAGTTCTTCTCCACCAAAGAGCAAAGAAGAAATTCAAACCTAAGCTTTTTCTTAAATCTCAAAAGTACTTCTAAAACCCTAGATTACAATCATTATTTATAGGTACCTCCCTTAACTAACCTAAACTACAGAAACCTAACCTAAGACGGCCCAAAACAAGATTTTACTTAATGAAAATGCCGCTAGAAAACACTAAAGTTGCGAAATTCTGGAAGACCCGCTGCCAGCTGATATTTAGCCGCTGGCAGCGGCTAAGGCAGCATCCTCCTTCTCTTGCTTATTGTAGGTGCCGCTGCTAGCTGCCCCTTTGCCTCTAGTAGCGGCTCTGGCAGCTTGTGTTGATATTCATCATCTAAAAGCTTTCTCGCTCAAAGGTAGATCATTCTTGCTCAAATGTAGATCGTTCTTCATCATTCCTCCAAGTTCAACATGTCGTTTCAACTCCATAATTTCCCTTAATTGCACACAAGTGAGTTGAAATGACTAAGACTTATAAAAACCAATAAAACTCCATGAAGAACAACAAAACCATCATAAAACACCTCTATCAACACATTAAAAGAAGACTTATCAAATTCTCCCATGCTTGAACCTTTACTCGTCCTCGAGTAAGCTTAGAGAACGCATTAACCTCAACAAGGTTCAAAACAGGAGTATAGCGAAATTCAATAGATCATATCCTCTCAAATCCACAAAACTCTTCTAGCATTCCTCAATAAATCGCCTCTCTAACCTTCACACCTTGACTTTCTCTTCTCTTATCTTTTCTTGTTTTTTTTCCATGTCAAATCCACTTTAAGACAAACTAATTCCTAGTGTTGAGTATGTAAATCCTCTAGAATCACCAAAAGAAGTGAAAGTTTGAAAAAGTTAGGAACAACTCAACTTCTCCACACTTCAATGATAAAGTACTTCCACCTTAAACACAAGGAAACAACTCACGCCCCTAAAATCTCTAAGATGAATCAACCTATTTGCCTAACCTCCAACTAACAACAAAATCATCAAGATGAAACCTACCCGAAACCTCCTTATATCTTCCCAACTTATGACACCAACTTCGGTAAAATCATTTGAAAACTTCCAGAAAATATCTCTCTTTTTCTCTCATTTTGCCTAGGAGCCCTTTCCGGTTTTCATCCTAGCCTTTCTTTTCTTTCGAATCTCACCACCTTACCCGCTCAATAGCCACGTTTTTTCTTAGGTTGCCCTTTCGGGTTTTCAACCTAACCGGGCCCCCAATTTTTTGCCTAAGTCGCCTTCACAGGTTTTCGACTTAGCGGGTATCTTTTTATCATTTTTTTTCTTTTTTTTCAGAATTTGAAATAGCTATACAAAGAACATTTAAGTTAAAGTAGCTAATACAAGAAACATTAAAGTTAAAAAATAGCAAAATTAGCCCCCCCCCCCTATGCTTAAATGGTGCATTGTCCTCAATGTAAGAATAGTCGATCCAAAAAAAAGAAGGGACAAGGCCAAATGCAGATAACTATCATGTAGAAGGATTCCCAGAGTTAGAAGGTCCGGGATTATCACGGGAAGCACGCCTTTCAGAATGACGTAAGGCTCGAGAGGCAAGATGGTCCATGAAAGCCTCACTTGGGGGTTCGTAAAGAGCGGGATATTGAGCCGTGTAGAATCGAATCATACTTCGTTGGTATGCCAATAGCTCTTGTATCCCATCACAAACCTCCTCCAATTGATCATCTACCTGAGCCCTCCATCTAGGCCAATCATCATCTCTAACTTCATTATCATGCCCCTCATCCATCTGCTCATCGGGATTCTCCTCATCCATATTCTCAATGATAACTTCTACTTCACCCAAGTAAGGTGCAACATCGGGATCAGCAGGTATAAAGAAGTCTGCGATTTCAGGGCCATAGAGGAGTTCCCTGCCCTCCAACCGAGGAATTCTTAAGTAATTCAACCCTTGTGGCCCATAGCGCCAGAAATAGCTACCCGCCATGGTAGAACGCAAAAGTAGCCCTATTTTCACCAATGTAGCCACATTATAGGTTAGGTAGGTGGAATCCAATGGTGCAAGATTCCGAGGAGGGCAAATTCCCAAATATTCCTCTAATAAAGTAACCATGCCACCCATGCTAATATGACCACTAGAATTGCTTCGCACTTTTAAACAACTGTCGACAAATATATCAACCCAATCAGGAATGCCGACACCCGAAGGAGTCATGGCCCATAAGTACGACATAGTTACCTTCGAGACCTTAGTTGCCTCCCCTTGACACAGAATAATAGAGGAGAGGGATCTATGGGCTAACCTAAGGAAAGGGTGTGTGATTTTAAAGCTATGATCACCATGAGGATCCACCGTGCATCCTGTTATTGATCTCCAAAAATTCCGAGATGAAAATACACAATGGGGATCCCAAATATTGCCTACAGGGGGATCATTCCAACCAAATGCATTCCGAATATCCTCATATGGCATCACATAGTTCTTATTATTAAGATTGAAAGAAATTTCTTTACGACCCTTAATCAATGTAGATAGGAATTCATAAGTGTACCGTACGTAGGTAGGTGCGCTCTTCATCAAGAATTCCTCAATTCCTACTTTACGGAACAATTGCCTCATCACATCCTCCAAACTAAGTACTCGCAAAGCATCCAAATCAAAGAATTTCGTGCATTGCACCATTCGTTTTGGTTGTTGGAGTTAAATCCATATAGCTTTTTCATTGTTTGAGAGACGAATACCCATGAAATCATTTGAGTGGGGTAAAGAGGAAGGCTCACCATCCCTTGAAGTACTACCTGGGTTTCTAGCCCTTGGCACCCTTGAGGTGGATAAAGTATGCCTCCTTTTGTTTCCTCTATCCATTGTTTTGGAATGAGATGCTTCAAATACTCCTTCTCTCCCAAAAGACACAAGCTACTCACCAAACCTTCACACCACTTGAATGCTTCACCTTAGAATGTCAAGTTGAACATGAAGTAAAATGGGGTATGAATATGTGAGATATGCTGGAAAAGGGATTTGGAGTGTGGAGGGGGTGTAATTTGTGAGTGAAAAAAAAATTGGAATGTAAGTAGAGGGAATTGGGATGGGGTTAGGGTTTGAGAGAGAGTGAGTGGGGAGTGTAGGAGGGAAAGAGGGAAGATGGGGTTTTAAAGAGAATTTTTTTTTTCTGTCGGGGGGTTTTGCTGGGCGAGCCGCTGGTAGCAGCTTGGGACCCACTGGTAGCGGTGAAGGCAGGGATGTTGTATTGTTGGGCGCTGGAAGACCCGCTGATAGCGGCTGCAGAGCAGCTACCAGCGGCTGCGGCAGTGACTCTGTGCTCCACCTTCGATTCTTCTCATGTTTCCTCCCCTTTTTTTTATATGTAGTATTGAATCCGAGGTATCCACCTACAAAATCACATTATAAGCAATACATAAGTTAAACAAAACCAAGAAGACTAAAATGAAAGGTAATAAAAAGAAATTCTCGGGTTGCCTCCCGATTAGCGCCTTTGTTTAATGTCATTGGCTTGACATAATGCATGTAACTTCGTCACTCAATTGATGGCACGTAGAGATTGATGCTCTCTATAGTCGACTTTGAACCCATCAAAGTATGGTTTGAGATGTTGTCCATTCACCTTAAATACGTTATTTGTCTCAAAACTTCGAATTTCAACCGCTCTATGTGGATATACCTTGATAACCTGAAATGGGCCCTCCCAACGGGAACGGAGTTTACCAGGAAATAGTCTAAGTTGAGATTGGTAAAGAAGGACTTTGTCGCCGATCTTAAACTCCTTTCTAGTTATCATTTTATCGTGCCATAACTTAGTTTTTGCCTTGTAGATATCAGCGTTTTCGTAAGACTCAAGGCGAATCTCCTCTAGCTCTTGAAGTTGCAGTTTTCGATATTCTTCGACTTCATCCATGGTTATATTGAATGATTTAACCGCCCAATATGCTTTATGCTCGAGTTCAACCGAAAGATGACAAGGTTTTCCAAACACAAGGTGATAGGGTGACATTCCGATAGGGGTCTTGTATGCGGTACGATATGCCCATAACGCATCCTCCAAATGTAAACTCTAATCCTTCATATCCGGATTTACTGTTTTCTAAAGAATTGATTTCACCTCTCGATTGGATACCTCTGCTTGGCCATTGGTTTGTGGGTGATAAGTTGTGGAAACCTTATGTTGGACTGAATACTTCTTCAGCAAAGCACTCACTGTACGATTGCAAAAATGCGTTCCTCGGTCACTTATCAAGGCTCGAGGAATTCCAAATCTAGAAAATATGTGAGACTTAATGAAACCTGGAACCACTTTAGAATCATCAGTCCTAGTGGGTACTGCTTCTACCCACTTTGAAACATAATCACAAGCAAGAAGTATATAAATATAACCATGAGAGTTAAGAAACGGTCCCATGAAATCGATTCCCCAAACATCAAATATCTCACAGTATAACAATGAAGATTGTGGCATTTCACTTTTTTGAGTGATATTACCTACTCTTTGACAGTTATCACAAGATTTGCAAAATCCGTAGGAATCTCGAAATAAACTAGGCCAATAAAAACCACAATCGAGCACCTTGCTGTTCGTTTGGAACCAAAATGGCCTCCACAAGAGTGAGAATGACAGAATATAAGAATAGGTATTACCTCATTCTCGGGGATGCATTGGCGAATGATTTGATCAGAATAGAATTTCCGTAAGTACGGATCATCCCATGCATAATATTTCACATCATTGCGAAGCTTATCCTTTTGAGATTTCGAAAACCCTGGAGGAAATTTGTTAGAGACAAGAAATTTTACTATATTAGCATACCACGGACGTAATTCCTTAACAGAAAATAGTGATTCATCAGGAAATTCGCCATGGATTTGATCTTGAGTTGGCTGTCGATCAACAATATGGGTTAAACGACTCAAATGATCAGCAACTAGATTCTCTGCGCCTATCTTGTCCTTGATTTCCAATTCAAATTCACTCAAGAGTAGAATCCATCTAATCAATCTTGGCTTGGCTTCTTTCTTCGACATCAAGTGACAAAGAGCTGCATGGTCAGTATAAACAATTACTTTAGTACCAAGCAAATAGGATCTAAATTTCTCTAAAGAAAAAACTATAGCCAACATCTCCTTCTCTATCGTAGTGTAGTTGCATTGGGTTGCATTAAGTGTCATCGAGGCATAATAGATCACATGTGAGGCCTTCCCTACTTTTTGGCCTAGAACAACTCCCACTGCATAATCGCTTGCATCACACATTATCTCAAATGGTAAAGACCAATTCGGGGCCTGAATGATGGGTGCAGAGACGAGCTTGGCTTTCAATTCATCAAAAGCTTTCTACAATCATCATCAAACTCGAATTTTTTCTCTTTTTGCAGTAATTTGCACAATGCAGCTGCAAGCTTTGAGAATCCTTCAATAAACCTACGATAGAACCCTGCATGACCCAGAAACGAACGCACTTCACGCACATTAGTAGGATAAGGAAGAGATTGAATGCTATCAATCTTCGCTTTATCAACCTCAATACCTTTAGAGGAGCCACGTGACCTAAAACAATACCTTGTTCGACCATGAAATGACATTTTTCAGAATTAAGAACAAGGTTAGATTTAATGTAATGTTTAAGGACTAATGATAACCGATGTAAACAACTATCAAATGAATCTCCATAAACAGTAAAATCATCCATAAATACCTCCATGAAGTGTTCAACAAACTCTGAAAATATGCTCATCATACATCTCTGAAAGGTTGCAAGGGCATTACACAATCCAAAGGGCATATGTCGGTAAGAAAATATGCCAAAGGGACATGTAAATGTAGTTTTCTCCTGATCTTCTGGTGCAATAGGTACTTGAAAGTACCCGGAATATCCATCAAGGAAACAATAAAAAGCTTTACCTGCAAGTCTTTTAATCATCTAATCAATAAAGGGCAAGGGGAAGTGGTCCTTCCTCGTTACTACATTCAACCTACGGTAATCAATGCAAACTCGCCACCCATTTTGTACTCTAGTAGGAACCATTTCACCATGTTGGTTCTCCACCACAGTCACTCCAGTTTTCTTTGGTACTACCTACGTGGGGCTCACCCATTTGTTATCTGAGATGGGGTATATCATTCCTACTTGCAGCAACTTAATGATCTCCTTCTTTACCACTTCCATCATCAGAGGATTCAAACGATGTTGAGGTTGTCTCACAGGTTTGGCATCATCTTCTAACAAAATACGATGCATGCATGTGGATGGGCTTATACCTTTAATGTCTGCAATAGTCCATCCGATAGCCAATTTATACTCTTTAAGTACTGACACCAACTTCTCCTCTTGTTCCTTGGTTAATTTGTTCGAAATGATAACAGGGAGGGTATTATTTCCACCAAGGAACACGTATTTCAAATGATCAGGAAGTGGTTTTAGTTCTACCTGAGGTGCCTACAAAACAGATGGTGAAATTTTCTCCATAAGTAATGTTAGTGGAATGGGTGTTGAACCTAGTGGTATAATTGGAAACTTGGAATGTTCGTTCAAATCTATCACCATCACCTGCATGTTAATAGGCAAAGAAAAATCCAAGTGATCACCAGACAAATTATTAACAATAGATGTGAGGAGCTCATCTCCACCATCAATGTTAAATACATCTTGCGCTATTGGATCGATTACATCTATGGAGCATAAAGAATGAGTGTCCACAGGATATTTCATGGAATCATAAATGTTATACACAATTTCTTGCCCGTCGAACTCCATAGTTAAGGAGCCGGTAAACACATCAATTTTCGTTCTAGCTGTCTTTAAGAAAGGTCTACCTAATAAGATAGGGACTGCGTGTTTGTCATGTTCCATGTCAAGAACGTAAAAATCTGCAGGAAAAATTAATTCATCAACCTTAACAAGCACGTCTTCTACCACCCCCTTAGGATAGACATTCGACCTATCAGCTAACTGAATTATTACCCCGGTCTCATGCAAAGGTCCAAGTTCCAAATATTTAAACAAGGAATAGGGAATGACATTGATTGATGCACCTAAATCTAACATGGCTCGGTGAAATGTAGTGTTTCCTATTATAACAAGAATAGTAAACATACCAGGATCACTATATTTTTCTAGGAGTTTCTTTTGGAAAACTGCAGAAATATGAGCACTTACTTTTACCTTTTCTTTTCCACCTAACCTGTGCTTTCTCTTGATAGTACAAAGCTCTTTTAAAAACTTAGCAAAATAAGGGACACTTTTAATCAAATTCAAAAGGGGAAGGTTTACCTCACATTTGCTAAAAGTTTCATAAATGTCCTTGTCTTTCTCATACCTTCGAGTTTCTCGCAAAGCTTCAGGGAAAGATGGTGTAGGCTCATAAGGGGGAAAGGTCGATGGGTTTGCCACAGTTTCAGGTTTCCCTTCTTTCTCTTCAACTCCAATCAAATCTTTAGCTCTCTTAGTTGCAACCACAGTTGCTTGCAACTCTTTGCCACTTCTCAGTGTTATTGCATTGGCTTGTTGCTTAGGATTCAGCTCCGTTTGAGATGGAAGCTTTCCAGAATCCTTAGCTTTAAGTCAGTTTATTGCACTAGATATTTGACTAACTTGGTTCTCCAGATTTTGAATGCTTGATTTAGTTTCTTGTTGGAATTGAACCATATTCTGCTGCATATTTGAGAAATTAGAAGTTAGAGATCTAATCATGTCTTCAGTTAACATATTTCCCGAGTTGGAGCTTTGGCCTTGAGGTTTTGAAAATGGAGCTCTATAATGTTGACCTTGAGAGTTATGTTGTTGATTCCCTTGAGAATTTCCATATCTCAAATTTGGATGATCTCTCCATCCTGGATTATAGGTGTTTGAGAAGGGATCATATCTCCTCGGAGGTCCTTGCCCTTGGAAACCTAGAGCATTCGCTTATTCATTTTGTTCCTCTAAGAATGTAGGACATGAATCGGTGAAATGTTCCATGGAAGTGCATACACCGCAAGCCTTTACTTGCTGTTGATTCTTCGAACTCACCATGAACTCGCACATCATAGAGGTCAAACCAGCTAATTTACTTTCCAATTCAGAGGTATTGGAGTTAGTTGCACTCACTCGGCGCGTAGAAGTTCTTTGACTGAACTGCCGTGAATTCTTAGCTAGTTCTGCGATTAATTTGGTTGCATCCCCTAGAGTTTTGTTCACTAGACCTCCTCCACTGGCTGCATTTACCATTCTCAAGTCATCATTAGTTAGGCCTCCATAGAAATATAAAATGAGGTCTTGATCAGAGTATCCATCATAGGGACAACTAGCACAAAGTCTCTTAAATCTTTCCCAATACTCATATAAGGATTCGTCTTCCTTTTGATCCACATTACTAATAGCTTTCTTGAGACTTGTAGATATAGTGGCTGGGTAGTATTTCTCAAGAAAACACCTTTTCAGATCTGCCCATGTTGTTATACTACCAGGAGGAAGATAATAAAACCAATCCTTAGCTGTATCTTTGAGAGAAAAAGGAAAAGCTCTTAGTTGTATCTGATCATCAGTCATTCCACTTGGCTTCATACTCGTACATACCACATGAAATTCAGCCAAGTGCTTGTTCGGATCTTCACCTTTCATACCATGAAATGCCGGTAATAGATGGATTAACCCAGATTTAATCTCGACATTTGCACCTTCTCCCAACTCCGGATATACAATGCATAACCGTTGTTGGTTCAAATTAGGAGCAGTGAGTTCTCTTAATGTTCGGTGTTCTGCCATCTCCTCTTCTTGATTGTCAAAAGTTGATGGCGATTCACTAGACTTTGCTCCTGCCTTCTTTCGCAACCTGGAAATAACTCTTTCAATTTCCGGATTTAACTGCACAACTTCTTTGTTAGCAGAACGAGTACTTATCATACCCAAGAAGAGTAAAACAAAGAAAATGATCAAACACAATACTAAAATGAATTCTACAAGATTAAACAATTAAAAAGCAACGCCCTTCCCCAGCAACGGCGCCAAAATTTGGTGTGCCTTGTCGTATGCTACCAAACAAAATCAAAACTTATCTAACTTCAAATGAATGTAGCTAGGGAAGTTAAGTTCGTATCCACGGAGAAGAGATATTTAATAACTGAAAATCTATGTAAAATTATCTTAGCAAAACAATAAACTAAATAAAGATGGGGGTTTGCAATAACAAGATAGATTTAATAACCTAATTATAACCGAAACTAGTTAAATGGCAAATCAGTGAAAAGAGCAATCTTGGTTAGTTGAAATCCACTTATGAACTACAAGTTAATCATAGAAGTCTCCTCAATTAACACCATTGAACACCATGTTGTAGAATTCCAAAATTCTATATTCCCATGAATTAGCTAGAAATAACAAAGCGTTCCTTTCTAACCCTTTCTAGTGAACCACTCAAGATAAGCACTCTAAATCATTCACAAGAAGCAATCAAGCAAAGAAATCAACAAGGATGGATGAAATTAACACAAGCGGTCTAATTTCTTCAATAATACTATTCTCCCTTCAAGTTATCAATCATAAAGCATGCACTAATAACCTAAAGTCACTACTTTGGTAAGATTAACTAGATGCAAGCGAATCCAAATAACCAAACCTAGTATTTGATTCAAGCAAATCATGAAATAACACAAGAGAATAGTAAACATTCAATATATATTAATAGAAGAGAAATTTCATAACATACAGTCAAAAGCTTCAATCTTTAACCAAGAATATGTAGATTAAGCTTCCATAGAGTTCTTCTCCACCAAAGAGCAAAGAAGAAATTCAAACCTAAGCTTTTTCTTAAATCTCAAAAGTACTTCTAAAACCCTAGATTACAATCATTATTTATAGGTACCTCCCTTAACTAACCTAAACTACAGAAACCTAACCTAAGACGGCCCAAAACAAGATTTTACTTAATGAAAATGCCGCTAGAAAACACTGAAGTTGCAAAATTCTGGAAGACCCGCTGCCAGCTGCTATTTAGCCGCTAGCAGCGGCTAAGGCAGCATCCTCCTTCTCTTGCTTGCTGTAGGTGCCGCTGCTAGCTGCCCCTTTGCCTCTGGTAGCGGCTCTGGTAGCTTGTATTGGTATTCATCATCTAAAAGCTTTCTCGCTCAAAGGTAGATCGTTCTTGCTCAAATGTAGATCGTTCTTCATCATTCCTCCAAGTTCAACATGTCGTTTCAACTCCATAATTTCCCTTAATTGCACACAAGTGAGTTGAAACAGCTAAGACTTATAAAAACCAATAAAACTCCATGAAGAACATCAAAAACCATCCTAAAACACCTCTATCAACACATTAAAAGAAGACTTATCACCTACAATCATGCGGACGGTTACAATCACTATCTGTTTATAGATGTATATCTTCATTTAATAACTGTCCTGGTTCAACTACTCATCCTACACGTTGGACAACCTTCAAGTTATGTCAAGTGAACTAGATGTTTTTTTTACCCATAACACCTACTTCTCCCTAATCCTTGTCTATTCCCCCTGAATGGAGATGGACTTATGCACTCTCCACTACACCTTATTGACTTCGACTACTCTCTGGACTTAGGCCTTAATGATGCTCCATCTACTATTCTAGAACAGAGATAGGCATTTCATGGTTTTGGATAATTTTGCGTTATCCTTCTTTTCTTGGTCATCTCAAATCTTTCCATGGATTAAAACACTTGAGTTGCAATTGCTATGTGATCCAGGGTGAACTATGCAAAGACGTCTATATTCGAACACAAGTTGAATCTATGCTTATGTGTTTGCTCTCTTTGGAATTATCATTATGTCATTTGGTGGCTGGATTATGAGGGATCGACTCGGTGTTGTGGTCGTCATTGATTCGGATGATGGATCAATTGGATGACCGAATCCAAATAAGAAAGTATCTGCCAACTGTTATATCCATAAGTAGTTATAACACTCTTGTCCATGTTTCTTGGATGTGCTGCTTGCTGAAATTGAGTAACACCAATTGTTTTAGGTGTCCGACTAAGTGATCTAACAGCTCTAGACTGATAAGCTTCTTTGTGATTTTTGTCCACCTACAAGTGCAGACGTTAACTGTCCTCAGGGTAGGTGTGAAGGTGGTTAAGTCAGTATAACGCGGATTCTCCGACAAGAATTTAATGACCGAATAATAAATAGTATGTGAATAATTGGTACCTTCACTTTGAGGATTACCACCCTTTTTATAGACAAAATATTTATGCCGTGATTTTGGTAATGTGGAACTCTGTCTGACTTAAGCTATGTGATCCTAACGCTAATCTATATTCCCAACTGGAGGTGAATTTGAAACATAATTCAGATATTATGTTTTCGTGATATCCGGTTTGACTAGGGCTACCCCATACGAATCTGAACTTTCCAAATAGAATAACAATGACCTGGTAAGAGTTCCTATGCAGGTTCAAAACTCTACAACAATGACTAAAGATCTTATTTCACTTCCTTGCCCTGCATTCGAAGTTTACTTTTTGTAATTTAATGCATTCAATTCTTAACGTTGCGTTTTGCTTCTCAGTCCCATGCATTTGTACGAAATTTCTTTCTTGCAACTACTTTGTATGACAATATATGCTAATACCTAATTTTGTTATTATAACTATACTGTAGCTTAATGCCTTATTATTTCCCTCAATAAATTTTTAATATCATTTTTTCTTACACTTTTACGTAGTATTAAATAGAGATGATATCAATTAATAATAAAACCTTTTTGACGAGAATAAAAAAAAAAAACTACATTAAATTCACTCGTATTTTCTTCTTATAATGAATCAATCATACTCCACCATAAAACAGCAATTAGCTGCCAAACCTAAACTAACCAATTAACAATATAATGAAAGGTGGATGCCAACTAGTTTAGTTGGTTAAAATATTGAAAGGTGGTATTCAAAACCTGAGATCAAATCCCATCTACATCATTTGTTACCTTGCAGCTTACGACTCTATTTACATCAAAAATATAATGAAAGACCATTAAAATGATGGAGAAAGAAGTAACTAAGGAAACTTACAGGCACCCCTCCAATATATCACGAGAAAGAAAAGAAAATCATCAGCGACATACCCCAAACGTCGTCTTTTTGAATTGAACAGACAGAATTTCTGATTGAAACCAACACACAAGCAAAGTGAGTCAATCATGACAACTTTTAAAATTCACAATTACTGTCCTCATCTTCATCTTCTCCTTGTTAATCTGCTTTGAATACCAATAATTCTGAGGTTAATCAAAACTGAAAGCCCTAAAATGCTAGGAAATGGAATAGAAGTTGAACCAAACTAAGGTGCAAACATACACAACTAGCTGCTTTGCTCTGATCACACTCAAAAGATCTCCCAAATGACTGGCATAACCACCATAAAATAGATGGCACAGTTCCCTCACGGAATGTGCACATCTGACTAACAATTTTCCAACTCAGTAACACTACCGATTGATACTTTTAACTCTCAGATCCCACTTAAACTAAAAAGTTTCAAAGAATATTTAGGACAAACAAGGATGAAATACTTAACATGAGGTTATTTCATTACATAAGGATGCCAAATGATCCTACCTTTACTGACATCGCTAGAACTTTATTAACATAGGTTTACTTGAAAAATTTCCTAGTTATTACAAGTTGGCCTGGAGAGCACGAACAGAGCATAGAGGAGATGATTACAAGCAGCCGCAAAGTGAATTAGAGCCTTGTTAGTTCAGAGGTAATTCACTATCACATTTCCTTAGGAGTGGAGTATCTCCAAATTCCCGCCAAAGCACTACCAATAATTGAGTGACAAACACTAGAGACAGCGCAGGGAACTGCAGTCAATGGATTCCCAAAATGCTGGTTTGCAAGAACTAGTCCAAGAACCGAATTCTGAAAGAGAAATGAATACAATTTAGCTGTGGAGATCAAAAGTAGGCCATTTGAATAGACAAAAAAAATCACCAAAGATAAAAAAAATCCAACTCAATATAATAGTTGAAATAGTAGGCTACCAGCACCACCTTGATTTGAAGTACGAGATCAACCCAAATTACTAATAATTAACAAACTACAGTTTTGAATAGATTCTGAATGATAATCCTGTTAAAGAAAAAGAGTACATCCATGACAGAAGAGTGACAGTATTGGCAAGCAACAATCTAATTATCTTGTTCTGTATACCAAAGATTTTTGCTAAGGCAGACTGCAATGGAAATGGTGAACTTCTTGGGGAAAAGGCAGTAAAAAGTTCACCACCAAAGGCAGGATCCATGATGAAGGTTATTTGACACCCATGGGTGCTGAAGGTTATTTACGTACAATAAGAAAACAATCCATAGGTGCTGAAGGTTATTTGACACATTATAGGTTTGCATGTATAATGTCCATGAAACATCGTTTGAAGTATTCTAGGAAAAAGCTCATCACTAAAAAGCAAAAAAGAAAAAACTAGCCAATACGCATGAGAGATCAAACATTAAGTTCACTTAAATTTCCTTTGTGCAGGCAATGATTCTACGAATGTAGTCCCTGTGCTTCTATTTACTGTTCAAGCAAGAGAAAATTATTTGTGCATCAGTTCATAGGTTGATTCAAAATACATTAAAATGATAAATGCACATTGAATACATTTTAACCATTCCCAAGCCAGGAGTTTACTGGAACTGGGGACTTTGAGGTACTGCCTAAATTGACGTTGAAGTAGGAAATGCTATATAGTATTTTAGCACACTCAGCATCTAAGAAAATAAACTTTTACCTGCATGCCAACCTCTATTGATATGGTCCTAGCAGAAGATATATCAATCCCGAGAAGCCTTGCAAGCACGTAACCAAAGAAAAATCCAGAAGCATGAAGTAGACAACAAGCTAGCACAACTTGCACACCAGACATCAGGATTGCTGAAGAACTTTGAGCAATTGCATTTCCACATAGAACTGCCACAGTGGCTACTGCAACAGGTGGCATCACAGGAGAAACAAATTTGACCAGGCCCTGGAAATACTGATTAAGAAACGCGCCAGCTAACACAGGAAGCAACACTACCTGCAAACCTGACAGAGTTAAGAGTTTTGAAGATGCCAGAGCACAATATAGTTAGCATTGAGCTGATAATATAAGCACTAACCTGCAGAGTTGACAGCAGAAGTCCAGTTGCATCAACTGCAACATATTGCCCAGCAAGTTTAGCCGAGAGGAATGGAGTCATGACCTACAATATGATGCATCAGAGAAAACTCACAAGGCAGAAAATTTCATCGACTCCAAAGGTCATGTCACTGAGGGAATTAAGAAATTGTCAAGAATCAACTTAACATAGACAACATTAATGGCTGAATGTAGAGGAAGAAGATGATGACTTGATTAATAAACTGAAATTACAGAAGATTAATGATAAATGTCAAGTTTTCAGGAGACTTGACACTCCCAAGAATACCTACAATGCTAAACTAATCACTTAATAATTCTCAACAAAATTCCCCCTCTCCTTGATTAGCTTTATTTATAGAGCTACTACTTTCCTAACCGACTGTCTCCCTCCATAAGCTACTAATAACAGACCTATATGCCATTCCTTAAACTGTCCCTCATTATATATTGATATTTAACAGAAAGGAAGGAGTATAGCTTGCTTTAGACCACATCCATAACAAATTATCTAGTATTAGGTTGTCCTACTTGCTACGGTAAGCTAGTAGAGACATAAGCTTGAGCCAAACTTAGAAATTTCTCCACTCTGAGCTGAGCAAATGTGGAGCTCATGGAAAGCTTACAGGCTATGTAAATTAGGTTCCAAGAATTACAACCAAAAAACGGGGTCAAATCTTTTATCGAAAAATATGATTTAATAAGAAAACTTTGCATTAATAACTAATTAGAAAATAACCAAGCACAAAAGGAGAAATATTTCCTTTACTTATAATTGCCCATATAATCCCTTTGGTTTCTATAATTTGTATTTCCTCTACATTGAAAGTGAAAAATAGAATCAGTTACAGTGATTAGATACAAATCACAGAAAGGAAGTGGGAGGAGGTTGTAAACCCTAACATTCCCTAACCGTACATACAGGAGGCAAAGTCCATACTAGAAAAATAAAAATGAGAAAGAGTATCAAGTTGACAACTCATTACTTCCTTGAATAAAGAGTGCATAGAGCAATAACAGCACAGGCTGGATAAGACAAGAAAGAAACCAGAAGTTTGCCAGTAGACTCTGAACAACCAAATAATGTCGATTGTCTGTGGAGAGAACTAAAAAAATGTAAGCATTTCAATACTATACAAATACAAAATCACCTACGCTAGTTCCAAGAAGAGGCATAAATCTGGCAGCAAACAGCAGTGAAAAAAATGAGACAGCAAAAAACGTACTCAATGTACAAAAATAACAGGTGACACTCTTTAGAAGATGTTATATTAGAGGATTTTATCGATAACTCTAGTCCTCTTACATTATTACACACCTGTTTTAGCATAGATATTATAGATGATGGTACTTGAAACAGTAATTGTGGAATATTGTGGGATAGGCTAGAAAGGGGATGCAAAACACCTTGGGACAGTGGGAGCATTTGCTTTGGCACTACTAGGTTTATCATCATAATAATCTTAGGTTTACAGCTAAAATTTCTTATCAAAACAATAATTCTCTTAACGAAAACACAATTCTACCAAGAAAAATTGAGGAAAAGAGTCGAAAAATGAAATGCTTAAGGTTGATTGACTTTGTAAAAACTTTACATGGATAGTACTTGCTTTGGTTTTTTTTACTCATTTGTTAGATTTAAATTATTTTCCTGCAAAACTTGGTGCCTTTGGTTGTCAGGTGCAAAGCTGCATATAAATGAGGTAGATCCTCTGTGGTATTGTCATTCAGGACAAAATTTAGCACGGATGAAGAAGTTGTTATTGTTTCATTTACTATTTGGGATTGAAATAGAATTAACAAATATTGTAATACGTTTTACTCTAATTTCATTTCTAATCTTTTTGGGAATCATTAGATGTACTCTATTTCTATATTAAGTGGATCGTTAAATGACACCCTAAATTCCAACAAAATGACCTAAATTGACACGCTCCTTCCAAAAATACCCTCACTTATTAACCCCAATTTATCCTATTTTTACTCTCCCTCCTCTTCCCCCTTCTCTCTCCTCTCCCCTTTTGGTTTAATGCACACCTCCATAGCCACACCCACTGACAACCAACCTCTGACCATCCCCACCTTCCACCGTACACATAGCACTACCCACCTTCCAATGCACACACAACACTATCTTCTCACTGCCTCCTCTAGCAAACACCAAACCTTCACAGCACTTTAACAAACACCACTTCATCTCTTTCTTCCCAGCCCCTTTCTTGCCAACCATCGCTTCTGACATCTCTGCAACACACTAATGCACCCCACAAAAAATCAAATCTGGAGATGGGCTAGGTCTAATTCAGTCTCATCCTTGGTATGCACTATATCTAGTCTCTTCTGTCCCATGGTTGAACTAAAATAGATCAAGTTTTACCCTTGGGTAAGTCTCAAGAAAATCTAGTCAATGCCTATGGTAGGACTAGATCTGCTCAAGGCGTCATCAAGGATGAAACACATTTAAAATTAGTCTACCCGTAGGGTCAGACTTAGTTGAATGAAATCTCCCCCATGATCGTGACTCTCTTAGATGTAGTCTCTCCCATGGAAAAAGCACTATTAGATGTAGTCTACCTTTCAGGAAACCTTGCCATCTCAATTAACTGGATGCTAAACCTTTCGGCTCAAAATGCAAACCAGATACCAATTGGAAATTCGGAATAAACCATAACCAAAGGAAGGATAAAAGAGTACTAAAACCGACAGCGACAACTACTTACAAGGATTAGAACCAGTACTAACATTCACGACTGCTGAGTACAGGATACCAAGCCTCACTGTAATAAATAAATTGCGCTGGCAGACTTCAGTGTAAGGTGTTTCATAATGACAGTGCAGGTGACGCGGGGTTCTACGATAATTGGTCTTGGTATGCAATGGAGAGAGGAGATATGTGACGAGAGGAGGAGAGATGGCTGGCCGGTGATTGATGGATATGGTATTATGAGTGCAGTGGACGTGGACATGGGGTGGAGGAGCTAAGGTTGTTGCTGAATTTTTTGGTGGAAAGGTTGTTACCAGATTTTGTGATGGATGAAGTGGCAGCCTCATTATTGGGTGTGAGGAGATAGGTAGCAGCAAGGAAGAAAGGCAGGTGAATGGTAAATGGAGAAGGGGTTAGTAAGGGTAGAAAAGGAAAAAAAGGTATAATTTAGGGTGATTACGTTAGATTTTTGGTCATTATTTAACAACCCCTAAATTAATCTAATATTTCCCCGTACTTCCATCCCTCAATAGAGTCTCATCAAAGAGTAAAGGCATATGGCTAATGAAATGATAAGATTAAGTAGCTTAAGACTTCACCATTTGTTTCGACAGGTAACTTGGAACATTTCTAAATGTATATTGTAATAGTCAAAATGAAGGTTCTGAAAAAGTTGTAACAATCTAGCTTTATGTTGCAAAATCAGCGGGATTCCACTATTGCAAGCCAGATCTGTTGTGTAAATTTGGCAACAGTATAACTCAGGGTATAGCTAGCAAATAGGAAAGATTGCTTCCAGTCAATCATGAAACAAGTACACAATAATGTATACAAAAACAATATGCCTATGCACACTGAAAGGCCAATGAATAATTATAATTGTACAACAATATGAACACTAGTCAAGTTACAAACCACAGCTGAGAATGTGCTTGCAGCTGTCATCAGTACTGAAAGAGCAACATTTCCACTGCAAAAACAATCATATTAAAACCTACCGATTTCTGGTTATACAACATGAGTAAAGGAAATATCTCAAAAATTGACATACCGTGCAAGATAGGTGACAATATTACTAGCTGTCCCTGCAGTTTTCATAGCAAACACTTAAAAGAGGAAGGAAATTAGGAACAGAAATACTATAATAATTTATAAGCTAATGAAATCACTCACCACCAGGACAACAGCCAACCAATATTAAGCCAGCTGCATAATGGGATGGCAGCCCTAAAAGTTTGCTGATAAAGAATCCAGACAATGGCATCACCTGCAATAGGAGAGGAGAGACCATGCTTCAACTCCAAAGCTACGAAGACAACTGAAATCACCAAACACAAAGTTGTAGGGAAAGCTGCTGAGTAAGTGCTTCAGAAGCCTTTTCTCAGACAGATAAGTGCTGCAGAGAGAAGAACTAGTTGTTCTATCTAATGTAACTTGTTCTCATATTGCCAAAACTTAAAACACATTATCCAGGTAAGACCCATTGCTATTCTCAGAGGTGAGGGTCCCCTATCAACAAGGATCTGACGAAACTTAACAGCCTGCGATAAAAGAACAAATATGATACTCAAAAGGACCTACCTCCCGAAAGATTGCCCTTTAAGCTTAACTTTCAGCCACTCCCAACCCCAACCCCAACCCCCCTCCCCCCCCCCCCCCCCCCCCCCAGCAACAAAGGTACTAAAGATATATGGGAATAGGGGTTTAAATCCCCTTTATTTCATCATTTCCAAAAAAAATAAGAGCATCATCAACATGATTTACTTTGCTAAATGAAGCTATGAGAAAGACAGTTAGGGGCAACAGTCACAATTCTCATAGACAATATATATTGTTAAACCTGTGTCGACACTCAGCAGTACCATATTTTCCAGAATGACAAAAAGGAATACAGAGTAAGATGTCAACAAGAGAACCATTGGAGCAAAAAGATTATTGTGTTGTAGGATAGTGCCTCAGCGACTACTAATTTGTACTATTATAGATAGCAGTTAATAGGTTCATAAATTTCACTTGTTTGGGATATTATTTAATCTTATTAGGCAAATGATGAAGCATTATCGTGCAAGGAAGAAAGATTTACGCATGATATTCATTGATTTGGAGATAGCGTATGTCAAGGTAGAAGTACTTTGGTGGGCAATGACTAGGAAGGGCATACCACGTAAGTACATCAACTTAGTTAAGGGCATGTATCAAGAAGTTACAAAAAAAGTTAGAAGTTGTGATGGAGTGACATAGCACTTCCATGTTATAATTGGGTTACACCAAGAATCTGCCCTAACTCCATTTTTCATGTAAAAGTAAAGGTCAATACAAGATTAAATACCATGGTGTTAGCTATTTGCGGATGATATCATTCTATTGGATGAGACTAGTGAAGAGATGAATGCTAAAATTAGAATAATGGAGAAAAATGTTAGAATCTAGAAGTTTTAGGGTTGTTAGGAGTAAAACATAGTATATAAAGTGTCACTTTAGTATTAGTTAGAGATCAAAAGAAGATATTATAAATTTGGATGGCAAGGATGTGCTTCTAAGCGAATGTTTCAAAATATATGGGATCGGTTTCTTACAAAAATGGAAAAATGATCAAGATGTCAGCCATAGAATAAATTTTGGGTGGCTTGCTTTGTGATCAAAGTGTACCCTTAAGTTTAGAAGGGAAATTATACAGGAAGATAATTAGACCAGCATTATTGCATAGATTGGAGTATTAAACTTTCAAAAAGGAGCATGTTAAGAAGATGAGTGTAGCAAAGAATTGTATGTTTAGGTGGTTGTGTGGGAACATCTTAAGAGATAAAATTAGAAATGTAGATATCTAAAAGAAAGTTGAAGTAGCGAATATTGTGGATAAGTTAAGGGAGAATCGGTTGCGTTGATTTAGGCATGTTATACGATAATGATAGATGCTTCGGTGGGGAAGGTGGAGTGTTGGGGTAATGAGACTTCTAATGCTATCGAGAACGACCGAGGATGACTTGCATGAAGGGAGTTAGGAAAAATATAGAGAAAATGGGTTTGAGAGAAGAGGTGGCTCTGAAAAGAAGAGAATTAAAGATAATCATTTTTGTGGATGATCACACAAAATAGATTTTTGGTTCATGTAGCTGACCTTAAATTTTTGGGATTAAGGCTTGGTTTTTTTTAATGGATAAATTGATGGGAATAATCTAACCTTTGCCCCATTTGCGGATACTAATCCTGTTTATTTATGATTACACCTACCTTTAGCCACTGTGAGCAACCCCCCAATTGTGACCTGCAATTAACACTCATGAACAAGTAATTGACATAATTCCTTTTAAATAAGGTGAAAACTTGAGGACCTTCCACTCATAATTAGTTGCCATCAGATAAAAGAAAAGAGGACCTAGAAATCTAAAATCTACCCCACCGAGTTCCTCCTTAATCCGGTTTTTACGAAGTGGAGGCTCTTCGCGAAGAATTGCTTCACCGGTACTACCAAAAAGTCGATCATCCCAATTAGTCAATAGTCTACCCCAGGTGATTCACCACTTACATGTTTCTGTAGGTAAACCTAGCTGAAACCCCCGCAACAAGGCCTTCAACCTTTGTCAATGAAAATGGAGAAAGTAGGAGAGAGAGGGGGTGGGAGTGAGAGTACGAGGGTCAAAAGAAAAGAAAAAAAAATTAGGGAGGAAGAAAGTGGCGGAGGAATGGATAGCTGTACTTCATTATAATCACATGCTATTGAAATTAAATTTTGGTCAATTTTTAAAAAAATCCACAATTAACTGCTATTCACTTAAATAATCTAAGTGGAGATCCACGGACACGGGACTACAGGAGAAAGGAGGCATATCTGACTCCTCTCCCCTCCCCCTGCCAGCCAAAGGCAGGAGCTTCTTTAGAAGGAATGGATAATGTTGTAGTAGTATTACCTAATGCAAGTGGTAAGATAAATACCAAGTAATCTGGTCGATGCAATCAAGTTTACCAATACTATGATTCAATTAGTGAATGAAGTCAGTATCACAAGTCCAATCACCTCAGATCACAAGCCCCGACAAACACAGCTCTATATTAAAAAAAAAAAAAAAAAAAAAAAAAAAAAAAAAAAAAAAACACAATTCATATCAAGAGAATGTCCATTTTTGTCTGGTTCTGTTGCTTAGCATTATCCTCAGCTACCAAATCCCTTTGCCACCCCAGACCAACAGCACCATTGGAGGTCCAATAAATGCTCAACTAGGACCAATCAGATCAATGACAACAGAATTTGTACATGGAGCCCAAGAACACTAAGCAAACAAGTCAGAAAGCCCTTACAGCCTCAGGTACATAGCTTAAGTGCTTTTTTCCTTGTTGGCAAGACTGCCTCCAATTAACTCATCCAGAACTCGTTCTATATCCAATTTGTACTGACATATCAGTTTACAAATCAAAGCACATCATGGCATTTTATTTCTTCTTTAAACACACCCACTCCAACATTTATAATACTGACATCAAGCGTTTTCATTGATAGATGTTATTTCATTTTACTTTCCCAGAAACAAAGCAAAGTAACCAACACATCGGAAACCATGATAACTTTTCTTAAATCACAGTTGCTCAGCTATAAAGTCATAGAGCACCTACTCAGCATCACAGCATACCAATAACCCTATGTTATGTAAACAATAAAAAAGAACAAAAGACACAAATCTTTTTTCTTGTAACAAGGGCAAGCATCAAGATTTTTTGCAAAATCAAGCTCAACGAATACTTAGCCCTTAACCTTGCAGTACTTCTCAACTACATGCCAACCAAGTCATCCCATTCTAACAATTAGATCATACCTACTACTCATTAACTAGATCATAATATCTATTAACAAGCAATTAAAACATTTGACGATGTCAATTTGCAAACAAAACCATCAGAAACATTCCCAAATCCCAATATCATGTTGAGTGTATGAATTCAAGTTTGGTTCTAGTTGCCTTCTAGTCAAGTCCATTTTCCTGTTAAATTTTGAGTACATAAGTTTTGAGGTATCAAGTGTTAAACAATCATGCTCAAGACCCTAAGTTTTCATGTGGGAATATACACATAATGTCGTCTTCAGACTTATCAACCTAAATATTCCGGTTTCATGTAGGATTAGTTTTAACTCTATATCATACAAGCAACTAAAAGAACGCATTTAGCAAAACATAAACTGAATACTTAGCAATCTTACCCAGTTATATAAAGCTTCAACCCATAAAGTCAAACCAAATTTATAGCAAACTTCCACAGCACAAAAGTTCAGAATTCAAAGATACGAACCGAGTATTGAAGCAAAAACCCAGCAATAACTTCCTTAGGCATAGCAAACGCCCCACTCAAATCATCCAAAGTAAGTGTCATACCCATACCCAACATAGTAATGGTCAACCCCCAAATAGTCATCTGAGAACTGACCCAACTGAAAGAACTCGGCTTCAACAGCCCCAACAAGCATCCTAGAGCAACCCATACTGGAAATGCCATCGAAACCGCATCGCTAATAGCTTCAACAATCCCCCTAACTGATGATTTATCCCCTGCACTCAGATTGTTCGACGAATTGCCGCATTGAAGGTGAACACAATGTTTAGCATCATTCTTTGATTTAGGGGCAAGAAAACGGTATTGGGTGTTGGATAATGAAATGCGATTCCTCAATTGGGCCGGAAAATCATCAACTTGGCTTCTTAATCTGAGTAACGTTCGAACTCGGGCCTGCCACTGTGACTGATTATTGGGAGGAGAGACAAAATGAGAGGAGCGATTAGAGAATGATGGCAAGTTTTTAGTGTTGATTGGTGCTCTATGAGGGGATGAGAGTGAGGATTGCATTGTTGATCAGTTCAAAATGAGGTTCAAAATGACGGGTAATAGTGATGAATTGATGATGAACTGGCGTTGCAAAGGCGCCAACAATGCGGGATGTTTTGAATTATTGGGAATGCTGATTTTGAAGGGGCAACGTCGTTGAGGTATCGGTTAAGCTGCAAAGGTAAATGCGTTCATAGAGATTGGTGATAGTGAAGATGATGAGGACCATATTCGAAGAAGAAGACAATCAACGTTTAGTGAATGTTAATCTCATTCATTATCACGATTTTTTTAAAGTAATTTCATAAACAACTTTCCGATCAAAATAATATTAAAAATCAAATCGAAGTTCTGAACAACAATTTTAACTTGCTTGAAAATGGGCTGGCCCAAACTATATAATTTTTTAATAGTAAATCGCTACTCAATTTTATTCAAGAAAAATCGCTAACAGGCAACAATTTTAGTTCGAGAGATTTCCTAATTAGGTTTTTTTTCCTTTTTCAATTTAGGGATAGGGTTTCTAATTCATATAAATCACTGCCTGGACAGCGATTTCCTAAATGTACTTTTTTTGTTTGTTCTTTTGTTCCTACAACGCCAATTTTATTACGTTCAATCAACTTGTTCCTCTTGTTTACATTCAATCTCATTACCAACCAATATCATTCCAACATAATTCCATCTATTTTTCCCATCCAAAGTAACATCAATCCATACAAGTTGATATATTCAAAAATAAGTACGTTAAGAAACTAACTAAAACATGAAACCTCGTTGAATAAATATTGTAAGAATTACACATCTAATAGATAATACTTACCTATGAATATAAATAACTGTACATGTACATAAAATGTAACTAAAATGCTAAGACTGTGAACTTATAGTCCCCTCCTCAAAAATAACATCTAAATGAGGGATCTGACTGCTCTGACTCTGTTGGGTGTATATCGTCTGAACCTCTCTTGGCGGTAAATCTAATGGAAATGGTGGAGATGTGTAAACGGAGGATGACGACTCACCCTGAGTGTAACCGCACCCTATCATATGGAGAGTGAGAGTCTCAGGGTCCTAGTGAGCTATGGATGAGGAGGATGTACAAGGGGTCGAAGTAGATGGGTACTGAAGGAGTTGGTGACTCTGCCCTATCATATCTATACCATCGCGCACATGTCCATAACTGTATCTTCCATGTTATGACATGAAACCCTATTGCAGTTATCATGACCGTAGTTACGAATAGCCAAGATCTGCTTAGTCTAAATGAGAACAAAAATTTATAAATGAAGTTAGTTGAGTAATTGACATTAAGCAATGAATAATATATATGAAAATCTTTCCATGATGTGAAGTGGCGCTGATGCTGGAGCAAAATGTGAAGGGGCGGCTGGAATGATAGTCTACTGAAATGCCTAGTTACACTATGGTACCAAATAAGGTACGGATCGTAGTAATTCATTGCTCCCTCAAATGCAAAAGGTAGCTAACAAAAAAGCTAGACTCAATCATATCAATCTCATCGTAGAACCCACCATGACAACATTGGGTAGGGCAACTCCGAGTACCCTCTCCACCATTGCCTGCCCAAACCTAAGACTAGGTTCACTCACAACCCTGCTAGTAACTAGTAATCTTGTAAGAATTGAGATCTCTTGTAATGTGATCGCCATTGCTTCGACAGGTAGGTGGAAGGTGTGTAACACCCTGATAATTCCCATTTTTCGAAAATTAAACCTTTAGGAAACTACCGGTGTGCTACCGCCACGTGTTCAAACGTTAAGGCTATAAAACAGAGTTTTGTAGCGGAAAACCAAAAGACTTTTTGAAATAACATTAATCGTAAAACAAACTCCTAACATAATAAATTGGAACCACTAAGGCCCTTACTGCAATGTACCAAAATAATATTCTACTCGCATCCAAAACCAACTATCTAAAATCAAACCAAGCGAATGTAACTTATTCTGAAATCTAAATTAAAACAAGGCTCCACTCAATCCACCCATGCATGAATGTTCGTTTGGATACTTATCAATAATTTGCTTCCTAATAATAAAAATGTAAGTATTGGATCATCATATTGTCATTTATAGGCAAAAGTCATGACCAAAGCACTCAAAGCACGTAATCAGCAAGTTGAGTATATAAAGGTTACAAAGTATAACAGTTGAAATAATAATTAAATAAAGAATATACACATAATGCAAGAACGTATTACGCAACATTTTACTCAACTGATATGATAAATTAATTAATTATTTGGATGAAGCAATAGACAAGGTTGTCTCCCCCATGCCCTGATTAGGACATCAAAAAGATAAATAACCCATGCATTCCCATCGGAGAGCATCAAAATACAATTAAAAAATCCAAATGGTAAACGGGCGCGACTCCATCAGCATAGCTAAATGAGATCTCAACTAACCCCAATTTTCAGTTTAAAAACTTTATAAAAGAGAGACTCGTAGATCACACAGCCTCCAATAAATGCCACGGATAAAACCACGTGAAACTCTAACCCCTGATTGTCAATACTCTAGACGTGCACTAGCTTAGAGTTTTATTGCTTATCCTCTTTCTCTTTACATGATTTACTGTTTAGACTCAATATACACAATTACCATAGCACACACATGCAAACATTACAGTCATACAATCAATTTATGTTATACTGTAATTTTTAACCTTTTAATTTCAATCTCAACTGTTAAACATTTTGAACAAAGTCAACTTACCTTGTCATTAAGATTTAAAAATATCCACCTTTACTCCATTCATACTATTAGTAATGAAGGAATAATAATAAGCAACCTAACGGATTAATTAACACATTAATATCAATTTAATAAATCACGATATCTCATTAACAATGCCAAAACATGCCCCTAATATAAAGAACATGATTTCTTTCAAATAAATCACCAAACAATATCATCCAAAAGGTTCCCTAAACATGATACTAATTTTGCATTTCACCTTAAATCATGCTCCTTAGGTAACATTCTTCGTAATTTCTACGTATCTGGAGTAAAATAAACGAGTGGCCACTTTCTGTACTATTAAGCACCTTCTACAAAGTGTTCTCCTACACCAAATTATATAACCTAAATTAATACACCAATACCCGAAATTTACAGCAACCTTTTTAGGGTTTTAAAACAATTCCAAAACATCTTTTTAAGTCTCCCAAAACATAATCTAATATCTCCAACACAATACTACAAGTATTATTAGAAAACTCATTAAAATATATGTTATAAAAACTCTATTTTTATAACTCTTAAAATCTGAAAATTTGTATTTTGATGTAGCATACTCAAATTACTCACAATTGTATCCTAAAGTAGTCTTAATTTAATGTATATACTAATAGTATATAATTTCAAGCTCTAAAACATGAAATCTCAACAATTAATTAAACCATAATCTAATATGTATAATATTCTGAAAATTTATTCCAAATACCATAATATTAAATTTTTATCAAAATACATCATAATTATAGTCAAAATTTCATGAAACAAATACTAGTATAAAAAATCTAGCCTTAAATCACGAAAACTAACATTTTTATACTAAAACATATGCTTATAAAATCTGAAAAATTCATTTAAACTACAACCCTATAAAATTTAACACACATGATTCACATAATATTTATAACTTTATGTAAAAATCAAATGCCTAGTATCAAAAACCCTAATTCATGGTACTAGCATACCTAGCCCTATTATTTATGCATGAAAACTTGTAGGATGTATAAAAATAGTTTATAGAACATAAAAATTTATATACTTTCAATATAAATTCAACCCATAGTAAAATCACATATGTATCATATAATAATTTATAAAACATGCATATTAGGCATAATAATTTAGGGAAAAAGAATGGAAAACAAGGGAAGAAGAAGGGACCAATGACGGTGGCGGCGGCCGGTGGACGACGACAAGGGGAGGAAGCAGTGGCGGCCTGGCAGCTGTGTGACTGGGGTTCACAACAAGGAGGAGGGTTTTTGTGCTTTCCTTTTTTTTTCCTTTGTACGTGAATGATGGGGTGGGGGTTTAGGATTTGTGTGTGAATGATGGGGTGGGGCTTTAGGAGTTGTACGTGAATAATGGAGTTTAGGCTTTGAGTTTGTTCTTTTTTTTTTTAAGAGTTTAGACTTAGGTAAAATGCTTAGGTTTAGGAAGTATAGGATTAGAAAAGTGTAGTACTAGATTTAGGTATTTTGGGTTTAGTTGGTTTCTTAGGAAAATAGAATATATTTTGTAGAAAAAGAATTTTAATTTGAAGATTTAATTAAATAATAAAAATAATTTTCTATGTATTTTGGAAATATATATGTACATATATGTATGTATATATATGTATATACATAAAGTATACGTATTATATTAATGCATAGAAATTATTTTTGATAAAATGCAATCGAAACTCATAATTTTCGGGGGATTATAAGGTGTGTGTCTCCTATCTCCACCTCTCGACAAGCGCAGCGATGAGGCACCAGTCTATATGCAACGAGTGCAAACAATGGATGTCGTATAGACTAGCCAGTCAAATAAAACGTAAAACCCTATCGTCAACAGGCCACTCAAAGCTGTGAAACTGATTGCCAAGAGTTGATGCTAGATCTAAGTGTTCGTCCCAAAGTAGAACAAAACGATGGGAGCCTTGCAAGAATTATGTGATACTGGGACTAGGATCCTCCATCCTATTTGATGAAAGAACTGTAAAATGTGGAGTATGATCGTATCATGAAACTAAAACATCATCAATTCATAAATGTAGAACATCATTTTCTTACATTAAAAGAAAATTTAAAACATCAAGAACCTAAAAAGAGATGAAACTAAAAGAACAAGACCCTAAACAATCGAGACCCTTGAACATCGAGAATCTAAAACATCATGAAGCTAAAACATCGAGTAACTAAAACATAAAGAAACTAGAACATAATGAAACTATACTATGGCCCATCTCTAGGGGCAACTATGTTGGTTATGTCCAATGAAGTTACAAATGCTACTAGTCACTTCTTTGCTTGTGCTGTCATCCATTTCATTTGTCAACCATATCGATCCTAGATGACCCTTAAGTCAAATTTGACTCTCATCAGTAATGAGTTTGGGTCCCGTATGTGGTCTCCATTGCATACAATCTAGCATAGTAAGGAAATGAGGCTCATATATGCGTAGGTAAGTCTTGGTGTGGAAATGTCTATCAACAAACGGTGCTTCAGAAAGGTGAAAACCAGCACACACACACAACCAAAATGTACACTTGAATCTTATTACAAGTGCATTTAACATAAGAGAAACATACCATATAATGTTTACCCCCCTTACATATCACTTTGTCACCTCGGCCGTTTATGACTTCATATATTCCACTACCTATGTCGAATGGTTCAACACTATGAAATTTGGCCTTACTTCTATTCACCTCAATCTTTTATTCTACATAAGGAGTGTATGGCTGGTTAGGTGCACGTCGTTTCCTAACAATCTCCTATTTATTAACAAACCATTTATTGACTCTATAAAAGGAAAGCTCAACTATTGCAGTCATCGACGAAAATCTAGCACCCTTTATGACTCCATTAAACACTTTTTCCATATTTGTTGTTGCATACACCTACCTATGATCCCCATCATAAGCAAGGGACCACTTCTGGATTTCCATGTCAAGGATGTACTCAGCAACGTCAGTAGAAAGCTGATAAATACGTCAAATGGCCTTATCTACCTTTGATATTTTTTGCTGAAATACAACTCTAATCAATGCTTTCTTCACCAAAATATTTTTCACATGAGATTTTAAGTTTGAAGCAACATGGCAAATGCAAAAGTAGTGATATGTATTTGGAGGAGTCTAAATACTATGTATGTCATTCATAGCTTGAGTAATACCTGGGTGATGATTAGATATCACATATAGCCATCTTCTATTTTTGACTCGATGTCTAATGCGTGACATAAACCAAGACAACTCTCTCCATTATTGTCCTCTACAAAAGCAAATGAAATAGGGAATAGTTTGTTATTTCAATCAACTCCTATTGCTATAAGTAATTTCCCCATGTATTTCCCATACAAATATGTGCCTTTAATAACAATGTGAGGAAACACATATGGAAACCCATCTATTCATTGTTTAAAAGACTAGAAGACCCTCTTGAAAACTCCCAAACTAGGAGTCTCTGATTTATAACACTACTCCATGACCATCAAGGGTGAGCATCCTTTAATGTCTATATAAATTGAGGCAAACATTCATATGAAGTTTCCAAATTACCATAGACCTCAGTAATTGCTGTCCACTTACCATACCAAGCTTTTAAATAAGGTTTGGTATGGTGGAATCTTCCATGCATCATCTCTATGATAACGAGCACCTTCAAATTGGGATCAGCTCTAACACATTCCTTAACGTAGTTTCCTATTAACGAAAAACTCAAGTGTCAAGCTCCCCGAGTGTGGTTATTGCTAACACAAGAAGCCGCATGTGGACCCTTGTAGGTTAATAGGGTCTAAAAGGGCATTACATTACTCTTTTGTCTAGCATGAAGTTTCCAACACACGTGTTTGAACAGACTAGCTCCAACACACTTTTGTTTAATATTAGACAAAAGTGCGACTGATTTGAATAAAGGCAATACATCTTGATAACCGGTATTTTAGGTCGTTAACTAAAAGACAAGTTATGTAAACAAATTTTATTCCAACCTACGAACTATACAAGTATAGTGGAGTAGGGGGTCGAACCACGAGGACAAAGTATATTTAGACTCTAACTCTTAACACAACTGGACTATTTGGATTTAGAAAATCAACTAAACTAACAACAAGAATGTAAATCACGATGAATTAAACGGTAAGTCAAATAGAGAAAAATGGGGACAAGATTGGATTCACCCTAGGAATGAAGCTTTAAAAATCGAACATGATAGGTTAGAGAAAATTTGATAATAACTAGCATAGACATCCAAAAATACGAGAGGAAGTTGGTGATTCCACAAATCACAACGAACGACCTATAATCGCCCTATGTCTCCAAAGGAGTGGCAAGACAAGATTCGCATCGGATTCCGAAACTATTTATTATCATAGTTTCTACAACCTTAAGCAATAAAGATCATAGCTTTCCTAGGGTTTCACCAATCAAAACCCCTAAAGGAATTACTCACACATATTCATGCTTAAAAATATAAAGATATTAAATGATGCAAAAGAAACGAACATGGAATGAAATCACGAGAATGAAAGCAAAATCAGAAATTATGCTAATATACGATAAACATAAAACTAAGCATGCAACGAAATAAACGAATGAATTAAGAGCAAAGGAATAGATTAAAACTTACAAAAGCTTCAATATATTATCCACGATCAGAATTCGAACGACAAAGTATTGAGAAAACTGAAAATCAAAAGCTAAAACTAAAATAATTTGGAGGCTAAAGAAGACTAAAAAAGCATATAAGTATATAACCTAGCTCTCCCCTCCTCACATCAGATGAAGGGGTATTTATAACAAAACAAGAAAAACCTACGAAAACCCTAAAATGCATATGGGCTGGCTCTAAAAAGAAGTAGTTGATCCGGAGGAAAACACTGTCATTCGCCCGAATTCAAGGTCCATTCGGTCGAATACAGTCCCATTTGCCCGAATGCATATCCGTTCGCCCATTCTAGAGGCTATGAAGAATCAATCCCTGTCCAACATTCGCCCGAATGTATAGGTTGATTTGGCCAAATGTAAGCTCATTTGCCCGAATGAGTTCCATTCGGCATTCCCAGAGACCAAGGGCCAAATACTCTGAAGTCTGTCACTCATTCGACCGAATGAGTATCAGATTCGGTCGAATCTGCATCATTTGGCCGAATGTGTCTCAGATTCGGCCGAATATGAGACCATTCTTTCCTCTTTTTCACTTCTCTCTTTTTCTGAACTCCGTGGGATCTTCATGAGTGACTTCAAATATTTTTCCAAGCTATGATACGCGTGTCAAAGGATCGAATGCATCGTATTTCACCTCAAAATCATCAAAAGTACTTGAAATGAACTTAAGACAACTCGAAGACAAGATCAAGGTGAAATCAAGCATAATATGCATAAAACCAATATAAAACTACGAGACTTGACACTAAAACGAAGTAGTAAACGTGCTCTAAAACGAGCACATCAACTTCCCCCAAGTTAAATAGTTGCCAGTCCCTAGCAAACGAAATAGGAAGTTGAAGTGATAGCTTAGGGAAAAATGAATGAAGAAATGAATGAAGAGATGAATGAAGAACATGGGAAGTGAAAATCAAGACAATGCAAGCTGTGCACGTGCAAAACTCTTACCTAGCCATGGATGTGCAAGTACAATGGGATTTAGAAAGCATAATCAACATTTTACACCTACTTGGGATCACCAAGCAAGCTACATCATAGTTCATTCTCCCCACTACCTGACGAGGTCGCAAGTCTACGCTCCCTAGGTTACTTCCCAAGAGGTGTGGGAAATTTCCATTACGCTCATGTGTTTATAGGGTATGTGTTTCGCTCGAAATCATCCGACTGAAGATGAGTCGGGAATTAAACACCTAAACAGGGAGAAATCTCGAGAATCGTGTCTTATCTACTCTCCAACACTGATCTTACTAATCAGATTAAGTCGAACAGGTTTGGAAAGGGTTGTAATGTAGGCTCGGATCGAGGTATGGTAGAATTTGGGAATGTGGAGTTAAAATAGAGGATAGTGAGTAATCCAAGGAAATAAAACCAAGGAAGACTACGCCTTTCGACAACCATGCCAATCTCAAAATTCCAAATAATAGACTCTACTACACTATGTCAACTTAATTCTCAAACTTTTTCTCTAATTTCTTTTTGTTCGTTTTCTTTTCTTTTTCTCTTTTTTTTTCTTTTTTTCTTTCTTTTTCCTTTTTTTGTTTTCTTTTTCTTTATTTCTCTTTTTTTTTTCTTTTAGCGCTTTTCAAGCTTTTTCTGAACTTTCTATGTGCATACTTCTTTGAAATGCACTAAGACTAGTGTATGTAGTCAAATTACCCAATAATCATTTCCCCGCCCGAAATCCTATATTACAATGCTACAAATACCAACTTCACTATGATCACATGACTATCCTCTAGGTAAAAAGAGGGGACATTTGGCTCATATGGAGTTAGATAGCGTGGCTACAAAAAGAAGGTAAAGGCACAAATTTGGCTCAACCTAGAGTAAGTTGATTTTTATGGTAGGCACTTTGGCTATGTAGCTTCAACTACAAACGTGTTATCATCCCTAACCTTTAGAAAATTAGACTATGCTAGAGGAGAACAGATACAATTCTTAAGATTCCCTAACTAACACTCAACAATACAGGACTCGTAATAAAGTCCCAAAAGGCTCAATCCTCACAAGGTTAGTCGAAATGCGCCTTGATAAGTAGTCATCCAAACCACATACCAAGCAAGCTCAAATCCCCCAAGCTAAGTGAAAAACTCAGACCCAAAATAGGCATAGGGCTAGGGGAATACGAGTTTGCATAAAATCAATGTAAAGTGCACAACAGAAGCTTGCATGCTTAGAACATATGATGGAAAAAAAGGGGGGCACATGATGGAAATAAGGGGAAAACAAATACAAAAATAACTTAATACATAAACTTGGATTTTCATGTAAGCAATCATACTAGTACATGGATGCAGTGGCATGTGAAACTTATTATATGAACACCTGAAAACAACACCAAAAAGCAAAATGCAAAACACAAAAGAACCTAGAAATAGAACACAAGAACACAAAACAACGCAAAACTACACAGCACTGAGACTGACAGCCAAGGACACGCGAAAGAATGAGTAGTGGACTATGGATATCCCCCCCCCCCCCTAAGCTAGGGTAAAGCCGTCCTCGGCGCTAGAGGAGGCTGTTAGGTCTACCATTACTCATCCCCTATAAATTCCTCATCATCCCCCTAGTCATCCTCTTCATTAACCTCCTCCTCCCCATCCGTGTAATCCATCCCATAGTCATCCGAGGCTCTTCTAGGAGCCGATGGGGTAAAGTTATTAAACCTACGCCTACCCTCCCGCAACCGGTCAAACCCATGACTTAGTGATATTTCGTTATAGTTGTCATGGCGAGGGTACCAGGAAGGGGTGGCCATACTTTCGCCGACCATATAGGAGCGATAGGCCATATCATACCATGGGTAGTTTGCCCGCTCGAAGTTTTGCTCGAGGTGGTCGAGCCGGGCGGTATGGTGGGCTTGGGTGGTGAGAACCTGGTCAAGCCGTGTCTCTATGCGTCCTAGGGAGGACATAATATCGGATTCAGATTCATCATTTGAATCATCATGGTATGGTAAGACCAAGGTAGAAGCCCTAGGTTTGTCTCGCATAGAAAGTGTCTGAGGGCGAGGAGGGGGTACAAGTGGGGGCTCGATAGCGTATCTCGGCACGTCGCCGTCTAAGAGATACGAGGCCCCAAACTGGACTAGGGGGGTAATTGAGGACAGGGGAGGGGGATGGTGCGGTCTTTTAAGTACCGCCATCGCAAGGGATCAGGGAAGATAAAACCAGCTTGTGCGAGGCATTGCTCGTGAAGGGTGGTGGAACTTGCCTATCGTTCATTGAATTCCACCGGATTCATAACGTTTAGGAATTCAGCAATGCAGAATACGTGTCCCCCTAAACATAAGTCAGTGGTTGCATTCAGGGTGGCTGTGTTGTTTAAAAACTTCCACAGCGTCATAGGCAAGCGCAGTGCAGTGTCGTCGTGTGGTGCAAGGTAACAGTGTAAAATTTTAGGTCGTTAACTAAAAGACAAGTTATGCAAATAAATTTTATTCCAACCTACGAACTATACAATTATAGTGCAGTAGGGGGTCGAACCACGAGGATAAAGTATATTAAGACTCTAACTCTTAACACAACCGAACTATTTGGATTTAGAAAATCAACTAAACTAACAACAAGAATGTAAATCACGATGAATTAAATGGTAAGTCAAATAGAGAAAAATGGGGACAAGATTGGATTCACCCTAGGAATGAAGCTTTAAAAACCGAACATGATAGGTTAGAGAAAATCTGATAATAACTAGCATAGACATCCAAAAATACGAGAGGAAGTTGGTGATTCCACAAATCACAACGAACGACCTATAATCGCCCTATGTCTCCAAAGGAGTGGCAAGACAAGATTCGCATCGGATTCCAAAACTATTTATTATCATCATTTCTACAACCTTAAGCAATAAAGATCATAGCTTTCCTAGGGTTTCACCAATCAAAACCCCTAAAGGAATTACTCACACATATTCATGCTTAAAAATATAAAGATATTAAATGATGCAAAAGAAACGAACATGGAATGAAATCACGAGAATGAAAGCAAAATCAGAAATTATGCTAATATACGATAAACATAAAACTAAGCATGCAACGAAATAAACGAATGAATTAAGAGCAAAGGAATAGATTAAAACTTACAAAAGCTTCAATATATTATCCATGATCAGAATTCGAATGACAAAGTATTGAGAAAACTGAAAACCGAAAGATAAAACTAAAAGAATTTGGAGGCTAAAGAAAACTAAAAGTGCATAAAAGTATATAACCTAGCTCTCCCCTCCTTACATCAGAGGAAGGGGTATTTATAACAAAATAAGAAAAACCTACGAAAACCCTAAAATGCATATGGGCCGGCCCTAAAAAGAAGTAGTTGATCCAGATGAAAACATTGTCATTCGCTCGAATTCAAGGTCCATTCGGTCGAATACAGTCCCATTCGCCCGAATGCATATCTATTCGCCCATTCTAGTGACTCTAAAGAATCAATCCCTGTCCAGCATTCACCCGAATGTATAGGTTGATTCAGCCGAATGTAAGCTTATTCGCCCAAATGAGTTCCATTCGGCATTCCCAGAGACCAAGGGACAAATGCTCTGAAGTCTGTCACTCATTCGACCGAATGAGTATCAGATTCGGTCGAATCTGCATCATTTGGCCGAATGTGTCTCAGATTTGGCCGAATCTGAGACCATTCTTTCCTCTTTTTCACTTCTCTCTTTTCTAAACTCCGTGGGATCTTTATGAGTGACTTTAAACATTTACCCAAGCTATGATACGCGTGTCAAAGGCTCGAATGCATCACATTTCACCTCGAAATCATCAAAAGTACCTGAAATGAACTTAAGACAACTCGAAGACAAGATCAAGGTGAAATCAAGCATAATATGCATAAAACCAATATAAAACTACGAGACTTGACACTAAAACAAAGTAGTAAACATGCTCTAAAACGAGCACATCACATCTTCACAGCTTTATTGAGTTCTTTCTTGCTTGCTAACTCCATACCCTTCAAAAATTACCCTCCTACCATGGACGATGAATCTGGGATATGCATTCTCTAACCATCACCCTCCATATATTATTCTAAATGATTATAAAAGGGAATGGTTGAATGAATTTCTAGTTGGTTTTCCATTAAACTTGTTGCAACTTCTTTGGCATCTATGTTCAAGTGAAGTTCATCTTCTTCATCATCCCCTTCCTCCTCCTCTTGCGAATTTGTTCTGTATGAAGATAATTTGCATTCTCATTTGACATGAGTTTATGAATTGGGTTCTCATCATGATCCCCACAACTCAAACCGGCTCCCTTAAAGTGTATGTCATCAAGAACATGTGAAATAGGGTACATTAGGGAAAGATAAGGATGCATTTCTGATGAAAGGGTTATTTTGAGTTGTGGATGAGAGGATATTTCATGATTTTTGTTAAGAGAATATTTCCATCATTCCAGTATATGACGAAATGATTGGAATTGAAGAATTCACATTTTGTTTGAAAAATAAGGGTACTTGCTTAGCGTATATTTCTATACAAGAATGTGGAAATTTTCGAATGCATGGCTATAAGACTTTCATAGAATAGTCATCCGTTAGTACCAATGTCATACATGTCAATATACCAATAGGGTATTTCATTCTCAAGTTCAATTCTACTGTCCTATCAAACCCACACAAGTAGATGATCATATCAACAATATCACAATAGCTGTTTTCAACACTAGCCAAAATAGGTCTAACTTATCCAACTTCACATCGAATCATATTATCCCTTTCTACAATTAATCTACTCCATTAGCATAACAAGGGAAATAACAAGGTATTCATCATGCTTACAACACAAAAACTCTATAATGATATTCAACGGTATTCATGGCGATAAATTCAAATGTCCTCAATATAGTTCTAACTTATCTTGCCAAAAAACTATACTT
Source organism: Dysphania ambrosioides (assembly GCA_026401315.1). Taxonomy (NCBI): domain Eukaryota; kingdom Viridiplantae; phylum Streptophyta; class Magnoliopsida; order Caryophyllales; family Amaranthaceae; genus Dysphania; species Dysphania ambrosioides. The sequence goes on from CM048666.1 coordinate 19,405,143, forward strand.
CTATGTTATTGTAACATTCAAACATCTCGCAATAACACAAAAACCTATAATTCTATGTAGAGATAACCATCGTACTGGTTCAACCCTGCCCAGCACTAAATCGACCTGATTTTTAGCCCGTGTGGCCTGACCCACCTTGAGCCTGATTTGAATTTGGTTTGGCCCATCAACTAGGTGGGCTAAAATTAGAATTTTCAAACCTAAATCCTATTTAATTCGGTTAATAAAATTTTAATTTGGTCCGCTAAGATCTAGCCGTTAATGAACGTTGAACTAGCTGTTGGAACTAACCCTATAAATACTTCTCCATTAAATCTTACAATTAACTCAATTCACTCTCATTCTCTTAATATCTCAATCTCTTAATTACTCCTAAATATAATTGTTTTAGTAATTAGTACTAATCTTCTTTTTAATTACTCTCTTAATCTTAATTAGTTTTCTTAATTAGTTCTATACTTCTATTTGCTTTATTATACTTAAGTTACTACTACAACAGAAATGGCTTCAAGAGAAAGATCTAGTAATGCTAGCAATTTGTTAGATGATTTTTTTCAAATAAATGAAACAAACAACGATACTTTCTCTCAACACTTGGAGCAACAAATTTTTGGAGTATCTACTTTGAGTGCTCAAAATTTACAAACACCAACTTCGGGGATGCAACCTCCTAGTAGTGGCCAAGGTATAACTTTTTATGAATGTAAGATTAGTTAATAACTTTATATGAATGTTATTTTAGTTTATAACTTATTATGAATGTTAGTTTAAAGCATAAACTAGTAGAGAAAGGATTAAATACTGCAATTTTCTAGCCTTATATGTTGCGGTTATTGAAGAGAAGCACATTCAGGCGAAGCACATATGATATTAACAAATGTTGTGGTTTTTACGATGCAGCAATAAAAGACACAAGTACTGTATTTTTTTTAATAAAACTATAGCATTTAAGGCTTATAAATACTGTTGTTTTGTTGTAAAACCGCTACAAATGTTGACTATTTTTTTATTCTGAGCCTACCAAGTGCTATAGTTTTCTAGAAAACCACAATATTTGAAGCATTAAATGTTGCAGTTTTCTATAAAACTGCAGCACATAATGCTTTAAATGTTGCGATTTTATAGAAAACCGCAATACATATAATTTTTTTTTGAATTATCCAATGCCAATTGATCATTGCATATAGTTGGCAATCCCAATTTCCAATAGAGGATTTATGTCAGAGATAAAATGTGCTAAAATATTTATTATTAAATCCTCACAAAATTGTTATTAATTTACAAATCTAATATCTACTTGGTCTAATCTAATAATGTATTTACATCAACACTTAATGCTAGCTAGAAACCTAATCTAATCTAAGATAAGAATATTGTATGAAATAAAACATTCGAACCTAATGATGATAATATAATCTAATCAAGAAAGAACCAATCTAATGCTTTAATATACAAAAACAAATGGGAAGTTCTATCTAATTAGATATATTGTCCGCCCCAAGGAAGTATTCAGGCCATATTTCCTCAATCCATCAGCTCCTCATGTGATTATGCCATTGTTTTTGGAAATGCTTGAGAAGTTGAGAAAAGATAGTATATTAGTATTACAAAGTAGGAACATATCTATAATTAGGCCTATTTCCAAAACAGGAACATATCTACAAAACAGGAACTTTCAAGTGTAAATTTTGGTAGATTTTCCTCTACAATTAGGCCTATTTCCATTTTTTATGATACAAAGGTACCTGTTTCCACAATCAACAACATATCTATAACCCAACACAATTCACAATTCACAATTCACAATTCATTCACAACACAGTTCACCACATTCCCATCCAACTCCATTCAATTCACAACACAATTCACAACCATTCATTCTCATCCAACTCCATTCAATTCACAACACAATTCACAACCATTCATTCTCATCCACCTGCATTCAATTCACAACACAATTCACAACCATTCATTCTCATCCAACTCCATTCAATTCACAACCATTCTCCGTCTAGCTCCATCCATCCATTCTCAACTCAAGGTATCTATAAATCTCAAAAATTTACTAGAGATAGATTATTATACATACTATTGAAAGATCCTCACAAGAAGCATGGTTGTGGAGGATGCCAAACACAAAACCGCATAAAAAAGTAGCCACACTCCGTGCCACCTTTTTGCTGAGGACTTTGCATTCAAAAAGCAGATAAGATGTAAATCAAATAGATCTATTTGGACTGATTTAGGCATATTCTAAAGTCATACTTGATCTATTTGGACCAATGTATGCATATTTTAGGTCAAACTTATTCATTTCTACCCAAATACTAATATATAAGCCAAAATTCTTCCTATTTGAATTATTTAGACTCCAAGTGATGTACTAGGACCAATTTAGGCATATTCTAAGGTCATACTTGATTTATTTGAGCTACATAGACTCATAACGATGTATTTGGACCAATTAATTCAAATTTTAGGTCAAACTTAGTCATTTTTACCCAAATACTAGTTTCTAAGCCAAATTGATGTAATAGGACCGATTTAGGCATATTATAAGGTTATACTTGATATATTTAAGTTACTTAGACTCTAAACAATGTATTTGGACCAATTAATTCATATTTTAGGTCAAACTTAGTCATTTCTACCCAAATACTAGTTTCTAAGCCAAAGTGTTTGATATTGTTTGTGTGTGTTCAACTATTCAACTATAGAAACATGGAAATACATATTAGATGAGTTTGTAAGTGTTTAGCTTATTGATTTTATGAGTAAGGTTAACTAAGTAAAATCCATTTCTGACCAATAGTGCCATGACCCTCAAGCCTCCCTACATGTCTTGGTTTTGGCACCCCAATTTCACGCGCTCGAGCAAGATACTATGCAATCCATAATGCAACTTTTTAACAACTGTTCTCTGGACTATACTGTCCTCTAGTTTGGTTGGATTCATGACTCTACTCTACAAGGTACCCATCTCTTGTTCAAAGGGATACATATACCTCCCTCATAATGGCCCACATAGCTTAATCTCACAAACCAAATGAATGACCAAGTGAGGCATCGTGTCGAAGAAAGAAGGTGGGAAATACATCTCAAATCGACACATGGTGTCAACTACATCAGCTTGTAAGTCATCTTACATCGCTGGATTTATTACCTTGCTACAAATAGCGTTGAAAAAGATGTACAACCTTGTAATTGTGTACCTCACTTGTGGACGCAATATCCATCGAATAGAAACTAGAGGAAATTGTTGCATCAACACATGACAATAATGAGATTTAATTCCTACTAACTTTAGATCATTCATTGAAACAAGTCTTGTAAAAATCGAAGAAAACCCAGCTGGAACCTTAAGTCCATGCAAAGACTCACAAAAGCTGATCTTCTACTTCCTTCACAGTGTAAACCAAGCCAGACAAATATGCCACCATTTACCATATTCTTGAGAGCCAATTCAGTTTGTCCCATAGGGTCTGTATCTCTCCTAATTTTAATCCATACTTGGTTTTACCGGGCATATTCAAGAGCGTCCCAACAATGGCATCATAAATGTTCTTCTCAATGTGCATGACATCAAGGCAATGTTGTACCTCCTCATGGAGCCAATAGGAAAGAGTCCAAAACACATACCTCTTCTTATAACCACCGACTGATATACTCTTAGAGCTCTTTCTTAACTCGGTTTCAATACCCTTTACCCAATCATATACTTCACTCACACGTAGAGATAGACAAGCTTCTCAAAACTCTTTGGATCCATTAAAAGCTTTCCTCTTTCTTTTGAAAGGGTGATCTTCAGGAAGGTACATGCAAAAGCCCATGTAAACATGCTTCCCACAGTTCTGTAGGCACATAACCTCTATATCTTCTTCACATTTCTAGCATGTAGTCTTCACCTTCACAGCGTAGCCAGAAAGATTTCCATAAGCTGGGAAATCATTGATTGTGCAGAAGATCATGGAACGCAAAGTAAATTTTTTTTAGAGTAAGCATCAAAACCTAGACACCTTCCTCCCACAACAACCTAAAATCATCGATAAGAGCGGCAAGATACACATCTATGTCATTACCGAGTTGTTTAGGTTTTGATATAAGAAGTGGCAACATGATGTATTTATGCTTCATGTATAACCAAGGTGGCAAATTGTATATATTTAAAAGAACCAGCCAAGTGCCTTACTAGGTGCTCAAGGTCTCGAGCGGATTCATTCCATCCATGCAAAGACAGAACTTAAGATTCCAATATTCCCCATCAAAATTCATGAACATCCTATCAATGTTCCTCCATTAAGGAGAATCAGCCAAATTAACAACCCATCTTTTTTCCTCTCCTCAGCATGCCACTACAACAATTTTGCATTACTATCATATGAGTGTCACTTAAACCTCGGTATAATTGGAAGATACCATAGAACCTTGATTTCTTTCTCAAATTGAGCTCATTGTGCTTCTTTTTGTGATGGGGCACTCCACATATTAGGCATTCATCTAGATCTGCATACTCATTTTGACATAGAACATAATCATTTATACATGCATAGATCTTCAAATACTCCATTCCCATAGGACACATGAGTTTCTTAGCTTCATAGGTAGAAAGTGACAGTTCATTACCCTCAAGAAGCATGTCCGATAAAACTTCTAACAAGTGTGTGAAACTCTTATCAATCCAATTATGGTGTGCCTTTAAGTTGAAGAGCTTCATGACAGCGCTCAAATTAGTGTATGAAGTACAAGAAGGACATAGAGGCTTCTATGCAGCTCTAAGGATTTCAGCAAACATATGAGGACGATATGTGAAATAATCCTCAACATCTTGCATCATATCATCTATACTATCCTCATCACTACCCTCATCATATACCTTATTAACATTCAATCCATCTTCATTGCAAGATGTCTTCTCCCTACTAGCACACTTACTAGCGCTTGCCTCAAATTCTAATATTTCACCATGCCAATTCCTCATCCTATAATCTACTCTAAAATCTCAAAAAATTAGATGATATTTGATTTCATTAATGACAATAACCCCTCGAGTTGTTACAATCACAACAAGAACACAATATTATCTTGGAAAGATTGTCTACTTGGTGTCTAAGTGAAACTCTAGCAAACTCCTTAACCCCTTGTATGTATTCCATTATTTAATCCTACTTACTGTACATCCAATGTCGATCCATTTCAAATAAATTATAAGAAATAAACAAAAAAACTTGAGGAGGTAATTCAAGGCAATGTAATTTACCATCGAAAACATTATTTTATATATTAAGCAAATCATTTTAATGCCATATCTAACACTTTTCACTAAAAAATTCAAATATCATAGCAACTAGTACATCTAATGATGACATGTACAATAATTTTCACTAAAAAATTTGACAGAGTTTCCTCTATAATGGGACTATATCAACATATCCTATCATTGCATTAAACCTATTTTCACCATTATATCAACTCAAACCAATATTCAATCATTAACCATAGTCCAACAAAGAAAATAAAGTGATTTCATATATTTGTCTAACTCTAACCACTTGTATATTTATTTATAACTTTAAGAGAATAAATATGAACACGAAAATCACCTTGAATTAGAAGCTAGCCGATCCAAATGTCTTCAAGATGCACTTGGAAGCACGACAAATTAATAAAAAAATCCCAAATTCAATCTAAAAATTTCAAAACTAAGTATTAAACAATATTAAATGCATGTGTATTAAACAAATTTCAAAACTAAGTATTAAACAAATATTATATATATACTACTGTCCCTATTCTTCTAGTGACCACTTAATGAAAAACACAAAATAACATAAAATAGTCAACTTTCGAGAATATAGCTAACCATAATTTTAAAACCAAAGGTGTGTTTTTTTTAAAGGTTTTGTTCTTTCACCTTGCAAAAAAGTTCTAATAGGGGCTACCCAATGTCGAATGAGGAGATTTTGTGTCTTAAGAACAAAACGTAAGGTGAAAGGAGACTTAAGAGTGCCAATTCCTATCTCTTTTTCTTATGTAGTATGACATTTCAAAAAAAATCCCAATATCTTACAATCTCAACTAACTATATTTAGTGAATCCAAATGGATCATTACAATTACTGAGATGATTTGGCAAATGAAAATCTGGCCAAATCGGAGCTCATGTAGTATTTGATAATGGTCTTAACCCTTTAGACAAAATTTCCAGAGCATATATTAGAAAACTGTACTTGAGGACAAACTTGCTAAGTCACAGTTATAACTTATAAGTACTTTCTACACATAATCAATCAAAATGTTGGTAACTTAAGCTAGGAGGCCGATAACCAACTTATTCAGAACAAATTGTTGCCAATATCAAGAATTTCATTTATATTGGTTAAATTAACAAGAGAAGAGAAAAATAGCAGAATTACAAACCCCTCAAAAAGTAATAAGATCCTCCATTATATTTTTCAAAACAATTGCAAAAGCTTATAAAATCAAGAAAAGAGTATGCTAAAAGTTAGAGTTCGCTGTATGGTAATCATAACAAAACATGTATATAAATAAACTTCCAAAGCATAACACCTATGCTCTTCAATGCATATCAAGATTCACCCAAAGATTATCCTAATGAATTTTCCCTCCTACCCACAAATAAACTTCTTGCTTGCCCTAGATTTTTCGCGAAAAAACAAAAAAAATATGTACAAACTTCCAAATGAAATGCCGCAGAATTAGGTGAGTGCTTCTTCAAATCTGGTAGAGAGAGGACAATGAAGACTAGCAAAGCTTCAATATTATTCCGTAGCAATGGAGGACACATCACGAGTGGGGAGAAGAAGAGGCTTTGAAGAATTCACAACTTAGAGTTTACTGGGAAGGAAATGAGAAGGATTGGGATAATGGGTTTTGACTTTAGGGCAACAAATGCTTGGAATTTTGTGGGGGACTAGGGGTTAGGGTTTAAGGGTGCTTTGAAGATGGTTAGAGAAGTTGAGAAAGTTTCTTTAGTTTCTAGTGTATGTGCATGTGGTACTGATGGCTTGTTTCGTGCTTTGAATATATCAGTTACAAGTGATGCGGTTAATTAAAAACCCTCAGCATTTATTACTAATGATGCAGTTTTTTAATTAACCACAACACTTATAGTTTTAAGTGCTGCATCTTCTACAAAAACTGCAACACGTGATGTTAAGGTATATCTAAATCATTTAGTGCTTTGAATTTTATTTACCCGCAGTATTTGTACTAAAGCAATTAAAAGATTTTCTACTAGTGATATATGAATATTATTTTAGTTTAAAACTTATATGAATGTTAGTTTGAACTTATTGTATGAATATTCATATGTAATTTTTGGTGGTAATGATGGTGATGGTGATAGTGGTAATGGTGATGCAGCACCCGAGAGCTCATAATATAGAAAGAAACCTTCCCTAATGTGAACATAATACAAGAAAGTCCAATCACCAACCCTACTCCCAAAGGGAAGAGGTTTATGTGCTATTGCTTTATAATCAAGCAAACGGGGAAGAAGTTGATCACAACTTATTTAAGGAAGACCAGACATGGGACGGGGAAATCGTCTCGTCACTTGACTAGAGTACATAGAATTTATCTCGAAGAAGAGGAATTGAGAGGAATCAAGAGGAGAATCTTCAAGAGAAACACAACTTCACGGATTTATGGGCAATATGCAGAGAGGATGTATCCATTTATGTATAATAGAAATAGAATGGTTGATAAACTTGTTAATTTTGTTATTGTTGATGAATTGCCCTTTAACCATGGTGAGAGCCCTAACTTCAAACATTTTAATAGAGTTGTCTTACAATCCGATGGAGGTGAAGACAGTTCAGGGAACGCCACAGCTAGCCCAACTAGCTAGACATCTCCCATGGTACGTAAAATAACTATGTGGCTTTGATTTCTTCGGGATACGCGCATAACTTAATTTTGGAAATTAAAATTTAATTAAACAATTAAATTTGATTTTCAAAATTAAGTGCAAGGCCTTTCTTTTTTTTCCCACCCCCAAATTTGTTAAATTAAAACAAAATTAAATATTGCTATGTCTTTTTGTGATTATATGTAAATATGTAATGAATATGAGAATATCTCTCAATACTATTATCAAATATATAAATATCAAAAATAATCTAAACATAAATGTGATTAGATGAATATAAAAGTTAATAACGAATATCATTTTGTGAATATAAACATTTAATTATTTTCGAAATAATTCATTTATTTTAAATGTATATACGTTTGTAAATAAGTAACAAAATTTTCATGTCCAAACCTAGCCCAACCCCAACTTTATTCGGTTTAACCCACTATTTATTGGCCCTATAAGGCTGTGAACCGGCCCTACGAGGCCTGTTGACTGGTCTGCCCGCTGATGTCCAAACCGTTATGGGCTGAAAACCCCCAAGCCAGCCTGTATTTAGATAGGCTTGCTAACAGGGTTGGTCCGGTTCAAGTCCAAGCCAAGCAAGCCCGGCCCGTGGGCAAGCTTGTCCCAACCCACCCGGACTAAACCAATGGCCACCTCTACTTCTATGTTATTGTTAAACTAATCATAATGAATGCCAATTTTACATAAATGATTCCGAAACACCAACAAAAATCCATTCCCACATTCAATATCAAACACAACATCAATAACTTTTATTTCATTTTCATTACACAACAACATGTTCAACAGCAACAACATGTTCAACAGCAACAACAAAATTCACTTCTTAACTAGAATTTAATTCTAAACCTAAATACAATTCTTAACCAAAATTCAATTCTTAACTTAAATTCTAATAAAAGTTAAACCCTAATTTAATTATAACAAACATTCAATTCTTAAGTAAAATGTTAACTATAATTAACCTAAATAATTTCTAATTTAAATTTTATTCTTAACCTAAATTTTATTCTTAACTAAAATTGTAACAACCATTAACTTAACTTCATTTCTAATTAAAATTCAATTATGTACCTAAATTCAATTATTAACTAAAATTGTAACTACCATTAACGTAAATTCATTTCTAACTAAAATTCAATTATATACCTAAATTCAATTCTTACCTAAAATTCTAACTAAAATAAACCTAAATTTAATTCTAACTAAAATTCAGTTCTTAATAAAAATTATAACTAAAAATTAACCTAAATTAAATTCTTAACAAAAATCTAAACACTTAAATTATCTAAAATTACCATGAATTTACAGAAATCTTTAACACCATACCATACCAAATAATTTTAACTTTAGTAATAGGCAAGTGCATGCTACAAAAAAAACTAAAATTCAATTCGAACATAACACACCAAAAAATAAATAAAAGCTTTGAATTATACCTTATCTGAGTTTGGGAAGCAAAAATACACACAATGCACTAGGTTTTGGTATAAATTTCACAAGAATCGGTGTCGTGAAGTTTTGTGGCTGTTGGGGAGGGAAAGGGATTAAAATAATTAATTTTGGGTTAGATAGATTTTGAGTCATTTATTGTTACTAACTGTCTTAGTTACAATTGAAATTTGGATTAGATGACAAGATTTATTTATGTATGTTGTAAATCATATTTTACTAGTTAATTTAAGTTCATGATTTTATTATGTCATTTTTTGTTGTTTTGTTGATTTGATATCATAACAAGTTATGCCATGTTATTTCTCTAGTTTCTATAATAAGATTGTTAATTTTATGACAAGGAAAATGTATTATTATTATAATGACTAATGGTTCTAGGATTCTAATTCTACTTTGATGGGAAGTGCTTAGTAGGATCACTATGTAGGATCGGATTGAATGGTAGAATCATGCTATTCTATGAAATAGTGTATTTAGGACTTATAATTCTTAATCTTATCAACTATATGCTTATTTTTTGTGTGAAACTACACTAAAGATTCAATTGTTTACTTGGTATCCCATAAAATATCTATTAATTGCTATTTTATTATTGTAGTTGGAAAAAGGATAAATGTATTAAATATAAATCATTAAAAATCATAATCAACAACTAATTGGAAGCCAACACAAATAAAGTATGAAGTTCTTAATTTTTTTATTTCAGCTAACTTATTAATCATTATATCCAAAACTGCCATTATTACTTTTAATTTGGATTATCATCTCTGTCTCTGTCTCTGTCTTCGTCATAGTCTTCTTTAAAAATCATAACAACTGAATGTAGGATGGGTTTATTGATATACTAGAATGTGGCTGGATAATTTGATGAGTGAATTTCCACTAAAAGGCTTGGTTTTTAAAAACCTAACCTTCTTTCTTGATAAAGAGAAAAGGAAGAGACATTTTCCCTGTTGTCCCTACAATTTTGAGCGATCAATAAGGATTAACATTGCAGATTTTCTATCCTTGTATGGTTTGTCCAAAATTGTCATTGAGGAGTCGCTCCTAAACTAAAATTACTTATTCTTGAATCTCAAGCTTTGATTCACGCGAATAGAATCATATTACTAAAGATGGGTTTGAGAAATGAGCAATCTAAGTTGATTCCAAAATGATATGCTTGCGAATCAAATGGTGATGGAACAACTTGAATTAATAGTTCCTAGGCACACAAACAAACAAAAAAGAAAAACTAGAGTAAGTGTAATCACAATTTAAGAATCATGTTAACATCTTGATTAAGGTCACGTCTTTAATGTCTTCATGTTTAAGGGGTCCTAAAGTAAATTTTTCCAAATTTTAGTCTTATAAGGTATGATTACACTTCAATAGGTCTTGGCTTAGGTACAAAATTAGAAGGTGGTCATATCATTTATAACAATATAAGGGTTTTGTATAAATAAAGTGCACAGATTTAAATAAAGCAATAAAGTATTATATTTAAAAGTTCAAATTATAATATGAATTGTATGTTTTTTGCATGAAGAGTTCAAAGTTTACTTAACAAATGAAAAGAGAGTTTAAAGAAACTTCTTCCTATGATATACTCCCGCTTAAGCTATGAAGCTTAACCAATCTAGTTTAGAAGACTCATTTGGAATGGAACTTTAACATCATTGGCTGTAAAATGAAAAAGGAAAACATAAAATTTTGGTTCATGATGTGCATGCAAGAAATAAGCCTTAGATTAACACTTAAACAAATAATTCCAATTTGATGATTGCATAACTTCTACTCGTATTAAAGGATGATCAATTGGTTGGATCTAATAGAAGTGAAGATGTTCATTTCCCACATCATTGACTAAGTAAAATAATAAGAAAAGGTACTTAAAAATAAGATGCAAGGCATGCATAAAGTAAAATGCAAGTAAGAGGGAGTTGTATTAGTAAAGATGAGATCATCCTATAGGGATTATTACTTAAGATAGATGTTTAAATCTAGTGAAAGAATGAGGTTGCTCCTTGACTAATATATCATTGATTTAATATAAATAGAGTAGAGCATAAAATTTGGAAGGTTATCAAAAGATACTTTCAACATTTACACATCTTTGGTTGTTCATTAACTCAATGTGAAAGCATAAATAAGTGAAAGAGGGTCTCATGTAAAAAATGTTTGCATCCCGATGAAATCATTAACAAGAAAATATTAATCCTAACCTCTTAGGTGAAATGGATCATTAAAGATTAGAATAAGAAAAGAAGGGACTAGAAGTATAAAAATTAAATAAAAAAGTATATTTAAGCAGGATCATTGATTTGCTCAGTTTGTTCACACAAAATAAATGGGGTTAGTTGCAAAAAAAAAAATAGTTCTTTGGTCTAGATCACTAGAAGGGAGTCTATGTCTGATTGGTGAAGATCAAGATTGTAAAAGGACCATGCTCCCCTTGTGCCTACACGACTAATTGAAGAGGATTTGATGATTTATGGGGATGCCTCCCGCTCTCACTAGGGAATCTTTTATAATGGTTACTTGTTTCTAGCTAACTCTTACAATATCCTTTGGTCTTGATGTTAACTCGATCAGAAAAGGCGTTTTAACTCTTGTAGTAAGTTATGCATTTTCTGAGGGCACAACCTTTAAACTCCTTTGGGGCTTTGGATAACAAATACACTCAACTTGGAGATTACCGCTATTTGCAAAGCGAGACCTTACTAGGGATATTGTTAGGTGATTTTTGGGGACACCTCCCATTGTATAAGCTCCACTAGGTCTTTTGGGTTTATTTAGAGGATATTTTCCTTTTTAGGCATACTTGATAAATTACGTTTGAGAGTATGATTTAGGGATGTTTTAGGGACTTTTACATGTACTTTAATTGCATTTTATTGTAGTTTAGTTAGTTTTAGCCCCTTTTCGTCATCACTTAGTAGAAGTCAAAGTTGAATTAAATTAGTTGATCTTATAGTTTCTTGGGATTTGATCGTACTTATCCGAGCTACACTAGTTTAGGTGAATAGGTACCTTTGATTAGGTTGCGACAACCTTGTCAATTCTCTATGGAATTTTGTGCTGTAGTGATGGAGAGGGTTATTTGTGGGAACTTCTCCTAGCTTGACCGTACTGGGGGTTATAACTCTTTGAAATTTTCATCAATTTCTTGGGAACCTTGAGTTGTTTTTTCAGGGGAATTCTTCCCAAAGCAACTCTATGGGGAATTTTGAATATGGTTTTCAGGGATGTCACCTAATTTAAATTATGTTAAGGGTCACATTTGAAATTACAATTTATGAAGATGTCTCTGGATTTCCTTATTATCTCTATGAAAGACTTAGTTAAACCTAATTCTATTCACTGGTGGAAAAAATCCCATATACTACACATTATATGCTCAGGTTCTTAATAAAACCGGAGTATAAGGATAATTCGGGTTTTTTTTATTAATAGCTGCTCTGGTTCCTTAGAACCGGAGCATATAATGATGTTTAAGGCTTCGATTACATAGAACCGGAGCATATAATGATGTTTAAGGCTTCGATTAATTAGAACCGCAGCATATAACCTACAAAAAATTGAATTTAAACCTAGCACACATAGCGCAACAACTTACTTCTCTTCAAAAACCTTTCCCCGCGGTGCATTTTTCTTCAACCCAAAACCCACTTCAACACCACAAACGCCCTTCTTCGACATTGCACATTTAGCCACAAATTAACACCATAACTGCATTCAACATTCAGCAACTCCTCTTCTTTGACACCGAATTCAAACAACGACAACAAAGAATCCAACTAATTTGGTAAAGGTATGTTCCTCAAATTTGTGTTTAACTTTAGGCCTCATTCTCTCTTTTGGGCTCTTTTCACATATTAATATGTTAATCAAAATGTAAACGAAGTTGAGTATAGTTTCTATTCATGCCTGAGTTTAATGATGCTAGAACTATTTAGTATTTCGCATGATATAGGGCAATATGACGATATAGCTAATTTTTATGCCAATCCGATGTAAAAAAGAAATTATTTAGCTAGATAGAATAGACCTGTAGGGGTATGCTTATTTATTATTGTTTCCATGTTCATTTAGAATGAAGTTTGGAGTGCTTCTCTTTAAATTTAATGTTTATATGATTATCTTCAACTTATTAGACTTTTGAGTCAAGATTTCATTTTAATATAATTTGCCATTTGAGAACATGTTTAAGATACAAATTACCCTTAAATAATTTTGTACTCCGTATCTCATTATAATTACTAAAGTCTCCAATTCTACGGGGTTTCATTAAGGATACTGATGTCTCAAATTAATTAGGAGTATTTAATAAAATGATAGGAATGATGGTTAACTGCTTCCAAGGAAAAAAAAATTCTATTGCTTGTAATCTCTAGTGACGTAAATTTGCTTCTCTCAGATTATCAAAGGCCCAGAATCAGGCCTTTTCTTTAATGCTACATGTCAATTAAGTCAATTAGCTTGCAAGGTTTATCATAGTTTATGGATAATCATCAACATATATGCTTCGAATTTTGAAAAGAATAATTTTTTTTTGTGTGTGTGTCAAATATCCTTATTATTTTATGCCAATTCGATGTAAAAAAGAAATGGTTTATTGATGTAGATTCCAAAAAAAAGAGGCTAATTAATGTGATTAAGAAGTTAATTAGATGAAATGATGTTATAATAACTGCAAAATATCGGGACTTAAAGTGGAATGAAATGCTGTTTTTTTTCCAAATTATCGGTGAAAGCTATTACATATGATAAAGGGTCAAATTATGCATGTAAGTCTGTAACTCATCCTCCAGGAAATGGAAGAGGACCGGGAATTGAGCAGTCATTAGGAAAAAGTAGACAAACGCGAGAGTTCAGGTTTTTAAAATTTTGAAAATATAAAATGTTACATGCAACTTTATATTAGTGGTGAAATAATAGGGAAAAAAATGATGGATGGTAGTTTTGGCATTAATTAAAAAAGTAACGAGGTCTCTAGATGGTAATGTTTTACTTAAAGTGAGAATTTTTGTTATGCATTGTATTATTATTGATGGCCCTTTTTTTTATCCATCGTTTCTAGCCTGTCTTAGGGATTAAAGTCACTCCGTTTTGCAAAGTACATGGATTAAATGTGACCATTATATTATATAGTAGAACACATTTAAATGAAGAATACAAAGAACATCAGTGAATAGAAGGGTTACATCATTGTATATTCTCTTTTGCTTAAAAGTGAGATGAAAATATCTAAACAAGAAAAAGTGTGATGTTATATTGGGTGTAGAATGAAAATAATGGGACTTGGCCCTATAAAACTTGAAATTTAAGGGGAAGTCCATGTTGAGTGTATCTTTATTCATATGGTTTGGCAGTCTTCCTCTTAAATAATATGTAGGACATGTAGTTACTTGCTTTAACATGCAGTTAGCCATGTAAATATGCAGAAACTTATTATTATTATTATTATTATTATTATTATTATTATTATTATTATTATTATTATTATCATCATCATCATTATTATTATTATTAATTTTTTTAACTGTGCTTTCGTGAAGTTTAAGAAAAGCGGTTAGGTAATATCAAAAGCTCTCAGAAGAGCATATGTTATATGACTTAAAGAATTTTCTTAACTCTAAAACAAGCTTCATTATGAAGGCTAGCTAATGTGTTTTCTAGCTTTGTTTCTTAACGTAGCTTAGCTTAGCTTGCTTCGTATGAGGTGATAAGAGAAGGGAAGTGAATATATATAGCGGTATAGTGTGCAATGGGAGTGCGTGATTGTGTGAGAAATGGGTACTGGATAGTTTGTAATAACAGTCTGTATCCCATTTTCTATGTTCATATGTTGCGGGGAAACATATGCAAGTGATTAATTAGTTTGACTTGTTTGTGACAGTTTTGAAAACATGTAAAGTCACAGTGTTGAATTTAACTCATTATTGGAGTAGAACAACAAATTAAACGTATTGAAAACTAAGTATGGAAGTTCTTTACTTCTTTACCCTATTTTATTTCTTTAGGAATATTTCTATTGTATTGTTAGTAAACCAGACTATTTCTAAATGCTCTTCATTTTTAAGGAACTCATTCAATACTTACTCATTACCTGTAAGTCTTGATTAGTCCAAGGATGGAAAAAGATCGTTCGTGGATGTATGGTAGCATTAGATCATCGGAATTTGTGGATGGGGACTTGGAATTTTGTAGTATTGCTGTCGGACATCAGGCGATAGGGAAAATTGGATTCTATTGCCCATGTGTCAAGTATGGCAATGTATCAAAGGTCGATGGCATTGACATCCACAGGGAGCATATACTTCAGCATGGATTTAGGCCTTAATATCATGTTTGGCTTTGGCATGGTGAGGAGGGAGTTTACGAAGGAAACACTATTCCTCAGAATGTCCATGAAGAAGAAGATGTTGCTCATGTGGTGGATGTCCATGAAGAAGATGTTAAAAGATGCTTCTGAGAAGCCTCTCTACCCTGGATGTACAAAATTCACCAAACTGACAGTCGAGTTGACACTTTTTAATGTTAAGTCAAAGTTCAACTAGAGTGGTACTCGTTTCACAAGTTTATTAGAAGTGTTAGGTGAGATGTTTCCTTATGGAAATGAACTTCCAAAATCGACATATTATGCCAAAAAGCTCATGTGCCCTTTTGGCTTAGAGTACCAGAAGATACATGTTTGTCCGAATGATTGTGTATTGTATTGGAAGGAACATGAGAACTTAGAAAGAGTGTCCGCATTGTGGGTTGTCACGATATAAGCATAAAGGGGCTCGGGGTGATAAAGGTCCTCCGGCTAAGGTGTTATGGTATCTTCCAATAATCCCAAGATTCAAGTGCTTGTTTTCTCTGAAGAAAGATGTTACAAATTTGAGGTGGCATGCAGATAGGGTGAAGAAAGGTCGTCTCCTAACACATCCAGCTGATTCTCCAGAGTGTAGAAGACTATTAATAGGTTTCATAAGACATTTGGTGATGAAGATCATAATTTGAGGCTCGAACTGTGTACTGATGGAATGAACCCATTCGGGACTCCTATAACAGCGAGTTTCTAGCCTTGCATAATTTAGATGTTTTTTTATGTATATGGATACATTGGATATTTTGTAGTTGAATTTGGAAACTTTGATTTGAGTTAGGTAACTTGGAAGGTATAATTTAAATTTGGAGTGCGACCACTATTTAATCTGTAGTTTGACTCGATGATGCATAATTTAGGTTTCGACATATGACTCTCAACCTAGATGATACTATGATGCTGCTTTCATGCATGTATAAATTTGATGCAAGTGTGATTTTGCATGGAGAAATTTGAAAAATACATGCCCTACTTTATAAAGGTACCCCAAAGAAAATGGAATGTTTAAGGTACATTTTGGTGGATTTGACTGGTATTAGAGGCTACCAACTCTACCAAAGAAATGGAAAAAATCTAGGTTAGATTGGCTAATCTTTAGGATTATTTAGCTAATTTTAAGTTAATTGGCTAATTAGAGAGATATTTTGGAGGGAACCGACTCTTTCTCAAAATAAATAGAAAAAAATAAGAGAGGAATTTTGTACGAATATTCCATGCTCATAATGATTATGCAGAAATAAGGTTCTATGATGTTTAGGTTAACCTTGTTGAGGTGAAAAAGGGATTAGGGGTTGTAAGATCACTAAGAACTTATAAAAGGTATTTCACTTAGATATTAGGACTATAATCAACTTTCAATTTCTTAAGATGGATGGCAATGAGTTACTTTTATAACCATTGATTAGGAGTGTCTAAGATCCTTCAACTTACTCTAATACACGTGAAAGACCATAAGTAACCAAAAGGTGCGCGCAACTCATGGGCTAATTACATAAAAATAGTAGCTAAAGAGATTACTAGCTTTAACTATGGCTTAATTACAACTCACATTGAACATAAAGGAACATAAAAGCTTTGACCAGCACATTCCTCACATAATGCACCATTGCATGTCATATAGAAGGAAAATGCAACTTCATTTAATCTATCCAATTAAGGCAAGTGAGGAACCTTGAAGTCGTGTAAAACCCTTAGCTGAAACTATCTCGCTTCTTAGTCATTTTGTGTAATAGCAATAAATGGACCATGAAGGCTTCGTTCTCATAATTAACTAATGAAAACATGGAATGTAGTGCATTAGTCTAAAAAATTGGGCCTTGAAAAAAACACGATGACATATGATGTAAACCGTGATATGGTACTTGAGCTAGCTTGCTCATTAATTTGTATTTGTCCAGTGTTTCTCACGAATGTAGAGGAATTTGGGCAACTAATACGTATTAAATTTGTTCCTAGTACACTTGTAGTAAATAGGTTTTCTTTTAGGTATTATGCCTACGACTTTTTCTTCATGCTTGTTTGAAAGCTAGTGTTCAAAATACCTACATCGGTGTTGTATATGAATTGTTTGGCTTCCACTTTTAGTCCATAGTTTCTATGAAATGCCAAGTTTTAATAACTTATTGATTTGATGAAAATTAAAGTTCAATTTAAAGAGTTTCTAAGCACTAGGCTTCCTGATTGCGTAGGCAAAATTAAATGAATACCCATCACATGTAAGTACATGATACTTTGTTGAAACTTTATTCTCTTTGCGAAATTTTAAATTGTCTCACATTGGTGGGTGACTGATGTGCTCGTTTTAGAGCACGTTTACTACCTCGTTTTAGTGTCAAGTCTCGTAATTTTATATTTGTTTTATGCATATTATGCTTGATTTCACCTTGATCTTGTCTTCGAGTTGTCTTCAGTTCATTTTAGGTACTTTTGATGATTTCGAGGTGAAATGCGATGCATTCGAGCCTTTGACATGCGTATCATAGCTTGGGCAAATGTTTCAAGCCACTCATGAAGATCCCACGGAGTTCAAAAATGAGAAAGGTGAAAAGAGGAATGCATGGTCTCAGATTCGACCAAATCTGAGACACATTCAACCGAATGGTGCGGATTCGACCGAATCTGAGACACATTCGGTCGAATGAGAGGCAGACTTCAGAGCATTAATCATTGGTCACTGGGAAGGCCGAATGGAACTCATTCGAGTGAATGAGATTCCATTCGGCCAAATCAGCCTCTACATTCGGGCAAATGGTGGACAGAGATCGATTCTTTGGAGCCTCTAGAATGGGCGAATGGAAGTGTATTCGGGCGAATGGAGTCATATTCGGCAGAATGGGACTTGAATTCGGTCGAATGACAGTGTTTTCTCCGGAACAACTACTTCTTTTTAGGGCCGGCCCATATGCATTTTAGGGTTTTCATAGGTCTTTCATGTTTTGTTATAAATACCCCTCCCTCTGATGAGAGGGAGGGTAGCTAGGATTATATATTTTTATGCACTTTTAGTTTTCTTTAACCTCCAAATTCTTTTAGTCTTAGCTTTCGATTTTTAGTTTTCTCAACATTTTGTCATTCAAATTCTGTTCGTGGATAATACATTGAAGCTTTTGTGAGTTCTAATCTATTCCTTTGCTTTTAATTCATTCACTTTATTTCATTGCATGTTTAGTTTTATGTTTATCGTTTATTAGCATAATTTCTGATTTGCTTTCATTCTCGTTAATTTCCTTTCATATTCGTTTCATTTGCTTTATTGAATATAAATATGTTGTTGAGCATGAATATGTGTGAGTAGTTCTTTTAGGGGTTTCGATTGGTTAAACCCTAGGAAAAGCTATGATCTTTATTACTTATGGTTGTAGGAATGATGGTAATAAGTAGTTTTGGAATCCGATGCGAATCTTGTCCTGCCACTCCTTTGGAGACATAGGGCGATTATAGGTCGTTCATTATGATTTGTGGAATCACCAACTTCTTCTCGTATTCTTGGATGTCCATGCTAGTTGTTATCAGATTTTCTCTAACCTATCATGTTCGGTTTTGAAAGCTTCATTCCTGGGGTGGATCTAATCTTGTCCCCGTTTTTCTCTATTTGATTTACTTCGTGATTTATCGTCATCTATATTCTTGTTATTAGTTTTAGTTGTTTCCAACTCCAAATAGTCCGGTTGTGTTAAGAACTTAAGTCTTGATATCCTTTTTCCTTGTGGATCGACCCCCTACTCCACTATACTCGTATAGTTTGTAAGTTGGTATAAATTTTGTTTGCATAACTAATCTTTTAGTAAAACAACCTAAAAGACGGTTATAAGTGACTAGTGCTTGGAGCACTTTATATTGAAATATATTGACTTACTTGTGTGTGACACAAGGGTTACCCACTTTTGTGAAAAAAGGAAGTATATATGAACCCAATTGACACACATGTGCGTGTCATGTCGTGTGGGCAACATACTCTCTTTTTGGACCCTTGCAGTTATTTTTTTATTGACAATTTTAATTTAAAAAATTAAATCCTACATCTATAATTAACAATTATGTTAAGCGTGATTTATGGCTCATAAAATAACTGTTAAGCATGTTTACTAGTTTATTAAAATGGTTACTTTTCTCTCCTTAAGTAGTGATCTGATTTAAAAGTTTACCAGTCAGAAAAAATTATCCTTAATAATTTTCCCTTAAACATTTCGTCCTTTTCATGATACCTTTGCCCCTTTATGTGACACATTTTTTCCTTTTTCAGAAAATTATTTTTAGGAAAGTGTCGTTACTTTGTGTGGGTCTTTGGTTCGTCCAGTGGCTTTGTGCATAGTCATTGGTGTCATCAAAGTGGATTTATGTACACTTCTTAAGTGTCAATATCGTGAATGTTTTAAATAGAGCAACATAGTTGGCGACTCAGCCTTCCTAGTAACATTGTTCTTATTATTTTGCAGTATTGTTTTCAACACACTTCGTCGAAAGATACTTGGGGGTATTAGTGACATTTTGACTTCTAAGTTTCTTGCATATCATATGCATTATCATTTACACTAAATACATAAATCATGTTGTTCATTTCTATCTTAAGAATGCTCTTGAACAATATAATAATTTCTAGTGCAAAGGTGGATGCATGAGTTACTTATTTGACATAGGTGCATGTGATGAAGCAATATATGTATAGTAGCATGAAAGTGTTAGATTTGCTTAAAGATGAAAATATTATGTAGTATTATAGGGGAATTTAATATAAAACTTGTTTGTGGGTGGATAATTCAATAAGTCAATTACCATTAAAAGGTCTGGTTTTTCACAATCCAACATTCCTTTCTTGGTGAAAAAGGAAGGAACCTATTCCTACTAGTCCCTTTTGGTTTTAAATGATCAATAAGGATTCATATTGTGTTTGCTTTCCTAGTATGGTTTAGGTCTAAAAGGGTCATTGAGGAGTCACCATCAAACTAGTAAAAGTTGTTGGATGGCTATGTGGGTTTGAATTCCAAGAGATAAAAGATCAAAGTTGTGCGTACAGATGATGTATTTATACAAGTTTCATAGAGTCATTCTCTTGTACAAATTCTAGAACATATGATCAGTTTTATCTTATATGCATCTTTATCCTAATCTAAGCTTATCTTCTTTGTATAGTTTGATTGTGCTTTGGACTCTTCTTCTAATGTTATCTCGTAATCCTTCACTCCCCCTCAAGTTAAGTCCTCAAGACCTAACTTGCTTGATAACCTATCAAATACTCTCGTACTTACTCCTTTTGTAAGAATGTCTGCCAATTGATCTTCTGAAAGAACGAACATGAGACTAATAGTTCTAGAGTCCACATTATCTTTAATGAAATGTCGATCAACCTCAACATGCTTTGTTCTGTCGTGTTGTACTGGGTTTTCTGAGATACTGATCGCTGCTTTGTTATCACAAAAAGGTTCACATCCCCCTTTTAGAGATACACCAAGTTCCGTTAGAAGTTTCTTTAACCAGAGAGCTTCTGCAATTCCTTTTGCGATTCCTCGAAATTCAACCTCAGCACTAGATATTGCAACAACTTTTTGTTTCTTACTTCTCCATGTCACTACATTTCCTCCTACAAGGGAAAAATAGCCAGATGTAGACTTTCTGCTATCTTTGTCTCCTACCCAATCTTCATCTGTATACACCTGAAGTTTTAGGTGACTAGTTTTTCTAAACATAACTCCTCTTCTTGAAGTTCCCTTAAGATACCTCAGACTCCTGAACACTGCTTCCATGTGATTTACTCGAGGTTTATGCATAAACCGGCTAACTACTCCAAATGCATATGCAATATCAGGACGAGTATGTGACATATAGAACAATTTCCCTACAAGTCTTTGATACTGGGTCTGATCTATAAATTAAGCAGTCTCATCTAGACAAAGACCTTGATTCACCACTATCGATGTTTCTACAGGTTTACAATCAACCATTTCGGATTCAGCTAACAGGTCTAGGATATATTTTTGTTGAGAAATGAAGATTCCAGTGTCATTTCTAGATACCTCAATTCCTAAGAAATACTGGAGCTGTCCTAGATCTTTCATCTCAAATTCATGGAACAGCTTTGACCTCAATACGTCAATCTCTTCTTCATCATCTCCCGTGATAATCATATCATCAACATAGATAATTAGGTTGGTTATCAAAGACCCTCTCTGTTTGATGAATAGCGTATGATCTGCATTGCTCTAATTATACCCAAACGTCTTCATTGCCAATGTAAATCTCCCAAACCAAGCTCTTAGAGACTGTTTGAGTCCATATAATGCCTTTTTTAGTTTGCATCCCTCACTTGCTGAGAAACCCTCTGAGAAACCTGGTGGGGCTTCCATGTATACTTCTTTAAGATCAAACTAGTGGAAAGGCCACCCTTTATTTGCTGCAACAGAGAAGAGTACTCTGATTGTATCAATTTTAGCTACTGGAGAGAAAGTCTTAGAGTAGTCTATTCCATATACTTGAGTGTACCCTTTTGCTATAAGTCTTGCCTTGTATCATTCAATACTTCCATCTGCCTTACACTTGATAGTAAAAACCCATCTGCAACCTACTTCTTTCTTTCCCTCTGGAATGATACATTGATCCCACGTTTCATTTTTTATAAGAGCATCAATCTCTTCCTTTATTGCTCTTCTCCAATTCCTACTCTGTAATGCTTCATCAACAGACGAGGGAATCTTTTCAGAGTATATAGTTGTATTAGATAATCCACTGATTGGATATCTCGATCTTTGAGACTCATAATCTGGATCATACCGGCAAGGAGGGACACCTCTAGTGGTTCTAGAAGGTAACTAATATCTCCTGACATCATCTTCATCATTATTCTACTCATTATCTCGTACTTCTTCCTAGGCCTCATTCTCCTGTGAAGCTCAATTGCTAGTCATACTGTTAGAATTTAATAAGTGCTCAATAATAGGTTGCTGAGAACTTACCTCATTCTCAAGATGTTCAAAAGGAGGAGTCACCAAGGATGGTGTTAATATTACAGACTATACCATGGGTGTAGACCTTAGCCAACTGAGATCGTCTATCAGCTTCTCCCCCCGAGATCGATGTTGGGGGTAAAAAAAAACCTTTTCAATAAATTCACAATCCATGGTGATGTGGAGCTGATTTGCTATAGGGTCAAAGACCCTATACCCCTTCTAAGATACCCTATATCCCACAAAGACACATTTAACTTCTCTAAGCTCCAACTTATGTCTATTCCATTTAAGGAGATGAGCATAAGCAACACAACCAAATACTCAGGGAGATAGAGAAAGAGATGAAAAATTAGCTATATGAGATTTTAGGACATCTAACGGGGTCCTATATTTGAGTTTCTTGGTTGGTAATATGTTAGTAAGGTAATTCACTGTGGCTATGGCTTCGGGCCAAAAAAAGGTGGGTGTAGATGATTCTATCATCATTACCAGGGTCATTTCAAGTAAAGTATGATTTTTCCGTTCCACGACTCCATTTTGTTGCGGAGTATCTGAACACGTGGTTTGATGAATGACGCCATTAGTCTGGAAGAAGTTTTTCATATTATGATTGACATATTCCCCACCATTATCAGATCTCAGGATGCTATTTTTGGTGTGAAATTGAATAAGGATTATTTGATAAAATGTCACAAAGATATTATATACTTCAGATTTTTATTTCATAAAATAAATCCAACTCATTCTAGTATAGTCATGAATGAACGAAACATAAAACTATAAATTATGTTTATGAAGTTCTGGGGCAAGCCCTCAAACATTATAATGAATCAAATAAAATGGTTTATCTGCATGACTAATACTATTCGAATAACTATGTATATGGTTTTTACCTAGATAGCAAGAATCACAATTCAAAACTATCTTTATTTTAGCAAAAGATGGAAACAAACGTTCTAAATACCCTATGGAAGGATGACCTAACCGGCGATGCCACAATCGAAGTTGGTCTTCTACTGATCCTTGCACCAGAGTTGCATCTCCTAAGTGAGTCGTCTCATCGACATAGTACATTTCGTCTTTCTCAATACCATGCCCAATGATCTTCCTTGTCTGAGCATCCTGTATAGTACAATAATCAGATTTTAGTATGACAGTGCAACTTAATTCTTTTGTGAGTTGACTAGAAGATAGCAACTTATACCACATAGTCGGTATATAAAGACAATTATTAATAAATAAATTAGATCCAATTTTTACTATCCCAGCTCCACAGACGTCTATTTTTTCTCCATTTGCTGGATAAAATTTTTCTGTGGTTTGATGAGATTTAAAAAATCCTCTCTGTCATACGTCATGGTATGGGTAGCCCCGCAATCAAAAATCCATCTATTCCTCGTTTCTCCATCGTACATCACGGTAATGGTGTTTTTTGGGTCGTTTGATGGAGTTGAAGCAAGGGCCACAATCTTGGGCCCAATAGGCCTCGTTCTTTCACCCGGCTTAAATGGCTCGGTTTTTGTCCCTCATTTGGCCTCACACATAAAACCCTAGGGTTAGGGTTAGGG
The DNA here is from genome assembly GCA_026401315.1 of Dysphania ambrosioides. Classification (NCBI taxonomy): domain Eukaryota; kingdom Viridiplantae; phylum Streptophyta; class Magnoliopsida; order Caryophyllales; family Amaranthaceae; genus Dysphania; species Dysphania ambrosioides. The sequence goes on from CM048666.1 coordinate 19,429,364, forward strand.
GTTGCATAAAACACTTGTTTACCTCCTTCCTTCCTCTTGGCCGTTTTCAGCTCCTTACTTGTGCTCTCCTTCTCCTCTGTCTCTATGACTTCCTTTGTCATGCTTAGTCTTCCCCTCATTTCTCCTCGGTCTCCTCCTTTTCCCCCTTTCTTCTTCAAGTCATGCCACCACTCTAGTTAGCCAATTAGCCGAAAACAGCCGTCTTTGGTATGGCGTGACCCTCCACAGTGGGTACATCTTAGGCTTGCCTTGTCTTCATCTTGCCGGAATGATTCTCTTGACCGACTTTGAGTGGTGAGTCCCATTCCAATTCCCTCCTTTTTGTAGTTGCTCTTAGGTAAGAGAGATAAGCTTTCTGATTGTCCCATCATTGTGGTCCTTCTTGTTACTTCCCTCCTAATGGTGTTGTAGGCCTTTTCAATTGTCGACAAAGGGTCTTGGTTAACAAGACTCCATCGATCTTCTTCCAAGCTATCATTCAGTCTTGCTAGAAAGTGATATAGCCTATTTTGTTGATTAATTTGGTTCAACATATTTTTTTCCACCGAGTATTCCATCGGGTTTGATGTTCGGCGGTCGATCTCCTTCCATACGACGTTTAATCTGCAAAAGTATGTTTCTAAAGATTCTGTACCTTGTTTAATTTGGTTGGCTTTGACTGTTAAGTCAAAGAGCTGTAATCCTTCTTGACTCCCACCATAAATCACTTCAATTCCTTGCCATACGTCTTTTGCGGTGGGAAAGTCGAGAAATTGGTTAACAATATCGGGTCCGATATTCTCTAAGATCCACAATATTACTGTTGAATCTTTTTGGGTCCAACGATTGTACTCTTGGGAAGTCGGGGAAGGGGGTTCGGCAATGATGTGATTGAGTCGTCCCCTTCCACCGATTGCTAGATGCATCAGCCTGGCCCATTTAGAGTAATTATAGTCATTGAGTTTCTGTGATTTGCAATGATCCACCACTCCTGTTTGCTCGTGTTCATCTGTTGTAACACTTGGAGTAGCTGGGTCATGGTAATGGGTGAATCTAGAGTGGTTCCATGGTTTCAGGTAACAATTTGGTAAATGATGAAGCAAATTGCTCCTCGGGTCTGATTTAGGCTGTAGAACACTATTTGCTCTAATACCAAGATAAAAGATCAAAGATTAAAATTCTGTATTTCTCATATATCAAACTGTGCAAACAGATGATATATTTATACAAGTTTCATAGAGTCATTCTCCTGTACAAATTCTAGAACATATGATCAGTTTTATCTTATGTGCATCTTCTTTGTATATTTTGATTGTGCTTTGGACTCTTCATCTAATGTTATCTCGTAATCCTTCAGTTTTGACTAAAATATATGGTCTCGAATTACCAAAGATGGGTTCAAAAATTAGCAATCTATGTAAAATAAAAATGATGAACATGCAAATCAAATGGAGATGGAATAGTTTTAGATTAATATCTCCTAGGTACATGAACAAACCAAGAAGAAAATATAGATTAAGTGAGTTCACAATAGAATCACATAAACATTTTGATCATGTGATCACTTATTTAGTGTCCTTAAGTTTAAGGGGTCTTAAAACTAGTTTGTCTAAATATTGATCTTAATAGGTGTGATTGCACGTCAATAGGTCTTGAGTTAAATATAAAAATAAAGGGTGATTGCTTGATTAGTTCTAGTAGAAGTTAAGATGTTCATCTTCTATATCATAGGCTAAGTAAAAGAAAAGGGATAATAAAATACGAGGCATAAAATAAAATAAAATGAAAGGCAGAGGGGTTTACATTGGTTAAGACAAGCTCATCTTATAGAGATGATTCCTTGAAGATTAATGCTTAAAGTTAAAATCTTGAGGTTTAAATCTATGGATAGAAGGAGTTTTCTACTTGACTAACATATCGTTTATTGAATGTGAATAGTGTAGAGCAAAGAAATTGAGAGATGATTAAATGATAGCATCAAGGATGATACATCTTTGGTTTATATAACTCGATATGAAAACATAAAATTAATGAAAAAGACCTCATGTAAAAACAATCATTAATATTTAAATCTTGTCCATAACCTCTTGAGTTAATAAGATCACTAGAGATTAGAGTAAGAAATAAGGGAGAGTAGAAGTTAAGATGAGTAAATTTAAGAGGAATCCTTGATTCACTCATTATTGAAGGTGGTTTCTATTTTGGGCTCTTTATTGAATATTAGATGGACTAATCTTCCTTATATAGGGAAGATAAGGTTACCTTAAAAGATACTTAGTTTCAAAGAATGTTGTATTTTAGAGGCATAAGGTAGTATTTGGAAGATTAATAATACTAAGGGTTATAAAAGTTTTGGACACTTTGCTCATAATAATTAGGGGTGTTCATACAGCAAAAAAGAGCCTTGATTTTGAGCATTATTTAATGCTAACTTCATGCATTCAACACTAAAGCTGGTGTGCACATCAGGGTTAGGCATTCACCATTGAACGCTGAAAAGGTATATTATGTTGGGGTGAGGCCAGGCTTAAGGAGGTTCAGGAGCGCTTTTAAAGGAGGGCTCAAAGGTTGGGCATTAGACATTGGGGATGGGCGTCTAGCCCTGACTTACTATATTTGACGCTGGACCCTTTTGGCTTATGGTGCTTGCGTTTTGCGTTGGACGTCCAACTCTAAAGTTCTTGACACTAACTTCCAGAATTAAGGTGTCGAACATTTGGCCAAGCAAAGTCCATTTTTGGTGTTTTGGGGCCTTTTTGAGGATTTTGAGCCTTTTGTGAGGTTTGAACTTTGAGGTGCTTTGAATCTTCAAACCTTTTGGGTTTCTTTTAATATTGTTCAGGTGTTTGCTCAGTTAATCTCAATCTCAGTCCATCCAAGTTCGGTCGATTAATCATTAGACCGCTATTGGGAGACATGATTTCGTGTGTACAAGTATTAAGCCTAAGAATTGGTTTTGATTTTATGAGATATTTTAAAATATAGAATGTTTTAATGAAGAACAATATGTTTGCATGATTTAATTATATAAGTATAGTAGAAAGGGTAATACATGTCATATATGTTTATAATATTTTTTTATGAATTTAATATGCAAGCATGATAGTTGAATAATATATGTTTAAGCATGTTGATTGACATGAATTATTTAATAAATAGTAGTTGATGTCAAGGACTAACTATCTTTTGGAATATTATTGAACTATTTTATGATTTATAGTACTAAGTATAATGTTCGTTTACCTTATTAGTCTTGAAATGAACATAAAGGTAAGAAATACATTTTCTATAGTATTTTATAAGAATAGTAATACTATTTGTATGCAACCTGTAGGAAAGGAGCATTTTAAAGAAATTTAGTGTCATAAATGTGTTCAAAGATCATTTGTATACTAATTAAGAAAAAGTGAAATCTATTTTAGCATATTTTATTTTCTTATTCATTAAGAAATAAAACTCAAGATTGATTCTGCCTTGATTCTTGAAAAAAGGAGAAAATATCACTTAATTGTATCCAAATATTCCTATAAATTGCAATGATATTGCCTATATTCTTAATAATAGAATTTGGAATCTCATCACTTTCATAATAGTGGTATAGTATTAATAATCACATTGAAAATGGATCCCTGGGATGTTTCTTATTAGTCCCCTGTGAACATATCTCTTTTACCCTTTTATTTCTTATACCAATTATAAAGTAATATTATCACAGGAAAGTTTAAAGGTTGCATTTTATGATTTCAAGTTAAAAGAAAGGTTTATTTAAGTTAAAAGTTGAAGGAAGGTGTGTTGAACTAATAGTTGAAGCATAATTTATATTATTTGAATATTATGCTATCTGAATATTGCATGTGAGCAAAATATTTAATTGGGAATGTATATAAGCTTTTGCTTGACTTTTTAACACGTATGTACTCCACATTGTTGACTGTGTATATTTTTTGTTTGTTCATTTTATTATTGATTAACACGTGACGATTAAATTTCACAATTGTGTTATTAGCAGTCAATTTTTAGGTGTGAAGGATTTGGTTTTGCAAGTGAAGTTCATGAAATATATTTCACAATTTGTTTTGATATATTATGAGGGTATTGCAATCTAATGAGCATTTAGAACTTTTCTGATGACTTAACAACTTGAAAAGATAATAAAGTCAAGTGAGAAAAACTTGCATTATAATAGAAAAGGGCTTGTGTTTCAAATGCATGCAACAAGAAGTGGACGATGGACACAAGTATAGTAGAAAATAATTGAGTGTATTGTTGATAAAGAGAGGTCCTTCATAATCGTCCTTAAGTTTGTGTTTGGTAATGGTTCACTATCCTTAAAATAATAAAGATGGTGGGATTGTTTAAAGGGAAGGAAGTGGCGGTAATGTCTAATCCACGTTAAGCCCATACATTCATCTCATAGAAGGGAAAGATCAATCAACACTAGAGCCCGAAAAAACTAACCCAAATCGAACCCAACCCATTTATATAGGGTTGGGTTAAAATTTTCAACCTGATTACCTGAATGGGTCAACCCAATCCAATGCAAAAATAGGTTTGGTTAGGTTGAAATTTTCTACCCTTGCAACCTGCCTGACCTGAATATATTTTTGCCTGGTTTTGCTTAAAGGTTCGGGTCAAAACTCAAAAGATAAACCCAAACTTTCTATTTTTCTCTTTGTGCCTCACTCTAACAGTCTGCCTCTTTGTGCCTTCTCACAATCTCATTTTTGCCTCCTCTTTGTGTCTTCTACAGTTTTCCCTCCTTTTCACGCCTTCTCACATTTGCCTCTTTGTGCAATTGTTCCTTCTCACTTTTGCCTCTTTGTGCCTCACTCGGCCTTCTCACTTCTGCCTCTTTGTGCCTCACTAAGATTTGAGATTTTTCATTATCAATTACTTGAAACTTACAAAATTAGAATTTTCAAACTATTTTACTATTTAATCAGGTCGGGTTTGGGTTAACCCAACCCATAATAGATTGGGTTAGTTTGAAATTTTCAACCCATTAAAGTTATCGGGTTGGATTTGGGTTGAATAATCTCAACCCGAAATGAATTAGGTTAAACTGAACCTGAACCAACACAACCCATTGCCAGCTCTAACCAACATAAACCCTAAATAGTCAATCTATTAATGATTTTCCACATGTTTAAAGGAAAATGCTTTAACATATTATGATGAGAAAAAATTATATCTAAGAAATAACATATAATTGAGACTAATAACAAATGCAAAGGAAATATATAATACAAAATACCTCAATTCATTGCATTTGAGAACTAAAGAGATCGAGTTTTCGGGTTAATGACTAAAAATTAGGTGTGTTTTCATGTCTTTTAACAAAGTATGTGTAGGCCACATTAATAAATAAATAAGAAAGTTGTGCGTCAAAATTGGGAAATTAACTCGCTTGCCTGAAACTTTGGAAAACCTAGAAACTCGAGACAGCACCTTTGCCTAGTAGATTGGGCAAACACGAACGGTTAGGCATGCAAACAACACACTCATTTTCAAAATATGACGCTCATGTTTCTCATAGAAAATTGGTGTATGACGTTGAAAAGCTCTTAATTCTACTTTCTTACCCAATTAGAATCACGCCATTTTCATTTGAAGAACAAGAGATATAGTCAAAAGAGTGCACAAAGGTCAATTTCAACTTTTTAAATCACATTATTTGCTCCATTCTAACTTAATTTCGTCCATGATATATGCATTGAAATCCTTGTACAAGCTACTTCTAATGCTCGTAGTCATCCGAAATCATAATTCATTTGCACTAAAATCACTTAAAATTTGTCAACACTCGTAAACGGAAAAAGTTGAGCACAACTTGAGTAACCATACAAATATGAATCTAAATTTGCATTAATATGATCTAGGAATGCAACCTAAATGCACCTAAAAACATATGTATATATGATACACCACCACCCCAATCTAAACTATTGCTTTGTTCTCATACAATCAAGACAGAACACGAGGTAAAAGTAGAATATCAAGATATGGGACCAAATTAAGGTCAGGACAACTTTTGAGCAAAAAGACAATACAATGATTTAAAAATGAGATTTGAACAAATACATATTGAACCACACAATAGCAGTTCCCAATTAATCAACCAACCAACAAAAACCATTTCTACCACACCAACCTTGCAAGCTCTCACTATAGTTATGAGATCACTGAACAAAATTGTATATTGCATTTCAACCTAAAGTAGTCGACTCAAAATACGAAATATACTCATTAACTTTTTTGAAAGATAATATATAGTTATGTACATGAATTTGATAGAAGACTAGCATCCAATCACAACACAAACATGAAAATCAAGAAGTCTTTTTAAACAAAAAATGACAATGTTCACTCACTCTACTCTCTCAGCAGTTTTTAAATAGTAAAAATAGATATAGTCAGTAAAATAGATCAATTCAATAAAAATTTGTTGCATAGAGCTGTTACTATTCCAACAAATTAAATTAATGTCCCCTCATAAAAATAAATAAATTAGTGTTTGGTAATTTTTCCTAATTTTTATTGGTCAAAACTAAAGTTTACTAATTTAAACTTAGTTATGTTATAATGGTATATATTTTTAAATGTGAAGTTGTTGATTTTACTACGGAGTGCATAATACGGAAAACTTAATTTTATTCTCTGAAACTTAATTCTAATTTTTGTGGAGTAATATGTATTAGCTTTTAAGGTAAACGAGTCAAAACCAAATCTAGAATGGTTATGAAAGGGTAAAACCATGGCTAGAGTCTCCTTCCTATGGCTTGTGTGGTGGGATAGGCTCCCCCACAAATAACTCATTCATCAATGTAAAATCCTAGATTCTCCCTTGTGTGGACTGTGCTTAGATCAAATTGAAGATTCTGATAACATTCTTAGGGGCTGTCCTAACGCTTAAATTAAGTTTACGATTATACAAAGAGCTATTGCAAGGTCTGAGTATAGAAGCAAATACCAATTTTCTTTGTGAGTGGACAGAGACCACAGCTCCTCTCACAGGCCACATTTCGAGAGTTTCCATATCTTTCACTCAATGAGTCAGCTTATAGCTAAATTAAAATCTTGGACCTGATCATTTTGCCTCTCTGTATTCATCACATGACACCAAGAATTCATGACAGAATGGTCCAGTCAACTCCCTGTTAACCGAAGGACAGATTAGCAACATTGTTGCAAACTTTTGAGCTTCATGTTGAAAACTTGAAGCAAACTAATTCTGAGCTCCAACAAATCAGTCTCAATGGTGATCCCGCAGCCCTACCTGGGCAAAAATTTTCACATTATAAGTGTAATCCTAATGGTAATTCAAAAGTGAAAACTAACAACCAAACAGATGAACAAAGATATCTTTATATAAACCTATGAAGGTATCCAAATGGATAAAAATGTGCTTTTAAAAGAAGTCTTTGAACGGGTAAGAAATGAAAACATCTTGCTCAATGCAGAATCGACACAATACAAGCTACTCAACATTAATACTAGTTCTAGTAATTTCGTTGAAGTTCCTTTGAGCATTTTTAATGCTGATTTGAAAATTTGAGAAAGGATTTAAATTTACCAAGGAACAAAATGAGGCTTTTTAGAAGAAAAAAAAATCTGGAAGTGACAAGAAAGGATAAGAACGTTAAACATGTAGATGTTCTCAAATGGACTATCAATGCTTAGACTAAAAGAACCGAAGATCTTAGCTTTACGTATAAAAAGAAAACGGGCAAAAAGAATAAATATGTGGAACTTCCCAGTAGCAAAGTGTGTACATTTTGTAGGCCCAGTGGACATCTAAATGAAACGTGTGTTAAATAGGATAACACAGTCGCTAAGAACATTTAGCAAGTTTAGCTAAAGAAATCGGTTCATCCTGAAATTACAAAGGAACCCAAGGTTTACATGGAAACCTGAATCTAACAACTAGAGGGGGAACAACTCGTGGTACGTTAACAGCGAGTGTCCTAAACACATGATAGGAAATAAATCGAAGTTTCTTTTACTAGAGGCCTATAATGGAGGGACTGTGACCTTTATAAACAAAAAGTGGAAAATTGTTGTTGTAGGCAAAGATAGAAGGTCAAGTTCTTACTCAATTGACAATGTGTTTTTAGTCAAGAGTTTAATGCACGATTTATTAAACATATCACAATTTTATGATATAGGTATCATTGAGTCAAAAAAATGAAAATAGAAAAGTTATTTTAGAATGAACTTGTAAAGGGAACACATATATTTTGGACCTTGACGAGATTATAAAGAACAACTTGATTTGCCCAAGTGATATTGAAAATGACCCCTCTTCTATGGAATAAACATTTTGGATATACTTTGGTTAACAAACTTAAGTAAAAGGAACTTATTTGAAGGCTTTCCTTCTATAAAACTCCAAATTAATAAAGTTTGTAATTTGTGTGTGAAAAGTAAATGTATCATAAGTTCTTTCAAATATAAAAATATAGTGAGCACGTCAATTCCTTTGTAACTCATCTATACGGATTTGTGTGGTCTCATGAGAGTACAAAGTTGCAGTGGAAAAAGGTACGCCTTAGTTATTGTTGATGATTTTTCGAGATTTACATAGGTCACATTTTTAAAATAGTAAAGATGAGGCTTTTGACAAAGTTGGAAAATGGACAAAAAAGATGTCAAAAGTTTAATTGTCATTAACTAATACAGTTGAGATCTAACCATATAATTCAGTTCCAAAATTGTAAGTTTGATGAGTTTATAGGAAGCATGGGATGATAACAATGTTATTAGCCACTGGACATTCTAAGAACTTTTGGGCGGGGAAGCCATAAGTGCTGCTTGCTACATCATCAAAAGCATGATGGTCAAGACCTTGATTAACAAGACACCTTACAAGTTTCTCAAAGGAAAAAAACCATATGCTTCCTATTTTAGGGCTTTTGAATGTACATGCTTTGTATATAACAATTATAAGAGGAATTTAAAGGAAATTTGTTTCTTGGATATGCATTCGATAACGAATCTATATGCAATGAGGAATCTATACACATTAATTTTTATGAAACAGAAATATAAACCACTGTGCAGGAACAAGAAGATTTTCGAGATTGAGTTAGTACGTTCCACTTATCTATATGAAGAGACATCATCACAATGTAAGCAATATTTAGCAGATAATGGAAAAGTGGATCAGGAGCAACCACGAGACAACGAAGTTCCAGAGCATTAGGTAATGTGAACAAGGAACTCTCAACTCCAAGACACCCTCATTGAAGAAAGATTAGGATGTAATCCAGTAACAAGTTTCCAATCTAGACCATGGTAACAAAAAAAATCCATCCAATGGATCTAGTTATTTGTGCCTTCCATGCGCTCCATTCCATTAGAACCAACAATCACTTTGAAGCATCAAAAAATGTTGATTAGATAAATACAATGCAAAATAACTCATTGAGTATGAAAGGAATAAAGTGTGGCATCTTAAGCCTAAACTTGATCATTGAAGGTAATTAGAGTCAAGCAAGTATTCAAGAACAAGCTCGATGAATGTGGAACAATTGTGAGGAATAAGGAAATATTATTAGTTAAAGGTTACAATCAACAAGAAGGTATTGGCTTAATGGAAGCTATAATAGAAGCCGTAAGAATCTTGATTTCTTTTGCTACTTATTTGCATTTTAAACTTTATCGAATGGATATAAAATGTACTATCTTCAATGGATTTTTGGATGACTATGTCTATGTGGAACAATTTCTAGGTTTTGAAAACCCTAACTGCCAAACCACATGGTTCTTCATGGGCTTAATCAAGTACCTTGAGTATGTTATGAAAGGTAATCTAAGTTTCTTTTATAAAATGATTTTAAATGTGGTTGTTGCATGTTGTTCTTAACTCCTTTGGATAAAATAACAATAGCATGATTTTGAAATATTCTCATACGGTGTTCCTATCTTTTGTAATAGTATTAGTGCTATTTGTATATCAAAAGATTCAATGCATTATTCAAAGAGTAAATTATATTCATATTAAACATCACTTTCTTAATGATGATATTGAAAAAGGCTTTATGAAATTGGATGAGATTTTTGTTAAACCGAAAATTAGATTGCTGATATTTTAACCAAAACTATGGGCAAGAGAAGCATAAGAAATTGAGATTGGAGCTTAGCATAATATGAATTCATTGATTGCGTAAGAAATAAAACTCCTACAGCAAATATATGGCAAAGCTAAACACAATTTCTTTTATCTTTGTAAATAAGCATAATTAGAGATGTACCTCATGATGGAACTTCATGCAATGATCTCACGTGGTTAATATTAGTTGAACATATTGACTTATTTCGGATTCAATTTCTCAAAGTAGCAAAGTTTTATATTTATCTAATATTTATTTTTTATATGTATTTCAATCTCTTGCTCATATTTGTTTTTTCATTACCCTTAAATTGCTTATTTTTTGCTTTGTCCATCTAGCTATTTATTCCTAGAGTTTCATATTCCACTATGCTTTGTATATATTTTGGTTCTTAAGTTAATCCACATCAAAAGTCTTACACTAAACAATCTCTTAAAAGCATACCTCTTTGTTCCATCAATCACCCCAACATAAATAGCTCACAAGCATCACTTTTCAAAATCCCACCGACACTTAAACTGCCTTACATACTCTTCCTCACGAGTCACTTCCCATTCCCAAATTTTCAATTCCTTTTGCCTCTCTACAAAGAACCCACCATTGTAAGAACTAGCTAAAACACTCTCTTCCCTCACTAATGCCATTGAAGAATTTCCTCCAACCCAAAACCTATAGATACCAACTCCACTTTCTTCCAGCATAATTACAATGTATTCACTCACACAGGAACCCATCTACACTAAACCAAAATATAGCCTAGCCCCAATGGAAGCAAAATAGCAGGCCAAAAAAGCAAAGAGTAGAGGATCTCATTCTTAGGGAGCAATAGCAATGTCGACCAAGGAATTGGAACTCAAAGCAAAACAGTTGACTCCTGTATTCGTTATCAATGTCAAATGGTGCAATGAATGCAAGCACACTGAAAATCCGAGGCATTTTTCAATTCTAAGGTTGGTTTAAGTTGTGGTCAATTCATGCTAGTAAATCCTTTATCCAAAAGCAACGTGTGAATTTGTGAAGAATTTTAAATGTTAAAATGGCGTTTATTCAGGGAAGTAAATGGTGTTTCTTTTTCTTTTGACGGGGAGCATTTGTCAAAGTACTTACCATAAACAAAAAACCACTACTAGTATTGGTGATGTGGTAACAGATTCAGTTGTTTGATTTGTTGGAGGTGATGCTAAGGTGTCAACTACGACCAAGTTGTCTAATTTTCCTCCCCTTATTAAGATATTGTTTGATCTTGTCTAGTGAGGGATTATACCTCAAATGCAAAAGCATAATAAGGCCAACTTGCTTGAGTCGGCTATAATTTTCTATTTAGGGGACAATATACAAGTCAATTTTGCATCTTTGATGATTTACTTGGATCATTGTATTCCAAGGTGGAATGTTATGGATCATTGTTGACTTCGTTTTTTGAGAGTTTTAGTATGAAATTGGAATAGCATAGGTCTCTTGCATTGAGGGTGAATCAATACCTTCAAGAATATTTCATGTCCAATTGGAAGCTAAGGTTGTGAAGGGAGAGACCCATTCCTTTTTGCAAGAAAAGAGAGATGAGGAGGAAAAGATTGAAGTTGAAAAAGATAAGAATGAAGAGGAGGATCATGAGGAAGAAGAGAAAAAGGAAAAGAAAGGAAAAAGAAGAGTAGAGAATAGGCTAAGGAGAAGAAGAGTAGAGAAAAAGGAAAAGAAAGGAAAAAGAAGAATAGAGAATTAAAAAAAATTGTTCCCACCTCAGTTAGGCCTCTAGAATTTACTTCTTCTAGGTAAATAATGTGGTTACTTCGGTTTTAACAAGGCAAGATCAACTCAATGCATGGTTGGTGCACTTAGCAAAATTAAGGTAGTTGTTCATGACCATTGAAGCAAACATCCACAACTTAAGATACCTGTGTTAGCCTTAACCCTTCACCCACATCCTTGCCTCCCTCTTTTGACTTTTATTGGAACAATCATTTTCTTGGTTTATTTTGCCTATTTTTGGCATGTAATATGTTTGGATGAATGCTCTTTTTGTGCCTAGCTACTAACAAATCTTAGTTAGACTAATTGATTACATTGCCTATCTGTTGTCGTGTTGGAGATTTGTTTGATTGGAACATTCTTAATTGTGTAATCTATTTAACTCTCATATATTTGTGAGATGATGTTAACGGTTTGCGATATTAGTTCCATTCATCTCTCCCCTTGTGCCAATCCATATGGGTAGTTTGTACATGTGCACAATTGTACATTTTTTTAAGTTTTATTTTACTAAGTTGTTTTCATTTTAGTTCGTTTTATTTATGTTTTCCAAATTTTTTTTTCGTACTTTTATTCTTAATTTTCTAATTTTTGTAATTTTATTATTTAGTATGTTTTTTTATTGCTTACACTTGATTTATAATCTTCTATAACAAAAAAAAGGAAAATATTATTCATCATATATGTTTTGATGATGACAAGAAAACTTGTTTGATGTTTATTTACTTAGAGTGTGTAGGACAAACGATCAAGTTCCGAAGTTGGAATAAGAAGTGCCCTTCAAATCAAAGTATCCTAAGTCAAGTAGAAATGAAGTGGAAATTATGTTCAAGTTATGCAAATTTTTAAGAGTTATATTTCAAGTCTCCTAGAGGGATGTCAACAGTAGATCTCACCAAGTTCTAAACATATGAAGCTGATGAATTGAAGCTTCGTGAAGAGAAGGCTTGGAAACTAAAATATGAGTTTATTTTAGGATTAAGGTAAGTATATAAGTGTCTTTAATAATATCGAACAAAAAGGAATCTAATATTGACTTAATTGGTAATGAACTTATTTTAATAGAAAAGTTTTTATAAAACTATATTCTCAGATTCTGTTTTAAAACGTTTCATAACTTCCAGGGAGTAATCTTAATGGTTCCTAAATATTCCCTAAAAGATTCTCTTTTGTAAACGTGATCGGCAAGGTCTTCTTCCCATGTTTTTCGTGTTGGACAAGGTCAAGGTAGTTGCCTAAAATATAGAAACACCTCCTTTGGCTTTAGGATGAACGTGTGATAGTTGGACATGGCTGGAAAGTCTATAAAAGGGAGAGTTTTGTTTTTCTTTGAAAAGATACAACTTACTCATGCATAAAAGGTATAAAGCAAAATTATCATAAGTCAGTTTGAAGAAAAGATTGAAAGTTCCTGAAACCAAACTTTGTAGTAATCAAGTACCTAGAATTTCATTTGGGAGTTTTTCAAGAGTTGTGCTTTAGGGAAAAGGGTTCAATGATCCTTTTGCACAAGGCTTAGAGTTATGTCTTGAAAGAAGAGAGAGAGTTGGAGTACGAATCATAGAGATTGAGAGTGTTTTTATTAGAGGGAATCATAACAAAGTAACTTTAGTTTATCTGGGAACTTAAGTTGAGACAAGTTCTAAATAGTTTTTATTCAAGGAATGCCCTAGTTAGTGATGTTGAGTTGGGCATAAAAAGTTTCCACATTAAAAATCACTATTTTATTTTACAAGTTCCTTTTATTTGAAACTCTTTCTATACATATAATTCATTTCCCTCTTGTAAGTGTTCCATCATTATAACCATATAGCAAATAGTTAGGGATACTAACACTAAATTTCTAGGAGAAGCAAAAGTCGACTTATCTACTCTAACGGAGTAACGGTGGCTAAGTATGAAACTAATGTCATATTTAGGCAAACTAATATGACCCAAAATCCAAATGAATCATTGGTATACTCCTGATTTTTTTATGCTTTGTTCTTAAACTCAAGGAAAATATTTTCAGGAAATGGAAATTACCTGAAATTCATACAAAGAAAAATTATTGTTGGGGTTTAGCTCATCAGGTTTAGAAGTTGGTTAATGATTTAAGGTTTGTTCACCCAATTTGCAACATAAATAACCAATTTTAAGGCCCTCATTACAACCTTGATCAAAAGCTCTCTAAGAATAACCAAGTCAGCAATGAAAAAAATAAAAATATTCCTCATCAGAAAGCATTTTATATGGAAAGGAAAAGTTTAAATGGTTGCACAGCAAGTTATTCACCAAATTCATTAAAAGCCATAACTTGCCTTATACATCACTAATGTGTAAAGAAGCTCCAGAAAAATTACTCTTATGGAAACTTTGTTGAGTTTATGTTTAACCTTGATTTCCCTCAAATTGTTTCTCTATTCCCAATGATCAGGATTAAGCACACCCCTAAAAATTGTCAATCTCAAACAGCTTAAATAAGAAAATGATCACTGTACAACAGATAAAGTTGGTAATTCTAGAACATAGATAGACATTTCTGCTATCGAAAATTGGGTATGAAAAAACTAAAATCTAATTCCCAATGCAAACATCTATTGATTAATAAAACCCTCGTTTACATCTCCAATACAATCATTTTATTAAGTTTTTATTTGTCAAGGAGGAAATATTAGTAAGGGAAACCCAATTTAGTGGCTTCTGCTGTACAGTATAGTATACACAAAGTACATAAATAATCTATATAATCCCTCCAACCAATAATTATCCAAACAACCCTTCTCATTTTCTTCTTTATATTGGGTTCACCAATTGTCCCACCATTCTTTTTCCTTTTTCCTAGACAAAATATATACCCCCTACTTTAATTTAATACTATAATTATCTCCTCAAAGCTTCACCCATAACATCAGTCCTAAATTTATGAGCCCAGCCGAAATCGGAAAGGCTTTGTGGGAAGGATGGAAAATATACAAATGTGAAAACTGCTAAATCAGGCTTCGTCCTAAAACCCCCTTTTAACAACTATACTTCTAATAATTAAAAGTGGGCATTAGTCTGGTTATTCATTATTTAATTATCAAAAGTGTACTTCCAAAGCAAGCAGCTATTGATTTATATCTTGAAAATCAGTTAAACACATGGATGCCCAATCATTTTTTGGAAAAATTGAAACCATAAATCCAGAATTTGGGGTTTCTTCCACAAATTAATCCTAAGTTTTATTTTTTTAATTAATCCCAAGTTTCAGGATACCTTTCTCACATTGGTCTTAATTCAAAGTTAAAAGGCTAATTATGTACTACAAGAATAATGTCACATAATGATTTGAAGACAAAAGCTTCAAAAACTAGTACAAAGTAAAGAAAATTCCCCCACCCTCTCCAGTAAAGCTACAGGACATGGCCATACTCAATTATTTTTGTTCCCTTCAAATATATGAAACTTTTACACATTAGTAGAAAAACTTTATGAGCATGTTTTAAGATGACAACCCATTAAACAAATCAAGTAAATAGAAAATTTCTCCCATGATAACTTGACCATGACAACCCATTATTAGTAGTCTCCTTTTCTCAAACCCTCGTCCATTTCAATTTCAAAACAAATTTCATAATTAGTATTTGCAAGAGTAGAACATGAATAAATTTATAAATATCCATTAATTAATTAAACATAAAACCCAATTCAAAAACCTCGCATGAGCTTGTTTTGTAGTCTTAAAATGTAAATATGTGGAACCAATAGACACAACATTTCAATACATTCCACGAACAAAAGTCCTTTAGCTACCTCCCTCAATCTAGGGTCGAATCACATTGTGTTGCTCTAAAATTGAGTGAATCTAATAATCTACCATTGAAAAATCAGAACTGGAGAATTCATTAAATAACTGACAAACACAAAACCAACCCCATTCTACGGCATACCAATTGTATGGTTACTTTGCATTCCATGGTAGTGAACATACGGTTTGGCAGTTAATTACAGTCTTTTAAGAAGTTTTGTGCAGTCGTGCAAGAGGGGGTAGTGAGGAGGATGCATTGATGCTTGTGCTTGGGAGAGAAGAAAAAAAAGGTTATGCTGGCAGTGGAAAGTCAGGTTGGTGAGTGGGTCCATTAGTGGCTGATAGGTCAATACACTCAATTGGGGGATGAGTGTGGCAAGAAAAGGCAAAAGTCAACTGTTAAACAGGTTATAGGTGAACAAGGATCAATATTGGATGGGAACCCACAAACATGCCACTATCAATAAATAAATCAAACTTGGTATTAATACAGGAACACATCCAAAACCCGAGATTTTTTATTCGTACAAGATTATATTAATTATAAGAAACTGTACATGGCTCTCCTATAACCTCGAAATACACAAATACAGAAGCCACTTATGTGTATTCCCTCTTAAATTCCCTCCTTAACTAGAGGGTAAAAAAAAGATCGCATTAGAGATGTAAACAAGAGTCTTTGTATTTGTAATTATTTAGTGGCTTCAATGGAAATTAATATTGATTATATAATGCCAACTTTTTCAAAAGCAATATCAAAAGTTGTATTTAGTTAGTGTGGTTTGGCTGTCGAAGTAAGGAACCATGGCATATATGTTTGGAATAGATTCCATTTTTAGAGAGTTGACAAAGCAGGCAAAGGAATACTTCTGAGAATTCTTCTATTACTACTATTCCGCTAAAGTATTTCTCTTCAGAGTAACTGCCGCCATTTATCCTTCCGACCTTCCAGCATCGGGCAGGTGTCAGACTCTATACATCGTCTTACCATTTAGCAGAGTCCTGTGTTTTTAATAAACAGTCGCTACCCCCTGGAACTCGAAAAGAGAGATGAACGACCGCTCTTCATGAACAATTAAGTAAAAGGAAGAAAATCTATGGACTGCCTTCATTGACCCCACCCCATAGGAAGGCAATGAAATTGTTCACGAAAGTCCATTACCGAGAGAAGTGGTAATCTCGTTGTTTTTTCATCAAATATTACCTACTTAAAATTTTATTACACTAAGTTTCTTTCTAAAGACACCTTGTACTTGTGCACTACCTTTTCAGAAGTTTTAGAAAAAATATTCTTTTCCTATAAAAAAAGCTACACTAATTTCACAAACAAAAACATTCATGCCGCCAAAAATAGTTTTCAGGTCAGGTAGAAACCTAATATTAGGGCCCTATCTCCAAAGCAAGTTTCCAAGGCTCAAAACAGAGCTACAGAACCTAAGAACTGAAAACATGAGTAAAGTGGTGATAGCAAGAAGACTCAGTACCTCAATAAATTTGAACCACAGAAGCAGGGGAACTGACTCTCCAACCTTGCATAATTCCAGATCTGCAATAGGATAATTAGATTACATAAGACCAAGTTAAGTCATTTAAGATCAAATTCAATTTACACATTTACAGATGAACTCAGCATTGTGGAATATGTTAAATCATAAAATGATAACAAAGGGGAATTTCTAAATATAAAAAGATAATTAAAACAGAAATGCTGAGACAATTTCTAAAACTGTATATGATAGCCTAATTTATCAAGGAATTATCAAAATATGAAGTAAAGCCATCTCCGTCCTGAAATACTCTACAAACTTCTATTTCAAAAATGATCCACTAACATTTTGATACATCACTAGCCAATACCATAAAATTAGGGTCGTACACTCATTTAAAAAAAAAAATCTCACTATCTCTTATCACAACAAATTAAAGATAATCAAATAACCAATCTCCTAAAACTATGCAATTTAAAAAGTTTCAAGTGTATTCTGGGACAAAGGGAATATAAAACTAATGTGTATAGCAGGATTAATGATAATCTGGAACAGGTCAATATATGAACTCTAAATGATGCAATCAAGGCACTGAAATTTGGATAGTATCTCCACAAAACAACTGTAGTACTTAAGAAAAGAAGCCAAGCCACCATGGCAGCCAAAGAAAAACAAAGCAAAGGTAAAATCGTGTTAAGCGAATGAACTGATGACAAAGATCAGAGGCATAATACAGTTAAGAGAATCAAATTCTACCAACTTAGATCTAAGATGACAGAAAACATGTCATCAAGAACAAAATAAAAAATTTCCTAACAAGATTTTTTAGGTAGTGCAAGAAGGATACAGCAACGAATTCACTACAAGGCCAGCTGCAATACTCAAACAAATCTCATTCAACACCTTCTTGCAATCTTGCTCACTGACCCCCAACAAAACTTTCACTCTTTCCAATGTCTAATAGTGTAAATAAATTTTCCCCTACAGAAACCACCATAGCTGAAGCATTCTAAAATTAAACTACCAGCTGGATACAACTTTTAGGTAATATAGGAAACTTAGCAACTGGAAATCCTCTCTCTTTAGAACAAACACATGCATATGAGCTTATTTCAGATATAGAATTATCAATGAGAAAGATAACTAGCATAGAAAGGGGACCAGAAATCAATCTAGAGAAAGACAATAGCATGCCTATCATGTAGAATTCCAACCATGCCTAAGAAATACCAAAATATATTATCATCATGAAGCAAAAAACACAACCCTATGCCCACACACTTTAAAGTAGAAAACCTATAATAAAAACACAGCAACACATACTCATACAAGTTGATTGCCATTGTAGGTGCCTACCATTATTCCCTTTAGTAGTAACATATTAGACCTCCAAATGGTCAATAAGAGTCAGCAAAACAAACCATCTTGTTCCCAATATTGGATTACTCACAAAAAGGAAGCAAGGCCACAATGCAAAAACATTCCCTTCACTTCCACAACAAAGTCACAGACCCTCTCTAACTACGAAACAAAATTTAGAAGATGATGTAACGTGCAAGTGGTAGGACAATGAAAGGAAAAATAAAAGGGGTGTCTCCAGCATTTCTCAAAGGGACAAACTTAATGCCACCTGATGCCAACTTTACATTCAACCAATTAAAGGTATAATGAGGGCTTCTGCGGGATCAAACTAGAAATATACATTAACAAGGACACCCAAGTGATTCATATGAATACCAAGCCTATATTTGTTGATTTGATGCAAAAGAGAATTATGTTACACAGGGTTTTTACATTATCATACCTCCACCGAAGTATGGTTCCTAGAATACTGATAACCAAGACCTAGCCTTCTAGCGCTTTAGAACAACCAACCTTAACACATCCCACTTGGATGATTCATATCCTCCACCCCATACTAGACGACAGATCATTTTTCACAAGGCACAACCCCCTTTAATGCTTTAGCAATAGCTAAAGGGATCCTATAATAAAAACGAGTAAATTAGAAGGATGCTTGACAAAGAAGAGAATCACTTCACCCTCTTCCCAAAGGTAAAAAACGCCTTTTCTCCACCATACTGGTTCAACTAGAATCAAGAGGATGATTCTACATTAACTCTTATTAAAAGTGACTTGACAAATACATCTCCACAAAACAACCTCAAGGTTCTAAGAATGTTGAGGTTATTACAAAATTTAACAAGATCATCATGGAGGAATAGAATAGTGTGTTCATTTGCAAATCAGAGAAAGAACCTCTCCGCCTATGAGACCTTTTGATGCTACCCACAGCTTCACCCTAGGAAAAAGCAAGAAGATTATCTGGTAAAGATAATTTTAAGTACAAAGTATAATGCAAATGGCCACCATTCCTCAAACCGTATGGCCCCAAATGCCTCATAGATTGCTCATCCACAACGACTAAGAAACAAGAAGACAACAAACACTCCTGAATGCATTTTCTTCATACTCTGGTCCCACAATATTCTTCGACCTTATATAGGACATCCAAACTCGCTATATAAGGGTTCACAATAGAGTCCTATTATAAAACAATACCTTTCTGACCACTCCATCATATATCATCAATCACCTGATTAGCCACGCGAGCAAAATCAGTATTTTGATTAAGATCACCTCATTTCTGATCTTATACAAACTAGAATTGCATGTTTTATTCATAAACAAAGGGTATCCAAATTGGCCCTGTTGACAACAAAATCACTAACCTTAGCCATTCAAATCTTTATTACAGAAATAGGATTTTAACATCATAAGATAGCTACTATAGTGAACACATGATCGGCATAACAAAACTTCAAACTATCACAAATATCCTCAGAACAGTGTGTCTAACATCATTCAAGCATGAAGTGTATTTGTAGCAATTTGATGTAGTTAGTCTATAACTCTACACTATCGAACAAAAGCAAAATCTCAAGCAACAAGTATGTTCAAGTTCTTAAAGGATCCCAACCTATCAAACAGAATTTCCTTCTGGCTAATCATATATATTTTCAGCCAGCTTTAATTTATTCCAAGAAGAATATTTCCAATTAATATATTGTAAAAAAAAAAGATTTTTAAGAATGATAAATAAGGAAAAAGGTTTTCTTGGGTGACTTATCATGGTGGAACATGATTATCAATATGGAACTTCCTTCATTTAAGAGCACAACCAAATTATCCTCCAAATTCTAGCAGATTTCTTTTCTCCTCACTCTCTACTCTAACCCTCCTGTCCTCTCGTCCCACCCTTCTGTTCACTGATGTCCTTTCAGCAATCTCTAATCTTTCTTTAAGTAATTTATACTTCTGGCTCTTTGTCTCCACCATCCCTCCCTGTCTCGTGTGTTTCTCATTCCTGGGAAACATATATTAATACGAAATAAAAACTCTCAAGAAAAATAGACACAAATCAACAACTAACCATGACACACCTATTTGACTTTTTCTCTCTTTCTTCACACTCTTCTCTCTTCTGATCCTCTTTTTCTTTCCTCTCTTAACTGGGGTCCTCTAATCTCACTCATCTTCTCATTACATTTTTTGTACGGTTTCCTTTTTTCCTGATCAAAGTCCCACGGCAAAGATGGAAAATAAGACATGATGTACAAGCAAAAGAGACTCAGATATCTGACCACCCCTTCCTACCATAGTTAGTTTCACCAATCACCACAAATTCAATAAACCTAAACCAGTTGACCGAATATATCAATGATAAGTAAAATTTAAGACTTCATTTTTCACACAACACAACCAGTTTCCAAACAAACTGGGAGCATGACAGTGCTGCAAAAACTAACTTGGATATATTTATAACCATTGAACTCATGAGAAGGCAGTTATCAGGTATGGCTAGTCAAGCATTTCATCATGTTTTAACATACAACAAGCCAAATCACAAAGAATAAGATGATTAGCTCATTTGAGAAGATTAAATAACAAGAAACCCCCTTAAAACACTATTAACTATACTTTTAATAATTCAAGGAGGCATGAGTCTAGTAAGTCATTATTTAATTATCAAAAGTGTACTTCCAAAGCAAGCAGCTATTGATTTTTGTCTTGAGAATCAGTTCAACACATGGATTCCCACAGAGAAGTCAATACTAAGAGGGTAAAATATAAACATCATTAGGAAGAAAAAGTTGCTAGGGAAACAAGAAGCCTAGAGCGTAAACCAAATAAGAAAGGAAAAATCTGGAAGCTTGAAAAAAGGAGTGCACACACAATCAAGGCATCCTATAAATGTGACATAAAATCAAAATCATGGTGAAATGGCTAAATACTATGGCACTTACTTGTGAATTCATCCAGCTGCTTCAACCTCAAAAATATCTTGAAAATGATCACTTTAAATCTTCAGAAAACAAAAATTGACAATTTGGCTGCTAAACTATGACAAGAATTAAAATGAATGTCATCCAATCAATCATTAGCCTGTCCTTAGTGGCATCATTAAGCAGTAAAACCCAAGGGACGGAGATAACGAACCCAACTGAAGAGTGAAACAAAGTCATTGTTGACAGTATTTAAACTTGGGGTGTTAGAATATTAAGAGAGCCTACATATCCATCACTGCCCAGTAGATGAGATCAGCAATGACCAGTGGAATTATATAGTGGCAAACGATATAGAAGCTTGAACACAGCTCAGGAAGACAGAAACTATCAGGTCGGCAAGGGTACGTTGCTGTCATGTGAACATAGATTCTGTGATAGTTGTACCATTTTCAGAAGAGATTCTTCTATAAAGATCATTGACATCGTAAAAATATGAACTCAATAGTATATGCAGAGGTCAAATGGAGGATTAGTGTTCTCCAAAGGTCATGATACTTACAGCTGCAAGCTCCATTTATAAAAGAAAACTTGCTGGCAAGGATGACAGAAAATAGGAATTTAGCCTTGGCTCCATCACAACAGTATAGCAGGTACAATAGCAGAAGAAAAGGCCACTGTAAGCTGGCTAAACTTCAATAGAATAGATGTAAACCATAAGATGATTGATTACTTCTGAATATCGCCAGGAAGATATTTTACCTGCTTAATAGCCAAAACAACAAGTCCAAACCCAAAAACTGGTGCCAGATGATTTAGAGATAGCTTGAATCCAGCAACACAGAAGCCTCAACAAATAAGAAGTCACCAATATACAAAGGAAAGCTTAGGACAAAACAAAGCTCATACCCTGGCTATCATGAACCATTATGTCTACAAAGTTAAGAAATGTGGAATATTACTCAGAGGCTAAAGCTTGATCCAGCTAAACAAAAGCCTCAATATAAAGAACTATTCAGCCTAGACAAAGGGAAGCTATACCCTAAACCATTGGATTCTTTCTTCATAAAGTACATGACTCGGATAGCAGCAATGAATATTTATTACCATCAATTTTTGAAAAACCTTACAAAAGCCACATGTTTCAAGGCCTACACAAAAGAATCAGGAAACGCATACAGAATCATGCTAATTCTGCTTTGTATCAAAGTCCAGATTCTCCATATAAACTCTGATAGCCTTGCACAGATCACTGCCAAGTGCCAAGTAGTTTTTTATGGAATTAAGGTCCAAAATAACTGTATGAGGTGATTTCTAGAACACACGATTTACAATCTCATCCAGCATATGAAACAAAAAACCGGGTAAAGAAAGTATAATACTACTTCAATACCAAAAATAAACAGATCTGACCAACCAAGTTTATAAACACCATTATCAAAACCTAGTCTGACATTAACAGTGGGATTTTTATATATTTTTACTTTCTGATTGAACGATTCACCTCAATTTGTGACCATACAATTCCTAACTTTCATCATGCCACATCAACCAAACAATTAAATACATAGCAATATCCAGAATATAACTAAATAATGAATAAGATTAACAATAAACTACAGAAAGTCGTATCTATTTTGCAGCTAAAGAAGTCGTATCTGTTTTGCAGCTAAAGACTACTATCTCAAACTAACAAGTTATTTATAGAGAAAGTGTTCCAATCACTGATCCAGTTAAATGTTCACATGAATATGAATTCTTTGCTGAAGCTTCCAATTTATGCAGCTATATTTAAAGAGATGATAAAAGGTTACTCTTCTGCAGCCTATAATTAGCAAAAAAAATTGGCTGTTGTACCACTTTTTTTAACATAAATCTAGTATCGCATATTATTTAAAGACAAAAGATGCTCATATCACTAACAAGGTAGGTTATTAAAACAGATCATTCTTCACTATGCTTCCTAACAATCATCAGACAACAAACTATATTCAGTATACAACAACCTCATCAGTGAACTAAGAAGGCATCAAATACACAAACATAGAGGATAGTTGATGCTTCAATGCTTAAAAATGGCCACATGTGAGTTACTTGAGTACATTATACCATTAACCCTACATATGGTTAACCTAGAGACGAGAAATAACATTCAACTGACCTAGATAACAAAACTATGGTCCCATGGACTTGAATTATTGAGCAGCTTTTCAATAACACCAAACCACTTAATCACCAAATGATGGTAACTAAGAGTCAAATAAATGTAAAACGAATTTCCCCTTTCTTGTAGCCAACCAAAAGAAGGAAGAACTAAAAAAAATCAGTTTGCCTATAACAGCAAAAATTCACTATCTATAACTAGTAAGTTGGTGTGCATGACATAAACAACATATAACTTATGCATAAACAAGAGCAAGCAAACAAGCCTTCTAAAGAAGGGTTAATTTTCATATCAATAATTACAGAATGAAAGTCCCTAATCCCACATCTAAGTATCTAACTGGTTTGTGATGCAGGTTAGAAAACTCTACCATTACCAGACCTAGCCTTATTTCTTGAAAGGGTAACCTGAATCTGACACGTTGAACTATTACTTTTCTTAATAATAATAACTAAATGATAGAAATATTAGATTAGTATGATATAAATTAAAATTTATTATTTTTAAATAAAGTCATAAACAAAGAGAATAAATTTTTTAAGTTGTTTTCTATATATGTTATGTGTTTTATAAGTTTAGATGATTTTATTGGATTAGGTTAGATAGTTGAAAGCAAATTATTGCAGCTTAAGTATAGGACACCAACCCAAACCATTTAATCAAGTGGATTATTCAAGGGTTGGATACCCCAACCCAACCCACCATCTTCAAATTAGGTTTGGGTCGGATAATCATGTCCAGTCAACTTTTGATTACATTGGCATAATAAAGCAATATACATAATTAAATAAAATAACATAGTCCAGGATCTGACTTCACAAAGGCATATAATTTCTTAATCTTCACTGATCAAGATCTTTGTAAAAAAAGGAACAGGATACTACAAGCAATTTCCAATATTAAATACTCTATATCTCTTAGGAAAGAAGCAAGAGTAGCTCTACACTTATCATCAATTCTGCAGTTATCAAATGATGAGGAATAGGAAAATTATTTTCAATAATTCAACTATAGGGCAAGGACATCATAAAAGATCAAGTAAACAGTATCTGCCAAAGAAGAATTAAAACATTAATAATACCATATGATAGCTGTCACTAAAAGATATAGTGGAACAGAAACCATGAATAGGAGATAACATATCATAACACCCAACTAAAGTTCTGTAGTCTGCAGATTAGACAAATACAGAGACATCACAATCCATCACATGATATACAAGCATCCCCATATATCTTTAGAAGGAGTCACACCTAAGCATCTATCAAGCTCCTGCTGAAGTGACCAGCATGCATAATACAGCATTATCACATTCTTGCATGCCACTTTATCTGTGTCCTTGACCACGCTGCATGTTATATGCTCCCCAATTGCCAGGCCCAGGTCCATATTGAGAATAATTCTCCATACCAGGCTGAGTCTATAAACCAAATATCAAACGTCAAATAACAAGATCTTTGAAAATACAACCTTAAAAAACAACTTCAACCATCATAAAGCATGCAAGTGTAGATAAGTTTCAATCGAATAACTTACTGGGATCACCCCATAGCCAACAGGGTAGGGATTCCCTGCATATCCAGCTTCAGGAATGCCATAATTGGTATTATAACCTCCTGCTGCTGCTGCTGCTGCTAAGAAAAACAATTAATTTAATTAATAATGGTTGATTTAATACCTATACAAGAGGCAATAACTTCTAGAGAAATATGGTGCACAAACAGAGAGCAAATGAGAGAAGCATAGGCAACATTAAGACAACCAAAATTAGCTAGATACTCCAAGAATCTGAGTGGTAAAAAGAAACAACGAAACTTTGTCACAAAAGGGTGCTCTATTGTAACTAAAATTTTCTTTGGAAAATGATAATGAGCACCGTGCTGCTGCTAAATAAGATAAATCATCAGGAGAATCATCATTATAAATTTTTATTTTATTAATTAATTCATCAAACAATCTAATCACATTTATTATTTGCTTTTCATATAAGCATATCTGTTTAAGGTTCAATTTCTTCCCAAATTCTTTAGCTACCATTCATTATTTACCTTTTGAAATGTCCTCAAAACTCTCTTATTATCATTGTTCAATCTAAATATTTAAACCTTATACTCAATCCACCCGACCACTACCATCAATCAGTCAGTTCTAGCAGAGACGCAATCTACACTGAAATTAAGGATGTGATAATTACTCCTTTCCCTTAATTTCAATAATTCCTATCAAGAATTTTTTTAAACTTGGTGGTGAAGCCGCCGGATACGTTTATGCTAACAGTGATTGATTGTGGATGGGAGAAAAATTGATTAAGGAGGAGATGTGAGTTTGAGAACATGATGAGGAGGAGCACAATGGTTGTAAGAGTGGAAGAGTAGCACGAATTGTAGATGGTGGCTTGGGACGAACCTAGGTGATGGTGAAGGTTGCTTAGTTGGGTTGAAAGGTTATGGGTACAGCTAAGTTGGACTAATCAATTAAGGTCTTTTAAAAAATAAAAACAGTTGCCTATTGTTGGATGGGAATGAGAATGGGGAAAAAATGTTAGTCTCAAAATCTTTGCATAAATTTAACTCCTCTAACTAATTGACAGTACCATAATTAATGGTCAGATTCTGGAATCCTTGGATATAACCTAAAACCTTAGGGCACTCGTTAGCGGGATCAGATTATTATCAACATACCATAATAATCTTTTTTATAAATTTAAAAAGTCTAAATATCAGCCTCATACATTTGCTATTAAAAAAAGTCCATTCTTAGCATGTTCAAAAGCCCTAGGGCAAAGCTGAAAGTAAATTTTAAAATAAACCTACAAAAACAATTATACCAGAATTGCCAGCAGCAGCAGCAGCACGAGCTCTCTTCTCTGCATTAGCTAGTTCTGCCCGAAGCTTTTCCAGTTCTCTAGCCATTGAAACCAAATTGTCCTGCAACCCTTGACCTTGCTCATAGCTATCCGCATAAGCTTTCTTCTCATACTCAATAGCAGCCCTGTACACTCAAAAAACAAAACAAGCTATCATTTACAGCACATAAGTACACACAAACATAATAATACAAAACCATTAAAAACACTTCCATACTTTGCTCTGTCAACTTCCTGCCTCATATGCTCAATTTCAGCTCTCAATGCCGGAACTTGCTGTAAATCAGCAGAAACCCTACCCATATCTTGGTTCATACCCTGGAGCCGAGCCATAAGCTCCTGTCTAACAACAGTAAGCTCCTTAACATCTTCTTGAACCCGCGCCAACTCAGCCTTCCTCGCCTCTCCTTCCTGAAGCTCTATCTCCAATTTCCCAGCCCTATCCAGCATTTCCCTCATTTGCACGTCCTTCTCTGCGTGATATGAATCAGCATAATGTGCCATCCTTTGCAACTCATGATGAACTGCCTCAATTTCCTGCTTCAACGCGACATGAGTAGCTGCAACCCTCTGATTATCAGCAAGCAAACCCTGAATCTCCTGAAGCTGAACTCCGAGACGATCCTCGAGGATCGCAGGGTGAGGAGGGGGGTGTGACCTAGGCCCCATCCCAAACTGTAATTCTCTCTCCCTCATTTCCTCGAGCAGCGCAGGGTGAGGGCGAGGGTGTTGGTGTGGGTGAGGAGTCGGCATTGGACCGAGGTTTCGGCCGAATGGCGGTTCATGAAGCGGAATCGGCATCCTTCCGTGAGAAGGCATGTTCTTCATTGGCATTTGATGGCCTGGGTTTCTGCCTGACATTATCACTAATGGTCCTGATTTTTATCACAATTTATTAACCCCAAATCACGGATAAATTGAAGAATGTTCTCTAATTCAACACTAGAATTTGATACGTATGTTCATAAAAACAAGGATTAATCTGAAATATAATAGGATTAAGAATATGAAGAATTTAAATGACATTTATAACATAGTATATAGTATATAGTAATATAAATGAAGAAACCTAGTTCAAAGTTGGGACAGAGGAGAGGGATGGAGAGATTACCTGATTGTGAGTGAGTCAGATTGAATTCGGGGACTTAAAGGAATGAATTAAAGACTGGAGAGAAGAGCAATATAGGCTTTCATCTACGAAGCATTTGGTCTGTGCTCTGCCGGACTCTTTATAACCCGAGGCACAATATTAGAAAAATTAAAATGAAAAATATCTTTAACCCATCTTATCTTTCTCGTAAAGATAACTTTCATTTTATTTTAGAAAAAACTTACCTTTGCATGTTTCATATTTTAAAAACACTCTTAACTGATTATCTAGTGGATAGGTCACTCGTCCTCAATTTTCATTTTTTTCCCTAATTTCTCCCATTTGATCAACGACATCAATCCCTCCTTATGAATCTCACTCTCCCCCTCGACTTCCATTTCTTCACAATTTTGGACAGCACCCACTTTAAAATTTCCACCAAATTCATCCAAAACTAAATCGCTTTCCACATATTTTTCATCCAAAAACCTGCAATTCAAAGCCCCAAATAAAAATTCAATAAACATACCTCGAATAATACTGGAAAATGTAGTAAAAAAAAACACACATACGATTAATCTCCAAAGAAAAATCGGGCTAGAGTTTCCAATAAGCAACATATTTTTGAGCACAAATTCCACAAATTAGCAAAAAAAATATAACGGTTTAAAGTTTAAACTAATAAAAAAAACAATGGAAATTTTCCATAGTTTAAAAAAAAAGCATTGAAAATTCTCCATTTTAAGCAAAGAGGAAGGTAAAAGGGAGTGGCTTAAGGGCATGGAAAATTTTTCATCCACATATGCTTTGAACATTTGAAGAAGAAACCGCTAGCTCATCACATTGACTTGCTTGCCAGCCAGTCAATTTTTCATTAAACTCTTTTAAATACAAAACATGCAAAGGTGAGATTTTTCATAAATAAAATGAAAGTTAGCCTTTATGGACAAGATGGATAAAAGATTGTATTTTCATTTCAATTTTTTCCACGATATTTTGTCAATGAGTCACAATGTCTGTAGCTATATAAAAAAATTACAAAAAAAATTATGGGAAAAAATTAGAGAAATGTGTTATTAACAAGATTTTTTTATTTTAGAAAACAAAAGCACATATTATTAATAGAGATCGAATTCCGCCAAAGCCAAAATATTTTGCGAAAAATTTGAGGTAAGTACATAGTCATTTTTCGGTAGAAGGGACAAACTGAGCAATAGTATGAGCAACAACATTACCCGCTCGTTTGACATGTACATACTCAAAAGTATTCCTAATTTGAAAATTTGTAAGGTAGTACTCCTAAGTTTAAAATTGATAATAAAAAGTATTAATCTAATTAGTGAGATGTTTGTATATAGTACTCTTTAGTTAACAAATTAGTTGTTGGTATTAATGCATGAGAAACTTAATTATGAAAGTATAAAATTATCAAATCTATATAAATAATTTTTATTACAATAAGAAATATCAATCGGACATGAATATAATATAATGTTGAATCAATAATAATATAATAACTAAATATATTATCATTATAAAGATAAATATATATGTTCAAAAAATTTGTATTCAATAAAAAAAGATTTGTGACTAGAAAGGAGGAAACCAATTAAAAAAAATTAAAAGTAAAAGTCAAGCCACTTTGGTAAAATTACAAAACTTTAGGTCCTCTATCTGGAATTTCATAATATCTTAAACCATCTAAGTAAAAATTACCTTTGATAAATAACCTGAAAATAAAAAAGAAATTACAGATTATTTCTTTAATTAAAAAAACTCAAATTAATAATTAGGAATATAAAGATGAAGGGATATTGAGGTTTTATTTATTTCAAGAGATACTTATTAAAATAAATTTATGTAGAAATATAAACTATACAGTAAAATTGAATAAGCAAGATATACTACCAAATCACGAATAAAAGATTAACTACTATTATGAATTAAACCTAGAACTATCAAGCATAAATCAAGTAAAAGCACAAACAAAATATAAAGCAAGAGAAGGGAAAGAAAATACTGAATTTTATAGATTGAACTAATATCTAACAAGCCGTAATGCAATCCCATTAAATACAGAAAAACCGATAACAAAATCTCCAAATAATCTAAGGAAAACAATGAAGGAAAAGCAAAACCATCTTTACTCTAAAACTAGTCTAAAATATGCTTAATGACTTAATGATTGCTTTGTGCTTTCTTTGCCTCTTCAAATGCATGTAGAAGAGTTTGAAAAGAACACGGAATTTGCCAAAATAGAATTGAGTGAGCGCTCAGTTCATGTGGTAAGCGCTTGCTCATAAGAGAATTTCTGGCTTATTAGTGAACTAAGCAGTCGCTCAGTTCAGCCTTGAGCGCCCACTCAACCTTTTGAGCGCTCATTTGCCAACTGCTTACTGCTTCGTCGTTATGTTTAGCCTGTCAATTCCCATTGAATTGAGCGACGACTTGAGATTCTTTTGAGCATGCTCGGGTCTTTTTCTCTTGAAAGGCCTCTTGGTTCAATTCTCAAGCAATCTCTTGGCTTCTCTTCTCGGGTTTTCTACTATGCATCTCTATTCCTCGGTTCTCATGCTCATGCTAACTACATACCAGCATCAATCCACGAAAACATGCATAAAAGTAGAAAAGGTACATGAAATCAAGGAAAATAGGACCCAAAATAGGAAGAACGCTCCTAAGCCTAGACTATGGACAAAGTGATGCAAAATGGAACAAAACGGGATGAACTTGGGCCAAAAAGAGTACGAAACTATACTAGGAAGACATAGATGAGTCACTCATCAAATTCCCCCAAGCTTAGATCTTACTCGTCCTCAATCAAGACTCTAGGACAAAGGAGAGAAAACATCAAAGTACTATCAATGAAAACTAAGAAAAATAGTAAAACCTAACTCACTTTCGTAGGAATCAAGGTTGATTTTAGCAACAATCAACAAGCCCTTTAAACCTCATAATCGCTTAGGAGGACGAGTGTGGTCTCGTAAGGGTTTCTAGGGAGGTAACCCATAAATCTTAAAATAAAATGAAAACCAAGGCAAGAATTTTAAAGACTAAAAAGAGAAAACTAAGAGAAATGAAAAGAAATAAGAAGAAGATGCAATGAGTGGGCATTTATTGGACAAATCGTGATGGATATTCAACTTTCTACACAGTAAGAGAGGACATGATAAAGAATGAATAAAAATGAATAAAGGATAACCAAGAAAGTGGTGGAAACTATAACTCTCATGCACCTAAACAGAAACACAACCACACTCTTCCCAAGCCTCATTTCCATCCTTAAAGAATTAGCTTCTTATTACTCCTTGAGGGAGTTGAACAATTAACACAATATGGGTATTGACATATGACTCGACATCTTAATTGTCATGCTCACTCAATATGCTTGACCTTTACCTTCCTACACCGACAATGACTCAACTTCCTAGAGATAAAAGGACTCGGAGGTAGAATATCGGTAAAATAGGGAAAGGATTAGGACAAAATAGGGAAAAGGCTTGGTTAGTGGTGTTAGGCTAGCTTCATGAACAATAGGAATCTTTATGATTTTGACCTTCATCTCATTTTAAGGCCTTGAGCCCTCATATTCAATGGAACACTATCTAGTCTCCTCCCCCAAGCTTGTTTAAGAACATATCTGAGTTTTTTTTCTTAGATTCCCATATATCCGACAACAACCTTTTCATCTCATTTTCTCTCTTCATTATTTCTTCCCCTTTCTTTATTTTTTTTTTCTATACATCTTTTTTTGATATTTTTCCCTTTTTTCTAATTATTTCTCTAAAAGAGTCTACGAAAGAGGAGTAGCTCTTAGGAGATGTTATTCGAGAAGAAGCAATTTCTGCCCTTTTTAAGTTTCATAACTCCTAAATCACCATGAATACATCCATAACAACTTTCTTGCCAAAGAAATTCCATCAAGAATAAGGTAGTGAAGGTACATATTGGGTCAATATCTATCAATGGCTAATTTTTGGAGAAATATAAGCTCAAGAAGGTAACAATTTGATAGGAAAGATAGAACGTACAAGAAAGGAGGAAATGTTAATGGTTAAGGTATAAGGAATAGGATTTAAGAATGACTTTGTCTTTCCCTAAGAAGTTCGGCCGTGATCTTGGATAGGTATAGGACAAGTTCTTGATCAAAGCATGATAAATTAAAGATCCTTGTCACACAATGCAAATCTTGTTGAAGGCTTCAAAATATTTCCTCACCGTGGGTTTGAAAATACTAATCATAAGGATTTCACTCAGCTAGGGAAAAGGTGGGGTGCTTAGCCAAGGGACATAATCACAATAGTTCTATCTACCTTAACAAAAGTTCGTCCTAAACTCTTTCCAATGCAATTTAAATCTAAACCATGTAAACTCTTAAGGTTTAGGAAGGAAAATATTCAATAAGAAGAGTGTTTTATTCATGCCCAGCTCAATGTAAGAAAAACAAATCAAAAGAAAACAGACTACTTGCCTTACAAAATTGGAATTTTGTAAAAGAAAAAAAGAGAAAGAAAACACAGGAAGATGCATGCATGGGAGTATGATATGGAAAAGGTCAACTAATAATTAACACAATCATATAATTAACCATGGTGGTAAAAAAATATATAATTATTTTTAGCAAACCAATCCTCAAAAACAGGCTAAATGCCTTCACCAATAAAATGTCATACATCCTCCAATAATCAACTTCCCTTAAACTAAAAAAAGAAAAACACACCAATGAAAGCAATAAAAAGGGGAGTAGAAAAGATTATACCTTGGCCTCTTGCTTTGCTCATTAGCTAATACTCATGAACAAACAATGTTTAGTAATAACAAGAGAAACATGAGAATAATAGTTCCTACTCCAGCTAAAAACATATAAAGAACAAAGAAAAGAAAACTATACATCGATTCTATAGAGGATGAAGAGAAAAGAAAGCTAGAGCGCGACCCTTTTAAAATAACCCCCCTAAGCTTAAGTAAAGAGTTGTCCTTGGCGTGAAAACTGAGAAATAAAAGGGGAGGGCCGATCAATCATGGTATGACTAGCTAGTACTATGTCCCTTACCCTTCCTACACCTCTTCTTATTGTCAGGGAGGTTTAGGTTGGGTCAATATCAAGACCTGATGAATAGGTGTAGGGCAATCAGTCATATCGCAGGTGATTAGGATCCCGAAGTATGACATACCTGTTGGGCCATCCCACCCACCTATATAACTCAAGGACCAACTCTATCCATTATACGGGTAGGCAGGATCGCCTCAGTAGTCACTCCCCCTTATTTGTGCGTAATCATAAGGGATAAAAAAGGGGAGTAACACAAGGACGGTAGGACATGTCCAATAGGGGTATGTAGTTATGCCATCTCCGGACCAAGAAGAGACATGGTAGAGTTGAGGAGGGTCATAGGGGTAGATAATATAGGGTGAAAAATCCCCACGTTTAACATAATAGTCATAAATTTAATTCTCACGAATCATATTACCCCTTTAGGCCTCACCTTGTCCCTACATCATCATGGTTAATTTTCTGAATTCCTCTTCTAGGTTAAAGGAGAGGGAGGTGGCTTAGGAAGAGGATGTATCTCCCGGGGTTCTAGGTGGCGCTGCTTGGTCGCTAGAGGCACGCGATTCTTGCACCTAATGTGCAGGATTCTTTCATATCTTGCCTACTTTCCTTTCTATGTTGTTAAGCTCACGATTTATAAGGTATTAGCTCACTACCCTCTTCACCTTCCACCCATAGACCTCAGGGTCAGGTGTATATTGGATGAAGTTCATCCTCTTTATCGCATCAATGTCAATGTACATATCATTTACATCGACGAGGGTTAGAAGCTTCTATTGCTCTGCAAAACCCAAGGTTGAGCAATAATCGTTACCATTTTCCCCATATGGATGTCTCCCATTTGGTCACCCCTCTTATGCTCAATGCACCGAGCCAAAAATTGGTTCCCAAATTTGAGCATGCTCTCTAACCTCTCCATCTCTATAGCTGTCATCCATAGCAGCTCAATCTCATTCCTAGCGGTTTTACCTAAATACTTTTTATCAAAAATGGTACACCCAAATGTTCTATGAAAAATCCTTAGACATGGGTGAATAATATGGGAGGCATGGCAGGTTGGACCGATATACCTTATCATTAGTTATGGTTAGTTCTCCACCAACCTACCTCATTATAATTCATGAATTGTCCAACATCTAAAACATAAATGTCATTAGAGGGTATCCAATTTAAATATTTGGTTCACCCGAGCAAGGGTGATGGATTAAGGTTGGTTGAACAAGTGTAAGTTGATTTGAAAGTTGTTGTCCCCAATTTGAGTTTGTTCTAAACAAGCTAGGAATTTGAAGGTGAGTCTCTCGTTGATGTAATTGTGCAGCTTAGGGAACTTGGCCGACCCCAAAGCGTGAAGTATTCCTTTAAAATCTTCTTCTATTCCTAATTTCTCCAAAGAATCAGGCTCATAGAATTGGGTACTCAAAAGCTTATGATTCTTAATCTTATCATAGTAGGATTTGTGGTTAGGGTTTATGAATTTGAGAGAAGGCAAAGTTGGTTATGAGGATTGGGAAGCACTAGTGGATATAAAGGCCTTAGATTTCATCTTTGCAAACATTTTTCCTTAATAAATTATACAATCCCAAATCAACAATAGCCTAATTCCCTAAATTCAAGTTCACAATCCAACAACAAAAGATCAACACCACAATTCCAAAGTAAGTATCAAGATCACCTAACTAATATGTCTATCTTATAGTTTTCTAGGTTCAACCAAAATATCACTATGCTATAATAAACAAAATACTCCAAAAATATAATAATTTTTTGGGAGGAAGATGATGATTGAGTATGAGAGAAGGCCAAATTCGTGTTAAAATAAAGTCAATTATTTGCTGAAAAGCATGGTGAGTGAGCGCTTAGAAGGAAGTTGAGCGCCCGCTCATAAGCCTTCAAATTACCATTTTTCTTCTAAGCGACCGCTGAGAAGGAATTCGAGCGACCGCTTAGGTCAAAGTTTTCCCAGATTTCCCTTTTGAGTGGGCTCTTGCTCCTTGCTTAGTGCCCACTCATAATGTTCTATTTCCTCGATTTTTTCCAAGAAAATTTTCCTCTTAAGTGGGCGCTTGCTGACCACTTGTTGCTTGCTCATTAACTTTTGTTTGCTCCATAATTATGAAATGAGCGGGCGCTCAACATAAGGGAAAGAGACTACTTTGTTGGTTTTTTCCAAACTTCAGTTTTCCTCATGCATTTTCCGCTTAATACATTTATGCTAGTATTTTCAACCTAGTCTTCTTCACTCCCTTTAATTACTTATATCCCAACATTCTCTCATGCATGGTTCTTATTCTTTATTGCATTTTACTTGAAACATAAAAATCCATATAGAATCAATACCTAAGCTAAAACTATGAAACTAAAAGAAAGAAAATGAAAAAGGGTTAGAAAACTCAGGTTGCCTCCTGCAAGCACTCTTTTAGTGTCAATAGCATGACATTATGCATGATTGTCAAATGGTTAAGGCTAGATTAAGCACCGACACTGTTAATATGATGTTCTCATCCTTAAAGCGAGTATTGCACACTACTATTTGGTCTCCTTCCATGAGGCTACACTTCTCCACGAGCTCATCATTCCTACACTTCTGGTTCACTTCATCTATTATACATAACTTATGAGGACTCAAAGAAGAACTCATCCCCTTTATATCATCAATTGAATACCCAATAGTCCTCAAGTACTCATGTACAGGGTTCATGAGTTGAGTTAATTTGCTGCCATTGAGTTTGCATTCAACGATAATCGGTTATATAGAATTTTCACCTAAATAAACATTATGAGGAGATAAGTGTTTCAGTTCTACCTCAAGAGGCGTAGATCTCACCTATACTTCCTCTTTAGCACTCATAGACTCCAATTGAGAGATGGGATCATTAAAAGGATCTACATTGAGTAGAAGCTCTTCCTCTAGGATCTCAACTTCATATTTTACTCTTTCTTCTAAGCTCAATTGTAATGCATCAACCTCAACTTCCCAGGAGGACTTCGAAGCCTTCTTCTCCATGATGCCAACATTAAAACACTCACCTTGGGCCAACGGAATTATCATTGGCTTTTGCAGCTCAAACTCCACCTTATCCTTCCCTATTTCAAAAGATAGCTTGCCTCTCTTTACATCGATTAATACACCTACAGTAGCAAGACAAAGCCTACCTAAAATAATAAGGGTTCGGGTGTCTTCCAAGATATCCATAACAATAAAATCACACGGGAAAATAAACTTTCCAACAAAAATAGGTACTTCCATGAGAATACCTATGGGGTGTTTGGTACTCCTATCAGCAAGCTATAGCGTTATCTTAGTTTTAGACAAAGGTCCCACATAGTGTAACCTCTTATATATAGACAGAGGCATGAGACTAATACTAACTCCTAAATCACACAATGCATTATCAAAGGAAATATTACTAACCTTAACCGAGATAGAAAAAATACATGGGTCGCGTAATTTAGGTGGAAGTCGATTTGAGATGACTGCGCTGCACTAGCGAGATAGACTAACAACTCCCTTAGTTTTTCTCCTATTGGTGGATAAATCTTTTAGAAAGCAAGAAAAGGATGGTATATCCGCGATGGCATCTATAAATGGGATTTGGAGTTGAACATCCGTAACCATTTGGAGGAACTTCCTATATATTTCCTCAAGCTTACCCTGTGCTAGTCTCTAAGGGTAGGGAATGGGTGGAATATAAGGTCGGGGAGGTGATGTAGTCTTGCTACCCTCTTCCTTAGGATCCTAATTAAACTATTCTACCCTTTTCCTTCTCAGGGGTTTTCTTGCTCATCCTAGTTACAAGCATAGGGTCTTTTAGATTCTTTTCACTTCTAGTCATTATGGCATTTACATGTTTGGTAGGATCTATGGCTTGGCTAAGGATCGAGGGTCCCATGCCATCCTTGAGGGAATTGACAAGCTGGATAATATGAAGTTTTACTTTCATAGGAAAATATATCTTACATTTTTTAAGATTAAGTTAATAAGGAGAGAGCAAACTGTAGATACTCAACTCTCATGCCTTAATATTTGTCACAACAAATATATTTAAACACTTTTAAAAAAGTCAACTACATAGGTGGACATATCTTGAAAAAAGAAAACTTGATTGCATTAACTAATTATCAAATATGTCAAAATATTTATTCAGTTTTCTAGTTAATCAACATTTTTAAAAACATCAATTAAAATATTTTAGGAAATTCACTTATATAATTGAATTCAATAAATAGGATGGAAGTACAAAAAAACTTATCTTTAGTAAAAACTAAGATAGAAATAGGACTAGGATGGATACTTATTTGGATTATAGTGGATCAGTTATGTGTATAAAAGTACCCATCATGTGTAGTGGGAGGGTAGGTGATGAGTGACATTTATGTCACTCATCTGGGTCTTCTTAGCAGAGTTTCATACTGATTTTTGCCCAAGTTTGTCCCATTTTGTTCCATTTTGCATTACTTTGTGCATGGTCCAGGATTAGGAGTGTTCTTTGTGTTTTTGGTCCTTTTTCCTTAATTTCCCAGATCTATTCTATTTTATGCGTGTTTTCATGGCTTGATGCAGGTATCTAGTTAGCATGAGCACGATAACTGAGGAATAGAGATGGATAGTAGAAAAGTCGAGAAGATAAGCCAAGAGATTGCTTGATAATTGAACCAAGAGGCCTCACAAGAGAAAAGACCTAAGTGATCGCTCAAAAGAATCTCTAGTGGCCACTCAGTTCAATGGGAATTGATAGGAATAACTTAATGAGTGGGTAGTAAGAGGTTGGCAAGCGGGTGCTCAAAGCTGAACTAAGCGGCTGCTTAGTTCACTAAAAAGCCGAAAATTCTCTTATGAACACTAGTAGAAATTATTTAATTTGCGGCTAAGGATTTGCAACATAATATTAATAATGCAGCAATTTAATTAGAGAAATGAATAATATGCGGCTTAGAGAGAACCCGCTGCATTTTAATTTTGGCACATAATAATATGCAGCGTATTACCCTTAAACCGCCACATATTGATTGAAATTAACATTAATATGCAGCGTATTACCCTCACACCCACCGCATATTGCACCTGTATTTAAAAAAGAAACCCACCAGCATATCAGTTCTTCATTTCGCATCTTCACTTCTTTTACTCGTGTATTTCTTGCGCCCTAATTCCCCAAACTTCTCCTTTGTTTTCTTGCGCCCTAATTCCCTAACCCCAATTCGTGAACTTGAGCCCTAATTCCTCAACCCCAATTCATGAACTTGATCCCTAATTCCTACTCGGGTTCGTGTTCTTGCCCCTCTTCACCACGTGTTGTCGTTTGGTTCATTGTCCTTCCCCTCGCCGTCGACCACAATCTTCCAAGGTAATGGGTTTTCTTTGTTTTTTTCTTTGGTTTATTTGTAAATATGGATATATGGGTTTTCTTTTTTTTTTTTTGTTCTTTGGTTCGTTTGTTTGTTTAATAGAATAGACTTGGTTGTTTTTGTTCATTTGGTTCATTGGGCGTGTA
Source organism: Dysphania ambrosioides (assembly GCA_026401315.1). NCBI lineage: Eukaryota > Viridiplantae > Streptophyta > Magnoliopsida > Caryophyllales > Amaranthaceae > Dysphania > Dysphania ambrosioides. Next base: position 19,467,411 of record CM048666.1, read on the forward strand.
CGTGCTTTTGTTTGTTTAATAAAGTACTCCCTAGACTAGTGTATAGATATATGTAGGTAGCATTAACATTCTCAAAGGAGAAGATAAAGCCAATGGGGATTCGACTAGGTTTATGATTTAGGGAAGAAATATGGATAATAGTTATTAACAACAAAAGAAATCAAAGATTGTGTGATATGTTCGACATTATATCTTTTTTAATTTGCTCTAATAAGAATTGATTGTTGGATATTATATTGATAAAAGTGTTTTGTCTCAACGATTTAATTTTCTAAAGATTACTAAGCTTGGTGGATATAATATACATTTGATCTTGCATCGATAAGTTTAGAGAATGTTTGATTATTTGGTTATGATTTCTAATATCCATTGATTCCTATCAATTGAATAGAGAGTCATGTGGCATTATATGTTGGTTGTGGTTGTATTGAAATGCTTATACACAGGTTTGAAAATCTATTTTCAAAATTGGGAAATATTGGGTTTACAAAGGAAACTCTGCCAAATTTTTTGTAGAATTTCTAGTGATTTACAAAGTATAGAACAAAAATAATATCGCTAGAAGAATTAACTAACTTAAATTATAGAGCGAGTGTTTGTAGGTCATTGTGGAGTTTGCTTAACCTTATTTTTGGTAAGCTACTTGAGGACCCTTTAGGTGCAATTATATATATATAACTATGCGTAAACTGAGTGCTGATTAGATTGTTATTTAATCTCTTACATGTTAGATAGGGCATAACATAAATTATGGATTGAAATTGGATGAATGGTAATCGTGCTTTGTTTGAGTTCATGAATGGAGTTGAGGAGTTTTGTAGACAAGCATTTAAACACATAAGTAACATTGGAGATGATGAGGTATGTTTCCCTTTTGTTGATTGCAATAATGTGAATACAGTTAGTAGTATAAGAGAGTTGAGGAACTATGTGATCCGGCGTGGGTTTTGGTAACAATAACACATACGGGTATGGCATGGTGAGGTTCTTGCTTCTAATATCATGGGGTCGTGTTCTAATGAAATTTCCATTAATCATGTTGAGCTAGACCATCATGGCCAATTAGAATCTTATAACAGTGAAGATTTTGATTCCGAGAAGGAAGATGATGGGGAGGATGAATTGGAGGATAATGACCCTAGTGATGAAGATTGAATAGATGAAATGCTTGAAGTGGTTGGGGATCAAATTGGTAGTCAATTTCGTAATTTTGAGCGTTTGTAGGAGGCTGCTGAGAAACCGTTGTATCTTGGATATACTAAATACACTAAGTTGTCTACCATATCAACGTTGCTTAAGTTGAAAGCAAAATATGGTTGGACTGATACAAGTTTCATGGCCTTATTGAAAATATTAGGGGACATGTTTTCAAAGGGTAATGGTTTGCCTATATCCACGTACTATGCAAAGAAGTTAATGTATCCCCTTGGGTTAGAGTATAATAAGATTGATGCCTGTCCAAATGATTGCATATTATGTCGAAATAAGTAAGCTGAGTTCATTTAATGTCCTAAATGTGGGCAGTCACTTTACAAACTCCTACATGGGATAGAGCCTGTAGTGGATATCAGAGGTCCTAGTATAAAAGTGTTATTGTACCTTCCCATAATACCAAGGTTCAAACATTTGTTTTCGATTAAGAGTGATGCAAGGAATTTGAGATGGCATGCAGAGAAGAGGAAGAAAGATGGGATGATTTGACATCCTGCTGATTCTCCCCAGTGGAAAACAATTGTTGAATCTTTCAAGGCTTTTGGCAGGGAAGATAGGAACCAAAGACTTGGTCTCTACATTGAGGGAATGAATCCTTTAGGTACCTTAAGCAGTCAACATAGCACATGGCCAATTTTATTAGGGATATATAATTTGTGTCCTTGGTTTTGTATGAAGTGTAAGTATGTTATATTATAGCTTCTAATATTAGGGCCCAAGCAACCTGGGAAAGACATTGATGTTTATCTTTCTCCCCTTATTGAAGATTTGTAATTGTTATGGGATGAAGGTATATTAGTGTATGATGCATATACTAAAGAGACTTTTACACTCCATGCCATGCTATTATGTACCATTAATGACTTTCCAGCCTATAGGAACTTGTTAGGGTATGAGGTGAAAGGAAAGAAAGCATGTCCTATTTGTGTGGATGATATAGACTCAATATACTTTCCATATTGTGGGAAACATGTGTATCTCATGCATCGAAGGTTCTTGAATAGGTTTTATCCTTATCGTAAGAGAAAGACCTCGTTTGATGGTAAAGTTGAGCAACGTCGAGCCCCTATACCGTTGACTAGCAGTGAGGTTTATGACATTATGAAAGGAATATATAATGTGTTTGGGAAAACTTTGAAACATAGAGATGCTCAGGGGTTATGGAAGAAACAGTCAATATTTTGAAAAGTTTAGTATTAGAAGTATTTACCCATTAGACATTGTCTTGATGTTATGCATATAGAAAAGAATGTTTGTGATGCCATCTTAGGGACGCTGTTGAATATACTTGGTAAGACTAAGGATGGTCCTAATGTTAGGAGAGATATGTAGACAATGAAGATTCGATCCAAGTTGTGGCCCAAAGACAAAACACCTAGGAATGGAAAAGGGAAATCCACGTATCTTCCTCCAGCTTGTTGCACTTTGTCTTGAGCAATAAAGAGGATATTTTGTGAGTGTTCTGTATGGGATCAAGGTTCCTAGTGGGTATTCATCAAATTTGAAGAACTTCATATTAGTGAAAGAGCTGAAATTAGTGGGTATGAAGTCCCATGATTGTCATGTTATGATGCAAGTGTTTTTACCAATTGCCATCCGCCATATTTTGCCCAAGCATGTTAGGGATTCTATCACTAGACTTTGTTCTTTTTTCAATATAATATGCAGCAAGGAGCTTGATCCGTCATGTTTGGATGAGTTATAGGCTAGTGTTGTTACGACCTTATGTCAATTAGAGATGTATTTTCCATCTTCGTTCTTTGATATTATGGTACATCTAGTTGTGCATTTGGTTTAAGAAATCGAGTTATGTTGTCTAGTGTTTTTAAGATGGGCTTATCATTTCAAGAGATACATGGGTACTTTAAAGAAGAAGATGAGAAACCAGCACACCCAAAAGGTAGTATAATTCAAGGTATAACCACAGAGGATGTAGGTGAGTTTCTTAGTGAGTTCTTATCAAAGGGGGAGGCAATTAGGTTATCAAAATCGAGGCATGAAGGGAGGCTCGAAGGGCAAGGCACCGTGGTTTTAAGGAGGTCTTAATTCCATTGCTGAAAGAGAGACAAGCTCATTTATTTATTTTGCACCATATCACAGAGCTTCATCCTTACTTAGAAAGGAATATGAATGAATTGAAAGTGAAGTACCCTTCAAAAGGTGAACGAGCATTGATGCAAGAACATGATAACACCTTTATTGATTGGTTTTATGAAAAAGTTATGCATGAATTATCTGAAATGGGCCATAACATTTCTAATACAATCAAGTGGTTAACTTATGGCCCTCGAACAACTATTCGATCTTTTGAGGGGTATGATATCAATGGATATACCTTCTACACTGAACGTCGAGATAAGAAATCAAAATCCGTTCAAAATATTGGTGTTTTAATAATGGCTTCTTCTCGAGAATATGCTAGCTCAAAACATAAAGCACTAGTTGATGCGACCTTGTCTTCTATGGGATAATTTAAGAGATATGGGAATTTGAATATTGTGGCTTTATGGTTTCCCTTTTTCAATGCAAGTGGGCAGATATCACTCGACGTGGTTTGGTGAAGAAAGATGAATCAAATTGGACCATAGTCGACATGAGCCGAATGCATGATATGGAGGAACCTTTTATACTTGCTTCACAAGGTAAATAAGTATTCTACATTAAAGACACAAATGACCCCCGATAGGCTGTTATTATCCCTGGTAAACGATAGATCCTTGGAATTGGTGATGTTATTGATGATGAAGACTATGATGACTTTAATGATCTCCTATCGTTCTCAATGCCATGTAATGATGACATGGATGCTAGACCAGAAATGGAAACAAATTATATGAGAATGGATCACCATAAAGGAGTTACTATAGATGAGTAGTATTCATTATCTAGGTATTAAATTATTTTATATTTAGTTAAAGTTTGCCTTATTTCCTGTTTGCCCCAATTGTTGGACAATTCACTAACTCAATTTGCATTGTACTATTGTTCTTTTATGCATTTACTGTCTTGCATCATGGATAGTGACGAAGATTCTAGTGTCTCTGATGAGGACGTTGAGTATGATGTTCACCTCGAAACTGATCCAGGTGATCCAGAAGACATAGCTATTGAGTTAGAAATTCAAAGAATGGATAGAATGTTCGACGAACATGAAAGGATCACTGAAGTGGCAACAACTTTAGGGGATGATGTGCATATGAACATTGTCATCCCCTCGTGTTCGGGTTCTGAGAGGGGGAAGGGTGGTGCTCGGGACTTAGGTCGACCTAGAGGTTCGACTAGAAGCCTCAAAGTGGCCGAGTCTATGCATCTAGAGTACGATCATTTGCACCGCTCCATTGGTAGATGGCGTCTTAAGTACGATTAGCACATTGGACTTCTTATTCAGAAATTCAACATCAACTAGGAGTGGTTGGGAGTAAATGATAGACTTTGGCAGACCTTGTGGGTGGACACAATGGTATATATTCCTAACTTAATCTTAATTATTTAAATATTTGTGTAAAGTACCTTACTAAATGAAACTAACCCAATTTTAATATATTTCAGGCTTTGTTTCACATTCCAGACAATCCCCAATGAAGAAGCTTTTTCTATCTACATTCGCCGAAGAATTTTGGGACTTCAAATCAAATTTGGTGACTAGTTGGACTACCAAGACAAGAAAGGTGTCTAATAAAGAATCTAACAGGTTGCCCTATGAAATATGGAAACATATTAAGGAAGGTGATTGGGCAACCTTTGTTAAGAATAAGAATTCTAAAGTTGTAGTGGTAAGTTAAATACTTATTTGTATTCAATTTTGGAAAATGCATTTTGTTGTACTTTAATGTTAAGTCAAATACCTTTATATTGTTAACAGGCTAAACGCAAGAAGGTGAGCAAGAGTGCCAGGATGAACATTCATCCCAATTACCTTGGAAAGTAAAGCTACAACCACGCAAGGCAACAATGGATATCAGAGGGTTTAGGTCATTTTATACCCAAAACCTCTCATGTTTGACTGAGTTTGACTGAAATCGATGTATTTCAAATGTTTATGAAAAGTTCTATGTTAAATACTATATTTTCTACCCAAAACTGATCCCATTTTACCTATATTGACTCATATCATCCTATTCAATGTGTTTGGGCCAATTTCTAGCAAAAATACGCCAATATCGACCCGAAACCACCCTATTTGAGATATATTGACTCATATCGATGTATTTAAAATGTCTAGGTCTTTTTATACCCAAAACCGCCTCCTTTTGATCGATTACTGGTGTAATTCATAACGTTTCCTATGTTCTCTTATCCTGCTCTTAGGCCTTCATCACATTCCTCATCTTTCTTATAAAATGCTCTGTTAGGGTCTATTCTTTTTAGACTATTATGAAGAAAAGATGGAGAATTTATCTGCTGGAAAGAGACCAAAGAGTCAAAGAGCTAAAATGGTGATGAAACAAAATAAAAGGGCTCGTCTTGCTACAATTAGGAAGTGGCAATTGATAAAAGAGGCTAATGCGGGTGGTACTAGCCCAATGGAAGATCGAAATTATAGGGTTTTGATGGATGAAAATGAAGTTGTTGTGATTGATGAAGAAGAGTTTCCAAGAGGGGTTAAATCTCATGAATCGAAAAACCATTCTTAAAAACTCTTCTCCATCAATCACTATAGCCTCATTTTCACCCACCAAAACCCTCATATTTTGATCTTTTATTCGGCTACTACCACCGTCATCAGTCTCTTTCATTGACTGCTACTTCCTAACCGTAGCAATATAAGCCCTTTTATTTCATTCCATCACCATTTTACCTCTTTGACTCCTTGTTCTTTTCCCATAAATAAATTCTCCATCTTTTTCTCGTAAAAGTTCCTAAAAGAACAGAGGAAATAGATCATTTTATAAGAAAGCAGAGGACTATGATGAAGGTGGAAGGATAGGTAAAAGTAACAAAGGAAACCATTATATTCGAAGTTTTTGGGGCATGTTAAAGGGAAATACGCCAATATTGACTTATATCGTCCTATTCGATGTGTTGTGGCCAATTTCTAGCGGAAATACGCAAATATCGATCCGAAACCGCCTTATTTGAGATATGTTGACTCATATCGATGTATTTCAAGTGTTTAGGTCATTTTATACCCAAAACCTCTCCCGTTTGACTGAGTTTGACTCAAATTAATGTATTTCAAGTGTTTATGACAAGTTCTACGGTAAATACATCATTTTCTACCCAAAACCGATCACATTAGACCTATATTGACTCCTATCGTCCTATTCAATGTGTTTGGGCCAATTTCTAGTGGAAATACGCCAATATTAATCCGAAACCACCCTATTTGAGATATAATGACTCATATCAATGTATTTGAAATGTCTAGGTCATTTTATACCCAAAACCGTCTCCTTTTGACCGATGAATTTATTTGAAATGTGTTTGGGGCATGTTAAAGGTAAATACGCCAATGTTAACTCAAAGTTTTTAAGGCATGATTAAGAGGAAAATAAAATATTGAAGATACGCAAAATGATGAAATTATGGGCAAAAGCTCTTACCGCCTCTATGGGCATCCCATTACTACACCCGTTGAGGACGTCAAGCATGAAACACATCACGAAATAGCCGCACTTCGTTCCGCCACATTGTTGAGCACACTATGAATTATAAAATAAAAATGTTAGCCATACATATTATAGTATTATTTTACAATGTTGAAATTAGTTAATGAACTTACCATCACTTCTATCCATGTTTATGTCTGCTTTTCGGCTCGTTCTCCTTGCAATGTAAGTCTTTTTAACACACTGGAAAACGGTATTGATTAGTTTAAAAGTTCAATTTCAATCAACCTCAACTTGCAATGTGAATCTATTGATATACTTACTAATTAATAATTTCTCTTAGCTTAGTACTACGCATTGAGAGAGCCGAGTTGAAGAAGTATATTTTCCCACTACCCACAAAAATGACTAAAAACATCCAGTGTGCACTACATTATAAGAAATATGTAATTAGAATTATATTTACATAATATATGCATTACCATACTCTAAATTAAATATATAAGTAATAAGAATTACGTTCACACATCAAATTAAAATGGACCGTTCGAAAATAGGGGCAAAAATGAACTTCAACTTAGCTTGTAGGGCTTTCGTGAATGCGAAATGGACGTATGTCTTTACCTCCTAGATGTTGCCATCGATTCTTGCATCTAAAGTGGCCTTAGGACACAACCAACCGACCAATGAAAGTAAATCGCACGACACACAATCATCTTAGAGTGCCCTACGTAATCGTAAAATGCATTATATATACAAATTATTAACAGTACCACATAAGTTAACCTATATATTAAATTTTTATACCTCATGAAGAATTGAATAACATAAATGTTCAATTTAGCTCCCTGTAAGAATTTGATGATGTCAGCTTTGTCAAGCCACGTTGTTTCATCTTCAAAGTAATGTAATAAGGCTCGATCCAACGGCACAACAATGGTATCGTCTTCCTTCGTCATGGTCGCACATTGAAGTAGCCATTTGCACTCGAGACTAAGAGAAGCCACTACATCTTGAGAGAGAAGAAGTCAGTTTTTTGCCACTAATTTCTTCAAGGCCGACTCATTGCTCCCAATAACTTAATCAGCTGACATCCCCTTCATCTTCTTAGATTCTGGAGTCACCTAATTACAAAAGCACATATCACACCACTTCAGTCATACATAAATATAATTATAGAGGCAATTCGATTGAAACTCTGATTTTTACCTCACTTATGATCTTGATCAAATGTAGAGGCCAAATTGCACAAAAGTACCAATTACTTTGTTCAATGTCTCCAAGTCATACTATAGAATAGGGACTGGTAGTACTGCTCCTTTGAAGAAGTCAAGAATAGTTTCAACCTTCACCACTTCATGTCCTTGAAGTCTCGTTCCTTGGTGAGTTTATGTAAACTGTTGGCCTAACTGACCTAGGTACGCGACACCACCGGCCACATCGTATATCGTTCCCGTACTTGGATCTTTAAGGAGTAGACGAAAACTGGTAGGACCTTGAAAATTGATTATAATATATAAAGCCTATAGGTTATTATTAATGTAAATAATACTTATTCAACAATACATTTAAAAAGGGAATATTACATACCTCTACATAGGGAGTAGACACTAGTGCACCCTGGGATGCTAACTACTCGGCGCTGATACCAATGTCTTGGAGTAGGGAGAAAAACTTGTCCTTCGTAGTGGCATCAAACTCCTGTCTAAGTTCCTCTCGGAGTTGAGCCTTCAAAGTTTCTCGATCTTCCCGTGAAACTCTACTTTGACTTTGTTGGCTTGATCTCGGTGGAGAAGGTCCAAATACTTGTCGGTACCCAATATTAGTCCCTCCAAGTCCAACGCAGCGTCTGAGGTGATCTGGCTTCCCTATGGCCATAGCTAATGTGTCTTGGCCCCGCACGGGAACGAATTCCCCTTGAATCTACTTATCTCGGAACTCCAATTGAAAATTAAAAGAAAAAGATTAGAAATGAATGTCAGATCTTATAAGCAGTGGTAACTGTACCCTAATGCAAATAGAATTCTTACGTATTTCTTAGCCAGAGCCGGCGTCTATTCGTTCGGAATAACTCTCTTCCCAGTTTTCTTGTCCTTGTGTCATGAACAAAACCAGTCATCCCTATGGCTTATTGATAGCAAGGTTTTAATAGTCGTTTATGCTAAGCCTTGAACCAAACAATATTTTTAACAACCTACGAACCACACGAGTATAGTGGGGTAGGGGGTCGAACCACGAGGACAAAGGATATCAAGACACTCAACTTCTTAACACAACCGAACTTTTCGTATTTAAAAACAACAAAAACTAATAACGAAAATATAGATCACGATGAATTAAGAGGAAAATCAAATGGAGAAAAACGGGGATGAGATTAGATTCACCCTAGGAATGATGCTTTTAAAAGAGAACATGATAGGCTAGATAAATCAAACAATAACTAGCATGGACACCCAAGTATGCGAGAGGAAGTTGGTGATTCCACAAATCACATCGAACGACCTATAATCGCCCTATGTCTCTAAAGGAGTTGCCGGACAAGATTCGCATTGGGTTTTGAGAGCTACTTATTGTCATCATTCCTATAACTTTAGACAATGAAGAACAAAGCTTTTCCTAGGGTTTCACTAATTAAATCCCCAAGAGAACTACTCATACATATTCAAGATATACGACATGATTATATTCAATAAAACAAACACAACAATCATGAAAAGAAATTAACGAGAGCAAAAATATAAATTAAAAACTATTCTAGATGAGCGATAAACATTAGGCTAATCATTGACTGAAATAAAACGAACGAATTCAAAAGTAAAGAAGAGATTGATACTCACAATAAAGTTTGAACGCAATATCCACGATCAGAATCCAAACAATAAAATCGAACACTTGGAGTACATATGTTGAGAAAATGGAAAACTAGAACTAAGAGAAGTTTAGAGGCTAAGTAATGCTAAAACTAATAAAAAACTAGGGTTCCCCCTCTCTTTAGATTGAGGGGTATTTATAACAAACAATAAAAGAAATTCGGAAACCCTAAAATATCTTTGGGCCGGCCTAAAGAAGAGGTAAAATTTCCAGACAAAATTGGTTCATTCGACCGAATGCATGACCCATTCGGCCGAATGCAACATCATTCGCCCGAATTCTCCCCCACTCGCCCATTCCAGCAGCTTTGGTGATTCATTTTGATTTCTTTCTCTGTGCACAATTCGCCCAAATGGAGACCATCATTCGGGCGAATGGAAGCTCATTCTCCCAAATTCAAGCCATTCGGCCTTCCTAGTGACAATGGAACACATACCTCTCTACCGGACTTCCATTCGACCGAATGGCTGTCAAATTCAGTCGAATCTGACTCTGCATTCCTTTTTTCAGCTTCTTCAAGTGACTAATGTTTTCTGAATTTCGTGGGATTTTCAGGAGTGACTTGAAATGTGTGCCTAAGCTACGATACGCGTGTCTAATCTTGATAAGAGTGTCAAAGCCTCGAATATGTCGCATTTTACCTTGAATTCATCGAAAACACCTAAAATGACCTTAAAACAACTCGAAGATAAGATCAAGGTGAAATCAAGTGTAATATGTATATAATCAATCTAAAATGCAAGACTTAACACTAAACGGGGTAGTAAACGTGCTCTAAAACGAGCACATCAACTTCCCCCAAGCCAAACCTTTGCTAGTCCCTAACAAATGAACTAGCAAGGTGACGTGAAAGCTTAGGGAAAAAAGTTACAGAAGCGAATAAATAACATGGAGAGTTTAAAACAAGACAATGCAAGTCGTGCATGTGCAAAACTCTTCCCTAGCCATGGGTGTGCAAGTACAATGGGATTAGAAGAGCATAACAATGTTTTCCACATACTTGGGATCACCAAGAAAGCTACAACATAGGTCATTCCGCCAACTACCTAATGAGGTCGCAAGTCTATGCTCCCGAGGTTATTTCCCAGAGATGTGGGAAATTTCTAATACACTCATGTGTTTTTAGAGTATGTGTTTCGCTCAGAATCATCTGACTAAAGATGAGTCCGGAATTAAACAACTAAACAGGGAGAAATCTCGGGGATTGTTTTTTATCTACTCTCCATCACATATCTTACTAAACAGGTCAAGTCGAACAAGTTTGGAAAGGGTTGTAATATAGGCTAGGATCAAGGTAGGGTAAAAATTGGGGATATAGAGTTAAAATAGAGGATAGTAAGCGATCCAAGGTAATAAAACCGAGGACAACTACGACTTTTGACAACCATGCCACTCCCTAAATCTGCAATAATGAACTCTAATACATTATATCAACCTTATTCTCGAATTTTTCTCTTGTTTTCTTATTTTTTTCTTATTTTTTTCCTTATTTGTTTTCTTTTTCTCTTTTTTCTTTTTCTTTTCTTTTTGTGCTTTTAATGCTTTTTTTTTTTAACTTTTCATGTAACTAATTTTGAAATACACCGAGAGTAATGTATAGAGTCATATCATCCAATAATCACTTTTCAAACTGAAATTCTACACCACAATGCAACGAACACCAACTTCACTATGATCACATGACTATCCTCTAGGTAAAGAGAGGGGACATTTGGCTCATATGGAGTTAAAACTGAAGTGGAGGCCCTAGGTCGATCACGCATGGATAGGGTGTGATGACGAGGAGGGGGTCTAAGTGGGGGCTCGATAGTGTATCTCAACAGATTGCCGTCTAAAAGGTATGAGTCCCCAAACTGCAAGAGGGGAGGCAAGTTTGGATAGGGGAGGAGAATGGCGTGGTCTTTAAGGTACCGCCATCGCATAGGGTCAGTGAAGATAAAGCCGGCCCTTACGAGACACTACTCGTGGAGGGTGGTGGTAGTGGAAAATCTATCACTAAATTCTATAGGATTCATCACATTAAGGAACTCAGCGATGCAGTATACATGCCCCCCAACATGAAGATTAATTTTAACATCAATGGTGGCTATGGTGTTTAAAAACTTCCAAAGTGTTATTGGAATGCTTATTGTTGTGTCATTGTGCGATGCAATGTATTAGTGCAGTATGTGTACTTCAGGGGTTCTGACTAGGTGTGGGCTAGGGGAAGGGAACAATGTCTCCCTAGCAAATTTGAAGAACATACGAAGAACAGGATGCTGTACATCAGAGACATAAATATTCCTATTCGGATAAACAAGCCGGCCTGCAATCTTAGGCCATAATTCAGAAACACGAGAGTTATCCGGTTGTTTATCCGGAATAAATTCATTAGGAAAACCAAAAACAGTACAAAAGGCAGCATAATAACAGAAATAGGTTGTATTCCTTAACTAGAAAGACAAATACAACCTATTTTCACGCTGACATGGGCTTAAAGAACTAAGAAACTCATAAGTTAAGAGCTTGTGAGTTGGGTGCCACATGTTAATCTAGTTTTGAAGGCCACATGTCGTCAATAATTTAGCAAATTGTTCATATATACCCATACGTTGTAGAATTGAAAGATCTAAGTATCGGGTAAAGTTGATTTTGCGTACCTTTAACCATTGAAAGCGTTCAAATTGCTCCAACGATACAAAGACCACTGTTCTATACTCTTCGTCGAACCATAGTTCTTGACCGGGGAGACGTTGTTGATACTCCGGTTGTGGTTGAGAACCAGTTGGATGTTCTTCCCGTGCAGCACCTAAAGAGGATCCTTCACCATGTTTCTTGGATCGTTTGAAAGGATTCCTTAAACTTCTTTGGGGTCCCATGGTGATGGATTGAAGTTTATGGAGGAGAAGGAGGAGTTGTAGTGAGAATGGGTGAGGGAGGGTGAGACGTGAAGCGCGAGTGTGCTTTAGGGTTGTGAAGGAAATGTGAAAAAAAAAACCGTGGAAATGAAGCGGTATTTATAGAACTGGCACTCCATTTTCCCGAATGGAAGTTCATTCGGCCGAATGGGGGTTCATTCGCCCGAATGGGAGGCCCTGTTCGGTCGAATTTCAAAGAATTTCTCAGAATTCTTCGCTACCATTCGCCCGAATCATTCTCCTTCACCCGAATAGTTTACTCATTCGACATTCTCAGAAACTCCACCAATCTTTAGCTTGAGTTCATAATCCAAGTCCATTCGCCCAAATGGAACTCTAATTCGGCCGAATGAAATGCTGATTTGATATTTTTAAGCTTGGAATAATTAAATGACTTGTACTCTCCTAAACCAAAAATGGTTCAATGATTACTTAGCAAGAAAATTCAAAGAAGACCGGGTTACCTCCCGTAAGTTCTTTGTTTAACGTCATTTAGCTCGACAAAGCTAGGGTAATAAATAAAAAACAACACGAAACCGATACCGAAGTGAAACTAACTGCTTTAACTTAACAAAACTCAAAAGAATGATGATTTAAAGTTCAGATACTCGTTATATGCCAATGATTACACCAATCATTCAATGTCGACATCATCTAACCTTATTCGCTCGACAGTGTTGACTTTGTGAAGGCTACTTTCATGGAAGAGTTTTAGCCAATGTCCATTCACAATGAAACTACCTCCATGATGATCTTTCAACTCTACCATCCCATAAGGAAATACTTGCAAGATCTCGAATGGCCCAGACCACCTCGATTTCAATTTCCTGGGGAATAACTTTGTTCTTGAATTGAAGAGTAGTACTTTATCTCCTACAAGGAATTCTCGTTGAAGGATCCATTGGTCGTGCCAATGCTTAGTCCGTTCCTTGTAGATGTGCATGTTGTGGAATGCGTCTAGCCTCAGTTCTTCTAATTCCCTTAATTGGGCGGCTTTCTTCTTGTAGAATAAAGTAGGGTCCAAATTAAGGGTTTGGATTGCCCACCAAGACCTACATTCCAATTCCACCGGCAAATGACAAGACTTCCCATACAGTAGCCGGAACGGGGTGGTGCCAATTGTGGTTTTGTAACATGTACGATGTTCCCAAAGAGCGTCGTCTAACTTGAGAGACCAATCTTTCCTGTTTGGGTTAACCACCTTTTCTAATATTCTCTTAATCTCCCTATTGGCTACTTCCACCTGTCCTTGAGTTTGGGGATGGTAGGGTGAACCGAATTTGTGCACAACTCCATATTTCTTCAATAGTTTGTTTAGTTCATTTTTCGCAAAGTGGGAACCCCCATCACTTATGACTATCTTGGGAACACCAAATCGAGGGAATATTATGCTCTTAACAATATTCATAACTACTTTGTGATCATTTGTAGGCGAGGCGATGCCCTCCACCCACTTAGACACATAATCTATCCCTACCAAAATGTATTGGTTCCCATGAGATGACACAAAGGGGCCCATGAAGTCAATACCCCAACAATAAAAACTTCACACTCAAGGATGTAATTTTGAGGCATCTCATTCCTCATTAAGATATTATCAACTTTTTGGCATCTCTCACAGCTCTTCATGAACGTTTCAACATCTTTATGCAAGGTTGGCCAATAGAAACCTACGGTGGTGACCTTAGCAGTAGTGATCATTATACCATGGTGGCCGCCACATGCGTATGAGTGACAGTGAGTTAAAACCTTATGGACCTCCTCTTTAGTGATACATCAACGGATTATGCCGTCGGCGCAGGCATGAAACAAATAGGGGTCATCCCAAAAGAAATTTCCGACTTTCCCAAAGAAAGCCTTTTTCATTGCCCTTGATTCGAACACTGGAAGTTCCCCACAAGCTAAATAATTTTCAATATCTGCGAACCAAGGCGCTTTCCCAATGACTAATGTTGTCATCAAGGTTTCTTCAACCATTTCATCTTGGATAGGGAAGGATTCATTATTAAGTTCAGGTAACCTAGACAAATGGTCAGCTACCACATTTTCACTTCCCTTCTTATCCTTTAATTCAAAATCAAACTCCTGAAATAGGAGCACCAAATGGATCAACCTTGGCTTTGCATCTCTCTTCGTCATTAAAAATTTCAGGGCCAAGTGATCCATGAAAACTAAAACCGTTGAACATATCAGATACTGGCGCAATCTCTCAAAACCATAGACTACTGCCATCATTTCCTTTTCCGTTGTAGAGTAGTTGCGCTGTGCTAGATCTAGTGTTTTACTGATATATAGCATATGACATGGTGCTTTCCTTCCTTTTTCTGTCCAAGAACAGCACCTATAGATTAATCACTGGCCTTGCACATTAATTCAAACGGTAAACTCCAATCAGGAGCTTACACACATGGGCGCAGAGATCAGAGCTTGCTTTAAAAAATTAAAGGCATTGAGGCATCTCTCATCAAACTTAAATTCGACATCCTTTTGAAGCAATTCATTCAAGGGTTTAGCTAAAGTTGAAAATCCTAAGATGAGACGCCTATAGAACCCTGCATGTCCAAGAAAGAATCGTACTCCTGTAACCAAGGTAGGTACAAGAAGGTTTCTTATCACATCTATCTTAGCAGGGTCTACCTCTATGCCTTTGAAAGAAATTTTATGGCCTAGGACAATGCCCTCTTGGACTAAAAAGTGACACTTCTCCTAATTTAGCACAAGATTTATTTCTTGACACCGTAGCAAAACTTTTTTGAGATGTGTCAAGCAAGTGTCAAAAGAAGAACCTGTAAAAGAAAAATTATCCATGAAGTCCTCCAGCATATCAGCAAATATATAGTAGACATGCACCTCTGGAAAGTGGATAAAGCATTGCGTAAACCAAAGGGAATTCTCCTATAAGCAAAAGTCCTAAAAGGACACGTGAACGTTGTTTTCTATTGATCTTTGGGGTGGATTGAATTTGAAAGAAACACGAGTAACCATCCAGAAAACAATAGTACTTGTGCCTTGCCAATCTCTCAAGCATCTCGTCGATAAAGGGTAAAGGGAAGTGATCCTTTCTTGTAGCCTTGTTGAGTTTGCGATAATCAATACAAACTTGCCATCCTGTAGTGGCTCTAGTTGGGATCATCTCACCTTTGTTATTCTCGACAATGGTCATTTCTCCCTTTTTCGAAACAACATGAATAGGGCTAACCCAACTACTATCCGAAATTGAGTAGATAATGCCAGCCTTGAGGAGTTTGAGGATTTCATCCTTAACTACCTCTTTCATGTTGGGGTTTAGCCTTCTTTGTGGCTCAATTGAGGAGAAATGCTCATTGTCAGGATGAATTTGGTGCATAACAAGTGTTGGACTAATCCCTTTTAAATCACCAAGGGAGTATCCATTGACACCTTAATATTTCTTTAATTAAACAAGTAATTTTTCTAACGAGGTGTCATCGAGCTCAGAATTCACTATAACTGGACTCCCCTCATCATCATCAAGATATGCATATTTAAGGCTAGGAGGTAGAGGTTTCAAACTTACTTTGGGAGAAGGCTTAGGACTCTCCCCCTTATAGATATTACCTTCCTCAACCTCACACATTTGCTCAGATTCTGCTTCTTCACTCTAGGCCCTGTCCAATCGGCTCTCCAACTGCTCATCTTCTGTATAGGTATCCTCATCGTTCATTGAATACCCAACTTCTCTTTCCCTTTCATAATCCTTAATTCTCCTATCATCCACTTCAAGGTGACAGACTTGTTCAACTATAGGTTTCTTTAAGAGTGGGAAAATTTTGAATACTACCTTCACTTAGGATACTTCTACCGTTATGGTGTCATCATGGCAATTAATAACTGCCCGGAGTGTTTTTAGAATGGCTCTTCCCAAAATGAGTGGAGTATAAGGGTCCTCTTCCATTTCCATTACTACAAAGTCTCAAGGGACCACTAGTTCTCCCACTTGGATAGGTATATCATCAAGCTCTCCACACAACACTTTTATGCTCCTATCCGCCAATTGGATTTTTTTCCTTGAAGGTCTGAGGCTAAAGGGTAGCTTCTTGGCAATGGATAGAGGCATAAGGCTAATTGAAGCTCCTAGATCGGCGAGCGCCCCTTGGGATCAAGATTCCCCAACTTTACTGGGAGGTTATATGGACTGTGATCTCGCTCTTTTATAGGCATTTTTCCTTGTAAAATGGAGCTAACTTGATGGGGGAGACTGATTACTTCTTCCTCAAGATTTTTTTATTGGACAATAAGTCCTTCAAGAACTTAGCATACTTAGGCATCTGTGCCATTGCATCAAGAAATGGAATCTTCATCTCCATCTTTTGTAAGTGTTTTAGAAACTTCTTGAACTTCTCATCAAGCTGCCTCTTGACTCTCCTATAGGGAAAAGGAAATGGGGGTGCATATAAGCGATCTAACCTCTTTCTCTCCTCAATCCTCTTCTTTCTTTCTTCCTCACTCTCTACCAACTTCTCACTCCTCATCTTATCATCTTTGCTTCTTTCATTGTCAACTCTTGACCCCTTACCTTGTTCCTCTTCTTTTTCATTTACATCCACTCTCGTCTCATCACTCACCCGTACCAAAGGTGCATTAACTTGATATGAAGGGCCTTCATACTAAGTCTCTGATCTCAGGTAGATAGCTTTTGCAGTGTGTTGGTTTGGGTTTGGGTACTGAGGTGGAGGTTGTGTAGAGGGGTTAGGTTGAGGGTGAGATGGGAATAGCGGTGGTACAGGAGGACTAGCCATTTAGGCGAGTTAAGTTTCAAATAACTTTTGCTGAGCTTAGAGTTGTTGCATCTACTGGATGAGAGTCTGATTTATCTGAGTGAGACTCTGGTTTTGCTGAGCAAGAGATGTTACTTAGGAGGCTAAATGGTCATTGGTTGAGGTGTGACATTGTTGTGGTTGAGAAGCTCCATGATGAGGTTGACTAGGCGAGAAAGGCAGATTTGAACCATTTCTAGGCCCTTGATTAAACCCTGGTGGTCTATATAAATTTGGCCTTGATGTATTTCCGCTCGATTGGTTCCCTTGAAAACCTTGGTTGTTGAACCCATTTTGAGCATTTCTATTATATCCCGGGTGGAAGTTTCCTTAATTTTGATTCGAATTGAAAGGAGATCTGTATGGTTGATTGGGGAAAGGTTGTTGCCCATACCCTGCTCCTTGTCCTTATCCACCATAGTTAACGGCTGTAACATGATCAGGATTATACCCATAACCGTCATAATTCATCACCTGTGTCTCTGGGTTGTAACCTCCATAATCAACCGTAGCAATATGCTCGAAGTGCAAACCACCACAATAGGAAGTATCATGGTTGGTACCCCCACATATGGGACATGCAAAGTGCTTTTCATGCACTAGAGGGGTGTTTGAACTACCGGCTAGGCTTAATTTGGCCAACTTCTAATCAATAACTACTTTAATTTTAGCACTGATGGTGTCCAAGTTGGTTGTGTCAATCATCCCCCTTGGTAAACCCTGACTCCTTGTTCCTCCTTAGGCACTATTCTTAGCAACTTCCTCAATTTTGGCTTTTACTTGGTAGCATGGAATTTAAGAGAGTTGGCCACCTACTGCTGAGTCTAGAAGTGCCTTGGTGGAGTCATTGAGACCATCATAGAAAAATGTGTTGAGATGGTTCTCCTCATACTCATGGTGGGGGCATTCTATAATCATTCTTTTAAACCGACTCGAAGTAGCACTAAGGTTCTCATCATCCTCTTGAGTGAAGGATGCAATTTTCTTACGCCAGCCTTGCGTTCGAACCGTAGGATAGAACCTTTCTAGAAAAGTTGTCTTCAATTAAGCCCAATTAACAATTGAGTTGGTCTAAGCATTTATACTAATCTTTGGCATCCCCATCTAGACTCAAGTGAAATAGGTGTATCCGCACATAGTCTGGGCTATTGGGGAAAGGAGGGATAAGTCCACAAATATCAGAGAATGCCTCGAGATGTTGAAAAGGACATTCATTTCTTAGTCCACTAAAAGGGGTTTCCTTGACCATCCTTGTGAACTGGGAATGTATTTGGTATGGTGTAGTAGCAACAGGAAGTACTACTCCTCCTTGGAACTCTTGTGAGCCAAGAGTCCTAAACTGACCGAACAACTGATGTTCGTTGGCCATTGTGGATGTGGGTGGGTTTTGAACATAATGTGAGGTTTGTTTTGTTGGAGGTTGTTTCCTTAAACGTTGGACCTCAGGATTATATGGTACTATTGGTTAGTTTGACCTACGCGTGCTATAGGGCATGCAAACAGCAAACTCAAAGGTAACTACTAACTAAAAAAATAAAGCTATATCAAGAACAGCAAGAGTCTAAATATAACGCCTTGTCCCCGACAACGACGCCATTTTGATAGCAAGGTTTTAATAGTCGTTTATGCTAAGCCTTGAACCAAACAATATTTTTAACAACCTACGAACCACACGAGTATAGTGGGGTAGGGGGTCGAACCACGAGGACAAAGGATATCAAGACACTCCACTTCTTAACACAACCGAACTTTTCGTATTTAAAAACAACAAAAACTAATAACGAAAATATAGATCACGATGAATTAAGAGGAAAAACAAATGGAGAAAAATGGGGATGAGATTAGATTCACCCTAGGAATGATGCTTTCAAAAGAGAACATGATAGGCTAGAGGAAATCAAACAATAACTAGCATGGACACCCAAGTATGCGAGAGGAAGTTGGTGATTCCACAAATCACATCAAACGACCTATAATCGCCCTATATCTCCAAAGGAGTTGCAAGACGAGATTCACATTGGGTTTCGAGAGCTACTTATTGTGATCATTCCTATAACCTTAGACAATGAAGAACATAGCTTTTCCTAGGGTTTCTCTAATCAAACCCCCAAGAGAACTACTCATACATATTCAAGATATACAACATGATGATATTCAATAAAACAAACGCAACAATCATAAAAAGAAATTAACAAGAGCAAAAATATAAATCAGAAACTATTCTAGATGAGCGATAAACATAGGCTAATCATTGACTGAAATAAAACGAACGAAATTAAAAGTAAAGAAGAGATTGATACTCACAATAAAGTTTGAACGCAATATCTACGATCAGAATCCAAACAATAAAATCGAAAACTTGGAGTACATATGTTGAGAAAACAGAAAATGGAAAACTAGAACTAAGAGAAGTTTAGAAGCTAAGTAAAGCTAAAACTAATAAAAAACTAGGATTCCCCCTCTCTTCAAAAAGAGGGGTATTTATAACAAACAATAAAAGAAATTCGGAAACCCTAAAATTTCTTTGGGCCGGCCTAAAGAAGAGGTAAATTTTCCAAAGAAAATAGGTCCATTCGACCGAATGCATAACCCATTCGACCGAATGCAACATCATTCGCCCGAATTCTCTCCCACTCGCCCATTTCAGCAGCTCTGGTAATTCATTTTTATTTCCTTCTCTGTGCACAATTCGCCCAAATGGAGAAGCTCATTCGCCCAAATTCAAGCCATTCGGCCTTCCCGGTGACAATGGAACACATGCCTCTCTATCGGAATGCCATTGGACCGAATGGCTATCAGATTCGGTCGAATCTGACTCTGCTTCCTCTTTTCAGCTTCTTCAAGTGACTAATGTTTTCTAAACTTCGTGGGATCTTCAAGAGTGACTTGAAATGTGTGCCCAAGCTACGATACACATGTCTAATCTTGATAAGAGTGTCAAAGCCTCAAATACGTCACATTTTACCTTGAATTCATCGAAAACACTTGAAATGACCTGAAAAGAACTCGAAGACAAGATCAAGGTGAAATCAAGTGTAATATGTATAAAATTAATCTAAAATACGAGACTTAACACTAAAATGGGGTAGTAAACGTGCTCTAAAATGAGCACATCACTTATCTGCATGGTGCTGGATTCTATAGAAGAAGGTCCAGAGTAAGAGGGATAAAAACCCCCTGATATCCATTGTTGCCTTGCGTCGTTGTAGCTTGACTGCCCAAGGTAATGGGGATGAATGTTCATCTTGGCACTCTTACTCGCCTTCTCACGTTCAGCCTATTAATAGTATAAAGGTATTTGACTTAACATTAAAGAACAAAAGAAAGCAATTTCCAAAACTGAATACAAAGAAATATTTAACTTATCATTGCAGCTTCAGAAGTCTTGTTCTTAACAAAGGTTGCCCAGTCACCTTCCTTAATATATTTCCATATTTCATATGGAAACCTGTTAGCTTCTTTTCTGGACATCTTTCTTGTCTTGGTAATCCAACCAGTCACCAACTTCGATTTGAAGTCCCGAAATCTATCGGCGACTACAGATAAAAAAAGCTTCTTCAATTGGGGGTTGTTTGGAATATGAAACAAAACCTGAAATAAAATTCAAATTGAGTTAGTTTCATTTAATAAGGTATTTTACACAAATATTTAAATAATTAAGATTAAGTTAGGAATACGTACCATTGTGTCCACCCATAAGGTCTGCCGAAGTACTTCATTTACTCCCAACCACTCCCAGTTAATGTTGAACTTCCGAATAAGAAGTCCAATGTGCTGATCGTACTTGAGATGCCACCTACCAATAGGGCAATGCAAATGATCGAACTCTAGATGCATAGGCTCAGCCATTCAAAGGCTTCTATTCAGACCTCTAAGTCGAACTACGCCCCGAGCACCACCTTTCTCCCTCCCAGTACCCGAACATGAGGGGATGACAATGTCCATGTGTACATCATCCCCTAAACTTGCGTCCGCTTCAGCAATCATTTCATGTTCATCAAATAGTCTATCCATTCTCTGTGCTTCTAACTCAGTAGCTACGTCTTCTGGATCACCTCGATCTGTTTCAAGGTGCACATTGTACTCAACGTCCTCAGAAGAGACACTGAAATCTTCGTCACTAGCCATGATGCAAGACTATAGCTGTATAAAAGAATAATACTATAATGCAAATTGAGTTAGTGAATCATATGGCAATAGTATAGGAAATAATGCAAACATTAACATAAATACAAAATAATTAAATACCTAGACAATGAATACTACTCATCAGTAGTAACTCCTTCTTGGTGATCCATTCTCATATAATTTGTTTCCGTTTCTGGTCCAGCATCCATGTCATCATTACATGGCATCAAGAACGGTGGGAGATCATTAATGTTATCATACTCTTCCTCATCAGTGACATAACCAATTCCAAGGATCTGTCATTTACCAGGGACAACAACAATCCATCGAGGGTCATTTGTGTCTTTAATGTAGAATAATTGTTTACCTTGTGATGAAAGTATAAAAGGTTCCTCCGTATCACGCTTCCGACTCATGTCGACTAAAGTCCAATTCGATTCATCCTTCTTCACTGAACTACGTCGACTGATATCTGCCTACTTGCATTGAAAAATGGGAACCTTAAACCCACAGTATTCAAACTCCCATATATCTTGAATTATCCCATAGTACGACAAGATTGCATCAACTGGTGCTTTATCTTTTGAGCTAGCATATTCTTGAGAAGAAGCCACTATCAAAACACCACTATTTTGAACATACTTTGATTTCTTATCCCGATGTTCAATGTAGAAGGTATATCCATTGATATCATACCCCTCAAAAGATTGAATAGTTGTTCGAGGGCCATAAGCTAACCACTTGATTGTATCAGAAATGTTATGGCCCATTTTAGATAATTCATGCATAAATTTTTCATGAAACCAATTGATGAATGTGTTATTGTGTTCTTGCATCAATGCTCGTTCACCTCTAGAAGGGTACCTCACCTTCAATTCATTCATACGCCTTTCTAAGTAAGGATAAACCTCTGTGATATGGTGCAAAACAAATAAATGAGCTTGTTTCTCTTTCGGCAATAGAATTAAGACTTCCTTAGAAACCACGATGTCGTGCCCTTTGAGCCTCCCTTCATGCCTCGATTTGATAACCCAACTACCTCCCCCTTGGATAAGAACTCACTAAGAAACTCACCTACCTCCTCTGTGGTTATACCTTGAATTATACTAACTTTAGGGTGTGCTAGGTTTCTCACCTTCTTCTTTAGAGTATCCATGTATCTCTCAAAAGGATAAGCCCATATTAGGAACACTAGACCAAGCAACTTGATTTCTTGGACCAAATGCACAATTAGATGTACCATAATATCAAAGAACAAAGGTGGAAAATACATCTGTAGTTAACATAAGGTCGTAACAACACCAGCCTGTAACTCATCCAAACATGACGGATCAAGCTTCTTGCTGCATATTATATTGAAAAAAGAACAAAGTCTAGTGATAGAATCCCTAACATGCTTGGGCAAAATATGGCGGATGGCAATTTATAGAAACACTTGCATCATAACATAACAATGATGATTCTTCATACCCACTAATTTCAGATCTTTCACTAATACAAAGTTCTTCAAATTAGATGAATACCCACTAGGAACCTTGATCCCATACAGACACTCATAAAATATCCTTTTCTCTGCTTGGGACAAAGTGTAACAAGCTGAAGGAAGATACGTGGATTTGCCTTTTCCATTCCTAGGCGTTCTGTCTTTAGGCCACAACTTGGATCGAATCTTCATCATCTTCATATCTCTCCTAACATTAGGACCATCCTTAGTCTTACCAGGTATATTCAACAGCATCCCTAAGAAGGCATCACAAACATTCTTTTCTATGTGCATAACATCAAGACAATGTCTAACGGGTAAATGCTTCAAATACTGAAGTTGCCAAAATATTGACTGTTTCTTCCATAACCCGTAAACATCTCTATGTTTCAAAGTTTTCCCGAACATATTATCTATTTCTTTCACAATGTCAACAGTATAGGGGCTCTATGTTGCTCAACTTTATGATTAAACGAGATCTTTCTCTTACGATAAGGATGAAACCTATTCAAGAACCTCCGATGCACGAGATACAAATGTTTCCCATAATGTGGCAAATAAGTTGAGTCCATATCATCCACACAAATAGGACATGCTTTCTTTCCCTTCACCTTATACCCCGACAAGTTCCCATAGGCTGGAAAGTCATTAATGGTACAGAATAGCATGGCACAGAGTGTAAAAGTCTCTTCAGCATATGCATCATACATTGATATACCTTCATCCCACAACAACTACAAATCTTCAATAAGGCGAGCAAGATAAACATCAATGTCATTCCCAGGTTGCTTAAGCCCTGATATTAGAAGCGATAACATAACATATTTATGCTTCATGCATAACCAAGGGGGAAAATTATATATCACTAACAAAACTGGCCATGTGCTATGTTGATTGCTTAAGGACTAAAAGGATTCATTCCATCTGTGCAAAGACTAAGTCTTAGGTTCCTATCTTCCATGCCAAAAGCCTTGAAATATTTATCAATTGTTTTCCACTTAGGAGAATCACCAGGATGTCGAATCATATCATCTTTCTTCCTCTTCTTTGCATGCCATCTCAAATTCTTTGCATCGCTCTTAATCGAAAACAAACGCTTGAACCTTGGTATTATGTGAAGGTACCATAACACCTTTACACTAGGACCTTTAAACCCCACTATAAGCTCTATCCCATGTGGGAGTTTGTAACGTGACTGCCCACATTTAGGACATTGAATGAACTCTGCATACTCATTTCGATATAATATGCAATCATTCATACAGACATCAATCTTATTATACTCTAACCCAAGGGGACACATTAACTTCTTTGCATAGTACGTGGATATAGGCAAATCATCACTTTGGAAACATGTCCCCTAATATTTTTAATAAGACTATGAAATTAGTATCAGTCCAACCATATTTCACTTTCAAGTTAAACAACGTTGATGTGGCAAGAACTTAGTTTATTTAGTACATCTAGGATACAACGGTTTCTTAGCAGCCTCCCATAAACTCTCAAAAATACGAGATTGACTATCAAATTGATCCCCCAACCCCTTCAAGCATTTCATCTATTCGATTTTCATCACTAGGGTCATTATCTTCCAATTCATCCTCCCCATCATCTTCCTTCTCGACATCAACATCTTCACCGTTATCAGATTCTAATTAGCCATGATGGTCTAGCTCAACTTGATGAATGGGAATTTCATTAGAACACGACCCCATGTCATTAGAAGTAGGAACCTCACCATGTCATACCCGTATGTGATATTGTTTCCTAAACCCACGCCGGATCACATGGTCCCTCAACTCTCTTATACTACTAACTGTGTTTATATTATCACAATCAACACAAGGGCAACACACCTCATCATCTCCAATGTTATTTAGGTATTTCAACACTTGTCTACAAAACTCCTCAACTCAATTCATGAACTCCAACAAAGCATGACAAGTCTTCTTTTAATGTGTTGATAGAGGTGTTTTAGGATGGTTTTTGATGTTCTTCATGGAGTTTTATTGGTTTTTATAAGTCTTAGCCGTTTCAACTCACATGTGTGCAATTAAGGGAAATTATGGAGTGGAAACAACATGTTGAACTTGGAGGAATGATGAAGAATGATCTACATTTGAGCAAGAATGATCTACCTTTGAGCGAGAAAGCTTTTAGATGATGAATATCAACATAAGCTGTCAAAGTCGCTACTAGAGGCAAAGGTGCAGCTAGCAGCGGCACCTACAACAAGCAAGAGAAGGAGGATGCTACCTTAGCCGCTGCCAGCGGCTAAATAGCAGCTGGCAGCGGGTCTTCCAAAATTTTGCAACTTCAGTGTTTTCTAGCGGCATTTTCATTAAGTAAAATCTTGTTTTGGGCCGTCTTAGGTTAGGTTTCTGTAGTTTAGGTTAGTTAAGGGAGGTACCTATAAATAATGATTGTAATCTAGGGTTTTAGAAGTACTTTGAGATTGAAGAAAAAGCTTAGGTTTGAATTTCTTCTTTGCTCTTTGGTGGAGAAGAACTCTATGGAAGCTTAATCTATGTATTCTTGGTTAAAGATTGAAGCTTTTGACTATAAGTTATGAGATGTCTCTTCTATTAATATATATTGAATGTTTACTATTCTCTTGTGTTATTTCATGATTTGCTTGAATCAAATACTAGGTTTGGTTATTTGGATTCGCTTTCATCTATTTAATCTTACCAAAGTAGTGACTTTAGGTTATTAATGCATGCTTTATGATTGATACCTTGAAGGGAGAATAGTATTATTAAGGAAATTAGACCGCTTGTTTAAATTTCATCAATCCTTGTTAATTTATTTGCTTGATTGCTTCTTGTGAATGATTTAGAGTGCTTATCTTGAGTTGTTCACTAGAAAGGGTTAGAAAGGAACGCTTTGTTATTTCTAGCTAATTCATGAGAATATAGAGTTTTGGAATTCTACAACATGGTGTTTAATGGTGTTAATTGAAGAGACTTCTATGATTAACTTGTAGTTCATAAGTGGATTTCAACTAACCAAGATTGCTCTTTTCACTGATTTGTCATTTAACTAGTTTCAGTTATAATTAGGTTATTAAATCTATCTTGCTATTGCAAACCCCCATCTTTATTTAGTTTATTGTTTTGCTAAGATAATTTTACATAGATTTTCAGTTATTAAGTATCTCTTCTCCGTGGATACGAACTTGACTTCCATAGCTACATTCATTTGAAGTTAGATAAGTTTTGATTTTGTTTGGTAGCCTACGACAAAGCACGATTACCATACATCCAATTTCGATCCATAATTTGTGTTATGCTCTATTTAACATGCAAGAGATTAAATAACAATCTAATCAACACTCAGTTTATGCATAGTTATATATATAATTTCACCTAAAGGGTCCTCAAGTAGCTTACCAAAAATAAGGTTAAGCAAACTCCACAATGACCCACAAACACTCGCTCTATATTTTAAGTTACTAAATTCTTCTAGCGATATTATTTCTGTTCTATGCTTTGTAAATCACTACAAATTCTACAAAAAATTTGGCAGAGTTTCCTTTGTAAATCCAACATTTTCCAATTTTGAAAATAGATTTTCAAACCTGTTATATGAATTTATATACAACCACAACCAACACACAATGTCATTTTACGTCTAGCTAGGTAACTTAAGGAATTTCTATTAATAAGTTCAGTAATTTATCTCCTACTAAAGTTTATTAAGTATATGGAACATCAAAGGGAGTAGAAAATGCCATACCTAGATATAGACTGCGGCTGAGGCTTCAGAAAACGATAATATCACTAAAGATAGCTGCCATAGAAGTGAAGTTCATATCACAGTCTAATAAAAGTGATAAAGTGATAAAGGAGAATATGTATCTCATTTTATACTTTCGAATGAAACCCAAAGCCACTAATTAACTTTATAACTTTCTATATAATATTTATTAAACTTTAACCTATTTTTGCTGAACTAATATTTATTGAATTTTAACTTTAATATTGATCTTATGTCTTGATCAAAGGTGGCTAGCTAAGTCGTTTCTTTTTCTTTACTGTATTTTTTTATTTATATACCTTTTAGTAAGTTAAGTTATTATCTTAAAAAAAATATCTTACTTTTGTTATTCCTTATATTGTATATATATATTTTTAAATTCCCTCCAAATCTCTTCCATTAAATTTTGACAAACCATATCCATCACTTAAAATCAATGAACTATCCCTAGCTTAGCACCTAACTACCCATAACCAACTAGTTCTGAATTGCCACTCCCAAATGAAAGCAATGGCACTTAATAAACATATCCTAAACCTTAAACATTATCTATGCTCGAACTAACAAATGAAACAAAAATAGGATCTTAAACCCTAAACATCAAGCCAAATTAATTAAAAGCACAAACACAATAATAATAGGATATTAAGCTAATTATCAACTAACCATAGGCCTAAACCCTAATCCCTTATTCTTGAACAAACTATTAATACATAGTGTATTAATATACGACGGTTCTTCCTTAAACCCGCCGCATTTTATTATGCCTAAAATAATTTTGAGGCAGTTCCTCTGTTAACCCACTGCATATTAATATTGATTTGCGGCTATTTTGATAATATTCCGCTAATAACTAGCCGCAAATTAAATAATTTCTACCAGTGGAGCCAGCCTCGAAGAAGTTAGTGGTAGAAAACTGTCCACTTCTCACTGAAGATGTAGCGGCTTCTCTTAGTCCCAAGTGCAAATGGCTACTTTAATGTGCGATCATGAGGAAGGAAGACGATACCATTGATGTGCCGTTGGATCGAGCCTTTTTCCACTACTCTAAAGATGGAACAGCATGGCTTGACAAAGCTGACATCAACAAATTCTTATAGGGAGCTCAATTGAACATTTCTGTTATTTAATGCTTCATGAGGTATACGCAATTAGGATATAGGTTAACTTATGTGGTACTATTAATAATTTTTAAACAATTTGTTTAAATAATGCATTTTATGATTACGTAGGGCACTCCAAGATGATTGTGTGTCGTGCAATTTACTTTTATTAGTCGGTTGGTTGTGTCTTGAGGCCACTTCGGATGCAAGAATCGATGGCAAAGTTGAGGAGTTAAAGACTTACGTCCATTTTGCATTCATGAAAGCCCTACAAGCTAAGTTGAAGTTCATTTTCACCCCTATTTTCAAACGATACGTTTGAATATGATGTTTAAACATAATGCTTATTACTTATGCATTTAATTTAGAGTATGATATTGCATATAGTATGTAAATATAATGCTAATTACTTATTTCTTATAATGTAGTATACATTGGGTGTTTTTAGCCATTTTTGGTGGAAAAATATGCTTCTTCAACTCGGCTCGGTCAATGTGCAATACTAAGCTGAGAGTGATTATTAATTAGTAATTACTATCAATAGATTTATATTACAAGTTAAGGTTGATTGAAATTGAACTTTTAAACTAATTAATGCCATTTTCCAGTGTGTTAAAAAGACTTACATTGCAAGGAGAACGAGCCGAAAAGCAGACATCAACATGGATAGAAGTGATGGTAAGTTTATTAATTAATTAAAATATTGTAAAATAATACTTCATACCTATGGCTAACATTTCTATTTTGTAATTCATAGTGTGCTTAACAACGTGGCGGAACTGAGTACGGCTACTTCGTGAAGCGTTTCATGCTTAATGTCCTTAACGGATGTAGTAGTAGGATGCTCATGGAGGAGGTAAGAGCTTTTGCCCATAATTTCATCATTTTGAGTATCTTTAATATTGTAATCCTTCTTAATCATGACTCAAACACTTTACGTAGGATTGGTTGAGTTAATATAAATCGATTAGGAGCAGTTTTGGGTAGATTAATGCCTTCACACTTGAATCACATCGATATAAGTCGATTAGCATCGGTTTTGAGTCAATATTGGCGTATTTCCCTTTAACATGCCCCAAACACTTTGAATATAACAGTTTCCTTTATTACTTTTACATGTCCTTCCACCTTCATCTTAGTCCTCTGCTTTCCTATAAAATGATCTAGTTTCCTCTGTTCTTTTTGGAACTTTTACGAGAAAACAATGGAGAATTTACTATGGGAAAGAGAACAAGGAGTCAAAGAGCTAAAATGGTGATGGCACGAAACAAAAGGGCGCGTCTTACTGTGATTAGGAAGTAGCAGTCGATGAAAGAGACTAATAAGGCTGGTAGTAGACGAATAAAAGATATAAATATGAGGATTTTGATGGGTGACAATGAGGCTGTAGTGATTGATGAAGAAGAATTTTTAAGAAGAATTATTGGATTCATGAGATTTAACCCCTCTTGAAAACTCTTTTTTATCAATCACAACTTCATTGTCATCCAAAAAATACCTCAAATTTTAATCTTCCATTCGGCTAGTACCACCCACATTAGTCTCTTTTATCGATTGGCATTTCCTAACTCCAGAAAGACGCGCCCTTTTGTTTCGTTCCATCACCGTTTTAGCTATTTGACTCCTTGTTTTCATAAAAGCTAAAAAAGAATAGACCCTAACAAAGCATTTTATAGTGAAGTTTAGGAATGTGATAAAGGCGGAAGAGCAGGAGAACAAAACATAGGAAACGTTATGAATTACACCATAAATCGGTCAAATGGGGGCGGTTTTGGGTAGAAAATGACCTAAACACTTCAAATACATCAATATGAGTCAATATAGGTCAAATAGGGTGGTTTTGGGTTGATATTGGCATATTTCCCCTAAATCATGGCCAAAACCCCTTGAATAGGATGATATGAGTCAAAATAGGTCAAATGGGATTGGTTTTGGGTAGAGAATGATGTATTTACCCTAGAACATGTCATAAAGACTAGAAATACATCAATTTGAGTCAAAATTGGTCAAATGAGAGAGGTTTTGGGTATAAAATGGCCTAATTGAATTACATCGACATGAGTCAATATATCTCAAATAGGGCGGTTTTGGGTCGAAAATGGCGTATTTCCCCTAGAAATTGGCCCAAACACTTTGACTAGGATGATATGAGTCAACATAAGTCAAATAGGACCGGTTTTAGGTAGAGAGTGACGTATTTACCCTAGAACATGTCATAAACACTAGAAATACATCGATTTGAGTCAAAATCGGTCAAATGGGAGAGGTTTTGGGTATAAAATGACCTAAACATTTGAAATACATTGATATGATTCAATATATCTTAAATATGGCGGTTTCGGGTTGGTATTGGCTTATTTCCCCTAGAAATTGGTCAAAACACTTCGAATAAGATGATATGACTCAATATAGGTCAAATGGGATCGATTTTGGGTAGAAAATGATGTATTTACCCTATAACATGTCATAAACACTTGAAATGGTACCATATGTTTGAACTATACTTTTCAAATACATTGCATTTTATATATACTTTAATGATATGGTAATCAATCTTAGGTATGCAAAAAATTCAATGAGGAGACCTTCTCCACCGAAGAAATCGATGTCGTCCGCAACAAACTGGCCACGTATTGTACATATAACTTTTTTTAGATTATGTACATTACCTTTTGTGTATTTTGTAGTTTTTATACATCCAATTCATTTATTGGGTCGTAGTCACTTAATGGTTGATTTTACGACCCTATTAGTATATATAAATGATAGATGGATTTTCATATGTATATATGTACCTTGGTTGGTGAAATTGCAAATGTAATATAGCAGGTTTGAATTTGGAAATTCGGGCGTAGGGGGATCAAATCAAAGTGTACAAAAAAAAACCATTTATATGCGGCGAGTATCCCCAAGACCCGCCGCTTATTACTATGTTATAGGAACCTTTTTCAATCTAGAAAGTATTAATATGCGGCGTCACTTATCCTAGAATTGCCACATATTAATGATTAATATACGACGTCACTTAACCTTAAACCGTCGCATATTAGGCATTAATATGTGGCGTATTTTGTTGCACCCGCCGCATTTCAATTATTGTTTTGTGGCATATTTTTACGCCGTAAATTAATTTAATTAATTTGCTACCATCGTAAATGCTGCTAGCGTTTTGACACCGCATATGGTACTAAAAACCTCGCCGCATATTGATCATTTTCTACTAGTGGAGTGGGTGCTTAATTCTATTTTGGCGAATTCTATGTTCTTTTCAAACTCTTCTACAGGAATTTGAGGAGGCAAAGAGAGCACAAAGCAATCATTCATTCATGAAACATATTTTAGACTAGTTTTAGAGTAGAGAAGAGATCTAGGGTTTTGCTTTTACTCATAATTTTCCTTAGATTATTTGGAGATTTTGTTATCGGTTTTACTATACTTAATGAGATTGCAATCAAGGCTTGTTAGACATCAATTCAATCAATAAAATTCAGTATTTTCTTTCCCTCTTTTTGCTTTATATTTTGTATTTTCTATTGATAGTGCTTTTGCTTGATTTATGCTTGATAGTTTTAGGTTTATTTCATAATAGTAATTAGTCTTTGTTCTTGATTAGGAAGTATGTCTTATTCAATTTTATGATGTTTGTTAATTCTAAATATGAGTAGTTAGATTAGTTAGAGAATGGGGTGAAAACCCGATTCCAAGAATGGATCATGTTTAAGGCTTGGGGTTAGTTTCTTAATGAATAATATGTGATTTGATGGGTTTTTGTTGGAGCCTTGATTGGCCATATAGGTTTCTTCCATTTCCATTCCTAGGTCGAATATATTGAAAAAAGTTGATTTAGTTAGTACCCGGTTTTAGATATTATTGACTTTTAAACTATTGGTTGTTGTGTTGATCTTATTATGTTTCTTGGGATGCTTTAGAATTTGATTAGGTGAGAAATCCCAGTTGTAGTGCTTACTTGAAGATGACTGAGAGGTTGGTTCTTAGATGAAACCCCTTCCTTGTATCATGTTTTAGATTCGATGCATAAATCAAAAGTGGGTTTTTCAGCCTTATATTATCTCATTTTGAGTCCGAATTCCAGTTTTAGCTCTTTTATATTAGGAATCAGTGTTACATCCCAAACCCTTAGTGTTTTTACCTTATAGAACAAATCATTAGAAAACTAGTAGAAAATGGTTCAATTTCTTTGGTTCAAATAGCTTATTTGCTTCAGTTATATAAGCAAAGCACTTATAGGCAAAACACTTATGAAATGGTGCAATCGCTTCAGTTCAGGAACCAAAGCAAATAATAGTCAATTGCTTTGGTTTTATAACCGAAACAATTAATGGTTGATAACCAGTAAATTATCTCTAATAAAAACCATTATTTGCTTTGGTTCCAAGCAAAACAAAGCACTTAATATACCAAGTGTTTCAGTTTTGTTTGGAACTGAAGCAAATAATGGATTT
The DNA here is from genome assembly GCA_026401315.1 of Dysphania ambrosioides. NCBI lineage: Eukaryota > Viridiplantae > Streptophyta > Magnoliopsida > Caryophyllales > Amaranthaceae > Dysphania > Dysphania ambrosioides. Next base: position 19,499,651 of record CM048666.1, read on the forward strand.
TATTTTTTAAATAGTAAAATATTATAATATATGAAGCTTATGACTAATTAATTAACAAGATTAGAACATAACAACTTAATATTTTATTAATAATAGATTCAACGTAAATACAAATAAAGTTTCTATCACAAGCTTATGACTAATTACTCAATATATATGGATGTTTTCCCACATAGTGACACACTATTAAGATCCAAGACAAGAATGGTTGGGGAACATCTTCTTGTTTGTTTAGGTAGTAGCATTTGTCGAAATATTGGAGCAACTGTTGATAATTCAAGTAAGTTCTTTATAAAGAAATATGGATCAAATTCCTCATAATACTCCTCATCCTCCATAAATGCGTCAACCATCACAGAATCTTGTCCATACCCATCCAAGCATTCCTGCTTTGAGTTTTTTGTGGCAAGGTAAATTGCTAAGACTTTTGAAGACATACAAGCTTCATTCGTGTATGAACATTTAGAATTTTCATTGAAAAGGCATATGTGCACATAGATGATTACATATGGTATCTAACACCAGAGTATTCTATCCCAAAACAAGTATATACAACAGATTAAAGATTGTATCTTTGGAAAGATTTAGGACTCACCTGTATTTGTAATATCCTCCCCATCAATTTTTGATAAGTGAAATGATGGTAAGAAAATAGTACCAGAGGTTATCCAATCCATGAACTAGGCAGCTATCAAACTACATCACAAATCGAAAAGGAAAAGAAAAACTGGAAAAAGTGATAAAATCAACAAATTAGAAAAGTTAAGCGGTCATTTAAGCAAAAATAAGAGGTTGAGCAGATATATAAATATAAGTAGCTCAATTACCTAAGGATAGCAATTTTGATGAACAGTTATCTACTCTTTGGGATTTACATCTACCTCACATGACATTTTAGCCTGAGATGTAATAACAATACTCGGTGCATAATCATACGCAAAGTAGAATGAAAACAACTAACAATGTAATAGAATAAGAATCAAGACAAGAGAACACATCATCTTAGAATGAGCAGGAGAATAATATTGGTCATCTCTGTGGTACATATTAAGCTTCCTCAAAGAAATTGCACTATGCAAGTTTATATACAATATAGAGCTTTATGCTATACAAGTAAGCCTAGTACTTTTCAAATACATCCTCAAAGACCCACATCAAAAAATGGAAATTAAGAGTGCAAGGAATATATTATAACAAACTCTAATTAAGATATGTTTTGGAGTTTCATTACCTCTAAACAGAGGACTGTCATGCATAGATGAATGCAATATGCACTCTAAGTCCCCATCTTTTTTCTCTGAATAGTAAAATAGATTTCTCAACAAATGTGCAGAAGTACTATTTCAAAAACTATGAAGTACACAAATATACTATAGTACCACTCACGTTATCATAAACATACGAAAACTAAAATATTCAATAACTTTGAATTTTGCATAGCTTGAAGTAGCAAGGTTAATTGCAGAGTCAAGCATCTCATCTAATGGATAAATATCTTTTTTAATCACTTGTCCATTGGAGTAATATATAATTATTAGAATCCAAGAAAATCAATTCAAAAAGAAAATAAGGAAAAAGAAATAAAAAATATGTTATTTTATAAATTCTATACAAATATGGACTTGGTAAATAAGCTCTTATCCTGCTTCATATTAGTATTTAGTAAGAATTTGACAAGAGTATTGAAGCCCCATAATTATTTCACCGGTTACTAAAAATATGAGTTATTGATTACACACATAACTACACTTGAGAATACTCCAACAAACAAGCATTGTTATTCACCAACTAGTATAAACTAATCAATAATAATCATGGATGTGGTTAGGGAGGATCAACAAGTACAAAATTCCCAACTTTAGCTCCACATGAAAAAACTAGATGACTTTAATTACATAAAAAAACCTTCAACGATTATTTGATTAATAAGACTTGAATTTCTCATTTTGCACTTCTCACTAATTTTAGCATCATTTTAATTTCAAAAAAATCCAATCGCAGCGTACTAAGGTGTTTACATTACTATCAACATCTAAACCCAATGAAATTCATGAAAGCAATTCATTCATGAAGCATAAGAAGCAAACACATGCTAGTCCCATTATTAACACACCCTAATACTATGAATTGAACCCCAAATAAATACGAATATGACCCTAAATTTTATGTCATATGAAGGAAAATGAAAATACCTTTAAGGTGCAGCAGTAGGAGTACATTTGAAGGAGTGAATTAAAGTAGTAGTAGAAGGAGTTTCGAACACCAACCCAAACCAAAATCATGTAGTAAGTTGGAGTTTTGAAGGGGTTCAAAAGAGAGGAAGGGTTATGCTATAAGTAGAAGGAAATCAGCTTGAATGGGGAGTTTTAAATGAGTTCGAATGGGAGGAGGTTGAAGGAAGAGTTTAAATGAGAGAGGACGGTGCTACTGCAAGGTTGAAGGAAGAGTTTGAATGAGAGAGCTAGCCCAGACATGGTCTGTGTTGCTGCAAAGCTTAGGGTATTAAAAAAACCTAATAAGTGCTTTGGTTTTTTATTAAACTGAATCACTTAAAGATTGATATATATGTTTTCTTCAATATCTTTGTATATAGTTAAAACCGATGTAATTAAGGGAAGCAGTTAAGATACTTTCTACGAGTGGAATCTGGCAATTTGCATTCTTAGTTAGATTTAAACCTTTTCTTAGCTTAGTTAGAACTAACTTGTAGTCAAATTGCTAGAGTTTGATAGCTATTAAGAGCCATTCCCTATGGATTTGACCCTAACTTACCTGTTACTAGTAATTAGTAAAGTTGAGGTTCTTTGATAGTAGGTGTCGTAACAACCGATCTCTCACCCTTCAAATGGCACCATTGTCGGGGAATGGCGTTTAGTATCGAGTTTTTAGCGATTTGTACGAGTCAAGTTTGTATTTATTTTATTTTATTTACTTTCTTTCTTTTATTTTTACATTGTGATTGTTATTACTAATCTTCGATTTATCTTTAATTATGTATGTCATCAAGGAGAAGTAGTAGAGCCTACCCATTAGCTCTACTAAATCCTTGAGATTGAGCATATAATTAGAGCTATTAGAAGTGGGTTCACAGCAAGAAGTAGTTTATTCCATGTAGAGGGCAAAAAAACTGATCTAGATTCATATATCCCCACTCCTAAAGAAGCAGAGTTAAGCCCCAACTTATTTTCCACTCATTCGAATCCACTTTTCTCTATGGCGTAAAGTATAAATAGAGAATTGAGGTAGTATGGAGATCTTGGAGCTTACAAAGTACAAAATGGTTTAGTGCAACCCACTACGGAGGCTTATAACTTTGAGGTGAAGCCGACATTAATTACTTTGGTGGAAGCATATCTATTCAAAGGAGAGAAACATTAGTCACCACATGCCCATCTAAAGAAATTCATAAGATACTATGATATAATTAAAGCAAATATGGTGACCTAAGACTACATCAGATTGAGTCTATTCAAGTTCTCTCTCACGGAAAAAGCTAGTGAATGGCTTGAAAAGATGGAGCCTAACTCTTTGAGGACATGGGAAGAAGTGACAAGAGCATTCCTACATAAGTTCATCCCATAATCAAAGACAACTAAAATCAGGACGAAAATTGGAATGTTCTATGAAAAAGGAGATAAAACCTTGTTTGAAGCATGGGAACTATTTAAAGGGTTGATAGAAGCACGCCCACATCATGGAAAGGAGAAGTGGATACTTCTTCAAAAATTCTATAATGATTTTTCTTAGCAAAATAAGACAAGCCTTGATACAGGATCCGTTAGAGCTATAATGAGATTAAGTCCAACCGAGGCATTCAAGGTGATTAAGCGGGTAATCAAGAATTTTGCTGATTGGATGAAGATGAGAGGATGCAACCCAAATGAGGAGGAAGGTATGAAGTAGACTATATTAGTGTACTTTCTTCTAAGTTGGATGCTCTTACTAATAAGTTCAATAAGGTTGTGTTGAATAGTCCAATGCATGGTATGCAATCCCTATAGGCTTCTAGTTCTAATGCTCCTATAAAAGTGTTGTTTTATGATGTTTACGTTTTGTTTACAAAAGGTCTGATTCCATGCATTAAGAATAGAAGAGAAGGCTTTCGGCTTTTTTGTATAATTTAATGTATAATTATTTGGTGAAAGAGTCGGTCTAGAAGATCAACAAGGCAAGTAAAAAAAATTATAAGGTTATAAAACATGTTATTTTAGTTATTATTGCCCACTTAATCCTTGAACCCAGGCTGTAGCATTTGAGTAGTGAATACTGAGGCATGTGATGTGGCTAAATATTAAAATAAATATATATGCAAGTTGAGAAAGTTGGCCCATGTATCTAACGGGAGCAAAGCGCGCGCGCGCGCGTGTGTGTGTGTGTGTGTCTATATATATATATATATATATATATATATATATATATATATATATATATATATATATATATAGGGTTGAGATCAACTAAGAAGGCTAGCTAAAATAGGAAAAATAAGAAGCATTTCCACACCTTGATTTCTTTGAGATCCAATGGTCAGCAAAAAAGCAAATTGAACCGGCTCTCATTGCATGCCCCGACCTCGCCCCACGACAGTCAGCAATCTTATCCACGCTCTCTCTCGCATCACTCTCTCTCTCTCGCCTTGCTCTCTCTTGCATCGCTCTCTCTCGCCTCGCTCTTTCTCGCTCTCTCTTGCCCAGAATTTCACAAATTTCAGAACTTCTCAAAATCACTCACTTGGTTCTTCGTCCATTATGAATTCTGTTATTATATCAGAATCAAACAACGAAATCATTGCAAATTCTTCAACAACAAATCTTGAAGGTAATCGTTCTATTTCAATTGATTTGAGATATCTTAATTGATTTGAGTTATCTCGCTGATGATCTAGTTCTTCACATCTAGATATTCATGTTCTTCACATCTAGATATTCATGTTCTTCGCATCAATTGGTTAAAGGTCCTTCAAGATTAAATTATGTCAAATACTGATAATTTTTTTATTAATTATACGAATAATTTTTTTGAGATATCTTAATTGATTTTAGTTATCTCATTGCATGTTCTTTGCTGTAATCTAGTTCTTCACATCTAGATATTCATGTTCTTCGCATCGATTGCTATAGTCATACTATTAAAATCGGCAAAGAGTGAATTCCTGGATTCACTTACTGTATATATAGTTACTCTTTGTTTATATATAGTTACTCTTCTGTAAACGTTTTTTTTTTATATATTGTTACTCTTTGTTTATATATAGTTCATAGTGAATAGTTACTTGTGAATATTTGTTAATGTAATTTTTACAATCGTAGATACTCTTTTTTCCAGCATAGTTACCCTTTTGTTACAATCATAGTTACTCTTTTTTCCAGCGTAGTTACCCTTTTTTCCTTTATAGTAACCTTTTTAATTATTGCAGTTACAACACAAATTACATCTCCAGCTTCTATCAGAACTCCTAGAACTGAAACATGTGTTACTCCAAATGGTACTAGAGAGTGGTTTCCTTATTGTGCTAAAGATAAAAAGCCTTGTGTTGGTATGGTGTTTGATAATTTAGAAATGGCAGTAGAGTTTTACCATTGTTATGCTGAAATATGTGGTTTTGAGCCAAGGTCATCTTCTACTTACAAAAGCAGAGGTATTATTGGTTTGAAGTATTTGGTTTGCAGCAGAGAGGGTTTTATGGTACCTAGTATTAAGAAGAATGAAAGTGGTATAAAACGATATAAGAGAGGCACAAAACGAGTTGGTTGCAAAGCAAAGTTGATCTTAAAACTTAACAAATTGAATAGGACATACTGCATTTCCAGATTTGTTGAGGGCCATAATCATTGTCTTGCTACTCCTACCTCTAGACAATATTTAAGAAGTAATAGAAAAATGACCATTGTTCACAAAAGCTTCATTTCAAGAAATGCAAGGGTGAACATAGGTCCTGTAAAATCTTTCCGCTTATTCAAGGAAAACATAGAGAGTTATCAAAATGTGGGAGCAACTATGCAAGATTTTAAAAATTTTCATAGAGATATGAAAGAATGCATCAAAGGAGATAATGGGAAGATGTTGATTGAAAATTTCCTCAGGAAACGAGACATTCATAATGGGTTTTATTTTGATTATGCATTAGATGAGGAAAACCATATTTCTATGCTATTTTGGGCAGATGCAGTAAGTCGCAAAAATTATGCAATATTTGGAGAAATGGTTAGCTTTGATTGTACATATGACACAAACAAATATTGTATGGTTTTAGCCCCTTTTACTGGTGTTGATCATCATAGATCTTGCATTACATTTGGTGTTGGTTTGATTGCAAAAGAAAATGCAGAATCTTTTGATTAGTTATTTAGGACATTCCTAAATTATATGGGTAATTGTTCACCTACATATTTGATAACTGATCAAGATCCTGCAATGAAAATTGCTATTAAGGAGGTGTTTCCAAATGCAAGACACAAGCTCTGTATGTGGCATATAATGAGCAAGGTCACTGACAAAATTGGATGGCCGTTGAACAGTGATGAAGAGTTCTTGAAAACTTTGAATAATTGTGTTTGGAACATGGATCAAGATAAATCAAATTTTGAGAAGACTTGGGAAGAAATTATGCTAAGTATGACCTTGAAAACCATAATTGGTTCACATATATGTATAGTATAAGAGAACAATGGATTCCTGCTTATTTCAAAGACATGATGCTGGGAGGAATATTAAGAACAAACTCAAGATCTGAAAGTGTGAATAGCTTCTTCAATAACTTCACGAACCCTCACTTGACACTTGTGGAGTTTTATATGCATTTTGATAGTGCCATGGATGCACAGAGATACAAGCAAGAGAAGCTAAATGCAGATTCTGCACACACAATTCCTCAACACAACACTCCATTGCGGTTGGAAAGACATGCAGGTGATGTTTATACTCGTACCATATTTTACCTTTTTCAATATGAGATATATAAATCTTGCTTTAAATGTCATATTCTCAATATTGATAAGGATGATGAAATGGAAACATTTAGTTTTCTAGATTCAGTTCTAGAAAAAACTTTCCAAGTTACATTCTCAGCTAGGAGCTTGACAGCATCATGTTCTTGTAAACTTTTCAACAGAATTGGAATATTATGTTCTCATTCTATTTGTGTTTTTGAGTGCTAGGCAAGTAACAGAAATTCCAAACCATTATATACTTGATCGTTGGACAAAACAAGCTACAAAGAAACCTGTTTTTGATATGCATGGTAATATAATTGAAAAGTGCAGAAAAATGAGCACTATGGGTAAGCTGCTAGGTGATGTTTGGTCTGAAATATTTAATTATGTAGCACTTGCTGAGAGAAGCGAAGATGACTTACAGAAACTATACAATAATTTGAAGGAATTTGGCCTTAATCTACAAGAAAATGATGTCAGAATGGTAATGACCAAAGCACAAGAGATGGAGATCTTTGTTCGCCCTAGTGCATCTTCAACACTAGATATCTAAAATCTAGTTCAGTCAAAAAAAAAAAAGGAAAGAGACATAGACTAATTGGTGAAAAAGAGCAAAGCATTTTGCAAAGTCAGAAGAACAAGAGGAAATGTAGAGCTTGTGGGTCATACGATTACCATGACAGTCGTACCTACCCTACAAAAAATTATTGTTAGCATACTAATTTGTTTGATTACTATGATATTTATTTGATTATTTTAGTGGATTTGTTTATACATAAATGAATAAATATAGTATTATATATGAAGTACTTTTTATTATTTTAGATAATATTACTGTGTCTTATTCTATGTGAAATATGATGGCGTTGTTTCCTCTATAATATAAACAGTAACTATATAAACAAAGGTCATTATAATAACATAATTTCCTCAATAACATTCAAATGCATTCAGAATAAAGGTCACTATAATATAAAAAAGGTCATTATTTTAAAATTATTAATAACTATAATCAGGTGTAATTATTTTTTAAGTTCATAATGTAAAAAAAATTTATTACATCAAATATTAAAAGTAAATGTCACTATAATGAAAAAAAAGGGTCACTATACAAAAGAGAGTATTCATATTTACACCAAATAGGAAAGGTCACTATAGGAAAGATCAAATTGATATTACACGAGATAAGAAAAGGTCACTATACTAATAGAAAAGGTTACTATAAAATTAAAAAGGTCACTATTCCAATAAGAATGGTCAATATAATAATATAGGACCTCTATAACATTCAATAGTATTCAAAAAAAAAGGTCACTATAATAAAATAAAAGGTCCCTATAATAAAAATATTAATCACTTTAATATGGCATTCGAAAATATGATACAATACACATTACAATGGTTACTATGCAATCTAATGTAAGATAATTTGTAAAAAAAAATTATTACATCAAATTTAAAAAGAAAAGGTCACTGTAATGAAAAAAAAGGTCTTCATAAACTAAAAAAAGGTAAATATACGAAAGACATGATTCATATTAAACCAGATAGGAAAGGTCACTATACTAATAGGAAAGGACACTATACTAATAGAAAAGGTCACTATAACATTATAAAAGGTCACTATACTAATAGGATATGTCACTATAATATTATAGTGACCTCTATTACATTCAAAAGTATTAAAATAAAAGGTCACTATAATAAAATAAAGGTCACTATAATAAAAATATTAGTCACTCTAATATGGAATTCCAAAATATGTTACAATGCACATTAAAATGGTTACTATGCAATCTAATATGAGATAATTTGTAAAAAAAAATTATTACATCAAATTTGAAAAGAAAAGGTAACTATACTGAAAAAAAGGTCTCTATACACAAAAAAAGGTAACTTTATATATTAAAATGATAATTCATATTACACCAGAGGTTTTTATAACTAAAAACAATGTTATTATTAAAATATTAGTCCACAATGATAATTGTTATACTTTTAATTAGTAAAAATGTGACTATATCATTCCAAAGCATTTTTCTTAATCGTCAGTATAATAAAAAAAAATGTCACTATACAAATAGGAAAGGTCACTATAACAATATAAAAGGTCACTATAATATTACAGAGACCTCGATCACATTCAATAGTGTACAGAAAAAAGGTCACTATAATATAATAAAAGGTCACTATAACAAAAATATTAGTCACTCTAATGTGATATTTAAAAATATGATACAATACACATTAAAAAGGTTACTATGCAATCTAGTAAACGAGTAAGAGAAAGATTACACCAGAGGTTTTTATAACTAAAAAAGTGTCACTATTAAAATTATAAATCCATTGCCACAATTATAATTGATATACTTATTATTAAAACCTTTTACTATATCATTCAAAAGCATTCAGTTAAAGGCATCAAAATTAAAGAAAAGGTTACTATAATAAAAGAAATTGTCTCTATATGTTTCTTAAAATCAAGCACCATTAAAATAAAAATATAAAGGTCACTATGATAAAAGTTGGGGTAACTCCAAGATAATTTGAAGTAACTATAACTACTACATCTGAAAAAGCTTTAAAAACACTTGTTCAATTCTATGCTTTCTTCGTTACTTTCTTATTTTTTTCCTTCTTTCTGCAACCTCCTTTGAAAGTATTCCATGTTTTATCCTGAATGCTTGTAACTCCTTTAACACATTTGATCATTGACGGTTCAAGTCACAAAGCAAAAGCGTTGCTCCTATTCTTGCTCGTGCTACATGCTTCAATGGAGCCTAACATTGAATTATATAAACACATTATAATTATAAAATGATATTATATTATTAAAAATAAAATAAAAAAAAGATTAGAAAAACCGTAACTGGTTTCAGGATTGGATTGTCAAAAACATCTGTTCCTTCAAAGTAGAGCATGCTAACCATAGTATACACAGCACAATCAAAATTACTTCTGTTTGACTTCCAAGGAGTGACAACTTGTTTCATTTTATATATTGACATATTATCCGCATTGGGAATCTTGTCATCAAGAAATGTTGCCAACAAATTGGCCTACAAACAAGTTTAAAACAAACAATTCTTAGACAATATATATTGAGGAATACAAGGAAAATAACAAAAACAATGCAAGGATAAAAAAATTACCATAGCGTTAGACAATTCTTCAATTTTAGTTTGAGACTCGTCAGTGTATTTCAAATTTTCAACCCATTGTATTATACTAATCTTCAAATTAACAACTAGTAAGAAGTAATGGCTATGCCTGAGTATTGGGACAAAAATTTGTACATTAAAGAGAAAATCATAAATATCTGATGAGAGCATCTAAAAATCTGTACAAACATAAACTATATTAATAAAAAATAATTTACTATAATAACTGTTTTATTAACTATAAAGGATAAAAAGGATAAAATGTTAATTTCTAAGAACTTAGAGACAAATAGGAAAGGATACAAATTGTCATCTCCTTCCATAGTTCTTTCTCTTTAAATTCCTAAATTTTATCATCCAATATATCACAATGTCTAAAGGTCTACTTCATGTCAAATCTGAATCATATTGTTTTATCATGCATTGATATCGAAATGATTCACCCTTGCATGTTCTTGGGGGTAATTTAAATAATTGAAGGGTATCTTACCAATTCAACTTTCTTCAAATCAACATTGTTGTAAATCACATTCATCCAACTTTCCCAACTTTCATTTAAATGGTCCACATCTTGTGTTCCTTTGTTGGTCTCATGTGCTTGTAGTAAAGCACACTGAAATAAATTAAAAATCAGTAAAAATACTTCTAAACAATGCTCTTAACATAAAATTTAAGAATAATTAAAAAACCACTCACACTTTGGGTAGCACCAAAGTAAAACTTTTTGGGTCCTTCTTTATTGTTCCTCTGATTCTCATTTAGTAATAAGGCCCAACAATCCACAACACTCATAAACGTGTATTCTGAAGGCTCCCCTAAAGAATAAAACTCATGCCTAGGAATGTTATAGACATCCTCACAATCTACCAGCAACTCACTGTTAAAAAAAAAGATTAATACATAATATAAATAAAAAAACAAAAGGAAGAACAAAATAAAAGTGAAAATATTGTAATATACTTACTTTGACTTAACACATAAGTCATTGATGAAACCATAATCAACAATTTCTTGTTGCATAATAGGCAGAGTCCGCATATATTTCATGTTCATCTTCATCAAGTGGGAAACAAAAAGAACCTTCTCCAAATTATTATCATGTGGCTCAAGTGAACACTTTGCTTTTCCAAACTTCAAAATACTATCGAATTCACTACAACAACTACAGCTTGTTTCTTGGGTAACCTCATTAATGTTTAGATCAGTTAAAACTTCTCCAATTAACTCATTGACATTCCTATCTTCAATAGAAAATGCCTCTACTCCCTTGTCAAGTACTTCATCAAAATTCTTGTCTTCCACAGAAATTGCTGCTGCTACCTCCTCCACTATTTCATTATTTACATCACTATTCCTCACAGCAAATGTTGCAAAATCATTCAACGATTCTGGGATTTCAGTCACCTACTTAACCAACTCAACAATTTCATCAATAGTGCTTAAAACACTGGGATTCATAAAAAATTGTTGAGTTTGAGAAAGAGCAGGAGAAGAAGAAGAAGATCCAACATTTTCATTCTTAGCATTTTGTGACTTTTTCTTCTTTACTAACAAATCAATAATCTTTTCCATATAAAAATCTAAAACCACTTTAGTGTCTCGCTTCAACAGAAGAAGATGCTCATGTATTTCCTGTATAGCATGTAATAAGTTATTAAGCATTTAAAGTTTCATAGTAGCAGACTATATAAATATACAAAATAAAAAAGGTCACTGTAAATATAAAAAAGGTTACTAGAGATATGGTAAAGGTCACTATAGAAAATAAAGGAAGTTATATATTCAAAAAAGGTCACTATACATATAAAAAGGTCACTCTTTATTTTAAAAAGGTGACTATGTCCTATAAAAAGGTAACTATAATATACATCATAGTACTAACTTATGATCACATCAGTGAACATATAGAAGGCAAGGAAGACTTTTAAATATATGGGTTACTATATATATAAAAGAGGTAACAATGTTGTCTAAAAAGGTAACTATAAAAGTCTAAGTAAACAGTTAAAAAAGGTCAATAAAAAAAGGTCACTATTTATTTTAAAAAGGTGACTATGTTTTTTAAAGAGGTAACTATAATATACTTAAAGTATACTCAAAATTTTAAGATCACGTCAGTTAGTAGAATATTAAAGAAGTTACTATAGAAATAAAAAAAGGACACTACAGAAAGGACATAGTTTAGTATAGAAAAAAAAGATGGCTATGTCTTATAAAAAGGCCACTATAAATATAAAAAGTTGACTATATTTAGAGTTGTAAATACAATGGTTACTATACCTTGCAAAAAGGTTACTAAAGAAAGGACATAGTTTAGTAAAGAAAAAAAAGATACTATGAAACAAAAAAAGAATACTATGAAACATAAAAAGGAAACTATGAGAAAAAATTAAAATTAACTGAATTAAAAAGGAAACTTACATCTTCTGCTAGACAATGAATATCTTCAATAGACTTCTCGTCTTCCAGCAACAAGAACTGAATTTTTTTAGTAACATGAATCTCCTCTGAAGAGGTTTCATTTTCAACATGATTTGAAGTATTATGATTTCCTTTTTCAAAATTACAACCTTCAACAAAATCCTGCTCTACATTCTCCTCATCAAACACTCCAATAACTTGCCCATTCACAAACTTCAAATGCTCACTAATGGGATATGTACCAGAAACAACAATCCCATTCCCAAAGAAGTTAGCTAATCCTTCCTCCTTCATTCTTAAGCTAACTTTCTTATCAGTCTAGTGTTTAATTAAAGGAAGAGAAGTTGATAAGAAAACACCCTTAAATCTTAACCGATGGAAATATATTGTTTGTAGCATCACAATGCAACCACAAAACTATTGAATCTTTCCTTTTTTATACTTCATTGTAGCCTCACACAATTGATCTAACACATACTTGCACCAATTAAATTCTCTAATTTGATCAACCATAGCAATACTCTTAACAATCTTTAGATCAATAGTACGGTTGTGTATAGGAGCTAAAAAGGTAGAAAAAGCATGAAGTACAAAAAGTTGTTTAAATGCATCATCTCCATCGGTCATTTCTAGAATCATCTGCTCCACTAAATCCAAAGGGACAGGTTCATTTTTTTCTTCTATTCCAAAAAAATTTCTAAAATGTTGTTTTAATGGAAAATTAGGGTTCACAATGTTTGTACTTCTTGACGCTAATTCAACATCTTTGTTCCTATTTAAGGGAAGGCAAAACACATCATACACGTCAAACTCTGATATTTGAAAGCTCCTACCAGCATCAATGCTAAACATACGGCTCCCAGGATCAAAACATTCAAGAATCCAATTTAACATATTTGTTGGAGATCTTGTCAACTCCATAGTCAATAATCCTCCAAACCCTATATCCTTCACAACTTGTTTTTGCTCACTGGTGAATCCTCTAATCAATTTAACCAATTGACAAGGTCTGCTTTTCGTTTTAAATGTAGTTCTTCCCCTATCAAAAAAGGGAAAAAAATAATATAAGAAAATATTAATACATGAAAGATACTATGTCTAAAAAAATATTACAACATGAAAGATACTCTACCTTTTTGCAATTGGTTGATTGAGAGTGTCCACAGCTTCAATGTCCTGGCACTTCCTCTTCTTATCTTTCCCAAACTTTTCAAGTTTATTCCCCTTCGATTTATTTTCATCAGATGTATGTATAACCTTAGCTAAAGCTGAGTAAGAAGAAGGAATAGCCTTTTGAACTTTTGTAATTAATACAACATCATCATTGTTCTTTCTTTTTTTTGTTTCAATAGCATTCTTCTTTTCTGCATGGATCAAACAAAAAATAAACATTAGAATAATAAACACTAGATTTAATTAGAAATGATATAAAACCTAGCTTGCTTTCATTTATGGCTTGCAAACTAAATAATGGTTTGTGATAGGTAAAAGGAAGTAGCATCAATAGGCTTCTTGAAGAAGTTCTTCAATATGAAAAGTCAAATGGAACTGAATGCCTAGACTCCACATAGTTGGCCTCTGTGTCTTGTTAGTGATATGCAAATGAAAAACAATTTAACTATCGATATAGTCATGTACCGTGTAGGAGACCATAGGCTATAATACATACATCATTTTTTAATAAAAGTAAATTAACAATTAAATGTAAATAAAGAGAACATTACAATAAAAGTAAAAAGATAAAAAAAATGGAAGATATGGAGAGAAAGGATACACAAACCATTACACAATTTGTCAAAAGTGGTGTCAATATGACAATCAGCAAAAATCTTATCATATTGAAGCTCAACTTGGTCCATGGAAATAGGAGGCATATCAAAAGTAGAAGGACTAGGAGGAGTGTTAGTCATATTTTGGAAAACTTGCTCGAGGCTACGGAAATCGGTTGCATTGCCTATTTCCTTTTTTATAACAGAGCAACACTTAGTTGGGTCTACAGTCTTACCATCTGAGCTTACTACATTATTTAGGATGCACTGCCCTATATTTATCCCATTGGATTAGGAAGATAACAAGACAATGTATGAACTTTTTCAATTTCCATGCCTATTTATACCAATACCCAAAGTTGAAAAGCTTTGGGTATTCCTAAACTTACTCTATCCTACCTATGAATGATCTGAATTTGGAAATAACACAACCCAATAACGGTTCAAGAAAGCATGTCAAGTTCCATAATCCATACTCGAACATTTTTCTATTTATGTTTTTCTTTGTTCCTGCATTTTCCTATTTATACTTGAGTCCTTAATAACACATGGATAGTTGTTATAGTCATACTTCATTAATAACATAGTACTAGGAACTATGATGTGATTAACCATATGTGGATACATTTTGGTGAACTTAAAAAAGGTCACCATAGAAATAAAGTAACTATAATATAAAAAAGGTCACTATTATAAAATTATTAGTAACTATAATCCGGTGATATTATTTCTAAGTTCATAATGTAAAAAAACATGTATTACATCAAATATGAAAAGAAAAGGTCACTATATGTAAAAAAAAGGTCTCTGTAAACTAAAAAAGGGCCACTATAGGAAACACATTGATTCATATTACACTAGAGGTCTAGTGTAGACAATTATGAAACTACCTAGAGCAACAATAATGTGGCTCAAACATATATTCTCCTACAATCAAACACAATTAATGCAAAAACACAAACAACAACCTATACATGTTGCGCTTATGATTGATTTTTACAAATTGTTCAACAATAACCACAAAAATAACACAACTAAGGCTTATACTTCAATATCTAGTTAGATTTTATAATATTATACAATAATTTTGTTTCTGAAATATAATAATGTAAAATAAAATTTGTACTAGAAGCTTCGACGACAACAATACCACGTTTGTTGTCTCTAGTAGCACGACCTCCTCTTCCATCCCTCTGCCACCACTGCCTCTCGAAACTAGACCACCACGCGTTCTCACCATTTCAAAACTTCAGAAAATACAAACAAACCTAACAATTAAAATCAAAAACACAAAATTATAAATAATTAACACAAATTAATTACGACATTGTAAGTAACTAACCGAAACAACACCGAAAATTGAAGCGAAAACACCTCCGACCGCTACCGAAAACACCGCAAAAAATTTGGGAAAAAAACTGAAAGGAAACACCGTAAATGGAGAGAACAGGAAGGATGAAGAGATGAAATCACTGAAAAAACTGTAAAGCAAATGGTGAGAATAGCAAGGATGAGGAGAGAAAAGCAATGATAAAGAGAAAGGATGAAGAGAGCGATGGGAGAGCAACGAACTTCGACTGAACCGGGGCAACGAAGGAAGAAGTAAAACCGGGGCATGAAAAACACCGTGAATTAATGTAAACCGGAAATTCTTTCGTGGCCATTGATAAAAAAAATAGAAGGATGAGATTGCTTCTCATCCTTCTTATTTTAAGAGGGCTTCTTATTATAACCTAAATCTATATATATATATATATATATATATATATATATATATATATATATATATATATATATATATATATATATATATATATGTATGTATATGAAGAATAAGAAGAGATCCAACGCTAGATATTTCATGTAAAAAAGGGTTACTATAACAATTAAAAATAATCATTATAATAATAAAAAGAATAACTATAATAATAAAAAAGAGTCATTATAAGTGAAAAAATTATTTGGTCACTATGAGTTAAAAAAAGTCACTATGAGTAAATAAAATATCATCCATTGGATTCAGGAGATGAAGACTCAAGATGTCTTCTCATCATTCTCATTTTAAGTACCCTTCTTATTTTAACTTTTACATTGTGTGTGTGTGCGCGCCTGTGTGTTTTACATTTGGTGAGAAAATTGATTTAAACATGGGTACGAGTGTCGATATAAATCTTTGTAGTCCATATGATTTAACAAAACAGTCAAAGAAAAAATGTTTTTATTCTTATGTTTGTTTGATGGAAAAAAGGATGGGAGAGTGGATGTCTATAAAGCCAGTACATCATAGTTGTGGGCATGCACTCAATTCTTATGTGGGTCATGAGAAAGAAAAGTGGTTTTTTTATGAGTGGGAATTGTACTTGACAATCATGTATGTAGTTCACTCTCTTGACATTTTACAGATAACGCAAGATTGCATGGAAAATCCATGGCAAATATGTTATTCTTTTTATAACAATCATCGTTTTATATATGTTCTATTGTTGAACTTTCTGCTTTATTAGGTCCTTAAGTTATTTTCTTCAATATATGCGCATGAAACAGACACTTTATGTACAATAATGGTTAGGAAAGTTCGGATGTTAAAGTTGGAAAACCAAAGTTTGAGGTATAGGGGTTTAAAACTCAATTGGTGAGTAAAATATTTCTCATATATCTTATGTTTCGTAGTTGGACATATTTTACTTGAGTCTTAGTTTTTTTTATGACGGGAGGAATAGCTTATGTTAAAGTATCTGGTTAATGATAGGTATGGATTTTATTGATGGTCAACTAGACAATTCTTGGCCTACCTTATATAAGAAATAGTCTCTTATCAAAATATGCTTTTTTTAAAAGGAGATCGATAATCTGAAAGATGAGATAACAAAGCTCCAAGTGAAATAAATGTATATTACCTTGAACTTGTGTGAGTGATTATTATCTTGAAATCCTACATTTGGGTCAGTAAAAACCATTATGAA
The DNA here is from genome assembly GCA_026401315.1 of Dysphania ambrosioides. Classification (NCBI taxonomy): domain Eukaryota; kingdom Viridiplantae; phylum Streptophyta; class Magnoliopsida; order Caryophyllales; family Amaranthaceae; genus Dysphania; species Dysphania ambrosioides. Next base: position 19,516,897 of record CM048666.1, read on the forward strand.
TTTACAGGAGGCTGTTGGGTAAAGACTTGTCAAGCTTGAGAATGAAAGAATTACAGCAGCTGAAAAAGCAACTAAATGAAAGCCTACTGTGTGTAAGAAGGTGACTTTGGTTTTGTAATGACTTCCTTTTGGTTAATTGAGTTTTTGATTATATGCCTTTTGGTTAGCTGAAAAAGCAACTAAATGAAAGTCAATCCAAGTCAATGCCTCAAAAGACCATACTAAAATATATATGTTTCTCCTGTTAACTTTTCACCATGTTTGCAATGCATTGGTCTACTTTTTTGACAATTAAGGGACCTTTTGTAATCTGTAATTGCATAGCTCATTGATCCCCAACACATAGATTACTCATTTTTGAACCCACCTATGGTTCTTAGACTGCTAATGTGAGTCGTTTTGGATTTCTAAACCAATTAGGTGTCCAAACCACCTTTAAAGGTTTGGTGGCGACTTTTCTTGATCATTTGGACCCAATTCATATGAGGATAGCAAAAGTCGCGTAGTTGATCCTTAACAACACGCCACACTATGAGGGCACTAATGGGGAGGGCCCCTTTCCTTTTCCCTTTACCAAGAAGGAAATGTTGGATGTTAAATTATTTGCCCTCTAGTGACGGCTCACTCATCGAGCTGTCCACACTAAACGTAATCAGCTCCTCGAGCTATAAAATTTGCGCAAAACCCCTAAAAGTATACTCTCCTCATAAAAGGAAAATGTTTTTCTAAACTTAAAGATCTATTTACCCAAATTAAAAAAAACGTAAAAAATATATCTAAACATATATTTTTTAAATTAAATTAATATAGAAAGCTAGTTTTGTATATAACTCATATACTGAAATAATTCTACAAATAAGGACAAAAAAGTCAAAATTAATAAGTGGAAATCATTTGCCGTCACTAAAAACCACTTATAATTGACAAAAATAAGTTTAATAAAAATAATTGTAGTAAAATTAAGTATTAATAATTACTATTTGTTTTTTATTCATGGGACTTTTTTGTTGAAAAGAAATACCACCTCCACAATCAAATATAATTCTTTTATTATCTTATGACATTACATTTTAACTTTTGAACATAATTTATTTCTTTGATGAATTATACTCTGTACTTTAAAAACAATTAATATAGTCATATAGATCTAACTTAGGTTCATCTCAAGATATTATATTTTATTACTTTAATTAAATTAGAGATATTAATTTTGAAGGTATGCTATCTAAATAGATTGAAGGTCGTATATGCTCTGCATATGATTGTTTTGTTTTTCCATCAAAGATAAGAATTGTTAATTTTATAATTAATGAATTAATAAGCACCGTTTTAGAATATCAATATACTGCACGGGACTTTTTTGTTCAAAGGGTCTAAGAACCCAACTAGGATTCGGGTGGGGTATTTGATGAATGAATTGCCACTAAAGAACTTAATTTTTGCAACACAACCTCCCCTTTTCGGCGAAGAAAAAAGGGAGGAGCTCTCCCCCACTAGTGCTCTATAGGTTTGAGCATCAATAAGGATCGGCTATCTGGCTTTTAGAGATATCGAATGGGTTAAGAGTTGCCACCAAACATTTAATGGGCTGTTTGGAAACCCTGGGGCTTGAATCCACAAATGACTCACGTAAATGGTCTGCGAACCATGAGAAGGTTCGGGAATGAGCGACTTATTTCAATCTGAGAGTGTGTGCAAAATAATTAGCATAGAGATGGAAGAACAAATTAGATTTAGTTCCTGGGCAAACATGTACATACAAGAGATAGCACACTCTATCTTAGTTATGCACGTAGTGTAATTTAGGTGATCACTTGTATTAATGTCCATAGTTTAGGGTTCCTATGGCCTGTTGTCTAAGAGTATCTTATTATTAAGCATGATTACAAACAATAGGTTTTGTTTATAAACATAAGATAAAGAGTCGAAATGCAATACAAAGTAAGAATTATGTAATGAAAGTGCATAACTAAAAAGAGACAAAAGATATGAGACAAGAGATAAACAATATGTTAGGGTTAGTTTAAAGTTAATGCAAAATAAGAATTATGCATGATGAGTTGGAGAGGATTGCTTGATCAAATAAAGAGATGAGTCTAGAGAGACTATTCCTCATGATAATGCTCCAACTTAAAGAAATGGGTCTAATTCCAATGACAAATATGATTTAGTCATAGAACATCATTGACATTGCATATGAGAATAGAAATCAAGATAAGAATTATTAAATCTAAAGCAAGAAATGAGTTTTAAGTTTAAATTCTAAACATGTATTCAAGGATGATAGACATCTAGGGTTTGCTCTTGAAAAATGTGTCAAATGTGACAATTTTAGATAGAATGGAGATGTCCAAATCTAGACATCATAGACTAAGTGCAAAAGAGACTAGATAGATATAGCTTGAAATGAATAAAAGATGCAAAGGGAAAGGGATTTGCTTGAATGATTGAGAGGATACCAATCTATGAAGATGGTTCCATGATTGAGATGCTCAAAGTAAGAATCTCGAAGCTTAACCTAGTGATGTAGGAGTTGCTCCTAACTCTTCACATCATAGGCAAAATGAGACATTAAAAGAAAAGTGTTTGAGTTAATTTAAAGTGAACATCAATGGTGAGGTCCCTTTACTAGATCAAGAATCATCAAGTTTGCAAAATAGAAATAAGTTTTCATGTGTGAGGGGTTTGTACCGCATACAATAATCATAAATCAAGCCTTATCTAAGGTCTTGAGTGGATGTAAACCACTAGATCCAAAGACTAGGAAGTGAAGAGAGTAAAAGCAGAGAAAGCATAAAATGTAATTGAAAGAGATTAAGGGTCCTCGGTGTTTACCATTGAGGAGTTTCCTTTTACTTGAGTCTTTGCTTGAGTATGTGTTGAAGGGGTAAGATTTCCTTGCTTGGCTATGTCAAATGTGTTTGGATTGATCCTTGATAAGTATGAAGGATGTTTGAGAGGTTTTGATTGTATTTGAAGGGGACAGAGTAAAAGCTCTTCAGTTTAGGAGAAAAAATGTCAAGTGCTAGGTTTGTGCGCCAAACGTTGAGCAAGCATCAGGTGCTGGCTTTGTGTGTCAAGCACTCGATGTGTGTCAAACACTGAAACTGTGTGTCAAACACTAAAACTATGCGTCGGGCGCTGAAGCTGACAACTGATTAGAATCCTTTTCAGTTCAGGAGTTTGGGTGTCAGACGCTGAGATTGAGCGCTGAACGGTCGTGCGCTGGACGCTGGGAGTAAACGTTAAGCGCTCGAATATGTGTGCTAAGCGCTAGAACTGACAACTTATCGGATTCCTTTTCAGTTTAGGAATTTGGGCGTTAGATGCTGGGATTGAGTATTGAAGGCTGGGGTTCGAGTGCCAGAAGCGTGCCGTGCGCTGAACGCTGGGACTAAGCGTCAAGCGCTCGAAGTTATGTGTCAAACGCTTGAAGAGGAATGAGCCGGAGCAGAGTTGGAGCAAAGATGAGCTGGAGCGAAGCTGGACGCTTGGCGCACGGTGTGTGCGCTCGGTGCCCTACATGCTGGCATTTGACGCCCATGCATGGTGGCTTGAAGTCGCTTCGGGGTTTCAGCTTATTCTGGTGTTTTTGGTGATTTTGTGATTGGGTTTTGTGTGTTGGGGCAAGGTAAGGTCCTTGGCTCAAGTTTGTATTTAAGGCCTTTCGAGGGGTTTGGCATTGGGGTGTTTTCGGGTTTACACGTACTCAAACTCAACCTAACCTAAGTCTGCTCGTCAGGGTTGTTTTGTTGTTGGATCGCTACATAGGGAGACACAATTTCGTGTCTATAAATGCCCCAAGACCATATGCTAGTTTAAATAAACTTGAATTTATGGACTCTAATGGTGTCAATGCAAATTCTCCTACATTCTACTTAATATTGTACTAGTTTATTGATATGTTAAAAAAAATTATTAAAAGGAATTTTTTATTGAAAGTATTAGAGATGTTAGGGAATATAATAAAAAAATGAAATAATAGTCTAAAAATTATATTAACAAGGGTTATTCAATAAAAAAAATACACAGTTAGTATTGTAAAAAATTGACCCGGTCTATGCTTGTTTTATATGTGGAATTGGTAACACGTAACCCTTCTAGAATTCGACTTGATATTAACCGACAACCGACTTTACATGTTATAATTTGACCAGAACCCAAACTTGTACCTGACCCGATATAGAGCGATAATCAACTTGAATTGCCTTGACAACAAAGAAAATAAAAAATGATACCCGACCTGATTAGAACAAAAAACTAATTATAACTAGAGACAACCTGTTATAAACCCAACCTATATTTTATGAAATGACCCATGACCTGCTTCATTTGATCCGTTATTAACCCGACCCGTTATTTACTTGAGTAGTAATATCCTATAACCTAATTTTATCTGAGCCATGATCGTTGATCATCCAATCATTGACTAGACCGAATACTTGCTTGAAATTAGAAGTCAAATTAACATAATTTTTATACAATCCAAATTTGATTGAAATTTTGACCTATTAAAATCAGACGTACTGAAGACTTAGTTTATTTACGATACTAAAAGGAAACGAATATTATTAGTTTAGTACAATTGTACTAATAGGATATGTTTCAATTCTTACCTACTAGCATGTTGATACTTCTTACTCAATAAAAAATTATAAAACTAAATTAACCATGTAATTAAATTTTCTTAAGTAGACTATATCATTAGAGCTTAAGAGAATAGTCTAGAAATTATATTTACGAGGGTTAATCAATAAAAAAAACCCCAATTAGTAGTAATGATTAATAAAAATTAATTTATAATCCACTCATGTTCTGGCTCCCATCAAATGTGGATCAATATAGCATCAAAGTCAACTCCTAATTTCACGTTACATATAACGTAAGTGGATTAAATATATTGTATTAACGTTTCAAGATTTTCCATAGAAACATAGAGAAAACGCTGGAAGTTGCACCAAGTTATCACATAACGTGACAAATGTCTATAATAATTTCATTTTCTATGAATTGAGAAATAAATTATAAATTACCCATTCCTAAACTATGCAATTATTAACCCCCGACTGCATGCCAATCACACAATTATAAATTGTTACTTTTTTGAGACAGACTGGAAACATTTCCAACACATAACCGAGCTCTAAAATTCTGTAGCACTTTATAGAGTTTTGTCTAAATAAAATCCCACAAAAAATAGAGAGAAAAAACGGGAAATTCCAAATCGAATCTAATTTAAAACTCAATGGTTTCGTCCCTCGCAATTGTAGCAATAACATATTCTGTTTTCAAAGATGCAGCTGGGGTTGCTGGTAATTATCCTTTTATCCCTTTTCCATGAATTTTTATCAACATTGTTGGAACTTTTATTTGCAGTTTATAACATATAGTTGTATTTGTTTGATCATTAGTTCACATATTATTCATTCTATCTTTTCTTTTTAGTTTTTGCGAATTCAAGCAAAAAAAAAAGTTTTCATTTTTTTTGGTGAGGTCAATCATTGAAAGTTGTTGACTTTATTATGTTGGAATATACAAAGAAAAGATTTGATTTCTTGGAAATTTTGGATAAGGAATGCTGACTTTGCATTGTGTTACTAGAATGAAATTGATGTGAAAATTGTATATTTGAATTATCGTTTTGATGAATTTTGCTTGATTGTTGAAGATAGTAATCCCAGAAGATGCAGGTGTTTTAGCCCTTAAATTTGAATATGTATATCTGATGATATGGTTTGTGGATATGGGAGTTGCAATCTGCTCATAATGTGGATGCTGAAGATAAAATTTCTAGATCGTTATGATTACGAGTTTTGGCGTTGGACATTTGGGATGCTAGAGAAAAAAGTTTATACTGTTTTTTTTTGCTGATAAACCGATCTTAAAATATGTAAACCAATTACTGAAAACTGTTAGTGATATTGAACATTGGGTGCTGTCTTTATGGAGTTTGTTGATCTCATGACTGTTTCCGCTGATAAATTTTCATCTGCATTGCATTACAGGGAACATCTTTGCTTTTGGACTGTTTGTGTCGCCAATGTGAGTTTTACCACCTGATTTTGCGTCAACATTTCGAATTCTTTCAACTCATATTCGAGTTATTTGGAGTGTTAATGGCTGATTTTTCGCTTACTTGTGAAATAAACAGACCGACTTTCAGGAGGATTATCAGAAATGGGTCAACAGAAGAATTCTCAGGATTGCCATATATATACACCCTCCTGAACTGTTTGATATGCGCCTGGTACGGGTCACCCTTTGTATCAGTCGATAACATATTATTATTAACAGTCAATTCGATAGGTGCTGTCTTCCAGTTAGTCTATATTTCCCTCTTCATAGCATATGCCGAGCAAGTGAGAAAGGTTCAAAATCTTTTCAGATTTTCCTTTGGTTTTTGATTTGGAATATCTTTTTGATAGGTTGATTAGTTGATTGCTTCTCTTATTTTGTTATATGACAGATGAAGATGCTAGGATTGCTAGCGGCAGTGTTTATCTCGTTTGCTGTTTTAGTCATCCTGTGCTTAAGTGTTTTTGATTTTGCAACAAGGCGGATTTTCGTTGGGTTCTTGAGCTGCGCTTCTCTCATTTCGATGTTTGCTTCACCGCTGTTTATAATCGTATGTTTTTACTAGCTTTGCAGCTCTCTTGTAGCATTTGCTGCTATACATTGAAGTTTCTTTATCAGTCTGGCTTATTGCTTAGCGATCAGGCAACTAAGAAGGGGTAACAGACATGTCAATGGTGCCCTTACTTGTGTGTCTAACTACAGTTTTCTCATTCAAAATATAAAGGTATTGAAGACGTGTTGCCCCTCTTAGTTGCCTAACTAAGTTCGCATATATACTTTTTCATGTCTGATGGACATTTCTTACTTTGCAGAGACTGGTTATTCGCACAAAGAGTGTTGAATACATGCCTTTTTACCTATCACTCGCGTCTTTCTTGATGAGCATGTCTTTCTTCTTATATGGATTGTTTAACTGGGACGCATTTGTCTATGTAAGCAGGTTTATGTCTCAAGGTTTCTAGTATGTAGTTCATTTTCGTGTATTCTCTACTGAAAACATCGTGATTGTGTTCCTGATTGAACTTCAGGTTCCAAATGGGATAGGAGTCCTCCTCGGAATTACACAATTGGGACTGTTTTCTTGCTATAGAAACAAATCAAGTGACGATCAGGAACCTTTGATTGTATCCTATTCATGATGTTCTTTGGTGAGATTCACAAGGTACAGCTTCAGGACTCCTCATTCTGACTTTCGAAAAAATCCGGAAATCATGGCATGAACGACTTCATTTGTGTCTATTTGCAGAACTGATTCAATGGTTTTTCTGAACAAATGTTCTATTCTTCTGCATTGGCAATGTCTGCAAGATCGGCGTTCTTTTTGTTAATTTCTTAAAAATATGTGTCAATCCGGACACATTTGCTGGTGCCTTTTATCATGAGAATTTAACCATCACAAAATGCATAGTATCTTTTAGCTTCGACCAATTCTTTGTCAAAGGTGATGACCACCTGATTTTTATTCTTGGTGATGCATGAATTTCCTACGTCGTCGTTTGAGAAACGAGGAATGTTCTTTATTTCTTTTGTAAGCAAACTTTTGGATCCTATTTCTAAAAGTATTTTTTGTTCCCTGCACAAATGTCAATCTGAAATAATACAGCACAAACTGTTCTTTGGATGATTTTTTTGAAGAATACCGTATAGTGTATGAATTCCGTCATGCACAGCAACTTGGAATCATGTAGCTGTCGTAGACGGTTCATTTCCTCGTATTGTTTTCACAAAAATAAAATTCTTAGGCCACATAATTTCAAAGATAAACACAGCCATAATTCTTTTCTTTTGGCGCCGAGGGTTCTCAAAAACTTTGTTAAACGAGTATATATGTTATGGTATACTCCGTACAAATGGAATTCAAAATATAGATATTCAACTCTTGAGCAACACAGGGTGGAGAAATGATTAAGCACTACAGGAACTCTCTTGGATCAGTAACAAAACCAGTCAATGCAGATGCAGCTGCTGTGTAAGGAGAAGCTAGATATATTTGCCCTTCCTTGTTTCCCATTCGCCCAGGGAAGTTCCTATTTGTAGTTGACACACACACCTGCAATTCATATATGCATATACTTGGTCACAAGGAATTTCGGGTCTAAAAACCCAAATTAGGGTCCGAATTTGCAAGACTTACTATGAATTATTTCAGGCAAAATAAATTAAAAGTAAGTTAATATGAAATTAATAAAAACAAAATAAATTCAAATAAAAAGTTCGGAAAAGTTATGAAATAAGTTTAAATAATTTCATAACAAAACAAGTTCAAATAGTTTCAGATTAATTAAATTGAACAAAATACAGTGTTGTTGGGAGTAATATGGATATGATGCTCTAACAGGATCCCAAAATGTAGGAGAATGACATGCATGCAGGACATAATATAAATAGGATAGCACGTTGGAGATATATTCTCCATGTATTATATAATACTAAAGAAAAAGGCACAGCCGTCCAAATCTGCCAATGTCAGTGCTTTTTATCATTTTGAGTACATGAAAACAGATAAGCACATGATCAAGGATATGACAGTTGTCTTAACTGATAGACTATTGCTAAAAACTATGTGGTCAATAATAATAATAGAGCATTATGCTTGCTTAGAAAAAATCCATCAAAATTATTGAGGCTGTGATCCTAAAAATCACTCCTAACTAAAATAAAATTTAATTAAAGATCATCTATTTTAATATTATATTCCCACCACCACCCAATATCCATATTTTCGGATTTTTTATTGGGAAAATTATACAAAAACCAACCCTTCACCGACCCTTCCTTAGAGTCTTTGGTCTTATAAAAATGATAGATAATTATAAAAATGTGCATCACTGTATGAACGGGAACTGAGAATCATGGGCGGTTTTAATAAAATTTTCAGATAAGGGTAGCTTTTAAATGATGCGAAAGGGTGATTGTATTTAACTTTCCCTCAGTTTATGTGCATTTTTTTAGTCAAATATTCCTAAACGCAACCACACGGATGAGTTAGAAAACTCAAGAACTAGCAAATTGGAAACTATTTCCGAAGGCCAAATTGAAAATTTAGTGAAGTGGGACAAACTGTAACCAGAAAAATAAGAAGAAAAACACTTGAAGCCAAAGTTGCTCATGTATATTTAAAAGGGATCGAATTATACTACCTGTGCCTCATTCATCCGTGCATAAGTGTCTCTAGGGCCACCTAGGCAAGCTCCACAACCAGGACTGCCTGGTGTATCACACCCAGCTTCTTCAAATATCTGAGCACAGGTCTTGCCACCAGAACCTGGAACCGGAAGAGTGTATACATCTACCCAGACCTGAAAGAGTTTGAGTTAATACTGATATAAGTCAGCAAAAGTTAACCTCTTGGTGCTTGAATCCCAATGTATACAACGAAATTGGACAATAACAGACCTTCTGGGTGGCAGGTACCAGGAAAGTGGGGACTTTGACCTTTTTACCCTGTAGATAAATCAATGAAATTAAACGCCCATAAATGTCAATTTAATAAATACTCAGAAAAACACATTTAGGAGAAAGTATAAATATTAGTATTCTGTTCATGAAGAAGATAGTTCCCAGTCTCTGAATATTGCCCCTCCAGAAATTTTTTTTTTAAAAACAGCTTAAATGAATAAGAAACAACTGACAGGATCCTACAAAGACACAAACCACAAATCAAATAGCCTTTCTGCACTTAAGTTCCCGAAGTGCTGTGCATTTTTCAATGAATACAACGGAAAATAATAGACCGAATAGCTAACAGAATAAAATGGGGTTGCACTGAAGTCAATGGAGAAAAGTTAGTGTTGCCAAACCCCAAGTGTAACATCGAAATGTAGGAGAACAGGAGAGAAGGATGACTTTAATGCTTTAAGCTCATTTCAATCAAAAGCATTTTAATCCAGTCAACCACTAAAAAAAAGGCAGATCAGAAAATAACTTGGGGGTTTGTCACTCTGTAATTTATAAAGCTCATACAAATGAAAATCCCCTTTCCTATAAAACTGTATCTTATTTCTCTAGGGTACAAAAACATTTTCATAAAAGAATGCGCATGAGAAACCTATAGTCCTTGTGTGTTGCTCTCCTTTCTCTGGTCAAAAAACAAAGGGGGCAGAAACAAGGATGGTTACTACTACACATAATTAACATTCCCAAATTTGTATGCAACTTTAAACTCAAGAATTTTCACTATCCTTTTATTTACATAAACAGGACAAAGAACTAAATGAGCACAGCTGAATGACATCTGCAAATAAGTCATAATATTAAAAAAATAAAAGAGTTCCATATATCATTTATTAGAAAGTCAGTAATTAGGAAAGAGTTATAGTCTTACAGATGCCATAAAGACTTTAGCAGCAGCCAGAAAATCTTCTGTTTTCCCACCAGTACAAGAGCCAATATATACTCTGTCAATTTTGACATCTTTGCACTCTCTTGCTAAAGCACGGTTGTCTGGAGAGTGAGGCTGCAACAAGGATTTTAAGGATGTTATAGTCATGAATTCAATCTCTTAACAACATAATAAAGCATATCAAATTGGCATCATATGAAGTCCTTCACCTTTGCAACAAGAGGTTCTAGCTTTGAAACATCAAACCGATATTCAGCCATAAATCTGATATTCAAAGGAATAAAAGATATCAGAGGAGAGCATCATCAAAAGTCATCAAATGAGCTTTAAAGAGTAGCTTAAGAAAGCTGCAATATCATTTCTGAAATTTTTTTATATAAAACAAAGTAATAAAATTATTATTTTCTGCCACAAAAAGTATTATTCTTCAATACATACCCCGCTTGATCATCACTATAAACAGGTTCATAGGGAATAGAAGTCTTGCCCTGCACAAATTAAAATATCCATATGTCAATAGTTCCATATATAGAGAAACATAAACTTATTCTCTCTAGCTTACTATTGACAGTGAGAAATAAAAAAGATGTCAGAAAGAATGACCATTCGAAGCAGTACATAGATGAGCAATCTGTGAAGGATTCGAACAAATAAGATACCACAGAAAATGATGACAAATGAGTATTTTAAACCACAGCTAAATAGAACGGCAAGCAAAACTGGTCGAAGAGTAATGAATTAGAGATGAGTAAATGAGCATATTATTCCTTTGGAATATCACATCAAGCAATAGTGAGGTTCACATAACTCCTTGAAAAAAGGGCAGAAAAAAGGGTGATAGGAAGACCAAAAACAAGATGACTTGATGCACAAACCTCAAGGTATTTGTGTGTAGTACTATCAACAGGAACAACACCATTCTTTCCTCCAGCTTCAACCACCATATTGCAAAGGGTCATTCTTTCTTCCATCTGGGAACACAAATATTATAGGATGTTAAACCAAAATACATACTAAATTGCAAAATTTTTGACAAAATAATGTTGAAAATAACTAAGATTAAGAAATGCTTACATTCAAACTGTCAACAGTGGATCCAACAAATTCCATTGACTTGTATGTTGCACCAGCCACTGATATTTCACCAATAATCTGCAAACCAATCAGAAATGAGGGAGAGGAATCAATATACGACTATATAGCAGCAATTACAAACTCTGTCGTAATATTTCCACACTTACTTGCAGGATTAAATCCTTTGCAAGTAAATAATCAGGCATTTCTCCATCCATTACAAACCGAAGTGTTGGTGGAACCTGCAAAAGTTGTAGAAGTACCTTAGACATTTAACCCTCAAACAGATAATATATAAGAATTGACACTAATGATTTGAAAGCCTAAGACACTCTAGTCCATTAAAAAAATATCATCATTCAATCAAATTAATAGATGTAAATACTAAAATATCGCAATGTCGCTCTAGAATTACAGGAAATAATATCAGAACTCACGAAAAATGAACCGAAATAAGTTATCCAACTAAAAAGAAGATTATTACAAAAATATATCTCACTGAGGAATCCTCAAATTTAGTAACCAATAAAAACCATATATGCTCTGGTTCATACAAAATCGAAGTAATTCTATTCCTATGAATGTTCCACATAACAGCCCTTAAAAGAGTGGTACAGAAGTTCTCACCAGATACACCACAGCATCAAGCCGCAAACTGCAGTCAGTTTTTCTCCTTGGTCACCCTAAACCCCAGAGAAGGTATTTGCAACAGTTCAATCATAACAACAAAGGCAAGCCCTAATCCCAAAAATATGGGTTGGCTACATGAACCAAAAATAAATCTCGCGTGATCATCCACAAAATACTTTTCTTTCATTCTCTCCTATTTAGAGCCCACATCTTCTTCCAAAACCATTTCTCCATATCTTTCCTAATTCCCTCCATCCAAGTCATCATCGGTTTTCCTTAACCGCGTTTTAGGTCTACATTACAACAACCCTCCACCTTCCTCACCAGAACATCTATCATTCGATATCTAACTAGCCAAACCAACACAACCAATTATCTTTTGGCTTATCCTCAATTTTGCTTCTTCAACTTTCTTTTAAATATCTACATTCCTAATTTTATCCCTCAAGAAATTCCCACACATCCACCTAAACACAAAAGACAAAGAAACTGACTTCTGGGGAAGGAAAAAACTTTACAACAGGTATGGAAAATATCAAGTAAGATAACAAACCTTAGGAGCAATTCTAAAGCACGACATGTGGTATTAAACCTGTCAAATACTTAGCTCTGACATCAAAATGAACCTTAGACTTTCATATAAAATAGTCAGCAAGAAAAAATGGGTTACCGAGGTAACAAGAGAAAAACCTTGCAAGAAAATCTCCTACATTATCTCCCATCCATACCCTGGAGTTACAAAAAGCTCCTCAACCACCACAATCCACAAACCTCATGTAACTAGAAATTCAAAACCTCTCCCAACACAATAAGCTCCCAACAAATAACTGGTCCTTGTCAGAATAGACCGTTCGCTTGTTGCTGGTATTACCCAAGTGATTAAAAATAAAAAATCCTTAAAAGTTTCATTTTGGAGAAAAGCACTAAGTCTTAAAACTTATAACTAGGAAAGCGATGAACATGGAGATAGGATTGGTGCAGGCTCTACCAAAGAAGGAAACCTGGCATGGAAAACATCTGGCTAGAATTATCAGGTAGCTAAGGATACTCGGATCAGTTTCACTTATAGCATGACGTGACACCTATTAACTTTATTTGCGGTCATATCAGTTATAATAAACTTGATACTGAAGTATAAAACGTAAATTGGGATATCCGTCAATGAGAAAACTGTAAGGGTAAACATATAGAGAGTCCAGATCACCTTGCATGTCATGATTAGGCTAAAATACCCAAAAAAGAGAGTTCTGACAGCATCGAGGACCTCAACCAAGTAACAATAAGGTTTTAAAAATGTGGGAGACATAATCACCAACCAAGTAGGTCTTGCCGACGATATCTTATAATACAGAATGCTACAGACAACAAATAACTTATACAAGGTCACCTTCTCTAACAATAGAAGCATATACAGATTGTAGAACAGAGTGATTCCCTTCCTGCAGTTGCCATTTGAGATACGCTCTCATTTTCTTCCTTATACCTTTACGCCTTTGACTTCTCACACATTCTATTATAGGTGATCAACAATAATTGTCAAATTCCAAAATGTTTTGATTGGAGTAACCACGACGACCCTACTGAAGCATTGAATAAGGTAAGCGAATAGGTCAACTATTTTAAAGTTACTTTGAATCAAACCATAGCATATACTTGAATATGAAGGGCCTCAACAATGTCACAAGTTGACAACTATTTCCTAATAGAGGGTGTAAATATTCTTCTAACCCCTCCCCTTCCCAACTGCCAATACTAGTATAACAGAAATATCACTTTATCTCCATCATTTGTATGATTTTCCAAAACATATCTCTTCTACAAATTTGCATTATCAATGTCAGTGTTGATAGGCTAAACAAGAAAATGTCAGCTACTACGGACTCTATGGTTGGGCAGTTATCTATTATTGGCTGAAAAATAAACTACAAGACTGTAAAATGACACTTTGACCAGAATATAAACTTAACTGTAAAAACTGAAGCAAAGCTATGAGATACTCCCTCCGTCCATTAAGATGTTCCCATTGTTTACTGTAGCTAAACTGATCACGGAAAATTAATAAACACAAGTATGTGGGTCCCTTTTGGATAGGAAAAGGAAAGTTGTTTAGAGACATGGATATTATTAGATAGACAAAGTCGATCCATGTGGGGTATTAGACGGAAAATAAGAGAAATTTCATTATCATAAAGGGAATAAAGTAGAAACAAGAACATCTTTATGGAACGGCTTTCAATGGAATACAAGACCATCTTTAAGAATGAAGTAATTCCATAATGTTGTCAATACATCAAATACCACACAGGGAGATCATAATAATAAAATGATTACGATGAAGGACATGAGTTTCAAACCTTTAACAATATTTTTCCAGTCCCCAAAACAAAACCAGCATCAGTATTGCCTATTCCGGAGGCAAATTGGCCAAATGCTCCAGCGTTGCATGTATGAGAGTCGGTCCCTAACAAGACCTAAGATTAATAAGCATATGAGCTTCACAGCTTTGCAACACTTTTATGATGATATAACAAAGGGACAATTAGCTAAGAGTAAGACCATACCTCTCCGGGCCTACAATGTCCCTCTTGTGCAAGAGCAACATGACATACACCTTTATAGTCAGGATTAACCTGCACAGGTGATAGTCATAAAAAATGTGTTCTTGAATAGGACCTAATTAATTGTTATGAAATGGCAATGGATCCCATATCATATCTGGATGAAATGGATCTAGATGCTTTTTATGGGACATGGATTTTCAAATTTCGCACCTGAAGGTTTTGAATTACACATGAAGCCATTGTTTGATGGATCTAGATCTGCTTTTTGATAACAGGATCCAGTACTAATGCAACCCATGAACCCATTTTCTAAACTTACGTAAAAATAAATTTATATACGAAATATAAGATATATGAATAATTTATATACAAGTTATTTCAATAAGGAGTTCATCTTTATCATACAATATAACATTCAACTAAATTTTACTTACTTGACAGGAAAGATTAGTCTTGGAAAAAGTTGAAAACTTTTAAGGATGTGAAACAAAACTGGACATGGATCCAAATCTTATTTATAAGGATCCAATGGATCCAGATGTGTGTTCCAACCACAAAATTTGAATGTGGACTAGCTGGATTTGATCCATTGCCATCCTACTATCAACAAGCAAGCTATTGTGGTACTTTACCTTAAAGTCTGAACGATCAGTTATATCATAGAAATATTTGATATTTTGCTCCTTTACAAAATCTCTTAAGATATCAACATTCCTGTTAGCCCGTTCATCGCTTGTAAAAATATAGTGATCAGGAATAATGACAACCTTTTCACGGTCCCAAACCTTCAAACGAAAACAATGAAGAATGTGTCAGCTTGAGAGGAGTATATAACAAGCAAATGCATCAATGAACAACATAATAAGTTAGACTTTGGTTCCGCAAGATGCCCTGGGTCATCACATGATTAAATCTAATATTCTTAAGAAAGAAATTATTTGTTGGAGTTTAATTAAAATGATTTTTCATCATATCGTCATCTACTACATTTTATAATAGTGCAATGGCATGAAATGTAATATAGATCAATGTTTAGACTTGAGGTTAGAGGTTCGAATCTTGCATAAAACAAAATTCTTTCTTTTTAATGCACAAAGGACACTGAATAAAGATACATTGGATGAGAAAAAACAGAGTGACAATACCCAGACATCCTTATGAACACTTTAACGTATGGAATAGATTTGGACTAGAGAGGTGAATGTATTCGCGGGGGGGGGGGGGGGGGGGGGAGAGGGCTCTATCCGTTTCAGTATGTTTAACAAATTTGATTCAGCAAAAGGAATCCTACAACATGAATATAGCGAAACAAATAACAGAAATAATAGCACTGTATTACAAAGACCATGGATCAAGAAGTAGATGGGAGCGTTGTAAGTTCGTAATAACATGGTGATTTAGATTAATGCATTGTCAACCGACATTGTAGGTAGTGTGCGTAACCCTGCTAAACAAGAAGAGACAAGGAAGGAATTGGCAGAACAATTGGAAGTTTTGAGTCATTAAACTGTAAAATGATGTGCATTACCAAGTCTTAGAAAATAAGGCCCATAGCAAAGGGTATAAACAAGTGCTTATTTGGTTGCAAACAAATAAAGGGGAAAGTGAGACTTCCTACAAATAGCATAGCTAGCATTTTGCTTGGTTGGCATAAATGAATGAAAAAGAGAAAGTGGAACTTGGAAAGTAAATATTCCCATGAAACATAGAAAGGGGCTTACTAACTTTCTCCTTGGTAAGTCATTTTTCTCGTGTCAATTTCTAACAAGTTAAAATGTCATATTGTCAACTACAAATGATTACGCAATATCTTAGTACTACACATAGATGTGAAATTTCCCATGGAAGACAATAACTACACGAACCAAACAAGCACTCAATTGCAACTTACAGCCCTAAAATCAAGATATCCTTAAATGATGATAGCACATTGTTTTTTTCCTAATGTTCTTGCGGTTTCTAGTATACAAAAGCACCAAATGTTTTCAAGGTATAAACAAGATAAAAAACATTTTCAACTTTCTATGGGATTAAAAGACACATAACACAATCAGACAGAATATTTTGATGATTAAATTCCTTTGCATTAGGCAACCATAACTTGTTCAAGAGGAAACTAAAGAAAGGTTACAGCTCAAGCACCCCCAAACCTAATTAAGTTTGTCTTGGTTGGTCAAAACAGAAGTTCTGATATAATGTGGGAGAATGCTGCATTAATAGCATTACTCAAATAATAAAACATAATTACAGTGAAAGGATGCAGGTGATAACCAACATACAATTACGTTAAGGGAGTCACAGCTAATGACATTACTCACTATACAAAACCAGATCAAAGCCTCAAATCAAACACCTGGTCCTGATTTCATAGTAGGTGACTCTAGTTCTCATCTACCTACTGCAAATCATAGAAAGATTTTAGATAGAGGTGTATCAAAGGACAGAACAATTCATTTAAATATGTTTGACACAGCACCGCATATGCCTTACACAATTACTATTCCAAATGGTACCAAGGTGTCAAGGGAGCATACATGAAAAATGTGAAACAACCATTCTTCCACATGCTCAAATGTCTTTACGCAAATTTCATATCTGCTAGCAAATTAGTCAAGCCGTTGTCTTCACAAACAAGTCAGATCTTTACCTATAATCATTGTCTCCTTCAAGGCCCTTGATGAGCATTTAATCAATCCTATTAACTTTAAGTACAGAAGAATATAGCTTTCTCCATTTTCTCATCAAAGTTTTAGGACTATTCAAGAGCAACAAGGAATAATTAACTACTTCACAAATCCAGTGCTTAACCTATTTTGAATGATTTTCTGCTCATATAGATCTTAAGGGATCGTGATAGAGCTAAGCTTCTGGTTCTACTACGAAAGAATTTTATGCTTCCAAGGGATTTCATCAAATTTCTTGTGTTGATATTTCTCAGAAAAATATTGCTGTTGAAAGGAAAACATAGGCACTGTCAGGAAATGCCTAATAGCTTACTCAACATAAGTTGCCTATGGGACAATTGAAAGGCCATAGTGTTTGAGTTTTGACAGCTATGCAAACTTCATAATAGGTTGACCCCTACTGTTTTAAAACACAAAAAGCTGTACAAGATTCACTTTTTGTACCTTCTGATGAACCACTTAGGTCATTTGGCTGTATATACTTTGCCGCTACCTTCAAAGAAACAGAGATGAATTTCAAGATAGGTTCATTCCTTGTGATAACAGAGTGTCATTTCTCAGAAACAAATAAGCTGCCAATTACCTTCAATAAAAAGTAACTAGTGTACAAATTTTGTAACTTCAACAGTTCCACTCCGTAGAATGCCTTTTAGATGCTTCTCCAATATTGGAAAACTTTTTAAAGATAGACAAAGTTAACAATGTAAATTCACAGTGTGCTTAAGTGGGAGATTGAGGTATGTGAATCTACATCATAAAGCTGGCAGTTTTTCCATGTGCCACAGCAATCATTCAGCCGTAATCATATCACGTCAACATCATAAAATTGGTTGGTCAAAATGAAGCATCTTCTACCAAGTTTCGTAGTAGTTATCCCTTTGATACTCATACTCTTTATTCAACTCAACTATCACATCAAGGTCAAATACTCAAACTCCAAATGGGCATGAACATTTGGACAGGATTCCAGACGTTGGGTGGCAAATATATTTTAAAATAATATGTACATGCCAAAGGAATTTATTCTTTATGTGTCCCAACCATATCTTCCAACACACACAGCAGTGACACATTCATATTCTATTCTAAATATAAACATATTAGATCAAACTTTTAAACCCATAGTCTAACACTCAAATTCAAGTTGGTCATCAGAAGTTGATGTGGATAAGAGAAGGATGATCACAGAAGTTAATCTAGTAAATCTATGCAATTCGCTTGATTCATTATACAACAAAAGGACATGGTTAGCACATTGGGATTTTGTGATGTAATATGGGTTTATGATTTGTGTATTTTTACTTATCCCCGTTTTATTAGGATTTGCTTTATATTTTACTTACATGATTTTGCCTTTCACATGAGGGATTTTCATGTTTTAAGCCTTAGTTAGTTAATTTTACCTTAAAGGTAGAATTAAGCTATCCTTAACCAAGTTATTTTAGAAATGGTTCAGTCATTTTAGAACTATTTAGAGGAGTTTGAGTCATTTCAAGACTCTTTTAGGGAGTTTCCGTTGGATAAAGTTTGTTTTAGCCTTATTTGAGTTATTTTAGGAGTTTTTATTCTATTTAAAGGGTTCTAATCCTAGTATGGGTCAATTTTGATTTGATTCCAAATTGTTTTTGCGTAGCTTATATGAACACATGTTATTTCCTTCAATAAAATAAGATTTATTTGAGTATGAGTTTTCACCTACTTTGCGTAGTGCAAGTTTAGGAGTGTCTTAAGTATAAAATCTACATTCTTAACTATTTTAGGAGTGATTCAGCTAAAAACATGAATCAATCAAAGAATTTCGGGAGGGATTCCCTAAGCTTGATATTACCTCTTGAGATAGATCAATTGGAACACAAACTTCACAGTTACACTTTATAACATGTGATTCACTATTCAAACTTGGTTCCTTTATCGCCTGGTGCATGAGAAAATTTAGCTCTATAAGATCAAATCATAAATTACAAGGCAGTGAGGGTAAAAAAGTTTCATGCTAGCACTTTTTAGTTCTTATGGTAGTCATCTCTCCAAGTAGTAACCAGTCCTTCAATTTCAAATGGATGAAGAACATTAATATGGCACATACAAGAAAATAAATCGCTCAAGTGAGCATACAAGCAACACAATCTTGTTCAACTTAAACTCTTAGGACATCATGGCATCAGACCATAAATCTAAACCTAAGCATGCCCTACGGTTTACATGTAGACACACTTGGGGACTATGTTGATGTATTGGCAATCATATGCAGGTTACAAAAAGTTTATTCAGGCATGTGCCTGACCTAAATTCTTATCCATCTATGATATATAATATTCTACAATTCCAGTTTAAGTAAGATATGGTTGTATGTTTGCGCTAGATAATTTAACATTAACACATATCAACATAAAAGAGAGGAAGAACACCAAAATTTATCAAAGAAAGACAATCACCAAAAATAATACCTTGGCATTCTGCCCAAATTCCTTCTTGAAAATACCAATAGAACCCGGACCGCAAACATCGTGTGTCATCAATATATCAACATTGACCCACACATTATCACCAGGGACCAACTGGGGTCTCTCAGAAGCCCTAGCTAATATCTTCTCAGTCATAGTCATCGCATGTTTCACCTATAAAAATTTCACATTCAAACCAATAATCAAACAACGGAATAAAATCAATAATCACAAAAATAAATGGGAATGTTATCAATGAACAAACTAACTAACCGAGCCGGTTGTCGACGGATTCCGCTCCGTTTGTTGCGGGGCCATAACCGAAGCTATCTTCTTCGACTGCAATTTTCGGTATTTTGAAGCTGCGGTCAATTGGGTGCGGTTCGAAAAAGCAGGGAATCCCACTTCTTTCTGTTTCAAAATAAATTCAAAGAGTTAGCTGTTGACTTTGCGAGATATCATCTTCATTTATATTAATCAACACAACCCTACCTTGTGGAAGAAGGATGAAGAGGTTGAGGAGATGGCAGAAGCCGCCATTGTTATTGTTGAGCGGCTGATCGGATGGTAATAGAGAAGGGAGGAAGAGGAGGGTGCGATAGTGTGATGGGTTAATTAAGGCAAGTGCCGGCTACTTGGATGTTTTCATGTTTATATACACACCACAAACGCCGTAACGGGTGACGTGTTGTGCACACATGTCAGGAATTGGACAATAGAGGTAAACTATATTGTGTAGAGGACTTGGAACGTTAGAAAACTAGATTGCCTTTTTATGTTGGAGTTAAGAACAATTAGTATTCAATTTTTTATTTTTTCACTGTTTGAAATTTGAAACTACGTAGAATGAATTTTTGGAGGGTTTTTTTTTTTATCCATGGTTAAGCGTAGGGCTCACCCAACATCAATTAAATAGCAAATCCAAAAAAATGTAATTAATATAGGGCTTGCCTACTACGCAAGCACTTCAATTCACTCTCCAACTTGACATCTCCTCTAGCTTACCTATTGCTGCTCAACTTCAATTCAAACTCCCACTCCATTGAAACTCCTCATCTTCATTGCAAGTCCTTCAATTTCTCGTCTCCATTGGAGGTTTGGTGGTGCAACTCGATCTTTCTCGTCGTCCTCCATTATAAGTCCTTCAATTTCGGGTGGATTGCTGCACTCTTCGTCTTCATTGCAACTCATTTAAGTGTAGGTATAGAAAATTCAAATTGTTCAATTGCAACTTGTTTAAGTGCGGATTGAATGTAGAAGTTAGGGTTTAAAGTATGGTTTAGGTGCTAATTTTGTGGATTTCATTGATTGCGTAAGTGATAGCATGGTCATAACCTGTACCATTGTTGACCGAAATTGCAATTGCTTCTTGGATGCTATAGAATACAATTCGAGTTATAAGAAGAGGGTTAAGAGTAGGAAGTAGCTCATTCCAAGTAGCGGGCAAAGAAGTTAATCTAGATTTATCTAGCCCTGTTCCTATAGATGCAAAGTTTAGTCAAGACCTATTTTCACTTATTTGACTCCTCTTTTCTCTATGGCAGATGGTACAAATAGGTCGTTGAGGCAGTATGTAGCTCTTGGAGATTACCAAGTCTAGAGTGGTATAGTGTAGCCCACTACGGAGGCTAACAACTTTGAGTTGAAGCCCGCACTAATTACTTTGGTAGAGAGCCATCCATTCGGAGGAGAGAAACATGAATCACCGCATGCCCATCTTAAGCAATTCATAAGATATTTGTGATATAGTCAAGACAAATGGTGTGACTCAAGATTACATCAGACTAAGCCTATTCAAGTTCTCTCTAACGGGCAAATCTAGTGAATGGCTTGAGAAAATGGAGCCCAATTCTTTGAGGACATAGGAAGAGGTGACTAGAGCATTCTTACATAAGTTCTTCCCATAATCAAAGACAACTGAAATAAGGTCCAAGATTGCAATGTTCCATGAAAAAGGAGATAAAACTTTATTTGAAGCATGAGAACAATTCAAAGGGTTGATAGAAGCATGCCCAGATCATGGAATAGAGAAGTGATTACTTCTTCACAGTTTCTATAATGGGTTGTCTTAGTAGAATAAGACAAGCCTTGATGTAGGATCCGGTCGAGCAGTTATGAGATTGAATCCAACCAAGGCATTTAAAGTGATTAAGTAGGCGGTCGAGAATTTTGCTGATTGAAGGAAAGTATGAAGTAGACTATATTAGTGTACTTTTTTTCAATTAAATTCCCTTAATAACAAGTTTAATGAGGTTTTTTAGAACAGTCCAATGCATGGCATGGATTCCCTCTAGGCATCTAGTTCTAAAGCTTTTATGCAGGTGTTATTTTGTGATGTTTGTAGTGATTATGATCATAACCCATTGCAATGACATCTTCTAACCTCTACAAGTACTACACTATCGGGCATAGAACAAGTTAATGCCATGAACAATATGGTTTCTAACCCCAAATTCGATCCTTAATCTAACACATATAATCCCGGATGGAGAGCTCACCCAAACTTTGGTTAGAGAAATAGGCAGAACGAGGGGCAAAGAAACTTTAATGGGCATAACCAGGGAAACTTTCAAAACTATGGGAATGGTAATTTTAGTGGACAAAACCAAGGAAATTTCTAAGGTAATAGAAACTATAAGAATCAAGATCAAGGTAGTTAGAGGACAAGAATATGGGAACTATGGGCCAAATCAGAATCAAAATAGGTTTCAAAACCCAAAACAAGGCTAGTTCCAAAATCATAACAAAAAAAACCCACCTGGTTTCATTTATAAACCTAGGCCTATATCTTATCAAAAATGTCAATGCCATAGCGACTAGGAGTAGAAAGATTCTAAAAGATCCTGTGTATGTGACTAAGATGAGCAAGAAGACCCCTAAGCAAGAAGAGGGTAGAATAGTTAAGGATCTTGAGGAAGAGAGTAGCAAGCTTGTATCACCTCCCTTACCTTATATTCTACCCATTCCATACCCTCAGAGATTAGCACAAGGTAATCTTGAGGAGAGATATGGGAAGTTCCTCTAAATGGTTAAGGATGTTAAGCTCCAAATCCCTTTCATAGATGCCATAGAGAAAATACCATCCTTCTCTTGGTTCCTAAATGATTTAGCCACCAGTAGGAGAAAGATCGAGGGAGTTATTGGTCTATCTCACCAGTGTAGTGCATTTATCTCAAACTGACTTCCACCTAAATTGGGTGACCTAGGTAGTTTTTCTATCCTAATTAAGGTTGGTGATCTTTTCTTTGACAACTCATTGTGTAATTTGGGAGCTAGCATTAATGGATTTATCTATTTATATGAGGTTGCATAATGTGGGACCTTTGTCTAAAGCAGAGATAATGTTACAGCTTGTTGATAGGAGTACTAAATACCCCATGGGTGTCCTCATGGATGTACCTATTTTAGTTGGGATGTTAATTTTCTCGTGTGATTTTATTGATATGGACATCCTTGAAGACACCTTAACCCATATTTTTTAAGGTAGACCTTGTCTTGCTACTGTAGGTGCGTTGATTGATGTAAAGAGAGGTAAGCTATCTTTTGAAATAGGGAAGGATAAGGCGGAGTTTGAGCTCCAAAAAGCAATGAAGATTCCCTTAGCCCAAGGTGAATGTTTCAATGTTGGCATCATGGAGAAGAAGGCTTCAAAGTCTTCCAGGGAAGCTAAGGTTGATGCATTATAGTTGAGCTTAGAAGGAAGAGTGGAAACTGAAGGTGAGATCCTAGAGGAAGAGCTCATGCTTAGTGGAGATCCTTTAGGTGATCTTATCTCTTAGTTGGAGCATATGAGTTCTAAATAAGAAGTTTAAGAGAGATCTATGCCTCCTAAGGTAGAACTGAAACCCTTGTCTTCTCATTTAAAACAAGCTTATTTGGGTGAAAATTCTACATACCCAATTATAGTTAATTGCAAACTCGATGGCGACAAATCAACTCAACTTGTGAAATTTGTATATGAGTATTTGACATCCATTAGGTATGCAATTAATGGTATTAAGAGGATAAGTTCCTCTTTGTGTGCTCACAGGTTATGCAGGAAAGATGAAATGGACCAAAAGTGTGAGAATTATGAGCTCGTGGAAAAGTGTAGTCTCATAGTGGGAGACCATATTATTGTGTGCAATACTCGCTTCAAGGAAGAGAACATCATCTAAACAGTGCCGGAGCTCAATCTAGCTTCAACCAAGTGACAATCATATGTAATGTCAAGCTAATGACAGTAAAATAACATTTACGGGAGGCAATCAAGTTTTCTAACCCTTCTTTTCATTTTCTTTCTTTTAGCTTTAGAATTGACTTTGCATGGATTGCGTATTTCAGGTATAATGCACCGAGGAAATGGAGTGTTGTATGATAGAATATTGGGGAAGAAGTGCGTAAGAAGGGTAAAGATAGACTCGATCAAGAACGAGCAAAAGAGCTCTTAGCAAAAAAAACTAGAAAAAATATTTAAATCTTGGAAATTTAAGTCTGAGCAGCCGCTTGAATTTGAACAGAGCACCCGCTCAATTCAACAAAATGGAGCATCCAGAAAGTTATGAGAGGGGAACTAAGCGGTAAGCAAGCGCTCACTTAGAAGGAAAATGGGACCCTGTCACTTGACCTAAGTGGTGAGTGAGCGCTCGCTTATAAGGAAAATGGAACCCTGTCACAAGACCTAAGTGGCCGCTCAAAATCCTTCTGAATGACCGTTTAGAAGAAAAATTATGCGAGTGAAGAAGTCACGAGCGGGCACTAAGTGGTCGCTCAGAAGAAAAATTGGCTAGGAAAAGTGTTATGAGCAGGGGCGCTCATAAATCTTCTAAGCGCCCACTTAACTAGCGATTTATGAGAGCTCCAAAATTCTTTTAACATGCGCTCGGCCCTTTCGTCTCCCATTTCTCTGATTTCATCTTCTTTAACCTTGAAACCCTTACTGTCTCTCTCTTAAAACCCCATTACTCTCTCGCCTTATTTCCACCGTAACTCAATCATTTCTCCTCTTTTTTTACTCTAAATTACCACAATTTTCTTCCTCTACTCCCGATCATCAACTTGACATACTTTTTTTCTTCTGAAAATACCAACTTTCACAAAAACCCCAAATCTAAAAACATAAGTTTTTATTGATATTTTTGGTGATTTTTGATTCATACCTTGGGATTTGGCCTAAGGATCAAATTGGATCAAGTTTCATTGGAGGATTTTTATATTCTCTACACTTTATCTCCTTTTCAATTTCTTGGTAAATTGTCTATGATTTTAAGTTGATTTTTTTGAAAATTCTTATAACTTAGTTATTTTTATTGAATTATGGTATTTTTTATGCTTAATTGTTAACATATTATGGAGTTTTTCTTAGGAGAACTTAGTGACAATTTAGGTTGAACATAGAAAACTATAGGATAGTCATTGTAGTTAGGTGATTTGGTTACTAGCCTTAGAATCATGGTGTTGATCAAAGTCTTGTGGATCACTCTACAATAGCTCAAGCTCATGCTCAAAGTTAGGGATTTCTTTAATATTCCTAAAATCCATCAAAAAGACTAAAAACACTCATGCACACTTTAGATGAAGGAAAGTACCACACCAAATGCATCTAATATACATTAAAATACCCCTAAAAACACTCTTAAATTACATACAAAGATTGACTTATCAAACTCTTCCACACTTGACCTTTACTCATCCTTGAGTAAACTTAGCTAAAAATAACTAACCTAAGAAAACAATAAATCCTAATACTCACTTTTGTAAGAATTACGATTGCACTTAGCATGTGCAACATGCCCTTTAACCCCTTAGGCTTCCCTAGTGGACGAGTTTGGTCTCTTGAAGGATTATAAGAAGGCAAACCTACAAAGACAATATATGCAAATGCAATGAAAGAAAAAAATTACATTATTACTATTCTATATAGAAATGCAACCTTAAATACAACTCTATGACACTAGATGACAAACTAAACCTCTCCCCCACACTAGAATTTTTCTTGTCCTTAAGAAAATAAAGTACATACCAAACTATGAATAAGTGATAATTATGAAAAGCAAAATCATTTTGTTTCAAAAAAATCAGTTTTATAGTCACAAGCCAAAAAGCATAGATGAAATAGTAAAACACAACAACCTGTAATGGCCAACTAATCTTACAACATCCTTCCCCTGTATTTGAATCTTCCTTAGGGATGCTTAATTCCATTGCTCATACCTCTCTTTGTGTTTATGACCCTTGTCAAGACTTGCCCTAAATCTTTCCCTCCACCGTTAAGGGACCAAAACTAACACGTAGAATCAAGATGACTTTTGAAGGATAGGCTAAGGTGATAGGGTGGGAAGAATGTAATTTAGCAATATGGTGCTTATAAACAAACTTGTAGATAAAATAATAATTTACATCTCCCGCAGTGAGACATAAATGCTACCAAAATTACATGAACACTGATGCCATACATATAGTTCAAAACAAAAATAGAGAGCATTCTTCCTCATCAATTCCAAAAATGTCATTTGCTCTTCTGATTCTCCTTTTTTTTTCTTTTTTCTTTTTTCTTTTTTTATTCCTAATGGTGGGTCTAAAGTCTTGACTTATGAGTTGTGATGACATTCATCACCACTAGGGAAACTTGACTTCCAATTTTCAAATTCCACACTCAATCGTCTTAACCCACACCTTTGTTTTTTTTTATTCTTTTTATTCATCTCCATATTGCTTTCATTGATTCATTGTCTTCTTTTCATAGAGCTCTTTTGTTTTTAAAGCTTTCTCTTGAATAAAAAAGTGTTTTAAAATGTTCAAGAATAGTCTACTTATCAAACTTTGAATCAAGGTTATAGTCCATTGGCTTGTAACATAAGGTAGACAAAAAAGTGGTTTAGGCTCAATATGGCTAGCAAGTGGTAAATGTAAAAGAAAAAAATGTTCCTAAAGATGGACTCTGGAAGCTTTAAGTAGTAAGAAGAAATGCCTTAATCATATTTTATTAGTAGTTTTTTCATCGATCTTTGGGAAGCTAAAAGCAAGTCTTATTTCAGGCGATCAAGGAGGAAAAGGTGAAAAAGAGATTTATAAGGTTTGTGGCTCTACACGAAGGCCTCATTGCACAAGGAGAAAGTGAAACCATCTTAGCAAAAAAAATTGCTATGAAAAGTTTATTTACGCCATCATACCGAGTTACTCAATCCAATGCAATCAATTATTGGTAATAATCGTAGAAAAACACTTTATCAAAAGTCACTTGTATCACAAATTTGTTTATACAAACTTCATAGGGAGAGTTGAATTAAATTCTTACTATATGAAGGCAACCTAAATATGAAATCAGATCCTAAAATGTAACCCAAAAGTGATTCTATATGTCATCATGCAAATTTTATATAAATAGTGACCTAGAAAATCCAGATGACCAAAAGGTGGGAACACAAATTCCTCAATCATATAATCATCAAATCAAACTAAAATTATTGGCAAAAATAGAAAAATTCTCAGAATTTAAGGAGAAATATAAAGGAAAGAGTTTACCAATGATGTGGTGGGTCAATTCTTGCATGTAATCTAGTAAATTCATAATATTCTAGAGGTAAGGGACTCAATAAAGTGTTATGCACACTCGATTAAGTCTGTTACCAAAGTCTTGCATTCTGTTGTTCTCTAGAAAACTTACCAAAATCATGTTTCAGAAACAAACTTGATTGAGTGCTCTGCACATACGATCGAGTGTCTTTATTTTTAGCAAAATGTGCTGCCAAAATAAAAAAAAATAAAGGTTTTTGAAGGGATTCAATCGTGTGCACTACACACTCGATCGAGTGTCTAAAACCTCTAATTCTATCAACAACTTTTCACTAATCCCTTGGATCTTGCTTGCACCTATACTCCTACTCAAAACCCTAACTGCAATACAATAAACACAATACACTCAATGCCACCTTCTTAATGATCGGTAAAACTAAAACCTATAAAATAAACACAAAAAAAAAGCATAAAACACACAAAAGAACTAAGAAAAACATAATAAAATCATAAAATTAAAAGAAAAATTAGTAAGTTGAATTATCCTTGAATTATATCTCATCAAAGCCTTTAGAAGCTTGTTAAATGCACTTGCAAATATGACTTTAATAGATAAAGAATGTATAAAAAGGGAAGGACTCTTCTACCCAGATAAAATGAAAAATCAAAAGAAAATCTAGACTCAAAATAAAAATAAAGATTATTTACGACTTTATACGACCCATTGGAAAAAGGAACCTCAAAATTTACATCAATTGGATCCAAATGGGTTTCTTTGTTTTCAAAAGATTCATGGAGTACTAAAAATAAATGAAGTTAGGATAGGAGCTACAAAGGTGGAGAAGAAGGAATTAAGTCAAGTCTCATTGAGAAAGGAGCATAAGACTCAAAAATTATGGCATTAGAAGTCAAATCCTCACTACTAAGCTCTCTCTCTCTCTCTCTCTCTCTCTCTCTCTTCTAAGCACTCCTTAACAAAGGGCTCCACATTTTTTGTCTTAAAATCTTCTTCCTTACCTTCCTCTAAATTCTTAGCATATTCATCATCTTCCTCAAATCGAATTTGATTCTCAACATACCTTGAATCATCATCATTTTCTATGCAACCATAAGCAAGACAAGCATTCATTGAGTCTCAAAAGCATTAATATCACATTAAATAGAATCAAGATGATCATTCATCCTTTTGAAATCATCTTGCATCTATTGTCAACTTTCTTCAATCCTTTGGCTTCTCTACTTTGTTTCATTAATAAACTATTCCATGAGAAACTCTAATCTAGAAGCAGTAGACTACGATGTAAAAGGAGTTTATGAATCAAACTAAGGAGAAGGTGATGTGCTCATTTTAGAGCACGTTTACTACCCCATTATAGTGTTAAGTCTCGCAGTTTTAGATTGATTTTATACACATTACACTTGATTTTACCTTAATCTTGTCTTCGAGTTGTTTTAAGGTCATTTCAGGTATTTTCGATGATTTTAAGGTGAAATGCGATGTATTCGAGGCTTAGACACTATTATCAAGAGGTTAGAAGCACATATCGTAACTTAGCCATGCATTCCAAGTCATTCCTGAAGATCCCACAAAGTTTGAAAGCCATTAGACACTTTGAAGAAGTTGAAAAGCAAGAATCAAACTTAGATTTCTAACAACCATTCGGTCAAATGGTAGTCCAATTTAGAAGCCTGCGCTTCATTCTTACTGGGAAGGCCAAATGACATATATTAAGGCAAATGAGCATCCATTTGGCTGAATGAATGTCCCATTCGAGTGAATCCTGCACAGAGAAGAAATTGAAGATAATCACCAGGGCTGCTGGAATGGGTGAATGGGGAAAAGTTCGGGCGAATGGTGTTACATTCAGCTGAATGGGTCATCCATTCAGGCGAATTAACCTATTTTTCTCTGGAAATTTTACTTTTTCTTTAGGCCGGCCCAAAGGCATTTTAGGGCATTCGAACTTCTTTTATTTTAAGTTATAAATACCCCACTCACTGAAGAGAGGGGGAACCCTAATTTCATTAGTTTTAGTTTGATTAGCCTCTAAGCCTCATTATCTGTTGCATTTGTTCTATTGATTATCATCATGCTATACATCTTAAACATGTGTGAGTAGTTCTCTTTGGGGATTTATTAGTGAAACCCTAGGAAAGACTATGTTTTTTATTGTCCAAGGTTATAGGAATGATGAAAATAGGTAGCCCTCAAAACCCAATGAGAATCTTATCTTGCAACTTCTTTGGAGAAATAGGGCGATTATAGGTTGTTCGATGTGATTTATGGAATCACCAACTTCCTCTCGCATACTTGGGTATCTATGCTAGTTATTGTTTGATTTCCTCTAACCTATCATTTCCTCTTTTGAAATCACCTTCCTAGGGTTAATTTAATCTCATCCCCATTTTTCTCCCTTTGATTTTCCTCTTTAGTTCATCGTGATTTATATTTTTGTCATTAGTTTTAGTTGCTTTTCAAATTAAAAAGTCTAGTTATGTTAAGAAGCGAAAGGTATTGATATCCTTTGTCCTCGTGGTTCGACCCCCTACCCCACTATACTTGTGTGGTTTGTAGGTTGTTATAAGTATTTTTTGGTTCAAGGTTTAGCATAAACGACTGTTAAAAACTTGTTATCAAAATGGCGCCATTGCCGGGGACAAGGCATTATATTTAGACTCTTGCTATTCTTGATATAGCTTTATTTTATTTCGTTTTTATTGCTGTTTATTTTTTTTAGTTAGTAGTTACCCTTGAGTTTGCTGTTTGCATGCTCCATAGCACACGCAGGTCAAACCAACCGATAGTACCGTATAATCCTAAGGTTCGACATTTTAAAAAACAACGTCAAAAAAAAACCCCACATACCGTTCAAAGTCCACCCACATCCACAATGGCCGACGAACATCAATTGTTCGGTCAGTTCGGGACTCCTGGCTCCCAAGAGTTCCAAGGAGGTGTAATGCTTCCTGTTGCTATTACACCATAACAAATACACCCCTAGTTCACAAGGATGGTCAAGGAAACCTTTTTTTAATGGATTAAGAAATGAATGTCCTCTTTAACATCTCGAGGCATTCTCTGATATTTGTGGACTTATCCCTTCTTGCCCCAACAACCCTGATTATGTTCGATTACACTTATTCCATCTAAGCTTAGTGGGGGACGCTAGAGAATGGTACAAATGCCTTGAGCTAAACTCTATCACCACTTGGGCCCAACTGAAAACTGCATTCTTAGAAAGGTTTTACCCTACTGTGAGAACGCAGGAATGGCGTAAAAAGATTGCATCATTCACTCAAGAAGATGAAGAGAACTTAACTACAACTTGGAGTAGGTTTAAGAGGATGATACGTGCATGCCCTCATCATGAATATGGGGACAACCACCTAAATACATTCTTTTATGATGGCCTCAATGATACTACCAAGGCTCTTCTAGACTCAGTAGTAGGTGGCTAACTCTCCAGATTCCATGCAACCAGGTAAAAGCTAAAATTGAGGAAGTTGCTAAGAATAGTGCCTGGGGAGGAGTAAGGAGTAAGGGTTTACCAAGAGGAATGATTGACACAACTAACCTGGACACCATTAGTGCTAACATTGAAGTAGTTATTGACAAGAAGATGTCCAAGTTAAGCCTAGCTGGTAGCTCGAACACCTCTCTGGTGCGTAAAAAGCACTTTGCATGTGCTATTTGTGGGGGTACCAACCATGATACTTCCTATTATGGTGGTTCGCACTCTGAGCATGTTGCTGCAGTTGATTATGGTGGTTACAATCCAGAGACACATGTGATGAATTATGACAGTTATGGGTATAATCTTGATCATGTTGCAGCAGTTAACTATGGTGGACAAGGACAAT
Source organism: Dysphania ambrosioides (assembly GCA_026401315.1). NCBI lineage: Eukaryota > Viridiplantae > Streptophyta > Magnoliopsida > Caryophyllales > Amaranthaceae > Dysphania > Dysphania ambrosioides. The sequence goes on from CM048666.1 coordinate 19,548,059, forward strand.
GAGCAGGGTATGGGCAATAACTTTTACCCAATCAACCATATAAACCTTCTTTTAATTCAAATCAAAACCAAGAAAACTTCCACCGGGATATAATAGAAATGCTTAGAGTGGGTTCAACAATCAAGGTTTTCAAGGGAACCAAGCCAGTGGAAATGCACCAAGGCCAAGTTCATATAGACTACCGGGGTTTAATCAAGGGCCTAGAGGTGGTTCAAATCTACCTTTCCCACCTATTCAATCTCATCATGGGGTTTCACAACCACAACAAAATCACACCTTAAGCAATGACCATTTATCCTCCTAAGTAACTTCTCTTGCTCAGCAAAACCAGAGTCTCACTCAGATAAATCAGACTCTCATCCAGCAGATGCAACAACTCCAAGCTCAGCAAAAAGTTATTTGAAACACAACTCGCCTAAATGGCTAGTCCTCCTCTACCACCGCTATTCCCATCTCACCCTCAACCTAACCCCTCCACACAACCTCCACCTCAGCACCCAAACCCAAACCAACACACTGCAAAAGCTATCCACTTGAGATTAGGGACTCAGTATGACGACCCTTTATATCTAGTTGATGCACCTTTGGTACGGGTTGGTGATGAGACAAGAGTGAATGTGAATGAAAAAGAAGAGGAACAAGGTAAGGGGTTGAGAGATGATAGTGAAAGAAGCGAGGATGATGAGGAAGAAAAGATAAGGAGTGAAAAGTTGATAGAGAATGAGGAAGAGAGAAAGAAGAGGATTAAGGAGAGAAAGAGGCTAGATCGCTTGTATGCCCCTCCACTTCCTTTTCCTTATAGGAGAGTAGAGAAGCAACTAGATGAGAAGTTTAAGAGGTTTTTAGAACACTTCCAAAAGATGGAGATGAAAATTCCTTTTTTAGATGTGATGACACAGATGCCTAAGTATGATAAGTTCTTAAAGGACTTACTATTCAACAAGAAAAAACTTGAGGAAGAAGTAATCAGTCTCCCCCATCAAGTTAGTTCCATTTTACAAGGGAAATGCCTATAAAAGAGCGAGATCCCGGTCCATACAACCTTCTAGTAAAGTTGGGGAATCTTGATCCCAAAGGGGTGCTCGCTAACCTAGGGGCTTTGATTAGCCTTATGCCTCTATCCATCGCCAAGAAGCTACCTTTTAGCCTCAAACCTTCAAGAAAGATAATCCAATTGGCGGATAGGAGCATAAAAGTTCCGTGTGGAGAGCTTGATGATATATCTATCCAAGTGGGAGATTTAGTGGTCCCCTGTGACTTTATAGTAATGGAAATGGAAAAGGACCCTTATACTCCACTCATTTTGGGAAGAGCCGTTTTAAAAACACTCCGGGCAGTTATTAATTGCCATGATGACACCATAACGGTGGAAGTAGCCTAAGTGAAGGTAGTCTTCAAAATTTCCCTGCTCTTGAAGAAACCTATGGTTGAACAAGTCTGTCGCCTTGAAGTGGATGATAGGGAAGTTGATAAAAATCAAAGGGAAATAGAATTCGGGTATTCAATTAGTGATGAGGATACTTATGAAGAAGATAAGCAGTTAGAAAACCAAGTGGACAGAGCCAAAGAATGTAAAAGCAAAGAAGCTGAATCCGAGCCACTGTGTAAGGTTAAGGAAGGTATTGTCTATAAGGGGGAGAGTTCTAAGCCTTCTCCCCATGTAAGTTTGAAATCTCTACCTCCTAGCCTTAAATATACTTATCTTGATGATGATAAGGGGAGTCCAGTCATAGTGAGTTCTGAGCTTGATGACACCTCATTAGAAAAATTGCTTGTTTTACCAAAAAAAATCGAGGTGTCATTAGGTACTCACTTGGTGATATAAAAGGGATTAGTCCAACTCTAGTTATGCACAAGATTCATCTTGATGATGAGCATTTCTCCTCAATTGAGCCACAAAGAAGGCTAAACCCTAACATGAAAGAGGTAGTTAAAGATGAAATCCTTAAACTCCTCAAGGCTGGCATCATCTACTCGATTTCAGATAGCAGGTGGGTTAGCCCTGTCCATGTTGTCCCGAAAAAGGGAGGGATGACTATTATCGAGAATGACAAAGGTGAGATAATCCCAACTAGAGCCACCACAGGATGACGAGTTTGTATTGATTATCACAAACTCAACAAGGCTACAAGGAAGGATCACTTCCCTTTTCCCTTCATCGACGAGATGCTTGAGAGATTGACAAGGCACAAGTACTATTGTTTTCTAGATGGCTACTCGGGTTTCTTTCAAATACCTATCCACCCCGAGGATCAATAGAAAACAACTTTTACTTGTCCTTTTGGGACTTTTGCTTATAGAAGAATGCCCTTTGGATTATGCAATGCTCCATCCACTTTCCAGAGATGCATGTCTGCTATATTTGTTGATATGCTAGAGGACTTCATGGAAGTGTTCATGGATGCCTTTTCTATTAGAGGTTCATTTTTTGACACTTGCTTTACACATCTTGAAAAGGTTTTGTTACGGTGTCAAGAGACAAATCTTGTGCTAAATTGGGAGAAGTGTCACTTTTTAGTCCAGGAAGGTATTGTCCTAGGCCATAAAGTGTCCTTTAAAGGTATTGAGGTAGACCCTGCTAAGATAGATGTGATAGGAACCTTCCTGTACCTGCCTCGGTTACAGGAGTACGGTCCTTTCTTGGACATGTAAGGTTCTATAGGCGTCTCATCTTAGGATTTTTGACATTAGCTAAACCCTTAAACGAATTACTTCAAAAAGATGTCGAATTTAAATTTGATGAGAGATGCCTCAATGCCTTTAATTGTTTAAAGCAAGCTCTGATTCTGCACCCATTATGTAAGCTCCTGATTAGAGTTTGCCGTTTGAATTAATGTGCGATGCCAGTGATATCTCTGTAGGTGTAGTTCTTGGACCAAAAAAGGAAGGAAAGCACCATGTCATATGCTATATCAGTAAAACACTAGATCCAGCACAACACAACTACTCTACTATGGAAAAGGAGATGATGGCAATAGTCTATGCTTTTAAGAGACTACACTAGTATCTGATATGCTCTAAGGTTGTAGTATTCACGGATCACTTAGCCCTGAAATTATTAATGACGAAGAGAGATGCAAAGCCAAGGTTGATCCGTTGGGTGATATTATTGCAAGAGTTTAATTTTTAATTAAAGGATAGGAAGGGAAGTGAAAATGTGGTAGTTGACCATTTGTCTAGGTTACTAGAGCTTAATAATGACTCCTTCCCTATCCAAGATGAAATGGTTGAAGAAACCTTGATGATAGTGTTAGTCACTAGGAAAGCCCCTTCGTTCGCAAATATTGCAAATTATTTAGCTTGTGTGGAGCTACCAGAGTTTGAATTAAGAGCGATGAAAAAGGATTTCTTTGGGAAAGTCAGAAATTTCTTTTGGGATGACCCCCTTTTTTTTCATGCCTGCGCCGACGGTATAATCTGCCATTGTATCACTAAAGAGGAGGTCCCCAAGGTTTTAACTCACTATACTTATACGCGTGTGGCGGCCACCATGGGATAATGAACACTACTGCTAAGGTTGCCACCGCGAGTTTCTATTGGCCCACCTTGCATAAAGATGTTAAAACATTCGTGAAAAGCTGTGAGAGATGCCAAAAAGTTGGTAATATCTCAATGAGGAATGAGATGCCTCAAAATTACATCCTTGAGTGTAAAGTCTTTTATTGTTAGGGTATTGACTTCATGGGCCCCTTTGTGTCGTCTCATGGAAACCAATGCATTTTGGTAGGGATAGATTATGTGTCTAAGTGGGTGGAGGGCATCGCCTCGCCTACAAATGATCACAAAGTAGTCATGAAGCTTTTTAAGAGTATAATCTTCCCTCGATTTGGTGTTCCCAAGGTAGTCATAAGTGATAGGGGTTCCCACTTTGTGAAAAACGAGCTAAACAAATTATTGAAGAAGTATGGAGTCGTGCACAAAGTCAGTTCACCCTACCATCCCCAAACTCAAGGAAAGGTGGAAGTTGCCAACAGGGAGATTAAGCGAATACTAGAGAAGGTGGTTAACCCAAACAAGAAAGATTGGTCTCTCAAGTTAGACGATGCTCTTTGGGTACACCGTACATGCTACAAAACCCCAATTGGTACCACCCCGTTCCAGCTGTTGTATGGGAAGTCTTGTCATTTACCGGTGGAATTAGAATATAGATCTTGGTGGGCAATCCAAACCCTTAATTTGGACCCTACCTTATTCTACGAGAAGCAAGCCATACAATTAAGGGAATTGGAAGAATTGAGGCTAGCACATTCCACAACATGTACATCTACAAGGAACGAACTAAGCGTTAGCACGACCAATGGATCCTTCAATGAGAATTCCTTGTAAGAGACAAAGTACTACTCTTTAATTCCAGAGCAAAGTTATTCCCCGAGAAACTAAAATCGTGGTAGTCTGGGCCATTCGAGATCTTGCAAGTATTTCCTTATGGAACGGTAGAGTTGAAAGATCATCATGGAGGTAGTTTCATTGTGAATGGGCAACAACTAAAACTCTTCCATGAAAGTATACTTCACGAAATCAACATTGTTGGGCACATAAGGTTAGATGATGTTAAAGTTGAATGATTGGTGTAATCATTGGTATATAATGAATATCTAAACATTGGATCATCATTCTTTTGAGTTTTGTTGGGTCTGAAGCAGTTAGTTTTGCTTCGGTATTTGTTTTGTGTTGTTTTTGATTTATGACCCCAGCTACGTCGAGCTAAACGACATTAAACAAAGAACTTACAGGAGGTAACCCGGTCTTCTTTGAATTTGCTTGCTAAGTAATCATTGTAACATTTTTGGTTTGGGAGAGAACATATCCTTTGATTATTCCTAGCCTAAAAATATCGAAAAAACATTCCATTCGACTGAATAGACGTTCCATTTGGGCGAATGGACTTGGATTTTAAAATCAAGCTAGAGGTTGGTGGAGTTTGTGAGAACGTCGAATGGGTAATCAATTCGGGCAAAGGAAATCCATTCGGCAAAATAGAAGTCCTATTCGGTCGAATATAGGTATATATGAAACTAGGCAAGAGTTTCTGACAACGTCGAATGGATACTCCATTCGGGCGAATGGAGGTCCATTCGGCCGAATAGCTAGGTAATTCGGGCGAATGGTAGCGAAGATAGCTGAGAAATCCTTCGAAGTTTGACCAAACAGGGCACTCAATTTGGGCAATTCAGCCAAATTAAGCTCCATTCGGGTGAATGGAATACCAGTTCTATAAATACCCCTTCATTTTCCACGGTTTCCTCACAAATCACTCAAAACTCTCAAAAATGCTTCAAGCACGGTTTACTCACTCTCACTCACTACCATTCCTCCCTCTCCTTCATAAACATCAATCCACCACCGTGGGACCTCACAGAAGCTTAAGAAATCCTTTCAAAAGATCAAAGAAACAAGGGGAAGGATCCTCTTCCGGTGAGGCAAGAGACGAACAACCTTCTCAACCACAATCGGAGCATCAACAACGTCTCCCAGGTCAAGAACTCTGGTTTGACGAAGAGTATAGGATGGTGGTCTTTGCATCGTTGGAATAATTTAAACGCTTTCAACGGTTAAAGGTATATAAAATCAATTCTACCTGATACTTAGATCTTTCAATTCTATAACTTATGGGTATATATGAAAACTTTGCTGAACTGTTAATGACATGTGGCCTTCAGAATTGGATAACTGTGTGGCACCCAACTCATAAGCTTTTAACTTATGAGTTTCTCTATTCTGTTAGCCCATGTCAGCGTGAGAATAGGTTGCATTTGTCTTTCTTGTTAAGAAATACAACCTATTTCCTTGATTATGCTGCCTTTTGTAATGTTTTTGGTTTTACACATGAACCTATTCCAAATAAACAACCGGATAATGCTCGTGTTTCTGAATTATGGCCTAAGATTGCTGGCCGGCTTGTTTATCCAAATAGGAATATTTATGCTTTTGATGTGTAATAGCCTGTTCTTCGAATGTTTTTCAAATTTTCTAGGGAGACATTGTTCCCTTCCCCTAGCCCTCACCTAGTCAGAACCCAAGAAGTGCACATATTGCACCGATACCTTACACCACACAACAACACAGCAATTAGTATTCCCATGACCCTATGGAAATTTCTGAACACCATAACCACCCTAGATGTTAAAATGGACTTATGTGTTGGGGGGCATGTATACCACATCGCTGAATTCCTAAATATGAATAATCCAATAGAATTTAGTTATAGATTTTCCAGTGCCACCATGCTCCACGAGTAGTGTCTCGTAAGGGCAGGCTTTATCTTTACTGACCCTCTGCGATGGCGATACCTTAAAGACCACGCTATTCCCCTCCCCTCTCCAAACTTACCTCCCCTTTTACAGTTTGCGGACTTGTACCTTTTAGACGGTGATGTGCTGAGATACACGGTCGAGCCCCCTCTTAGACCCCCTCCGCGTCCTCACACCCTATCCATGCGTGATCGTCCTAGGGCCTCCACTTTAGTTTTACCTGACCATGATGATTCCGAGGATGAATATGATATTATGTCCTCCCTAGATTGCATAGAGGCCAGACTTTACTAGGTCCTCACCACCCAGGCCTATCATATCGCCCGACTCGATCACCTTGAGCAAAACTTTGAGCGGGCCAATTACCCGTGGTATAACCTAGCCTACCGCTCCCACATGGTCGGCAAAAGCATGGCCACTCCATCCTGGTATACCCGTCATGACAACTATAATGAAATATCCTTAAGTCATGGGTTTGACCGGTTGCGTGTGCGTAGGCGTAGGTTCAACAACTTCATCCCCCTAGCTCCTAGAAGAGCTTCTGATGACTACGGGATGGACTACATGGGTGGGGAGGAAGAGAAATATGAGGGTGATGAAGAGGAGGAAGAGAAAGATGAGGGTGATGAATAAGGGGATGAGGGTTTCATTGGAGATGAGTAGTTTTAGACCTCTAGGCCTCCCTTAGCACCGAGGATGGCTTTAGCCTGGCTTGGGGGGGGGGGGGGGGATATCCATTGTCCACAACTCATCACTTTGTTGTGTGTCTTTTGGTCTTTTGCCCTGTCTGCCTGCTGGTTTTATTATTGTGTGGTTTTGCGTTGCTTTATTGTTTGGTTTTGTTTCTTGGTGTTGTTTTGAGGTCCTTCTACTCTCATCCTCGTAATGAGTTCCATGTGCTTCTTTGTTTCACCTACTTCTTGGTAAGATCTTTTGCTCCCGCTTAAAAATCCAAAGTTGCTTATTTATATTATATATTTTTGTTTGCTTTTCTTTTTCTTTTATATGCTCTAAAAAAAAGAGACAAGAGAAAAATTTTAAAACAAGCATGTAAGCTTCTATCGTGCGCTTTACAATGATTATATGCAAACTCGTGTTTCCCTAGCCCTATGCCTATTGTGGGTCTGAGTTTATCGACTGTTTTCCACTTAACTTGGTGAATCTGAGCTTGCTTGGTTTATGGTTTGGATGACTACCTATTGAGGCACATTTCGACTAGCCTGGTTAGGATTGAACCTTGTAGGACTCCATTGTGAGCCCTATATTATTGAGTGTTAGTCAGAGAATCTTAAGAATTGTGTCTATTCTCCTCTAGCATAGTCTGCTTTTCTAAAGGTTAGGGATGATAAACATTTGTAGTTACAGCTACATGGCCAAATTGCCTACCATGAATATTAATTGACTTTACCTTTTGAGGCGCATTTCGACTAGCCAAGTTTGTTCCTTTACCTTTTTCTTTGTAGCCATACTATTTAACTCCATGTGAGCCAAATGTCCCCTCTCTTTACCTAGAGGATAGTCAAGTGATCAAAGTGAAGTTGGTGTCCATTGCATTGTGGTGTAGGATTTTGGTTTGAAAATTGGTTGTTGGATGATATGACTCTATACATTACTCTTAGTATATTTCAGAAATATTAGCATGAAAAACACAAAAAGAAAATGAAAAGAGAACAAAAAGAAAAAAAAGAGAATAGAAAGAAAAAAAGAAAAGAAAAAAAAGAGGAAGAGAAAAATTTGAAGAATAAGGTTGGTGTAATGTGTTAGAGTTCACTTATGCGTATCTTGAGGATATTGGGAGTGGCGTTGTTGTCGGAAGTTGTAGTTTTTCTTGGTTTTATTACCTTGAATCAATTACTATCCTCTATTTTAACTCCACATCCCCAAATTTTACCCTACCTTGATCCTAGCCTACATTGCAACCCTTTCCAAACCTGTTCGACTTGGCCTGATTAGTAAGATCTGTGCTGTAGAGTAGATAAGACACAATCCTCAAGATTTCTCCCTGTTTAGGTGTTTAATTCCCGACTCAACTTTAGTCGGATGATTCTGAGCAAAACACATACCCTATCAAACACATGAGCGTATTAGAAATTTCCCACATCTCTTGGGAAATAACCTCAGGAGCTTAGACTTGCGACCTCATTAGGTAGTGGGCAGAATAGCCTATGTTGTAGCTCGCTTGGTGATCCTGAGTTTATGGAAAACATTGTTCCAATTGATATTATGCTCTTCTTATCCCATTATACTTGCACACCCATGGCTAGGGAAGAGTTTTGCATATGCACGACTTGAATTATCTTGTTTTTCACTCTCCTTGTTTTTTATTTGCTTTCGTAACTGTTTTACCCTATGCTTTCACATCACCTTGCTAGTTCATTTGCTAGGGACTAGCAAAGGTTTGGCTTGGGGGAAGTTGATGTGCTCGTTTTAGAGCACGTTTACTACCCCGTTGTAGTGTTAGGTCTCGCAGTTTTAGACTGATTTTATACACATTATACTTGATTTTACCTTGATCTTGTCTTCGAGTTTTTTTAAGGTCATTTCATGTGTTTTCGATGATTTCAAGGTGAAATGCAACGTATTCGAGGCTTAGACACTATTATCAAGAGGTTAGAAGCACATATTGTAGCTTAGGCACGCATTCCAAGTCGTTCTTGAAGATCCCACAAAGTTCGAAAGCCATTAGACACTTTGAAGAAGTTGAAAAGCTAGAATCAGACTCAGATTCGACCAAATCTAACAACCATTTAGTCGAATGGTAGTCAAATTTAGAAGCGTGCGCTTCATTCTCACTGGGAAGGCCGAATGGCATATATTTGGGCGAATGAGCATCCATTTGGCCAAATGAGTGTCCTATTCAGGCGAATCGCGCACAGAGAAGAAATTGAAGATAATCACTAGAGCTGCTGGAATGGGCGAATGGGGAAAAGTTCGTGCGAACGATGTTACATTCGGCCGAATGGGTCATATATTCGGGCGAATTGACCTATTTTTCTCTGGAAATTTTACTTCTTCTCTAGGCCAGCCCAAAGGCATTTTAGGGCATTCGAACTTCATTTATTTTAAGTTATAAATACCCCACTCTCTGAATAGAGGGGGAACCCTAATTTCATTAGTTTTAGTTTGATTAGCCTATAAGCCTCTCTTTGTTCATTAAGCCCTAGTTTTCCATTTTCTGTTTTCTGAACATACGTACTCCAAGATTTTAACTTTATTGTTTGGATTCTAATTGTGAATATTGCATTTAATCTTCTTTGGGTTGTAAGTATCAATTTCTTCTTTTTTTTTGAGTTCGTTTTATTGCAGTCAATGTTTAGCCTAATGTTTATCGCGTATCTAGGATAGTTTATGCTTTATTTTTATTCTCGTTAAATTCTTTTGATAGTTATTATCTGTTGTGTTTGTTCTATTGATTATCATCATACTATACATCTTAAACATGTGTGAGTAGTTCTCTTTGGGGATTGATTAGTGAAACCCTAGGAAAGGCTATGTTTTTCATTGTCTAAGGTTACAGGAATGATGACAGTAGGTAGCCCTCAAAACCCAATGTGAATCTTATCCTGCAACTCCTTTGGAGACATAAGGCGATTATAGGTCGTTCGATGTGATTTGTGGAATCACTAACTTCCTCTCGCATACTTGGGTGTCTATTCTAGTTATTGTTTGATTTCCTCTAACCTATCATGTTCTCTTTTGAAATCACCTTCCTAGGGTGAATCTAATCTCATCCCCGTTTTTCTCCCTTTGATTTTCCTCTTTAGTTCATCGTGAGTTATATTTTTGTCATTAGTTTTAATTGCTTTTCAAATTAAAAAGTCCAGTTATGTTAAGAAGCGAAGTGTATTGATATTCTTTGTCCTCGTGGTTCGATCCCCTACCCCACTATACTTGTGTAGTTCGTAGGTTATTAGAAGTATTGTTTGGTTCAAGGTTTAGCATAAACGAGTATTAAAACTTGTTATCAGAAGGGTAACATTTATAATCATGATATTCGCCATAAGGAACATGTGAAACATCATAGAAATTCATACATAAATTGTTGGAGTAATCTTGATATGAAGATGCGTTAAAATTGATAGCATAATAATACCCATTAAGATAAGCATAACCCCCCATAATAATCATATGAATATTACCCATTATTATAATATGACTCCTTGAAATCATAATATAATACATAAGAAAGACATATACAAAAAAATAAATCAAGTTTGCAAACTCAACTAATGAAGCCAAAGAAAAACAACCAATATACGTCTATGCATCAAGGGGCGTTTTCGAAGGAGTATTGTCAACCTTGTAATCTTCCTTTTTGCCATTTTCTTCCATTTCCTCTATATTTACATGCACAAAGAAGGACTATAATGTAAAAAATAGATAAATAAAATAGTTGAAGCAAAATAAGAAAATGAGATAGCCTAATTGAAACTAAAAATAAGAAAATAAAAGAAATCACAGTTAGTCCCCGACAACGATGCCAAATTTTGACCAGGTTGTCGCTACCCTATCAAAAGTGACCTAAACTATTGTAGCTTGGGTAGGTGCACTCAAAATCCCAATAGACTAATGAGATCTAATTCTATCTATGCTAATTCTAACTTCTATTAGGAATGTTGCAAACAAAGGGAGGTGTATTCTAACTAATGAGTAGGCTAAACTGAACTAGGACACAATTATAGCAAAGCTGGATACTAATACAAGACAAATATCTAAGATAACAAATCCCCACTAATATGAACTAGATAGAGATTTCTATCCCAATCTCACGAATTCAATACATAAAGTAATTCCTAGGACAAATGCACTCTAAATAATACAAAGGATCTCGCTTGAGTGTCAATAGAGTTTGGACTTTAATATAATACGCACAGAAAATCGGCCCAGAACTAATGCATTGGATCGAGTATGGGGGGCACTTGATCGAGTCCTTCACCAAATCATCAAAACCCGAGCTTCTGCCTCACAGCTGAAATTCGCAAAGATACAAGGCACTTGATCGAGTGTGCTACGCTATAGTCCATTTTCAACTCATTTGAAAATAGACATATCTTAATATTTAGACCTTTGTTTGAGATATGTCATATATACTTGGAAGCTAATGAATTCTAGTTTCCAACCCATTTAAAATCACGTCAATATCATATGTAAATCTTCAATAAAAAAGTGAGGCACTATCAGATTCTAATGATGATATTTTACGACATGTCCAAGTCTACTATATTTCAACTTTGTTCCACCAATCTAATGTATTCTTGATTCAAACATGATCAAGTCTTCATTCTTTTTGCACCAAAGACTTGTGTTTCTTCATAATTGCTCTCAAAGTCTCGTGGATCGCTCCAAAATAACTCAATCTCGCACCAAAACGCTGCGATTGCTCTAATATTCCTGAAATCCTTCAAAAATACTAAAAATATCCGTGAGTGCATTAAATGAAGGAAAGTAAACTAAAATCATGCCTTCAAATACATCTAATATACATTAAAATAACCCTAAAAACACTCTTGAAATACCTATTAAAATTGACTTATCAAATCTCTCGCGCTTAACCTTTACTTGTCCACGAGTAAACTTAGCTAAGAAAGCAATAAATCCCAATACTCACTTTTGTAAGAATCACAATTGCACTTAGCATGTGCAACAAGCCCTTTAACCCCCTAGGTTTCCCTATTAGATGAGTTTGGTCTCTCGAAGGATTATAAGAAGGCAAACCTACAAATCCAATATATGCAAATGCAATGAAAGAAAAAATTACTTTATTACTATTTTATATAGAAATGCAACCTCAAATGCAACTATGTGACACTAGATGACAAACTAAACCTCTCCCCCACACTAGGCTTTTGCTTATCCCTAAGCAAATAAAGTACTATCTAATTTATGAATAAGTAATAATTATGAAAAGAAAAAATATTTTGTTTTAAAAAAATCAGTTTTATAGTCACAAGCCAAAAAGCATAAATGAAACAATAAACTACAACAACTTCCAATGGCCAACTAATCTTACAGCTTCCTTCCCTCGTGTTTGAATCTTCCTCAGGGATGCTCAACCAGATTTATCATACCTCTCTTCGGAATGATGACCCTTGTCAAGACTTGCACTAAATTTTCCCTCTCTCATTAAAGGACCAAAACTATCAAGTAGAATAAAGATGTCTTTTGAAGGGTAGGCTAAGGTGATAGGGTTGGAAAAATTTAATTTAAGAATGTGGTGCTTATAAATAAATTTGTGGATAAAATAACAATTTACATCTCTTACATTGAGATACAAATGCTACAAAAATTCTACGAACTTTGATCCCCTACAAATAGTTCTAAACAAAAATAGAGAACATTCTTCCTTATCAACTCCAACAATGTCATTCGTTCTTCTTATTCTTTTTTTCTAAGGTTTGTCTTAACTCTTGACTTATGAGCCATGATGACATTCATCACCACTACGTGATAGGCATAGATATTAGTCGTCATGATACCTACTATCAATTATACCTCGACTTCACCTATTACGAGTAATGGGAAAGTAAGGGTCGCATCCACAAGGAATGGCTTCAAATAGATACCAAACACTAGTAGTTCAGCTCAAGCTACCTAAATTAAAGAAAGGATTCAGATTAGATCTAACTAAATTCTAGTTTGAGGCTCTAAAAGACTTGTTCTATGAAGGTAAAAGCGCTAGGGGTTCAGGATTCAACATCAATTCCTAACATAAATGAGCTAAAGCTTAGAGTTGGACTCAAAATAAGATAATGTGAGGCTCACTAACTTACTATCAACCTATGAATCAAACCTAACCATGCTGTAAGGAAGAGATTTCAACCAAGAACCAACCTCTTGGTCTTCCTTGAGGAAGGGCATTACAATAGGGATTCCTCAATTAATCGTATTCTAAAGAATCCAAGCAACACAATAGATTTAAATCACTAATTAATAGCATGTAAGTTAACAACACTTAACACCAGGTCATTACCTAAATCTGCATATCTCAATGTCTTCAACCTGGGAAAGACATGAAAGAAATATAAATGGCCAATCTAGACTACAAAAAAAACAAAACATTAAATCACACATTATTCATTAAGAAACCAACTCCATACTTTAAAGATCATCCATGATCGGGATCAAATTTTCACCCTTTCTCCTAACTAATCTAACTACTCATGACTAATAGTAGAAAACATTAAATAATCAAAATAATGAGGCATACTAGCAAAATAACAAATAATGATGAACAAACTATAAGAGAAACTAACAATAATCAAACATAAATAAAAAAAAAATAAATTGATACTTCGAAATATAAAACAAGAGAAAGTGAAAGAAAATATTGATATATTGATATGGAATTGATGTCTGGCAATCGATGATCACAAATCCGGTTAAAATACGCAAAACTGATGCAAAATCTATGAGAAATATAAAGTTTTTATGGAAGAACAATAAAGTAAACCCTAAGTTATATCTCTAGGTCTAAAAATACTACTATTCTCTCTGTATCTAAAAGCATCATCCTTAATGCTTTTTGTTTCCTCAATCCCCGTAAAAGAGATGGACCTAGGCACGAAACTGCTGAAAAACAACTAAGCGGGCGCTTAGTACAATGTCAAGCGCCCTCTCATAAGGCCTCAACTCTGGTTCTAGTAAACTGAGCAGTCGCTAAGTTCAACTTTGAGCGACCGCTTAGGCCAATAAGCGACCCCTTGGAGACCGCTTGACGTTCGGTCATAGCTCTCTGCATGTTTACTCCCATTGAACTAAGTGATTGCTTATGACAGAGTAAGTGCCTATTGGTCTCTTTTTCTTAAGAGGCCTCTTGGTTCAAATTTTGAGAGGCCTCTTGGCTTCTCTTCTTGGCTTCTCCACTATACATCTCTATTCTTGGCTTCTCATACTCAAGCTCATTAGATACATGCAACAAGCATAGAAATGCATAAAAGTAGAAAAGATACGGGAAATCGAGGAAAAAAAGTAAAAAACATGAGAAATGATCCTAAGCCTAGATTATGCATAAAATGATGAAAATAGGTTAAAATGGGACAAACTCGTGCCAAAAAGAGTAAAAAACTCTACTAGGAAGATACAAATGAGTGACATTAATGTCACTCATTAGATTCCCCCAAGCTTGGCTATTGCTCGTCCTCGAGCAAAGCTCTACGATAAAAGAGTAAGCACTATACACTAACTACACTAAGGAAAACAATAAACCTAACTCACTTTTGTAGGAATCACAGTTGATTTTAGCAACAATCAACAAGCTATTTAAACCCCCTAATCGCTTAGGAGGATGGGTATGCTCTTATAAGGGTAACCTAGGAGTTAACCCATAACTCTCAAAACAAAAAAAGAAACAAGGAAAGCATTCTAAAGACTAAAAAGAGAGAAACTAAATGAATTAAAAAGAAGCAAAAAGAAGGTGCAACAAGTGGGCATTAATGAGACACTATCGTGATGGATATTCAGATTTCTAAATGGTAAGAGAAAACATGCTAAAGAATGCATAAGAATGAATAAAGGATAACCAAGAAAGAGTTGGAAACTATAGCTTTCATGCACCTCAACTAAGACACAACCACACTCTTCTAAAGCTTCATTTCCGTCCTTAAGGAATTAGCTTCTCATTACTCTTGAGGGAGTTGAACAAATAAAAAGTACGAGTAATGACTTATGACTCGACATCTTAATTGCCATGCTCGCTCAATATGCTTAACCTTCACCTCCTTACATCGAAAATGATTCAACTTCCTAGAGTCGAAAGGACTTTGGAATAAATTAAGGAAAGGACTAGAATAAAATAAGGAAAGGCTTGGGTAATGGTGTCAGGCTTAGATTCATGAACAACCAAATTCTTAATATTCTTATCCTTCACCTTATTTCAAGGCTTTGAGCCCTCATATTCAATAGAATACCAACTAGTCTCCTCCCCTAAGCTTAGTTAAGAACATATCTTAGCTTTCTTTTGTTCTCAGATTCCCATAAACTCACAAAATTCTTCTCCACTCATTTGTTCTCTTCTTTATTTATTTCCCCTTTTTTTTCTTTTTATATAACTTTTTTTGGTTTTTTATCTTTTTCTCTCTCTTTTTTAATTTTTTTCTTTTTATTACTAAAAGTATAATTGATGAGTAGCTCTTAAGAGATGTTATTTCAAAAGAAACTCCTACTATCCTTTGAAACTTCATAACTCCTAAATCACCATCAATATATCCATATAACTCTCTTGCCAAAGAATCCCATCAAAAATAAGGTGATGAAGGTCCATATTGGGTTAATGGTTATCAACTGGTAATTTTTAGAGAAATATAGGCTCAAGAAGATAACAATTTATTGGAAAGAAAGAATATACAAGAAAAGGGGAAATACCAAAGGCTAGGGAGAAAGGAACTGGGTTCAAGATTGCCTTTCTCTTTTCCTAAGAAGTTTAATTGCGGTCTCAAGTAGGTATAAGTCCAGTTCTTGGTCATAGCATGAAAAATTAAGGATCCTTACCACTCAATGCAAATCATGTTGAAGCTTCAAAAGATTTCCTTACCATATGGTTTGCATATACTAATTCCTCGGGTTTCACTTGACTAAGGAAAATGTGGGGTACTTAGCTAAAGGTCATAATCACAATAGGTCTCATCTACCTTAACAAAAGTTCATCCTAAAATCTTCAAATACAATTTAATTCTAAACCATGTAAGCTCTTAATTTTAAGGAAGAAAAACATTCAACAAGACAAGTGTTCTATTCATGCCTAGCTCAATGCAAGAATACAAATCAAAAGAAAACTACTTGCTTTGTTAAATAATACTCAAAATCATTTTGGATTTTTCAAATTTTGTAATAGAAAATCAAAGATAAGGAAACATAGGAAGAAGCATGGACGAGAGTATGGAAAGGGATAGGCTATCTAATCAATTCAACACAGAAAACTAACCATGGTTATCAAAATCAATGGTTTTGAGTGAACCAATCCTAAAAAATAGGCTAAACACCTTTCACAGTAAAGTGTCATACATCCTTGAACAATCAACTTCCCTAGACTAAAAGAAAGAAAAATACACTAAGGAAAGTAATAAAAAGGGGAGTAGGAGAGATTATACCTTGGCCTCTTACTTTGCATTTCCATTAATGCTCATAAAAAACCAATGAATAGCAAAACAAGTGAATATAAGAATAATAGTTCCTACTCTTGCTAAAGAAAACACACAAAGAAAAACAAAGAAATCCAAAACTATACATGGATTTAATCAAGGAAAAGGAGAAAGGAAACTAAAGTCCGACCCTTTTGGGAATAACCCCCCCCCCCCCCCCCCCCCCCCCCGAGTTTAAGTGAAGCCTAGTCCTCGGCGTGTAAAACGAGAAATAAAAGGGGAGGGCTCGATCAATCATGGTATGACTAGCTAGTACTCAAGCCCTTGCCTTCCTATGTCTTTCCACATTGTTATGGGAGGGGAAATTATAGGTTGGGTCAACATCAGGACCCCATGCATTAGTATAGGGTGGCCAGTCAAACTGTGGTTCATCGAGATAGTTCCCGAAGGAAGGCATACCAACTAGGCCATCCCACCCCCCTATATAACCCAAGGGGTAGCCCGATTTGTCTTATGGGTAGGCGGGAACACCATGGTAATCACTCCCACCCATATGGATATAATCATAAGAGGGAAAAGAAGGGGGAGTGACACCAAGGATGGTAAGACCAGTCCAATAGGGGTAAGT
Organism: Dysphania ambrosioides; assembly: GCA_026401315.1. Taxonomy (NCBI): domain Eukaryota; kingdom Viridiplantae; phylum Streptophyta; class Magnoliopsida; order Caryophyllales; family Amaranthaceae; genus Dysphania; species Dysphania ambrosioides. The sequence goes on from CM048666.1 coordinate 19,565,014, forward strand.
AGGGTTGCCATCCTTGGATCAAGAAGGGTTGGGGCTGAGCTAAGGTGGATCATAAGGGTAGTTAACGTAGGATGCAAAATCCCTATGTTGGACATGGTAGTCAAAAATTTGATTCTCTTGAATCATACTACCCCTTTAGGCCTTAACTTGGCCCTGCATCATTAGAGTAAGCTTCCTAAACTCCTTTTCTAAGTCAAAAGAGGGGGACGGGACATGGGAGGATGTGGTACCACCCGAGGCTTAGGGTGGTTGCCTTTGGTGAGCGCGAGGAGCCTATGAATGTGGCCCCTAATGAGATGGAATCTTCAAAAGCTTGCCCTCTTCTCACTCGATATCACTGAATGGGTTTGGAAGGTAGCAGTGCACTACCCTCCTTACCTTTGACACAAATACCTTGGCATTGGGGGTGAACTAGATGAAATCCATAATCTTCTTTACATCGGTTTCGATGTAGATATCGTGTGCATCGATGGGTGCAAGCATCTTCCATTGCTCTACAAAGCCCAAAGCATGAGCTATAATGGTGACCATTCCCCCCATATAAATGTCACCAGTCAAACTGCCTCTTTTGTGCTAGATTCACCAGGCTAAGAATTGACCCCTAAAGTTTAGCATATCCCTCATCTACTCTTTTCCATTTTTTATCATCCAGAGCAGCTCTACCTAATCCTTAGCGGTCTTTCTTAAATTTTTTTTTATCAAAAATAGTGTTACCCCAAAATCATGTGTAGGATTCTTAGACATGGGTTAATGATATGGGAGGCATGGCAGGTGTTGGAATTGTATTCCATGTCATCAATAATATAGCTCCACTATCGTGTCTCACTATACTCCACAAACTGACCCATATCTAGAGCATAAATGTTGTTGATAGGTCCCACTTAAAGATTTCATTCAACCTTTATAAGGTGATGGTTAGGGGTTAGTTGAACAACTAAAAGGTGATTTGATAGTCATTTTCACCTATTAAAGTACGCTCTACAAAAGCTAGGAATTTTAGGGTGAGCCTCTCACAGATTAAGTTTTTAAGCTTAGAAAATTCATCCCAACCTATGGCATTAAGCAATCCAAAAAGGTCCCCCTCTATTTGTAGTTTCTCTAAGGAGTTGGTCTCATAAAATCTCGTGCTAAGTATTTTTTATTTTTTATTTTTTCATAAAATGGTTTGTGGTTTAAGTTGACGAATTTCAGCACAGAAACGGTAGGTTATGAAGGTTGTGAGGATTGGGAAGCACTAGGAGCCTTAAAAGTCTTAGATTTCTTCCTGGAAAACATTTTCCTTAAGTAATGGTTTACCCAAAGATCAACAAGCTAATTCGTCAAGATTTAATAATAACCAACTACGAAAACTAAATTTCTACACCAAAAACTAGCGACCAAGTTTCCTAACTATGGTGGTTATCCTATAATCTTCTTAGTTTAACCTAAACCACTATGTTCACCCAAAAAAACTACTCTAAAATACATAATTAAGATTAAAAAATCACCACAATAAACCAAAAAACTTAAATTAACAACAAATTTTCAGAAAATTAATAATAAGCAAGAAAAGTTGAAACAAAAATTGAAAGAGAGAAAGTGTGTAGGAAATACCAGAGTTTCAAAGAAAAACTTTCCTCCAAATCACTCCTTGTATGTAAAATTCAACCCTAGAATCAAGAAACTTGAAAATTCAACCAAAGGTTTTTAGGGTGTGAATTTGGGTTTTCTCTCAAATGTTGATGATTGTGAAATATTTTGGTCTCAAAGTGTAGATCGGGAATAAAAGAGTGTAATGGAGGTGATTTGGAGTGAAAAGGATGAGAGTTTAGTGAGTTATGGGGAAAATATTGAGAGGGAGTTGTGGGGGGGGGGGGGGGTTTAGAGAGAGAATGCGTTTTTGAGAGGTTAAAGGTGAGTGAAATGAATAATTTGGGGCTAAAATCGTGTTTAAGAAAGCCTCCCTTGGCACAGATAGTAGTTTAAGCGAGCGCTCAAAAGGAAAATGAACGGTTTCTTATAACCCAAAATCCCAAGTTTCGCTTTCTAAGCGGTTGCTTAGAACAAATATGAGTGCCTTCTTGGTTCAATTACAAGCCCTTTTTTTTCTTATACATGGGCTCTTTCTCTTCACTTTCTGCATGCTGAAATGCCTCTAACTCTCCCCTTTTTTCTTATAAGCAATTGCATAGAAGGAATTTGAGCGGTCATTCAGTTTAAATTTTTCTGGCCTTTTCCCTCTTAAGTGGGCCCTTACTGACTGCTTATAGCCCGCTCAAAGCTCTCTGAAAGGTCAAGCGCCCACTTAGTTAAATTTTTGACAGTTCAAAAACTTTTTCTTAGTTTTTTGCTGAAATTTGTTATGAACTATTTTCGACCCAAACTTTCACCATTCCTCTCTAGCACTTCTAACTCACCATTTCCACATTCAAGGTCGATTCCCCAAATGCATTGTACCTGAACTTTAGAAATTTATGCATGTTATTTATAAGGCTAAAAACACAAATCTAAACAAAAGAAAGTGAAAAGTAAGGAGAGAAAACTTGGGTTGCCTCCCACAAGCGCTCTTTTAATGTCACTAGCTTGACATAATTCCTGATTGTTAGATTTGTAAGGTTGTATTAAGCTCAAGAATTGTAGAAATGATGTTTTTTTCCATGAATTGTATTTTACATACCATGATAGGGTCTCCCACTATAATTCCACAGTTCTCTATGAATTCATCATTTTTGTACTTTTTGTCCACTTCCTCTACTCTGTATGACCTGTGAGAATGCAAAGAGGAGCTTATCCCCTTTACTCATCAATTTCATACCCAATGGTCCTCAAATTCTCATGAGTAAGGGTCATGAGATAATAATCATCACCATTAAGTTTCAATTGATGAAAATCCGGTATGTAGAATTTTCACCAAAAATAATGAGTTTCAGTTTTGGCTTAGGAGGTGTAGATCTCTCCTGTACTTCCTCTTTTTCTCTCATGGGTTTTGAGTAAGAGATAGGAGCACCAAAAGGGTCTCCATAGATTATGAGCTCTTCTTTAGGGATTTTAACTTTATTTTCCACTCCTCCATCTATGCTCATCTATAAGGCATCAACTCCAGCTTCCTAAGAAGACTTCAAAGTCTTCTTCTCTATGATGTCAACATTAAAGCACTCAGCTTGGGCTATCGAGATCGTCATTTCCTTTTAGAGCTCAAATTCAACCATATCCCTCCCTATCTCATAGCTTGTCTTTCTTTACATCAATCAATGCATCTATAGTAGCAAGACAAGGTCCACAAAAAAAAATAGGGGTTTGGGCGTCTTCAGGGATATCGATAACAATATAGTCACATGAGAAAATCAACTTCCCAACTAGAATAGGCACATCAAAGGGAAGACTAATTGAGTGTTTGGTACTCCTATCAGCGAGCTGTAATGTTATCTCGGGTTTGGACAAGGGTCCTATACTATGCAACCTCTTATAAACTAAAAGAGGCATGAGACTAATTTTATCTCCCAAATCACATAATGCATTATCAAAAGAGAAGCTACCAACCTTAATTGGGATAGAAAAACTACCAGGGTCACCTAATTTCAGTGGAAGTCGGTTTGAGATGAATACACTACACTGGTGAGATAAGATGACTACCCCTTCATCTTTTCTCCTACTAGTGGCTAGATCTTTTAGGAACTGAGAAAATGAAGGTATTTCTGCTATGGCATCTACGAATAGAATCTAGAGTTGAACATCCTTAACCATTTTCAACTTCCCGTATCTCTCTTAAATCTTACTCTATACTTGTCTCAAAGAGTAGGGAATGGGTGGAATATAAGGTCGGGGAGGTGATGTGATGTGATGTATGCTTGCTACTCTCTTCCTTGGGATCCTTATCAGCTATACTCTCTTCCCTCTCAGGTGTTTTCTCGCTCATCTTAGTCACATGTGTAGGGTCTTCTAGAGTCTTTCCACTCCTAGTTAGTATGGAATTAACATGCTAGGTTGGGTCTATGCCTTGACTAGAGGTTAAAGGTCTCAGGCTATCCTTTAGGGCATTGGCAAGCTAGATAATCTGATTCTCAAGCATTTTGTTATAGGTTTGCATTTGCCTCAATCTTTCCTCAATGTCGCATTTCTTTTTGGTTTGGGTAGCTACAAAACTTTCCATCAAAGACTCTAAGTTAGACTTTTTGAGAAGGTGGTTGGGATAAGGGGACATTAGGTCTAGGTCCTACATTGAAACTAGGTAGGCTATTTTGGGAAGGATTTGGAATTAGCCTTGATTTCAGTTTTGAAACCTATTTTGATTTTGATTTGGCCTATAGTTCCCATATCCTCTAAAATTACCCTAGCCTTAGTTCTCATAGTTCTTATTGCCTAGGAAATTCTCTTGGTTTTGACCACTCAAATTCCTAATCCCTTGGTTTTGAATATTTCTTTGGTTAAGCCCATTGAAGTTCCCATTCCCCTAGTTTTGCCCATTTCTCTAACCAAAATTTAGGCGAGTTCTCCACCCTGAGTATGGATCAAATTTGGGTTTAGAGACTATATTATTCATGGCATTAACTTATTCTATTCCTGATGGTGCATTCCCTTTAGATACTTGTGGGGATTGCATGCTATGCATAAGACTATTCAAAAGAACTTCATTAAATTTATTAGTTAGTGCATCTAACTTAAAAGAAAGTACATTAATTGAACCTACTTCATACCTTCTTCCTCGCTTTGTTTGTAATCTTCACCTTCATTCCAATTACCTAAAATTTCCAACTGCCTACTCAATAACTTTTAATGCTTCAGTTGGGCTCAATCTCATTATGGCTCCATCGGATCCTATATCGAGGCTAGTCTTATTCTGTTGACATAGTCCATTATAAAAACTATGAAGAAGTAAACACTTTTCTATTCCATGGTGTGAGCATGCCTCAATAAAAACCTTAAAACTTTCCCATGTTTTAAATAGAGTTTCATCTCCTTTATCAAGGAATGTTGTAATTTGTATCCTTATTTCAACAGTCTTTGAAGATGAGAAGAACTTATATAGGAATGCTCTAGTCACTTCCTCTCATGTCCTCAGAGAATTAGGCTCCATCTTCTAAAGCCATTTACTAGCTTTGCCTGTCAGAGAGAGCTTGAACAGACAATCCGATGTATTCTTGAGTCACACCATTTTCCTTTACTATATCCCAGTATCTTATGAACTGCTTAAGGTGGGTATGAGGTGACTCATGTTTCTCTTCTCTAAAAGGATGGCTTTCTAGTTGAGTGATCAGTATTTGCTTCAACTAGAAGTTGTTAGCCGCTATAGTGGGTTGTACTATACCACTCTAGACTTGGTAAGTTTCAGGAGCTCCATACTGCCTCAAGAGTCTATCTATACCATCAGCCATATAGAATAAAGGATTTGAGTGAGTTAAATATAAGTCTTTGTTGAACTCTAGGTCGATAAGAATAGGGCTAGATGAAATGAAATTAGCGTCATTGCCCTCTATTCGCAATGAGCTATTTCCTACTCTCAACCCTCTTCTTATAGCTCTAATAGTATGTTTAATTTCATGTTTCAATTAAGCTAAAGGTTATGCTCTGATACTCTACTTGATGGCATACAAATCAAAGCTAAGGAAAGGGTTAGCATTGATAATCACTACGAAAAATGAATGAAAATTACAAAGAAAATGACATAAAATAAGATAAAACGAACTAGGCTCGTAAAAACTACTAAATACTTGATACTAAATGCCACTCTCCGACAACAGCGCCATTTGATAGGGTTAGATATCGGTCGTCACGACACCTACTATAAATAATATATTGACTTCACCTATTACGAGTAATGGGCAAGTAAGGGTCGAATCCATAGGGAATGACTTCAAATAGATACCAAACTTTAGCACTTCAGCTATAAGCTAGCTCAACTAAAGAAAGGATTAAGATTAGATCTAACTAAATTCTAGATCAAGGCTCTAAAGGACTTGTTCTATGATGATAAAAGTTGTAAGGGTTTGGGATTCAACCCTAATTTCTAATATGAATGAGCTAAATCTGGGAGTTAGACTCAAAATGAGATAATGTGAGGCTAACTAACTTACTATCAACCTATGAATCGAACCTACCCATGCTGTAAGGAAAAGATTACAACTAGGAACCAACCTCTTGGTCATCTTTAAGGAAGGGCATTACAATTAGGATTTCTCACCTAATCGTATTCTAAAGAATCCAAGCAACAAAATATATTTAAATCAATAATTAATAGCATGCAAGTTAACAACACTTAACATCGGGTCACTACCTAAATCTGCATTTCTCAATATCTTCGACGTAGAAAAGCAGTGGAAGAAATATAAATAGCACATTTAGGTTCCAACAAAAACCCAACACTAAACCACACATAAATCATCAAGAAACCAACTCCATACTTTAAACATCAACCCTGCTCGGGATTGGGTTTTCACCCTATTCCCTAACTAATCTTACTACTCATAACTAGTAATAAAAAACATCAAATAATCAAAATAGCAAGATATAATAACAAAATAACAAATAATGATGAACAACCTATAAAAGAAACTAACAATAATCAAACATAAATAAAAAAAAAGCAGAAAACAAATTGATACTATGAAATATAAAACAAGAGAAAGTGAAAGATTATACTGACATATTGATATGGAATTGATGTCTAACAATCGATGATCACATATCCGATGAAAGTACATAAAACTGATGCAAAATCTTTGAGAAATCTATATAAAGTAAACCCTAAGCTATATCTCAAGGTCTAAACCTACTTCTATTCTCTCCGTATCTGAAAGCCTCATCCTTCGTGCTTTTTATTTCCTTAATCCCCATAGAAGAGTTGGAGCTAGGCATAAAATTGCTGAAAAACAACTAAGTGGGTGCTTAGTACAAAGTCAAGCGCCTGCTCATAAGGCCTCAACTCTGGTTCTAGTAAACTGAGTGGCTGCTCAGTTCAACTTTGAGTGGCCACTTAAGCCAATAAGCGACCCCTTGGAGACCTTTTGATTTATGCTTGTAGCTATCTGCCTATTTACTCCTATTGAATTGAGCGACCGCTTGTGATAGAGTAAGTGCCTGCTTAGGTCTCTTTCTCTTGAGAGGCCTCTTGGTTCAAATTATGAGAGGCCTCTTGGCTTCTCTTCTTGGCTTCTCCACTATACATCTCCATTCTTCGGTTCTCATGCTCTAGCTCATTAGATACCTGAATCAAGAAACAAAAACACACATAAAAGTAGAAAAGATAATGGGAAATCAAGGAAAATAGGACTCTTTTGAAAACAAAAGGCATAAAACACACAAAATGACTAAGAAAAACATAATAATATTAGATAAAATTAAAATAAAAAGTTAATAAAATGAATGATCCTATAATTATATCTTATAAAAAATCTTAGAAGCATGTCAAATACAATTGTGTGCATCTTAGAAAAGATCAAAGAGGACATTAATACATAAAGAATGTACAAAAAGGGAAAGACTCTTTTACACACATAAAATGAAAAATCAAAATAAAATCTTAATGAAAAAGAAAATCTAGACTCAATATAAAAGGAATGATTATTTATGACTCTATACGACCCATTGGAAAAAGGAACCTCAAAATTTACATCAATTACATCCAAATTGGTTTCCTTGTTTTAAAAAGATTCTAGGAGTATTGGAAATAAATAAAGGTAGGATAGGAGATGCAAAGTTAGAGAAGAAAGAATAATGTTAAGTCTCATTGAGAAAGGAGCATGAGACTAAAATTTTTTGGCACTAGAAGTCAAATCCTCACTACTAAGCTCTCTCTCTCTATGATTTATTCCTTAAAAAAGGGATCTTCATTTTTTTTCTTACAATCTTCTTCCTTACCTTCCTCCAAATTCTTAGCACATTCATCATCTTCCTTAAATCGAATTAGACTCTCAATATACCTTGAATCATTATCATCATCTAAGCAACAATAAACAAGATTAGCATTCATATGAGTCTTAAAAGCATTAGTATCACGCAAAATAGAATCAAGATGAGCATTCATCCTTTTGAAATCATCTCACATCTCTTATTTATTTTCTTTAATCCTTTGGCTTCTTTGCTTTATTTCATTAATAAACTATTCCATGAGAAACTCTAACCTACAACTAGATGATTGAGGCGTAAAAAGAATTTGATGAATCAAACTAAGGAGAAGGGTAACATTCATAATCATGATATTCACCATAGGGAGCATGTGAAACATCATAGGAATCCATGTAGAAATTATTAGAGTAATCTTGATATGAAGATGCATTAAAATCATTATCATGAATACCTATTAGGATATGCATACGTCCCATAATAATCATATGAATATTTCCCATTATGATAATACAACTCTATGAAATAAGAATATTATGCACAAGAAAGACACGGACAAAAGATCAATCAAATTTACAAACTCAATTAATAGACCCAAACCAAAACAACAAATATACATCTATGCATCACGGGGCATTTTCTGTGGAGGATTTTCAACCTTGTTATTTGCCTTCTTGCCATTTTCTTCCATTTCCTCTGTACTTGCATGCACAAAGAAAGACTAGAAAACCAGGTATCTAATAGATAAATAGAATAGCTGAAGCAACATAAGAAAAATAGAAAGCCTTATAGAAACTAAACCTAAGAAAACAAAAGAAATCATCATTTATCCATGACAATGGTGCCAAATTTTATTGGGCTGTCATTACCAAATCAAAAGTAACATATTCACCTTAACTAATGTAGCTTGGGTATATAGGGTTGAAATACCAAGAGACTATCGGGATCTAATATTGTCTATGCTAATTCTGACTTCTATAATGAATATCACAAACCAAGGGAGGTTTATTCTAACTAATGACTAGGGTAAACATAACTAAGACACAATTATAACTAAGTTGGATATCAATATATGACAACTATCTTGAAAAACGAATCCCTACTTCTATGACTTAGATATAGATTTCTACCCCAATCCTTCGAATTTAATACATAAAGTAATTCCTAGGAAAAATGCACCCTAAATAATACTAAGAATCTCTATCGAGTATCAATTGCTTTCTCGTAATGCAATCCTACCTACTTTTGTGGATTAATGCAATAGAAAGACATTAAACACAACATCCTATAACTCCTAATAGTCATGATGTCTAGTTTTGTGATCATCAATCACACCTTAACTAGTGATTCTAATGTAGATTATGAACCGACTCTTGCTGCGAACCTAATCCATGCCATTAATCAACTACATCTAGCCTTTTAATGGAATTAAAGCCAATTAAAGAATAGAATAAGTATTTTTATGTATTTATATTTGGGACTTGGGATTCATCTAATCTAATTCATACTAAGATTCATTGGGATCCTAGATTAAATAACTACTCACACATATTAAATTCAAAATCAACAAAAGTAATAATAGTAATCATGATCAATACTAGAAATAATGCTAAAGCACTAGAAAAACAATATTAAAGCAAAAAAAATATAGTAAAATAAAAGAATAAAACAAACCAATTACTGCCCACAAGGCTAGAGTTGCAAATCCAAAAGCTTTAATGTAAAACTAAAAACAAAACAAAAATCTAGAGAGAATGTGAGAGAGTTTTGTGATAACTAATGAAAATCTACGCAAAACCTAATGACTATTGTTTCCCAATGTTTGATTCTCTAATAATAAACCATGCTTAATGACATAGAAATGCCTAATATATATACAAAGAGTATGGTCTTTAATAGAATACAGACAGAAAATTGGCCTAGAACTAAGGTACTCGATCAAGTACAGGAGGCACTCGATCGAGTCCTTCACGAAATCATCAAAAGCTGAGCTTCTGCCTCATAGCTAGAATTCACAAAAATACAAGGCACTTGATTGAGTATGCTACACTGCAGCCTAATGTTTCATCTAATGAATTCTAGTTTCAAACCCATCTAAAATCTTATCAATATAATCTGCATATCTTGAGATATGATAAAAAAGTGAGGCATTATCTTATTCAGATGACGAAATGTTGCAACATGTTCAAGTATACTATATGTTTTCTTATTTCCATCACTCTAATGTATCCTTACTTCTCACGTGTTCATATCTTTGTTCTTTTTTATTTAAAGACTTGCATTTCTTCAAAATTACTCTCAAAGTTTTGTGGATTGCTCCATATTAACTCAAGCTCATGTTAAATCTTAGGGATTGCTCTAATAATCCTGAAATCCATCAAGAATACTAAAAACACCCATGAATACATCAAATGAAGAAAAATAAACTAAAATAATGGGAAACAACACCAAATGCGTCTAATATACATAAAAAATACCCCTAAAATTGCTACTAAAACACACTCTGAAAATGACTTATCACTTTACATGGACTAAATATTAGGTATTTTTCTATTTCTATGAGGAGTGGTGTTAAATAAGTTAGGATGTGAAGTAGGGGATTCACAATCAATAAGTAACTAATTTGAGCATGTATGGAAAGGACTTTATCACGATCAATTTGCGTCAAGGGAAGATTCCTTATTTCATGGGATATTTCCTTAAATCAAGGAGATCTTGGGGAAGTTGGGCCAAGCCAATATCTCTATATAAATGTATCTTTGAAGCTCATTTTATGCACAACTAGCCTACACTAAAACAAGTTTTCTTAAGAGAAAATATTTTCTACGCTAGTTTGTCAAAAAGCTTAAATCCTTGTTCCAAACTATAGAGTACTAATGCAAGTAAGCTATTGTGTTATAATCTTTGAGTGCATAGTACTGAGTTATACTAGGGTGACAAGGTTGAGGGGCCTTATAAAGACTTAGAGTTATGTTTGAAAGAGTGAGAAAAGGAAAAGAGAAAGAGAGAGTGCTTTGAATTGAGGGGTCATTGCTAAAGAAAATTCTATTTCGAGTGGAACTTTAGTTGAGAGTTGCTAATAGATTGTAATTAAGGATTTCCATACTAGTGAAAATAGTTGATAAATCTTGAGTGAGTCATGGTTTTTCCCTTTGAGTTGGGCGTAAAGGGTTTCAAAGCTAAAATATCTTATTCTCCTTTCGTCAAGTTCCTATTCTATTACAAGTTCCAATTTAATTCCACAAATTTTTTTAAGTAACTTACACTTCTAATTCACCCTCTGTCACGTAAGTATTTTGCTAATACAAAAATTGGTATTAGAGTCAAATCTCATAAATTTAATTCAGATTGAAGAGAAAAATTCTTGTAGTCATGAAGATATACGAGTAACTCGAGAAAGAAGAGAGGAAGTACCAAAGACATAATGTGACCGGCTGTCGCTACCTTATCAAAACTAACCTATCCACCAATACTAATGTAGTTCGGTTAAGTAGGGTCGAAATCTCAAAGGCTTTTACATAGAATTAAAGCAAGCAAACAAGCTTAACCTTTACAAAATTCTAATTTTTTTTATTCTCAATGTGCTGAATAATAGGAATAAAAAACCAATTTATACTAGTATTAAACCCAGTTTTAAAAGGTTTAGGAATCTCTTAATACTTCTTCTTTAACTAAGAAACTAAAAATAGCCTCTAATTTCCTTACTTGGCTCAATCACCATAAAAACAATCATAGTCACCTTAAAACACTTAACAAAATATTACACTTAATTAAGGATAAAACCATGAAAACCCCTTTCAAGTGAAGGGTAAAAGCATGTAATAAAAATAACTAAGATTCTTATAAGCTTCTATGCATGAGATAAATCATGAGTTTCTATTCTCAAATCCAAGCATTTCAAAGCAAATGGGTTTGAATGAGGTAAGATTATTTTAGCCATTTCTTATAGTCTTCTTAAGCTCAACTTGATGCCCATAGACCTTGATTCTCATCACTTAAGTAATATAAAAATCAAATGGTTTGATTGTATTTCTAAAGTATAATTAAATTAGTGAAGAATTTAGAAATTTTTATTTATTCTAATTAAATACATTAAATAATGACAAATGTGTAATTTCAAAGTTGAAACTATTTCAATATTTTAAAAATGTAATAAACTAAAATTATTATAAGCTAAATATAAACGTTTTTCATGTTGTTTATTATTACCTATTTATAATTTGAATTAGATGTTAGTTTATGATTCACTCAATTAATTAATGTTTACTGCTATTTATTTTGTTAAAGATGTTACCTTTTTCCTTGTTACTCTATTTACGAGTTAGTTTGGAAACCCAAAATTGAGAACCTGGGGTCGAAATCAAACCGAGCCCTATTTGTTTCTTTTTCTTCTCCATCCTTTTTATTACTTATATCCTTTTTTCTTCATTTTCTTTCATCCCCTTTCATTTATTCTCCTATACATATGGCTTTTCCTTCTTTTCTTCTTTCCCTATTCATTTTTTGTCTTTTGTGTTACCTATTGCCTTTATGTAGCGGTCCGATAACAAAACAACCCTAATGAGCAGACTTAGCTTAGGTCAAGTTTAAGTATGTATAAACCCAAAACCACTTCAAAGGCCCCAAACATAATCTCGAGCCTAAGGCACTTACCTTAGCCCAAATACATAACCAAAGTCACAAAATTAGATCATCAAAACACCAAAAATAAATCCTTAAACTATGAAAAATAGAGGCTCCGAGATCTTATGCTCGATGCACAAACTAAGCATGAAACGGAAGAAGTGCATCAAACAACACAGCTAGGTGTCTAACCCACTGGGCATCTAACATACAATCTCAATAATCTTATACTCCATTTCTAGTCCATTCCTGTATTGTTTTGAACTTCTTTTCATCAAAGATAAAGATTCATTTTCTGAGCGCCCAATACATATGATAAGCATCTAAGGCCTAGAGGTGGTGCGTGATGCATTGACTTCAGTTCGATGCTCATGAAACCGACTCATTTTTTCCTACAATACCCCCTCATTTGATGAGCAAAGGGTCGGCTTTTCTCACATTCTTAAGGGTCGCCACTCTGCTAAAATACACCCCTAAACATAATCAAAGACTCTAAAACATCCTTATTACTTACCAAGGATTATTCAAAGCACATTTTGACATATTCAAGCAAGGAAATCTTAACCCTTCAACACATATTCAATCAAGACTTAAGAAAAAGGACTTTCCTCAATGGTAAATACCAAGGACCCTTCACTACTTCAATTACTTTCATCACTTTGTCTAATTCTACTCCATTCTCTTGCTAGTACTTGACCAGGGTTCATTTACATCCATATAGGGTCCTAATATAGCCCTTTTCTAGTGATTATTGTGTAAGGTACAAAACCCTTTCACATGAACAAATATTTTAGATTTTATGTCACTTTTCATGGGACTTGATCAACCAAAGGGTCATTACTTTTGATGGTCTCTTATAATCAACTCATACAACTTATTTTTATGTCTCTTTTTCCTATGATGTGAAGAACTAGAAGAAACTCCTACTTCACTAGGTTAAGTCTCAAAACCGTAATAATGAGCATTATGATAAAGGTATCATCCTTAAGGCGTAGTCTCTTTTATTTTCCTTTTAGTCTAAGATGTAAAGATTTTGACACCTTCAATTTTATTAGACTTGTCTCTTTAGGCTTCTTTCTTTATTTCATTAATCAATCTCTTGAGCTCATCATGCATCATTTTATGTCGCATTTAACTAACCCTAACATATTGACTCTTGTCTCTTGATTCTTATGGCTTATTATGGTTGTTCTAACTTTTGTACATGATTCTTAATTTATATTGAGATTGCATGATCACCTTTATTTTATGCACTAATATGACCTATTGATTGAATGCCATGTTTAATAAAATAAACAATCAACAAATGGAATTAGATACCCATTAATCATGAGAACGATTAGCATAGTGGTAATAAAAACTAAATTTATGTGATTTAATCTTAACTTGCTCAACCAACTTAATCTAGAGTCTGATTATCACTTGTTTTTACATGTTTGCCTAGGACTAAATCTAATTTGTTCTCCATATCTATGCCAATTTCTTGCACAAATCCTTGAATTGAAATAAGTTTCTCATTCCCGAACCTTCTCTTTGTTCAAAGACCACTTGCGTGAGTCAATTTTGGGATTCAAACCTTAGGATGAGAAAACATCACATAAATATTGGTGGAGACCCCTTGACCCTTTTCAATGTCAAAAAGCCATGTAGCCAAAACTTATTGACATGCAAATTTAGTAGGGCACTATTGAGGGAGAGTCCCGTCCTAGTTCTTCACTAAAAAAGGAAGGTTAGATTGTAAAAAACCAGACTTTTTACACTAGTAGAAATAGCTTAATTTGCGGCTATGTATTCGCGGCGTATAAGCAAACTAGCCGCAAAATACTAATAATATGTGGCGTATTTTAAAGGAACCGCTGCATATTAACGAATTGTAATTAAAATGTCGTGGGTATAGGGAAGACTCACCGCTAATTAATACACGAGTGTATTAATTAGCAGCGGGTCTTCCCTATACCCGCCGCATAACTGGGTTTCATAAAAAGAACATGAACCTAGGTCAGTTATACTTTAGATCCATTTTGCAGCCATTACCACCTCTCGCATAAACACTTCTCACAACGTGCCATTAATGAGCCTTGCCACCACCAACCGCACTGAACCACACCACCACTGAACAATGCCACCACAAGCCACGTAGCCACCACCAATAGCACCGAACCATGCCAGGCCACCACCAAGCCACGTACGCCGCCACCGCACTTCGGGTTTCCTCTCATTCGTCATGTTCTCCACTATATTTTAGGTACAATTTTCTTTTTTTTGTTGTAATTTATTCCATTTCATACATGGGTATTTGATTGGTGTTGTTAAATGTGAATGTAAATATGTTAAGTAGTTCGAATTAGGGTTCATGTTAGTTTGAATTATGGGTATTTTAATTATAAGTATTATATTAGGTAATATATTTCAATTAGTATTTGTATTAGTAGGAATTGAACTATGTTAGCATTCATATTATTAAGAATTGAGTTAGTATATTAATAGGAATCAAATTATGTTAGAATATGGATTAGTACATATATGAATTAGTAGAAATTGATTTGGCAATGTATATGAATTAGTAAATGGCATTGTGTGTTGGTTGTGGTTTTATATAAATTCATATAAATAGGTTTAAAAATCTATTTTCAAAATTGGGAAATGTTGAATTTACAAAGGAAACTCTGCTAAATTTTTTGTAGAATTTGTAGTGATTTACAAAGCATAGAACAAAAATAATATCACTAGAAGAATTTAGTAACTTAAACTATAGAGCGAGTGTTTGTGGGATATTATGGTGTTTGCTTAACCTTATTTTCAGTAAGCTACTTGAGGACCCTTTTGGTGAAATTATATATAACTATGCATAAACTGAGTTTTGATTAGATTGTTATTTAATCTCTTACATGTTAAATAGGGCATAACACAAATTATGGATCGAAATTGGATGAATGGTAATTGTGCTTTGTTGGAGTTCATGAATAGAGTTGAGGAGTTTTGTAGACAAGTGTTGAAACACCTAAATAACATTAGAGATGATGAGGTGTGTTGCCCTTGTGTTGATTGCGATAATGTGAATACAGTTAGTAGTATAAGAGAGTTGAGGGACCATATGATCCGGCATGGGTTTAGGCAACAATACCACATATGGGTATGGCATGGTGAGGTTCTTACTTCTAATGATATGGGGTCATGTTCTAACAAAATTCCCATTCATCAAGTTGAGCTAGACCATCATAGCCAATTAAAATCTGATGATGCTGAAGATATTGATGCTGAGAAGGAAGATGATGGGAAGGATGAATTAGAGGATAATGACCCTAGTGATGAAGATCGAATAGAGTAAATGCTTGAAGGGGTTGAGGATCAATTTGGTAGTCAATCTCGTACTTTTGAGTGTTTGTGGGAGGCTACTGAGAAACCGTTGTATCTTGGATATACTAAATATACTAAGTTGTCTGCCACATCAACGTTATTTAACTTGAAAGAAAAATATGGTTGGACTGATACTAGTTTCACAGCCTTATTGAAAATATTATGGGACATGTTTCCAGAGGGTAATGATTTGCCTATATCCATGTACTATGAAAAGAAGTTAATGTGTCCCCTTTGGTTAGAGTATAATAAGATTAATGCATGTCCGAATGATTGTATATTTTATCAAAATGAGTATGTAGAGTTCATTCAATGTCCTAAATATGGGCAGTCATGTTACAAACTCCCACATGGGATAGAGCCTCTAGTGGGGATTAAAGATCCTAGTGTAAAGGTGTTGTGGTACCTTACCATAATACCAAGGTTCAAGAATTTATTTTTCATTAAGAGAGATGCAAAGAATTTGAGATGGCATGCAGTGAAGAGGAAGAAAGATGGGATGATTCAACATCTTGTTGATTCTCCCTAGTGGAAAACAATTGGTGAATCTTTCAAGAATTTTGGCAGGTAAGATAGGAACCTAAAACTTGGTCTCTATATGGATGGAATGAATCCTTTTGGTACCTTAAGCAGTCAATATAGCACATGGCTAGTTTTGTTAGTGATATATAATTCACCCCCTTGGTTATACATGAAGCGTAAGTATGTTATGTTATCGCTTCTAATATTAGGGCCCAAGAAACCTGGGAATGACATTGATGTTTATTTTGCTCCCCTTATTGCAGATTTCCAGTTGTTGTGGGATGAAGTTATATTAGTGTATGATACATATGCTGAAAAGACTTTTACACTCCATGCCATGCTATTCTGTACCATTAATGACTTTCCAGCCTATAGGAACTTGTCGAGGTATAAGGTGAAGGGAAAGAAAGCCTGTCCTATTTGTGTGGATGATATGGACTCAACTTGTTTGCCACATTATGGGAAACATGTTTATCTCATGCATCGGAGGTTCTTGAATAAGTTTTATCCTTATCGTAAGATAAAGATCTCGTTTGATGGTAAAGTTGAGCAATGTAGAGCCCCTATACCATTGACTGGTAGTAAGGTTTATGACATTGTGGAAGGAATATATAATGTGTTCGAGAAAACTTTGAAACACAGAGATGTTTAAGGGTTTTGGATGAAACAATCAATATTTTGGCAACTTCAGTATTGGAAGTATTTACCCATTAGACATTGTCTTGTGTTATGCACATAGAAAAGAATGTTTATGGTGCCATCTAAGGGACGCTGTTGAATATACCTGGTAAGACTAAGGATAGTCCTAATGTCAAGAGTGATATGAAAAAGATGAAGTTCGATCCAAGTTGTGGCCTGAAGATAGAACGACTAGGAATGGACAAGGCAAATCCACCTATCTTCCTCCGGCTTGTTACACTTCGTCCCAAGCAAAGAAGAGGATATTTTGTGAGTGTCTGTATGGGATCAAGGTTCCTAGTGGGTATTCATCTAATTTGAAGAACTTCATATCAATGAAAGATCTGAAATTAGTGGGTATGAAGTCTCATGATTGTCATGTTATGATGCAAGTGTTTCTACCAATTGCCATCTGCCATATTTTGCCCAAGCATGTTAGGGATTGTATCACTAGACTTTGTTCTTTTTTCAATACAATATGCAACAAAGAGCTTGATCTATCATGTTTAGATGAGTTACAGGCTAGTGTTGTTACGACCTTATGTCAACTAGAGATGTATTTTCCCCCTTCGTTCTTTGTTATTATGGTACATCTAGTTGTGCATTTGGTCCGAGAAATCAAGTGGTGTGGTCTAGTGTTCCTAAGATGGGCTTATCCTTTCGAGAGATATATGGGTACTCTGAAAATGAAGGTGAGAAACCCAGCACACCCTGAAGGTATTATAATTCAAGGTATAACCACAGAGGAGGTAGGTGAGTTTCTTAGTGAGTTCTTATCCAAGGGGGAGGCAATTGCGTTATCAAAATCAAGGCATGAAGGGTGGCTTGAAGGGCATGGAATTATGGGTTTTAAGGAGTTCTTAATTCCATTGCTGAAAGAGAGACAAGCTCATTTATTTGTTTTGCATCATATCACAGAGGTTCATACTTACTTAGAAAGGCATATGAATGAATTGAAGGTGAAGTACCCTTCTAAAGGTGAACGAGCATTGATGCAAGAACACAATAACACCTTCATCGATTGATTTCATGAAAAATTTATGCATGAATTGTCTGAAATGGGCCATAAAATTTCTGATACAATCAAGTGGTTATCTTATGGCCCTCGAATAACTGTTCAATCTTTTGAGGGATATGATATCAACGGATATACCTTCTACACTAAACGTCGGGATAAGAAATCAAAGTCTATTAGAAATAGTGGTGTTTCAATAGTAGCTTCTTCTCAAGACTATGCTTGCTCAAAAGATAAAGCACCAGTTGATGCGACCTTGTTATACTATGGGATAATTAAAGAGATATGGGAATTTGAATACTGTGGCTTTAAGATTCCCCTTTTTCCATGCAAGTGGGCAGATATCATTCGACGTTGTTTGGTGAAGAAAGATGAATCAAATTGGACTATGAGTTGGATGTGTGATATGGAGGAACCTTTTATTCTTGCATCACAAGGTAAACAAGTATTCTACATTAAAAACACAAATAACCCTCGATGGGCTGTTGTTGTCCCTAGTAAACGACAGATCCTTGGAATTGGTGATGTTACTCATAAGGAAGAGTATGATGACTTTAATGATCTCCCACTATTCTCGATGCCATGTAATGATGACATGGATGCTGAACCAGAAACAGAAACAAATTGTATGAGAATGGATCACCATGAAGGAGTTATTATTGATGAGTAATATTCATTGTCTAGGTATTTAATTATCTCGTATTTATGTTAATGTTTGCCTTATTTCCTGTACTATTGTTATACAATTTACTAACTCAATTTGCATTATACTATTGTTCTTTTATGCAGTTACAGTCTTGCATTATGGCTAGTGGCAAAGATTTCAGTGTCTCTGATGAGGACGTTGAGTACGATGTTCACCTCAAAACTAATCAAGGTGATCCAAAAGACATAGCTGCTGAGTTAGAAGCACAGAGAATTGATAGAATGTTCAATGAACATGAAAGGATTGCTGAAGTGACAATAACTTTAGGGGATGATGTACACATGGACATTGTCATCCCCTCGTGTTTGGGTACCAAGAGGGGGAAGGGTGGTGCTCGGGGCGTAGGTTGACCTAGAGGTCCGACTAGAAGACTTAGAGTGGCCAAGCCTATGTATCTAGAGTTCGATCATTTGTACCGTCCGATTAGTAGGTGGTGTCTCAAGTACGGTCAGCACATTGGACTTCTTCTTCAGAAGTTCATCATCAACTGGGAGTGGTCGGGAGTAAATGAAGGACTTTGGCAGACCTTGTGGGTGGACACAATGGTATGTAGTCCTAACTTAATCTTTATTATTTAAATATTTGTGTAAACTACCTTACTAAATGAAACTAACTCAATTTGAATTTATTTCAGGCTTTGTTTCACATTCCAGACAACCCCCAATTGAATAAGCTTTTTTTTTATCTATAGTCATCGATAGAGTATGGGACTTTAAATCAAAGTTGGTGACTGGTTGGATTACCAAGACAAGAAAGGTATCCAAAAAAGAATCTAACAGGTTGCCCAATGAAATATGGAAACATATTGAGGAAGGTGACTTGGCAACCTTTGTTAAGAACAAGACTTCTGAAGCTACAGTGGTAAGTTAAATGCTTCTTTGTATTTAGTTTTGGAAAATGTTTTCTTTTGTACTTTAATGTTAAGTCAAATATCTTTATGTTGTTGACAAGATAAAAGCGAGAAGGCGAGCAAGGGTGCCAAGATGAACATTTATCCCTATTACCTTGGGCAGTCAAGCTACAACGACGCAAGGAAACAATGGATATCAGAGGGTTTTTATCCCTCTTGCTCATGACCTTCTTTTATAGAATCCAGCACCACGCAGATAAGCCATGGGGATGACTAGTTTTGTTCATGGCACAAGAAGGACAAGAAAACTAGGAAGAGAGTCATTCCAAACAAAAAGACACAGGTTGTGGCTAAGAAATACGTAAGAATTCTATTTGCATTAGGGTACAGTTTCAACTGCTTATAAGATCTGACATTCATTTCTAATATTTTCCTTTTAATTATCAATTGGAGTTCCAAGATAAGCAGATTCAAGGGGAATTTGTTCCCACGAGGGCCCAAGACGCATTAGCTATGGCCATTGGGAAGCCAGATCACCTCGGATGATGCGTTAGACTTGGAGGGACTAATATTGGGTACCGACAAGTATTTAGACCTCCTCCACTGAGATCAAGCCAACAAAGTCAAAGCGGGGTTTTAAGGGAAGATTGAGAAGCTTTGAAGGCTCAAATTTGAGAGGAACTTAGACAGGAGTTCGATGCCACTATGAAGGACAAGTTGTTCTCCCTACTCCAAGACATTGGTATCAGCACTAAGCAGTTAGCATCTGAGGGTGCACGGGTGTCTACTCCCCATGTAGAGGTATGTAATATTCTCTTTTAAATGTATTGTTGAATAAGTATTATTTGCATTAATAATAAACTATAGACTTTACATATTATATTCAATTTTCAGGGTCCTACCAGTTGCCGTCTACTCCTTAAAGATCCAAGTATGGGAACAATATACAATGTGGCTGATGGTATCGCATACCTAGGTCAGTCAGGCCAAAAATTTACACAAACTCACCAAGGAATGAGACTTAAAAGACATGAAATGGTGAAGGTTAAAAATGTTCCTAACTTCTTCAAAGGAGTAGCACTACTGGTCCCTATTCCACAATATGACTTAGAGACATTGAATGACGAAATTGGTACTTTTGTGCAATGGCCTCTACATTTGATCAAGATCGTAAGTGAGGTGAAAATCAGAGTTTGAATTGTTTATCCTCTATAATTATATTTATGTATGGCTGAAGCGGTATGATACGTGCTTTTGTAATTAGGTGACTCTAGAAGCTAAGAAGATGAAGGAAATGTCAACTGATGAAGTTATTGGGACCAATGAGTCGGCCTTAAAGAAATCAGTGGTAGAAAATCGACTTCTTCTATCTAAAGATGTAGCGACTTCTCTTAGTCCCGAGTGCAAATGGCTACTTCAATGTGCGACCATGATGAAGGAAGACAATACCATTGTTGTACCATTGGATCGGGCCTTATTCCACTACTTTGAGGACGGAACAATGTGGCTTGACAAAGCTCACATCAGCTAATTCTTACAGGGAGCTCATTAGAACATTTTCTTTATTCAATGCTTCATGAAGTATACACAATTAATATATAGGTTAACTTATGTGGTACTGTTAATAATTTGTATAAATATTGCATTTTATGATTACATAGGGCACACCAAGATGATTGTGTGTCGTGCGATTTACTTTCATTAGTTGGTTGGTTGTGTCCAGAGGCCACTTTGGATGTAAGAATCAATGGCAACATTGAGGAGGTAAAGAGGTACATCCATTTTGCATTCACGAAGTCCTTACAAGCTAAGTTGAAGTTCATTTTTGCCCCTATTTTCAAACGGTACATTTGAATTTGATGTGTGAACGTAATTCTTATTACTTATACATTTAATTTAGAGTATGATAATGCATATATTATGTAAACATAATGCTAACTACATATTTCTTATAATGTAATGTACACTGGATGTTTTTAGACATTTTTATGTGTAGTGGGAAAATATACTACTTCAACTCGGCTCGGTCAATGCGTAGTAATAAGCTGAGAGCGATTATTAATTAGTAAGTATTATCAATTGATTTACATTGCAAGCTGGGGTTGATTGAAATTAAACTTTTTAACTAATTAATGTAGTTTTCCAGTGTGTTAAAAAGACTTACATTGCAAGGAGAACAAGCCAAAAAGCAGACATCACAATGGATAGAAGTGATGGTAAGTTCCTTAACTAATTAAAATATTGTAAAATAATACTATAATACGTATGTCTAACATTGTTATTTTGTAATTCATAGTGTGCTCAACAACGTGGCAGAACTCAATGCGGTTACTTCGTGATGCGTTTCATGCTTGACGTCCTCAACGGGTGTAGTAGTGAGATGCCCATGGAGGAGGTAAGAGCTTTTGCCCATAATTTCATCGATTTGAGCATCTTTAATATTGGTTGAGATTAAGCCAATGTAGGATTGGTTGAGTTAATATAACTCGCTAAGGAGCAATTTTGGGTAAATTATTGGCCTTCACACTTGAAATATAGGCCAAATAGGACTGGTTTTGAGTCGATATTGGCGTATTTCCCTTTAACATTCCCCAAAAACATCGAATATAATGGTTTCCTTTGTTACTTTTACCTGTCCTTCCGCCTTCATCATAGTCCTCTGCTTTCCTCTAAAATGATTTGTATCCTCTATTCTTTTTAGAACTTTTACGAGAAAAAGATGGAGAATTTTTCTGTGGGAAAGAGAATAAGGAGTCAAAGAGGTAAAATGGTGATGGAACAAAACAAAAGGGTGCGTATTGCTATAGTTAGGAAGTAGCAGTCAATGAAAGAGGCTGATGAGGGTGGTAGTAGCCAAATAAAAGATCAAAATATTAGGGTTTTGATGGGTGAAAATGAGGTTGTAGTGACTAATGGAGAAGAGATTTTAAGAAGGGTTATTCGATTCATGAGATTTAACCCCTCTTGGAAACTCTTCTTCATCAATCACAACTGCTTCATTTTCATCCATTAAACCCTCAAATTTTGATCTTCTATTCGGCTAGTACACCCGCATCAGTCTCTTTTATCGATTGTCACTTCCTAACTGCAGCAAGAGGCGCCCTTTTGTTTTATTCCATCACCATTTTAGCTCTTTAACTCCTTATTCTATTTCTAACAGATAAATTCTCCATATTTTCTTCATAATAGTCAAAAAAGAACAGACCATAACATAGCAATTTATAAGAAAGACGAGGAATGTGATAAAGGCAGAAGAGCAGGACAACGGAACATCAGAAACTTTATGAATTACACCATTAATTGGTCAAAAGGAGGCGGTTTTGGGTATAAAATGACCTAAACATTTCAAATACATCGATATAAGTCAATATATCTCAAATAGGGCGGTTTTGGGTCAATATTGGCATATTTTTGCTAGAAATTGGCCCAAACACATCGAATAGGATGATATGAGTCAATATAGGTCAAATGGGATCGATTTTGGGTAGAAAATGACGTATTTACCATACAACTTATCATAAACACTTGAAATACATCGATTTGAGTCAAAGTTAGTCTAACGGGAGAGGTTTTGGGTACAAAATGACCTAAAAACTTCGAATAGGACAATATGAGTCAATATAGGTTAAATGAGACCGGTTTTGGGTAGAAAATGACGTATTTACCCTAGAATATGTCATAAACACTTGAAATACATCGACTTGTCAAACTCGGTCAAACGAGAGAGGTTTTGGGTAGAAAATGATGTATTTACCGTACAACTTGTCATAAACACTTGAAATACATCGATTTGAGTCAAAGTCAGTCAAACGGGAGATGTTTTGGGTACAAAATGACCTAAAAACTTCGAATAGGACAATATGAGTGAATATAGGTTAAATGAGGTCGGTTTTGGGTAGAAAATGACGTATTTACCCTAGAATATGTCATAAAACTTGAAATACATCGATTTGAGTCAAACTTGGTCAAATGAGAGAGGTTTTGGGTATAAAATGACCTAAACACGTCAAATGCATCAATATGAGTTAATATATCTCAAATAGGGCGGTTTTGGGTCGATATTGACGTATTTTTGCTAGAAATTGGCCCAAACACTTCAACCAGGATGATATGAGTCAATATAGGTCATATAGGATCGGTTTTGGGTAGAAAATGACGTATTTACACTAAAACATGTCATAAATACTTGAAATACATCGATTTGAGTCAAAATTGGTCAAACAGGAGAGGTTTTGAGTATAAAATGACCTTAACACTTCAAATACATCGATATGAGTCAATATAGGTCAAATCGGATTGGTTTTGGGTAGAAAGTGATGTATTTAACGTGATTACATCAATGAGTCACTAGTGGAAAAAATCACATATACTACATACAATATGCTCTGATTCCTTAAAATAATGAAGCATAAAGTTTTTGGAATTACATTAAAGAGGGTAATATGCTCCGGACTTTTGTGATCCGAAGCATATAAATATTATATACTCCGGTTCTCAAGGAACCGAAGCACAAAATGTTAATATAGTTCGGGCTTGAGTAAACTGCAGCATAAAAAGAAGCTACTAAAATACATCACGCGCAATACTCAAATTTACTAGCTCTCGCATTCCCTCTCACCCAAAATCTCAAACCCTACTCCATTCGGCCTCCATCTTTGCATTTCAACACTCAAGTTCGAATTTTTTCAACACTCCAATTTTAATTGTTGCAGTTTAATGCTGAATTTTTTCACTCAAGTTCGAAAATAAGGTTAGTGTAATGAATTTTTTTATGATTTTGCTATGTTGTATATAGTGATTTGTGTTTCAATTGATGTTATTGTTGTTGTTTGTTGTTTACTATATTGGTGTCTTGTTGATGTTGTTGTGTTTTAATTTTGTTTGCTATATTGGCGTCTTATTGTTTGTTGTATTGGCGTCTCGTTGTTTGCTTATTGTTGATGTGGCCGGAGATTCTTAAGTTAAGAATGTCAAAGAGAATATATATAAGTTCCAAACTTAAGAACTCAAAATTGGGCAGGAATAATAAAGTTTGTTATATGTTGGGAAGACATACTCATCATGAAAAGGCTATTGTATGAACAAATGGGTAGAAAACATAGAAAGAATGAACAAAATTCATAATTAAAAAAAAGAAAAATAAAGAAAAAATCAACCTTGTGGAATATGATACATTTTAGATGGCTTAAGACTCTTGGTAACATTGAAATATTCCAAACTCTTGATCCACTTCTCTTGATTTTTTAAGAGATGAACAACAATAGTATCGGGCCATAGTTCATGGGTATACCTTGTGTGGCTCTGAATAGTTGTACATCGACCACTTAGCAATGTACCGATTCTTACAATGATGCCCATTTCGTGTAAATATAATGCTCACATGAATGAACTCAACTTAATATGGGCAGAGCTTCTAGCTTTATGGCACAAAGGGGCTTGGCCCCTCATGAAAATTTTTGGCCTTTGAATAATATTTGAAATATATGGTTAATGTTAAAAAAAAGGATGTTTTGTGAAATCATACAGTAGTGTATCATACAATAATGAAACTAGATATAATTGTTGTTTGTGAGTTAAAAGGAGGGTAATTCTTACTCATTACCTGTAATTCTTTGAATAGTAAGAGGATGGAAAAGATTATTCGTGGATGTATGGTAGCATTAAATCATCAGAATTTGTGAATGGGGCCTTGGAATATTGTAGTATTGCTATTGAACATTAAGCTAAGACATGGGAAATTGGATTCTATTGCCCATGTGTTAAGTGTGGCAATGTATCAAAGGTCGATAGTGTTGACATCCTTAGGGAGCATATACTTCTGCGTGGATTTAGGCTTCAGTATCATGTTTGGTTTTGGCATGGTGAGGAGGGAGTTTACGAAGGAAACATTGTTCCACAGAAAGTCTATGAAGAAGATGTTGCTCATGCGGTGGAGAATAATGAGTATAAAAATGACAAGATGTGAATGAGGACATAGATCATGTTGATGAGATAATGGAAGGGGTCGACGATGAGTTAGGCAAACATCCTCGTGTTTTTAACTTGTTGAAAGAGGCTTCTGAAACTCCACTTTAACCTGGATGTACAAAATTCACCAAGCTGACAGTCGTGTTGACACTTTTCAACGTTAAGTCAAAGTTTAATCGGAGTGATACTAGTTTCACGAGTTTATTAGATGTGTTAGGTGAGATGTTTCCAAAAAGAAATAAACGTCCAAAATCGATATATTATGCCAAAAAGCTCATGTGTCCTTTTGGCTTAGAGTATCAGAAGATATATGCTTGTCCGAATGATTGTGTATTGTATCAGAAGGAACATGAAAACTTAGAAGAGTGTCCACGGTGTGGGTTATCGCGTTATAAGCGTAAAGGGGTCGAGGTTCTAAAGGTCCCCCGGCTAAGGTGTTACGGTATCTTCCAATTATTCCAAGATTCAAGCGCTTATTTTTTATTAAGAAAGATACGACAAATTTGAGGTGGCATGCCGATAGAGTGAAGAAAGTCATTCCCTTGCACATCCAGCTAATTCTCCTCCTTGGTTGTGCATGAAATGTAAGTACATTATGCTTTCGCTTCTAATCTCGAGTGCTAAACAACCAAGAAATGATATTGATGTATATCTTGCACCCCTCATTGAGGATTTAGGAAAGATGTGGGATGAAGGGGTTTCCGTGTACGACGCACATGCTAATGAGATGTTCACATTGTGTGCAATGCTTTTATGCATCGTCAATGATTTCCCGTCATACGATAACTTATCCGGGTATAAGAATAAAGGGAAGAAAGCATGCCCAATTTGTATCGATAACATGGAAGCTGCATGGATTCCTAAGTGTAAACATGTCTTCATGCACCATCGAAAGTTCCTCCCACGTGATCACCCCTACCGTAAGAAAAAGAAGGTATTCAAGGGAGAGGTTGAAGAGCATATAGCTCATCGACCGTTAACTGGTTATGAGGTTTACGAACAAATTAAGGGTGTTGAAACAGTTTTTGGTAAAACAGGGCAAGTGTGGAAGGGTTATGGAAGAAAGAATAAATATTTTGGAAGCTTCCATATTGGAGAGATCTACAGGTTAGACATTGCTTGGACGTTATGCACATAGAGAAAAATGTATGTGATGCCATACTCGGGACGCTCATGAACACTCCGGGTAAGACGAAGGATGTGAACGCCGTGCGAGATTAGTTGGAATGTAAGGGGCTTCGGCCAGAGTTGTGGTCATAGGTTAAGGAGGGTAAGAAAAGAAATAGAGCCGAAAAAGGAGGTGACAAGAACAAGGGAAAAGGAAAGGGTAAAAATATTAAAAAGAATTATTTACCTCCAGCTTGTTACATTGTCTATAGAAGAGAAGCGGTTTTTCTGTGAATCTTTGTATGGAATTAAGGTTCCATTGGGTTACTCATCTAACATGAAAAGATTTGTGTCCTTGAATGGTGAGTCGAATTTGGGATGCATGAAATCCCATGATTAACATGTCATGATGCAAGTGTTCTCACCAATTGCAATCAGAGGGATTTTGCCAAAACATGTGAGATATGCTATTACTAAACTATGTTCGTTTTTCAACACAATATGCAGTAAAGGGCTTGATCCCTTAAAAGTTGATGCCCTTCAAGCAGATGTGATTAAAACTTTATACAAGTTTGAGATGTATTTCCCTCCTTCGTTTTTTGACAATATGGTTCACCTAATTGTCCATCTTATTCACGAAATCTTTTAGGTCCTGTTTTTTTGAGGTGGTGTTATCCTTTTGAAAGACACATGGGGGTTTTACAAAATAAAGTGAGGAACCCGACATAACCCGAGGCTAGTATGATTCAAGGCACTTTAAGCGATGAGATACATAATTTTATAGCTGAGTATATGGCCAGTGCAGAGCCTATTGGACTTCCTACCTCTCGACATGAAGGAAGACTTGAGGGATAGGGAACAATTGGCTCCAAATTGATCACACCTCCAAGAGATTGGCGACTACAAGCACACTTGTATGTCTTACATCATGTTCCAGAAGTCCATCCCTTTTTGAATGAGCAATACGAGGAATTGCATGTAAAAAATCCTACGAAAGGGGATAGGGCAGTGATGTTATTACATAATAAGACTTTTATTGAGTGGTTTTATAATCGAGTAGTTTGTGAACAACTTGAGGGTGTGTCTGAAATTGTGAAGTGGTTAGCTTTTTCCTCGTGAAGATATCAACAAATATGAGGGTTATGATGTCAATGGGTACACCTTTTGAAGTGAAGGTCAAGATCAAAAGTACCCTTTCTTGCAGAATAGTGGTGTTTTGGTTTTGGCATCATCTACATTTTACGCGAGTGTGAAGGATCAATCACCTGTAAATGCCAAGTTGTTATTCTATGGGAGAGTACATGAAACATGGAAGCTTGACTAGTCTAGTTTCACAATTGGTCTTTCTAAATGCAAGTGGGTAGATAACAATAGATGATGTGTTAAAAACGATGACCCTTGTGGATTCACTCTTATAGACTTAAGTCGTTTACGTGATAGTGAAGAGCCATTTAGAGCTTCCGCACATGCTAAGCAAGTATTCTATGTTATAGACCCCGATGTTAAAAAAATGGTCTATTTTTGTACTGGGGAAAAGGAGTATCCTTGGTATAGGTGATGTTGATGATGAGGAAGAATACAATGCTTTTGAGGACTCCCCCCCTTTTACTTATCAAAAATCCACTATGGAGTGCAATGGAGATGCCGACATAGGTTACTTGCGTATAGATCACAAAGAAGGAATACATTTTGAAGGTTTTAGAGCACTCAAGAGGGGGGGGGGGGGGGTGAATTGAGTGTTAAATAGTCTTGGCCTATTTTTCTTACTTTTTCGATCTTTGGGAAGAACCAGTTGTGCTGGTTCCTATTAGCAGCGGAATGTATGTAGAGCAATAAAGGAAGACACACAATTTAACGAGGTTCAGCCAACTCAGGCCTACGTCCTCCTACTCTATGCACTTTTATTAATCTACTCCGAAAAACAAAGAACATAGACACTCAACTGTTTCCCTACTCCGGGAAGCAGTTCACCCCACACTCTACTCCGAGTGTGCACTCGACTTACACTAGTAAGCCCTTTTGTGTTTGAACTCACAAACACTCTCCCTGCCTATCAACCCCTCTGTTGAAGGCTCTTTACAGAATCAAACTCTCCTTTGATCTTGCTTCTAAAAGCTAATATGAGAGAAAAATATAAGTTCTAATGGTGCTCGTGTATATGACTTAATGAAAGGTTTTTATGCTTGAGTGTGTATAATGCTCTCTAGAGATAAACTCAGTTTTCTTTACGTGAGAGACTTGTGGAATTAGGTTGATTAGATGAGTTTATATATGTCATTACAAAAACCCTAGCTTTCCTAAAATCACATAATCTTTTGAGCTGTCATCTTATGTGAGTTTAGGAAAGTATTTATCTTATTTGACTTAATCATATAGATAGAATCAAATAAGGTAAATACTCCTAGTTTTTAGGTAACCAATATATTCTCATCTAATCTACCAGCTGCTCAATATATTTTCCAAAATAATTCTTAGAAAATATTTTTACAAAATCTTTTCAAAGTTACGCAGCTTGATATTCCATTCAGTAAACCTGGTTCCTTGAATTGAGTAAGTTATGAATTCTGTTCCAGCTTTGTACCAGAATTCATAACACTTATGTAATACTACGGAGCCCATTACATAAAAAACTAGATTAACAGTAAAGTACAAATATTCTTCTTTTCATGTAATCTACAAGACTTGAATCTTCCTTGGATGCTTCATCTTGAGCAAAGTATCTTTCTTCGAATGTCTTTGAAAGGCTTCTATGCTCCAAGTCTTGGAATCGGCTTAACTACTGCACATATAACATGGTTAACATGCAATAGATAATATGTGACTGCTTTACAGCATAGCAGTCAAGGAAATAGTTCCAACTACTTGTGACCTGTTTCCTGTAACTGTTTGTCATCATCCAAAACATCAAAACTTAAGGAACTTAACAAATTCCCCCTTTTTGATGATGACAAACTAATTGAAGTTCCTGCAATCCAAGCACATTAAAAACAAAAAAAAAACTCCAATAAAGTACTCAACTAGGATTGAGTACATCAACAATCTTTAAGACTAAAAATGGACACACACTGAATTGATTTTCCTAAGTTAACTTGACTCGACTCTTATTTAACTTAATCTAAAAATCCTAAAAGGCTAAGAAGATCCTAGGCTTTAGCTTCAACGTTTTTCCCCCTTTTGGCATCATTAAAAAGTATACTCAAGTAAAAATAAGATGCACAAATTATTAAATGTACTCATCCATGCAGTGGCATCAACCACTATTCAAGTTAAATGCTGCAAAAATAGATTAGTCAAACTAAGCATGACATAACAGAAATAAAATTGTTCAAAACAAATACCAAACAAAGTTCAACAAATTAAAGACCCCGACTCCATATCAAAAGAACAGTTCATGGAGTGGGAGGAAGCAAACCAACATAATCAGTCACAAGAGATAGGGTAGGCAAACAAAAACAGAAAACAGAATCAATCTTCATCAATCTTATCCTACTCTTCTCCTTCAGCATTCTGGTCTCCATCATCATCTAGTTACTCATCTTCATCTCCTTCCTCAGCATCATGCATCTCTTCTTCAGGAGGAGACTTTGGAGCAGCAACACTTGTACCAGGTGCTTCTTGATCATGAGATCCAGCAAGCTTCTTTTCCAGATTATCAAACCTAGAATCAATAGAAGAGAATAATTCTTGGACCAGACCAATGAAGTTTTTAAGCAAAGTCTCCTGATCCTCCAACCTTTTCAGAACTAGAGCCTGACCTACTGGCTCCTCTACTTTCTTATTCTTCTTTGTTGGAGATCTCACTTCCTCCACTGGTTCCTCTGTCTTAAACAGCAGCTGATCCCACTTATATCTAAACCCTTCTACTTTAAGATGGCCCTGGTAAACACTGTAACTGGGACAGTGGAACCACTCAGGGGTACATTGTTAGATTTGAGCAGGTGGGTTATAAAGGATCCATAAGGCAAGGAGTGATGAGATGACCCATGACAGTTCATTATATGGGCCAACATTAATGCAGGAAGATTGATTTTCACCTTCTTCATTATCAGATACATCAATACCATTTCTATTATTCTCACAGTACCTCTACCGTGAGCCCTTGGTATTAAAACCTTGTTACACAAAGAATGTAGAACTAGCATAACTGGTTCCTTCAAATTAACAGACTTAAGGACCCCTGGCTTTTTGGGCATCTTCCCTCCAAACATAAAAGCATATATCTCCTCTGGTGTGACCCCAACAAGCATAGGCCACCAGTCACCCGAGTACTAATCAAATCCATCTCTCGGTATGCTTAACAAACTTGACAGAGAAGCAACCGATAAACTTACATCAACCCCATTCACACATGAACTTATGGACATATTAGGCATTTGCTTGATATTAACATAAAATTCCCTAACTCCAGACACATTTGCAGCACAAACATCAAACAACATTAACCAACCTTGATATTCAAGCAACTCCTTGAACTCAGATAATGCAGTAATATCAAAATACCCTTTTTCAACACAACACCCAGATAACACTAATCTAGAATTTAAATCAATAGAACCAGTAGGAATAGATTCTACAGATTTACCTTTTGAAGCACGAGAGGTTTTAACAAGCAACCTCTTTCTCTTGGTTCTTTGCACATAATCAGCAGACTATTCCTCCTGGGTGTCATCAATTATCCTTTTCACAGAAGAACGTGTAAAACGACCACTTCTCCTAACCTTTTCATCAGGTGATCCTTCCTTGAACCGAGTAACCTCAACCTCTTCCTCTTTGTCACTGTGCTCTTCAGCACTACTAACCTCCATCTCTTGACTCACAGTTTGCTGAGCTTCTGTCTCTTGTTCCCCCTGAGATGGTACAGGTTCCTTGATGACAGAGTCATCAGTTTCCGGAGGATGGAAGATAGGCTTAGGTTGTTTTGATGAGGGTTTGGTCGATTGTGGTGGTGAGGAGGATTTTTGAGGGGAATCGGGGGTTGTGGTAGGAATTTCTGAAGGTGATGAAGCTACATTGGGTGATGAAGGTTCAATTTGGGTTTGTTCCTGTTAAGAGGTTGGTGGAACAACGATGGGGGTTCCTTTTGATTGAGTGGAGTCACTAGCAGACCCCTTTCCTCTTCCTCTCCTAGATGAAGCTACAGTCTTTCTTCCCATTGTGTCAAAGAGAAATTGAAAATGAAGATGATGCACAGTACTCTGATGTTGAGTAGTACGCAAAAGAGAGAAGGAGAATGATGAATGAGAAGTAATGAAGCTGCACAAAGGGTTGGAGTATATATATATATATATATATATATATATATATATATATATATATATATATATATATATATATATATATATTTGAAGCACAACAAAGATATGGAAGTTCAAAAAAAATGACGGTTAAACAATTTGATAAGTATGACAAGTTTTAAAATTTGAAAAGATAGCTATCATTACTTGCCATAAATATCTTAACCATCCTATAAACTAGCCAAGTGATTGATTTGCCATTATCTTTATGGTAAATGACTAAAATAAGATTATTTCCTTCAAAAAGGAAAATATCTTATAATAATCTTCCAAAGATATGAGAATATTATTCGGAAGACATATCAGTGCTGATCTGCTATTTCCCTTTCCTGATACTTGATTAAAACCACTTCATCCTGTTTCTGGCAACTTAGTTTAATTTCACCTGTTTCTTGCAACAATGATTTTTAATCCTTTTGAGATCTCAAAACATTTACATAAAACTTGAAGGATTTCGATATAGGTATGTACACATACTATACAAGAGAATACCATTCTAACCAATCATTGAGGGAAATAGATGAAGCCAAAGACTAAAATCTAACTAGACCTAGTAAGATTCTTAAATTACAAAAAACTTCTCTACACAAGGGTTTTGTCAAGATATCAGCTATTTGATCTTCACTTTTGCAAAACAATACTTCCACTAAACCTTTTTCTACATTATCTCTCAGAAAATGATGTCTAATCTCTATATGTTTGGTTTTGGAATGCTGAACTGGATTCTTAGAAATATTAATTGCACTAGTGTTGTCACAAAATATAGGAACACTATTATAAACAACACCAAAATCCTTCAGCTGATTCCTTACCCACAGTAGCTGGGAACAGAATGAAGTTGCTATAATATATTCTGCCTCTACTGTAGATAAAGCCATTGAGTTTTGCTTTTTAGAACCCCATGATATTAGACAGGAGCCAAGAAAGTGTGCCATACCTGATGTGCTCTTTCTATCAAAAAGAAAGCCAGCATAGTCTGCATCAGTGTACCCAATAAGATCAATTGCACTCCCTTTGGGGTACCACAAGCATAAGTCTGTTGTTCCCACAAGATACCTAAGTATCCTTCTAACAGCCTTCAAGTGAGATTCCTTTGGATTACTTTGAAACCTAGCACACAATCCAACAGAGAACACAATATCAGGTCTACTAGCTGTTAGATAGAGAAGGGAACCAATCATTCCTCTATAAAGTGTGGCTTCAACATCTTTTTCCTTTAGATCATTATCTAATTTTGTGGATGTGGGAATAGGTGTATCATAAGCCTTGCTGTTTTCCATGCCAAATTTCTTCAGCAATTCTTTCAAGTATTTTTGCTGATGTATCATGGTTCCATTCTCCATTTGCTTAATTTACAATCCTAGAAAGAATCCTAGTTCTCCCATCATGCTCATTTCAAACTCACTCTGCATAAGATTAGCAAACTCATCACATAGTACTTGATTAATAGCACCAAATAAGATATCATCAACATAAATTTGTACTATAATCAAGTTGTTCCCCCTAGCTTTGATAAACAGTGTCTTGTCTACTGTTCCCCTCTTATAATCATTCTCCATCAAGAACTTAGACAATCTTTCATACCAAGCTCTTGGAGCTTGCTTCAATCCATATAGAGTTTTGTCTAACTTGTAAACATGTTGGGGAAACAGCTTGTCTTCAAAACCAGGTGGCTGCTCTACATATACCTCTTCCTTCAAATATCCATTTAGGAAGGCAGTCTTTACATCCATCTGAAATAATTTTATATTCATGTGAGCAGCATAAGAAATTAAAATCCTAATTGCCTCTAACCTAGCTACTGGTGCAAAAGTCTCATCATAGTCAATCCCTTCTTGTTGATTGTAACCTTGCACCACTAGCCTAGCTTTGTTTCTGACTATTGTACCTAGGTCATCCAATTTGTTTCTGAAGACCCATTTTGTACCAATAACTAACCTATCCTTTGGTCTAGGTACAAGATGCCAAACCGGGTTCCTATGGAACTGATTTAATTCATCCTGCATTGCTAGAACCCAATCAGGATCAGTTAGTGCCATTTTATAGTCAGTTGGCTCTATATTAGACAGGAAAGAATAAAAAACACAAAAGTTTTGAAAAACATTTCTTCTCGTTTGAACTCCTTTATTAATATCACTAATGATCTGATCTAGAGGATGAGAAGATTGATATTTGAAGCTTTTAAAAGAGAAATCATTTTGTGCTTCTTCATTTGATTGGGAACCAGCATGATCATGAATCTCATCTATTTCTTCAGAACCAGTAAGATTCATATTCACGCTATTTCTATTAACATTACTTACCTCAGGTTCAGGGGAGGCATCTTCATTCATTCCCTCTGAACCCCTTACCTGTCTGTCACTTGGGAAACCATTAGATCTTGGTTCCTCTTCTGAATTCTCGTTATCCTTATTTTCTTCTCTAGGCTCCTCATTATCATCATTTTGTGGAGTATCAAGTGAGCCTAGATCTGCTTGCACTTCATTTAGGGGACCAGCATCATGGTTCCCAGTAAACTCCATCAATCCAATCATTTCATTAGGTTGTACCTGCGCGATCTCAGAAGACATGTTAAATTCATCAAAGATGACATGCACACTCTCCTCAACATACAAAGTCCTTTTATTAAGGACTCTATATGCTTTGCTTTAAGGAGAATATCCAAGAAAGATTCCCTTATCACTCCTAGGATCAAATTTATCAAGCAGGTTCTTCCCATTGTTATGAATATAACATTTGCATCCAAATACACGAAAGTATGCAATATTAGGCTTTCGACCTCTAAGGATTCATAGGGAGTCTTATTTAACTTTGGTCTAATGAAACCTCTATTTAAAATATAGCAAGCAGTGTCCACAGCTTCACCCCAGAAACTCTTAGGGAGACCACTCTCAATGAGCATTGTTCTGGCCATCTCCTCAAGAGTTCTATTCTTTCTTTCAACAACACCATTTTGCTGTGGTGTTCTTGGGGCTGAGAAGTTGTGACTAACTCCCTGTTCCCTACAGTAATCAACAAAGTTAGCATTATCAAATTCAGTACCATGGTCTGATCTTACCGAGACCAGCTTGTGAGAGAGCTGGTTCTCCACTTGCTTCACCAATGCTACCCATTCATCAAACGTTTCATCTTTTGAATGTAGCATTATTACCCAAGTGTAGCTAGAATAATCATCAACCATAACACAGATATATCTATGACCTCTTTGACTTTGTACTCTCATGGGACCACACAAATCAATGTGTACAAGTTCGAAGGGTCTGCTGGTACTCAAAACAGTTTAGGGCTTAAAAGAGATTTTGACCTGTTTCCCCTTAACACATTCTGAACAATCTTTATCTGCCTCATAAGTGATGTTAGGAAGTCCTACCACCAAATCACGAGACCTTAATTTGTTCAAAAGTGTCAAGCTAGCATGTCCAAATATCTTATGCCAAATCCATTGGCTATTATCAGAAACAGCTTTCAAACAAACAGACTTGTCTTGAGGAATTTTATCTAGAAAGGTGATGTAAACATCATGCTTCCTGGTTCCCTCACATACAAGTTCGCCTGTTTGAGAATTAACTATATGACAAAGATTAGCTTGAAACTCAACTCTATTACCTTTATCACATAATTGAGAAATACTCAAGAGATTATGTTGTAAGCCCTCAACATAATATACATCATCAATTGCATTTGAAAGTGTCTTACCTAAACCAGTGATGGTTCCCTTGCTGTTATCTCCAAAGGTGACACTTCCACCGTCAAAGGCTACTAGTGAAAGGAATTGACTTTTATCCCCGGACATGTATCTTGAGCAACCACTGTCCAAATACCAATAGGTATCTCCTTTCACTTTAGCCTGCACGAACAAATCAAACATTAGGTTAAAATGTTTGGGTCCCTTTTCAACGACATTAGGCTCTTGTTGGTCTTTTCTTCTCCAGACCCACTTCACATGTTTATTGTTTTTATTCTCACTGTTCTTCTTAGCGGGACACTCATGTATCTCTTGAAATGTCCCAAATCCCCAGTAAAAATCCTATCTTACCTCCAAAATACCTTAAGTCTTGGTTAAAATCCTAAAATTACCTCTCTAATGTCCCGAGTCCCTAGTAAAAACCTGAATTCACCTTTAAACTGCCATAAAAACCAGAATTTCCCCTGAATAACTACATTAGTAAGTCCTTGACCTTCCCACCCGAAACCTTATAGAGGTAAAAATCCGAAATTACCCCTCCTATCGGTAAGACCCTGACCTTTCCACTAAAGTCCTATTGGAATGAAAATCTTAGCTTGCCTTATCAAATTGGTAAAAATCTAACCTTCCCTTCATAATTCTATTGGAGTGAAATCTAGAAATTACCCATCACTAGCAAAAGCCAAAAATTACCCCACCGGGTAAAATTACAAAATTACCTTTAACCACCACAAAAGTCTTAACTCTGACACGAGCATTATGTCTATTGAGTCTATGCTTATTGAGTTTGTCTAATTCATTTGGAATCATTCTTATAGCAAAGGCTAACTACTTAAACTAGACCATGCATCATTTGCAATAGAAGTGATAGTATAGTAACATCATACGCGTAATTGCATCATACATATGTATCTTCTCTCCTAACATTGACCCCATAAACACTCAACCCTAACCAAGTCAAGTCTTGTCCCATGTCCTTTCACAAGATTTCATCAAATTGGGTATGAGGACTAGGTGTAAAGATGAAGAGAACATCATCACCTCTTCTCTCAACTAATGGCTATAAAAAAAATGACCTTTCTCCTAGTTGTGATCCCAGATTTAGCTAAGTCTCTAGAGGGTATGAACGCCCATCTAGAGTGAATCAAGAGTGCCAACTCCCTGGAAAATTTGGCACAGAAAGTCAAAAGTATGGTCCATCAATTCACCAAAAGTGGACTATACTTTGACACAGTCCCTAATAAATTAAAATAGAAAGTTAGCCTCCTAGAGAAATTTTCTACTGATGACATCCCAAAGTTTAAGTCAACGGATGATCTAAGATATCATCTTCGTAACATCAGGGTCATGATGGAAATCAAGGGGGTATATCTTGAGTTATTCACTATCATCTTCGTAACATCAGTGATTATGTGTTTTAAAGGACAAAGAGACATAGACTTTAAAGGACATGACCAACGCGTTCATGAATTAATATCGTCTCAATGTCCAAATTTAGATAACTCTCACAGAGTTGGAAGTCCTAAGGCAAGGTGTAAGCAAAGGGTTCATTACCTATCTAAATCGATGGAGAGAAATGGCTTCTCAAATTGTCTCACAACCACATGAAAAAGAGTTTGTGAGAACCTCTGTCTCAAGGCTCCTCCCCATGTACAACAACAATATGAAGTACTTGGGTCTAGAATCCTTCTAGCATGTGTATAACATTTACATAGACATTAAAGACGATCTGATGAAGAATCCCATCCCTCAAAATAATGAGCATTGGAAGGGTAATAAATCTCACAATTACTCAACTTAAAAAGCCACCAATGAAGTTAACACCCTGGAAACTCAGAGATCCTAGGGTAACTTTCGTAACAACAACAACAACAAATGGGGAGGTTTTTAGAACCTTCCTCACAGGGTCTTATCCAAATTAGGGATGACCTATTCAAATGTATTTGATCTCTTGACAAGAAATGGTCACATTAAACCAATTGGTCTAATGGAGGAAATTCCTTTGGACAAAAGGAGTGTTAAATGGGACCCAAGCAAGTTTTGCAAGTTACATAGAGACAAGAGTCATGATATCAAAGGTTGTATTCAATTTAAGCACCTCCTCTAAGATATGATGGATTATAGGAGGCTAACTTTCCCTCTTGAGGCTAATCTTAACAACTACACCCTCTCGTCATCTTCTCAATTTACAAAGATGAACCCACTTTTGACCTATCTTCACTAATCACCCCAGTTGGGGTCCCGTCCTCAAGAGTCACTATTCTATGGACAAAAGACACAGTAAATGGAATATGGGATAGAAATGACAAGGATGTCTACCTCATTGAAATCTCTCATGTAATGCTCCTAACTAAAAGTATCGACCCTAAATGGTACGAGAAGGGGATGACCAACGTCAATGTAATGACTAGTTGAGGCAAGGTTTAGATTCCGATTCAGAATCATGCTCTAAATAGTCCAATCCTAGTGACTCTACCATCCCAAGAAAGCTCCCTGATCAAACAACTTAAGAAGACCCGAGCCGAGGTCAACATTTGGGAGTTGATCACTAATTCTTTCAAACACTGAAATGTGCTCCTAAATGCATTAACAAAGGTGAACATTCCTTCAAGAAAATCTCCTATATCTTTGGTCAACCTCCTAACCATAGAAAAGGAGATATAGTAATATCATTCTCATATGATGTTTTGCCTTTTGAAGGGACTTCTTACAACAAGGCCCTTTACTTGATCATTGTTGTACGCAACAAGAACATTCCATTTACTCTGACCAATAATGGCTCTACAATAAATGTATGTCCTCTCTACGCAACATAAACATTAAGTTTCTCGAGAAGGACTTGACACCTTTAGCTTAAGGGGTCCAAGCCTATGACAACTATTGTCATAAATTGCTCGGGTTCATTTTCTTATCCCTCATCTCAAGCCCAATAGAGACATACGTCACCTTCCAAGTTCTCAACATCAAAACTAGATTTAATCTTCTTCTTGGATGCCCATGGATTAATGATTTAGGGGTCATCCTATAATCTTTACACGAGAAGATGAAGCTATCCTTCAAAGGAACCTTAATTGCAATTGATGTCACAATCATCAAAATTCATATTGCTGACAAACCCCTCATTAACATCGAGCACGATGAAGAGGATCAGGAAATCTCTGGCTTTAGCAATGAAGTAGCTATGCTTGAACTTGACAACTTGCGTTTTATTCTTCGTTCCACAGTTCACACCATGACAAAGAACCAAGGTTACTTTCCTAGATTGACTCTAGGTTGAAAGCGAACTCTAACCACACCTTTCAAGGATCCAAAGGAGAAACAAAATCTCTTTGGGCTTTAGTATAAGCCTACTGAGCAAGCACTTTGGAATACATTTTGAAGAAGGGGCCTGCAAGATGGCTAAGACTCAAGGCCAGGCCAAGCATGTATTGAAACCATATCTCCCAACTCTAAATAGGAAATTCATTAAAGAGGGTGAGGAAGACATCTATAATGTCTTCCCAGAGCCTCTCTTCAATCGTGATCACAAAAAGTTTTACCTTAGCATTGATGGTTTTCACGATTGCTACTTTTTGGACGTTAACAAACCTAAAGAGTCATCTAAGTCACCTAAATGCATTGACCATCAAGCTCTTTCATAATTATTTAGTCTTGAGAAACTGAGCTAGAAGTCTAAGCTATAATACAAAGCTACGACTTTGATCCATCTGAGCTGATAGTGCAAGTTCTAGACATGGCATGAGAATAAAGAAAATCCCTGAAGATAACAACTCCTAGTGGTAGTAAGCTGAAGATAGTCGTTGGAGAAGACCTAAAAATAGATGAGGTAGATTCGTCTAAGTGACAGTTTGTGTCTGAGTCTAGATTTGTTAAGATCGAATATAAAGAGTTTAGGCCGTTAATGGTTACTCCACCAAAGGAAAACCCCAAAAAATCCCTTAATGCAATCACCTCTAAATTCAATAACATTTTTATTTCTACATACTCCTTTCACCTCAATCCCTACCACTAATTTCTTTGTCTCTAATGAATCAAACTTTGAAATTATTAAAGTAATGGAAGAACATGAAAAGAAATCACCTATAATCGATGAAACTAAAAAGATTAATAAAGGTTTTGATTAGTGATGTGCTCGTTTTAGAGCACGTTTACTACCCCATTTTAGTGTTAAGTCTCGCAGTTTTAGATTGATTTTATACATATTACACTTGATTTTACCTTGGTATTGTCTTCGAGTTCTTTTAAGGTCATTTCAGGTGTTTTCGATGATTTTAAGGTGAAATGCAACGTATTCGAGGCTTAGACACTATTATCAAGAGGTTAGAAGCACATATCGTAGCTTAGACACGCATTCTAAGGTGTTCTTAAAGATCCCATAAAGTTCGAAAGCCATTAGACACTTTGAAGAAGTTGAAAAGCAAGAATCAGAGTCAGATTTGACCGAATCATACAACAATTCAGTCGAATAGTATTGCAATTTAGTAGCCTACGCTCCTTTCACACTAGAAAGGCCGAATGACACGAATTCAGGCGAATGAGCATCCATTCGGCCGAATGAATGTCCCCATTCGGGCGAATCGTGCATAGAGAAGAAATTAAAGATATTCACCAGAGCTGCTAGAATGGGCGAATGGGGAAGAAATTGGGCGAACGGAGTTGCATTCGGTCGAATGGGTCATCCATTCGAGTGAATGAACCTGTTTTCTCCGGAAATTTTACTTCTTCTTTAGGCCGGCCCAAAGGCATTTTAGGGCTTCCAGATTTCTTTTATTTTAAGTTATAAATACCCCTCCTTCTGAAGAGGGAGAGGAACCCTAATTTCTTTAGTTTTAGCTTTATTTAGCCCCTAAACCTCTCTTAGTTCATTAAGCCCTAGTTTTCTATTTTCTGTTTTCTCAACATATGTACTCCAAGATTTCGACTTTATTGTTTGGATTATGATCGTGGATATTGCATTCAATCTTTATTATGAGTATCAATCTCTTCTTTACTTTTGAATTCATTTTATTTCAGTCAATGTTTAGCCTAATGTTTATCACTTATCTATAATAGTTTCTGCTTTATTTTTATTTTTGTTAGTTTCTTTTTATAGTTATTATCTGCTACGTTTGTTTTATTGATTATCATCATGCTATATATCTTACACATGTGTGAGTAGTTCTCCTTGGGGATTGATTAGTGAAACCCTAGGAAAAGCTATGTTCTTTATTGTCTAAGGTTATAGGAATGATGACAATAAGTAGGCCTCGAAACCCAATCTGAATCTTGTCCGACAACTCCTTTGGAGACATAGGGCAATTATAGGTCGTTTGATGTGATTTATTGAATCACCAACTTCCTCTCGCGTACTTGGGTGTCTATTCTAGTTATTATTTGATTTCCTCTAACCTATCATGTTCTCTTTTGAAATCACCTTCCTAGGGTGAATCTAATCTAGTCCCCGTTTTTCTCTCTTTGATTTTCCTCTTTACTTCATCGTGATTTATATTTTCGTCATTAGTTTTAGTTGCTTTTAAAACCAAAAAGTCCAGTTATGTTAAGAAGTGGAGTGTATTGATATCCTTTGTCCTCGTGGTTCGACCCCCTACCCCACTATACTCGTGTGGTTCGTTATAAGTATTGTTTGGTTCAAGGTTTAACATAAACAACTGTTGAAATCTTGTTATCAAAATGGCGCCGTTGTCGGGGACAAGTCGTTATATTTAGACTCTTGTTGGTCTTGATATAGCTTCATTTTATTTCGTTTTTGTTGTTGTTTATTTTTTTAGTTAGTAGTTACCCTTGAGTTTGCTATTTGCATGCTCCATAGCACGTGCAGGTCAAACCAACCGATAGTACCATATAATCCTGAGGTCCAACATTTAAGAAAGCAACGTCCCACAAAACAAACCCCACATTCCGTTCAAAGTTCACCCACATCCACAATGGTCAACGAACATCAGTTGTTTGGTCAGTTCGAAACTCCTAGCTCACAAGAGTTCCAAGGAGGTGTAGTACTTCCTGGTTCTATTATGCCATACCAAATACACCCCCCGTTCACAAGGATGGTCAAGGAAACCCCTTTTAGTGGATTAAGAAATGAATGTCCTCTTCAACATTTCGAGGAATTCTCTTATATTTGTGGACTTATTCCTCCATGCCCCAATAGCCCAGACTATGTGCGAATGCACCTATTTTACATAAGTCTAGCTGGGGACGCCAAGGATTGGTATAAATGCTTGGAGCCTAACTCAATCACAAACTGGGCTTAATTGAAGACAGCATTTCTAGAGAGGTTCTATCCTATGGTTTGAATGCAAGACTGGCGCAAGAAAATTGCGTCCTTCCCTCAAGAGGATGATGAGAACCTTAGTGCTACTTGGAGTCGGTTTAAAAGAATGATTAGAGCATGCCCCTATCATGAGTACAGAGAGAACCATCTCAACACATTTTTATACGATGGTCTTAATGACTCCACCAAGGCCCTTCTAGACTCAGTAGTAGGTGGCCAACTCTCCAAGATTCTATGCAACTAGGTAAAAGCTACAATTGAGAAGTTGCTAAGAATAGTGCCTAGGGAGGAGCAAGGAGTAAGGGTTTACCAAGAGGGATGATTGATACAACCAACTTGGACACCATCAGTGCTAAAATTGAAGCAGTTATCGACAAGAAGTTGTCCAAGTTAAGCCTAGCTGGTAGTTCGAACACCCCTCCTATGCATGAAAAGCACTTTGCATGTGCAATTTGTGGGGGTACAAACAAGGATACTTCCTATTGTAGTGGTTTGCACTTCGAGCATGTTGCTATAGCTAATTATGGTGGTTACAACCCTGAGACACAGGTGATGAATTATGACGGTTATGGGTATAATCTTGATCATCTTATAGCAGTTAACTGTGGTGGACAAGGACAAGGAGCAGGGTATGAGCAACAACCTTTCCCCAATCAACCATATAGGCCTCCTTTCAATTCAAATCAAAACCAAGGAAACTTTCACCTAGGATATAATATAAATGCTCAGAGTGGGTTCAATAGTCAAGGTTTTCAAGGGAACCAAGACCAAGTTTATAGAGACCACCGGGGTTTAATCAAGGGCCTAGAGGTGGTTCAAATCTGCCTTTCCCACCTATTAAACCTCATCATAGGGTTTCTCAACCATAAAAAAATCACACCTCAAGCAATGACCATTTAGCCTCCCAAGTGACTTCTCTTGCTTAGCAAAACTAGAGTCTCACTCAGATAAATCAGACTCTCATCCAACAGATGCAACAACTCCAAGCTTAGCAAAAGTTGTTTGAAACTCAACTCGCCCAATGGCTAGTCCTCCTACTCCACTACTATTCCCATCTCACCCTCAACCTAACCCCTCCACACAACCTCCACATTAGCTCCCAAATCCAAACCAACACACTACAAAAGCTATCCACCTAAGATCAGGGACTCAGTGTGACAACCCTTCATATCTAGTAGATGCACCTTTGGTACGGGTTAGTGATGAGACAAGAGAGGATGTGAATGAAAAATAAGAGGAACAAGGTAAAAGGTCGAGAGTTGAAAGTGAAAAAAGCGAGGATGATGAGGAAGAAAAGATAAGGAATGAGAAGTTGGTAGAGAATGAGGAAGAGAGAAAGAAGAGGATTGAGGAGAGAAAGAGGTTATATTGCTTGTATGCACCCCCACTTCTTTTTCCTTATAGGAGAGTGGAAAAGCAACTTGAAGGACTTACTATCCAACAAGAAAAAGCTTAAGAAAGAAGTAATCAGTCTCTCCCATCAAGTTAGTTCCATTTTACAAGGGAAAATTCCTATAAAAGAGCGAGATCCCGGTCCATACAATCTTCTA
Organism: Dysphania ambrosioides; assembly: GCA_026401315.1. Lineage (NCBI taxonomy): Eukaryota > Viridiplantae > Streptophyta > Magnoliopsida > Caryophyllales > Amaranthaceae > Dysphania > Dysphania ambrosioides. The sequence goes on from CM048666.1 coordinate 19,608,457, forward strand.
GTAAAGTTGGGGAATCTTGATCCCAAAGGGGCGTTCACCGATCTAGGAGCTTTGATTAGCCTTATACCTCTATCCATCACCAAGAAGCTGCCGTTTAGCCTCAGACCTTCAAGAAAGACAATCCAATTGGCGGATAGGAGCATAAAAGTTCCGTGTGGAGAGCTTGATGATATACTTATCCAAGTGGGAGAACTAGTGGTCCCCTGCAACTTTGTAGTACTGGAAATGGAAGAGGACCCTTATACTCCACTTATTTTGGGAAGAGCCGTTCTAAAAACACTCTGGGCAGTAATTAACTACCATGATGACACCATAACAATAGAAGTAGCCCAAGTGAAGGTAGTCTTCAAAATTTCCCCGCTCTTAAAGAAGCCTATGGTTGAACAAGTCTGCTGCCTTGAAGTGGATGTTCGGGAAGTTGATAAATATAAAAGGGAAATAGAAGTCAGGTATTCAATGAGTTATGAGAATACTAACGAAGAGGATGAGCAGTTGAAAAGCCAAGTGGACAAGGCCCAGGAATGTGCGAGCAAAGAAGTAGAATCTGAGCCACTTTGTGAGGTTAAGGAAGGTATTGCCTATAAGGGGGAGAGTTCTAAGCCTTCTCCCCAAGTAAGTTTGAAACCTCTACCTTCTAACCTTAAATATGCTTATCTTAATAATGATGAGGTTAGTCTAGTCATAGTGAGTTCTGAGCTTGATGACACCTTATTGGAAAAGTTGCTTGTTTTACTAAGGAAATATCAAGGTGTTATTGGGTACTCACTTGGTGATTTAAAAAGGATTAGTCCAACCCTTGTTATGCACCGAATTCATCTTAACGATGAGCATATCTCCTTAATTGAGTCACAAAGAAGGCTAAACCTCAACATAAAAGAGATAGTTAAAGATGAAATCCTCAAACTCTTCAAGGCTGGCATCATCTACTCGATTTCAGATAGTAGGTAGGTTAGCCCTGTTCATGTTGTCTCGAAAAAGGAAGGGATGACTATTATCGAGAATGACAAAGGTGAGATGATCCCGACTAGAGCCACCATAGGATGGCGAGTTTGTATTGATTATCGCAAACTCAATAAGGCTACAAAGAAAAGATCACTTCCCTTTACCTTTCATCGGCGAGATGCTTGAGAGATTGGCAAGGCACAAGTACTATTGTTTTTTGGATGACTACTCGGGTTTCTTTCAAATTCCAATCCACCTGGAGGATCAACAAAAAATAACTTTTACTTGTCATTTCGGGACTTTTTCTTATAGGAGAATGCCCTTTGGTTTATGCAATGCTCCATCCACTTTCCAGAGGTGCATGTTTGCCATATTTGTTCTTATATTGGAGGACATCATGGAAGTGTTCATGGATGATTTTTCTATTGGGGGTTCGTCTTTTGACACTTGCTTGACACATCTTGAAAAAGTTTTGTTACGGTGTCAAGAAACGAATCTTGTGTTGAAATGGGAGAAGTTTCACTTTTTAGTCTAAGAAGGCATTGTCCTAGGCCATAAAGTGTCCTTCAAAGGCATAGAGGTAGACCTTGCTAAGATAGATGTGATAAGGAACCTTCCTGTACCTACCTCGATTATAGGAGTACGGTCCTTTCTTGGACATGCAGGGTTCTATAGGCATCTCATCTTAGGATTTTCGACATTAGCTAAATCCTTAAACGAATTACTTCAAAAAGATGTCGAATTTAACTTTAATGAGAGATGCCTCAATGCCTTGAATCGTTTAAAGCAAGCATTGATCTCTATACCCATTATGCAAGCTCCTGATTGGAGTTTTCTGTTTGAATTAATGTGCCATGCTAGTGATATCTCTATAGGTGATGTTCTTGGACTAAAAAAGGAAGGAAAGCACCATATCATATGCTATATTAGTAAAACACTGGATCCAGCACAACGCAACTACTCTACTACAGAAAAGGAGATGCTCGCGGTAGTCTATTCTTTTGAGACACTATGCCAGTATTTGATATGTTCTAAGGTTGTAGTTTTCACGGATCAGCCGGCCCTGAAATTCTTAATGATGAAGAGGGATGCAAAGCCAAGGTTGATCCGTTGGGTGCTCTTATTGTAGGAGTTTGATTTTGAATTGAAGGATAGGAAGGGAAATAAAAATGTGGTAGCTGACCATTTGTCTAGGTTACATATGCTTAATAATGACTCCTTCCCTATACAAGATGAACTGGTTGAAGAAACCTTGATGACAGAGTTAGTCGTTGGGAAAGCCCCTTGGTTTGCAGATATTGCGAATTATTTAGCGTGTGGGGAACTACCAGAGTTTGAATCTAAAGCAATAAAAAAGGCTTTCTATGGGAAGGTCGGAAATTTCTTTTAGGATGACCCCTATTTATTTCATGTATGCGCCGACGGCATAATCCGCCATTGTATCACTGAAGAGGGGGTCCCTAAGGTTTTAACTCACTGTCACTCATACGCACGTGGCGGCCCCTGAAGTCAATGAGGTCCTTATTCTATGAGAAGCGAGCCGCACAATTAAGGGAATTGAAAGAACTGAGGCTAGACGCATTCCACAACATGCACATCTATAAGGAACGAACTAAGCATTGGCTCGACCAACAAATCCTTCAATGAGAGTTCCTTGTAGGAGATAAAGTATTACTCTTCAATTCTAGAGCAAAGTTATTCCCCGGGAAACTAAAATTGAGGTGGTTTGGGCCATTCAAAATCCTACAAGTGTTTCCTTATGGAATGGTAGAGTTGAAAGATCATCATGGAGGTAGTTTCATTGTGAATGGGCAAAGGCTAAAACTCTTCCATGAAAGTATCCTTCATGAAATCAATATTGTCGAGCGCATAAGGTTAGATGATGTTGAAGTTGAATGATTGGTGTAATCATTGGTCTATAACGAGTATTTAAACTTTGGATCATTACTCTTTTGAGTTTTGTTGGGTTTGAAACAGTTAGTTTCATTTCGGTATTTGTTTCGTATTGTTTTTTATTTATGGTCCCCGCTAAGTCGAGCTAAATGACGTTAAACAAAGCACTTACGGGAGGTAACCTGGTCTTCTTTGAGTTTTCTCGCTAAGTAATCATTGTAAAATTTTTGGTTTGGGAGAGTACTTATCCTTTGATTATTACTGGCATAAAAATCTCAAAAAAATCCTCCATTCACCCAAATTGATGTTCCATTCGGGTGAAAGGACCTGGATTATAAACTCAAACTTGAGATAGGTGGAGTTTTTTAGGACGTCAAAAGAGTAAACAATTCAGGCGAAGGAAATCCATTCAGCCGAATGGAAGTCCTATCCGGGCGAATGGAGGTACAAACAAAACTGGGCAAGAGTTTTTGAGAACGTCGAATAGATACTCCATTCGGGCGAATAGAGGTCCATACGGCCGAATAAATAAGTGATTTGGGCGAATGGCAGCGAAGAATTCTGAGAATTCCTTCAAAATTCGGCCGAGCAGGGCCTTCAATCTTAGAATTCACATATGGGTATATATGAAAACTTTGTTGAACTGTTGAGGGCATGTGGCCTTCAGAACTGGATAACCATGTGGCACCCAACTCACAAACTTTTAACTTATGAGTTTCTCAGTTCTATTAGCCCATGTCAGCGTGAGAATAGGTTGCATTTGTCTTTCCGGTTTAGAAATGCAACCTATTTCCTTGATTATGCTGCCTTTTGTATTGTTTTTGGTTTTACCAATGAACCTATTCCAGATAAACAACCGGATAATGCTCGTGTTTCTGAAATATGGCCTAAGATTGCTGGCCGGCTTGTTTATCTAAATAGGAATATTTATGCTTCTGATGTACAATACCCTGTTCTTAGAATGTTTTTTAAATTTGCTAGGGAGACATTATTCCTTCCCCTAGCCCTCACCTAGTTAGAAACCAAGAAATGCACATATTGTACCGATACCTTGCACCGCACAATGACACCCATATTAGTATTCCAATGACTCTATGGAAGTTTCTAAACACCACAGCAACCCTTGATGTTAAAACTGACTTATATGTTAGGGGGAATGTGTACCACATCGCTGAATTCCTAAATATTATTAATCCAATAGAATTTAGTGATAGATTTGCATGTACCACCACCCTCCACGAGTAGTGTCTCATAAGGGCCGACTTTATCTTCACTAATCCATTGCAATGGTGGTACCTTAAAGACCGCACCTTTCCCCTCCCCTCTCCAAACTTACCTCCCCTCTTGCAGTTTGGGGACTCATACCTTTTAGACGGCGATGTGCCAAGATACACGGTCGAGCCCCCACTTCGACCCCCTCCTCGTCCTCACACCCTATCTATGCGTGATCGACCTAGGGCCTCCACTTTAATTTTAACGGACCATGATGATTTAGAGGATGAATCTAATATTATTTCCTCCCTCGGTCGCATAGAGGCCAGACTTGACCAGGTCCTCACTACCCAGGCCCATCACACCGCCCGACTCGATCACCTTGAGCAAAACTTTGAGCAGGCCAATTACCCGTGGTATGACATGGCCTACCAATCCCACATGGTAGGCGAAAGCATGGCCACTCCTTCCTGGTATCCCCGTCATGACAACTATAATGAAATATCCCTAAGTCATGGGTTTGACCGGTTGCGGGTTGGTAGGCATAGGTTTAACAATTTCACCTCCCAGCTCCTAGAAGAGCTTTTGATGACTATGAGATGGACTATACGGGGGGGGGGGGGGGGGAGGAAGAGGAAGATGAGGATAATGACCAGGGGGATGAGGGTTTCATCATAGATGAGTAGTTTTAGACCTACAGGACTCCCTTAGCGCCAAGGATGGCTTCAGCCTGGCTTAGGGGGTATCCATTGTCCACTACTCATCATTTTGTTGCGTGTCTTTTGGCCTTTTGCCCTGTCTAGCTGCTGGTTTTATTGTTGTGTGGTTTTGCGTTATTTTGTTGTTTGGTTTTGCTTCTTGGTGTTGTTTTCAGGTCCTTTTACTATCGTCCTTGTAATGAGTTCCATGTGTTGCTTCACCTACTTCTTGGTATGATCTTTTGCTCCCGCTTGAAAATCGAAAGTTGCTTGTTTATTTATATTTTGTTTGCTTTTCTTTTTCCTTCATATGCTCTAAAAAATAAAAAAATAAAAAAATAAAAAAATAAAAAAATAATAAAAAAAAAGAGACGAGAGTAAAATTTTGAAACAAGCATGCAAGCTTCTATCGTGCACTTTACAATGATTATATGCAAACTCGTGTTTCCCTAGCCCTGTGACTGTTGTGGGTTTGAGTTTATCGACTATTTTCCACTTAACTTGGGGGATCTGAGCTTGCTTGGTATGTGGTTTTGATGAATACCTATTGAGGCGCATTTCGACTAGTCTGGTTAAGATGGAACCTTATAGGACTCCATTGTGAGCCCTATATTATTGAGTGTTAGTTAGGGAATCTTAAGAATTGTGTCTGTTCTCCTCCAGCATAGTCTTCTTGTCTAAAGGTTAGGGATGATAACACGTTTGTAGTTACAGCTACATGGCCAAATTGCCTACCATGAATATTAATTGACTTTAGGGTAAGCCAAGTTTATGCCTTTACCTTTTTCTTTGTAGCCACACTATTTAACTCCACATAAGCCAAATGTCCCCTCACTTTACCTAGAAGATAGTCAAGTGACCATAGTGAAGTTGGTGTCCATTGCATCATGGTATAGGATTTCAGTTTGAAAAGTGGTTGTTTGATATAACTTTATACATTACTCTTAGTGTATTTCAGAAATATTTGCATGAAAAGTTACAAAAAAAAAGGGGAAAAGAAAAAAAAGAAAGAAGAGAAAAATTTGAGAATAAGGTTGGTGTAGTGTATTAGAGTTCATTATTGCGTATCTTGAGGATTTTGGAATGGCATTGCTGTCGGTAGTTGTAGTTTTCTTTGGTTTTATTACCTTGGATCGCTTACTATCCTCTATTTTAACTCCACATCCCCAAATTTTACCCTACCTTGATCCTAGCCTACATTACAACCCTTTCCAAACCTGTTCGACTTAGCCTGATTAGTAAGATCTGTGCTGGAGAGTAGATAAGACACAATCCCCAAGATTTCTCCCTGTTTAGGTGTTTGATTCCCAACTCATCTTTAGTCGGATAATTCTGAGAGAAACACATACCCTATCAAACACATGAGCGTATTAGAAATTTCCCACATCTCTTGGGAAATAACCTTGGGAGCGTAGACTTACGACCTCATTAGATAGTGGGCGGAATGGCCTATGTTGTAGCTCGCTTGATGATCCCGAGTCTATGGAAAACATTGTTCCTCCTGATATTATGCTCTTCTACATCCCATTGTACTTGCACACCCATGGCTAGGGAAGAGTTATGCACATGCAAGACTTGTATTGTCTTGTTTTTCACTCTCCTTTTTTCTCATTTGCTTCAGTAACTGTTTTTTCCTATGCTTTCGCGTCACCTTGCTAGTTCATTTGTTAGGGACTAGCAAGGGTTTGGCTTGGGGGAAGATGATATGCTTGTTTTAGAGCACGTTTACTACCCCGTTTTAGTGTTAAGTCTTGCGGTTTTAGATTGATTTTATACATATTACACTTGATTTTACCTTGATCTTGTCTTCGAGTTGTTTTAAGGTCATTTCAGGTGTTTTCGACGATTTCAAGGTGAAATGCGACTTATTCAAGGCTTTGACACAATTATCAAGAGGTTAAAAGCACGTATTGTAGCTTAGCCACACATTCCAAGTCATTCTTGAAGATCCCACAAAGTTCGAAAGCCATTAGACACTTTGAAGAAGTTCAAAAGCAAGAATCAGAGTCAAATTTGACCGAATCTGACAACGATTCAGTCGAATGGTAGTGCAATTTAGTAGCCTACGCTCCTTTCTCACTAGGAAGGCCGAATGGCAAGAATTCGAGCGAATGAGCATCCATTCGGCCGAATGAATGTCCCCATTCGGGCGAATCGTGCACAGAGAAGAAATTAAAGATGTTCACCAGAGCTGCTGGAATGGGCAAATGGGGAAGAGTTCGGATGAACGGAGTTGCATTCGGCCGAGTGGTTCATCCATTCGAGCATTTTAGGGCTTCTGAATTTCTTTTATTTTAAGTTATAAATACCCCTCCTTCTGAAGAGGGAGAGGAACCCAAATTTCTTTAGTTTTAGATTTATTTAGCCCCTAAACCCCTCTTAGTTCATTAAGCCCTAGTTTTCCATTTTCTGTTTTCTCAACATATGTACTCCAAGATTTTAACTTTATTGTTTGGATACTGATCGTGGATATTGCATTCAATCTTTATTGTGATTATCAATCTCTTCTTTACTTTTGAATTCATTTTATTTCAGTCAATGTTTAGCCTAATGTTTATCGCTTATCTAGAACTGTTTCTGCTTTATTTTTATTCTCGTTAAATTCTTTTGATAGTTATTATCTGCTGCATTTGTTTTATTGATTATCATCATGCTATACATCTTAAACATGTATGAGTAGTTCTCTTTGGGGATTGATTAGTGAAACCCTAGGAAAAGCTATGTTCTTTATTATCTAAGGTTATAGGAATGATGACAATAAGTAGGCCTCGAAACCCAATCTGAATCTTGTCCTGCAACTCCTTTGGAGATATATGGTGATTATAGGTTGTTCGATGTGATTTGTGGAATTACCAACTTCCTCTCGCATACTTGGATGTCTATTCTAGTTATTATTTGATTTTCTCTAACCTATCATGTTCTCTTTTGAAATCACCTTCCTAGGGTGAATCTAATCTAGTCTCTGTTTTTCTCCCTTGGATTTTCCTCTTTATTTCATCGTGATTTATATTTTCGTCATTAGTTTTAGTTGCTTTTAAAACCAAAAAGTCCAGTTATGTTAAGAGGCGGAGTGTATTGATATCTTTTGTTCTCGTGGTTTGACCCCCTACCCCACTATACTTTTGTGGTTCGTAGGTTGTTATAACTATTTTTTAGTTCAAGGTTTAGCATAAACGACTGTTAAAATCTTGTTATCAATTAGGAGAAAAAATATATGCAAATTAGGCTGACACTACGCCTAAAAGAATGCAAAGAGATGACATAGTTGCACAAAGAATTGATCGATGTCTTTGTTTTGTCCCACAAAGATATGCTATGTTTAGACAGGGATATTGTATAGTACACCATTCCAATCCTACCGAGATTGAAGTCAATAAAATAGTAGTTATGGAGAACAAAACCTAACAAAACTCTGAAAATAAAAGAGGAGGTGGAAAAGCATTTGGACATTGGGTTCATCAAAGTCACAAATTACCCTATATGGATTATAAACATAATTCTCATTTCGAAAAAGTACGGAAAATTCCAGATGTGTGTGGACTACTAAGATCTGAACTGAGCTAGTCCTAAAGATGGGTTCTCATTACCGCCACATTGAAATTCTGGTTAATAATACCACAAATCATGCCATAGACTCGTTCATGGACAAGTACATGCTACAAATAAATAAGAATGGCAGAAGAGGATATGGAGAAAACTACCTACATAACTCAATGGGGCAAATATTGCTAAACGATCATGCCATTTAGCCTCAAGAATGTCGGTGCCATATACCAAATAATAATGACAACACAATATTAGGTTGAATCCTCATACATATGCTTTTAGGGTCATATTTGGCAAGTTGTTAGGGTATGTCATCAGCTCTTAAGGCATTGAGGTTAACCCTAAAAAAATCAAGGCTATCTTGGCTATGAAACCCCTTAAGAAAAAAAAGGAGACCCGACTCTTTCTAGGTCACCTTTAATATATTAGTAGGCTTATATCTAAGCTAACTATGATATGTAAGCTCATATTCTGTAAGATGAAAAAGGATACACCTAAGGATTAGGATGAGAACTGCTAGAAAGCTTTAGATCAGATAAGAAGCTATCTCCTAAATTCTCCTATGATTTCCCCAACATTGCTGGGAATTCCAATTTGCTTATACCTTATAGTCATAGACTTAACGGTCAAGGCTATACTTGCCTAGGAGGTAAAGGGAATGGAAAATGCAATCTACTACATCAGCAAAAATCTCCTTAAGTACAAAACCAGATATACCTATCTCGAGAGACTCAACGTTGCACTAGTTTGGTCCACCAAGAAGCCGAGGCATTACATGCTTTTACACATAGTCAACAACATGTTTAAAATGGATCATAAAGTACTTATTTAAGAAGCCCACTCTCAATGGGAGCCTTTTGAGATGACTATTCTTGCTAGACAATTTTAATCTCAAATATGTCCTGCAAAAGGCAATCAAAGGATATGGTGTCTCATATTTCTTTGTTAAATTGTCAATAGAAGATTCCAAAGAAAACTATGATCTCTGAGACAAAGATCTCCTTGTAACAAAAAAGACAGCTGGTCATTATATTTTGATAGCGCCTCCAACCAAAAAGGCTGTGGTGTGGGGATAGTCATGGTATCTCTAAAAGAAGAACACACTCTTATATCAGCTAAGATAGACATTAACGTAACCAATAATACCACTTAATAAAAAGCATACAACCTAGGTCTATAGGCAACAATATCCTTAGATATATATAGAGGCTTCGAGTTTATGGTGATTCCTCCTTAAAAATTAACCAAATCTCCGAAAAATGAAAAGTTCATAGCAAGAGCCTTACTTCGTACCAAGCTTATCTTGAACAATAGACCAAGAAAATCCTCAAAATTGAGTTTACAAATGCATTAGCTCAACTTGCATCTATGGTCAATAGTCTATCAAATCAAAACAGAATGCCCCGCATCATAAAGAGGAGGTATGAAGTTGCACACATTAATGTTCAAGACACTGACATAGAGGATGGTAAACCCTGGTATGCTGACCTCTTGAGATATATACAACGTATGGAGTATCCTCCAAACTCCTCTAAAAGAGACCTAAGAACCTTAAGGCTCCTTGCCGCTCAGTTTATCACTTAGGGCAATCAGATTTATAAGCATACCCATGAGGGCATTCATATGAGATGCATAGATAAACAAGAAGTTATTATTATGATGTCACAAGTCCACAATAGAGTATGGAACTCATATGAATTATCAAATACTAGCTTAGAAAAAAGCATGATTTGGGTACTATTAGATCACCATGGAAGATGATTGTGCATGATATGTAAAGACATGTGCAACTTTCCAAAAGTGCGCAAACCTCTAACATATTCCTCCATAATTTTTTAATCCTTATGCATCACCTTGGCCCTTTTAAGTAGGGGGTATAGACATAATCGGCAAAATAGCTCTTCTAGGCATAGGAAGTCATGAATTTATCTTCGTCACAATCGATTACTTTACCAAGTGGGTTGAAGCCAAGTCTTACAAATCCTTAGGTTCCAAGAAAGTGGCCCAATTCTTAGAGGAAAATATCATTTATAGATATGGTATTCCTCATGAACTCATAAGCAACCAATGGGTCCACTTCCAAGGTGAATGCGCATACATTTTGACTAATCACAAGGCTCAACACCATCATTTGTCTCCAAACAGGTCGCTAATGAATGGGGTAGTTGAAGCCGCAAATAAAAACATCAAGATCATAATAAAAAATTAGAAAGGCTAGCTGTTAAAGTTACACCTTGCTTTTTTGGATACCGAATGTGAATCATGAGTTCAACATGCATAACCCTTTATTCTTTAGTATACGAGATAAAAGTTGTCCTACTCGTCAATCTTGAACTTCCTTTATTGAGAATTGTTCTCAAAAGTCGATTGCCTAAAGATGATTGGGTGATAGCAAGATATGATGAAGTGGTCCTTTTGGATGAAAAGCTGCTCAATGCAGTGTATCATGTTCAAGTATATTTTCTCTCCTATGGATGGTGTACCCATTGATTTTACTAGGGATTATTCCACCTTTTTCTCTACAACTTGAAAGTAGTCTTGTCATTCTTTATATCAATGATGGCTCCTTTTATAGTTAAGAAAATCCTACTAAAGATAATTGGGACTTATGCATCTTATTTAATCTCCATAACAATAAAATCACATCTAATGTAGAATTTCACAACTTGGAGAGGAATATATTCCAAACTACCTAGAGGAAACTTTATAATTTGATCTGCTAGCCAAAGAGAGGTACAAGTAGGTTTCAACTCACCTACTTGGCACCTCCTCTTCTACCATCTTAGGTGCCTCCTCATTCTTAGGCTCTTTCAAGTGATTGATGGCCTTATTGGATGACCCGTCTATCTCTTTAAATCTCCTTAAAGTTACAGTTTTCAGTTGTTCCTTAGGAAGAGTCTCATTATTCCTGAGAAATTGGACTAGGACCTTTGAGAGATGGCTACTTATTCATTTAGTTGGTCAAATTTGGTTCCCATTAATTTAGTCTGAGCTCTTAATTTTGTATTTTGGTTTATTTGCTTAGCATTTTTCTTGCTCTTTAAAGCTGTGAAGAGTTCTATCATAACCTCCGAATTCGACTTCTAGGGAACGTGAAATAGCAGCAACATCCATCTTTCAAATGAAAGCCAAAGTACCATGAGCACTGTTCATATGAATGTTACCCACTATACAATGTGGTTTCATGGTTCAAACCATTATAGAAAGTCTAAAGCAATAGCCAATCTAGAAACCATGATGAGGACAATGCTTGAGCATCCTTTTAAACTTTTTCCATGTCTCATGGAGTGACTCATTATACAATTGATGAAAGTTTTTTTTTATCTCATACATCATCTTGGCTATCTTACCCTGGTCAAATTTTCATGAGAAAACCCTTAGCTAGCTTATCTCATGTATTATCGATGCCTGAAATTTTACCTCTTTTCTACTTTTGTGCTCTGTCCCACAAAAAGAAAGGAAATAACAACAATTCTCACAATTTCTATTAAGCAATCCTTCATTTTCATATTATCACTCTTCTATAGGAAGATCTCAATGTGGAAAATTGGACACTCAGTAGGGAGACATGTGAATGAGTCGCTGGAAATGAACTAGATAAAACTAGGCTTCAGTTCAAAGTTTGATGCTTTGAGTTATGGCTGCGATATACTTAAAATCTTCTAAGGATCAAGGTTGTCGTACTCAAAGACAATTTTCAGTGGTATAAGCCTTTTTATCTGCCTTTTTGTTCTTCTTCCTTTGATTTCTTTATTTGTGAGAAGTTATCTCAATCTAAGTATCAAAAGGGATAAAATCTTCTTGAACTATACTCCAAGTGTGCTTGCATAAAGAAAACTAAAATCAAGGATCAAACAGATAAACACTATAGCCGAAGTGACCAAAGAAAACTACAAACTTTTTAGAAATTATTCTAAAGTAACAAAATTTAAAACAGTTAGTCCTTAACAATGACGCTAAAATTTGATCAAGGCTATCGCACTCTAATGAAAGATACCTATTTACCTAAACTAATATAATTTGGGCAAGTAGGGTCAAATCCTTAGAGAGTACTGGATTAATTAACTTCCCTTAAAATTAAGTTCTACTAAGTGGTATTGAAAATTTGGTGATTATATTTTAAAACTAATTATAAAAAGAAAAATAACCAATTAAGTTGTAAACAATAGGACAAAGACACCTAAGATAATGACTCCCACTAATATAGACAGACAGATTTTTACCCAACCCATCGAATTCGATTGATTAGACAATTCTTAAGATAAATGCTCCCTAAACAATACTAGAGATCTCTTTGTAGTATCAATAACTTACCTTTAATGCAATTAAGTATACTTTTTTGGAATCATTCATAGAAAGACATTAAACATAATATTCTTAAGTCTTTATGCTTATGACATCTACTTTCGTGATGGAACTTGCTCCTTAAACTAGGATTCTATACTAGATTATGAACCAACTTTCACTGTGAACTTAATCTATATTATTGATCTACTACATCTAGTCTTTTAATGATATTAAAATCAATCCTAGATCAAAATAATTGCATAAACGTGCTTTAGCATTAAAATTAGGTGGTCTTGGTTGCTGGTTAAAGTTGTTATGTTGTGGGGCCTAGATTTAGGTCGGATTCAATATGTTTTGTTTATTCTTATAGAAGAGGTAAGGATTTTTCTTCCAACATTCATTATAAGTGTTCGAAATAGATGGCATCCCCCTACTAACTACCTAGATCACGCGTAGTGTATTGACACCGACTCATTGCGCGCCTTTTAATACCACAAATCTCACATAATGAAACCATAATAGACTTCTTGTGTATCTTTCTTAAACTATTAGTGAGGGTTTGCATAGAAGCTACCAGTCTAGAGATATTAACATTCGAAGTTGAAGAAGATGGCTTTTTCTTATGCTCATATCTTGAAGAATTTGAAGTATCAAAGGCAGTCATCTTCTCTATCAATGTCAAGGTACCTTGAGGATCATTCATTTGTATGTCACCCCCTAAATCTAAATTGATGTATAGATTGGTATCATGTTTTAGACCATCGTAGAAAATCTAAAGCAAAAGTCAATTCGATAACCCATGATAAGGACAATGCTTGAGCATCCTCTTAAACCTCCTCCAAGTCTCATGGAGGGACTTATTAAAAAATTACTTAAAATTATTTATCTTGGCCCTCATCTTGGTTATTTTATCCTAGTCTAAAAATTTCATGAGAAATCCTTTAGCCAACTCATCCCATGTATCATACATACCCAAACCTTCATCTCCTAACCATTCTCGTGCTCTATCCCTCAAGGAGGAAGGAAACAACCTCGATTTCACTAGATTTTCCATGGAATCCATAATCTTTATAGTATCAAACTTTTCAAGGAAGCTCTTGATATGTGAAATTGGGCATTCGGTGGGGAGGCTAGCCAACAAATCGCTAGAGATGAGCTAAATAAAAGCATGCTTCAGCTTAAAATTTGATGTAGTAACCTACGACAGAGAAATGGTTCACATTGTCTAAGGATCATGGATCCCATACTCAAAGAGAGTTATATGAGGAATATTTTTAGCCATGTTATTTGAATTCTTTAACTTTTTCTTTTAATTCCCCTGTTTCTTTACGGTTTTCTTGATCTCAAGATTTAGAGATATAAGCTCTTCAGAACATGTACTTTGAGTGTGCACATGCACAAAGAAAGAATTGAAAACAAAGGATTAAATAGACCAATGGAATAGCCAAAGCAACCTAAGAAAACAAGGAAATCCTAATAGAAACTAAAACTAAAATAACAAAATCAAAACCATTAGTCCCAAGCAACGACGTCAAATTTTTGATGGGGCTTTTTCTACCCTATCAAAAATACCTTTCTACCTAAACTATGTTGTTAAGGCAAGTAGGGTCGAGATCCCAAGAGACTATCGGATGATTAGATTACCTACAGTTTCTATTTCTATTAGGTATGGTTGGAAATAAGAGAGTTCTAAACTAAACTAGGCTAAACATGAATTATAGCTAAAACTGATATCAATATAATTAAAAGCACATAACTTAACAAATCCCCTCTACTATTGATAGATATAGAATACATGCACAACCCCTCAAATTCAATTCATATCATAATTCTTAAGAAGAATGCTCCCTAAACCATATGAAAGACCACTCTCGTGTATTAATAGCTTCCCTCTAATGCAATTAGTCCTCCTTTCGTGGAATCATGTATAGAAAAGACATTAAACAAAGCATTCACAAGGTCTAATGTTCATGACGTCTACTTTTGTTATCGACACTCACACCTTAACCTATTACTCTAATTCAAATTATGAAATGACTTTTGTTATTGAACTTGACCCATGTCATTAATTAACTATGTCTAGTCTTTTAATGATGTGAAAGCCAATTATAGATTAAAGGAATTGAATCATGCAATGAGATTTTGGGTTTCGGGGTTATCTATACCTAACCCATATTAGGATTCATCGAAATCCTAGATTAGGTAAATACTTACACATGGTAAATATTAAAATAACATAAATATTAAAGGTAGACATAAAAAAAGGATCTGAGGTATACATGAAAATCATTATTGACAGCTAGCATAAACTCATAGATACTATAAGTAGAACTCTAAGCATTATTTCTTTGAATTTTTTTAGAAAAAAATAATAATAAAAAATTAGTAAATATGAAAATATTGCATTTAAATATTATGTTATATCGTACCAATATGAAAAGTTTTACAATTAAGTTATATATTGAAGTATTACTAATAAATAATAGTGCTAGATGTTAACGTTGCCATTATAAAAATTGTTACATGTTAGTGTTACCAATATAAAAAGTATTACATTAATGTGTTGTCAATATAAAAAGTGGTTCAATTTAAGTGTTACTAGTATAAATTGTTACATTTTAGTGTTACCAATGTGAAAAGTATTACATGATGGTATTACATCAAGATAAGATGTTATAAAAGTGTTATGATAAGTCCCAATTATACTTATTAATGTAAGGTATATTACGTCTTTTGCATGTAGTTATTTGCATTTTAGTTCAGTTTTAATCAAATTTTGTTAATCATATAATACGTTCACATGTTTTTATAGTAATTGCGTCATTTTTCAAGATCCCTAAGGACTTAGTGTTATAGGACGATTTCAAGATCTATGGGAGGATCCTACGATACCTTAACCATATGAAGGACATGAAGTTAAGGGAACCATAACAAAAGATAAAGCAAGAGAGCATAGGAGTCCAAATCTAGGAGAGTCGTTCGAGTATGTAGAGGACTCGACCGAGTGTAAGCATCAAAATTGGCAGAAAGTGGCTTCAAGGTGAAAAAATAAAGAAATGAAGGACACTCGATTGAGTGTGTAGTGAACTCAATCAAGTTACACACTCAATCGAGTCCTTACTCGTTTAGCCAAAACCTTCGCCCAAAACTGAAGTAAGAAGATACACTCGACTAAGTGCCAATCGCACTCGATCGAGTGCCTTACACTGGGCTGATTTTCTACACGTATTTTATTAGAGCCCAAGTGCCTTGTATATATATTTATTCCTTTCCTAGGTTATTAGAAGAGGAGAGACAATAGTGCTTATCTAGGTTTTTATTAGATTCTCTCTAGTATTCTCTCAAATAATTGATCTCTAGATTTCATAATGTTCTCTTAGTTTACATTGAACCATTTGACTTGTAGCATAATCTAGCCTTGTGAACATCAGATTTTGAATTGTTTTATATTAAGTAATCTTGTATTTTTGTTCTCTCTAATTATTTAGTATTATTTTGGTATTTAATCATGTCTATTATTATTTATTTTGTTGTTTTTACATTCAATATGTGTGAGTAGTTCCTTAATCTATGATCTCGATGAACCCAAATATGGGTTAGGCATAGATGAATCTCAAAACCCGAATATAATTGCATAAAACAATTCTTTTAATATATTAATTGACTTTAATACCATTAAAATGCTAGACATAATTGATTAATGGCATGGATTAAGTTCAACGGCGAGAGTGGGTTCATAATTTGAACTAGAATTATAGGTTAAGGTGTGATTGAAGATCACGAAAGTAGACATCATGACCGTTAAAATTTTGAGAATGTCATGTTTAATGTCTTTTTATCGCAAGAATTTACGAGAATATGTAAGATTTCTTTAGGGGGAAGCTATTGATACTCGAGAGATATCCTTCGTATTATTTAGGGTGCATTCGTCTTAGGAATCGTATTATGTGTAGAATTCGAGGCTCAGGATAGAAATCTATATGTAGTCATATTAGAGGGATTTATTATCCTAAATGTTTGTCTCATATTAGTATCAGTTTTAGTTATAACTCGTGTTGTAGTATAGCTTAGCTTAGTTCCTAGTTTAGAATAGAAACATCCTTAAATCATGACCTTCTTAGTAGAAATCAAACAGTTGACACCAATCTCTAGGGATTTTGACCTTACTTACATGAACTACATTAGTTTAGGTGGATAGATTACTTTTATTAGGGTAGTGACAGCCCTGTCATGTTACCTAATATTTTTAGAAAATTAGATATCTAAAAGTGTTATAATTGAGTGTTACTGAAAGATAATTATGTAGCAGTTATTTACAGTGTATGTACAAAAGATACAACTTATAATATGAAATTGAAGACATACTCCCTCTATTCATAAATTTTACCTAATTTGACATTTTTAATGTTTATAAGACGAGTTAAAATATTTTATTTCTAAAAACATAAAATAAAATTATTAAAAATTAATATTTTAAAAATTTACATTGCGATACATCAAACAAGATCCCATATGAATATATATAGTTTCTTATAACATAATAAAAATTTATAATCAAACTTTTTAAATTTATACTTTATAAATGAGACAAAAAATAAAAGAATGGGGGAGTATACAAAACCTAAAATATTTACATATTCTACTTTTTAAGTTTTCTAAGCAAACATGGTTAATTATTACTCCATTCGTCATTTTTTACTTGCTATATTTCTATTTTAGGAGTCAAGTTTTATAAATTTTGACCATAAATTCTAATTATGTTATAATAAATAATATATTCAAGTGTGATCTTGTTAGATGTATCTCCATGTAAATTTTAGAATATCAAGTTTTTATAATTTTTTTATCTTACGAATTTATAGAAAAAACGTTTTAACTTGTGTCTTGGTGACTGTAAAAAGTCAAATATAGAATTAAAAAGAGATATTTACTTCTGGGGTTTGTCTTGGCAATAAAATAAGTGCTACAATAGATAAAGTTGCATTATATCCATCTCTAGAGCAACACTTACAAAATACTCCCTCCTTTCCCTAAAGATTGTTTCATTTAATTTTTTACACTCTCCAAATAATAGTTTTAAATGTTCTTATCTCCAAATTTGTATGACAAAAGATTATGAAATCTTGATATTTTAAAAATATACATTGAGATATATCCAACAATCACACTTAAAAATATTATTTTTAATAATACAATAAAAATTTATAGTCAAACTTTTGAATTTTAACTATATAAATAAAAATAGGACAATATTTAAGAGAGGAAATAACAAAGAATGACAATATTTATTTATTTTTTTCTCAATTGGTCTTTACTGGTCTAGACTTCTCGCATGTCTGGCTGTCACTCCACAGAACACACCGTCTTATTTAATTTGAATTAAATGATAAAAATAGTTAGGTTGGATGTCAAACGAATTATATATGCACTCTTGGTTTACTAAGTTGTTTGTCGGCTAGGGACCTACCATTTACTACCCATCTAGAGTCTTTTGAATTTAGTTTTTCTTTTGCAATGAAAATCCACGAAAACTATATACGAGTCAAATTCTAATTGTGGCGTGCCCGCTCCTATTACTTTATTATGGATTAACCGTGCTAATTAAAAAATACAAGTTTGAAGAATCTTAACTCGTTTAGAGTCTATCTATCATTCGACAATGCAAATCTCCTACATTTTTAGGGCTTCTCTCTCCCTTTTAAAATTTGAGTGCTAGATTTTGAGTTGGCAAATTGTGGCTTGGGTGATGGACCTATTTTTAATGGTTGGTTTAAGGTTTTTTGGACATTTTGTCTAGTAAAAGTAGATAAAAAATGTGGGTTCAAAAAAATTTGTGGGGCATGAGTTTGGTAATTAGGGCTATGTTTAGTTTACTTATTCTAATTTTATATCCTATTTTTATCATATTTATACACTAATTTAAGAGAGAAGATATGATGATCCTATGAAATGTAAAATTCATGTAAATTTGTACTTTTAAAGATGTAATTTTTATAATACTTTATTAAGAATAAAATATTTAATTAGTGATATATTAGCAAATAATGATATCTCATTTAATGATGTCATACTCCATATTCCCTTTGACATTTGCATTCAATTAAGCATTTTAAAAGCAATGTATATAATTAGAAGAAGTAAATTAGAAAGCTTTGAAACTATAAATTTAGCATTGAACATTTCACAATAAATACAAGAAACACAAATACCTTTGAAACACTTGTTTCATTCCCTAACATAATCTCGAATGGTGGCTCAAAAAGAGAGAAAAGTATTATTAAAAAATATTCCCTCATCATATGTTGTTAAAAAATCACAACTCCATCAAAAGTTATTTCTTATCAACAATCATAATGTTGCTAAAAAGTTTTTTTTTTCTTGAAAACTGAAGGTTTTGGTAAAAATATAAATGTAATAACTTGAAAATATACATGAATAGCTCCAATATATCACCTACTTAGAGTTGTGAATTTGTGACACATTATGAAGTGACTTTTTAATAGTCACACCATTTGAAATACAGGTTACTGGAGCTTAGCTCCTTTCCTTTGCAGCAAAAAAATAAAAAAAAAACCATTGGAAATTAAAGTTTGCTAAGAATACAAACAAACAAAAAATTACAAAACACAAATCAAAGAAAAAAGATCAGAAAAGTATAAGAATAGCTTGCTTATTGATGTTTAGAAAATCTTCTTAAAAACAAAACACGATACAACTCATCAAAGTATTTATAGGATTGGTATAACTCACCTAGTATAAGACTCTTACGAAAACTCTTCATAATAATCCTATCTTAATCTAAAGATAGAGTCCTAAATTATTATAAAATGTTTATTCAATATTGAGAATAACCAAAAGAAATAGAGGTCATAAGAGAAAAAAAATATACTTATGAAGATTTTGAGCGTTAAAAGAAAGCTCACTTTTGTTGGTGCTCTATGCCTCTATGTATCGTTAATGTTGTACACAAAAGAGGAGCATGATTCAATTAAAGACGATTAACCCTGATAATTTCAAGGTGGCAAGATCCTCACGACTCGTCAACTGTTCATCAAACGGGGTCAAGGAAATACAACCTTGAAGGTCAAGAAGTAGGAGGTTGGTAAGACAATCCATTTCAGGTAGTGACAACAATGATTTACAACCTCTCAAGATAAGCTTCCTTAAACTCTCCAAACCTGAAAGTGGCGGCAGAGTTTTGATTTTCGCTTCTGTAAGGAGAAGTTCTTGGAGGGATTTCATTTCTTGAAAGGAAGCATTGATTTTCTCCAACTGAATAGCGTCTGAAACATCTAGCAAGCGGAGGTTCTTTGCACCCTCTAAAGGTGGCAGCTCTTTCAGCTGACGACAATCTTTCAAGCAAAGAGAAACAAGGTTGCTAGCGTTCCTTAAGGGAGGAATTCGACGAATCATAGTGCTGGAAAGATTGAGGTTTCTCAAGCAATTACCGTGGCTTGGGAGGTTAACCTCTCTGAAAAAGTGCAGATTGTTACTGCCTGAGGCATCAATCTCTTGGAGGTTCTTCATTGTGGTTAGAGGTCTGACTTTATTCAACAATGGGCAGTTCTTTAGGAAGAGGTGGGTCAAATGCTCGAGATTCACAAGGCTAGGGAAATCGTATATAAGTGTCTCCGAAAGATCTAATATCTTCAGTTTAGGAACTCCTTCAAGATACCATACTTTCTTCCTTAAAGAGTCGAGCTTGGCACCAGAAAGATCAAGCAATACAAGTTCCCCTAGACCACTCACATCTGGGAAGCTTTCCAACTGAGTGCACCTTCTCAGAATTAGAGCACGTAGTTTGCTGAGTGCAGAGCGAGATGATGGCCTTGGGAAAACACTAACTGAAGTTCCTGACAGATTGAGGCTTTCAAGAACATCAAAGTTAGCAAGAAAGTCCTTTGGAAATTCCTCTAATGAAGTACAGCCCGAGATTTCCAGAACCCTCAAGGATTTGAGAGTTGCAAAGTTCTGGACTTGAGTATAGTTCATTGAGAGGGCATTCCTTAGAATGAGAACACTAAGGGAATGACACAATTTGATGAGTCTTATATCGAGGTCGACATGGGAAAGCATCAGGACTTCGAGTCTCTGAACTTCATAATGGTCAAATATCTTCATTCGATCTGCTTTAGAGATGCTATTACCTTTGATTAGAAGCGCCACAAGGTACACGTTCGTATATTGTCCTGAACCAGATTTCTTGAAGGACGCTATGCTCCCATTAAATCGTCTCACACCCCCACCATAAAACTGTTTAAAGTTGCATAGAAATTCCAGCTGAAATTTCTTAAATGAAACTGTAGGAAAGAGGTAATTTGCAAACTTCAAGCCTGCTCTTTCCAAGACAACATCACCAGCCTCCCGTTCCCCTAGCAATCCAGCATCTAAAAGATCAACCAGAACATTGTGAGCCTGGGCATAAGCTTTATCAAGCGAAATGAAATTATCAAAGTACCCTTCCAGTATCCAACAAAGAATTAACTGGTTGTAATTGATACTTCCATGCTCTTCCAAATATTCCTTGCTAAGACAAAAGCATCTAAGGAGTATTACATTATCCTTGAATTTCTCAAAAACACTGCAACAACCAAGCATCAAATAATCATTTACTTGTTTCTTTGCCTCTTTGATAGCTAACTTTCTGTTCTGAATCAGGTCAGGTTCTTGTTTTTCTAAAGCGTACCGCAGAACATTACCTGTGAACACAATGGCAGCTGGCAAAAACCTGCATCGCTTGACAATTTCCTCTAGATCATCATTCTCATCATAGCCGTTCCAAGCCCTCTGTAGTAAATCCTTAGATTCAGACAAATTTAATTTCCTTACCTCCATGGTATCATTGCAAGTCGTTCTCATATCATTATTGACCACGACCTTTGTTATTAAAACCATGGATAAATTCTTCTGTCCAAGATCAAGTATTTTCTTTAACATTGGCTTAATTTCTTCATTCATCTCTGGGTTTTCATTATCCAAGACAAGAAGATATTTTTTATCTTGTAATTTCTTTTTCAAGGATTCAATCATATAGAGAGGATCGCGCTTGTCATCATCATCCAGATGGTATTCAGCACCAGCAAGATCTAGCTGCAATGACAGTTGGTGAGCAATACTTCTGTACAGTGCAACAGGATCTTTATGATAGACCCAGATTGTGACATCAACAATGCGCTTCAAGATGGCACATTTTGTGACTTCTTTAGCTATCCATGTTTTCCCGACCCCATGTTCTCCGTAAAGAATGACGTTTTTAGCATCCTCCAAGCGTCTAAGAATCTTTTGAATCAATGTTTTCCTAAGCTCCAAATCATCTGGGTAGCCCAACAAAAATAAGTAGGATACAAAGAAAAAGATTAGTTCCATCAAGAGCATCTGATTGAGGATTGACTCGTAGGAAAGAAACAACAAAAACTTGATTCCACCGATTCATTTTACACTAAACAATAAAAGAATGAAGCTTATAGTTAAGGATTAAATCTATCTGATTTAGTAGTATTACTTAGCTTCGATGATGTATATGTTGTTTAAAAACAGATTCTCTGTTTCTTAAATAATTAAGTGTTGTTTTTGTTCAAATGTACTCAATCAACCTCTTATGACTAGTATATCTTTTTTCCTGAGGGAAGACTAATACTACAAATATTTTATACTAAGGAGCATAAAGTTGTGAAAAAATACATCGAAAGTACTTTGTAATTCATCATGTTTGTAAAGTAAAACAAGATGAAGATCGAAAATCAAATTTGACATGATCTGCATCAACAAACTTCATATAAAACTTATGTTCAAGGCTAGTTAATGTTTTGATAGGATAATTAATGTACTCTATAAAAGAAATGTAAAACGGGTAGTACTGACCAAAACAGAAAAATAATAGCAAGGGAGAAGAGAGGATGTTGAAAATCAGGAAGAGAGGAGATGAAAAAAGGGGCAAGAGCACAAAAAGTAAAAGCAATCAGCAGGTCATACAAGGATGGAAATTTTACTGGAATCAGTTGAAGGTGAAATTTAACGAGTCAGTAAACGCAAGGTGGGAAAATAAATAAAAAAAATATTTGAAATGGTAAAAGACTCAAAAAAAATAAACTAAGGTGGAATTAACTTCAAATGAAATTTAAACAAAAAGTATAAGGTCCCACATAATGGATCTAATTTAGAGGTCCAAAACCCCTAATCGAGTCGAAGTATCAGAGTGTGATTCGGATCCAAGATTAAAACTTGTCGGATCGGATTTTGTTAAGTCCATCCCGACTTCAATCGATTGCCATTCCCATAACTCATAAAATTTTAGTATCATTTTAGGAAGAGAAGTTTTCCACCCACATGTACATGTTCCATCTACCATGGAAATCGATTATAGTTGATATACTTATGATGAAAAAGGATGAAATGAAATCCAATTCAACCACATTAAACACTTTTTTTTTAATGTTTTTCATATGAAAACAATATGCAAGAAGATAACCCAGCTACTGCATTCTCTAGCAAGATCAAGATAAATTCTCAAAATTCCATAATGAAACGTGTGATTTAATTGATTCCATTCAGGCAAATGCTCTTTTATGCAAATTAATGTGATAATACTACTTTTTATACTATCTAAGAGCACCACAGTTGACCAACAGATCATTCAAATAACTCTCCCTCGAACTATATTTCAAATCCAACCCAAAACAGCAAACATAACCATTACGACTTCTTAACGGAGTACCTGTGTTTTGTTCTTCACCGTCTATCGGATGGGAAGCTTCAATCTGCGTCTGAGTGCTGTTGATGGAGCCCTGTTGATTGACTTCAGCACGCTCTGATGGTTTGTCGCTGAGTTGATCCACCGGTTTTTCATGTTTAGGTAACTTTGTTGACCGGTCTTCAGGGCGATCCTTTGGGAGCTGCGTCCCCAGACAACTAGCAAATCCCAGCACTCTTTTCTGCTTGTTTTCCTTCTTCTTGGTTGGTAACATCCCTGTAAATCAACTAATTAGTAGAGTCAATGTGCGAAAATGTATAGATTAATTTTCAAACAAATGAGCTAATAATACCTTCAATGTTGCAAACTAGATTTGCAAAATTTCACATACCTTTTTCCTTTCTTTTTTCAGAGGTTTCTCTCAATCACTGCAATATGAACTGGTTTTATCTGCCAGTTTCCGTGCAAGTAATTTGGTCATTTGGTGCCGACGTTAATAGCTTTATATAAGTAAACAAAGAAGCTCACTAATCAGTACCCCTGACAAAATATGAGAAATGTCAAGAATATATATGATATAATATTAAGACTAAGTTAAATTATTTGCCAACAAGCACGTGAGAAAGTCTTTACTTCCTCAGCCCTTTAAGTGAAACCGATGGCTAAGTTAAATTATTTGTCAAGCCATTAATGTTGCCACTGTGTGTATTATGCAAACGGATAGTCTTATAGCTATTGCAGCATTGAAAAATCCGTTGTCAGCACCCAAGTGCAGGGCTTGGTGGAAGATATTATCTTATTTTCTAGAAATTTTAAATTTCTATTTTGCGTTAAAGTAGAGAAACAGGTGATTGTCAATGCTCACCGACAGACAACTACTGCTAGGAAGTGCTTTTAATTTTGCTTTTCTCTCTCTTTGCCAAAAAAAATAGTTTAGTTATTTGGAATTAAAATTGACTATTAAAAAAATGAAATATACTAATTAATAGTGAGGTTGAATTATTAGAAAATAATGTTGCACAACTTTTTACTTGTTCATTACAAGAATCTACCCCAAATGAAGTTATAAATTTCTAAAATAAAATTATACTAATAGCAAAAGAAATTACCTATCACTTCTAAATATTAGATATATGTAATGTAGCATATATTCTATACGTTTTATTTTATTTGTCACATTTGATTTTTATACGATTTTCAAAGCACATGTTAGAGTTTTAATATCTATAAATACATAACAAAAAATATAATGTTTGCATATTAAAAATCTCTATTTCGGAACAAATGTAGCGAGATCCCATATAAATATGTTTCAACTTATATATATCAATGAAAAACCATGTTTAAGTTTCTCAATCATCGAATATAATATTCTAAATACGACAAACAAAAAAGAAACGAAGGGTGATTTTGATATGAAATCAGACGTCCTTGTGAAAATATTACCAAAAACAGGCAAAACTTACTAGTATCATATCTTGATTTCAATCCAATAGTAACAAAAGCACTAGTACAATATCTTAGTTATCTAATTAAGTGTTAATCGAGCCCTAAGGGCTTTCAATTTTTGATTAAAAAATATAGCGAAAGGTTTTATAAAAGGAAAAGAATAAAATGCAAAATAATTTTTGAAACCATTTCATTACGGTAATCAACTAATTTTAATGATTTCCCAAAAACTATTTGACAAAATAATGCATGATAGCCAATGATGTGTGTAGTGCACTAGGTGTTGATACTGATAGTGCAGGTCCATGCAAATAGATGCACTACATTGTATGGTATAACTATCTCATATTTTTTTTGTCTCTCAAGATATCCCTCTAGTCGATTGGCAGAGGACTAATCTCCTATCCTATTGTCATCACACTAAGCGGTCGAAAATTGGCCAAATAATTTGATCCAATTACATAGGAGGAATCGAACCCCTAACCTCATGCTTAAGGGACGAGATGATGAACCACCACTCCAACTATCTTGGTTATAACTACCTAATATAAAGTTGTTATTAGTTTGTTACATAGTTTGTCAAGGGTTTTTATGTATTTTTCTCTAATTTTTTTTGACTTCTACTATATTAGCTCTCATTGTATTGATTATCGAAGTAATGAAAATACAATAAAAAGCAAAACATTTTCTATCTCTCTCCTTCTCAATTCTATACTCTTCTACATTGTGCCATTCTCTTCAATCTCCATTGCTATTTAAGCTCACTCCATGGTCATTAATGGAGGTCAAGCAATAATCCATAGCGCATCATTTTTAAAATGGTATCAGAGCTAGAAACAAGTTATGTTGCTTCATTTTCCTGTTCATCTTATAGAGGATATACTTTACAATTTCTTGTTTCAAACTTCTATGTTTTCAATTGTTTGTTTCTAATTCTATGGTGATCGCGCTCAATTGATAATCGCTTTTAAGGCTCCAAAAATTAGCTTCTTGGCTAAGATTTGAAGTTATAGTGCTTGAAGTTTATTGTGATAATCTAGTGAATGTTTCGGTGATTATCACAATACATTCCTTTTTCGATTGTAAGAAGAGTTTGGACAAATTTTTTTAACGCAACTCTTTGCTTTGCAAGAAGAGTTTTCTAACATACATTAAGAGAATGGTGATGTTGCTAAGTTCTTTGCTAAAATCAAAGAAAAAGGGGATGCGCTAGATGATGCTAATCCAATTCCAGCCTATGAATGCAATGGTTCCACTTGTAATTTGACTACCAAGTTTTGGAAAATCCAACAAGAGCAGAGGTTGCTTTAATTTTTGATGAAGCTTAATGATGCATATTAGCAAGTAAGGAGTAATATTCTGATGATGAGCTCCCTACCACAGTTGCGTGTTGCCTACAAAATGTTACTTTAAGAACAAAAACATAAGCAGCTCAACGATCAGACATTGTCACATATAGAAGGAATGGCCTTTGGTGTAGATAAAAGAAGACTCAATGATAATGAATCATTAAGAACTAAGTATTCTAGAAATAACATCAATAAGATGAATCCTTTCTTGCAATTTGACAAAAACTACCACAATAAACTTATTTTAGTCTATAAGAGGAATCTTTACCTTACTTGTAACCGTTGCAAGATGATAGGGCACACAATTGATAAGTGCTACAAATTCCATGGCTATCGTGCAAATTTCAAGACGAATAAACCTCGACAAAAAAAGTTTGCTCATGCTTCACATTTGTTGAACCTCAAGACAATGACTCATAATATTTGAGGATATAAATTTTATTACTGCCACCTTTACCATGGATCAATACACTCAACTCCTCACTCTATTGGAAAAGCAATAAGGATCAAGTGCATCTTCTTTATCTTAAGAAGTATCCCATTTGTTCTACTGGTGTAAGAGCTCAAGTAGTAAGTAAACTCTGCTTGTTCTTCAACTTTAATGCTAGATGGATAGTTGATAGTGGTGTCACTTACCACATATGTAATGATTTAAATCAATTTGCTATTCATGAGTCTTTGCAAGGTGAAGATAAAACAATCACCATCCCTAATGCTTAGTTAGCTCATTGGAACTATAAAGTTAATTAATACTATACTTCTTAAAGATGTTTTATATGTAACTAAGTTTCACGTCGTTCTGGGTTTTGTCCATAAGTTGTGCAAAAATCTGAACTACAAAGTTAGCTTCTCAACTAACACTTCTTTTATAGAAGATCATATCTTGAACAACGATATTATTCATAGTAGGCTTCATGCTAGCCTATATTACGCTAAAGGTGCTGGCATCAATCCAAGACTTATTAGTTTTCACTCTCCTCATAATCAAACACTCCATGGTGCTTCCTCTGTGATTAATGATGCTGTTGCTTTTACTTGTTCTATAAATGAATGTGCTAAGCTGTGGCATCTATGACTAGGCCATATGCCTTTTGTTCAAATAAAAGAAACTAGTACCCTCAATTGGAAAGAAAGATGTAGTGGGTTAGATTTTCCACCAAAATAGACAATGTAGAGTATCTTTTCCCAAAACTGAAATAAAAACACTTGATCCATTTCAGTTGATATATGGGGACCATATAAGCATAAAATATACAATGGATACAACATATTTTTATCCATTGTAGATGACTTCACCAAAAATACTTGGAACACATGATAAGACTAATTCCATTGAGATACTTGAAATTTTTGTAATCTTGGCTGAAAATCAGTTTAATTGTAAAGTAAAAGGCATCCGCACTGACTATGCTAAGGAGTCAAGTGAAGAAAAGAGAGAAAATATTTATAAGAAAGATTGCATTTAACATAAAACTAGTTCCAATGGTGCATTATAACAAAATAGAGTTAAGGAGAGGAAACGTAGATACTTGTTTGAAACTACAAGAGCACTTTTTTTTCCTGCAAATCTTCCCAAGAAATTTTAGGGAGAATGTGTGTTGTGTCCTGCACATATCATCAATAGGATACCTCTGCTAGTTCTATCTAATGTATCCCCATATCAAAGTTTGTTCAACAGACCACCGAATCCTGATCATATTAGGATCTTTGGGTACTTTTGTTTTGTTTCCACTTCTTAAGAATATTCAAACAAAATTGATGCAAGAGTAGTTAATTGAGTTTTCATCAGATACAAAAGGCTATTAAAGTCCTCAATTTATCTATAAACATATTTACAGTTAGTAGAGATATGGCTATTAAAGTCAATGCTACTCCCTCTATTTTGAAGCCTATTCAGTTTTTTTCCAAATCAAAATTACGATAATATCTTCCCTGACCCATTTATAGAAGGCTATCCTGTTTCTACTTTAGCTTCTTCATCTTCAACTCCAGCTCCTTCTTCACATACAAGAAATGTTCCTCATAGTGGTGTATCATTGGACAATGTCTCTGATGATATTGATGTTGTCAGTAAATGTTCCTCATAGGGGTGTATCATTGGACAATGACTCTGGTGATATTGATGTTTTCTCTAAGCTACAAGACTTAAGTGTTAGTGCTCACCAACCTGCTCTTAGGAATTATTCTAGGCCTAAGAAACTACCCTCGTTCTATGCATAGTACCCTATCCATATATAAGGCTCTTATTAGATCCTTATAAGAAATAAGGGAACCAAACACATATAAAGAGGCTTATAAAGATCCTAGATGGATAGAAGCAATAAAGAAAGAGTTCGATGCTTTGGCACAAAATTGTACATGGGAAATAGTTGATATGCCCACTGTTAAGAAACCTATAGGTTGTAAAAGGGTCTTTAAAATCAAGCTTCAAGAAGATGGTACAACTAAGAGGTTTAAGGCAAGGCTAATAGCCAAAGGGTATACAAAAAATCATGGCATAGATTATGGGGAAACATTCTCTTCTCTGGTTAAAAAGGCCACCATGAGAAGCATCTTAGCTATTGTAGCAAGTAAGCATTTGGATATTTTCCAATTAGACGTCAACAATGCTTTTCTCCAAGAGGATCTCCATGAAGAAGTATATATTAAGATATATAAGGGTATAACATATTCAGCAGGTTAGGTTTGTAAATTGAAGAAATCTTTATATGGTTTGAAATAACTATCTAGGCAGTGGCTTGCCAAGCTGGTAGCAGAGTAAACTTCTTTGGGTTTTCAACAAAGCAAGAGTGATTAATCCTTATTCGTGAAGAAGATCAATGGTAACATACCCAGATGATGTTAATATGGACAATATCATTATTACTGGTACTAATATTACCGCCATTAATCTCCTCAAATTTCACTTGGACAAATGCTTTAGCATTAAAGACCTTGACACGCTTAGCTTTTTCCTTGGTCTGGAGGTTAGCTATTTACCTCAAGGATTGCTTTGACACAAAAGAGATTTGCCATGAAATTAATATCTCAATGTGTGGACTAGAGTATTTTTAAATTTGCTGTCACAACACTACCAGTCAACCTTAAGCTCTAAGCTGATAAACTCTACTAGAAGACCCTATTATATAAAGAAGGTTGGTTGGAAAGTCAAAGTTTCTAACCCATGCAAGATCAGATATTTGCCAGTTCATGCAAAGCCTAAGGACTTCCCATCTTTCAGCTCTGTATCACATATTGTGTTATCTAATAAGAACCTCAAGCTAGGGATCAAATCAGCTCAAGTTACAAGCTTATTCAGACTCAAATTCAGCTTCCTGTCCTAATTCTAGAAGATCCATCACTAGCTATTTTATCCAATTAGGTGGTTCCCCTATAAGTTAGAAATCTAAGAAGCAGCCCACTGTCTGTAGATCTTATTCTAAGTTAGAGTATAGAGCAATAGCAGGTACGGCTGCTAAGATAACTTGGATGGTCAAGCTATTAGCAGAACTTGAAGTATATGATCTTTAACATGTGACTTTACATTGTGACAATCAAAGTGTGATTCTCATTGCAAAAAACTTAGTGTTTTATGAGTGAACAAAACACATTATTGACATTTATTGCCACTTTACAAGGGAAAAGGTTTTGATGCGAATGCATGGAATTCTCTCAAGCTAGTTGAATCCTATTCCTTCTAGAATTTAACGAGATTGGTGTTAATGGGGAACAAGTTGGTTTTGTCTACGAGTTTTTTCCCACTTCACTTGATAGGTTTCTTCTCATTTTTAGGTATAGATGCTATTCGACGTTTCTTTTTCTATGTTTTATGGTTCTATAATGTGTGGAAGCCATGAAGATGATGATTGAATAAAGACCTTGATCAAAAGATTAAATCTTGGAGTGTTTCTTGAAGATTGAAAATTTAACCAAGGGCAAAAAAATTCATTATAATGGTTGGTTGGTTAGGATAATGGATGGTACTCTTAATGTGGCGTGGTGTGCTGAATTGACATAGCAGATAACGTGGCTAGAGAGTTTGAGGAGGTGGCAAGGGTTGGCTAATGTGGAATTACAAGACAATAAATGCAAGGGTGGTAATTCAACCTTAAGACCCAGTCTAAGGGTGATTAAATTGTCCTTAATATTAGGAGTTGTTCTAATGTGTTCTAATTAGGAGTAGAGTATAAGTAAGAATAGAACTCCAATTAACATTATCCTTTGTAAAATTTGAGTACTAATAGAAGTGTGTAATAGGTAGGTGTCAGATTATTTTTGGTTGTTAGGTGGTTATTGGGAGTCCTTTCAAAAGTAGGAGTCCTAGTCTCAATATGATTCAAAATCCCAAGCTTAGGGTATACATAGATGTGTGCCCAAACTGAGAAAATTCAGATTTTGATCTTATATTTCTTGTTTTAAGCAATAAACTTCAAAAGTTTATTATTCTTTGTGCATATAAAAGATTTGTGAGCTGGTGTTTCTTTAAGTTTACATGAGGAAGTTAAAAGAATTGAGGGTGTTTTCTTTAATCCATTCTCCAAATATTCGCTCTAGATTATAGCCTTTGGTGCATTGCTTTATAATGTTTATATCTAGTTTATATCCCTTAAGTGGATAAGGTTTTTATACCCAGATTTACATAAAATTTTGTTGCTATTTTTGAGAGTATTCGAAGATACTCAAGTAAATATGGATTTAAATAGTGAAGAAATTCCCGAGATGCCAACTGATTTTAAACAAGGTTTGACCTTCCAAGAAGCCAAAGCATTGTGCATATAACATAAAATAAAATAACTCAAGAAATGGATGGATGAACTATTGTAAATCGTGGGAAAAAGGAGAAGTCCTCAAACAAAGGTATAAAAATTCTCTTTAAGAATCTAACTCTATCATTAGTGATGGTGAATCAAGTTTTAGGAGTTCAAGGAAACTTACCAAGAGAGACTCATTATCTTCAAGTGCAGAGGAGTCCTATGAAGGGAATAGGAGGAGGAGTTCAAGGGGGCAAGAGGATCAAAACTTGAGACTTGAGATTCCTCAGTTCAATGGCAGCATGGACCTAGACAAGTTATTAGAGTGGATTAGAAGACTGGAACGGATTTTCATGTACAAGGACTATGACGATCATAGATCCTTCAAGGTGCCCTAATTAAAGCCCACTTCTTATGCAAGCTTGAGGCTTGAAAGTTTGGAAACAAAGAGGAGAAAAGAAGGGCATTCCAAGATTGTATCTTGGAGAAAATTAAATAGGTACATGAGAAAACGCTTTGGTCCCCAAGAATTCAAGCTATATAACTTCATTAAGGCACATACATTGAAAAAATCTGTTGAAGAGTATATTGTGGATTTCAAAAACGCCATCATGACTTGTGAATTAGAAGAGAAAGAAATCTTGTTGGTGAATGAAAAGGAAATTTTATATGAGAGGGAATAAGAAGGACAAGGATATGTTATGGTCGCTTTAAATGATGATGGTGAAAAATAACTTACTGTTTTGAATCATTCATTGGATGAAGTCAAGAATGTACTTCACAATGATTTACCGCCTAGACTACCTCCAATATTTGATAACGAGCCATCACAAGATTCTAATGGTATAAGTTTTCTTTAATTTTGTGCTATGTTAAAGTATGAAATAGAAGTGTTGGAAGAAAAGCTTGATACTATTATGATTCCATAACAACTTGGCCAATCTATCCTTTTATGATTGGTTACAATCCATCTTTTAGTGTTATTGGTGATGATGAGGCAAATATTGAATCATTGCATTGTTATAATCAAATGCTTCTAATATCCCATAGTTAACATGCTAGGATATCATGGAATTTGGGTTACACTCGAAATCATGTAATTTGGGTTACACTCAAAATCATAGTTACCATCAGGGTTACACTCGAAATCATGTAATTTGGGTGAAGTCTTGGTATGGTTATCTCTTATCTTACGTTTGATGATTGGCAACATTAAAGATCAAGGGAAATGTTACAATGCTGGTATTTCATGTGTTGTAATATCTCCATGTTTAGTTCAAAAGATTTGGATGATCTCGTAGATATGGTTATCTCTTATCCTTAAGAGGGAGAGCATGATATGAATGCATGTAATTCTTTGAAGCTAATTGAATCCTATTCCCTCTAGGATTTAACATGATTGGTGGACACAGGGAATAAGTTGGTTTTGCCTATGAGTTTTATCCCACTTTACTTGATAGGGTTTTTCTCATTTTTAGACATATGTGTTTTTCAAAGTTTCCTTTTTTAGGATTTATGGTTCTATATTGTGTGAAAGCCATGGATATGATGATTGGTGAAAGGCCTTGATCAAAATATTATCTTGGAGTGTTTCTTGAAGATTAAAAAATTTGACCAACTCAAAATATTTTATTACAATGATCGGTGGGTTAGGACAATAGACGGTGCTCTTAAAGTGATGTGGCATGCTGACTTGGCATAGAAGATAACATGGCTAGAGAGCTTGAGGACATGGCAAGGATTGGCTGATGTGGCATCCATGAGATAATAAATGCAAGGGTAGTAATTCCACCTTAAGACTCGATCTAAGGGTGATTAAACCGTCCTTAATATTAGGAGCAGTTCAAATGTGTTCTAATTATGAGTAGAGTATAAGTAGGATTAGATCTCTAATTAAAATTATCCTTTGTAAAATTTGAGTCCTAATAGAATTGTGTAATAGCTAGGTGTCAGATTTTTATTGGTAGATAGGTGATTATTAGGAGTCCTTTTAGAAATAGGAGTTCTATTCTCAATGTGATTCATACTCTCAAGCTTAAGCTATAAATAGATATGTGCCCAAGCTGAGGAAAATTAGATTTTGAGTTTTTTTCTTCTTCTTATTTTAAGCAATAAACTTCAAAAGTTTATTATTCTTTGTGCGTAGCAAAGATTTATGAGCTGGTGTTTCTTTAAGTTAATGGGAGGAAGTTAAAAGAATTGAGGGTGTTTTCTTTAATCAATTCTCCAAACTTTCGCCCTAGATTACAGCCTTTAGTGTGTTGCTTTATACATTTTATAGCCTAATTTCTATCACTTGTGTGGATTAAGGTTTTCATACCTAGATTCACTTCACGTTTTAGAAGGTTTAATACAACTCACTTATCTTCCTAGGTCTATGCAAATAGATGACTACATTTTATATTATAAATACCTAATGTTTAGTTATTATTAGTTTATTACATAGTTTATTAAGGTTGTTAGTATTTTCCTTTACTATTTTCAGAGCATCTACTATATAAGCTCTCACTATATTGATTATCAAAGTAATAAAAATACAATAGAAATTTATCTTTTATATCTCTCCTTCTATGTTCTATATTCTTTTGCATTCTACCCTACTCTTCCACCTCTATTGCTTTTTGAGCACTCTCCATGATCATTAATGGAGGTCAAGAAATAAATCATAACGCAACATTTTTATACTGGGCATTAAAGAAATTGGGAGATTGTTGGACTTGACCAATACCCACCACGATTTGCAGAATGCCATGGACAACTTGTACCGCTGTCTGCTTGATCCTAATTTTGAGATCTAAGAGTTTCATTGCATTAAGTTGACGGATATATTTTATGAGTTGAAGCGTCAGTATCATTCATCAGATCATAGCATGTGGGATGATGATCTTCCAAATTATACCCCGATAAAGTATATAATTGCCCCTCTTGTTCTCTTCTATTATCCCCCCTCAGCTCCCACCCCCCGTACCTTCCTCCTTTCCCTCTTCTCTCTCTTAATTTTGGTGTTCCCTTATCTCAAACTATATCTCTCTCCTCTTCAAATCTAACCATAACCTCCAACCAAAACCTGGCTTCTACAAGTTTTTGTGGTCTGCATAACTTACATTTCATTGCATTTGGGCTTCTAACACATTGGGACCTAGTTTCTAAGTATCAAGTATAGCTTCTAAAATTTTTATTGTGTATTTCTTTTTTTCCTTTTTTCTAGGATTAAGAGTATGGATATGGACTAAATACGACTTAGCCGTAACCGATACATATCTAGCTAGTATCAAGCCGTAATCAATCATTGCTAGCCGTATCCATCTCATATATGGGGTCTTAGAGACGTGTCCATGCCGTATCCAATATGTACCCTTATCAGGTAAGGGATACAACATGGTTTAGATGCATTCGTGCATCAAGCATTATAATAAATGATAGTCTTGTTCGGGGGCAAAAAATATATTTAAACTACTGAACATCTTTAACATCAACTCAATTACACACCCTAAGTTAAACACAATACCTAGATCAAAGCTGAGATATGATTAAACTACAGGCTCTATATTACTTCTTGTTCGGAGAAGCCAAAGGAAATGTCATATATAACAACTAAAAATAATTAGGACAAATTTTGAAGATAATATATTCAATTATTTTAAGTAAGCATAAAAATTGCAAGAAATCGACTATTATTAGCATCTACTCAACCAAATCTTATAATGTCGCACATATAATAAAGAGATTAGACAAAAGAAATATCCCTTGAATAACAACTTACTTCTAACTGTGTAAAAAGATGCAAAGCCTTGTAATTGTGTACGTGACTTATGGCGGAAGTTTTCCTTGAATAGAAATTGGTAGAAATTATTGTATCAAGACAAGAAAATCAAGAGATTTTATTCCTTTTAATTTCCAGTTAGTTAATGACACAAGTCTAACAAAATTCGAAGAGAATCCAATTTGGACATTCAATCCAAGCGAAGATTTATAGAAATTAACCTTCTTCATTCTTGACAATGTAAACTAAGATGGAGGAAGGTACCAACAATTTCCATGCTTTTGAGGTGCCACTTTAGCACGACCTATAGTAGCTACGCTTCTCCTCACCTTAACCCCATCCTTCATATTCCTTGTCTTATTCAACAAAGTACATACAATGGCGTCATATAAATTTTTCTTAATGTGCATATATTACATCAAGACAATGCCTAACCTCTAAATGTCACCACTAGAGAGGAGTCTAGAACACAAACTTCTTCTTATAACTACCAACTAGGGATGGCAATGGATCAGATCTAGGTTGGGTCTGATTACACCCACACCCATACCCTTTTTTTTGAATTAGACCCATATCCACCCTACACCCACTGAATTATAAAATTTTAAACTCTTACCTAAATCCACTAGATCTAATGGGTTTCGGGTCCAAAATGACTCCTTAACATATTTTTATTCCTATGTGCTTATTATTATTATCATGTTTTATAATTGGATGTATTTTCGGAATATTTTTAGCCAAATAAATATAATTATGTTAACCCTTAAGAAAACAATTAATTTAACAAAAAAGAATAAAAAATTTAAACTCAACAAATAATTTGCCATATCATATTCTTAACTTCAAAATATTAGAAGTTTACAATTCACAATGTTAGCTAAGTACACAAAAAAATGACAATATAATATAGCTTCCATTTTAATGTCCATTTCATCGTCAAAATCCCAAAAAAATTTAAATCATGAAATTAACAAATATTATTAACCATAAAATATATATACAAATGTATATGTGTACACTCTCTCTCTCTCTCTCTCACACACACACACACACAATGTTTAAAATAAGAAGAATAAGAAGAGATTTTGGCTCTTGAAATGTTAAGATCCAGTGCTAGAGATTCACATAAAAAGGTTGCTATAATAATAATAAGGGTCACTATAACAAAAAAAAAGATTCACTATAAGTGAAAAAAATTATTTGGTCACTATGAGTCAAAAAAGGATTATTATATGTACATGGAATAAGCATGTGTGTTTTCCATTTTACCTTTACCAATGATTATATTAAAAGGGTCTAGATCATGTCTTAGACCCCCCTTACCGTACCTATCACTAGCTGAGTTGCTCTAGAATCCTTACCAAAAATAGTTTCAATGACTTTAATACGCTTATAAACTTCACTCACCAATAGAGGGATATGAGCTTCTCTCATCTCTACTTTTCCATTAAAGGCTTTCCTCTTTCATTGAAATAGATGATCTTCACAGAGGCATCTATAAAAACCCATGAAAACATGCTTTCCATAGTTGGAAGAGGAGGCTACTAGATGGAAGAGGACGCCATCCTAAAATTTTTCGAGAATGAGGCGTCGAGTAGTCAACATTACTCACTAGAGGCTCAGATGGCTGCCCTACAACATTATTTTGATCTTCTACGGACAAACTTTGGGCATATATATGATGGATACGTAGAGATATGTGCCTCTCATCAGTCCAAGTGCATCATTTCACGTCATATAGACTGATTATCATGCTATACAAGAGTCCCATCGGGCCATGAATGTATCTTATGATGGTATGAGGGATGAATATCATGACATGCAGATGAGCTTCCATATGATGGAAGAGAGCATGCCCTAATACTTTCGGGGTAGTCCTAGCTCCTCCCCTAGGTATGGTTCCTCCCCTCCCCCTAATCAACATTAGGTTTTTGCATTCTTTCTCTCACACCTTTCCACAAATGTTTTGTTCTTGCACTAAGGATATTGCAAGGTTTAGCTTGGGGGAGAGAGATCATTAGTGCTTGCATTTTCAATTTTGATTTAGTTTTTGTTATTCTTTATATTTTATAGTTTAGAGCATTGGATGATACCTTTATATTGTTTATATGAATGAGATAAGCTTTCAGTAAAATAATTTCGATTGATATATCTTGTGTTTTTGAAAATCATGAAATGAAGATTTTTTGAGATTTCATTATTTCTCCCTTATTGTAATATGTCTCACCTAATGTTATAGACTTGTGTTTACCTATAAGGACTTGAGCCTTAAACTGATGGTATTATTTCGGTATCTTCATTTTTCATGAGTGTTAGACTTCGTCCTCTGTGAAATTTTACCCTTGGGTTTGCTATTTGGATTTTCGAGACTCTTTGGTGTAACTTGTAGAATTATTGAACTCTCCCTTAGAATTTAGAGCCATTTTTCCCATACTTGGGTTATTTTTCAAAAAATTTGTTTTTCCTTTTCATTTTATCTTAAGATGAATCCAGTTGAGCCTATATTTCCCTTTATCTTGATGCCTAATATTTAAAAAACCTTAGAGCCTTTTGCTAAGTTTATTTTTGAAAAAGTGATCTATAACGTTCAATACCTCTCAAAATGAATTGATCATATCTATGTAGAGCTATTCATCGTCAAGCTCTTGAATTGAAATCAAGAAAAAGAAAAGAAGAAAAGGGAAGAAGAAAATAACAAGATTAAAGAGAATAGTAAATAAAAGGAAAAAGTGAAAGAATAAGAAAATAGTGAGAAATGAAAAGAAAGAAACAAAAATTAAAAGTTTGTTAGAAAAGTCTAAGAAGTGACTTTGCTCACCCTCAAATGAGCATAAGAAGTGAAATATATTTAATATTGAGTTGAGGGGAAGCAAAGGATTAAAGATCTTAAAGAAAAGAGGTCGAGTTCAAGAGATCTGGAGGTTATAAGGATGGTTAGAACCCACATATTATGCAGTAGTGGAATTTTATTTTGGTATTTGAGTACCATTTTCCTAAATAATATTGCCCTACCCTATCTAACCATGCCTACATGATCTAGAGAGTCATGACCTTATCGAGTTAACACTATACTTTCTAGTGGAGAAAAATATAATGCAAGCCTAAAGAGGATGGTCTTACATAGTTGACGTGATACTAGTTTGAGAATAATACTAATCCAAAAAGCACATGAGCAACTTATTTTCCTATGCACACCATAAAGTGAAAAGTATATGATATACGACCGAGACTATCTTAGGGGAGTACATAGTTGTTATTCTTGATTATCAAACTGTCTGTGGATTTTATATAACCCTTATGTATTTATTTATTTTGAAATATGTTTTGACTTAGAATTTTATGAAATCAAGACATTGTGTATTTCTGAAAGGGCATTATATTATATCTCCTGTTCTTGCTCTTGAATGCTTAAGGACAAACATTCATTTAGGTTGGGGAAATTTGATAAGTCTTAATTATACTTATAAATTAAAGGTATATTAGGGCTATTTTCATGTAGCTAATTACATTTTAGTTTAGTTTTAATTGAATTCTGCTTATTTGCTTTCACATGATGCGCACACAGGTTTTTGTAGTGTTTGTGATCTTTTCTAGGGTTTCTAAGATCTTGAGGCATAAGACAAGTTCAAGATCTAATGGAAACATTCCATAGAGCCTCGAGAGTTCAAGTGAAGCAACATAAAGCTACAAAAAATGGTAACTCTCTAGCCAAGCTAAGGATGATGTAGAGAAGAAGAATAGAACATGTATTAGTTTGAAACAGAGATACTCGATCGAGTGCGAAGAGAACTCGACCAAATGCATGTATCATATCACGTAGAAAGTGGCTTCTAGGAGAAAAAGTGAAGAACAAAGAGACACTAGATCGAGTGTGCAGAAGACTTGATTGAGTACCTCTGAAAAACATCAATTCTACCTTTACTTAAAACTAACAGAAAGAGAAGACACTCGATCGAGAATACAGAGCACTTGATCGAGTCTCCTTTACTAGGTTGGTTATTTTATATATAGGCTATATGCTTTTTCAGGTTAAAAAGAATAGTAGACTTTATGCTTTTAAGAGTTTTTCTCTAGTTTTCTCTTAAGTATTATTTAGAACTCAATTTTTATATTAGATTTCCATTCAAGTACTTAGATTCGAAGTAATACTCTAGCCCTATTAACATCAACTTCCTGATTTGTTTTATATTCAAGTTTAGTATTTATTCTTCCAACTATTTTAGCATATTTTCTATTATTTATCATGTATTTCTTTACGTAGACAAAAAATCGTGTCTTCCCATGTAGCGGTACAATGACGAAATAACCCTGATGAGTGGAATGAACTTAGATCGAGATTGAGTATGTGTAAACCCAAAAACACCTCAAAACCGAACCCCTAAAAGGCCTCAAACACAAACTCGACCCTAAAACACTTACCTCAGCCCAAACACATAACCGAAATCACAAATTGACATCATCAAAACACCAATAACAAACCCCTAAAAACATCAAAAATAGGGCTTGGAGCTCTTATGCTCGACACACAAAGCAAGTGTTGAAAGCAACAACTGAATTGGAGCAGGAAGTTGGGTGTTCAACTCTAACGAAGGGTGTCCAATGCCCATCCATTAGGCGTCTAATGCCCAGACTAGCTCCAACTCAACTCTTCTTCTCTTCCTTTCTAGCTCATCTCCTACAAACGTTTGACACCCAGCCTCAGCGTTTGACGCCTAATGCCTAAGCGTCAGCCGAAAGTGCTCTTATCTTATTTCAAGCCTCTTTTTAACCTCGCAAAAGATTCTTTTCTTGAGTGTTTGTCGTATGACCTGGGCTTTTGGTGCCCTAGGCTGGCGTGATATGTATTGATTTGGCATTCAAT
Organism: Dysphania ambrosioides; assembly: GCA_026401315.1. NCBI lineage: Eukaryota > Viridiplantae > Streptophyta > Magnoliopsida > Caryophyllales > Amaranthaceae > Dysphania > Dysphania ambrosioides. The sequence goes on from CM048666.1 coordinate 19,647,877, forward strand.
GTTCAAGAAACTGACTATTTTTTGCCTATAAATACCCCCTTATTTGATGAATAAAGGGTTTTCTTTTATCACATTTATAAGGGTGCCACTATGCAAAAATACAGTCCCAAAGCACTCCAAGACACAATCAAAGCCTCTCAAAGATCATATATACTTATGAAGGATCATTCATGCATATTTTGACACAAGAAAGCAAGGAAATCTTACCCCATGAATACATACTCAAGTATAAGGACTCTTCTAAACTGTAAACACTGAGGACCCCTCTCAAATCTATGTTATTTGTTTTTTGGTCTACTTCTATTCCATTCACCTTCTATTTTTTGGATTTAGTGCCTCTCATCCAATCAAGACCCTTAGATTAGACTCATTCTATAATGATTGTGGAAGGTGTAAATTTCTTCTACATGAACACTTATTTCAAGTTTTATACAATCTTGTTTGAGACTTGATCAACCAAAGAGACATCACTCTTGATGTTTTCTTGTGATAAACTCAAACACTTTTATTTCTATGTCACTTTTGCCTACGATATGAAGAGCTAGAAAAAACTCTTATTTCATTAGGTCAAGTCTCAAAACCCTAACTTTGAGCATCATAATTTAGGAACTATCCTCATCGATTAGTCTCCTATGAACATTTTAATAATCCCTTCCCCTAGCATTTTACTTATTGCAAGTTATTTTATATCTCTTTTTCCTCTAATTTATGTACTCTATGATGTAAATATTTGGACATCTCCAACCTTACTAGACTTATCAGACCTATTTTCAACAGCAAATCCTAAGTATGTATCATACTTGAATACACATTTAGGAGTTAATACTAAGGCTCATTTCTTATTTATGCATCATATAACATATTTTGATCTTATTTTTGCCACTATATGTCAATGATGTTCTAAGACTAAAATACATGTATCTTCATGAACTCAAATCTTCATTTGATTATTAAATCCTCAACTCATCATCATGCATAAATCATACCTTGAATATTACTAACATTGACTCTTATTGGTTTCTTCCAATTTTGTACTTTTAATTTTACACTTTATTTCATGATCATTACTATGTTATTAATGTGTATAACTCCTTTTATCTTATGCATTAATCAAGACCTATTGAAATGCAGTCACTCCTAATAATATAAATTTTGATAAACAACCATAGGGATCCATTAATCATAAGGATTCTTAACAAAGTAATCACCAAAAAACTAGATTTATGCGCATTAACCTTAATTTGCTCAGCGCACTTAGTATAGAGTATGTTTATCCTTTGTTTTGCGTGTTTTTCTTAGAACTAAATCTAATTTGTCCTCTATCTCTCTAATTGTTGGCACACATTCATAAATTGAAATAATTTGCTCACTCTCGAATCATCTCAAGGTTCGTAGACCATTCACATGAGTCGCTTTAGGATTCAAACCCAAGGGTTTCCAAACATCCCAACATGAGACTTAGCCCCAAGAAATGTATGTTTGGTTTTACATTAAGAAAGTTGTCATGAACTCTCAAGGCATTGAGATTGACCCTAACAAAATCAAGGATGTCTTTGTTGTGGAACCCCCTTAAAACAAAAAAAGATACCTAAAGCTTCTTGTCTCCTTTGCAACACATCAGTAGTTGTGTTCCGAAACTGAAGAAGGATACACCTATGATTGAGATTGAGACAAAGATTGCCATAAAGCTTTCGATCTAGTACAAGCTATGTCCTCTTGTGCTTTCTCCAGCATTGCCGAGAATTCAACTTTGCCTATACCTTTTAGTCACTGACTTAGTGGTCATGGGCTTTTCTTATTCAAGAGATAGAGGGAAAGGAGTAATCTATTATCACTCTGAGAAAATGTTAGTAACGCACGTGGCGAATTTAAAACAAAGTAGGCCAGACACTTTATTGTCAAGAAAATTCTTTTCAAAGGTACATTAGAGGTGTTAGATGTGGACAACAATGAGTTTTTTTCACTGATAAATCTCAATCAGTTTAAGAAATTCTATAGCGCATTTTGTCTATGCAGATCTATGTTTGGGCCTGATTCTTATAGTGGATACGTAGGCATCCTCTCCTCAGGCCGACCATAATCTTGTGTTTTTAAATGTGGAAAGAAACCTCTAAATTAAAGTACACCATCCTTGTGTTTCAAATCTAAAAGAAACTTTTGAAACACAGCTGAATCAATCTCGTTGTTGTAGAGCTACATGTGGGCCTGATTTCCATAGCGGATACATAGGCAACCTTGCTTGGGGCCCGAATTTAATCTTGAGTTTCTAAATCTAAAAAGAAGACTCTTATATACAACAACTTGGGTTTCAAAATATGAAAGAAGCTTCTGAAATGTAGTAAACTTAGTCTCGCCTCATGTAGAGCTATGTGCGGACCTTCTTGCCTTGGCAGATACGTAGGCAACCTCGCTTGAAGTCCCACCATAATCATGTGTTTCTAAATCTAAAAAAAGGAACCTAAAATGTTAATTTCCCTGAATTTAAAATCTAAAATAAACTTATGAAAAGCAACATATTCAATCTTGCCGAAATCACAGGTTTCCAAATTTGAAGAAAAACCTCCAAAGCATGTATAAATGAGTTCCGAATGCCTAAGAAAGCCTTTTGATAAAATTAGAGGTATATTTTAAATTGATTCCTTAAATAAGATACGTAGGAATTCTCCCACGAGACCCGATTTCATCAATAATAATCAAGCTTTGCACTATAGGAAAAAGGCTCAGCGGCAGCTCAGGCATCTAACGCCGAAGCAAGGCTTTTAAACGCCCAAAACCTGAGCGTTGAACGCCCAAGGTTAGGGTGTTAACCAAAAGAGCTCATGCCTCTCTTGAGCTCCATTGTGCGTCAAGAAAAAATGTTCCTGACCCCAAATAGCATTTACATTGCTTATGCAAAAGACCTCCTGTCTCAAAGAACATGATCTTACGTAACATCATGCTAAGTTACGACTTGTTTTCCATGATTACTTTGGCTCATTTGGCCTTAGTGATCGATTTTAAGTTTTTAAATTAAATGTAATCCTCTACACATTTAACGATGCTTCATAATTGAAACAAACTTAATTCGAAAGCTTAAAAGAATGATAAGTCTAAAATAGAGGAGACAAAGAAATTAATTTTAAACCTACTCAAAACCCTTTTTCTTTCCTTTTGCGATTTTAGCCCCCAACTTACTCGAATTGGTTCGGTGAGCCTTTCTTTGTCCGACTTCACCTCCTTCCCAAACCTTTCAATTGATGTCACCTTACACACCCTAGATTATAGTCATTCGGACTAAGCCTGATATCGATAAAGACTAAGTCAATGAAAAATTTGGCTCACTTATACAATAATTTAAGCTATAATCCATGTCCTCCTCCAAACTCAAAAAGTTGTGCTTTTAACCCTTGCAAGCTCCTAATGCCTCTTGCACTCTTGCGCATCTATCCAATCATACCTTGATGACTCTTGCATCCTCTTAGCTACAAAAACTTTGCCAAAGCCTTTTCTCAAACACTTTTCCTAAAAGCCTCACCATAAATATTTTCCAAAGCTATCTAGTTGGGAGAGAATTGGTACCACGTTTGTGTTTACATCCGTGTTCATGCAAAACCATGCATGCATCATAAGTCATGCTAATCCTCATTTGCATTAAACAGACACATCATAAGTCATGCTAAATCTTATTTGTATTAGGCGTATCTTGGTCACAGTCACACCTATCAAAGTCACCCAAATTTCCAAAGCTACATAAATCTAAGCTACACTAAAATCTACCATAATCCTAAAACCTACGCAAAACAAGAACCCTGACCTTACAGGCAAATCATTCAACTACCAGTTAATAGTCAAGCCATCATCCCAAAAATTGGCAAACAAAAAAGCCTAAGAAAGCATGACACTAGGGGCTAAGATCTCCCCTTCAAAAGCCTCTAGGGCTTCTTCTTCCGGTCCCCTGATATCTCCCTGAAAAGTTATCACAGCACAACAAAATATCCATGCAAGGAAGCTCATACCTCTTATAGAAATACACTATTAAAACTCTCTATTTTCAAAACCAATCTTACCTTTAACCTTAACAAATAAACAAAATATAAAAACTTCAAAGCCAAATGCACCTAGCCTTAATCTCCTAGTAAATCCTGATCCCTAGTAAGGTGGTACCTCCAAAATATCCAAAAAGAAAATCCTGATGACCTATCCAAATAATCAAAAGTTCATTGACTCTAATACCTTCAAAATCAGAGGCATACCACTCAAACTTGTTTTACAAACAAATACAAAACTAGGGTTCATAAGTCATACCAATCGTCTTCATAACAAAGGCAAAACACCATATTGCCTCTATATTTCCAAAAGCAACATTCTAGATGTCGATTAAAAAGATGGGTTATCCCTACATGGCTAGTAAGCACTTGAGTCAAGTTGACCCTACATTGCTCGTAAGCACCTCGATTAACTCTTAAGCAATTAACACCCTAAACTAAGGAGGTGTCCCCATAATATGCAAAGCGGGTCAAGCAATCCCTAAACTCAAAAGGCGTCCCCAAAATATGCTAAAACTCCAGAGGTGTCCCAATAATACGCCAATTAGCTTAAGGCTCGGGTGGCATCCTAATAATACACTAAGAAAATTAAGGCAACCTTGGGCCCAATAAAAATCCCTAGTGATTTAATACCTAGTGAAACCAGCTAGAACCTCTCTCCCCATGGAGCAACCTAGCAAGAAAAATTCTTCCCCGGTGGATAAAGATCCCCAGCATATTAATATACCCAATGAATAAACATCTCTAGTGAGGATAAAAGGAAAATACCCTCAGAAAGCACTTAAAGACCTTAAGGAAAATCTCATCAGTGGAAGAACAAATAAAAAAATTCCTAATAAAGTTCTTCTATCTCTAACGAGGAATAAGGTAATAAACCCTTCAAAAAGTAATCATCTCTTTAGCAGAATAAACAAAAAACTAAGCTAGATCGTTAGAAGCTGCGAAATTAACTCGAGTTTTAGGATTAGAAAAAAGAAAACTCCTTAGTGGAGTAGGGTAGCACCCTTTTAAAGCGTTAAAGCTTTCGTAGTAAATTGTATTGGGATAAGGAACAATAGTCTCAGTCCCTCCTCAAATTTATGCTGCTATGCAGCTCCCATTTGGCATAGCAGGCCACGTTTCTCTAGCACATTAGGCCATGTCTCTAGCACAATAGGCTCTGTCCCTTAAGCATAGCAGGCCATGTCCTTTAAGCTCAGCAGGACGTGTCTCTATGCCGCAAAACCTTAATATCGGCTCCCCATTGGCACAATAGGCCATGTCTTTAAGTCGCACCACCTTGTTAGTGGCTCTTTGTTGGCATAATAGTCCATATCTCTTGTATAGAGGCCATATCTCTCTAGCAAAGTAGGTCATGTCTCTTTGGCACAATAATCCATGAAGTCACACTATCTTTACAGAGTCTCCCTATTGGCACAACAAGACATGTCTCTAAGCTACGCTACCTTGATTGTGGTTCCCCATTGCACAACATCCATGTCTTAAAGCCATGCTACCTTGACAAGGGATCCCCCATTAGCACATTGGGCCAACTCATATGGCGCACCACCCCGATAGAAGCTCCTGATTGGCATATCAAGCCAATCTAAAGCCACACCATTCCGGTAGTGACTCCTAGTAAGCACCACTCTCCCTGGTCGAGCATCTTAACACTCTAACCTCAGGCATTCAGGCTGATCGAGGTGAGTTCCCATCCTTAACATAACTGACTTGATGATACCTAACAGACATGTTTATGCAGACTTACCCTTATTAATTTTACAAGTGCCAGTATTAGAAGGGGGATTTGAGATTGTACTTAATAAGGATCATTCAAAGAATATTTTAACACAACCAAGTAAGGAAATCTTACCCTTTTAACACATACTCAGGCAAAAGGACTTTCCTTAATGGTAAACACCAAGGACCCCTCTCTCGAATAATTTCCTCTATTTCTTTTATTTTTTGGTGTACTTCTACACCATTCACCTTCCATTCTTTGGATCTAGTATTTCACATCCACTCAAGACCCTAAAATTGGACTATTTTTGTAATGAATATGGAAGGTGCAAACCCCTTCTACATGAACACTTATTTCAAGTTTTTATACAATCTTTGTAAGACTTGATAAACCAAAGATGCATTACCCTTGAAGTTTTCATGTGATCAACTATAACAATTTTATTTCTATGTCTCTTTTGCTTATGATGTGAAGAACTAGGAGTAACTCCTACTTTACTAGGTTAAGTCTCAAAATCCTAACTTTGGGCATTATCATTTAGGAAACATCCTCATGGATTAGTCTCCTCTCAACATTTTATCAATTCCTTCCTGTTATATTTTACTTATTGAAAGTTATTTTATGTCTCTTTTGCCTCTTATTTATTTAGTCTATGATGTAAAGATTTGGATATCTCTAATCTTACTAGACTTGTATCTTGCCTCATTTTTATGAGCAAACCCTAAGTATGTATCATACTTGAATACACATTTAGGAGTTAATCTTAAGGCTCATTTCTTGTTCAAGCGTTATAAAGCATATTAAGATCTTGTTTTTGCCTCTTTATGTCAATGATGTTTTAAGACTAAAACATATGTATCTTCATGAACTAGATTCTATGCTTAATTAAAGTATATGATGGAGAAAGGTCTCTATAGACCTAAATCTTCATTTAATTATTAAATCTTTAACTCATCATTGTGCAGAAATCATACCTTGCATATTACTAACATTGACACTTATTGCTTTATACTAATTCTGCACTTTTAATTATGCACTTTATTTGATGATCCATACTACATTATGAATGTGTATAACCACTTTTGTCTTATTCATTAATCAAGACCTATTGAAATACAATCATGCCTAATAAGATAAATTTGGACAACCAGCCTTAAGTACCCATCAATCTTAAGGACTCTTAACAAAGTGATCACCATAAACTAGATTTATGTGCATTAAACTTAACTTTCTCAACCAACGTAATCTAGAGTGTGTTTATCCTTTGTTTTTGCATTTTTTCTAGGACTAAATCTAATTTATTTTCTATCTCTTTGCTAATTGCTTATACACATTCATAAATTGAACTAAGTTGCTAATTTCTAAACTTTCTCATGGTTTGTAGACCATTCATATGAGTCATTTTGGAATTAAACCCAAGAGTTTACAAATATCCCATAAATGTTTGATGGTGACTCCTTACCCATTTAGATGTCATAAAGCTGCCTAGCCGATCCTTATCGACGCGCAATGTAGTAGGGCACTAGTGGAGAGAGTCTGTTCCTCTTTTCTTTACCAAAAAAGGAAGGGTTGGTTGTAAAAAATCGGGCTCTCTAGTGGTAATTCACTTATCGTATAGTCCACTTAAAACTTAATTGGGTTCCTTGACTCTTAGCACTTATAAGAAGCCCCTACACTTTATTATTTATGTTATTTAAATGTTTAATATGTGTGAGTAGTTCTCTACTCTAGGATTGCAATGAACCCTAATATGAAATAGGTTTAGATGAACCCTCAAACCCGAAATCTCAATGCATGAATCAATTCTTTTAATTTATGATTGGCACTTAAACCAAAAGGCTAGACGTAGTTGATTAACGGCATGAAATAAATTAATGGTAAAAGTTAGTTTATAATCTAATTTAGATTCATAGGTAACAATATGTGTAATGATCACGAATGTAGACGTCATGACCAATAAGACTCTATGAATGTCATGTTCAATGTCATCTTATCACTTGATTCCATGAAAGTAACTAGGTTTGATTCTTTTAATAAGAAGCTATTGATATATACACAAAATAAATCCTTAGTACTGTTTAGGGCATAATCCTCTTAGGAATTGCATTATGTGTTGCATTCAAGGGATCGAATGTGTGTTCTTTATCAAATCTTATTAGTGTGGATTCATTGTCCTAGATGTTTTTCTTCAAATTGATCTCAATTCTAGTTAATTTGGGTTTTAGTTTAGTGTCTATCTTAGTTAGTTCCTTCCTACTTTATTTCGTGACCTTCCTAATAGAATCTAAAGTAGTTGATAACATAGATCTTTGATAGTCACTTAGGATTTCAATCATACTTGCTTGGGCTACAAAGTTTAGGTGGATATGCTATTTTTGATAGGGTAGAGACATCCCCATCAAGTAAAAGAGGACAAAAATTTGAAAAGCTTAATTTAATTATAATACTATTTAATTAGTCTATTCACATTCCTAAAGTACAATCAAATTAGTGAGAAATTTTGAAATTTAATTTTTTAAATAAATACTTTATAAAAAAGGGGAATTTAAGATTTTACACTAAAACAATTTGAATGAGTAAAGTTCAAGAGATTTTTTTTATTTACAATTCAAAAGTAAGAAAAGTAAATCTTTAATACTAGTGTTTGTTACATAACTACTATTATTTTTAAAAGAACTGCTGAGACAACTATTTAATCAGAAAATTTCCTAAAGAGTGATTTCTATATTTTTTTCATACCACCTATGAAACCATTCCTCTTTCTTATTTGCGAATTAGTATGGAAAACCCAAAAGGCTAAAACTCAATCTTAGAGTCAAACCCAGCTGCCCTCTCTTCTTCTTCCTTTTCTTTCTTTTCTCTTCCCTCTTCTTTCCTTCCTTTTAGTGGCAGTGGCAGGAATTTCATATTATGGGTTTAAAATCTAAGAAATGACAACATCGAGTCTAAATATAAGAATAAATGCTTTCTAATACAGACTTACAATGAAATCCAACATAAGGGCTTTTCAAATCACTAGTCATAAGAATTCAAGATAACGAAATTGCATAGGATGACAGGAAACGTAAACCCTAAATTTTGCACCACAACAAAATGTAAAACAAGGAACACAAACAAGATTAAACACCTTATAGTGCAAAGCTTATTTTACCAAACCCTTTATTACATTATGATCATCAATTATTCAACCACAAACAGCAAATGCATGACCTTCAAACCAAAAATCAATTACCAAACAAAAAAGAAAATCCTTCTCCAAATAATCAACAAATGAAAATTCAGAACATTCAAATATCGAGAATCGACATAGAAATCAAACCTTGATTCTTCAATAATTGAATTCAGTACACCACCAAAGACTAGATTCCTCCATCAAACCATCAATCACAAAAAAACACCAGATTTTGATATAAAAAACTCAATCAAAATGTTAAGAAGTACGTAAGAAGTGGCTGCGAAGTACGACTATGTGAGTGCCAAAGGTGGAGGCGATGAGGCGTGGAGGCTAGCTGGAGCTGATGATCGGAAGTGGCGCCTAGTGCCTGGTGCCAACGTGGAGCAGTCGTGTGCTTTACTCGGTGATTATGAGACATTAGACATGTGACTGGAGTTGGACTGGTTGTCCGTGGTCGGCAGGTCGTAGAGTGTCGAAGTTGAGGGGGAGGCGTGAATTAAGGGGTCGACCAACCGAGGGTGAGGCATGAAGGGTAGGGATCCGGTACTAAGGTTTTAAAATGGTGGAAAATATGGAAGGTGAATTGGGAAATCAGAATTGGAGAGGGGGAAAAACGAGTGAGTGGGGAGTTTGAACATGGGTGGTTTGAGTAAAAAGAAGACAGGAATACCAGTAAGTTGGAAATGTATATATGATTATTTATGTTGCAAAAGATGTATAAAGGGTTTTTTTTCTAGTATGGGTTTAGCAGAACCCACTAAACTCATACTAGATCCGCCCCTGCTTCCTTTCTTACCTTTTGTCTTTCATGCGTACCCCTCTTTTCCTTTCCTCTAGCCCCGTGTCTCCTATGTTGATTCTTCCCTTCTTTTCTTTCTCTTTTTTTACCCTTAACTTTCCCATGTCTCATTGATGTGCTCATTTTAGAGCACGTTTACAACCCCATTTTAGTGTCGAGTCTCATGCTTTTATATTGGTTTTATACACATTACATTCAATTTTACCTTGATCTTGTCCTCGAGCTGTTGTTAGGTCATTTCAGGTGATTTTGATGATTTTGAGGTAAAATGAGACGTATTCGAGGCTTTGACACCTTTTTCAAGAGTTTGGATGCACATATCATAGCTTGGGCATGCGTTCCAAGTCACTCTCGAAGATCCCATAAATTCCAAAAGCCACTAGATACTTCAAAGGAGCTGTTTAGCAAGGTTTAGGTTCAGATTCGACCGAATCTGACATCCATTCGGTCGAATGGAAGACAGGGATTCAAGCACATAAATCAAGCTCTCGGGAATAGCCGAATGAAGACTCAATCGGCCGAATCAAGACCCATTCGACCGAATGGTTCCACTCATTCGGTCGAATGGTAGACAGGGTGGAAAAATACAAAGCTTCTGTTTTAGGCGAATGACATTCCTATTTGGCCGAATGGCCACTCATTCGGCCGAATCCTTCCTCCATTTGGTCGAATGGAGCCTATTTCCGACTTTCTTGGTTCTTTCTTAGGCCGGCGCTCGAGGGTTTTTCCTAGGGTTTTACCCCTTATGTCCCTAGGGTATAAATACCCTCTTGCTCTGTACATAACCCTCATGCCTACTTTGAGAGCTTTTGTGCCTCAACCTAGAACATCACTTTAAAGCTTTTCATTTTATTCATGCATTAGTTTAGATTTACAGCTTTCATTGCACTTCCTTTCAAGCTTTGTATTTTGGATTCGGATTTCTCTTTCGTTCACGCAATGTCATTTATGCAAGGTATCGATTCTTTTTTGTTTTATTTCATTTAATGCTTTCAAGTATTGTTTTTCTGAATTTCATTCCTCTTTCCATTATCATTGCTTGTTTTACGGTTTTGATAGAGTAGTTGTCGGTTTTGTTATATGATTTCATTTTTCGTTCTCTTGTTCATTTCATTCAATTCGTTCGTGCTTTCAATCATGTTCTTTTTCGCTGTTTATGCCTTAGTCTTTATTACTATGTGTGAGTAGTCTTCTTAGGGGTTTGATTGGTGAAACCCTAGGTTGGCTCGTTCTTCATGCGTATAGTTAGGATTTGAGATTGTTGAAGATTGATTGATTGATATTCGATGCGAATCTTGTCCTGCCACTCCTTTGGAGACATAGGGAAATTATAGGTTGTTCATGTCATTTATAGGGTCACAAACTTCCTCTCATCATCTTGAGTGTCATGATTTATTGTTGACTGATTTCTCCTAATTTAGCGTATTGATAGTTCGATTATCCTTCCTAAGGTGGAACTGATCTTTCCCCGTTTTCCCTTTATAGGATAACATCGTTTTAGTTCTTGCTTATTTTCTGCCATTAGATTCATTTTATCAAATACCAAATAACTCTCTTTGCATTAAGTCTTAAAGCTATCGCCCCTTGTCCTTGTGGTTCGATCCCCAACTTACCACTACACTAGTTATAGTAGTATTAGGGTGTTTACAAATATTGTTTACATAACTTGTCTTTTAGTTAAACGACCTAAAATTCTGGTTATCAAAATGGCGCCGTTGCCGGGGACAAGGCGTTGTGTTTAGATTATAGTCTTGGTGTAATTCATTTTTGCTTTATTTATTTTATTGTCCATTAATTTGTTTGTCAGTACTTACGCTTGGTCTCTAGTGTTGTTTGCATGCCATATATCACACGTAGATCAAATCAACAACTAGAACCATACGAACCCGAGGTTCAACGCAGCAAATGGAGAATTCCAACCCAAACCTCGTCGCAACCAAATACTTCCAACCACCCTACACCACCAATGGACGAAAACCACCAACAACTATTTGGTCAATTTGGGATGCCTGGGTCCCAAGAATTTCAAGGAGGTGTAGTGTTACCCATAGCCCCGAACCCTTATCACATACATCCTCAATTCACCCGCATGGTGAAAGAGACCCATTTTTGCGGTTTGAGAAATGAATGCCCTCTCCAACACTTGGAGGCATTCTCAGATATTTGCGGTATCATACCTCCATGCCCCAATAGCCCGGATTATGTACGGATGCATCTATTTCACTTGAGTTTATCTGGTGATGCTCGGGATTGGTATAAATTCCTGGAGCCCAACTCAATCATTAATTGGGCTCAATTAAATACAACATTTCTAGAAAGGTTCTATCCCACAGTTCGAACGCAGGATTGGCGTAAGAAAATTGCGTCATTCACTCAAGAGGATGATGAGAACCTTAGTGCCACTTGGAGTCGGTTTAAGAGAATGTTAAGAGCATGCCCCCATCATGAGTACGGGGAGAACCATCTCAATACATTCTTCTATGATGGTCTAAATGACTCCACCAAGGCACTCCTAGACTCGGCTGTTGGTGGCCAACTCTCGAAAGTCCCATGCAACCAAGTGCAGGCTAATATTGAGGAGGTTGCTAAAAATAGCTCTTAGGGAGGAGCAAGGGGTAGTGTATTACCAAGAGAAGGGATGGATTCAAGCAAGTTGGACACGATTAGTTCAAAAATCGAAGCTATCATGGATAAGAAGCTGTCCAAGTTCAAATACACCCAAGGTAGCTCCAATGTATCATCGGTTAAAGAGACGCCCTTTTCTTGTAGAATCTGTGGGGCCACCAATCATGATACATCATATTTTGGGGGTGCAAATTCCGAGCACATAGCGGCTGTTAACTACGGGGGGTATAACCAAGAAGGAACCCCAGTCATGAACTATGATGGATACGGGTATAATCTCGATTATGTGGCAGCAGTAGGGTATGGTGGTCATAACCAAGGGTTTGCTCAATAAGGTCCTTAAAACAATCAACCCTTTAGACCTCCCTTCAATCCAAATTCTAACCAAGGGAACTCCTACCAAGGGTATAACTCTACCAATCAGGCGAATGGGAGTTTTCCTAGGCCGAATGGGAATAGGCCGTACCCTCAAATGCCAAGACCCAACACCAACCTACCCTATCCATCTACAAAGCCTCAACCAAACCCGCCTCTAACTAATGAATTCCTTTCCACCCAAGTGAACTCCCTTGCGTAGCAAAATCAAACCCTCTCGCAAATCAATCAAACTCTGATAAATCAAATGCAACAACTTCAAGCGCAGCAGAAGTTATTTGAATCATAGCTTGCGTAGATGGCTAGTCCACCCCCACCATTTCTACTTCCTTCTCACCTTCAACAAAACCCATCCACCCAACCTCCATCACAAAACTCTCTTAACTCTAACCCTAAGCATCATACTTGTAAGGCGATCTTCCTAAGATTTGGAACCTCATATCTTGCTCTAGTTGTAGCCAATGGAGATGATTTAGGGGAAGATTCCTCGAAGGGTAGTGGTTGTCTAAAAGAAAATGAGCACAAGGAGAACCTTGAGGGGAGAAAAGAAAAGGAGGGTCGTGAAGAAAATGAGGGGCACAATGTCGAAGTCATTGGGCATAAGAGGGAGAAGAAAGATAAAGAAGAGAGATTGAGGGAGATACAGGAATGGAGGAAACTTGAGTGTCAACACGCTCCGCCTCTACCTTTTCCTTACAAGAAGGTAGAGAAGCAACTACAAGAAAAGTTTCTTAAATTCCTAGAGCATATGAGGTAACTTGAAATGAACATACCATTTTTAGAGGCCATGGAGCAAATGCCACAATATGCTCACTATCTGAAAACCATCTTAAGGAACAAGAGAAAGCTTGAAGGCAAGGTGATCAGTTTACTAGAGCAAGTAAGTGCCATCATTCAGGGCACATGGGCAAAGAAAGAAAAAGCTAGAGGACCCTTTGTGCTCCCAGTCGCCCTTGGAAAACTCAATTCTAAGGGAGCACTTACAGACCTTGGGGCCTCCATTAGCCTAATGCTGATGTCCATTGCCAAACAGCTAACCTGTGAGCTTAAGCCTTCGAAGAAAACAATCCAGCTGGCCGACCGTAGTATAAAAGTTCCATGTGGGGAGTTTGAGGACCTTCCGATCCAAGTAGGGAACATAGTGGTACCATGTGACTTCGTGGTACTTGATATGGCCAAGGATCCTTATACTCCCCTCATCTTAGGGAGAGATGCTTTGAAGACTTTGGGTGCCCTGATCGACTGTGAATTAGAAACTATAACCGTCAGGGTAGCCCAAGAGAAGGTTGTGTTTGCCTTCTCTAAGTCTTCAAAGGAACCCATGGTCGAGCGGATTTGTTCCTTTGGGGTGGTCGAGAATGATGCTATGAAAGAGGTTGAGAGGTGGAATGCTTTTGTTGCCCCAATGATAGTTGAGGTGTCGGATGAGGAGGACGAGCAAGAGCGTCTTATTTTTGGGGTTGCGAAGGGAATCGCTCCACAAACGGAGATATATTACAAATCTAAGGGTACTGACGAGCCAGCCCGCAAACGAAAAAGGGCTAGAAAAAGAAAATCTAAACAGAGACCGATGGCTCCACCCTGGCTTGGGGGAGCCCCGCATTATAACCCACCTCCAGATGACCCTATTTTTCCATTGCTTACTTCCGCCACTGCGGGCTCGGTGGAGAGTTTTGAGTCCCCACGCTGGAGGTGATGGTGATGCTAGGAGTGAATCCACTCCTACGGCAGGTACGATTTTATTGTTTTCTTTTTCTGTATAAACTTGTGCCTAAATGTGTCGAACTTACCGACGTTAAACAAAAGTACTTACGGGAGATAACCCAGTGTTTGTTTTGTTTTTTTGTCTCTATAGCAATAGCTTCCATAATGCTAATCTTTCTCCCTTTTTGGTTCTCTTCTCCCAAGTGACGAGACGACTCTTGAGCTGGCTTGGGGGAGGGTCCTTGTGTTTTTAAAGCTTTGAAAGATCCGCACTATGGAAACTATTGCCTTGTTTTTTTGTTTTAGTTTTTCTTTGCATGTCTAGGTGTGTCAAGATTAATGTGCTTGAATTGTGAAACTGACATGCTAGCTCCTGATGTGTACATTATAGTGGTCTTATGCATACTCATGTTTTTCCTAGCCTTGTGCCTGTTTTGGGACCGAATGATTGACTGTTTTCCACCTGACTTGGGGGATCTAGTCCTGCTTGGTTTGTGGCATGGATGACTACCTATTAAGGCACATTTCGACTAGCCTAGTGAGGATTGAGCCTTCTAGGACTCCATTATGAGTCCTATGTTATTAAGTGCTAGTTAGAGAGTCTAAAAGCTAGGGATGATAACACGTTTGTAGTTACAGCTACATGGCCAAATTGCCTACCATGAATATCGATTGACTTTAGGGTAAGCCAATTTTATGCCTTTACTTTTTCTTCATAGCTACATCACCTAACTCCACATGAGCCAAATATTCCCTCTTCTTACCTAGAGGATAGTCAAGTGATCATAGTGAAGTGGTGCCCGTTGCATACTAATGATGAGAAGTGTTCTATTCTTCTTTCAGCTACACCATTTTGTTGTGGAGTATAGGGATAGGTAGTTTCATGTACTATTCCATGATCTGAACATAATTTGGTCATTTATGCATTAATTTATTCACCTCCATTATCAGATCTAAGTATTTGGATTTTAGTGTCATATTGGTTCTGGACTAAGGTATGAAAAAGGAAAAAATTGTCGAAGAACTCACTTTTCCTTTTTAAGAAGTATATCCAAGTCACTCATATGCAATCATCAATGAACAGAGCAAAATAAGAAAAACCATGATTACCACTTTTGGGTGCAAGACCCCATAAGTCTGAATGAACTAATTGAAAATGTACATCTGATTTGGTCTTACTAGGTTAATAGGACTGTTTATGACTCTTAGCCTTAATACACGCTTTATAGGTAAAATATTTATTCTAGAGAGAGAAGGAAATAAATTATATAAATACCCAAGGGACGGATGTCCTAAACGCCGATGCCATAGCCAAACTTATTGATCAACCACTTTGCAAGTATGCATTGCTTTCATTCGTTGAGTTATATCATTGACATAGTATAGCCCATTGTGTTCAGTGCCATGCCCAATCACCTTGACAATCTAGATATCTTGTATTACACAAAAACTAGGTTAAGTTTCCATTTTATAATTTAACTCCTTTGTTAATTGAGTAACTGAAAGAAGTTTATGAGTTAAATTTGGGACATAAAGACACTTATTTAAAGAGATATCAGGGGATAGCTCAATTCTTCCTTCCTCTTCTACGGATGAGAGATCACCATTTGCAGTTTATATTTGAGTCTTTTCTGTTTTATTAATTTCTGAGAAATCAAATGGATTAAAGGTCATATTATCTGTAGCTTCACAATTAAAAATCTAACTGCTATTTATAATTCTCAAAGAGAACCTAAATCTTTGAATCGAAGTTGCATGACTTGGTACATTAAATTGGGTTTTACCTAGTTGGAACCTTATTTCCTCTTTACATTCGGTCCAATTAAGAGGTTGAAAAGGGTTTAAGAAAATTAGGGTATTAACCCTAATTTTGTTTTTCATACCTTACTCGGACTTTGTGTCTCGCCCCGCAGCCATAGCTTGCTTACCATTCTGTTCCTTTTTCTTCTTTTTGATATGGCTTTCTCCATTCGCCTTATTCACAAAGCCCCTTGTCTTTTGTCCTTAATTCTTTGAGTTAGGCCACCATTCTTGGTAGCCTATGATTTTGAAGCATTTGTCACGCATGTGCCATATTCCGTCACAGTGAGTGCATTTAAGGTTAGTATTTTCTTCCTTCCTCTAGTATGATGTCCGTTTTGACTGGACCTTGGATGCCCCAAAGCCAGACTCGATCCTCATTTGTGGTGGCTTTGATGAGGTATCCTCGGTAGCCGTTATACCACACCTTGCTATCTCCCTCTTTATCAAGGCATAAACCTCCTATACGATTGGTACGCTCTCTCTGTTGATTAAATCATGTTTGTCCTTATGAAAGGTATCACTAAACCCGACCAAGAACTAGTATACTCTATTCCTTTAGTTTAATTTATTATACATAGTTTTATTTGTAGGGAATTTCATCGCGTTCGTCACTCTCCTATCAATCTCCTTCCATATTGCTACTATTTTCCCATAAAAGACTTCAATGGAGTATGTCCCTTGTTTGAGTTGGTTGGCTTTTGTCATAATTTCATAGACCTATAATTCATCCCTTCCACTGTTGAACAGTGTCTTGAGGCCCTACCATAAATCCCTTGCGGTTGGGTAATCAAGAAACTAGTTTACCAAATCGGGGTTAATATTTTCAAGGATTCAGGACACCATAATCGAATCATCCTAAATCGACTTCATGTATTCTAGGTCGTCGTGGGCTGGAGGATTGGCAATGATGTGCTTGAGCCATCCTCCTCCACTGATGGCTAGGTGTGTAAACTTTAACCACTTTGTGTAGTTTTAATGGTTAATTTTTTTCAGCCAGATTCACAGGTTGGTTGTTTGTATTCTCTTGAGGTAGCTTTAAGGTGTTAAAATTCTAGAAAAGTTGCATAAACTACTCCATTGTGTATATGGGTTTGAGTTGATTTATGGTAGATGATTGGGCATCATAACTCTCCATATTCAGGTAAGTTTTTAGTAAATAATAAGCTAGAAATGTGCCTAATAAAGAGAAGCAGATTCAATATATACTGCATGGTTATGAAATATCTTGTCTTTATAGCCAATGGTTATAACGAGATAACTATCTGAGACATATTAACCTTACATTTTCTTTCTCATGATTTGGATAGTTTAGGTTGAAGTTATGAGAAGTATGTATTCCATGCACATGACTCTACCTTATAAGAGTAAAACCAAAGGTTTTGAATAGCTTGTAGGGAGACCTCTTCATCATAACTAGAACCCATATGTTTTTCTACCTAAGGCGCAACTTTCTAGGCTAGTAGCGAAGAGGACTTGGATCCTTCCCCCTAACTTTAGTTGGACATCTCCGGTCCTAGAGGGTGCTCCACTTCCTATAGAGGAGGGAGGCAACTATGATGATGGTTCTACATATATGGAAGACGGCTAACTATACATGCTTGATTAAGTTCCCTGTAGTCGCTAGGTGTTTTCTATGGAGGTCTAAACGGTGGCACTAAAGTTTTAATTCGGTTTCATACAAAACAAATACGGATATATGAGGGATAGTTTTATAGCAATGAATGTATCCCATTATTCCATGACCTCGCCTTTTGAGGGCATGCGACAAGACTACTACACCATGCAATTCAAGTTCATTTGCTAGGGATAGGACATCCGTCGATACTTTCAGGTTGGATATAGCTCTAGCCCTAGGTATGACCCACCTTCTACAGATTCTTAGTCATTCTTTTTCTCTCTTTCTGTCTTTACTTTGCATTATATGTATTCCTTGAGGATATTACAAAGTTTTTCTCATGGGAGGGATTTTTGTTTCATCATGTACAGAGAAGTTTGCATTACATTTAACTTTAATTGAGTCAGATTGCATTTAGTTTAGCTTTATTTTCGTCTACTCATTTCATAACATTGCATCCCTTTATTATGCACTTTTAAAATTAAATTAACCTTGATGATGACTCATAAGAATGTAAGTGCTTTTTGAAGAATATTTTAAAAAAATATTATTATTAAAAATCATGGTATTATTTTGGCTTTCACTTTTCGTATGTGTTTAACCTTGAGGAATTTAATTCTTGGTTTTGCCGTGTAACTTTTCAAGACTGTGATGCTTACATGCGGTAAATTCTCCTTTAGATTATTAATAGAGCTACTTCCTTATTCATTTTTTACATTTTGATTCAAATTGTTATCATTATATTTACTATTAGGACAAGGCCATTGAGCCATTATTTCTTCTCTTTCTCGACACCTTATATCTATAAAGCCTTGGTGCCTTTTGATATTTTGTAGGGACATTTTTGCGAATTTTTAAGGGACAGTGAACCCAACTAGATTTCGGGTTGGTGATTCAATGAGTGAATTACCACTAGAGAGCTCTATTTTATACAACTCAATCTTATTTTCTTAGCAAAGAGAAAATAAAGGGGCTCCCTTCTACTAGTGTCCTTCATATTTACGCATCACTAAGGATTGGCTACGCGGCTTTGTAAAAAAGCTAGGGGATAAGGATTCACCACCAAACTCTTAAGGGTGATTTGGATGCCCAATCGGGTTTGAATCCCAAAAGAATCACGTGAATGGTCTTCAAACCATGTGAATGTTTGGGAATAATAAATCTATTTCTACTCAAGAATGATGCGCAAAAAATTCCTATTAGGATGGAGAATTAATATGTTAGCGGGATGTTCTCGGTGGGTATCGCGACTAATGGGTAGATTTCAGATCACCTATGTCATGTGGCTCCCTAAGCCTTCACTTTCCCACCCTTGCTTAACGAGCATTCCTATTAAGCACATACCAAAGGGGTGTAGGCTGGCTTGGTTAAATAATGCTTCAAAACTATCCCAACATTCACAAAAACAACCCTGCCCACAATTTGATGTTTTTGCAAATGAGAGGGATAACACCAATTTTAGAGATTAGAGATAAACCCTCAAATTCCAAATAATTAACCAAGAATTCCCTAGCAAAATAAAGGATTTATGAAACAAATTATAGCCTCAATTCAACAAAATTTATCCGACAAACAAGAGGTATGAATTTAGCGCAATCCAAGACTTAAGAATATCCAGCAAGAGTTTCCACATTATTGAACCATGCATTTGATGACTAACTACCAGCTTTTAACCACAAAATTTTAAGCCTAAACTTACCAAAAATAATCCACATAAATATCAAGAAGAATATAGCATGATTTTCTAACAAAAATCAAGAAACTCCACATAACATCCCACGCAACAATATAGATCAATCCTGATCAATTAATTGATTCATGCAATCTTTGTCTAGATTTTAACCCTACTAATTTTAATCAAATATTAAGGCAAATTAGTGCGTTAGAAGTTGGAGTTTAAAGGGATTAAGTCATGTGAACTCGATAACTCTTTAGCACACGAATTTCCATCACACAACGATCCATCACATTACACCAAAAGTAACTGATAGATCAAAGGAACCCTCTACTCTACATAAATCAACAAGTAAAGGAATTACCTTTGGGCTTCCTTAATTACTCTAAGATACGAATATACCTCTTAGAATTCTCAAGGCTCCAAAAACACTATTCACTTACCAAGGTGAACTAGCATGGACAATCAAAAGTTCACACACACAATAGCGTTTAAACTCAAAAGCAAGAAACATTTTTTCATATATTCATCAACTGATTATTAACTTTGACTGCTACAAAACATAAATAGATAAGAACCAACAAAACTCTAATTAACCTATCCTAGACACACATGAAAATAATCAGTAAAACACTCCCTAAAATCACACCCAAAGAAACCTAACAACCCTAGCTAATCACGTGAAATAGCCAACTCTTCTCCCCCTTAATCCACACTAAAAAAATAAGTTTATTTAAGCTAAAATACTTAACAAATCTAACCAGCAAACTAATCCCATGAAAATAGCATTTTAAACATAATAAAATTCTTAATAAAAGATAAATAAAACAAAGCATTAAACTATTAGGACTTTTAAGTCTTTTGGGCTACTTTTGCACTCCATCTAAAGCTTCAAAGTCATTCCCTTTTGCTCCCATTTACATGCAAATGCTCAGCCATCAAAAGTCCTTGTTAGTCCATGCTGCATCAGACTATGCTCTCTTGGTCCATATCCATGCTTAGCCCATTTATAACAAAGGCCCAACCTCATGGAAGTCAAACCCCAGGTCAAGGTCCAACCCATGGTCAAGCCCAACTTTGACCAAGCCCAAGTTAAGGACAAGCCCAAATAGGCCCAAGGCCAAAGCCCACATAGAAGCAAGCCCATTTTGAATCCAAGCCAAATTTCAGCCCATGCCCATTTTGGGCTCGTTTTCTTGGAAATACAGGCCCATGAATTACATATCATATTTTTGAGCACTGGGTCCACAAATCCACATATAAAAAAATTAGATTTCATTAGTTTCGAGACAAACATGCAAAGCGCAAGATAAAGTACACTCTAATTTAGTTGGTTGGCTTAGTTAAGTATCATGCATACAAGTCTAAATTAAGTTATCACTTTATTTAATATCCACAAGTTTAAGGGTCCTTATGGCCTATTTTTTCATGATTATCTTATTTTAGTGTGATTTTCATTACAACAAATCTTAGTTAAGTGCATAAAATAAAGGTAATCACACTATCATTATATGATAAGCTTAATGAAATAAAGTGCAACATTAAAGGGAAGCAATAGGAGACAACGTTAGTAAGATGTAAAATATGATTTATGTATGATGATAAATTTAAGGTTTACTTATCAAATGAAGATTAGAGCCTAAAGATATCCTTCTTCATGATAAACTTCAACTTAAACAAAGGACTAGCTCATGAAGAATTGTATGTTTTAATCTTTGATCATTAACACAAAATATGCTTTATGATGCTTTAACATGAAATAAATTTTAGTATAACACTTAAATGTACATTCAAGTGTGATATACACCTAGGGTTTGCTCATGCAAAATGT
The DNA here is from genome assembly GCA_026401315.1 of Dysphania ambrosioides. NCBI lineage: Eukaryota > Viridiplantae > Streptophyta > Magnoliopsida > Caryophyllales > Amaranthaceae > Dysphania > Dysphania ambrosioides. The sequence goes on from CM048666.1 coordinate 19,669,224, forward strand.
CAATTGTTGATTAAGTCTATTGGAGATGTCCAAATCTATTCATTATAAACCAAAGAAAAGGAAATGAAAAGAGACACGAATAACATAAGTAACTTCTAAGAAATAAAAGACAAGGGAGAAGGGTTGTTTGATTTGTTAAGAGGAGACCAACCTATGAAGATGGTTCCTTGATTGAAGTGCTCAAAGTTATAATTTTGAGGTTTAACCTAGTGAATTAAGGAGTTACTCCTAACTCTTCACATCATAGGAAAAAGGGACATAGAAATAAATTTTCGGAGTTAATCACAAGAGATCATAAAGAGTGATGTCTCTTTAGTTGATTAAGGCTCACTAAAGAGTACACCAAAAAATGAACAAGAGAATTTCAACCATCATAAATTATGAAAAATAATAAGGTCTTTTATTTTGGTCTTAGAAAAATTAAAAACTTCAAGAAATCAAATGTAAAAATAGTAAACCTTTTGACTCCTACTATTAATGAGAAATTTAAAACGAATTATTTTACCAATATGGAAGATATTTCAAAACATCATATATATGAATTAAACAAGAATAAACTTCCACATGATATTGCGATGATATCAATCTATTACGAAATATCAAATGATTTTAAAAAAATTGGAAACGTCAAAAATTTAGACTTACCTTGTTTAATCTATTAATGCCTTAGATCTAGCAAGGCCAATACTTTTGGCCTGTATAATTCATTTAATTTTTATTTCAAAACCAATATTGAATTTTTCAATACGTATTATAAATGGTCATTGAAGGGGTAAAAAATTAAATATAATGAATTCCTTGTTTGTTGCAAAATATTAATGGGGGAGGTGGAATTTTCTAGGAATTGAGCATTAATCATATTGTTTAGGTTACATAGAGTTAATTAGGATTTTCATTGCAAGTTGCAATTTCTTGAGACATGGGAAATAATTTACCCACTCTTTTCCCGGAAACTCACAATTTTTAGGTTAGAGAAAAATTATCCCAAAATCTAAATCAAATCTGATCTGACAATTTAGGAGATCCTATTTGACTACATATTTTGGATAAGACATTTGAAAAGGTTTGAATACCCTATTGGATATCAATTTTGAGATTTTCGGATAACCAAGCACTTGGTGGTGCCACCTAATGGTATGAACCTCAATATGAGCCTCGATTGTTAGGGTATCCAGTCGTTAACCTAGTGTTGGGGCCTTATAGAGTAATGTCTGCAAAAAGCCATGAAAGATGAGATCAAAACCTTGAAAGAAAAAACACTTGAGAATAATTCATACTTCCATTTGGGAAGAACCTTGCTAGGTACTGGGTGTTTATAGTAAAAGACAATGCCGATGGATCAATAGAAAAATATAAGGCAAGGTTAGCTGCAAAAGAGTACACTAAGACATATGGTATCGACTAGTTAGAGACTTTCTCTCCAGTGGAAAAGATCAATATGATTACTCTTAGTAGCAGCAAACGAAGATTGTATATCAATTTGATGTGAAGACTTCTTTCCTTTACATGGAACTTTAAAATGAAGTATATATGGAAATTCCATAAGATTTCTCATTAGAATTCTCGACTAGTTAAGTTTGCAACCAGAGGAAAGCACTATATGGATTAAAGTAATCACTGAGGGAATGATTTGGTAGATTCACTATGGTTATGAAAAAACTTGGATATTAACAAAGTAACTCAAATCAAACTCTCTTCTTTAAGAAAAGGTGTAGCCTTATACGTTGATGACTTGATCCCTTATAGGCAGTGATTTGGGTCTAATCCAACAGTAAAATTCTCTACTCCAACGGCCAGGTCTAATCCAACGGACAAGGCACCAAATCAAATTTTCATATTTTACTTCCCCCTAGCTAATTTTCCCCATATTCCCACACACGTTCATTTTGTACAACACAAACATTAATTATCCCCCAATTCATTCTTCCCAGCATGAACGACATTAATTCTTCCCCCATGAACACTTCCCACAACACTACTTTAATTCTTGCGAAGCTTCTTTCTTCACAACTCCCGGTTGTTTTCTCAATTCCTGATTATACTTGCTTAATTAAGTAGACGAAGATGGTTAATGTAGTGTCGGTGGCTGTGGTGGTAATGGTGGCGATGGATGATTGCTCGAGTCTTGCATGTGGCTGATTTTTCGAATCTTTTAAGGTATACCTCAATTTGGTGTATTTGTGTTTAGGGTTTGGTTTTTATTTGGGAGTTATTGCTTCATCTTATTATATTACTGGTTTGCAGTAGTCTGTTAATTGGCACAATTAGGAATTGCACTCTGCACATTAGGAACCATATGTCTTTTAACTGAGTGTCAAGAATGTCATTTGGGAATACCGAGGCTAGACCTGCTAGTTGTTTTTTTTACAATTCACTAACTTTAAGCTTCAAAAATATAAGATTTGACTGGCAATTAGTCATGAATATAAAATTATGGTAAATTATATAGATATAGAATCTTCCGATTCACTTGTTTGAGAATGAAGCACAAATCGAAGGTTTTAAGGTTATATAAATTTAATTTGGTAACATGTTAAGCTTAGAAGCTGTTCAATATTATAAATCTCATCATCACTTTGTCTATTCAATCCCCTTAATCTGTTTAACGAACATAGTGTCTGATTTAATATTTTTAATTATTCATATTGGCATTTCACCAGGAGAAATGGAAGTAGAGGAGAATCTATTTATGGGTTGAAGTTTGCGGATGATAACTTCAAGTTAAAGCATACTGTACATGGTATTTTCCCTATTCCCTATTGCTAGACTACATACTAATGGCACCTAGTTCACGGAAAGCATGTTGTTTTTGGTAAAGTATTCTAAGTTTATAATGTGTTCAACTTGATCCAGAAACTAATAACGAGGTGGTCATTGAAGACTGCGGTCACCTGCCTGATAACCTTGAAACCTTTTGTTTTCTATATATGTCCTTAAATGAATTCTTTATGTTTATTTCCAAAAAGAAAAATCTATTGTGTACGTATGACTTTATTTTATTTATTTGGGGTGGTTGTGTATTTGATAAAGAGCTTGTATGTTTGGCAGAGGGGATATATAGCCTTAATTGAACTGTAATGCTGCATAATCTCATGGAGTCTCTCGTATACTTAGGTAGTATTCTCATAATTTTACTCCGTATGTGATATTGTACATATCTGTAGTGCTTCTTTTTGTCTTCAGTTTTCTTGCATTCTCTAGCCATTGTATCTGCTAGCTTCTTCTTTTATCTTCTTCAAAATTAAATCTTCCATCAGGTGAAAATTGCGAGCTACTCCTTGCAATCATTTAACTAATTTACATAAATATAATTTCTCCAACTATTTTGGATTAGCATATCGGAGCCACTTTACTATCTAAAACCAGTCCAAAAGTCTGAGTTCTAGTTTCTCTTACCATGTTTATTGCTTCCTTGATTCCTTGTTACTCATCTTGAAGTGGGCTTATTACATAGATTAGTTTTTGGAACCTTATAACCCAAGTTCTTTTAGCGTTCCTGAAGCTCCTGTAAGTCTGCAGCACCACATGGTGTGGGAGTAGAGGGAAAGCTTGCATCCATATTAACTTGGACAAATTTAGGCAATTCATTACCCAATATTATGGACTTTTAAATATGGGTGCTTGATAGGGGAGGGTGGTTCTTGGTTGGTTGAGGTTGTGAGACGTATGATTTCCAAGCTAGGTTACTACCTCTCTGAATAAGTAGGATAGGAATTGTAATACCTAGTTTGGTAGTCTAAGAAATGTATTAATATTAGGTGGTTTATCGATTGAAATGATGCTCGATCAAATCCCAAATGCCAACTTATACCTGAATTATTTGGTCATAGCCATAAAAAAAGATACCTAGAAGGGTGTAAAAGCTAAGTTATTTTCAATTGTTCGTAATTTGGAGTAAACTTCTAAACATAAGTGTTCTATAATATTCGCATTTATCTGAAGGTATTTGTTGAGTTCCTTAAGTTTTGATGTTTTGAATGATGACAAACAGTTACAGGAAACAGGTCACAAGAAGTTGGAACTGTCTCCTTGACTGCTATGATGTAAAGCAGTCACATATTATCTATTGCATGTTAACCATGTTATACGTGCAGTAGTTAAGCTGATTCCAAGACTTGGAGCATAGAAGCCTTTCAAAGACATTCGAAGAAAGATACTTTGCTCAAGATGAAGCATCTAAGGAAGATTCAAGTCTTGTAGATTACATGAAAATAAGAACATTTGTACTTTACTGTTAATCTAGTTTTTCATGTAATATGCTCCGTAGTATGACTTATCTGAGTAGGTGATATAAGTGTTTTAAGTGTGATAAGTCATGTTATGAATTCTAGTACAAAGCTGGAACAGAATTCATAATATACACAATTCAGGGAATCAGGTTCAGGGAACCAGGTTTTACTGAATGGAATATCAAGCTGCGTATCTTTGAAAAGATTTTGTAAAAATATTTTCTAAGAATTATTCTGGAAAATATATTAAGCAGCTGGTAGATTAGATGAGAATATATTGGTTACCTAAAAACTAGGAGTGTTTACCTTATTTGATCATATCTATATGATTAAGTCAAATAAGATAAATACTTTCCTATACTCACATAAGATGACAGCTCAAAAGATTATGTGATTTTAGGAAAGCTACGGTTTTTGTAATGACATATATAAACTCATCTAATCAACCTAATTCATCAAGTCTCTTATGTGAAGAAAACTGAGTTTATCTCTAGAGAGCATTATACACACTTAAGCATAAAAACCTTTCATTAAGTCATATACACGAGCACCATTAGAACTTATATTTTTCTCTCATATTAGCTTTTAGAAGCAAGATCAAAGGAGAGTTTGATTCTGTAAAGAGCCTTCAACAGAGGGGTTGATAGGCTGGGAGAGTGTTTGTGAGTTCAAACACAAAAGGGCTTACTAGTGTAAGTTGAGTGCACACTCGGAGAAGAGTGTGGGGTGAACTGGTTCCCGGAGTAGGGAAACAGTTGAGTGTTTGTGTTCTTTGTTTTTCGGAGTAGATTAATAAAAGAGCATAGAGTAGGAGGACGTAGGCCTGAGTTGGCTGAACCTCGTTAAATTGTGTGTCTCCCTTTATTGCTCTACATACATTTCGCTGCTAATAGGAACCAGCACAACTGGTTCCTCCCACAGATTGAAAAATGGAGAAAAATAGGCCAAGACTATTTAACACTCAATTCACCCCCCCCCCCCCCCCCCCTCTTGAGTGCTCTAAAACCTTTAATTGGTATCAGAGCCTAGGCTTCTTATAAGAGTAACATCTAGAGAAGTCAAGTATGAGTACTCATGAATTGAACGCTATGGGCTACGACAATAAGACAACAAAGTTCAACGGTAACAACTATGCTTGGTGGAAAAACAGGATCAAGAATATGATCATGGGAATTGATTATGAATGTTGGCTAGTTGTCAAAAATGGTCCCAACATCATTTTCAAGACAGATGAAGAGGGAAACAGGATTCCAAAGAAAGATAGTGAACTAGTTACTGCTGATTACAAACTGCTGGAGAAGAATGCCAAAGCAATGTCAATTCTACAACAGGCTATAGGTGAGACTGAAACAAACCGGATCTCAGGTTGCAGCAATGCAAAAGAGATTTGGGATACCCTCGAACTCGCTTTTGAGGGAACTAGTGAGGTAAAAAGGTCCAAAATTGATTTACTTATGTCTAAGTATGAATTATTTGCTATTAATAAAAATAAGAAGATTAATGAATGTTTTCATAGATTTATGACAATAATTAATGATCTTAGATCTCTTGATAAGAACTTTTCTAATAAGGATCTTGTGAGAAAAGTTTTACGCAGTTTGACAGATGCATGGACATCCAAGGTAACAACAATATATGAGGCAAAGGATTTATCAACTCTATCTCTGGAACAACTGATTGGTTCCCTCATGACTCATGAAATGCTGATTGATTCTAAGTCTGAGAAGGAACCAGCCAGAGGAACAGCTCTTAAGGGAACAGTAGAAAAAGAAGAAGATGAGATTGGCATGATTGCTAAAAGATTTGAAAGAACTCTTCATGATCAAAGGAAGAATTTCAAAGGTAAGAACTTTAAGAAATCTAACTCTTCTTCTGTAGGTTACTTCAAGTGTGGAGAAAAGGGACTTCTTATTCAAGATTGTCCTAAGTGGAAGGACAAACAATCCAAATCTGGAGATAAACGGGCCTTCAAAAATGCAATGATAGCATCCATGTGGGGTGATTCTAATTCAGGGTCTGATGAAGATGAGGAATCACCTAACTCTGATGTTTGTTTAACTGCCTTCACAAACATTCAGGAAAACATCACTGACTTAGGAACCAGAGGGGGAACTAGTACATTCAGAAAATGCTTAATGGCAAAGAAGGATGTGCTACTTGAACACAAGGTAAACTTAGAACAAGTTAGGAAAGATATGCATGAATATGATAGAGATAATATGCTTGAATGTATTGACTCTTTATTAGATGAATGCTATAAACTCGGTGAAACTTACATAACTAGCAAAAGAGAACTTAAAGAAAAACGTGTTGAATATGAAATTGCTGTTGCTAGTTGTGATCACCTAGAAGAAGTTTGCTTCGAATTGAAAAATCAAGTAGCTGAACTAGAGGTTGAATTGGACAAATGTAAGGTGGAACTGGAGAAGGAAAGGTCTTTTAAGTCTGACCGTCCTAGTGATGATGAGGAAGATCTAACCTCCTGGCTCCCCAAAGACTTATCAATTGCTAGTAAATCTCTTAATTTTTCAGTAGCTATAGGTAAAGCAAATTCCTGTAGTAGAACTTCCTTGTTGAAAGCCTTTGAAATATTGGCTCACAACTTGGAAGAAATACACAAAGAATTTGTTTCACTTAAGGCTGTTTAGTTCACCATTTCCCCTACAGGTACCAGTGTTAAGATTAGTGATGTAATAGATGAGTATGAAGGTACTATTTGTGATTTGCATGCTGAGATTCATAAACTGAAAAAAGATAAGCAATCAGTAATTGTTGACATGACTGTTGATCCTATGGTTTCGAAACTTAATTTACAACTTGAATCCTTAAAAAGTGATTTTGATTTTCTAAAAGATAAAAACGAATTGTTGATTAAGAATCTTGAAACCAGAGAGAAAGAACTTCATGATAGTCATAAATATATTGAAAAATTATTGACTGCACAGGAAACTTTGAATTCTTTAATTTCATTTAAAAGTTACAAAGGAAGGGTTGGTCTTGGATATACTAGACAGAGAACCAGGACTAACTAGTCCCCCAGGGAAACCACGTGGGTTAAAGAATTCAAAAGAGGTAAGTATGTAATGACTAAAGAGATGCATGTTTGTTATCATTGTCGAATGAATGGGCATAAGATACATGAGTGTCCTGCTAAGAAGAACAATGAGAATAAGAATAATAAACATGTGAAGTGGGTCTGGAGAAGAAAAGACCAACAAGAGCCTAATGTCGTTGAAAAGGGACCCAAACATGTTTTGGTTCCTAAAACTAATGTTTGATTTGTTCTTGCAGGCTAAAGTGAAAGGAGATACCTATTGGTATTTGGACAGTGGTTGCTCAAGACACATGTCCGGGAATAAAAGTCAATTACTTTCACTAGTAGCCTTTGACGGTGGAAGTGTCACCTTTGGAGATAAAAGCAAGGGAACCATCACTGGTTTAGGTAAGGTAGGTAAGACACTTTCAAATGCAATTGATGATGTATATTATGTTGAGGGCTTACAACATAATCTCTTGAGTATTTCTCAATTATGTGATAAAGGAAATAGAGTTGAGTTTCAAGCTAATCTTTGTCATATAGTTAATTCTCAAACAGGCGAACTTGTATGTGAGGGAACCAGGAAGTATGATGTTTACATCACCTTTCTAGATAAAATTCCTCAAGACAAGTCTGTTTGTTTGAAAGCTGTTTCTGATAATAACCAATGGATTTGGCATAAGAGATTTGGACATGCCAGCTTGACACTTTTGAACAAATTAAGGTCTCGTGATTTGGTGGTAGGACTTCCTGACATCACTTATGAGGCAGATAAAATTTGTTCAGAATGTGTTAAAGGGAAACAGGTCAAAATCTCTTTTAAGCCTAAAACTGTTTTGAGTACCAGCAGACCCTTCGAACTTGTACACATTGATTTGTTTGGTCCCATGAGAATACAAAGTCGAAGAGGTCATAGATATGTCTGTGTTATGGTTGATGATTATTCCAGGTACACTTGGGTAATAATGCTACATTCAAAAGATGAAACTTTCGATGAGTGGGTAGCATTGGTGAAGCAAGTGGAGAACCAGCTCTCTCACAAGCTGGTCTCGGTAAGATCAGATCATGGTACTGAATTTGATAATGCTAACTTTGTTGATTATTGTAGGGAAGAGGGAGTTAGTCACAACTTCTCAGCCCCAAGAACACCACAGCAAAATGGTGTTGTTGAAAGAAAGAATAGAACTCTTAAGGAGATGGCCAGAACAATGCTCATTGAGAGTGGTCTCCCTAAGAGTTTCTGGGGTGAAGCTGTGGACACTGCTTGCTATATTTTAAATAGAGGTCTCATCAGACCAAAGTTAAATAAGACTCCCTATGAACTCCTTAGAGGTCGAAAGCCTAATTTTGCATACTTTCGTGTATTTGGATGCAAATGTTATATTCATAACAATGGGAAGAACCAGCTTGATAAATTTGATCCTAGGAGTGATGAGGGAATCTTTCTTGGATATTCTCCTCAAAGCAAAGCATATAGAGTCCTTAATAAAAGGACTTTGTGTGTTGAGGAGAGTGTGCATGTCATCTTTGATGAATTTAACATGTCTTCTAAGATTGCGCAGGTACAACCTGATGAAATGATTGGATTGATGGAGTTTACTGGGAACCATGATACTGGTCCCCTAAATAAAGTGCAAGCAGATCTAGGCTCACTTGATACTCCACAAAATAATGATAATGAGGAGCCTAGAGAAGAAAATAAAGGTAATTCAGAAGAGGAACCAAGACCAAATAGTTCCTCAAGTGACAGACAGGTAAGGAGTTCAGGGGGAATGAATGAAGATGCCTCCCCTGAACCTGAGGTAAGTAATGTTAATGGAAACACCGTGAATATGAATCTTACTGGTTCCGAAGAAATTGATGAGATTCATGATCATGCTGGTTCCAAATCAAATGAAGAAGCACAAAATGATTTTTCTTTTAAAAGCTTCAAATATCAATCTTCTCATCCTCCAGATCAGATCATTAGTGATATTAATAAATGAGTTCAAACGAGAAGAAATATTTTTCAAAACTTTTGTGTTTTTTATTCTTTCCTGTCTAATATAGAGCCATTTGACTATAAAATGGCACTAACTGATCCTGATTGGGTTATAGCAATGCAAGATGAATTAAATCAGTTCCATAGGAACCAGGTTTGGCATCTTGTACCTAGACCAAAGGATAGGTCTTCAGAAACAAATTGGATGACCTATGTACAATAGTCAGAAACAAAGCTAGGCTAGTGGTGCAAGGCTACAATCAACAAGAAGGGATTGACTATGATGAGACTTTTGCACCAGTAGCTAGGTTAGAGGCAATTAGGATTTTAATTGCTTATGCTGCTCACATGAATATGAAATTGTTTCAGATGGATGTAAAAACTGCCTTCCTAAATGGATATTTGAAGGAAGAGGTATATGTAGAGCAGTCACCTGGTTTTGAAGACAAGCTATTTCCCCAACATGTTTACAAGTTAGACAAAGCTCTATATGGATTGAAGCAAGCTCCAAGAGCTTGGTATGAAAGATTGTCTAAGTTCTTGATGGAGAATGATTACAAGAGGGGAACTGTAGACAAGACACTGTTTATTAAAGCCAGGTGGAACAACTTGATTATAGTACAAATTTATGTTGATGATATCTTATTTGGTGCTACTAATCAAGTACTATGTGATGAGTTTGCTAATCTTATGCAGAGTGAGTTTGAAATGAGCATGATGGGAGAACTAGGATTCTTTCTAGGATTGCAAATTAAGCAAATGGAGAATGGAACCATGATACATCAGCAAAAATACTTGAAAGAATTACTGAATAAATTTGGTGTGGAAAACAGCAAGGCTTATGATAACCTATTCCCACATCCACAAAATTAGATAATGATCTAAAGGGAAAAGATGTTGAAGCCACACTTTATAGAGGAATGATTGGTTCTCTTCTCTATCTAACAGCTAGTAGACCTGATATTGTGTTTTCTGTTGGATTGTGTGCTAGGTTTCAAAGTAATCCAAAGGAATCTCACTTGAAGGCTGTTAGAAGGATACTTAGGTATCTTGTGGGAACAACATACTTATGCTTATGGTACCCCAAAGGGAGTGCAGTTGATCTTATTGGGTACACTAATGCAGACTATGCTGGCTTTCTTGTTGATAAAAAGAGCACATCAGGTATGGCACACTTTCTTGGCTCCTGTCTAATATCATGGGGTTCTAAAAAGCAAAACTCAGTGGCCTTATCCACAGCAGAGGCAGAATATATTGCAGCAGCTTCATGCTGCTCCCAGCTACTGTGGGTAAGGAACCAGCTGAAGGATTTTGGTGTTGTTTATAATAGTGTTCCTATATTTTGTGACAGCACTAGTGCAATTAATATTTCTAAGAATCCAATTCAGCATTCTAAAACCAAACATATAGAGATTAGACATCATTTTCTGAGAGATAACGTAGAAAAAGGTTTAGTGGAAGTATTGTTTTGCAAAAGTGAAGATCAAATAGCTGATATCTTCACAAAACCCTTGTGTAGAGAAGTTTTCTGTAATTTAAGAATCTTACTAGGTCTAGTTAGATTTTATAATTTGGCTTCATCTATTTACCTTAATGATTGGTTAGAATGGTATTCTCTTGTATAGTATGTGTACATACCTATGTCGAAATCCTTCAAGTTTTATATAAATGTTTTGAGATCTCAAAAGGATTAAAAATCATTGTTGTAAGAAACAGGTGAAATTAAACTAAGTTGCCAGAAACAGGATGAAGTGGTTTTAATTAAGTATCAGGAAAGGGAAACAACAGATCAGCACTGATATGTCTTCCAAATAATATTCTCATATCTTTGGAAGATTATTATAAGATATTTTCCTTTTGAAAGGAAATAATCTTATTTCATTCATTTACCATAAAAATAATGGCAAATCAATCACTTGCCTAGTTTATAGGATGGTTAAGATATTTATGGCAAGTACTGATAGCTATCTTTTCAATTTTTAAAACTTGTCATACTAATCTAATCAATTAACCGTCATTTTTTTTGAATTTCCATATTTCTGTTATGCTTCAAATATATATATATAACCCTTTGTGCAGCTTCATTACTTCTTATTAATCACTCTCCTTCTCTCTTTTGCGTGTTGCTCAACCATCAGAGTGCTATTCATCATCTTCATTATTTCTCTTTGTCACAATGGGAAGAAAAACTGTAGCCTCATCTAGGAGAGGAAGAGGAAAGGGCTCTGCTAGTGACTCCACTCAATCTAGAGGAACCCCCATCGTTGTTCCACCTACCTCTCAACAAAAACAAACCCAAATTGAACCTTCATCACCCAATGTAGCTTCATCACCTTCAGAAATTCCTACCACAACCCCAGATTCCCCTCAAAAATCCTCCTCACCACCACAATTGACCAAACCCTCATCAAAACAACCTAAGCCTATCTTCCATCCTCCAGAAACTGATGACTGTGTCATCAAAGAACCTGTACCATCTCAGGGGGAACAGGAGACAGAAGCTCAGCAATCTGTGAGTCAAGAGGTGGAGGTTAGTAGTGCTGAAGAGCATAGTGACGAAGTGGAAGAGGTTGAGGTTACTGGGTTCAAGGAAGGATCATCTGATGAAAAGGTTAGGAGAAGTGGTCGTTTCACACGTTCTTCTGTAAAAAGGAAAATTGATGACAACCAGGAGAAACAGTCTACTGATTCTGTGCAAAGAACCAAGAAAAAGAGGTTGCCTACTAAAACCTCTCGTGCTTCAAAAGGTAAATCTGTAGAATCTATTCCTACTAAATCTATTGATTTAAATTCTAGATTAGTGTTATCTGGGTGTGGTGTTGAAAAAGGGTATTTTGATATTGCTGCATTATCTGAGTTCAAGGAGTTGCTTGATTATCAAGGTTGGTTAATATTGTTTGATGTTTGTACTGCAAATATGTCTGGAGTTAGGGAATTTTATGTTAATATCAAGCAAATGCCTGATATGTCCATAAGTTCATGTGTGAATGGGGTTGATGTAAGTTTATCAGTTGCTTCTCTGTCAAGTCTGTTAAGCATACCAAGAGATGGTTTTGATAAGTACTCGGGTGACTGGTGGCCTATGCTTGTTGGGGTCACACCAGAGGAGATATATGCTTTTATGTTTAGAGGTAAGAAGCCCAAAAAGCCAGGGGTCCTCAAGTCTGTTAATTTGAAAGAACCAATTATGCTTGTTCTACATTCTTTGTGTAACAAGGTTTTAATACCAAGGGCTCAAGGTAGAGGTACTGTGAGAATAATGGAAATGGTATTAATGTATCTGATAATGAAAAAGGTGAAAATCAATCTTCCTGCATTAATATTGGCCCATATGATGAACTGTCATGGGTCATCTCATCACTCCTTGCCTTATGGATCCTTTATAACCCACCTGCTCAAATCTAACAATGTACCCCTGAGTGGTTCCACTGTCCCAGTTACAGTGTTTACCAGGGTCATCTTAAAGCAGAAGGGTTTAGGTATAAGTGGGGATCAGCTGCTGTTTAAGTCAAAGGAACCAGTGGAGGAAGTGAGATCTCCAACAAAGAAGAATAAGAAAGTAGAGGAGCCAGTAGGCCAGGCTCTAGTTCTGAAAAGGTTGGAGGATCAGGAGACTTTGCTTAAAAACATCATTGGTCAGGTCCAAGATTTATTCTCTTCTATTAATTCTAGGTTTATTAATCTGGAAAAGAAGCTTGTTGAATCTCATGATCAAGAAGCACCTGGTACAAGTGCTGCTGCTCCACAGTCTCCTCCTGAAAAAGAGATGCATGATGTTGAGGAAGGAGATGAAGATGAGTAACCAGCTGATGATGGAGACCAGGTTGCTGAAGGAGAAGAGGAGGATGAGAATGATGAAGATTGATTCTGTTTTCTATTTTTGTTTGCCTACCCTATTTTTGATGACTGATTATGTTGGTTTGCTTCCCCCCCAATCCATGAACTGTTCTTTTGATATGGAGTTGGGGTCTTTAAATTTGTTGACCTTTGTTTGGTGTTTGTTTTGAACAATTTTATTTCTGCTATGACATGCCTCGTTTGACTAATCTATTTTTGCAGCATTTAACTTGAATAGTGGTTAATGCCACTGCATGGATGAGTACATTTAATAATTTGTACATTTTATTTTTACTTGAGTATACTTTTTAATGATGCCAAAAGGGGGAAAGAGTTGAAGCTGAAGCCTAGGATCTTCTTAGCCTTTTAGGATTTTTAGATTAAGTCAAATAGGAGTCGAGTCAAGTTAACTTAAGAAATTTTTTTTTTAGTGTGTGTTAAATTTTTGTCTTAAATATTGGTGATGTACTCAATCCTTAGTCGAGTACTTTATTAGAGTTTGTATGTTTTTAATGTGCTTGGATTGCAGGAACTTCAATTAGTTTGGCATTATCAAAAGGGGGGAATTTGTTGAGTTCCTTAAGTTTTGATGTTTTGAATGATGACAAACAGTTACAAGAAACAGGTCACAAGAAGTTGGAACTGTCTCCTTGATTGCTATGATGTAAAGCAGTCACATATTATCTATTGCATGTTAACCATGTTATACGTGCAGTAGTTAAGCTGATTCCAAGACTTGGAGCATAGAAGCCTTTCGAAGACATTCGAAAAAAGATACTTTGCTCAAGATGAAGCATCCAAGAAAGATTCAAGTCTTGTAGATTACATGAAAAGAAGAACATTTGTACTTTACTGTTAATCTAGTTTTTCATGTAATATGCTCCGTAGTATGACTTATCTGAGTAGGTGATATAAGTGTTTTAAGTGTGATAAGTCATGTTATGAATTCTGGTACAAAGCTGGAACAGAATTCATAACATACTCAATTTAGGGAACCAGGTTCAGGGAACCAGGTTTTACTGAATGGAATATCAAGCTGCGTATCTTTGAAAAGATTTTGTAAAAATATTTTCTAAGAATTATTTTGGAAAATATATTAAGCAGCTGGTAGATTAGATGAGAATATATTGGTTACCTAAAAACTAGGAGTATTTACCTTATTTGATCATATCTATATGATTAAGTCAAATAAGATAAATACTTTCCTAAACTCACATAAGATGACAGCTCAAAAGATTATGTGATTTTAGGAAAGCTAGGGTTTTTGTAATGACATATATAAACTCATCTAATCAACCTAATTCATCAAGTCTCTCATGTGAAGAAAACTGAGTTTATCTCTAGAGAGCATTATATACACTTAAGCATAAAAACCTTTCATTAAGTCATATACACGAGCACCATTAGAACTTATATTTTTCTCTCATATTAGCTTTTAGAAGTAAGATCAAAGGAGAGTTTGATTCTATAAAGAGCCTTCAACAGAGGGGTTGATAGGTTGGGAGAGTGTTTGTGAGTTCAAACACAAAAGGGCTTACTAGTGTAAGTTGAGTGCACACTCAGAGAAGAGTGTGGGGTGAACTGGTTCCCGGAGTAGGGAAACAGTTGAGAGTCTGTGTTCTTTGTTTTTCGGAGTAGATTAATAAAAGAGCATAGAGTAGGAGGACGTAGGCCTGAGTTGGCTGAACCTCGTTAAATTGTGTGTCTCCCTTTATTGCTCTACATACATTCCACTGTTAATAGGAACCAGCACAACTGGTTCCTCCCACAGATTGAAAAAGGGAGAAAAATAAGCCAAGACTATTTAACACTCAATTCACCCCCCCCCCCCCCCGCTCTTGTGTGGTAAGGGTTTACCGCAATTTTTTTATACTCTTTTTCATCTAGGAAACTTAAGAGGGGTATGAATAATTATTTTTCCCATTTATCCCTTATGCAATTTTATGTAACACAATTAATTTCAAGAAATGAAAAATTTAAATTTCTTTCTCCTTTTACATAGTGTAGACAAAAAAACTTATAGCGAAATATAAGGCTTTAAACTGGATTTGGTTTTTGCTACTGTGAAAGGCCCTAGATTTCATAGCCTAGAACCTGTTATGGTAGATTTCTAATAGTAGAAGTTAGGATATGTTCTCAAGTGTTCAATTACATAATAGGGTAAGGTAGACAAGGTTAATTTCTTCTACGTTTGTCTGCTAATGAATATTATTCTTTTTTGCCAAATGTGTTCTTTACTCAATTGGAATGTCAAGATATTTACGGAATGACATGAAAATTTAAATTAACACTTAACTTCCATGCATCATGGGGCCAAATATATATGTTCTTTATTCATTTGGAATGTCAAGAATTTTAAGAAATGGCACGAATACTTAAGCTAAAACTTAAATTTATGTTCCACACACCATGTCCTTATCCACTCCCTTGTACAGTAATTCAAGAATAATAGAGTTATAATAAAGTTATATATATATACATATATATATATATTCATTTATTGTTATAAATAAATATAGTGCTACATTTTATATTTATTAAAAAAAAAGTAATCCAATGCAACGGCTACCATTGCATGTGGTATAATCTAATCCAACGGCACATGAAATCTAATCCAACGGCTTAAGACATCTAATACAATGTCATTAATAATGTCGTTGGATTAGGTACAACCTAATACAACGGTTTCCGTTGGATTATGTATCTACCTTATTCAACAGCAACCGTTGTATTAGGTTGTACCTAAACCAATGGCATTATTAATGTCATTGTATTAGATGTCTTATTGGATTAGGTCTTATACAATGCTAGTAGATGTGACTATATAAAGGCGTTAGATTAGGTCTAATACAATGATTTTTGACACTTAATACAATGGAATTTGTCGTTAGATTAGATTGAAAATGCAGTAGTGGAACATATTTAGAGCTAATTATTAGGTACAAGTTTAAGGTACACGTACTCCATATGGGCAAAAAATCGACAGCCTGAGTAGCTGTAGGCTCTCGAAATGGGGCTCACTACCTGATTAGAAAGTTAGTAAACAACCTTATTACGAATTGGGAAATACTCTAGTTAAAGAGAAGAATGATGACTTTTACGGTTGACAATATATGGGCAGTGAATGCACGCCTTGTGCTGACTTAAATCGCACTTGATATAGCAAAAGATTGGGGCCGATTTGTGAAAGATAAGTATATAGATTAGATAAGATTAGATTGATTTAAGATTGAATTATATGACATAAACTTGAATAAGAAGTCCAAGATCACTCAAGGCATGTATAAATATATCACTTATGTACAGATGATAATGCAATGCAATATACATGAATTCAATCAAAACTAACCCGAGGGTTAAAGTTTTTTTGGTATTAGAGCCATCGATTTTTTGTGAGGATTTCGGTGGGTTTTCTGTCTTAAGCTTCATCACTTACCAAAATTCTGACCTGAAAGATGAGTGAACCACCAAAAAACCCTCATGAACACATGACTATGGCCTAATTGTTCCAAATTCTGAAAATGATGAATCACAAGGGCTAAGATAATCATGACTCATCATTGACAATCTCTGAGAAAATGGACCACCAAAATTACGCAATGATGTCCAGGCTGATTCTCATGGCAATCAAAGGGAGGGGGAGGCTCATACACATCATACCCTCTCTACCCTCCACTGACACCGATGACTATAACTAATGGAGTCAACGTGAAGCATTGGTTTGAATCTAGATAGTCAAGAATATCAGTCAGATCTGGTGAACCAATTCTTAGACTTTGTAGTAGTAAGAGAGTTATGGTCAGGGATAAAAGTCATCTACAACACTAGAAAAGATGGGCTTCAGATCTTCGACCTAGCCACTAAGGCAAACACAATCAAGTTAGGCCATGACCCAATTGAGATATATTATAGTAAGTTAATTATGGTGTGGAAGAAAATTGACCGTAGAATGCCTAACCCAATGTCATGCCCAAAGGACATAACAACATAGAACAAGTTGTAACAACAAGCAAGATTGTATCAGCTTTTAGTGGGATTGATACCTTTGACAAGGATCAAAAAGATCTCATTAATCAAGACCCTCTACCACCCGTAGAGATAGCTTACAATTCAATCAGTAGGGAGTTGGTAAGAAGAGGCATAATGAAGACAAACCCAAGCTTACTCGACTTACCGGAGCACCAGGTGGGATTGGAAGCGGCCTCAACCCTAGGGGAGAGCAAAAGTGAATAATAAAAAAAAAATAGGATGGAAAAACACACCTTGGATGCATCCACAACAATGGAACCAGACACACGAAGGAGGCATGCGGTGGACTACCCTGAGGGGTGGCATGATCTGAAAAATAAAGGGAGTGGCAGAGGAGACGAGCAACGAAGGATGGGTATTAGAGTCGTAGCAACGAAAGGATCCATGGAGAAGTATGAGGAAGTAATGGTGGAAGGAGGAAGGATGAGTGAGGGGATAAAGTAGGAAGGTAAGATTTAGGGTGAAATGCGGCTGAGAGGGGAAGTGATAGATAGCCATAATCCTAAACCTAAAAATCAACTCCACCGTGACTTAACTCTACGTTCCTCTGAACCCATTACCCACCTAAACCCCAAAACTTCAACCGAGACCCAAAAGAAATAAAAACCATGAACCCAAGAATGTGTTTGCTCAAGGGTTATTGAATTTTGTTCAAAGCACCACGAATGATGCACCATAAAACACCCAAGAAACTAGGCATCGTAAATGTCATGAACCCCAAAAATTAGTGGATTTTTTATTGTGGGGCGATATATGATGTTGTTTGATAAAAATGATTTTTTAACATTCGACAAACCTAACAATTGATTCAAATAGCTAGTGAGGAATGTTTAGACATTAAGGGAGCCGGGGCAGTAAGAATCAGGGAATAACTTTCCTTAAATAACTGTCTTTAAATCCCAAATTTGTCTTACAAACTGTTGTCTATTAGTCAATTGACGAAAGAATTACAATATACAATTTTAATGAGTTATGATTCTTGTATTATGTAGGATGCTCGGACTGGAGAGATCATTGGGCATGGTACTGAAAAAGATGGACTATACTACGTCAATGAGATTTCGAAAAAAGGGACTACACTAATAACTCAAGACTTAGTAAAAAAGCAGATGTGAATGTGGCATCGGCTTTTAGGGCATCCTTAAGTAGAGAATTTAGAACACCTTTTTCCTTGTCTTTCGGGTTCAAAAGTATCTTTAGATTATGAAGCGTGTTTTCTTTCAAAAAGTCATAAACATTGTTACCTAAATAGTAGTAGTCATGCAAACAAACCTTTTGATTTGATACATTTTGATGTGTAGGGCCCTACCTTAGAACTTAGTTGTCATAATTTTCAATATTATGTTTTATTTATTGATGACTGTACTCGAATGAGTCTATTTTATGAAGCAAAAATTAGAGGTGCTTGAAATATTTGTGACCTTTTATCAAATGATTCTCACCTAGTTTGAAAAAAAGATAAGTATTCTTAAGTTTGATAATGGTAGAGAGTATACGTAAATAATGATATAAAGGTGTTTTCCCTGAAACATGGTCTTCTACACCAAACCACATGCCTTGACACCCCACAACATAATGGGATTGCAAAATGGAAAAAGTGTACCATCGTTGAAATGACTCGTGCAATGACGATTGAATCATGTTTCCCTAAGTCTTTCTGGCCCAAGGCTATAACAGCTAACTCTAGTTCAAAACTCCCCTTGATGTTTTAGGTACTTATGGCCCTATCCCCTTCTCTCATTCCCTTTTGCCTCAAGTTTTTGGATGCATTGTATATGCCCATCTCCAAAACCATGATCGCCATAAGCTTGAACCTTGGGTAGTGAAGTGCATATTTGTTGGGTATGGGGTAATGCAGAAGGGATACAGGTGCTTTGATCCTATTTCTTGATGTCTTTACACCACTCTTAATTGTGATTTTGTATAAAATATAATCTTTTATACCTAACTTTGATGTCAGGGGGAGAAACCAAATGATGACCTAAGTTGGTTGTATAGTAATACTATGTCAGAAGTAGTTGGAAAAACAATAGAGGCAAGAACAAATGAAGTTTTGAAAACTTTAGCATCTTCCATATCGTTAGTACCATTACTAATAGTCACTTTGGAATTTGTTCATCAGGAGGATGAGGTAATGAATCCTGAAAACTCATTAGAAACTAACATTATAATTGGTGATATTGTTGGAGAGATGTTGCAGGAAATAGGGACTAACGGAGGAAATGAAGGATAGTACCACCTGCCAAAAAGAAGTATTAGAGGAATCCCACCAAAGAGATATGATCCATCATATGAAATATAAAGTATGAGATATCCTGTAATAACTACCAGTTTGGTGAGTCAAAAGTTGTTAAAAATAGTAGTAGCATTCAATACTATAGTTTATGCTGAAGAAGCTCCTAGAATTGTGAATGAAGCACTACTGAGCATAAAGTGGAGAAAGGGCATGAAGGAAGAAATTGTTGTCCTAGTTAAGAATAAAACATAAGAAAATGATCGTATCCCTAATGGGAAGAAAGTTGTAGGCTATAGATGGGTATTTACAGTCAAATACAAAGTTGATGGAAGTGTTGAAAGGTATAAGGTGCGATTGGTATCTAAGGGATACACGCAAGTCTATGGTGTTGATTATTCAAAGACATTCTCTCTAGAAGCAAAGATTGACAAATCTGGGTGTTGTTTTTTGTAGCTGCAAATAGGGATTGGTCTTTGCACAAGTTCAATGTTAAGAATGCCTTTCTACATGGAGAAATCTCAAAAGAGGTATACATGGAAGCACGTCCAGTTTTTTCTCAAGGTTTTTCAGAAGGAGAAGGGTGTCACTTATGAAAAGAATTATATGTTTTAAAACAGTCACCATGAGCCTAGTTTGGTAGATTTACAATAGCAATGAAGCGTTTTGGTAAAGATAGAGTATTGTAGATCATACTTTATTCCTTAAGAGGAGAGGGGGTTTGATTATATGTCTTATTATTTATGTGGATAACATGGTAATAACAAGGGACGACAGAGACGAGATCAATTGACTATAGGAAACAATTTTCAGGAATTTGAAATGAAGGATCTCAGACAACTTAAGTATTTTCTAGGGATTAAAGTACTTAGATCAGAAGTAGATATATTTATTTCCCAAAGAAAATACGTTCTAGATTTATTGATAGAAGTGGGCATGATTGACTGTAAACCTGCAGATTCCCCGATAATAGTGAATCACGGGTTATAGATTGATGAAGAAGCAAAAATTATTGATGCAGCACAATATCAGAGACTAGTAGAGAAGAGGACTTACTTGTCTCATACTCATCCTGATATTGCGTATGTTATTGGAGTAGTACATAGGTTTATGCATAAAAACCAGGTACAACATATGGAAGCCATTTATAGAATTCTTAGGTATCTTAAAGGGTCACTACGGAAAGGCATAGTATTCAAAAAAAAGTGGACATCTATATCTTTAGGCATATATCTTAAAGGGCTTGCTAAAGGAATTATAGAATTTTTGTGGCTTAGAAAGTTACTAACATAGTTAGCTAGGTTTTTTGCTAGGCAAAAGTTGTGATCTCATGTGCGATAATAAATCATGATCGAACGAAGCATGTGGAAGTGGATAGGCACTTCATTAAGGATGTCTTGGAATCCGAATTTTTCATCCTTCCTTCCGTGAGATCGAGTGATCAACTGCCAGATATCTTAACAAAGGCAGTTGGAGCATGTGAGTTTGAAAAGGTATTAGGCAAGTTGGGTGTTTAAGATCCAATGACCCAACTTGAGAGAGAGTGTAAAAGATAAGTAGATAGATTATATAAGATTAGATTGAGTCAAGATAGAATTATAAGAGACAAACTTCAATTAGAAGTACAAGATTAGTAGGGAGCTAGAATATGATCACTCAAGGCATGTATAAATATATCAGTTATGTACAAATGATAATACAATGCAATATACACGAATTCAATCAAAAACAACCGAGTGTTAAAGTTTTCTGGTTTGATAGCTAAAACCCTTACAAGTGTAGCAACAGAAGAAGGATGTTGGATCAAGGAATGTTGAATGGGATGAACACTTATAGAGGGTGAATTGGAAATGTAAATGAATTTAAACTTTTTTCAAATTTAAAAGGAACTTGTAATAGAAAAAGCACTTGATAAAAAAAGCACAAGAGATTTTAACGTGAAAACCCTATTCGCCCAACTCAAAGGGAAAAACCACGACCCACTCGGGATTTCTCAAGTCTTTTTACTAATATGGCAATCCTTCATTATAATCTATTAGAAACTCTCAACTCAAGTTTCACTCAAAATCGAGTTCTTTTAGCAATGACTCCCTTAAGTCAAAGCACTCTCACTTACTCTCTCTTTCCTCTCTATCTGACTTAACTCTAAGTCATTACAAAGTCTTTCAACCTTATCACCCTAGTTTAAGTCTACACTATACACTCTTATGAGGTCCCTCAACCTTATAACCCTAGCATAACTCAATACTATGCACTAAAAGATTCCTTACGTAAGGACTCTATAGTTTGGAACAGATTTAGGCTTTTCACAAACTAGCATACAAAATATATTTTTCTCAAGAAAATTTGTTTAAGTGCAGGCTAGTTGTGTAGAAAATGAGCTTTAAAGATTCATTTATATAGAGATCTTGGCTTAGCTCAACTTCTCCATGATCTCCTTGGTTTGTGGAAAATATCCCATGAAATTAGAAATCCTCATTTGACTCAAATTGATCAAGTGAGAGTCCTTGCCATGCATGTTCAAATTAGTTAGATAATGATTGCAAATCCACTACTTCACTTCCTGATTAAGTATAGACCTCCCTATAGAAATAGGAAACAACCTAAGAGTTAGTCCATGTAAAGTGGATCTCACAACCAATAAAACAGAAAGTATAGGAGATATTTTCAAACTCATGTTTTTATGATAAAATCACTCATGAAATCATGTTGAATAGATCAAAAGTTTTCCATAAAAATATTTCCCCAAAAGCTCCAATCTAATGATTTATTTTCCATAAAAATGCTTTCCTAAACACTCAAGGAGATCCCTTTTAATAAAAGAAACATTGAATTTTACCAACTAAGTTTAACAACTTGTGTGTTCTAAACACTTAGACTTATATTCTTATATAAATCCTAAGTATACTTCTACTTAGTGTTTATATTAAAGGTGGCCACTGGTCTGGTCCAGGCGGGCTGTGACGGACTAGGGGGATCGGGACCGGATCGGTCATGGGGCGGGTCGATCCGGTTCAGGGTTGGGGTTGGGGTTGGGTGATTCGGTACTAAGTCAAACAAAGTTGAAAACTGAATCACGAATCGAATCGAACCGAATGGAAACAAAAAGAATTAATTATAAACAAATTTACAAATTAGAATAAAGGAAATGTTTTGAATGTAACTAAACATTTGTAATTATGTATTATTACCCTTTATTAAACTTTTAATTACTTGTAATTAATCATTTAAAATTATGTATTATTAAACGTTTGTAAACTTTTAAATAAGGTCACTTTTTTATTTTTTTTCTTGATAATTATGTATTATTCAACTAATTACGTTTATTTACCTAATTTCATATTTACGTATTATTAAAGCAAATAAACTAAATAAACTAAATAACCTTTTATAAAACAAATTTAATTAAACATGTTTTATGGGTTGGGGGAAAAAGAAAGGGCTTGCACTTAACTTAGGAAATCAAAATTTAATTAAATAATTAAACATTCATTTTCAAAATTAAGTTGCCTACGTATCCCAAAGGAATCAAAGCCCACGTAGTTCTGTTACGTATCTCGAGGGGTGCCTAGCCTAGATAGGGACAATCCCCAAACCTCCTTCACCTGAGGGGTTGTCACTTGATTTGCTTGTGTCCATCATCATCCAAGGATCGTCTTCGTCGTTGTCCTCCTTCCTCAATCCTTGGGTCCTACGCTCCGCTTGATCCCAATCTTTCTTATATACGCATATTCTATGCTCTCTGGAGATAAATGGGATCTTTTCTCGTCAAGTATCATCTACCTGCACTAAAACAAGACTTGAAAGCAATAGAGGAGGCGGGAATTACAAGGATATCCTTTGCAATTCTCGCCAAAAAGGGAAATTATCGTTTGTGATCGTGCCACCACTTAATATTGAAAATTTTGCATCGGTTTCATGTTGGTAAGAAAGATATTCGTTAATATTATAAAGTGAAGAAGAAGAAGCCGATGTTTTTTATTTTTTGCAAATTCTACCAAGTGCTAGCTACCATCGCGTATCAGAACTTCCACTAGACGACGATAAATTTTAGGAAGGTGCATAAATAGAAGCATAATGATCATATAAACTAGCTAAAACATTTTTACATTTTTCTATATAGGCATTGACATGGTACTGTAAACTTAGAGCGTTATAATAAAATTCTAGGCAGCTATGCCATATATGACGGCGAATTCCCTAAAGTAAGAGTACCATTTATCTAGCGTACTAGTAATTACATCACTAATGTGGGTGATGTTGAAATGCTTGGTAAGAGTGTTAACTACGCTAACATACTCTAATATAACTAAATAAATGTTAGGGTCATAAACATAAGAAAATGTTTTGGTTGCATGGTCAAATGCTGCTAAAATATCACGGATGTAAATTGCGGTATTCCAATGGAAACAATAATAAGTTCATCAGGAGTCACTCGGGTTTCGTTATAAATAATGGTCAAAACCTCAATGTATTTAATGGCATCTTTTAATAGTGTATATGTTGAGTTCCAACATGTGGGTGTATCGAGACTCTATTGTCTCTTCTTAAGGCCTCTTTCCTTACACAAGGTCATATACTTCCTTCTAACTGAGGTCATAATCCTAATCCATTTAATTACACTCCTAATAGGGTTAAGCAAGTCACTTAACTCAACTAAACCTTCTTAATCACAGAGATTCATAATATGTGCACAACAACAAACATGTAATAGCTCTTCACAGTTTATTAAATTTAAGCTTGGTTCTGATATTAAATAATCTATACATTTTGTGTTTGCTGAAGCATTATCTAAGGAAATGGAAAAAGTTTAAAGCATTTTATTCTTGTAGTTTCCATTGTTCTAAATAGAAACTCTATTAGAATATTAGGATAGAAGTGTAGAACAATAGAATAAAAATTTAGAACATTAGAGCAGAAATTCAGAATATTAGAACAATAATTTAGAACATTAGAACATTATGTAACTACCAAATATTAAATTGTAGTATAATGTATTTAGAATTAAGGTTAGTGTAGTGAATAAATATAATACAGTGGAATATATGTTTAGAACAATAAATTTATATATTGAAACATTAGAACACTAGTGTTAATTTTAAAATAAAATAAATAAACATTGCAAAAGTTTGGAACAATAAAACTAAATTTCAGAACAATGAAATATATTCTTAGAATAATGGACCTAATATTTAGAACAATTGTGTTAATTTTTAGAATACTAGTGTTAATATTTAGAACAAAAGAACTAAACATACAAATAGTACAACAGAGTAAAACTATAGAATCGAACCTTAAAATATATAATTACAACTTAGAATAATACAATTAATATTTAGAAAAATACATTTTGTATTTAGAACAACGTAGCAAAAGTTTAGAACAAAATGAATAAAATTTAAAATAAGAGCTAACAATGTAGAACAATAGACTTATTATTTAGAACAAAAGTGTTAGTTTTTAGAACACATTAGAGTTAATATTTAGAACAAGAGAAGTAAACTCACGAACAATAGAGTTGAACTATAGAATTGAACCTTAGAGTAAGATAATCACTAATTAGAACAATAGAGTTAATATTCAGAAAAGCAATGCAAAAGTTTGGAATAATATAATTAAATTTCAGAACAATACAATACATTCGTAGAATAATAATGTAAATCTTTATAACACTAGAGTTAGTATTTAGAACAATAGAACTAAATATACAAATAATAGAGTTATACTATAGAATTGAACCTTAGAATATATAATTACTAGTTATAACAATACAATTAATATTTAGAACAGCGTAGCATAAATTTAGAACAATAAAATAAATCTTTAAACAAGTGATAACAACCTTAGAACAGTAGCATTATTATTTAGAACAATAGTTTCATTATAACAAATTTAGAATAATAAAGTTGAACATTAAAATTTAACCTTAGAATAAGAGATTTACTAATTAAAACAATAAAGTTAATATTCATAACAACATTGTAAAAGTTTGGAATAATAGAATTAAATTTCAAAATAATAGAATACATTCTTAGAACAATAGACTTAATATTTAGAACAATACTCTAACTTTTTATAACACTAGTGTTAATATTCATTTCATTGTTTGATGTTCTAAAACACAATACTAATATTCTAAACCTTAACACATATGTTTTAAAATTTTACTCTATTGTTCTAATGTGTAATATTAATGTTCTAAATTTGAGTAATGGTGTTTTGAAGCTTAACATATATGTTTTAAATGTTTATTCAATTATTCTAAGGTCTAATACTAATGTTTTAAAGTTGAGTACTGGTGTTCTAAATCTTAACACATATGTTCTAAATATTTATTATATTATTCTAGGGTCTAATACTGATATTCTATATTTTAATATTAGTGTTATATATAATAATGTGAAATTCTATATTTATTAAAAAAAAGAGTAATCTAATACAACGGTAGTCGTTGTATTAGGTTGTACCTAATTCAACGGCACAAGGGATCTAATACAACGACATCAATATTGTTGTTGGATTAGGTACAACCTAATACAACTGTTGTCATTGTTTTAGGTACAACCTAATACAACGGTTGTCGTTGTATTAGGTTGCACTTAATCCAACGGCAAAATTGATGTTGTTGTATAAGATCCCTTGTGCCGTTCGATTAGGTCTAATACAACACCAACATATGTGACGGTACAAAAGGCGTTGGATTATGTCTAATAAACAGTTTTTGATACCTAATACAACGGAACTTTTTGTTATATTAGATTGAAAATATAGTAGTATTAGTTCTTGAAAATCATGGAGTTAGTTAGTAGGCTAACTATCACTCTTACACATTGTATGTAAAGGCTTGATGTACAAGTTTGATACAAGAGAATATACAATAAAATTATTCTTTTCTTCATTCCTCTTACTCCTTTCTATTGTACCCTATTCTATTCTACCCACCACTAGTGCTTCTTGCATCTTAAACCTTTACACGATCGAAGTCTGCAACAAATAATCCTTCACTATCAACTCCAAAGAGAGGTTAAGTTCCCAACAGGATAGTCTAAACGAATGATATCTTAGTTTTATTGGTTTCCATTCCAAAACTAAATAGAACCTACCCATTAAATGAAAAAAATATAACCACAAAAATTTTAGACTTACCCAACTCAATCCAATATCGCCCTAGATCGAGCAAGGTCACTACTTTTGGTCTTGTCCACCCCAAGTCTATTTCAACACTGAATTTTTTATAATTAATAACGTTATTTTATTTGGAAAAACAACTATACGCTAAACATTAAAAAAAAGCACATACTCAAAAGTGTAAATCACCCCTATCACTTTCAACCAATGTCTGCGAAAATAAACAGTAATGGTTAATAATACGAATAGTATTTAATTTTTTCTTTCCTCTCTAATCTATTCAATCTCTTCCTTGAAATCCTTGGAAAACAAATTTTTTCTCTATTATTCACTCATGTAATTTTTTATTTATTTTAATCTTTCAAAAGTCTTGATTCGAAAAACTATAATTTTATTTTGTAAATTGGATTTAAGATTCGGAATGTGTTGAAAACAAACAGAAGAATAGAAGATGGAAAATCTCTTTAAGATATTTTACCAATAATCAATTTAATGTATAGGGCATCTACATATATTAGGTTTGAGAGAAGTAGAAAACTAGGTAGTAGGCCTAAATTATTTTTTATTGTCACTTTGGCATAAAAACTGCAAAGCAATATAAATGGGCATTGAAAGGGGGAAAAATACAACATAATCAAGTGCTTGTTTAGTTGCAAAATATTAATGGGGAGTTAGAAATTTCTAAGAAGTTAGTATTAATCATATTAATTGTTTTGTTTACATAGTTTTGAAGGAGTTAAGACTTTTGTAGAAAGTTGGAATTCCCATGAGATATGGAAGTGACCTACATACATACCCTTCTCTTTGTCAATATAAAATTATCCAAAAATTTGAACTGCATTTGATCCGACAATTTAGGAGCTCTAATCTGATTATAAATTTTGAATTGGATATTTGAAAAAAATTGGATACCCTATTAGATATTGGATTTTTAGATAAATTCAAAAATATTCAAAAAAAATTTGAATACCCTATCGAATATCAGTTTTTGGATTTGTAGATGTCCAATTGAAATATCCAAAAATTTTGGTCTTTATAACATTTCATTTACAAAAAAAAAGTATTAAAATTTAAAATTAGTTTTTAAAAAGTAATACTCACTCCGTTATTTTTTTCCTTCACATTTGGAATCAGAGAAGAACCCAATACAGTAATTTAAAAGGGGATGATTCTATGAAATGCATTAAAGATGAATCAAGTGGAAAGGTAAATATTCTATCAAAAGTAATGCAAGTGGACTGATTGTATTTATTGATATTTTGGAAATAGAAAAGTTTATTTATAAAAAAAATTTACAACATTCAATAAGTGAATAGTGGAAAAAGGTTATTTAAGTCATAAAATATTAGAAAGAAAAGGAATGATTCTAAATGGGAAGAATTTTTCAAAATTTCTCAATAACCAATACGGGAAGGAAAAAACGGAGAAAGTAATAAATTTAGATATTAGATTTTTTTATGGTTTACAAATACTTTGATTCGTTTTAATTGGATGAGGCTAAATTGTAGTATAAACTATAAAAAAAAATTTAATGAGGAGGAGCTCCATAAGGCGTAGTGTGGGATTATGGATAATATAACATTGGATCGATGTAGGCAATCATGGAAAATTTGGATTATCTACACCTGTTGGAGGAGTCTTATTGGTTTGCAAGGGCAAGGTCAAATTAGCTTTGAGATGGAGATAAAAACATGGCTTATTTCCATCACAAAGCTAGTGCAAGAAGAAAGCGGAATACAATTGAGGGTCTAGAAAGTAATTAAGGGGCGTGGATCTCTGATGAGAAGGGGATTGAGTCATTGATTGTGGATTATATTTACTAGGTTGTTCAATTTAGGGGGAGTAAGAAAAATTAATGAGGCTCTGAGTGGGGTGGAGAATGTGATTTAGGAGGTTATGAATGCAATATTATGTAGGACTCCTAATACCGAAGAAATCGATGGAGCGTTGCGTGATATGCACCCTAACAAAGCCCTGGGGCTCGATGGTATGCATGCTCTATTTTATCAGAGATTATGGCATTTTGTTGGGGAAGACATTGTGGAGTTTATAACTACTTGGTGGTTTGGTCACATAGACATCTCGCAGATAAGTAAAAGATGTATTGTTCTAATCCCAAAGTGTCATGAGCCTTATAAGATAACTGAATATAAACTAATTAGCCTCTGCAATGTGGTGTATAAAATCATTTTCAAAATGCTAGCCAACCAATTGAAACCCCTGCTGAAGATTGCCATTTCTCCACAACAAAGTGCTTTCAAACCGGGGCATCTGATTACAGATAATGCTCTAGTTGCACTTGAAGTTTTCCATCACATGAAGAGAAAAGGGGATGGTAGAGAGGGCACAATAGCACTGAAGCTGGATATGATGAAAGATTATGATTGGGTTGAATCGAGTTTTACGGAAAAAGTGATGCATAAATTTGGTTTCTACAGTCCATGAGCCCAGAAAATCATAAATTGCCTGTGCTGCTACTAGTTCCATTTTAAATTAAATGGATGAGTGGTTGGAAATATCACACCACATAGGGAACTTAGGTAGGGAGATCCCATCTCACCATATTTGTTTCTCTTAGTTGCAGATGCTTTCTCACACATGTTAACAAAAGTAGCGAATAAAGGGATGATTCATGGTGTAAAAATCTGTAATAGCGTCCCCTAAATTTCACATTTGTTCTTTTGCATATGATAGCATCCTGTTTGCCAGAGAAAATAATGAGGAATGTGCCAAAATTGCTAGAATCCTTGAGATATATGAGAGTTCTTCGGGATAGAAAATCAACTTCAGCAAGTCAGAGGCAACTTTCAGCAAAAATGTGGCTATAAGGAAAGAAGGATAATTTGTGATATACTTGGGGTTAAAGAAGTAGATGAACATGAAAATTACTTAGGGATCCCAACCCTAATTGGATCAAAAAAGTCTATTTTTTGCTGGCCTTAAAGAGAGAATATGGAAGAAGATGCGGGGCTAGAAAGAAAGACTTCTCTCAAAATCAGGGAAGGAAATCCTA
Organism: Dysphania ambrosioides; assembly: GCA_026401315.1. Classification (NCBI taxonomy): domain Eukaryota; kingdom Viridiplantae; phylum Streptophyta; class Magnoliopsida; order Caryophyllales; family Amaranthaceae; genus Dysphania; species Dysphania ambrosioides. The sequence goes on from CM048666.1 coordinate 19,698,711, forward strand.
ATTAAAGCTGTCACTCAAGCTATTCCAACGTATCTGATGGGCATTTTAAAATCCCAGATGGCCTATTAGATGAGATTCATTCGATACTTGCACGATTTTGGTGGGGACACATCATTGTCAATAAAATGCACTAGAAGTGTTGGGATACTATGTGTTTACCAAAAGCACAAGGGGAAATTGGTTTTTCAAAATCTAAAGGTGTTTAATCAGGCGTTGATGGCTAAACAGGGTTGGAGGCTTATCCAATGAAGAGATTCACTTCTTTTCCAAGTGCTTAAGGCGAGATACTTTAAACACTCAAGCTTCTTAGATGCTAGGTGTGGGTATGATCTGAGTTACAAATGGCAAAACATATAAGGGGTAAATCACTTCTAATGGAGGGCCTTAGATGGAGAGTAAGGAATGGGCAAAGCATTAGGGTTTGGACAGATAAATGGATTTTGGAAGAATGGGGGAAAGAAACTCCTTTACCCCCTCCCAATGGTTCACATGATCCTGATCTGATAGTGGACTTGTTGATTGATAGCTCAACAATAGATACATTGGGATAGACAAGCTCTTAATTGTCATTTACACCCAAAATATGTTAACAAGGTAATGTCAATCCCTTTAATTTGATAGATGATGTTGTGCCAGATAGTTATTATTGGGGGCTATCCCTATTTGGGGAATTCTCGGTTAGAATAGTGTACTGGTCGGGGGATGTTGGGTAGAAGTGCCACTGAAAACTCGAGGAGTAATGAGCCATGGAAACATATATGGAACATACAAGGCCCTTCAAAATTATAACACTTTATATGGAGAGCATGCTCGAACTCTTTAGTTGTTAATAAGGAAATGGTAAGAAGACACATAAAAGACAATCTATGTCAAATCTGTACCAATGGTGAGGAGTATGTTTCCCATGCACTACTTCATTGCAATCTCGCCAGGCGTATATGGAGGGATAGCCCTTTCTAGGATTTTATATCTGAAGCAACTGATGTGCTCATTTTAGAGCACGTTTATAACCCCATTTTAGTGTCGAGTCTCATGCTTTTATATTGGTTTTATGCACATTACATTCAATTTTACCTTGATCTTGTCCTCGAGCTGTTGTTAGGTCATTTTAGGTGATTTCGATAATTTTGAGGTAAAATGAGACGTGTTCGAGGCTTTGACACCTTTATCAAGAGTTTGGATGCGCGTATCATAGCTTGGGCATGCGTTCCAAGTCACTCTCGAAGATCCCATAAACTCAAGAAGCCACTAGACACTTCAAAGGAGCTATTCAGCAAGGTTGAGGTTCAAATTCGACTGAATCTGACATCAATTCGGTCGAATGGAAGACAGGGATTCAAGCACATAATCAAGCTCTCGGGAATAGCCAAATGAACACTCATTCGGCCGAATCAAGACCCATTCGGCTGAATGGTTGCACTCATTCGGCCAAATGGTGGACAGAGCCCAGAAACTCATTGCTCCTATTTTAGGCGAATGACATACTCATTCGGCCGAATGGCCACTCATTCGGCCGAATCCATACTCCATTTGGCCGAATGAAGCTTATTTCTGACTTTCTTGGTTCTTTCTTAGGCCGGCGCTCAAGAGTTTTTCCTAGGGTTTCACCCCTTATGTCCCTAGGGTATAAATACCCTCTTACTCTATAAATAACCCTCATGCCTACTTTGAGAGATTTTGTGCCTCAACCTAGAACATCACTTTAAAGCTTTTCATTTCATTCATGCATTAGTTTAGATTTACAGCTTTCATTGCACTTCCTTTCAAGCTTTGTATTTTGGATTCGGATTCCTTTTCATTCATGCAATTTCATTTATGGAAGGTATTGATTCTTTCCTGTTTTATTTCGTTTAATGCTTTCAAGTATTGTTTTTCTGAATTTCATTCCTCATGCCATTATCATTGATTTGTTTAAGGTTTTGATAGGATAGTTTTCGTTCTCTTGTTCATTTCCATTCAGTCTGTTCATGCTTTCAATCATGTCTTTTAACATTGTGTATACCCTAGTCTTTATTACTATGTGTGTGTAGTTTTCTTAGGGGTTTGCTTGGTGAAACCCTAGGTTGGCTCATTCTTCATGCGTAGAGTTAGGATTTGAGATTGTTGATGATTGATTGATTGATATTCGATGCGAATCTTATCCTGCCACTCCTTTGGAGACATATGGCGATTATAGGTTGTTCGTGTGATTTATAGGGTCACAAACTTCCTCTCGTCATCTTGAGTGTCATGATTCATTGTTGACTGATTTCTCCTAATTTAGTGTATTGATAGTTCGATTGTCCTTCCTAGGGTGGAACTGATCTATCCCCATTTTCCCTTCATAGCATAACATCGTTTTAGTTCTTTCTTTATTTTCTTTCATTAGATTCATCTAATCACGTCTCCAAATAAAGCCTTTGCATCAAGTCTAAAAGCTATCGCCCCTTGTCCTTGTGGTTCGATCCCCGACTTACCACTACACTAGTTGTAGTAGTATTAGGGTGTTTATAAATTTAGTTTGCATAACTATTCTTTTAGTTAAACGACCTAAAAGAACGGTTATCAAAATGGCACCGTTGCCAGGGACAAGGCGTTGTGTTTAGACTATAGTCTTGGTGTAAGCTATTTTTTTATTTATATTATTGTCTATTAATTTGCTTGTCAGTACTTACGCTTGGTCTCTAGTGTTGTTTGCATGCCATATGGCACACGTAGATCAAATCAACAACTAGAACCATATGACCCTAAGGTTCAACGCAGCAAACGGAGAATTCCAACCCAAACCTCATCGCAACCAAATACTTCTAACCACCCTACACCACCAATGGACCAAAACCACCAACAACTATTTGGTCAATTTGGGACGCCTAGGTCCCAAGAATTTCAAGGAGGTGTAGTGTTACCCATAGCCCCGAACCCTTATCACATACATCCTCAATTCACCCGGATGGTGAAAGAGACCCCTTTTTGCGATTTGAGAAATGAATGCCCTCTCCAACACTTGGAGGCATTCTCAGATATTTGCGGTCTCATACCTCCATGCCCCAATAGCCTGGATTATGTACGAATGCTTCTATTTCACTTGAGTTTATCTGGTGATGCTCGGGATTGGTATAAAAGTCTGGAGCCCAACTCAATCATTAATTGGGCTTAATTAAAGACAGCATTTCTAGAAAGGTTCTATCCCATGGTTCGAACGCAAGATTGGCGTAAGAAAATTGCATCATTCACTCAAGAGGATGATGAGAACCTTAGTGCCACTTGGAGTCGGTTTAAGAGAATGATAAGAGCATGCCCCCATCATGAATACAGGGAAAACCATCTCAATACATTCTTCTATGATGGTCTAAATGACTCCACCGAGCACTCCTAGACTCGGCTGTTGGTGGCCAACTCTCGAAAGTCCCATGCAACCAAGTGAAGGCTAAGATTGAGGAGGTTGCTAAAAATATCTCTTGGGGAGGAGCAAGGGGTAGTGGATTACCGAGAGGAGGGTTGGATTCAAGCAACTTGGACACGATTAGTTCAAAAATCGAAGCTATCATGGATAAGAAGCTGTCCAAGCTCAAATACACCCAAGGTAGCTCCAATGTATCATCGGTTAAAGAGACGCCCTTTTCATGTAGAATCTGTGGGGGCACCAATCATGATACATCATATTGTGGGGGTGCAAATTTCGAGCACATAGCGGCTGTTAACTACGGTGGGTATAACCAAGAAGGAACCCTGGTCATGAACTATGATGAATACTGGTATAATCTCGATTATGTGGCAGCAGTAGGGTATGGTGGTCATAACCAAGGGTTTGCTCAACAAGGTCCTTACAACAATCAACCCTTTAGACCTCCCTTCAATCCAAATTCTAACCAAGGGAACTCCTACCAAGGGTATAACTCTACCAATCAGCGAATGGGAGTTTTCCTAGGCCGAATGGGAATAGGTCGTACCCTCAAATGCCAAGACCCAACACCAACCTAACCTATCCATCTACACAGCCTCAACCAAACCCGCCTCCAACTAATGAATTCCTTTCCACCCAAGTGAACTCCCTTGCGCAGCAAAATCAAACCCTCTCGCAAATCAATCAAACTCTGATAAATCAATTTCAACAACTTCAAGCGCAACAGAAGTTGTTTGAATCACAGCTTGCGCAGATGGCTAGTCCACCCCCACCATTGCTACTTCCTTCTCACCCTCAACAAAACCCATCCACCAACCTCCACCACAAAACTCTCCTGACTCTAACCCTAAGCATCACACTTGTAAGGCGATCTTCCTAAGATCTAGAACCTTATATCCTGCTCCAATTGTAGCCAATGGAGATGATTTAGGGGAAGATTCCTTAAAGGGTAGTGGTTGTCTAAAACAAAATGAGCACAAGGAGAACCTTGAGGGGAGAAAAGAAAAGGAGGGTGGTGAAGAAAATGAGGGGCACAATGTCGAAGTCATTGGGCATGAGAGGGAGAAGAAAGATAAAGAAGAAAGATGGAGGGAGATATAGGAACGGAGGAAACTTGAGCGTTAACATGCTTCGCCTCTACCTTTTCCTTACAAGAAGGTAAAGAAGCAAGTACAAGAAAAGTTTCTTAAATTCCTAGAGCATATGAGGCAACTTGAAATGAACATACCATTTTTAGAGGCCATGGAGCAAATGCCACAATATGCTAAGTATCTAAAAACCCTCTTAAGAAATAAGAGAAAACTTGAGGGCGAGGTTATCAATTTACCAGACCAGGTAAGTGCCATCATTTAAGGCACATGGGCAAAGAAAGAAAAAGCTAGAGGACCCTTTGTGCTCCCAGTCACCCTTGGAAAACTCAATTCTAAGGGAGCACTTGCTGACCTTGGGGCCTTCATTAGCCTAATGCCAATATCCATTGCCAAACAGCTAACCTGTGAGCTTAAGCCTTTGAAGAAAACAATCCAGCTGGCCGACCGTAGTATAAAAGTTCCATATGGAGAGTTTGAGGACCTTCCGATCCAAGTAGGGAACATAGTGGTACCATGTGACTTCGTGGTGCTTGATATGGCCGAGGATCCTTATACTCCCCTCATCTTAGGGAGGGATGCTTTGAAAACTTTGGGTGCCCTGATCGACTGTGAATCAGAAACTATAACCGTTAGGGTAGCCCAAGAGAAGGTCGTGTTTACCTTTTCTAAGTCTTCAACGGAACCCATGGTCGAGCGGATTTGTTCCTTTGGGGTGGTCAAGAATGAAGTTGCGAAAGAGGTTGAGAGGTGTAATGCTTTTGCTGCCCCAATAATAGTTAAGGTGTCAGATGAGGAGGACGCGCAAGAGCGTATTGTTTTTGGGGCTACGAAGGGAATTGCTCTACCAACAGAGATGTATTATAAATCTGAGGGAACTGACGAGCTAGCCCGTAAACGAAAAAGGGCTAGAAAAAGAAAATCTAAAAAGAGACTAATGGCTCCACCCTGGCTTGGGGGAGCCCCGCATTATAACCCATCTCCAGATGACCCTGGTTCTCTATTGCTTACTTTCGCCACTGCGGCTCGATGGAGAGTTTTGACTCCCCACGCTGGAGGTGATGGTGATGCTAGGAGTGAATCCACTCCTCAGCAGGTACGATTTCATTGTTTTCTCTTTCTGTATAAACTTGTGCCTAAATGTGTCGAACTTACCGACGTTAAACAAAAGTACTTACGGGAGATAACCCGGTGTTTATTTTGTTTGTTTATTTGTATAGCAATAGCTTCCATAATGCTGATCTTTCTCCCTTTTGTTTCCCCTCTCCCAAGTGCCGAGACGGCTCTTGAGCTGGCTTGGGGGAGGGTCCTTGTGTTTTCAAAGCTTCGAAAGATCAGCATTATTGAAACTATTACCTTGGTTTTTGTTTTAGTTTTTCTTTGCATGTCTAGGTGTGTTAAGATTAATGTGGTTGAGTTGTGAAACTGACATGCTAGCTCCTGACGTGTATATTATAGTGGTCTTATGCATACTCATGTTTTTCCTAGCCTTGTGCCTGTTTTGGGACCGAATGATTGACTGTTTTGCACCTGACTTGGGGGATCTGGTCCTTCTTGGTTTGTGGCTTGGATGACTACCTATTGAGGCACATTTCGACTAGCCTAGTGAGGATTGAGCCTTCTAGGACTCCATTATGAGTCCTACGTTATTAAGTGCTAGTTAGAGAGTCTAGTGGTATTTTAGGTCATTAACTAAAAGACAGGTTATGCAAACAATTTTTATTCCAACCTACAAACTATACGAGTATAGTGGAGTAGGGGGTCGAACCACGAAGACAAGGTATATCAAGACTTCAACTTTTAACACAACCGGACTAGTTGGAGTTGGAAATTCAATTAAAACTAATAAGCAGAAAATAGATGACGATAAATCATGAAGTAAAGCAAGTAGAGAAAAGCGGGGACAAGATTGGATTCACCCTAGGAAGGAAGCTTTCAAAACCGAACATGATAGATTACAGAAAATCTGATATTAACTAGCATGGAAATCCAAGAATACGAGAGGAAGTTGGTGATTCCATAAATCACAACGAACGACCTATAATCGCCCTATGTCTCCAAAGGAGTGGCAGGACAAGATTCGCATCGGAATCCGAAACTACTTATTAACATCGTTTCTACAATCTTAAGCAATAAAGATCATAGCTTCCCTAGGGTTTCACCAATCAAAACCCCTAAAGGAATTAATCACTCATATTCATGCTTAAAGACTTAAAGATATTAAAAAAAACGAACATGGGAGGAATTTACGAGAATGAAAACAAAATCAAAAATTATACTAATAAACGATAAACTTAGAACTAAGCATGTAATGAAATAAAGCAATGAAAGAATTAAACTTACAAAAGCTTCAATTTGATATCCACGAAAAGAATTCGAACTACAAAGCGTGATGAAAAACTAAAAACCGAAAGCTAAAGTTAAAAGAATTTGGAGGCTAAGAAATCTAAAAGTGCATAAAAGTGTAAATCCTAGCTCTCCCCTCCTCTCATCAGAGGAAGGGGTATTTATAACAAAACAAGAAAAACCTACGAAAACCCTAAAATGCATAGGAGCCGGCCCTAAAAAGAAGTAGTTGATCTGGAGGAAAACACTGTCATTCGCCCGAATATATGTCTCATTCGCCCGAATATATGTCTCATTCGGCCGAATATGATCCCATTCGCCCGAATGTATAGGTTGATTCGGCCGAATGGAAGCTCATTCGCCCGAATGAGTTCCATTCGGCCTTTCCAGTGGCAAGGCTCAAGATCTCTGAAGACAGTCATCCATTCGACCGAATGAGTCTCAGATTCGGTCGAATCTGCAACCATTCGGTCGAATGTCTTTCAGATTCGGTCAAATTTCAGACCATTATTTCCTCTTTTCACTTCCCTCTTTTCTGAACTCTGTAGAATCTTCATGAGTGACTTCAAACACTTGCCCAAGATAAGATACATGTGTCAAAGGATCAAATGTATCGCCTTTCACCTTGAAATCATCAAAAGTGCCTGAAATGAACTTAAGACAACTCGAAAACAAGATCAAGGCAAAATCAAGCATAATATACATAAAACCAATACAAAACTATGAGACTTGACACTAAAATGAGGTAATAAATGTGCTCTAAAACGAGCACATCAACTTCCCCCAAGCTAAACTGTTGCTAGTCCCTAGCAAACGAAATAGGAAGGTGAAATGACAGCTTAATGCAATATGAATGAAGAAATAAATGAAGAGACGAATGAAAAACATGGGAAGTGAAGCTCAAGTCAACGCAAGCCGTGCACGTGCGAAACTCCTCCCTAGCCATGGATGTGCAAGTACAATGGGATTTAAAGAGCATAATCAACTTTTTACACCTACTCGGGATCGCCAAGCAAGCCACATCATAATTCATTCCGCCCACTACCTAATGAGGTCGCAAGTCTACGCTCCCAAGGTTATTTCGCACGAGGTGTGGGAAATTTTCATTACGCTCATGTGTTTATAGGGTATGTGTTTCACTCGAAATCATCCAACTGAATATGTGTCGGGAATTAAACACCTAAGCAGGGAGAAATCCCATAAATCGTGTCGTATCTGCTCTCTAGCACTGATCTTACTAATCAGGTTAAGTCGAACAGGTTTGGAAAGGGTTGTAATGTAGGTTCGGATCGAGATATGGTAGAATTTGGGAATATGGAGTTGAAATAGAGGATAGTAAGTGATCTAAGGAAATAAAACCGAGGAAGATTACGCCTTCTGATAACCATGTCAATCCCAAAGTTCCCAATAGTAGACTCTAATACACTATGTCAACTTTATTCTCAACTTTTTTTTCTCTAATTTCTTTTTGTTTATTTTCTTTTCCTTTTTCTCTTTCTTTTTCTTTTTTTCTTTCTTTTTCCCCTTTTTTTCTTTTTCTTTCTTTTTCCCTTTATTTTTCTTTGTGCTTTTCAAGCTTTTTCTGAACTTTCTATGTGCATACTTCTTTGAAATGCACTAAGACTAGTGTACGTAGTCAAATCATCCAATGATCATTTCCCCAAACCAAAATCCTATATTACAATTCTACAAATATCAACTTCACTATGATCACATGCCTATCCTCTAGGTAAAAAGAGGGAACATTTGGTTCGTGTGGAGTTAGATAGCGTGGCTACAAAAAAAGAAGGCAAAGGCACAAATTTGGCTCAACCTAAAGTAAATTGATTTTCATGGTAGGCACTTTGGCTATGTAGCTTTAACTACAAACGTGTTATCATCCCTAATCCTTAGAAAAGTTGACTATGGTGGAGGAGAACAGACACCATTCTTAAGATTCCCTAACTAACACTCATCAATATAGGACTCACAATAAAGTCCTAAGGCTGAATCCTCACTAGGTTAGTCGAAATGCGCCTCAATAGGTAGTCATCCAAACCACATACCAAGCAAGCTCAGATCCCCTAAGCTAAGTGAAAAACAGTCGATAGACTCATTCCCAAAACAGGCACAGGGCTAGGGGAATACGAGTTTGCATAAAGTCAATGTAAAGTGCACAACAGAGGCTTGCATGCTTGTGATGGACAAAAGAAGGGGGCACAAGATGCAAAGAAGGGTAAAAAAAAATATAAAAATAACTAAATACATAAATTTGGATTTTCGCGTAAGATACCTGAAAGCAACAGCAAAAAGCAAAGCGCAAAGCACAAAATAACACCTAGAAATAGACAAAAAACACGAAGCAACGCAACACTACACAACACTAAACTGACAGCCAGGGCCAAAGGACACGCGAAAGAACGAGTAGTGGACTATGGATACCCCCCCCCCCCCAAGCTAGGATGAAGCCGTCCTCGGCGCTAAGGGAGGCCGTTAGGTCCACTACTACTCATCCCCCATAAATTCCTCATCATCCCCCTAGTCATCCTCCTCATTAACCTCCTCCTCCCCACCCGTGTAGTCCATCCCATAGTCATCCGAGGCTCTTCTAGGAGCCGGCAGGGTGAAGTTATTAAACCTACGCCTACCCACCCGCAACCGGTCAAACCCATGACTTAGTGATATCTCGTTATATTTGTCATGGCGAGGGTACCAAGAAGGGGTGGCCATGCTTTTGCCGACCATGTGGGAGCGATAGGCCATATCATACCATGGGTAGTTCGCCCGCTCGAAGTTTTGTTCGAGGTGTTCGAGACGGGCGGTGTGGTGGGCTTAGGTGGTGAGGACGTGGTCAAGCCTTCTCTCTATGCATCATAGGGAGGACATAATATCGGATTCAGATTCATCGTCGGAATATTCATGGTCCGATAAGACCGAGGTGGAGGCCCTAGGTCTGTCACGCATAGAGAGGGTGTGAGGGCGGGGAGGTGGTACAAGTGGGGGCTCGACAGCGTATCTCGGCACATCGCCTTCTAAGAGATACGAGGCCCCAAACTGGACCAAGGGAGGTAAATGAGGGCAAGGAAGGGGGATGGTGCGGTCTTTCAAGTACCGCCATCGCATGGGGTCCGCAAAAATAAAGCCAGCCCATACGAGACATTGCTCGTGAAGGGTAGTGGAACTGGCATATCATTCGCTGAATTCCACAGGATTCATGACGTTCAAGAATTCAACAACGTAGAATACGTGTCCCCCTAAACATAAGTCAGTAGTAGCATTCAAGGTGGTTGTGTTGTTTAGAAACTTCCACAGCGTCATTGGCAGGCTTAGTGTAGTGTCGTCGTGTGGTGCAAGATAATGGTGCAAGATGTGCACCTCGTGTTCGTACTAGGTGAGGGCTAGGGGAAGGGAATAAAGTCTCCCTAGCAAATTTAAAGAACATGCGCAAAACCGGGTGTTGCACATCAGAAGCATATATGTTCCTATTCGGATAAACAAGCCAGCCAGCTATTTTAGGCCATAGCTCGGAAACCCAAGAGTTGTCCGGTTGTTTATCCGGAATAGGCTCGTTATTGAAACCAAATACGGCACAAAATGCAGCATAATCAAGAAAATAGGTTGCATTCCTTAGCCTAAAAGATAAATGCAGCTTACCATCTCGTTGGCACGGGGTTAGGGAACTGAGAAACTCATAAGTTAAGAGCTTTGAGTCGGGTGCCACATGTTTATCCAGTTCTCTAACCCACATGCAGTTAGTAGTGCAATAAATTGTTCGTATATACCCATTCGTTGCAAAATTGAAAGGTCTAAATAACGAGTGGAGTTGATTTTTCATACTTTAAGCCTTTGGAAACGTTCGAATTGCTCTAAAGATACGAAAATTACCGATGGATGGTCCTCATCGAACCATAGTTCTTGGCCGGGAAATCTTTATAAGCCTTCCGGTTGTTGAGAACCAATTTGTTGAGCCTCTTGAGCCGCACCCGAAGAGGAACCTTCTCCATGCTTTTTGGACCTCTTGAAGGGGTTCCTTAAGGTTCTCCTTGGACCCATGGTAATTGAGGATAATTTGGAAGGGATTAGAGGAATTTGAGAAAGAGCAAGAGTGTGGGGGAAATCGGCCGAGTGGAAGGAGTAGAAAAATTTCTGTGCGAATTTACGTGGAATGAGCTGATATTTATAGAACTGACTTCCATTCGGTCGAATGGAGCTTACATTCGGTCGAATGGAGCTTACATTCAGTTGAATGGTGCCCCATTCGCCCGACTGGATAACCTGTTCGGTCGAATGAAGTAGAGTTACGAAGAATTCGTCGCTCGCATTCGACTGAATCCAACATATATTCGGTTGAATGTAACTACATTCGCCCGAATGTTAGGTTCATTCGAGGTTACCAGTAGCCTCGTAAATTTCCTTAGTAGATCTATTTGACCGAATGGAGTACTACATTTGGTCGAATTAGATTTATTCGGTCGAATTGATCCTTCATTCGGCACTATTAGGAACTTGGCCAAACTCAAATTTAGCTCCTCTTCAATGCACATTCAGCTGAATGGACCTATCATTCGGCTGAATGGAAAGCGATTTCGCACTTTCTTAGATCAAATCACTCGTGCCTTCTTAAAATCAATCAATGTACTATGAGTTAGATTGATGAAAATCCAAATAAATTGGGTTACCTCCCGTAAGTGCTTTATTTAACGTCGTTTAGCTCGACGTGGCTCGGGTAATTAAACAAGGACAAAAGTGAAACTAAGCATTTAAAACCTAACAAAACGCGGAAGAACAATGATTCAAAGTAGGGATACTAGATAAGTGCCAATGATTATACCAATCATTCGACTTTGACATCATCTAACCTTATAAGCTCAATGTTGTTGACATTGCGAAGGCTGCTCTCATGGAAGAGTTTTAACCGATGTCCATTAACAACGAAACGTCCTCCATGATGGTCTTTCAGCTCTACCGTTCCATATGGGAAAACTTGTGAAATCTCGAATGGCCCAGACCACCGTGATTTTAACTTTCCGGGGAATAACTTAGCTCTTGAATTAAAGAGCAGCACTTTATCTCCTACAAGGAACTCTCGTTGGATGATACGTTGGTCGTGCCAACGCTTAGTACGTTCCTTGTAGATGTGCATGTTATGGAATGCATTGAGCCATAGTTCTTCCAATTCTTGTAATTGGGCGGCTCGCTTCTCGCAGAATAAGGTAGGGTCCAAATTTAGAGTTTGGATCGCCCACCAAGACTTGCATTCCAGTTCCACCGGTAGGTGACAGGATTTACCATATAAAAGCCGGAACGGGGTGGTGCCAATAGGGGTTTTGTAACACGTCCGGTGGGCCTAAAGAGCGTCATCTAACTTTAGAGACCAATCTTTCCTATTTGGGTTTACCACCTTCTCGAGAATTCTCTTGATTTCCCTATTAGCTACTTCCACCTATCCTTGAGTTTGGGGATGGTAGGGTGATCCGACTTTGTGTACGACTCCATAATTTTTCAATAATTTATTTAGTTCGTGCTTAGCAAAGTGTGATCCCCCATCACTTGTGACTATTTCGGGAACACCAAATCGAGGAAAGATTATGCTTTTAAAAAGCTTAATAACCACTTTGTGATCGTTCGTAGGTGAGGCGATGGCTTCCACCCACTTAGACACATAATCAATTCCTACTAAAATATATTGGTTCCCATGAGATGAAACAAATGGGCCCATAAAGTCAATTCCCCAACAGTCGAACACTTCACACTCAAGGATGTAGTTTTGAGGCATCTCATTTCACATTGAGATGTTGCCAACTTTTTGGCACCTCAAGTTTCAACATCCTTGTGTAACGTTGGCCAATAGAAACCTGCGGTGGCAACCTTAGCAGCAGTGTTCATTATACCATGGTGACCGCCACAAGCATATGAATGACAGTGAGTTAGGATTTTTGGGACTTCCTCTTATGTGATGCAGCGGCGGATTATGCCGTCTGCGCAAGCATGAAATTAATAGGGATCATCCCAAAACAAGTTCCCGACTTTACCAAAGAAAGCCTTTTTCAAAGCCCTTGATTCGAACTCTGGAAGTTCTCCACAAGCTAAATAATTCGCAATATCCGCGAACCAAGGGGCTTTCCCAACTACTATTGTTGTCATTAGGGTTTCTTCGACCATTTCGTCTTGGATAGGTAAGGCGTCATTATTAAGCTCGGGTAGCCTAGACAAATGGTCAGCTACCATATTTTCGCTACCTTTCCTATCTCTTAACTCAAAGTCAAACTCCTGTAATAGGAGCACCCAACGGATCAACCTCGGCTTTGCATCTCTCTTTGTCATTAAAAACTTTAGAGCCAAGTGATCAGTGAACACTATAACTTTTGAACAGATGAGATATTTGCGTAGTCTCTCAAAAGCATAGACTACTGCCAACATTTCTTTTTCAGTTGTAGTGTAGTTATGTTGTGCAAGGTCCAGTGTTTTCCTGATATAACATATAACATGGTGCTTTCCCTCCTTTTTCTGCCCAAGGACAGCACCAACAGAAATATCACTAGCGTTGCACATCAATTCAAATGGCAAACTCTAATCCGGAGTTTGCACGTTGGGCGCAGAAATTAGAGCATCTTTTAGCTTGTTAAAGGCATTCAGGCATCTCTCATCGAAGTAAAATTCGACATCTTTCTGAAGAAGTTCATTCAAGGGTTTTGCTAGAGTCGAAAATCCTAGGATGAGACTCCTATAGAATCCTTCGTGTCCAAGAAAGGATCGTACTCCTGTAAATGAGGTAGGTACAGGAAGATTCCTTATCACATCAATTTTGGCAGGATCTACCTCTATGCCTTTGGAAGACACTTTGTGGCCTAGGACGATGCCCTCTTAAACTAAAAAGTGACATTTCTCCCAATTGAGTACAAGATTCGTTTCTTGACACCTTAATAGTACTTTCTCAAGATGTGTCAAGAAAGTGTCAAGAGAGGACCCTCCAACAGAAAAATCATCCATGAACACTTCCATGAAGTCCTCTAACATATCAGCAAATATAGCCGACATGCACCTCTGGAATGTAGATGGAGCATTGCATAAACCGAAGGGCATTTTCCTATAGGCAAAAGTCCCAAAAGGACAGGTGAAAGTTGTTTTCTTTTGGTCCTCGGGGTGGATTGGGATTTGAAAGAAACCCGAGTAACCATCTAGAAAACCATAGTACCTGTGCCTGGCCAGTCTTTCAAGCATCTCATCGATGAAGGGTAACGGAAAGTGATCCTTTCTGCTAGCCTTACTAAGTTTGCAATAGTCAATGCAAACTCGCCATCCTGTGGTGGATCTTGTGGGGATCATCTCTCCTCTGTCATTCTCGACGATGGTTATTCCTCCCTTTTTAGGAACAACATGAACTGGGCTAACCCATCTACTATCTGAAATTGAGTAGATGATGTCGGCCTTGAGGAGTTTGAGGATTTCATCCTTAACTACCTCTTTCATATTGGGATTCAGCCGTCTTTGAGGCTCAACGAAGGAAAATTGTTCATCGTCAAGATGAATCCGGTGCATAACAAGGGATGGACTAATCCTTTTTAAATCACCTAGTGAATACCCGATGACATCTCGATATTTCCTTAATAAAACAAGTAGTTTTTCCAAAGAAATGTCATCAAGCTCAGAATTCACTATGACAAGGCTTCCTTCATCTTCATCGAGATAGGCATATTTTAAGCTAGGAGGTAGAGGTTTCAAAGTCACTTTCGGGAAAGGCTTAGGACTTTCCCCTTTGTGTGTAATACTTTCCTCTACCTCGTAAAGGTGCTTATACTCTGCTTCTTTTTCAGAATCTTGGGCCGTATCTAATCGGCCTTCCAACAGCTCATTTTTAGTATCCTCATCATTCATTTGACACCCAACCTCTATTTCCTTATTCCCATAACAATCCTCACTCTCCCTATCACCTTCTTCAAGGCGACAGACCTGCTCAACCATAGGCTTCTTTAAAAGTGGAAAGATTTTGAAAACTACCTTTACCTGGGAAATTTCTACCATTATGGTATCATCATGGCAATTAATAACTGCCCAAAGTGTTTTCAGAACGGCTCTGCCCAAGATAAGTGGAGTATAAGGGTCCTCTTCCATTTCCATTACTACAAAATCACAAGGGACCACTAGTTCTCCTACTTGTATAGGTATGTCGTCAAGCTCTCCACATGGCACTTTAATGCTCCTATCAGCCAGTTGGATTGTTTTCCTTGAAGGTCGGAGGTCCAAGGGGAGCTTTTTGGCGATCGATAGACGCATAAGACTGATCGAAGCCCCTAAATTGGCGAGCGCTCCTTTAGGATCAAGGTTTCTCAACTTTACAGGGAGGTTATAAGGACCGGGATCTCACTCCTTGATAGGCATTTTCCCTTGCAGTATAGAGCTAACTTAATGGAGGAGAGTGAGTACCTCTTCCTCAAGCTTTTTCTTGTTGGACAGTAAGTCTTTCAAGAATTTAGCATACTTTAGCATTTGTGCCATAGCATCGAGGAATGGGATTTTCATCTCCATCTTCTAAAGATGTTCAAGAAACTTCTTGAACTTATCATCAAGTTGCTTCTCAAGTTTCCTGTAGGGAAAAGGAAGCGGTGGTGCATATAACCGTTCTAACCTCTTTCTCTCCTCAGCTTTCTTTCTCCTCTCTTCCTCACTCTTAATGTGCTCGTTTTAGAGCACATTTATTAACTCATTTTAGTGTCAAGTCTCGTAGTTTTGTATTGGTTTTATGTATATTATGCTTGATTTTACCTTGATCTTGTTTTCGAGTTGTCTTAAGTTCATTTCAGGCACTTTTGATGATTTCAAGGTGAAAGGCGATACATTCGAGCCTTTGACACACGTATCTTAGCTTAGGCAAGTGTTTGAAGTCACTCATGAAGATCCCATGGGGTTCAGAAAAGAGGGAAGCAAAAAGAGGAAAGAATGCTCTCAGATTCGACCGAATCTGAGAGACATTCGGTCGAATGGCTGCAGATTCGACCGAATGGCTGCAGATTCGACCGAATCTGAGACTCATTCGGTCGAATGAGAGGCAGTCTTCAGAATTCTCGAGCCTTGCTACTGGAAAGGCCGAATGGAACTCATTCGGGCGAATGACATTCCATTCGGCCAAATCAACCTGTACATTCGGGCGAATGCTTAACAGAGATCGATTCCCCGAAGCCTCTGGAATGGGCGAATGGAAGACCATTCGGGCGAATGGGATCACATTCGGCCGAATGATACCTATATTCGGGCGAATGACAGTGTTTTCCTCCGGATCAACTACTTCTTTTTAGGGCCGGCTCCTATGCATTTTAGGGTTTTTCGTAGGTTTCTCTTATTTTGTTATAAATACCCCCTTCCTCTCATGAGGAGGGGGAGAACTAGGTTTAATACTTTCATGCACTTTTAGATTTCTTAGCCTCCAAATTCTTTTAGTTTTAGCTTTCGATTTTCAGTTTTTCTTCAACGCTTTGTAGTTCGAGTTCTTTTCGTGGATATCAATTTGAAGCTTTTGTAAGTTTAATTCCTTCCTTTAATCTTAATCCATTGCTGTATTTCATTGCATATTTAGTTCTAAGTTTATCGTTTATTAATTCTGATTTTGTTTTCATTCTCGCGATTTCATTCCACGTTCGTTTCTGCTGCATCTTTTAATATCTTTATGTCTTTACGCATGAATATGAGTGGGTAATTCTTTAGGGGTTTTGATTGGTGAAACCCTAGGAAAGCTATGATCTTTATTGCTTAAGATTGTAGAAACGATGTTAATAAATAGTTTCGGATTCCGATGCGAATCTTGTCCTGCCACTTCTTTGGAGACATAGGGCGATTATAGGTTGTTCGTGTGATCTATAGGGTCACCAACTTCCTCTCGTGTTCTCGGATGTCCGTGCTAGTTATTAACAGATTTTCTGTAATCTATCATGTTCGGTTTTAAAGCTTCATTCCTAGGGTGAATCCAATCTTGTCCCCGTTTTTCTCTACTTGCTTTACTCGTGATTTGTCGTCGTCTATTTTCCACCTATTAGTTTTAACTGAATTTCCAACCCCAAATAGTCCGGTTGTGTTAAAAGTCAAAGTCTTGATATACCTTGTCTTCGTGGTTCGACCCCCTACTCCGCTATACTCATATAGTTTGTAGGTTGGAATAAATATTGTTTGCATAACCTGTCTTTTAGTTAACGACCTAGAAAACCGGTTATCAAAATGGCACCGTTGCCGGGGACAAGGCGTAATATTTAGACTTAACTTGTTTTAGCATAACTTTATTTATTTTATTTCTATTTTTGTTTTCCTTTCTGTGTGTGGTTGTCTTTGACTTAGGTGTTTGCATGCCCCATAGCACACGTAGGTCAAACCAGCCAATTACACCCTTAAATCCTGAAATCCAACGTGTTAGTAGACAATGCCCTTCAAAGTATACCTTACAATCTGTCCAAAACCCTACCATACCTATTATGGCCGAAGAACATCAATTGTTTGGCAATTCGGAACTCCTGGCTCACAAGAGTTCCAAGGGGGTGTAGTACTTCCTGTTGCTACTACACCTTACCAAATTCATCCTCAGTTCACAAGAATGGTTAAGGAAACACCATTCAGTGGCTTAAGAAATGAATGTCCTCTTCAACACCTAAAGGCATTCTCAGATATTTGTGGACTTATCCCTCCTTGTCCTAATAGCCCTGATTATGTGCGAATGCACCTTTTCCATTTGAGTCTAGCGGGAGATGCCAAGGATTGGTATAAATGCTTAGAACCCAATTCAATTGTTAATTGGGCTCAACTAAAAACCGCATTTCTAGAAAGGTTCTATCCTACGATTCGAACGCAGGATTGGCGTAAGAAAATTACGTCATTCACCCAAGAGGATGATGAGAACCTTAGTGCTACATGGAGTAGGTTTAAAAGAATGATTAGAGCATGTCCCCACTATGAGTACGGGGAGAACCATCTCAACACATTCTTTTACGATGGTCTTAATGACTCCACCAAAGCACTTCTAGACTCAGCTGTAGGTGGCCAGCTTTCCAAAATTCCTTGCACCCAAGTAAAGGCCAAAATAGAGGAAGTTGCTAAGAATAGTGCCTGGGGAGGAACTAGGAGTCAGGGATTACCTAGAGGGATGCTAGACACAACTAACTTGGACAACATTAGCGCCAAAATAGAAGCCGTTATTGATAAAAAGTTGTCCAAACTAAGCCTAGCCGGTAGTTCGAACAACCCCCCAGTGCGTGAAAAGCATTTTGCATGTGCCGTATGTGGGGGTACCAACCATGATACATCTTATTGTGGTGGTTCGCACTCCGAGCATGTAGTTGCAGTTGACTATGGAGGGTATAACCCAGAACCACAGGTAATGAACTATGACGGTTATGGGTATAACCCTGATCATGTGGCAGCCGAACTATAGTGGACAGGGCCAAGGAGTAGGGTATGGGCAGCAACCTTTCCCAAACAACCAACAGTATAAACCTCCCTTTAACTCCAACCAAAACTAGGGAAATTTCCACCCGGGATACAACAGAAATGGTTAAGGTGGATTTAATAACCAAAGTTTCCAGGGGAACCAGGCTAATGGGAACGTACCTAGGGCCAATGTGTATAGACCCCCAGGGTTTCACCAAGGACCTAGAAATAGTTCAAACCTGCCTTTTCCCCCTAGTCAGCCTCATCATGTGACTCCTCAACCACAACATGGTCACACTTCAACCAATGACCATTTAGCCTCCCAAGTAACAACTCTTGCTCAACAGAACCAGAGTCTGACGCAAATTAATCAGACCCTCATCCAACAAATGCAGCAACTTCAAGCTCAGCAAAAGTTGTTTGAAACTCAACTGGCCCAAATGGCTAATCCTCCTACACCACCGCTATTCCCATCTCACCCTCAACCTAACCCCTCTATACAACCTCCACCTCAGCAAACGAACCCAAACCAACACACTGCTAAGGCTATCCACCTGAGATCAGGGACTTAGTATAACAGTCCTTCGTATCCGGTGGATACACCTATGGTGCGGGTGAGTGATGAGACGAGAGTACACAATGATGAAAAAGAGGAGGAACATAGTAAAATACTAGAGGTTGAAGATGAAAGAGGTAGGGAGGACGTCAATGCTAAGGCAGGGAGTGAGAAGCCAGTAGAGAGTGAGGAGGAGAGGAGAAAGAAAGCTGAGGAAAGAAAAAGGTTAGAACGATTATATGCACCACTGCATCCTTTTCCCTACAGGAAAGTTGAGAAACAACTTGATGATAAGTTCAAGAAGTTTCTTGAACATCTTTAGAAGATGGAGATGAAAATCTCATTCCTCGATGCTATGGCACAAATGCCAAAGTATGCTAAGTTCTTGAAAGACTTACTGTCCAACAAGAAAAAGCTTGAGGAAGAGGTAATCAGTCTGCCTCATCAAGTTAGCTCTATACTGCAAGGGAAAATGCCTATGAAGGAGCGAGATCCCGGCCCTTATAACCTCCTTGTGAAGTTGGGAAACCTTGATCCCAAAGGGGCGCTCGCCGATTTAGGGGCTTCGATTAGTCTTATGCCCCTATCGATTGCCAAAAAGCTCCCCTTTGCCCTCCGACCTTCAAGGAAAACAATCCAACTGGCTGATAGGAGCATTAAAGTGCCATGTGGAGAGCTCGACGACATACCTATACAAGTAGGAGAACTATTGGTCCCTTGTGATTTTGTGGTAATCGAAATGGAAGAGGACCCTTATACTCCACTTATCTTGGGCAGAGCCGTTCTGAAAACGCTTCGGGCAGTTATTAATTGCCATGATGATACCATAACGGTAGAAGTTGCCCAAGTAAAGGTAGTTTTCAAAATCTCTCCCCTTTTAAAGAAACCTATGGTTGAGCAGGTCTGTCGCCTTGAAGAAGGTGAAAGGGAGAGTGAGGTTAGTTATGAGAACAAGGAAGTAGAGGTTGGGTGTCAAATGATTGATGAGGATACCCCTACTATAAATGAGCTGTTGGAAGGCCGGTTAGATACGGCCCAGGATTCTGAAAAAGAAGCAGAATATGAGCACCTTTACGAGGTAGAGGAAAGTATTACGCACAAAAGGGAAGGTCCTAAACCTTTCCCCAAAGTGACTTTAAAACCTCTACCTCCTAGCTTAAAATATGCCTATCTCGATGAAGATGAAGGAAGCCCGGTCATAGTGAATTCTGAGCTCGATGACATTTCTTTGGAAAAATTACTTGTTTTATTAAGGAAATATCGAGATGTCATCGGGTATTCACTAGGTGATTTAAAAGGGATTAGTCCATCCCTTGTTATGCACCGGATTCATCTTGATGATGAACAATTTTCCTCCGTTGAGCCTCAAAGACGGCTGAATCCCAACATGAAAGAGGTTGTTAAGGATGAAATCCTCAAACTCCTCCAGGCCAGCATCATCTACTCAATTTCAGATAGTAGATGGGTTAGCCCAGTTCATGTTGTTCCTAAAAAGGGAGGAATAACCATCGTCGAGAATGACCGAGGAGAGATGATCCCCACAAGAGCCAACACGGGATGGCGAGTTTGCATTGACTATCGCAAACTCAATAAAGCAACCAGAAAAGATCACTTTCCCTTACCCTTCATCGATGAGATGCTTGAAAGACTGGCCAGGCACAGGTACTATTGTTTTCTAGATGGTTACTCGGGTTTCTTTCAAATCCCAATCCACCCCGAGGACCAACAGAAAACAACTTTCACCTGCCCTTTTGGGACTTTTGCCTACAGGAGAATGCCCTTCGGTTTATGCAATGCTCCATCCACCTTCCAAAGGTGCATGTCGGCTATATTCGCCGATATGTTAGAGGACTTTATGGAAGTGTTCATGGATGATTTTTCTGTTGGAGGGTCCTCTCTTGACACGTGCTTGACACATCTTGAGAAAGTACTATTAAGGTGTCAAGAAACGAATCTTGTACTAAATTGGGAGAAATGTCACTTTTTAGTTCAAGAAGGCATCGTCCTAGGCCACAAAGTGTCTTACAAAGGCATAGAGGTGGATCCTGCCAAAATTGACGTAATAAGGAATCTTCCTGTACCTACCTCAGTTACAGGAGTACGATCCTTTCTTGGACACGCAGGATTCTATAGGCGTCTCATCCTAGGATTTTCGACTCTAGCAAAACCCTTGAATGAACTTCTTCAGAAAGATGTCGAATTTCACTTCGATGAGAGATGTATGAATGCCTTTAACAAGCTAAAAGAGGCTCTAATTTCTGCGGCCATCGTGCAAGCTCCGGATTGGAGTTTGCCATTTGAATTGATGTGCGATGCCAGTGATATTTCTGTTGGTGCTGTCCTTGGGCAGAAAAAGGAGGGAAAGCACCATGTTATATGTTATATCAGTAAAACACTGGACCCTGCACAACGCAACTACACTACAACTGAAAAAGAAATGCTAGCAGTAGTCTATGCTTTTGAGAGACTGCGCCAATATCTCATCTGTTCAAAAGTTGTAGTATTCACTGATCACTCGGCTCTGAAGTTTTTAATGACCAAGAGAGATGCAAAGCCGAGGTTGATCTGTTGGGTGCTCCTATTACAGGAGTTTGACTTTGAGTTGAGAGATAGGAAAGGTAGCGAAAATGTGGTAGTTGACCATTTGTCTAGGCTACCTGAGCTTAATAACAACGCCGTACCTATCCAAGACGAAATGGTCGAAGAAACCCTAATGACAGCAATAGTAGTTGGGAAAGCCCCTTGGTTCGCAGATATTGCGAATTATTTAGCTTGTGGAGAACTTCCAGAGTTCGAATCAAGGGCTATGAAAAAGGCTTTCTTTGGTAAAGTCGGGAACTTCTTTTGGGATGATCCCTACTTATTTCATGCTTGCGTAGATGGCATAATCCGCCGCTGCGTCACTGAAGAGGAAGCTCCAAAAATCCTAACTCATTGTCATTCCTACGCGTGTGGCGGTCATGGTATAATGAACACTGCTGCTAAGGTTGCCACCGCATGTTTCTATTGGCCAACGTTACACAAGGATGTTGAAACGTTTGTGAAAAGCTGTGAAAGGTGCCAAAGAGTTGGCAACATCTCAATGCGAAATGAGATGCCTCAAAACTACATCCTTGAGTGTGAAGTGTTCGACTGTTGGGGAATTGACTTTATGGGCCCATTTGTTTCATCTCATGGGAACCAATATATTTTAGTAGGAATTGATTATGTGTCTAAGTGGGTGAAAGCCATCGCCTCACCTACGAATGATCACAAAGTGGTTATTAAGCTTTTTAAAAGCATAATCTTTCCTCGATTCGGTGTTCCCAAAATAGTCATAAGTGATGGGGGATCCCACTTTCCTAAGCACGAACTAAATAAATTATTGAAAAATTATGGAGTCGTGCACAAAGTTGGATCACCCTACCATCCCCAAACTCAAGGACAGGTGGAAGTAGCTAATAGGGAAATCAAGAGAATTCTCGAGAAGGTGGTAAACCCAAATAGGAAAGATTGGTCTCTAAAGTTAGATGACGCTCTTTGGGCCAACCGGACGTGTTACAAAACCCCTATTGGCACCACCCCGTTCCGGCTTTTATATGGGAAATCCTGTCACCTACCGGTGGAACTGGAATGCAAATCTTGGTGGGTGATCCAAACCCTAAATTTGGACCCCACCTTATTCTGCGAGAAGCGAGCCGCCCAATTACGAGAATTGGAAGAACTACGGCTCGATGCATTCCATAACATACACATCTACAAGGAACGTACTAAGCGTTGGCACGACCAACGTATCATCCAACGAGAGTTCCTTGTAGGAGATAAAGTGCTGCTCTTTAATTCAAGAGCTAAGTTATTCACCGGAAAGTTAAAATCACGGTGGTCTGGGCCATTCGAGATTTCACAAGTTTTTCCGTATGGAACGGTAGAGCTGAAAGACCATCATGGAGGACGTTTCGTTGTTAATGGACATCGGTTAAAACTCTTCCATGAGAGCAACCTTCACAACGTCAACACCATTGAGCTTATAAAGTTAGATGATGTCAAAGTCGAATGATTGGTATAATCATTGACCCTTATCGAATATCCCTACTTTGAATCATCGTTCTTTACCGTTTTTTTTTAGGTTTTAATTGCTTAGTTTCCCTTTTGTCTTTGTTTAATTACCCGAGCTACGTCGAGCTAAACGACGTTAAACAAAGCACTTACGGGAGGTAACCCGGTTTATTTGGATTTTCAAACAACTTAATCATAATATATTAATTGATTTTGAGAGGGCACAAGTGATTTGATCTAAACAGAGCGAAATCGCTGCCCATTCGGCCGAATGATAATTCCATTCGGCCGAATGAAATTGAAGATGGAGCTAAAACCAATATTGGCCAAGTTCGAGTATGTAATGACCAGTTCGAGTATGTAATGACCAGTTCGAGTAATTTATAAACACCCTAATACTACTACAACTAGTGTAGTGGTAAGTCGGGGATTGAACCACAAGGACAAGGGGCAATAGCTTTTAGACTTGATGCAAAGGCTTTGTTTGGAGACGTGATTAGATGAATCTAATGACAGAAAATAAAGCAAGAACTAAAACGATGTTATGCTATGAAGGGAAAACGGGGACAGATCAGTTCCACCCTAGGAAGGACAATCGAACTATCAATACGCTAAATTAGGAGAAATCAGTCAACAATGAATCATGACACTCAAGATGACGAGAGGAAGTTTGTGACCCTATAAATCACACGAACAACCTATAATCGCCCTATGTCTCCAAAGGAGTGGCAAGACAAGATTCACATCGAATATCAATCAATCAATCATCAACAATCTCAAATCCTAACTCTACGCATGAAGAACGAGCCAACCTAGGGTTTCACCAAGCAAACCCCTAAGAAAACTACTCACACATAGTAATAAAGACTAGGGCATACACAATGATAAAAGACATGATTGAAAGCATGAACAGACTGAATGGAAATGAACAAGAGAACGAAAACTATCCTATCAAAACCGTAAACAAAGCAATGATAATAGCAAGAGGAATGAAATTCAGAAAAACAATACTTGAAAGCATTAAACGAAATAAAACAGAAAAGAATCAATACCTTGCATAAATGAAATTGCGTGAACGAAAAGGAATCCGAATCCGAAATACAAAGCTTGAAAGGAAGTGCAATGAAAGCTGTAAATCTAAACTAATGCATGAATGAAATGAAAAGCTTTAAAGTGATGTTCTAGGTTGAGACACAAAAGCTCTCAAAGAAGGCATGAGGGTTATTTACAGAGTAAGAGGGTATTTATACCCTAGGGACATAAGGGTATAAATACCACTACTCATCCCCCATAAATTCGGCCGAACTGGTCATTACATTATCATTGTATACATTACTCGAACTGGTCATTACATATCTAAGTGATATGTTACTCAGACCCATGGTGGGATGGGGTGGGCTACCCTATTTAGGATTCTCCCTCTTTTTTCCTGCTGCTTCTAACTTACAAATCTAACTGTCCTGTTCCTGTTCCCGTCTTCTCTTCCCTCCAAAATTTATGACAGGGAATTCATTGATAATGAAATCATACTTCCAAATGCAGCAATTACAGCTTTTTATTCGAATTGGTATATTTCAACAACGGCAATTAAAGTTCTCTTTAGTAATAATGAAGATTAACCCTGTGAGCAACAGTGCAAGATACAAACCGAACATCCTGAGTAATTTAATGACAAATTGAGGAACATACCTTTAACAAATTGGTTGGATTCGTTGTTGTCGTCGTTCGATTTCAGTGTCCAATTAGAGGAGTTGCTGAAGGTTGAATGCAGTTATAGTGTTGATCGATTTGCAATGTCAAAGAAGCGGTTGTGGTGTCGATCGATGTGGGTTTTGGGTTGAAGAAGAATGCATGCACCGCGGGGAAAGGTTTTTAAAGAGAATTGAAGTTTTGAACCGGATGCGCTATCTATGCAATGTGTGCTAGGTTTTTAAACTATCCGGTTCTATTTAACCGGAGCCTTAAATGTCAGTATATGCGCGCACCTAATATAAGCTACTTAAACATCATTATATGCTCCAGTTCATGGGAACCGGAGAAACTATTAATAAAAAAACCGAATCATCTTTATACTCCGGTTTTATTTAGAACCGGAGCATATAGCGTGTAGTATATGTGATTTTTTTCACTAGTGTTAAAATTTCATTACTTCTTAAGTTTTCTCAAGAACAATACCGCACGTCGATAAAGAGTTGAGAAAAATTCAAGAAATTTGGGCGGTGTATTTCCTAACTACCAAGAGCTATTTCTAAGTGATGAGAAGTGCACATTCTGATATTGGGAAATTGGTATGTGAATGTATTGTAACAAATCGCAAAATTTTATAGAGTTTAATTTCAATCAATCATGTGATAAAGTATTTGTTGGTACATTGAATCTATTATTAATGAAATATTACCTCTTATGTTATAATCTTATTCATTAATTATTCATAAGCTTTATATATTATAATAAATTACCCTTTTAAATAATTTTTTTTTAAATAAATCCATTATTTGCTTCGGTTCAAAGCAAAATCAAAGCACTTGGTTTATTAAATGCTTCAATTTTGCTTGTGAAGGTTCAATGGGCACTCAAGAGGGGGGGGGGGGGGTGAATTGAGTGTTAAGTAATCGTTGGCAATTTTTGCTTCTTTTCGGATTATGTGTAAGGAACCAGTTATGCTGGTTCCCTTATGCAGCGGAATAAAACAAGGCAATAAAGAACACCACAGACTTAACGAGGTTCAGCCAACTCTGGCCTACGTCCTCCTACCCTAAGTACTTTATTAATCTACTCCGAAAAATAAAGATACAAATCACTCTACTGTTTCCCTACTCCGGGAACCAGTAACCCCACACTCGACTCCGAATGTGCTTTAAACTTACCCTCATAAGTTCCTAGTGTGTTTGAACTCACAAACACTCACCAAGTCTTCAACCCCTTTGTTAAAGACTGAATACAAGATCAAGAACTCTCTAATAGTTTAACTCTCAAAAGTCAAATAGAGAAAAACATTAAAACACTATTATGCTCTTGTGTATCACTCAATAATTGAACTAGTGCTTTTAGCTCTCAAAGATCAAACTCTGCTAAAATTGCGTAAGAGCTATATATTGATTATTCAGATCAAGACGTATTTATAGGTTAGTCGGCTTAAACCCTCAAATCATACGTATAAGATATACATGCGATGCGTATAAGATATACATACGATTTTAGGATAAGTATTTATCCTAAATGATTTGATCAAAAGATAAGATCATCTTAGGATAAAATACTTCCCGGTTTTTAGCTAACCAAAACATCATCTTATCTTTTAGCTGCTTAATTATATCTTAAAACCATAAATTTCGGAAAATATCCTTTTTGTAAAATCTTTGTAAAAACCGCAACTTGAATAATCTGTTCAGTTAACCTGGTTCCCTGACCTGGTTCCCTGAACTGAATATGTTATGAAATTTGTTCCAATCCTTGTACCAAATTTCATAACGATATTTAATATACTAAAAGCACTTTATATACTCAATTATATAAGTTGTACTACGGAGCATTTACATGAAGATCCTAAATAACTCTTCGAGTGTAGTCTTTCTTCATGCATTCGCTAAGTCTTGAAAGCTTCCATGAATGAACTCAATTGTTGACCAAGGACCTTCCTTTAAGTTGATCAAAAGTCCTTTCAAGCTTCCAAACTTAGAAATCAACTTAGATGCATAACCCATTTATCATCTAGTTGTTCCCTGTATAAAGACAAGTTAGTTCAACGGATATCTCATATAAGTAATAACTCATCTAGGGAAACAGTGTTCTATATTAGCTGGTTCCCCCAACTGTATTGAACACTTTCAAAGACCTGTTTCTCTTAGCTGTTTGTCATCATTCAAAACTATCAATCAGAACCTAAGGACTCAACAAATTCCCCCTTTTTGATGATGAAAAACACTTGAAGTTTCTGCACCTGTGAACATACTCAAAAACAAATAGTCAAAAACTTCAAGAAATCAGAACTCAATGGAACAAGTCAGCTAAGCCAACTGGTTCCCTAAACAGAAGATAAAATAAAGTAGTAACAAACTCAACCAAACAAACTCAACCACAA
Organism: Dysphania ambrosioides; assembly: GCA_026401315.1. NCBI lineage: Eukaryota > Viridiplantae > Streptophyta > Magnoliopsida > Caryophyllales > Amaranthaceae > Dysphania > Dysphania ambrosioides. The sequence continues at coordinate 19,725,584 of CM048666.1, forward strand.
CCTTAATCTAAACTAGTAAAGACTCTAAGCTTCAACTTCAACTATTTTCCCCCTTTTGGCATCATTAAAAAGATATGCAAAAGTAGCAACTTATGCATAAAGTAACGTGCTAAACCATCCAATGGCATCAACCATTATACAAATAAAGTGCTGCAAAAGAAGGTCAGAATAGTCAAAGTTAAGTCATGCCATCAACAGAAATCATAGTTTAGTACAGACCAATAAAAGTGAACGATAAGGCCCAAATCCATATCAAAACAAGTTCATGGATTGGGAGGAATAAAAACAGTCCAACAAAATCAGTTATTCAGAAAGTTATGATAAAGGTAGGCTAAATGAAAAAGAGGACAGATTCAATCATCATCATCATTTTCATCATCTCCTTCCTCTTCTTCAGTGGCAGCCTCCTCAGCTGTTTCTTCCTGATTCTCCTCCTCTTCACTGTCATCTTCTTGCTGGTCTTCTTGCTGGTCCTCCTCAATTTGTTTCTTCTCATTTCCAGAACTGCCAGCAATCTGTTTCTCTAACTTGATCATCCTCATAATAAACGAAGTAGATAGACCTTCCACTAAGTTCACTAACTTGCTGAGCTGATCCCCTACAGCATTTATCTTCTCTTCCTGACTCTCCAGCCTCTTAAGGATGACCTGCTGACCAGCTGGTTCCTCTACCTTTTGTTTCTTCTTGACTGGCTTAGGAGTCTCTACTGGTTCCTCCTCCCTAAACTTCAATACCCCAGCACTTATGATCAACCCCTTTTGTTTCAGAATGCCTTTGGTAAACACCATTGCAGGAGCAGTTGATCCACTAAGAGAAACATTATTCTCTTTAAGAAGCTTAGTTATGTAGGACCTATAAGGAAGAGAGTGGTGGGATGAATTATAGCAATTCATCATATGGTTTATCATTAGAGAAGGAAGATTTATCTTAATCCTTTTCATCAGCAAATAAATAAGCACCATTTCCATGATGCGCACAAAACCTCTACCTTGTGCTCGAGGGATAATCATCTTGTTGCACACAGAGTGAAGGACCAGCATCACTAGTTCCTTCAAGCCACCAGTTTTAAAAGTTCCAGCTTTCTTTGGAACTTTCCCTCCAAACACAAAATCATGCACTTCATCTGGACTGACCCCTATAAGTGTGGGCCATCCATCTCCAGAATACTCCTCAAAACCATCTCTGGGTATATTCAACAACCCAGCCAGACTTGCAACAGACACATTCACTTCAACATCATTCACAACTGAACTTAATGATCTATCCAACATTTGTTTCAAATTCACATAAAAATTTCTAACACCATCAATATTAGCATCACAGACATCAAACAAAGGCATCCAACCCTGAAATTCTAACAGCTCTTTCACATCACTTAAAGCAACTTCATCAAAATACCCAACTTCTGTTCTACACCCAGATACCACAACCCTAGAACTTAAATCAGTCATACCAACAGATGGAGATTCTACTGACATACCTCTTGCAGACTTCCGTGCTGTTCTCTTTCGCTTGGAACCAGCAGAGTCCATTGACTGGTCCTCTATTACTACTTCAGTAACCCTTTTTAGGGATGACCTGGTTACTCTGCTGCGCACCAAGGGTTCTGTATGCCCAATGATCTGTAGATCATCCTCCTCACTACGAACTTCCTCCTCTTCTCCTTCTCCAACAGTGTTGAAGAGTTCTTCAGTGTTTTAGGCTGTTCCCCCTGAGATGAGACAGGTTCCTTGATGATGGAATCATCAGCCTCAGGGGTCTTGGGTAAAGGAGCATTTTTGGGAGGTGGAGGTGAGGGAGATTTAGAAGATGGGGATAGAGTTGGTGATGGGTTCTTTGTGGTGGTAGGAGGTGAGTTGCTTGATGAAGTTGGAGCAGGGTTTGCTTCACTGATGGAAGCCTCCTTCAATTGAGTTGACTCACTTGCTTGAGTCTTCTCCTTTCTTTTCTTAGCTGGAGCCCTGGTTGATTTCCTACCCATTGTTGCTAGTGAGCTTCATAGATTTGAGGGAGATGGGAGTAAGTGAACAGTGATCAGGGCACCACTATTGAACGGGAGAGAGATGAGTAGAGTGATGATGTGATGTGAGACTGTATCAAGGTGTTAATGTGTATTTATATCAATTGCTCAAATATAAGATTTTCAATAACTAGCCGGTTGAAAGTCAAAGTAAATGAGAGAAGGAATTTTAGAATTTGAAAATTTCAAAATTGTAGATATCTTTTTACAAAAGATTCAACCAACTATAAATTAGGCAATTAGATATATTTGCCTCTTTGTAGGATAGTAATAACTGAAATAAGATAATTCTTTCCAAAAAGAAATTATCTTATAGTAATCTTCCGAAAATAAGATATTTTCGGATGACATATCAGAGCTGAACTGCTGTTTCCTCTTGCTGGTACCTGTACTGAACCAGTCATTCTATTTTCAGCATGTTTCAAAATGACTTCTCCTGTTTCTATGCAACAACAATCCTCTTGGGTTTATTTACACAATATTTGCAAGTAAGCAGCATAGTTATATACATAATCGATACAAGCATACTCATTTTAACCAATCATTGAAGGAAATAATTGAAGCCATCGCCTAAAGCCTGACTAGACCTAAAAGGACTCTTAACCTACAAAAAGACTCTCTACATAAAGGCTTTGTGAAGATATCAGCTATTTGATCTTCACTTTTACAGAACAACATCTCCACCAATCCTTTCTCCACATTGTCTCTTAGAAAATGGTGTCTTATCTCAATGTGTTTGGTCTTGGAGTGTTGCACGGGGTTCTTTGAAATATTGATTGCACTGGTGTTATCACAAAAGATAGGAACACTTTTATAAATAACACCAAAATCTTTCAGCTGGTTCCTTATCCACAGTAGCTGGGAACAGCATGAAGCTGCAGCTATATATTCTGACTCTGCTGTGGATAAGGCCACTGAATTTTGCTTCTTAGAACCCCATGATATAAGACAAGAGCCAAGGAAGTGTGCCATACCTGATGTGCTCTTTCTGTCAACTAGGAATCCAGCATAATCTGCATCTGTATATCCAATGAGATCGATGGTACTGCCTTTGGGGTACCACAAAAACAGATCTGCTGTTCCCACAAGATACCTGAGTATCCTTCTAACAGCCTTCAAGTGAGACTCCTTTGGATTACTTTGAAACCTAGCACACAAACCAACAGAGAACACAATGTCAGGTCTACTAGCTGTTAGGTAGAGTAGAGAACCAATCATTCCTCTATAAAGTGTAGCTTCAACATCTTTTCCTTTAGAATCAGCATCCAACTTTGTGGATGTGGGAACAGGTGTATCATAAGCTTTGCTGTTCTCCATGCCAAACTTTTTCAGCAGCTCTTTTAAGTACTTTTGTTGATGGATCATTATACCATCATTTGTTTGCTTAATCTGCAGACCTAGGAAGAATCCTAGTTCTCCCATCATACTCATTTCAAATTCACTCTGCATAAGATTTGCAAATTCATCACACAAGGTTTGATTAGTAGCACCGAATAAAATGTCATTAACATAGATTTGTACTACAAGCAAGTGTTTCCCCCTGGTTCTTATGAACAAGGTCTTGTCTATTGTTCCTCTCTTGTAGTCATTAGCCATCAAGAAATTGGACAGTCTTTCATACCAAGCCCTTGGAGCTTGTTTCAATCCATATAATGCTTTATCCAATTTATATACATGTTGGGGAAACATTGCATCTTCAAAACCAGGTGGCTGCTCCACATATACTTCTTCCTTCAAATAGCCATTAAGGAAGGCAGTCTTTACATCCATCTGAAACAGCTTAAAATTCATGTGAGCAGCATAAGCAATTAAAATCCTAATAGCCTCTAGTCTAGCTACTGGTGCAAACGTCTCATCATAGTCAATTCCCTCTTGTTGATTGTACCCTTGCACCACTAGCCTTGCTTTGTTTCTGACTATAGTACCGAGGTCATCTAACTTGTTTCTAAAAACCCATCTAGTACCAATGACTGATCTTTCCTTTGGACGGGGAACCAGGTGCCAGACCTGGTTTTTCTGAAATTGATTTAATTCATCTTGCATAGCTAGTATCCAATCAGGATCAGTCAATGCCATTTTATAGTCAGTAGGCTCTATGTTAGATAGGAAAGAGTAGAAAGCACAGAAATTTTGAAAAACACTTCTTCTCGTTTGAATCCCTTTATTTATATCACTAATTATTTGATCAGTGGGATGAGAGGCCTTATATCTAAAACTTTTGACATTAATACTGTTTTGTGCTTCCTCATTAAGTTGGGAACTAGCATGTTCATGAATCTCTTCTCTTTCTGAAGACCCAGGAGAATTTACATTCATGTTGTTTCCTCTATCATTACTTACCTCAGGTTCAGGGGTAATACCTTCTTCTGTTCCCCCTGAGTTCATTACCTGTCTATTGTGTGTGGAACCATCAGGATTTGGTTCCTCTTCAGAATCCTCATTTTCTCCATTTTCTTCTCTAGGCGCTTCATCATTATTATCTGGTGGAATATCTGGTATGCCTAGTTCTGCTTGAACTTCTTCTGAGGGACCAGTATACTGGTTCCCCGTGAAATCCATCAAACCAATCACTTCATCAGGTTGTACCTGTGCAATCTCAGAAGACATGTTAAATTCATCAAAAATGACATGGACACTCTCCTCAACACAGAGAGTCCTCTTATTGAAGACTCTATATGCTTTGCTGCGAGAAGAATATCCAAGAAAGATTCCCTCATCACTTCTGGGATCAAATTTATCAAGCTGGTCCTTCCCATTATTATGCACATAACATTTACATCCAAAGACACGAAAGTATGTGATGTTGGGCTTTCGACCTTTAAGAAGTTCATAGGGAGTCTTATTTAACTTTGGTCTAATGAGACCTCTATTCAGTATATAGCAAGCAGTGTCAACAGCTTCACCCCAAAAACTCTTTGGGAGACCACTCTCAATGAGCATCGTCCTAGCCATCTCCTCAAGAGTTCTGTTCTTCCTTTCTACAACACCATTTTGTTGAGGTGTTCTAGGGGCTGAGAAGTTGTGATTAACTCCATGTTCCCTACAATAATCAATAAAGTTAGCATTATCAAATTCAGTACCATGGTCTGATCTTATCGAGACCAGCTTCTGGGTGAGCTGGTTCTCCACTTGTTTCACCAGTGTTACCCATTCTTCAAACGTTTCATCCTTTGTGTGTAACATCATTACCCAAGTGTACCTGGAATAATCATCAACCATAACACAGACATATCTATGACTTCTTCGACTTTGTACTCTCATGGGACCACATAAGTCAATGTGTACAAGTTCGAAGGGTCTGCTAGTACTCAAAACAGTTTTAGGCTTAAAGGAGATTTTTACCTGTTTCCCCCTTACACATTCAGAACAAACTTTATCAACTTCGTACTTAATGTTAGGAAGACCTATCACTAAGTCACGTGCTTTAAGCTTGTTTAGAAGTGTTAGGCTAGCATGTCCAAACCTCTTATGCCAAATCCATTGATTATTTTCAGAAACAGCTCTCAAGCAAGTGGACTTGTCTTGAGGGATCTTATCTAAGAAGGTGATGTAGACATCATGCTTCCTAGTTCCCTCACATACCAGTTCTCCTGTTTGTGAGTTAACTATGTGACATAGGTTGGCTTGAAACTCAACTCTATTTCCTTTGTCACATAATTGAGAAATACTCAAGAGATTATGTTGCAAGCCTTCAACATAATAAACATCATCTATTGTATTGGAAAGTGTCTTACCAACCTTACCTAAACCAGTGATGGTTCCCTTGCTGTTATCCCCAAAAGTGACACTTCGTCCATCAAAGGCCACTAGTGAAAGGAATTGATCTTTATCCCCGGACATGTGTCTTGAGCAACCACTGTCCAAATACCAATAGGTATCTCCCTTCACTCTAGCCTGTACGATTGAATCAAACATTAGTTTTAGGAACCCAAGCATACTTGGGTCCCTTTTCAACAACATTAACATCATGTTTATCCTTTCTTCTCCATACATAAATTTGACTCTTGCTGTTCTTATTAGCACTATTTTTCTTAGCTGGACATTCATGTATCTTATGTCCATTCTTACCACAATGAAAACACACGTGCATTTCTTTAGTCATGACATACTTACCTTGCTGATATTCTGTGATCCAGGTGGTTTCTCTGGGAGACCAGTTAGTCCTGGTTCTCTGTCTAGTATAACCAAGACCAAATTTTCCTTTGTTTCCTCCTGATGAGGTCAGAAGGTTCAAGGTATTTTGCGCGTTCAGTAGCTTATCCAAATGTCTATGACTGTCATGCAATTCCCTTTCTTTTGTTTCAAATGTTTTAACTAACAGCTCGTTTTTCTCTTTCAAAAACTCAAAGTTACTTTCTAAAGTTGCAAGTTGTAAGTTAAGATCTAAAATCATAGGGTCATTAGACATGTCAATAACTACTAATTGCTTTTTAATTTTTATTTGATTAAGTTCAGCATGTAATTTACAGATAGTGCTTTCATATTCATTTATCATACTGCTGACTTCAACGCTAGTTCCAGTGGAAAAACTAAGGGACTGAGCAGCTTTAAGTGAAGCGATTTCTTTGTAAGAATTTTCTAAGTTGAGGGTCAATGCTTTAAAAGCTTTCAGCAGAGATGTTCTATTACAAGAATTTGCTTTACTTATGACTGTAGAGAAATCAGGGATTTTACTAGTAGTTGATAAGTCTCTGGGGAACCAGGAGATCAGATCTTCTTCACCATCACTTGGATAGTCTAGTTCAGAAGATTTTGCCATTTCTAGTTCTACCTTGCACTTGTCCAATTCAATTTCTAGTTCAGCATTTTGATTTTTCAAGTTATGGCAAACCATTTCTAGGTGATCACAACTAGCAATAGCAATTTCACATTCATTTCGTTTTTCTTTTAGTTCTCTTTTGCCAGTTATATAAGTTTCACCTAATTTATAACATTCATCTAATAAAGAATCTATGCAAGCAAGCATATTTTCTCTATCATATTCATGCATATCTACTCTAATTTGTTCAAGGTTTACCTTATGTCTTTGTAGTACATCCTTCTTAGCCATTAAGCATTTCTTGAATGTACTGGTTCCCCCTCTGGTTCCCTGACCAGTGCTGTTCTCCTTGATGTTTGTGAAAGCGGTTAGACAAACCTCAGAATCAGTTGTATTTTCTTCTTCATCAGATCCTGAGTCAGATTCTCCCCACATGGATGCTATCATGGCATTCTTGAAAGCTCTCTTATCTCCAGATTGAGATTGTTTGTCTTTCCATTTTGGACAATCACGAATGATGTGTCCTTTCTCACCACACTTGAAGCAACCTGAAGATGAGTTAGATTTTTTAGTGTTTTTGAAATTCCTACCTTTGAAATTCCTCTTTTGATCACGAAGAGATCTTTCAAATCTTTTTGCAATCAGGCTGATCTCATCTTCTTCTTCCTCTACTGTTCCCTTTAGTGCCATGCTTCTGGCTGGTTCCTTCTCAGACTTAGAGTCAATCAGCATCTCATGAGTCATAAGGGAACCAATCAGCTGTTCCAAGGACAGGGTGGATAGATCCTTTGCTTCGTACACTGCTGTTACCTTAGCTGTCCATGTATCTGTTAAGCTACGCAAAATTTTTCTCACAAGATCCTCATCAGAAAACATTTTACCAAGTGATCTAAGATCATTAATAATAGTCATAAACCTACGAAAGCAATCATTGATTTTTTCATTTTTATTCATGGCAAACAATTCGTATTTGGACATGATTAAATCAATTTTAGACCTTTTTACCTCACTGGTTCCCTCAAACGCAAGTTCAAGGGTGTCCCATATCTCCTTAGCACTACTGCAACCAGAAATCCGATTTGTTTCATTCTCACCTATTGCTTGTTGTAGGATTGACATTGCCTTAGCATTTTTCTCCAGCAACTTGTAATCAGCAGTGACCAATTCGCCATCCTTTTTGGGAACCTGTTTCCCATCAGCTTCTGTCTTGAGAATGATATTAGGACCATTTTTAACTACAAGCCAGCATTCATAATCAATACCCATGATCACATTCTGGATCCTATTCTTCCACCAGGCATAATTATTTCCATTAAACATTGGTGTCTTGTTGTCATGACCGATTGCACTTAATTCTTGAGTACTCATTCTTAACTCCTCTAGATGTTACTCTTTCGAGAAGCTTAGGCTCTGATACCAATTGAAGGTTCAATGGGCACTCAAGAGGGGGGGTGAATTGAGTGTTAAGTAATCGTTGGCAATTTTTGCTTCTTTTCGGATTATGTGTAAGGAACCAGTTGTGCTGGTTCCCTTATGCAGCGGAATAAAACAAGGCAATAAAGAACACCACAGACTTAACGAGGTTCAGCCAACTCTGGTCTACCTCCTCCTACCCTAAGTACTTTATTAATCTACTCCGAAAAATAAAGATACAAATTACTCTACTGTTTCCCTACTCCGGGAACCAGTAACCCCACACTCGACTCCGAATGTGCTTTAAACTTACCCTCGTAAGTTCCTAGTGTGTTTGAACTCACAAACACTCACCAAGTCTTCAACCCCTTTGTTAAAGACTGAATACAAGATCAAGAACTCTCTAATAGTTTAACTCTCAAAAGTCAAATAGAGAAAAACATTAAAACACTATTATGCTCTTGTGTATCACTCAATAATTGAACTAGTGCTTTTAGCTCTCAAAGATCAAACTCTGCTAAAATTGCGTAAGAGCTATATATTGATTATTCAGATCAAGACGTATTTATAGGTTAGTCGGCTTAAACCCTCAAATCATACGTATAAGATATACATGCGATGCGTATAAGATATACATACGATTTTAGGATAAGTATTTATCCTAAATGATTTGATCAAAAGATAAGATCATCTTAGGATAAAATACTTCCCGGTTTTTAGCTAACCAAAACATCATCTTATCTTTTAGCTGCTTAATTATATCTTAAAACCATAAATTTCGGAAAATATCCTTTTTGTAAAATCTTTGTAAAAACCGCAACTTGAATAATCTGTTCAGTTAACCTGGTTCCCTGACCTGGTTCCCTGAACTGAATATGTTATGAAATTTGTTCCAATCCTTGTACCAAATTTCATAACGATATTTAATATACTAAAAGCACTTTATATACTCAATTATATAAGTTGTACTACGGAGCATTTACATGAAGATCCTAAATAACTCTTCGAGTGTAGTCTTTCTTCATGCATTCGCTAAGTCTTGAAAGCTTCCATGAATGAACTCAATTGTTGACCAAGGACCTTCCTTTAAGTTGATCAAAAGTCCTTTCAAGCTTCCAAACTTAGAAATCAACTTAGATGCATAACCCATTTATCATCTAGTTGTTCCCTGTATAAAGACAAGTTAGTTCAACGGATATCTCATATAAGTAATAACTCATCTAGGGAAACAGTGTTCTATATTAGCTGGTTCCCCCAACTATATTGAACACTTTCAAAGACCTGTTTTCCTTAGCTGTTTGTCATCATTCAAAACTATCAATCAGAACCTAAGGGACTCAACAGCTTGGAACCGAAGCAAATAACACTAGTAAAATATTAATCAATTGCGGCTAAGGATTTGCGGCGTAAAACCAAAAAAGCAGCAAATTTATTTAAGTTATTAATAATATGCAGCGTATAATCTAATAACCCGTCGCATTTTAATTACGGAGCAACTAATATGCGGCGTATAGTCCAGTAAACCGCTGCATATTCATATTTCCCTTGCAAATTATTTGAATTGACCTATTAATAAGCGGCGGTTTTACCCTTGACCTGCCACATTTTAGTGTTCCCTAGGTTAAGAAAACACGGCTTTGGGTTTTCATCTTCTCCATATTTCATTGCTTTTCCATTCACTCTGGCAAACCCCTTATTCCACACTTTACCCTAGAGAAACTCTAGCACATCCACCATATTCTGGCGCCAGCTACCTCTCGCAGCATCGTCATCAACCCAGTCATTCTCCATCTCTTCCTCTCTAGTGTCGTCATCAACCCAGTCGTGCTCCATCTATTCCTTGTAGCGTCGCCAGCTACCCCTCGCAGCGTCGTCTCTTCCTCGCCGTGTTCCACCCACAACGTCCTTCCCCTCATCCGCCATTGGCGTTGAGGCATATTTGGATATTTGAAGTTCAATTCAAATTACATAATGGGGATATGTTTATTTGTGTGTTTGATTCATATGTATACAATCTCACAATGTGTTGATGGAACCATTAAAGGTGAAAGAAGTATAATATATTTATTTGTGTGTTTGATTCATATGTATATAATTTCGCAATGTATAAGGAAGATAAACATTTCAACAATAGTCATAGTGCTTTCGGGATAGAGTCGTACGTGGGTTATTGACATGATATATATGGAAATGATGATGTTGGAGGATTGAGATGATGATTTGCTAGTTTAACAATAGGCACAAAAGGTTAAAAATATTCTAATTTCTAATGCTTACATTAGTTGTGATAGATGTTATCAAACAATGAGTAGAAAATGAAGTTTGTTAAGGGTAGCTAGTTGCTAAGTTAGGGATAGCTCATTGATTACAAGTGATGGATATGGTTTGTCAAAATTTAATGGACAAGATTTAGAGGGAATTGAAAAATGTATATATAGAATATAAGGAATAACAAGAGTAAGATAGTTTCTTTAAGGTAATAACTTAACTTACTATAAGTTATGTAAATAAAAGAAATAGAGTAAAGAAAAAGAAACGACTTAGCCACCTTAGATCTAGACATAAGATCAGTATTAAAGTTAAAATTTAATAAATATAAGCTCAGCAAAAATAGGTTAAAGTTTAATTAATATTAGATAGAAAGTTATAAAACAGGTTTAGAAATCAATTTTCAAAAATGGTAAATGTTGGGTTTATAAAGAAAACTCTGCCAAAATTTATGTTGAATTTGTAGTGATTTACAAAACATAGAACAAAAATATCACTAGAAGAATTTAAAACTTAAACCATAGAGTGAGTGTGGGTCAGTTTGCTTAACCTTATTTTTGATAAGCTACTTGAGGACCCTTTAGGTGCAATTATATATATAACTATGCGTAAATTTGATAACCGGTATTTTAGGTCGTTAACTAAAAGACAGGTTATGCAAACAATATTTATTCCAACCTACAAACTATACGAGTATAGTGGAGTAGGGGGTCGAACCATGAAGACAAGGTATATCAAGACTTCAACTTTTAACACAACCGGACTAGTTGGAGTTGGAAATTCAATTAAAACTAATAAGCAGAAAATAGATGACGATAAATCACGAAGTAAAGCAAGTAGAGAAAAACGGGGACAAGATTGGATTCACCCTAGGAATGAAGCTTTCAAAACCAAACAAGATAGATTACAGAAAATTTGATAATAACTAGCATGGACATCCCAGAATACGAGAGGAAGTTGGTGATTCTATAAATCACAACGAACGACCTATAATCGCCCTATGTCTCCAAAGGAGTGGCAAGACAAGATTCGCATCGGAATCCAAAACTACTTATTAACATCGTTTCTACAACCTTAAGCAATAAAGATCATAGCTTTCCTAGGGTTTCACCAATCAAAACCCCTAAAGGAATTACTCACTCATATTCATGCTTAAAGACATAAAGATATTAAAAGAAACGAACATGGGAGGAATTTACGAGAATGAAAACAAAATCAAAAATTATACTAATAAACGATAAACTTAGAACTAAGCATGCAATGAAATAAAGCAATGAATTAAGATTAAAGGAAGGAATTAAACTTACAAAAGCTTCAATTTGATATCCACAAAAAGAATTCGAACTACAAAGCGTGAGGAAAAACTAAAAACCGAAAGCTAAAACTAAAAGAATTTAGAGGCTAAGAAATCTAAAAGTGCATAAAAGTATAAAACCTAGCTCCCCCTTCTCTCATCAGAGGAAGGGGGTATTTATAACAAAATAAGAAAAACCTACGAAAACCCTAAAATGCATAGGAGCCGGCCCTAAAAAGAAGTAGTTGATCCGGAGGAAAACACTGTCATTCGCCCAAATATAAGTCTCATTCAGCTGAATATGATCCCATTCTCCTGAATGGTCTTCCATTCGCCCAATCCAGAGGCTTCGAGGAATCGATCCCTGTCAAGCATTCGCCCGAATGCTTATGTTGATTCGGCTGAATGGAAGCTCATTCGCCCGAATGAGTTCCATTTGGCTTTTCCAGTGGCAAGCCTAAAGATCTCTGAAGACAGTCATCCATTCGACCAAATGTGTCTCAGATTCGGTCGAATCTGCATACATTCGGCCGAATGTGTCTCAGATTCGGTCGAATCTGCATACATTCGGTCGAATGTCTCTTAGATTCGGTCGAATCTGAGACCATTCTTTCCTCTTTTTCACTTCTCTCTTTTTTGAATTCCGTAGAATCTTCATGAGTGACTTTGAACACTTGCCCAAGCTAAGATACATGTGTCAAAGGCTCGAATGCATCGCCTTTCACCTTGAAATCATCAAAAGTACCTGAAATGAACTTAAGACAACTCGAAAACAAGATCAAGGCAAAATCAATCATAATATGCATAAAACCAATACAAAACTACGAGACTTGACACTAAAATAAGGTAATAAATGTGCTCTAAAACAAGCACATCAAAATTAAGTATTGATTAGATTGTTATTTAATCTCTAACATGTTAAATAGGGCATAACTCAAATTATGGAGCAAAGATGGATGTATGGTAATCGTGCTACGTTAGAGTTCATGAATCTAGTTGAGGAGTTTTGTAGACAAGTGTTGAAACACCTAAATAACATTGGAGATGATGAGGTGTGTTGCCCTTGTGTTCATTGTGATAATGTGAATACAGTTAGTAGTATAAGAGAGTTGAGGGACCATGTGATCCGCCGTGGGTTTAGGGAACAATACCATGTATGGGTATGGCATGGTGAGGTTCCTACTTCTAATGACATGGGGTCGTGTTCAAACAAAATTCCCATTCATCAAGTTGAGCTAGACCATCATGGCCAATTAGGATCTAATGACTTTGATGATGTTGATGCCGAGAAGAAAGATGATGGGGAGGATGAATTGGAGGATAATGACCCTAGTGATGAAGATCGAATAGATGAAATGCTTGAAGGGGTTGGGGATCAAATTGGTAGTTAATCTCGTACTTTTGAGCATTAATGGAAGGCTGCTGAGAAACTGTTGTATCCTGGATGTACTAAATACACTAAGTTGTCTGCCACATCATCATTGTTTAACTTTAAAGCGAAATATGGTTGGACTAATACTACTTTCACAGCCTTATTGAAAATATTAGGGGACATGTTTCCAAAGGGTAATGACTTAAACACTTGAAACACATCAATTTGAGTCAATATAGGTCAAATGGGATCGGTTTCGGGTAGAAAGTGACTTAAACACTTCAAATACATCGATTTGAGTCAATATAGATCTAATAGGATCAGTTTGGGGTAAAAAGTGACCTAAACACTTCAAATGCATTTATTTGAGTCATTATAGGTCAAATGGGATCAGTTTCGGGTAGAAAGTGACCTAAGCACTTAAAACCCATCGATTTGAGTCAAGATAGGTCAAATGGGATCCGTTTTGGGTAGAAAGTGAACTAAACACTTGAAACACATCGATTTGAGTCAATATAGGTCTAATGGGATCAGTTTGGGGTAGAAAGTGACCTAAACACTTGAAACACATCGATGTTGAGCTCCCCCATCATGCGCATTTCAAATGCTCTCCCCATAAAATCCGCAAAATACTTGCAAAGAGACTCATTACTTGCACCAAAAATTATATCATCAATATTAATTTGTAAAACTAAAAGATGAGTTCTTTCAAACTTTAAAAAGTAAAGTTTTGTCAATTTTCCTAATTTAAAATCATTCTTAAGAAGAAAATTTATGAACATCTCATACCATGCTCAAGGGGCTATCTTTAGTCCATAAAGCCTTATCAAACTTGTATACATGGTTTGGAAAAAAATTTGATTTTCAAAACCAAGTGGTTGTTCCACAAGTACTTCTCCATTTAAATAATCATTAAGAAAAGCGCATTTTATATCCATTTGAAACACGTTAAAATCCATATATGCAACAAAAGCAATAAGAATTCTAATGGCTTCAAGGCTATCAATAAGAACAAAGTCTCATTCAAATCAGTACCTTCCTATTGGTGATATCCTTGATGACTAATCTTTCTTTGTTCCTTATGATGGTTCCATGTTCATCTAGCTTGTTCCAAAACACCCATTTTAGGCTAATCACTCTCTAATATGAAGGTTTTTGCTCAAGATCTCAATCCTTTCTACCTCATTTAGTTGTTGTTGTATGGAAAATATCTAATCAACATCCTTTTGAGCTTCCAAGTGATTGCTAGGTTCAAAAATTGGTATGAACACGTGAAAAGCACAGAAGTTCCTTAGTTGGAATCTTATTTAAGTTCCTTTTCCAAGATCACTTATGATGAGATCTAATGGATGATAATTATGATGTTTCTAAGGCCTA